>CADCSX010000002.1:2808629-4212944 GCA_902805475.1 Entonaema liquescens | reverse complement strand
AACCCTAACCCTAACCCTAACTAACCCTAACCCTAACCCTAACCCTAACCCTAACCCTAACCCTAACCCTAACCCTAACCCTAACCCTAACCCTAACCCTAACCCTAACCCTAACCCTAACCCTACCCGCTTCATTCTTACATTTCGCAATTTTGCGGGTTACCCGAGCGGTTAGCGGTTAGCGGGGTTGACGGGTTGGGATCGGGGTTGGAACCACGCTCCTGGGCCTTTGGGAGTCACACGGGTTCGTCGGGGGTTCCGGGGCAGCTACGGGTTGCGTTAACGGTGTTCGAAGTCGGTCGAACTTAATCGAGTCGGGATTGTATTCCCGCGGTTTATGGGAGTTTCGGGACAGTCCCAAAATGTGTTAGCGATGCTTAAAGTTGCCCGGTCTCGCTCGGGGTTAAAGTCGGCCGGACTTAATCGCATCGGAACCACGTTCTCGGGTTTTAAAAAGTCACACGGGTTCGTGGGGTCGTTAAACGTATTTGCAACCGGGTTGAATTAATCGGGGTTCGGGAGTCTACGCGGAGCGCTGTGATTCCACTACCCGCCAACTTGATTCCGACGTGTATTTATGATAGGGGGCATAAAAATTTTGTGCCCTGGAAGGCCTTGGTGTCGGCCCATCCGTAATCGCATTTGAGTCCCAAGACCTATACTTTATTTGTGTACCGTAGGTACAAATGCTGCAGTATGAACAGTCCATTTGCGACTCATGATTTGATTCCATAAGTATATGATACGCGACGATAAGACGACACGACTACAGTTGCGGCAATACGGCATATTCGACGTGGACCGGGCGTTCTAATTACAAGCATAGACGTACAACGAGGCGGGGCGGTAGTTGATGAATTTATCCCTTTTCCCCATCAATTTCCTCAATCGTAGTCTACCGTATTTAATACTCTAAGCGTAAATACTTCGTCCGATAGATACCTCGAGGCGCGACGAGAGGGTTATCGATGAGCTTCTTAGAGGAAGCCCTTTGGCGAGAGACTGGGATCTACGGAGTGTCCGCATGATAGGAGAACGCCTCCTGGTTTGGCTCTTGAGGGTGATAGCCTCGTTTGACAGCCTATATCCCTACACGTGCTATTATAGGATACGGCACCGGAATGAAAGGCTACCTAGATGGTCACTTGTGTATGGTACTTAGCAGAGTGTACCCTGCAGCCCCCGACAGATAGATAACCCTGGGCGGGTAATCTCACGTCTGAAGGCGTAGGTGTAAAAAGGCTACGACCTGTAGTCTGTGGTTGTTGCGTTGCTAACCGCCCACGAAAGTAGCTAATTCCATATCAATGTCATTTTACTTACCTAGGCACGTAAGCTACTTACCTTAAAGATGTCGGAGTGTCTACACCATTTGGCTTCCTAACAAAAATAGCGAACAGTATCGTAGCTTTCCCCCCGGATATTGCCACTCCTTCTCAAAGGGTCATAGGAAAGATGCACCCTCAAATCCACCATCCCGGTCTCCCGGTCATGTCGAGATCTGGTATAGGTGGCGGAGATGGATCCCTACGCGTCCCGGGTGCTGTACCGGGAGAGTCAACGCCTTGGTCGCCATAATCGTGGTCGTCATCATAATCGTGGTCGTCATCATAATTGTAGTTGTCATTTAGAATGGGGTCTATGTTAACCGAAGAAGCAGCGGCTCTCGCGGCGGAACTATCATTAGGAGTAAAAGGGTCATCAGGGTCCGCTTGCGTTCCATGGACCGGCCAGGGCTCGGTGGTCTGCGTCCCCGCGTGAGACTTTACGTAATTGCTTATTACAGGTATTATAGGAACGCCCTGGCCTTGTTGAGGCAGCGGGGGTGGTTGAGCTGCGATCTTGGCTGCTTTTGCCTCGTATCGCCTGACTCCTAAGATCACGCGCTCTCTCATGGCTCCCAACTCATTTTCTCGGGGCTGGTCGTAGCTCTTCTTGGCCGTCTTGGCAGCCACCGCGGTATACGCGGCTGGGCGGTAGATGGGAAGACCGTGAACGTCGGTCTGCCTGCCGAGAGCCTCGATCAGGGTCGACAAGTCGCCGGTTGCGACGGAGTATGTCCCCACAGTCGCACCCGCGCTGCCCTGCGAGCGGAGGGGCCCGACTTGGGGATCAAAGGCCAAGGCTTCGATCGTCCTAAATAGCCGAGAGTATATGGACGGGATGCCGCTCATCCGCTGTTCGGCCTCGTCGTGTAGCTCCGTTACGCTCTTGGTGCCGTCCTGGAACGTACTGTGGACCACCTGGAGCACGTCTACGAACTTGTGGTCTGTATAATTCTCCTTCGGCCAGCCCATCTGGCGCTGATCGTTGGTGCGGCACTTTACTACGTATTGTAAGCACATGGCCATCGCCCCCGGCTGCGACAGCCATGTGGGGTGGGAAACCAGCTGGGTGAGCTTCTCGCAGAATTTTGACGACCAGTGCGGGTTACGGGTCAGGTGGTTTCCTACTTGGATTAGCTGGTTTGACGAGGTGTCGCAGGCGAGGTTGAATCGGGGTCCGATGATCTCTTCTACGGGGATTCCCATGAATCGGAGCGTATATCTCCAGAGGGGAGCTAGGTGCTTGTTGCCTCTGCTGTCCAGCAGGTGTGGTTTCAACGGGTCCGCATTCCAGGCTTGCTGCAAGGCGAGTTCGTCATGCTGCGTCCAGTTCGCGTCGATCTGGGCGGTGGGAAGTAGGGCTTGGACCTCTTGGGGCGTTAAAGAGGGTTTGTTGCGGCGCATGAAGCCGTTGGCCGACTTTAGGATACTAGATAGGGGCGGCTGGTCGTCTGCAACCTTTGCATGTCGGCCGGGATGTGGAAATCATCCTCCTCTTGCGCTTGATTTCTTTGGCGTGGAGGCATCTTGAAGAATGCTATGCAGGATAAAAAGAGCTTTGTACGATTGAGATGGTTGTTGTATGTGTGGTCGAGTCCAAGATGAGCAACTGTTTTTGGAAGATAAACCTGTGTTGCTGCCTGGTTATGGTTAGATTAGCACGCTGTAAAGGGGGGTCACAAGCTGTACACCTGATATTGATGCGAGTGGATTAAGTCAAAATGGTGAAGGGTTTATTAATGTGTGTCAAGAACGCTTCCCGATATTGACGGTGAACTTTCCATTATTCATTAGCGCTCCAGCACATACAGATCTTGATGCTTATCGTCTTAGATATTAGAGGTTAGGGTATCTACATGAACGGACTGTAATACAATATTCATCGAATTCCCATTCACTTTGCCGTAATAACCAATTCCACGACGCAAAGGAGCTAGCCTTGAGGCTCATAGTAGTATTCTACCACGTTGATGAACTGCCTACCAACCTAATGTTCTGTACAAGTAGCTAAGTGTAGTCAAATATGGTAGGTGAACTTGTCGTAGCTTAACTAACGAGGTGAATACCGCCTAACTTACAGCCGAAATAAATCATAAGTCACGAAAGCGCCGCCGAAGGCCCTGCGGCAGGTTCAGGATAGGTAGTAGGTTTCAAACAGGGCAGCAGGTAATACTGTAGCAGGCCAGCAGTGCGACGGGGAAGTGGTACACCTTACAGTTAACCACCGGTAACTATAAGTTAAGTTATGTAACGAAATATTCGTCACGATCTACGCCAGACTATCATGATGTATCTGCAGTAGTTATCGTCAACTAAGAGGTAGGCTAGCAATTCGTATTTTATCTCTACTCGTCTTGTCCTTGGATAGAACTCGCCAGCAAGAAGTTAGATAAGACGACGATAAAGCTGGATACGGCAAGGATAAGTAGTAGAGGCTTGTGGTCTTTATATAGGTGGGAAGGCGTGTATCGGCAATCTATTAATGCTTCCTCCTTGTATAACCAGCATGAAGTAGCTCGTCCAGTCTCTAAAGCGAAGGGCACACAAGCATGTGCGCAGCGGAACGGCGGCTCCTTGCGGATGCGACTAGCAAGGCGCAGAATTCCCAAACGCCTATCACACGTCTACGAGATCGAACTCACCGAGGCCAATGCATTTGACTCGTACCTATGTAGCTATTGTAGGTAGGTACCTAGAAAATAGAGGGACAGTACGCATTTAATAAGTATCCCGCATCGTTTAACCCTTAAAATACCAAGAGGGCGAGGACTTAATCTGGCTGCCTTGGTAAACGCGCCAAATCCATAACACCGCTAAGGCAAGTATTCCATAAACGCTCGCACTCTTTCCAATACCAACATCAACATCAACCTACAATCCATCTTCACCACACCTACACATACACACAAACATACACACATACCCAGCACCCAATATCCTATCCATCACGATGGCCGAGTTTCCAGGCTCGCCTTGCGATGACTTTTCCGAGAGCGTCTCAGCCAGACGATCTCGTACCCTCCAATACTGCTCACGCCTAGCCCGCAAACCCGTGGGGGAGCTTGACTATTTTGTCGATTTCTGCAACGGCCAAGCCGCTCAGTTTCTCCTCAAGAAAGGCATCGGCCGTGGCGTCGGTGTCGACTACTTCCAATGGCGGACCGATGTGATCATGTGGCGCATGGTCTCTAAGGTAGAAGGGGCCGAACCGTGCCCTTTTGAGAGTGAAAACCCGGCCTCTGTACCGAGCCAGAGTCGGTAGATTACAGCGCTAGTTGCGAACGGTACACGGGACACCTTATCCCAGCCGCGGAGTGGGAAAAGGCACGAGCAACAGTGTCAACATCAGCACCACCAGCAACATTACCGGCGCCAGCAACAGTACCGACACAAACACTAGCAGTGCCAGTACCACCAGCAGTACCAGCACCACCAGCACCACCAGCAGTACCAGCAATACCGACAATACCGACAATACCGACAATACCAACAATACCAACAATACCAATACTACCACCAGTAATAGCACCAGCACCGATTCCTGCTGGCAGACTGGAAGATCGCGGCCAGAAATTGGTGATACCAGATATATCCCGATTAACTTTAGGCGATATTGACCCTCGCAAAGCAAATCAGACAGTTGCGGGTCCCTCGTCAGCAGCGCCGCCAGCTAGGCTCGAACCAGCCCAACAGAAGACTATTCAAATCCAATCTCTTCGGACCGAACAGACACAAGTGCGGCCAACCGATACTAAAGTAACCGAAGCGACTGGAAGATACCTCTGGTCAACAGAGCAGGCCAACGAGGTCTGGGACAAGGTTTGCAAGGGCCACCAGAAGATGAACAGCCAACCCGGCTTCGCTATCATGTTTCCACCAGAGCGCACCCTTAACAAGTGCATAGTCGAACGGATAGGGCGCAGCAACCAGCTGGTCGACAATCGCTATCTTCACATAGTCTGGATGAACGTCCGCAACGAGAACGGCAAGCCCGCCGGCTTTAGGATCGTCCTCTCTCCCGTCAACAGCAAGGTCGACATCGCCGACATCTTATTCCTCCACGCCATCAGCATCGCGTGGGATATGGTATGGTATTGGCTTGGCGAGATGCTAACTAAGGGCACAGACGTCAACTTCGCTACGTACAACGAGAACTACCTCGGCGAAACCCTGGCTCGGCGACAGGATCCAGCAACGGTCGGGGAGAGGAACTCAACATCCAAGCAGTACGACAACCTGTACCTTAGGCAGGTTAAATCTATCATCGCCCAAAAGAAGGCCGACCGCGAGCAGACCCTCCACCAAGAGAACGAAGCGGAGCGGGGCATCATCAAGATCCTCCGCGAGGCTACTACTTTTGAGGCGCGAAAAGAGAGCCTCAAGAGGTGGATCGATCACCCCGCGGCCTCCAAGTTGGTGAATCATCCACGCGGGTTCGCCGAGAAGGTCTGGGTAGAGAATAGCCAGCAGCTCTCCGACGATCCTCGAAAAATAACTAGCTGGTTCTGGTCTATGCTAAATGAACCCACAGCCTCTTCATCCGGGAAGCCACCAGCGGCTCCTCGCCCCGAACAGGCCCCAAGCTTCCAACACCAGGCGTCCAAGGGAAAGGGGAAGGAAATAGAGTCCCTGGACAGCTTATTCGCCAAGACCATGAAACCAATCAGTCAGAATTGGGCTGACGAAGTCGAGGCCGACATGTCAAGGAGCACAGAAAAACCTGTCGGAGCATTCTTTGACTAATGTAGCATATATACAAGACGCGAGGCAGGATCCCCAGCATTGCTACGCCGAGCTAGGTCATATTACTATTACATACATGCCGCGTGAACTAGACACGCCATCTTCGCATTTTTAACAAATGACAACCGACTCTAAGCTTCCTAGGAAGTTGACGCTAATGAATGCTTCCTAAGCTACAACCGGGTAGCGGGTCATAGAAACCTCCGCTCAAGGGGTTCGTCGCACTAACATCGCATTTAGATCAAACCAGGCGCTCGAAAGCGAACACACTCGAGCTAGTCTGGCTACGATTAGGTCAGCATAAGCAGGACTAGGTTCGAACTCTACCTATTTCGGTTTAGACAGGGCTGAGCCAAACCAGGCGAAGCAATAATATACTCATACTCTAGTTCAGATCCCGATCTCATTGGGGTCGCATTTAGTTACTTAGGTAGTCTAACACTTCATCTAAGGACCTGACGTTTCACGTGCAGAATTCATAAAGAATCAGAATCATATGCCCGCGTGGTTTATAATTTCCGAACCACGGGTTTAAAATTGACCATCAGAGTCTCACAACAAGATCTAGGACTGTGGTCAGATCAGCGCTTACATTGATACGGCTCGGATTGTAGCCACCAGGATCATAAAAGCCCGCTTCATAGTTGCATAGGCTGTCACACAAGCCCGTATTAGTTGTATGGAGAATGCGGTTAAAGTTGGATTGATTTAACAGCCAGGACTGGAAATATCTTTCCCATACCTAGACCTCGTAAGATATCCTAGTAATACGGATTCATTCTTATTCGCATAGAGCTCGGTCAGCTTAAGAATTAAAACGCGACAACGTTGCTTAATCGCCTAATCCCAAAGTCCGAAGTATCGAGTCTAAAAGTCTGAAGTTTGAGATCGGATATTTAGTATTTTAAGGTCTTGAAGTTTGTGCCACGGAACAAAGTAAGGAATATGTGATTTGTGGCCCCGCTACTAAATTTTGTGCCCCTCATTGCGACAAGCACAAATCCAAATTCTTCTAACTAACTACGATCACAAAATCTGTGCTATACATGCAGCAGGTAAATTAGACTTTCCCTACAACCCAAGCCATTCTTTGAGAGTTACAACCCTAGGTATATAGAGATTGAGTCAATCGGGTTCATACGCAATGTCTCGGAAAAACGAAGACAGTTAACACGCACTACCATGCCTAATGGGAATTCGGATGCTACGTCAATATCCCTAGATGGTCAGAATTAACAGTAGAAAGTAGAACTTGAAATTAAGAGAGGCGGAGCGTGAAATCAACCAAGCAAATGCTGGAGTCGAGAAGCTACGCAATGTGGAAGACCTCACACAAACGATTGGACGAGGAGTGGATTCGCTACATGTATTTGCTTTCGCAGCATTGCTACATGTATTTGCTTTCGCAGCATTTGCTAGACCTCGAACTGCAGATATTTCTGTGCTGCGCAACATTGTTGACGACATATTTCCAAGTGTCTAGTGTGACTTCTTGATTGTCGGTATTGTAGGGGGGGTATGGATTCAGTACCCTGGGGCTAGAAATTGACATCTCCAGCGTAAAGGGGGGCAAGAATTCGACGACCCTCTAAAGCTAGTCTAGAACCCGTTTTTTTAAGCACCGTCACAAACTTAAAATCTACAGCGAAAAGGGGGTCAAAGAATCTCTGACCTCTTCCCACGAGCTAAAATCAAGTTTGTTCCTCACTATCATAAAACGTCGTCGGGCACAACTTGAGTTTTTTTGGGGTCGCAATGCACATTTATAGCCTGTCAATCAAGCACAAAACCGTTCTGCCATCCTGAACCCGCGAGGATTCATATGCGCTCGGTGTTTCTGCTAGTCTGGATGTCGAGAGATCTACAAATACGCCTTGCTTGCATTTGTTCCCAATTACGTACATCCACGATGTTCTACGTGTAAATAGCTACAATGAGAAATCCGAGAGTTAAGATTCAGGCGCTGATTGGATGCCACGGCAGAGGAGATTCGACTCTCCCCGCCCCAGCAGTCTGCGAATTACTAGGCAATCTTGGTGATGCCGGCACGAATTTCTGGAAGCCACGCTCCTATCGTCGTGTATGCCATACTCGCACACGTGCCTGAAGCAGTACCAGTCCTCGTCTTTGCCGTGAGATAGGATCATGCCCAGGCGTTGGACGGCAGCCTCTTGGCTGCACGCTTGTACAAAGTAATCTACGATGTCTTCTACGCGCATCGCGCTGGCCAATGCAACTTTAGGCCGAAAAGGACGCAATCGATCTGCTATGAGATCGGGTAAGTTTAAGCTTGGCCAACAGATGGCCCTACTATCATTGCCTGAGGGTCTGGTAATTTGGTTTTCTGGAAATAGTGGCAAGTCCATTTCTTGCCCGGTATCTCTCATCTCCTGGAGTAATCGTTTAGTGCGGTCTTCTACAATCATGTTGCGTAGCTTCTCGGCTTCAGCATTTGCTTGGTTGATTTCACGCTCCGCCTCTCTTAATTTTTGAGCATTAACTCGTTCTGCTCCCGCCGCCTTAGATAGAGCAGCCTGACGAGTGGTAGCCAACCTCTCTGAGGCTTGCAGTAAACCGTTTAGACGTTCAACTTCGTCGCTCTGTCTTAGCACCTCGCTTTTCAGACGAGTAATTTTACGGTTAGCCTTGGTAGCTGAGTCTTTTTGCTCGTGAGCTACGACAGTTATTTTTCGGGCTTGGTGCTGGGCTAAGTCCCATATTTCTCCCATCTCGGTTGATAGTTCTTCGTACTGTGCCTTGTGGTGCTCGATTGCGGCATCCTTTTCGGTGGCTTGGTGACTCAGCTGTTCCTTCTGCTTAGTTAGATTCTCCTTTTCTTCTCACCTCTTCGCAGAGGGTTTGGAGTTTTTGAGTCTCTCGTTGCAGGTTGTCTTCTAGCTTTTGCAATCTCTCAAAGAGCTTTTGCATCCAAGATACGGCCATTTTGCCGTTGAATTCGGACTCATTGTCCCCTATCTCGGCTAACCATAGGAGCCTCGTTCCCACGAGGGCGCGCATGTCCTCGTAAGACATATCAGCCATGGCTATAACTACCTACTCATTCAAGTCTCAGGAATAGGGGATCTTTTGGGATTGGAATTGTGTCAGGGAACCCCTTCTCGCTCTCCTTGAGGGGATTAGTCATACCCATCATATCATCACGGGGGGCAGTTACCCCCTAGGGATACGTCACACCCATTTCCTCCCTATTAGGAAAGCGCATCGAGTTGCTATATTGGATGAGGAAGGGACAAGACTGAAACTCCAAGTTACATGTTACATTAGCTACAATGCGTACACTCTATACTTAGGCAGGTATACTTAAGACATCTCAAGCTGATGAGTTCCATTGAAAGATACTTACCCACTCCGCTTTCAATATATCACGCCACTAGACACACACGCATCTATAGTAGGATGATTTAGGGACGCCTGACTTTCTAGGTAGGTATGCTCTTACGAGGGCGCAGCCTGTATACTCCCATTATACCCCTTTTATACCCCTATCTATACTTACCCCTATTTACGTGTATATCTTTATCTACCCACTATACATACTACCCCTTGACATTGTCTAATTAAACCCTGAGGCCTACTCATACTATAACAGCCTTAATTGAGACGTATGAACCCAATTGAAGTCAACTTTATACCCAACCCCAAATCTATAAGAGCATCGTATAATATCTTACACCTTATACTAGAAACGTTACTTATGTTGTGAGAAACGAAGAAAGTAAGTACTCAAGTATTCCGAATTACATGCCACTACCAGGTAGGTACGTATTTTCGGATTACTGCTGCTATGCAAATTAGTACATCTCATTTGCAGACTATTTTGGAGACAACTTTGTGAAATACGGCTGCATCTTTTAAAGATTTATACGGATCAATTAGTTAAACCCCGGGTAATCCGATTACACTGAGAAACCATAAATCCCAACTCTTGTAGTTCCAAGAATATTGAATCTAGTTAGGGGAGGCTACGTAGAATTGGGGGGTGCCAACTTGCAATTTTTGGGCAGCTCTGTACAGCGGTTTGGTCAAGTACCTAAATCTGCACTGCAGGCCCGGCAAGACAGTCACGTTTGAGATAGCATCACTCTTACTTTTACGGAAGGGGTACAACAGGGCACTTCCACTAAACTTGCATAAAGTACCTACCTACCAGGTATCTGCCTAACTTACGAGATGTTTCTACATTCTACAGAGATGCATCTATCAGCCGCGACATCCAAGAGTTAAATTCTTGCATCGCACAACTAACTGCACCTTCAACACAACACATTCTTCATTCTCAAAATGCACCCGAGCACAAACTATTCTTCAAAACCACGCTCATATTACAATATTCTCCCTCTATTCCCAAAGTGCACTCAAGCATTAACTATTCTCTATTCTTACAACATACAAATCTGTTGCAGTTGCAACATTTATTTCAGAGTGCAACCGAGCGCTCCCCATCCCCTATCCTCGAGAGCCATCAACAACGTATTATTCTCCATCTTCACTTATTCAGTGTTCAGAGCGTACTCGAGCACCAACTATCCTCTATTTGCGGATCACAAACGATCCACAATATTCTTCTTACTCTTCTATACCAATCTGTAAGCGCCATGGACTCGGCAAAGACCAAGCCGATCGTCTCGGCAGAAATTCCAATCGTCAACGACCTTGCAAAGCAAATGGTCGACAAACTAGACGCCGACGCCTGTTACGACGAACTGTTCGTTTTAGCGAAAGAAATGGCAAAGGCGTGGCAACAACAGGACCATATCGCATCCAACAAGGTGGTTTCTCTATTCGAAGAGAAGAGTACTCAAGAATACAAAGACCTTCGACTTCTATTTCATACTATCAACAGAAAGCTCCTAAGGTCGTTGCTGCTGGGAGTGGTACCGTATGACCTTTACGATAGGGACCTTTCCAACTGGGAATACGTATACGACTCTCACGGGGCTGGAGCGTACTTAGTAGGGATCTCTATCGACGGGAGGCATGGCGCGTTCCTGAGCAGCGAGGAGATCGAGGTAGTAGTCGGGCATCTACAAGACTACAAGAAGGGATGCGAAGCTTGGAAAAAGATTAAGGGCTCGTATGACCAAGAAGGTCTTACAGATGAAGAGCAGAGATGCTTACAAAAGGCCTTGGAAATCGATAACACGGTGCTCCCCGAAGACCAAGAATGGGACGCTGAAGAGGACGAATACATTCCGCCTAAATGCATGTCGGGTCGGAAAGGTACTAGCAACATCGAAGCCTTGATGGAGATGCTTGGTAGACGCGTGAATCCTGCTCATGACAGACGAGCTTACCAACTGTCAAGTCCTGTCTACATCGGGTGTGGCATGGCGGTGCCCAAGAGAATGATCCATCACGATCCGGATTTCCATAGCTTGGACACGTCCTCTCACGTCTTGAGGCTTCTCATCTCCTGTATACGTTATTCAGAGCTGAAGACCGTGTGCCACGGGGTCCCCATAATCATGGTATGGGATGCATCCCAAATCTCTCTTGCTGAGGTTCTGGTAACCGTGCTGGCGCAATCCTTGATATCTTTAAACGGGCTTAATGTCATTCAGCCTGGTACAAACACAACGAGAGAGAAGAAGACGGCTATCTACGAGGATATGCAGAAGCACGTCTGGGTTAAGCGCCCTTGGTTTCAAGAGAACATGAACAAATCGATATCTGTCCGACAGAATAGGGATATATACAAAGAGACCCTCGAGACTATCCAGAACAACTATATGAGCGATGAGGGGTTGAGGAAAGCCGTCGGAACAATTCACGATCTAGAACGCGGTGCTCGAAATTTCCCAGCTACGATCAGCTATGCAAAAGAAAAGTCGCAAATACAATTAGATAACGCCGAGAAACACCTTGAAAGACTCGAGGAGCTTACTAAATTAACGCGCGGAATATTCCCTGGCTTGAAGTCAGACGATACATACGAAGGCGAAAAAAAACCTTGAAGTTTTAGAAGGCCGCGAAAACAAAATGGCAGATAACAGTAACATAATCATTATAACACTCTCGTCTAAAGCTATTTTTGAATTCTACTACGTGTTGACGGGGTCTGTTTTAAGAGCGACCCCCAGAATAGTCTTAAACCACAGACGCGCTTCGAGAGTAACGCTGTATTATATTAGATACTTAGCTTCACACGAGCAATAGACATTAATGCATTCATCATCATTATGACCCCATTTGATTATCCTAGGGAAAGACTAGAACTTTCTTTCTTCATTGACTCTACAAGTTAAAGACAATGCCCATGTCCATAGATATTAACTAGGCACTTTAATACTCAACGCTCAAAGAGATACGATCGAGCCCTATAAGACCGGCAAGGAAAAAGGGGGCTCACAAGGCGTAGAATCTTCAGCGCCAATAGTAATTCTCGCTAATCACGGAATGTTGAGCTCGTAAGAAGTAAGGCTTGGCATCATAGTATCTCCAGCGGCATCATATAAGAGCTTGTCGCGCCCATACTTCTAAAGATTACGAAGAAAAGCCGACGCCCGTTTGCTTAAATATTAAGGAATATTCTCTCAAATCAAGTGTATACTAGCAACATGCCATTCTATCATTAGTAAAAGCTTGTCGTTCTATAGGGACCATCATCACAAATCGAACGGGAAAAGTAACTTGCTTATAAGAACTCATTGTAAACTCCCACGAACCCGTCGAGGTTTCTCTTCTTTTTCTTTTGTCACGCGACACACTGGCTCTGCCCCGGCACTCCAGTCGTCTTTCGCGCCACAGAGTGCTTCGGGAGCCACGTTGTGATGCCAACTAAGATAGTACCACATGACCAATAGACGTAAACGTTCTCATCATCATCATCATCCCGCGAACCCGTGTAAACGTTCCCGAAATGCGGGAACACAATTCCCACCCGATTATGTTTAACTAAACTTAACCAACTTAATTCGGCTGGGAATCGATTTCGAGCACCGCCGATACATCGTAAAATTGCCCCGGAATTCCCGTGGACCCGTGCCGTCGTCACTACATAGAGCGATTCAAGTGTTCGATGTGTGCCTTAACCCAGATGTCGCAGCTACAACGGGAGCTCTAGACGGCCAAAGCAATCATAGGTACTTAGTATTAAAGCTCTAGGAAATTATATGGCATGACCAATGAGTATTTGTGACCAGGTCATGTAATTTTAGACGTGGAGCGAAATTTATGACCCCGTTTAAATCCATCGAGCGATCTCATCAGGCTGGCTACTTGGGGCATGATTGCGGTTTACGACTGCGGGTGAAATAAGAGTATTTGAGAGGGGCAACAAAATTTGAGGCCGCTCTAATAAAGGAGGTTTAAAGCTTGTGGTTAATATTGAACAGGATAATATTTACAACAGGCAACGCAATCTTCTGACCTGACTAAAAACCAAAATTGCCATTCGTGAGAAAATTTGGTACCTACATTGCTCGAAACATGCGGCCAACAATGTTCCTGTTCGCAGCACTGAAATATCTGCAGTTAAAGGTCTAGCAAACGCTGCGAAAGAAAAGTCACAGTCGCCGCTTCCCTTATTCTAAAATCTTACTGGTTTTCTTAATACTGAATAATAGCAAGTCTACTCTTGGTGCAGCCTGTTCATCTCCTGCCACGACAGTGTCGCGTGGGTTTCCGACTGATTTACTTAGTTAGCTAAAAGTACCTAGTACTTGTTAATCGCCTTAGTTTCTCTCATTTAGACATCGAGTAAGGTTAATGATCCCTTTAAAATCTATTGAGCTATAATAAGGCTTCTTAGAGCATTATTGTGGTATATGACCGCGGGCGTAGAAATATTTGAGAGGGGCCATAAAGTTTGAGGCCGCTCGAAAAAGAGTTCATAACTTGTGGCTGAGACTTCATAGAGGAATTCGAGTACTCAAAGGGAGTTATAAATTTTGAGACCTAGCTAAAAACGAAGACTGCTGTTCGTGAAATGTTTGGTGCATGCGAATTGACGGTACGAAAGGTCTAGCTACGCGGTCCTAAATGATGTGCCTCGTGTTTGATAGGTCAAAAGTTATGTGTGACCAGGGGAAAATATTGATTCGCGGCTACGATGCGCGACATAATGCACAATTCTGTGACTTCTCGTCTCATAGGTATTAACGGCTTATTTGTAGCCCTTGTAACTGATCCTTATTGCTGACCTCGATGACAACCCCCGATGATTCGGAATGTTGCTGATGGAACGGATTTTCTGACCATCCATCACGCCGCATACAGTACGTCTCTCGGCTATAGAGTAGGATGCGAGGCATATTGTCGCCTCTAGAGAAATCCTCCGAATAAACCTTGGTGGTCGATTGCGTAAAAAGGGTCACAAATTTCGTGCTGCTGATGGCACTAAAGGCTATGTACTACTAAGAAAACTAAACCCTAAACTAAGCTAAATTCTCCGATAAAATACGGGAACCAAGTTTGCAGTATCTGTGTCCTGTCTACTAAAGCTTTGCGTGGCCTATTTTCGGCTCCGCTGTCCTCTCCTACGATTGCGGCTGGACGACGCGCGAACACGAGTCGCGATACGTTAGCAAGGAAGGCTGCTGTAAGGTAGCAGAAAATCAATGTGGCTGCTCGTGTGGGAGCCCATCTTGTCCGGATTGCCTGTGCTTTTATTGACGGCAGACGACATTCGGTGACTGATCACTGAGTGTGCTCGATGACGGGCGAGCGTCAACACCATCTGATATGAGGTTAGTAGGGTGTCGGAAAGTCCGACTCGTCTATTGCCGCAGGTTGGGCGAGACGTGAAATCTTGGATCGTTGTAGCTTCGCTGCCACTCCGTATTACGTCTTGGCGACTCGTAGTCAGGTCATATTGTTCGTGGGAGTCAGAACCAAGTAGGAAATGAGTAGAAAACTAAGTAGGGAAGAAAGAAACGACGGGTAAAGGACTGGTTGGTTTAGGCGGTGTTTGCCCTGACATGCTGTCACCTACACTGGTATGTCGTTTGTCGACTCCGACATTGTAATGTCTAGTAGCATGTCTTCTTGAGGCTCGGATGCCCCTGTCTGCTGGGTCACGGCTTGCGTAGCCCCAGGGTTTGCCTGGGTCCCGTAGATCGCCTGCTGGTTGGGGCGCCCTCTGGGTTGTGCTATGGGCCGCGGAGGTTGCGCCTGAGGTAGCTGAGGACGCTGAGGAAAGGCGAAGAGGCTAGGCTGTGCTGCGGGGGGTTGAGAGGGGCGAAGGTGTTAGGTTGTGCTGCGGGAGGTCCTCCCGTTCGAGGGTGGCGGAACGGGGGCTGCCGTCTGTTGGCTGCCCTTTTTTCTTTATGGGTCCGCTTTTTGAGGCGCTGAAGGAGTTGAAGTCTCCGGGCGTAGTGGCTGCGAGCGCCTGGATCTTGTCGGGGGTGACGTTGGGGTCGGAGATGACTATTTTTTGCGGGTTCTTGTAGTCCCAGTTCTCGAGCTTGGTGGCGCTGTCCTGGTCACTGAGCAGGGATACCGCGCCGGGGCGCGACCACGGCATGGTGAATTTGTTGAGGTCGATTAGGCCCTGGCTGGCGTACTGTACAGCCATCTCGTAGACTTTAAAGTCTGAGCGGATCATACACTTGCCCGCTCGCATGGCGACTAGGTAGCTGAATCTGTCCTGGTCGGTCAGCCTGGACTGATGATGGCAGTGGTCGAAGCGGTGTTCCTTCGTGTTGCAGATAGGACAGCCGTAAATGTCGCCCCATTTTGCGTGGAAGGGCCACATACAGTCGGCTAGGACGTGGGTGTCCTTGTGGCAGTTGGCGCACAGGACGCGGCCGTCTGCTGGGCGCTTCAAGCTTCCACGTATGGAGACGTTCGGGTTCTGCGGGAGGAGCGCGAGGTCGACGCCTTCCGATGCTTGGTGGAGAGGATCATGCTCGGGTAGAGCTATGATCAAGGCCATGGTTTTAGTATTGGCTGGGTGGATGTCTGCGAAGTGTGAGGCCATGGACTTGGGCCCGAGGCTTCCGTTGAAATTCCCGAACCATTTTTCTGTCCTGTTTGTGGCGGGATCAGCCGTTTCGATGAGGACGCTGTTCTCCTCGACTTTCTTCGTTCTTTTGTTTACTATGCTTAAGCTACCTGGGTTTACCATATCTAACGTGGCGGTGGCTGCCGTGTAGTATCTAGGGTTCTTGTTCTGCCAGTGGTTGCGTCTCTCCTCCAGAGTCCAACGGCTGCTCGAGGGAACCATCTGGTCGTTGTTGGCGTTGAAGTTGAATACGGGGGGCTCGCTGCCGCCGGGTTGGTTGTTGCCGCCGGGCTGGTTGTTGCCGCCCGTTCGGAACGTGAAGTTGAACTGGTTGGATGGATTATTGCCGGCTGGATTGCCGGCGTTGTCTGGCTGGGCCTGGGCTTGGGCCTGGTTGGGGTTGGGCTGGTTAGGCTGGTTGCCGCCGGGCTGGTTGAAATTGTTATTGCTGGACATCTTGATGGATAGGGCGATAGGGAAAGGAGTTAGATAAATGAGTTAAGAACGGGTAGTTGTGGGATGCGAGCGTGAAGGTGAGTGTTGTTGGCGAATGTGTTGAAAGAAGGGAGGATGAAGGTTTTGCGGTTCTGCGGGAAAAAATGAAATTATGCGACGACGTGGTGCGGGATACCTTACCCTAGCCGCACGAACCCCTCCAAAGCCCTGTACTTAGATCACTTGCATACCTTTAGGTAGGTACTTAGGTACTTATGGGCTATCAGGCAGACACTTTCAGCGCTATGGTACTAGGACGCAACTGATTCACTCCTTTATTATCTTAGCTACGCGAACTATTCTGCTGTGTCTATCCGTAACCAGTCAAGGTCTCGTATTTTATCCCGCATATTAGGCTTACATTAGATACCACTACCCACCGTCTCCGGAACAACTACTTGGTCTGCCTTGATCCACGAAACCAATCAATCATCGACGTGCTCAGGAATAGATACCTCGCGTAAATGGAGTAATTTTGAGAGCCGAGACGGACCTTGAGAATATGAGTGCACTTCCTCGAAACCTATCTACGGCGTTTCCCTTATTACGTACTTCCCAAATCATAGCTAATTACGTGATAGAAAGTAGAAAGTCAGAATCACAGATAGTTGGATCAAAGATGGACTTAGGTTAACCTCGATCAACTTTGCTAATTGCTAAACTTTTATAGTAAAGTTATTTCTTTATTTTGATTTACCTTGTAATATCTTTTCTATTCCTTATACCATATACAATATCAATGCAATCGCATATTCCGGTCATCATCTGTTCGAGGTTTCGATTCCTTTTAAGGCTTGGTTATGATCTTGGTTCGGATTTATAACTGTTATACAGGTCTGAAATCTGATTATTCGGCTATTAGGAAGAGAGATCCGGAACGAATGTAATAGTAATACACAGAGTGCGTGTTAGATAGGCGGCAAGAAATTAATGGTTCTAGTTTTCAAGTTTCAAGTTAATAATTCCTCTTATTACTCTCTTATGTATGGTATCTGACGCTAGGATCTTGTGTATCTTCGAGTATAGTTTTGTACCCGACGGACCGTAAGAGAGCTCCCTAGGGCACAAATAGAACTACCTCGCCCTGAGTAAGACGTGTAAGGTCATGTTGATGTGCACCTTCACAACGAGCAACCCAGCCATTCCTTGATGCAGCCATTCCTTGATGTTCCACGCGGATGTAAAGACAGCTAGGTTAGCGGACGTATTTAAGGTCTAAGTAGTTCTCACTCTCTTTAAGCGTTCAACGAAACTTTATCGACTATTTAGGTACTTACAAGCTGACCTACCGTAGATGCACCCACAGAAAACCACCACGCCAGATCATTCGAGCTAGAAACCTCTAAGACTATATCGTCATCTCCCGATGGGGATCTGACGAGGCCGTGACTTTCATCTAGGAACCCAAAGTGTTCGGTATGGACTAGGCGGAGGGTTAGATTTTTTAGGTCGACTACTAAGATGGCTTGGGGATGAAGATTGACGAGGCCTATGTCGCCTTTTACCATTCCGTATCGACGGCACATATCTAGTGATTCCGCTTCATCCCGACCCGAAGTTAGGTCTCTAATCGTCTCGTAAGCGGGTGTCTGCTGCAGCATGTCATCGAGCTGCTGTAATTCGGGCAGGGTTAGCTCCCAGTTGGCCTGGATGAAGCGACCCAGGTGTAGCAGACCGAAGCAGAATATCGCATCTTGCAGGCTCCGTGCGGGTGGAGTATTCCGCATGCCTACGGCTAATAAGGCTCCGAACGGGCGGTCTGGGATCGCTTGCCTCCCTCCCGAGACTAAGTTGCGCGCCAGCAGCTCCAGCAAGCGGTGAGCATATCCGTCGGGACCGCCGGTAGATAGTCGTGCGTAGAGCCAGAATAGAGACCCCATCGTGCCCAATGACGGTGGCGGATTGTCGTGGGCGGCGGCGATACCTGCCGACCAAGGCTGCGCGATTTTCCAGAGACGCGATGCATTCGGTATTGGTAGGACGGGGTCCTGCGGCGGCTCTATGTAGCTCGCCCCTATGAGAGAATCCGCCATGGCCACCCATTCATCACGTACGACGGCGGGCAGCTGAGCTTCCAAAGCCATATACCTTTGCACTATAGCTCGGGCCTTTCCTAGGTCCTGGTTGAGGGAAGAAACGTCGCCGTCTTTGCTCGCCAGCCGCTCTTTTAGCGCGGTGATGTCCTCGGATCTATCTGCAATGTCGTCCCGTAGTTGGGATACGATATCTTGGAGCTTTTGGATCGAGCCATCTTTACCAATGGATTCTTGTTCCAAGTTTGAATCTTGGACTTGATTGTGTCCAACTCTTGGATTTCACGACGACTCTGCTCCTGGCTTTTCCGAAGTTCATTCTGAGTCTCGGCCAGGCTCTTCTGGGCGCTTTGGAGGGACTCGTCCCTGCGTTTGCGAACATCCTGCAGCTCGTTAGTCAGGTTCAGTACCTGGTTCTTACTCGCCTGCATCAGCCGCTCGGAGGTTTCGAGGGCTGTTTCATTTTGCTTTTGCGTCTCTTCCGACGTGTGATGTGCCGCGGAAGCCTCTTCGTGAGAAATCTTGAGTGCTTCTTGGTAGGTTCTCACTTCATCTCTCATAGCTTCAGACTCCTTTTGCTTCTCTTCGGATATGCGATTTGCCGCGGCAGCCATTTTGTTGGCAGTCTCGAGTGCCTGTCGGCAAGTTCCCAACTCCTCCATCACGACTTCAAACTCCTTTTGCTTCTTGTCAGCTTCGGCTCTCAGCTTCTCTATCGCTTCGTCTCTGTCTTGCAGCGTTGATTTCATCTGTTCCGCTCTGTCCCTTTCCGTCTGTATCTCCTTGGATAATCTGTCCTCGGCAAATTTTGTCTCTATGGTCCCGAGGGCTACCCGATACTCGTGAGATATGTTGCGGATGAAATCCGCATCTCCTTTCTTCGCAGTCACCAGGGTAGTAGCGTGATCAAAGATGCTCTGCTCTATCACTTCTAATTTATTAAACAACCTCTCGCGACTCACCTCTGCGTCGTCATCTAGGATTTCATTAACAAACGCTTCCACCATGTCGCTCTGCTTCACAAGAAAGGAGGTTTTCCTCTCGATATCGTCATGGAGCTGCTGTTCGCGTTTCAGCTGCTCATTGGCCGTCTGCCTCAGCTGTGCTCTGTCGAGGGACGGGCCATCTTCATATTCCTCGTTTAAAAGCTCGTCGATCAGGTTCCGGCGTTTGTCGAGTGTTTCGCGCAGCTCTTGAGCTGACATAGGCGCACTCATCTTGAAGTATCTTACCTTGCGTCGCTTGGTTGAACGTGATGGTGATGTGAGATGAAAGTTTACAGAATGATTCTGTGGGTCCCAGTTCTTAGGTTGGGTCTATTACGTAATTTAATGTCATTGTAGCGCGCACCGTACTAAAAAAATCGAACAATGACGGAAGCTGTCCGTTAAATTTAGGTAGTGTGGTGGGTTACGTAATTTAACTGAGATACCGAGTGTTAATAGGTAGATACATGTAGGTACTTGTAATATTATTCCTTTTACCTACCTAGGTAAGTACCTAGCTCAGCATTAAGAGGTGTCTAAGTACTAAGTCCCTAGGTACCTAAATATAGCGACATCAATCACAGTTACACGTTTAAGCTAAGTTAGTCGTGACCATTGGGATGTTTGTCACTTCAAGTGCTTTTAATAAGCTTTCCAGCATCTTGAGTGGGTTGGGTTCTGGGAAGTTTACGGTAGCGAGTCGAGGAGATCCAATATTTGATATCCAACCGGATTAAGTCAACTCAACATCGCGTTCCCGAGCTTTATACGGGGTCCTCAAAGGCTGTTTTACGCCAGAGGTGCTCAGGATTAATCATATGCGTCCGCTGAGTCAAGCTTGTCGCGACCATACATAACGATATTAGCATGTGCGGCACTACTCTATGGTTACTCTAGTGGTTAAAGGTTTTAATAGGGGTGTTCGGTTACAACCTACGTGAATCGAAGGGTTCGAAGATTGCAGATTACATAGCGATATTCGAAAGGTCGGAGCAGTCATCGACGTACGTAAAATAAGACTTCATGCTTTCATTTAAGAATCCGGAAAGGTTGGCTTATGTCCGCCGAGAAATTTAAGATGATTGTTGATTCACTACGGTCTACGAGGCCGCGGATATTTCTTAGTTTCTTCGACCCCTCTTGTGCCATCTACGAGGATCGTTATACAGGGAAGGAGACCCTCTCCGCCTGCGGTAAGGGGGGTTGTTTTCCGGGAGGGGGTTAGGCGGTTGGCTTGGCAAAATCGAATATGCTTGTTCCACAGGGATCTCAGGGATGGTGATTCCGTGTTGTAGGCTCGGAGTAGCGGGTTGATTTCCAGTCGTAGGGTCCGAATTTGGGACGTGGCCTACGGTTGGGAGTCCTGGGTTAGGAACGGGAAGTTGGGTTCCGACTGGAAAGCCCGTACTAGGGATTTGGAACCCAGCCGCGGAGTTCGGATTTGGGTTATGATATCCGGTGGCGATTCCCGAATTAGCGACTTGGGGCCCGAACAAGAAGCTCGGCCTCGGATTCAGGAACGAAGCATCGATTCCTGGGTTAGGCACCTGATATCTAGTCGTGAAGCCTGCGGTAGACACTTGGAGTGCAGCAGTGGGACCCGGACCAGCGACTTGCTGTTCGGTCACCAAGCTTTGACCAGGGGCTTGGAGCCCAGGAGTAAAGCCCGGAGTAGGGACCTGGGTCGTCAGGCTCGGATAACCTAGCTGTGGACCCTAGAGTAGTTGCTTGGAATCTGTTCAAGAGCGCCGGGCTTGATACTTGAGGGGTTAGCGGTTCCCCTATGTTCCGGAGTTCTGGGTACGCTCCTGGCGTCTGTACTTCGGGACGCTGTTGCGTCGCGGCGGTCTGAGTCTGAGGTCCCGTCGTTGGCATCAAGTTCTGGAAGGGGAAGGGGTTGGGGTTTGTTGCGGAGGGTTGAATACTGGAGCGTTCCGCGCAGCTATGGTGGAGTTACGAAGCGTCATTGGTATCAGCGGCTGCATTATCTCGGGTAGCGGCTCTTCCTCGCTATCGTCGGAGCTATCTATATCCATATCATCCTCTGCTGCTCCTGCTGCTGCTGCTCTGGCCATCGCGTTTATGATCTCTTTAATGCGCTCCGAGATTACGACTACCTCGGGCTGGTCCTCGAGCCTCTCCAGCCCTCTCGGGACAAACGTATAGAAGAGCATGTACGAGTGGCCGTGCTCTCCCAGCTTCCAGTCCGCGTTTACGAAGTTCTTGTTCGCAGGGGGCCGGATGAAGGTCCCCTCGAGGTTGTACGTGCGCACGTAGTCGGGTTCCGCGTGCTCGGAGCGTAGCCTTACGGAGGCTATCAGGCGGTACTTGTCTTGGATCCCCCGTAGCGTAGGTGCGTCCTGCTCTTCGTCGGCCGGTTCGAGGCGGGGGCTCTTCAGGGTCAGGGTGTGAAGGTCTCCGTAGCGCGCGGTGGCGTTGGGGGCGGGTGTGTAGAGGACGCGAATCGCGACCGGGAACGTAGACATTTGGAGGTATTTCTGGCCGGTCGCGGGATTTCCGAATATGGAAAATCGGCTGTTGACCTTCTCGCCGATCGTGGTCGTGCCGTCGTACTGGGTCAGGCTGCCTCTGGCTACGGTCTCGGCGTCGCGAACGGCGATCTCTTCCCACTGGGTGCTGTCCTTGGACTGGGAGATGACCCTCCTATCGAAGAGTAAGTACTCTGGGCGGGACCAGAAGTGGTTCATCAGCATCTCGCTTTCTATTAAGCGATGAAAGCTCGCCGCCTGAGCTCCCTCGGCCGGCTGCCAGCCGGGGCAGAGCTCGCTTAATGCTTCGTCTTTGAGCACGCTTCCGAACGGCCAGCTGTGATCCTGGTCCGTCATTCGCGCGACTCGAAATAGCGCTAGGGGCTCGTCTTCAGCCTCTTTCCAATATGACAGGGGTAGATACGCGTAGAGTTGGCGTACGACCACGACGAGAACCTCGAAACCCAGCATCTCCTCCGACGCCGCGTCGAAGGACGGCCACGTCTTGGACAGCTTATGCATGTCCGGATGGGCTGTTTGCAAACTCTTTATGGGGTATAAATCCATCGTTATCAGATATCAGATATTAGACGGAGATTTAAGTGAGTTTGGTAGTGATGAGCGATGAAGAGGTAACATGCGCGAAGTGGGAGGTCTAGAATAGTTGCCTGGTTACTTGGGTGCCTAATTCTCTAAAAGGGGACGGATCACAAACTTAGGTAACTAGGTATTCCAACGAAAATTGATGCCCCAAAGGGGATATTGAAGACTTACGTATGGAGCACAAAATTGTAACGGGTTTTTCAGAGCACTCCGTTACTTGGATAGAACGAATATTTTAGGATGAGTAGCCCAAAGAATGCTATCAGGTACGATATTAGGCATCTCAGCTAGTATGCACAAGTCAAGTTCCCCCCTCGATTATCGAGTAACCCAGTTAGTTAGGCACTTAGGTCTGAAGGAAAGGTTTGCTGCACATCTACCTATCTAAATAATAACCGCATTACACTCCGCCAATCCTTCATCTCCTACCATCACAACCCTTTCACCCTGTAAACCAACCATCCCAATTTTCGATTCTTCACAACCCACAGCCCAACCACGCCTCCAATATGTCCAACTACCTAAGCCACATTCTGCCTGCTCTTCGGGAGCTATCGTCCTCTACATCCCACCCGATGAATATTGCCTACGTCATGGCCGACTCGGTGGGGAAAAGTACTGTGCTTGTTCCCGATCTTTGGAAGCACGTCAAGGCCACCCGAGCCGACGCCCAGGGCCTATACCTCTTATACAGCCAGCAGGAGGCCGAGATAGTAGGCCTCGATATCGTCGATAGCCAAGTTGCCGAAGTTTTCGACGGGATACCCGATGCCCAAAATCTGCACCGGCTAGGTCTTGTCTCCTTCGCCCGGTTCAACGCGCTCTTGGAGGATGCGGCCGACCCGCCCACCTTGCTCCGCCCTGAAGACATGGTCCTATTCGTAGACGTCGAGCACATTCCAACGGTAGATGGAGAAATGAGTATAGGCATTTTCCTGCAATGGATTTGCAGCTTAAGACCGCGGGACGACGTTAGAGTTACCATCGTCTTGCTTGCTTGCAACAACAGACAAGACATCATCGACATGTTGGGCATCTACGGTATCTACCCTCTACCACTTACCTGGGAGGAAGCCGCGGGCTTTGAAGAAGAAGAGATCGAGGAAGACGAGGAAGTTAGTCGGGTTATCCGCTCAGCCCTTTTCGAATCTCCGGACGTTGGAATCGCGCCTTGGGTGGTAGTCTGCGCCCCTATGGGAGAGGTGTTCGCGAGGTTTATTGCACCCATCAATCGAGACACGGGCCAAAATGTCCGCTGCGTGAGTCTAGGGAGGGACAGCGGTGCGGAATACGCCAAAGAAATAATTCGCGTCAACAAGCCCACGGTCCTATTCCTCAAGCACAACTTGAGCAGCTGCATACCGGTGCCGAACTTGAGGTGCGTGGTCTCTTTGCCGTACAAGAAGGCGAGGGTCTTTGATCCTTCAACCAGCCAGTTTCCCGTGACCGCCGTCCCGATATCCGAAGGCGACATCTTCTGCCAACGGGCCTGGGCTAGCAAGAGCGCTAGGAGAAGCGGACATCGTCCGACGCTATACACCTTATGGAGTGCCGAGTGGTTTCAGGCCAACAAGTCAAAAGAGAACGCTCTCATCCGGGCGATACCACACGCCTCGTACTCGAGGCGAGCAAGGTGTTTAACAACCTGTCATATCCGGAGGTACCAGTACCGGCGCTTAACGGGAGCTGGTCCCTTATCGATGAGGTACGCCGTCGACTTGTCGGGATGGGTTGTCTAGCCGACGATACGCCTACAATTCAAATCACCCCTTGGGTAGCAGGATGCTGTACTACATTAACCACAGAGACCTTAACTGTTACGGTAGTATACATGTCGCCCACCTTCTCGCTCAGATCGAGACCAGCACCACGCTTTCCCTCGCTTCGAAACGAGTTCTGATTCGCATGATTGCACTGACCATCTACAGGAGCATGTACGAACTGACGGACGAGGCTACGAGGAGTCTTCGGGAGGAGGACAAGGAAGCTCTGGAATGCATAAAGGACGATTGCGTCGGCATCGGGGAGGAGTACTCTGACTACGGCCAGCTGTGGTGCGAGCTCGGTATATGGTCCGGGTTAGCGGTCAAGAATAGCGCCGCCCACGCGCTACTCGACGATAGAGCCTTCATCGAGAAAGCGGAAGGATTCATGCGAGTCAAGGTGGGAAGCTGCGTACAGATCGCAGAATACGTAACCAGCTTAGAGACCCACTTCGGCTTGGACCCTTGCAAAGATTCGATCGCGGAAACGATGCTTACTCGACGTGAAGCGCAGGACGTCTTCGAGGCACTGGCGTGGACATACTTGTTCCAAGCTGTCTTCTTCCCATACGATTCGGTGGGGAAGCCAAATGACACGGCCTCGTTGCAACCTGTCCATTTAGGACTGGTACCATCGCTTGTGTCGCCCGCGTCGTGGGCGAAGGGGGGTCGATCCGAGGAAGGCGGATTCTTTGCCATCTACCAGGAATCCTCGACCTACAAAGGGAAACTCGCACCCCTCTACCTAATAATACTGCCGGGTAAGGTTCTGCAAAGGATAGTTGATCGGTTGCAAGCGAAAGATCTACTATCACTTGTCGTGACGAGCTATCCCATACCAAACTAGGGGAGGGCTAATAGTATCACGAGGCAAATCAGAAAGCGAGGAAGCAACTTTGTTGTTCCTCAAGTAACTCCAACTAAGGTAAGGTAGCTCTGAAGTCAGAGCTATACATACAAAACAACTTCCTTGTCCCAAAGGGCTCTACGATCGCACCCAAGGGAGTTGTGCGCTCTTATTAAAGGTTCGGGTAAGACTCTATTTCTGTGCTCCGTCGCAAACTCTCCTTTGACCACGTTAAATAGAGTCACAATTCGTGGGTTACTTACCATGGTTAATGGTTAAGGATACTACTTACTGTCTTAAATGAGCAGGACTCCGTAAAACTCGCTAATGTTCCTCCATGCCACAGTGAACTGTCAGAAGTCCGAGAAACGATGCAATTAAGTTTGAATCTCGATAGGGCAGCCTAACGGCCCGACTTTGAGGTTTTTGATTTTCTACCTACATTGTAGCATACTTGAAATGTCCCGCGGGCCACAGATTGTTCGGGACAGCTCGATAAGATTACTTGCTTCGAGACTGCAGCTTTAAATGCTTGCCCGATACTCAAAAAGCGTAAATATCCTCAATGTTCAAGGTTACTGTGCTTTAAATAACCCGCCAGTGCCAAGGAATACTAGTCAAGTCAGCCTCAGGGTTAGGAAACTTGATGCTTACCATGTTTAGGGGATCACAGTAATAAACATACATGACGGAAACGTGCGAACCCATTAGACCGGTATAGCAGTTATAAATCCGAACCAAGATCATAACCAAGCCTTAAAAGGAATCAAAAGCTCGAACAGATGATGACCGAATTGAATTGCGCGACTCCCTCAACACCGCGTATTACCTACACGTCAACACCTTTGAAAGAATATTAAGAATGCAGATAGTATAAATGTCAACTTTGGGACCTCGCAGACAAAAGGGAAGCAAAATTCTACATTAAATCACTAGTTAAAGGCATCCAGATTCAAACGGGAGTTCAACATGCTGTTAGCCTTGGAAGAGTCAAGTTTCTACAACACCCACAAACTTTGAACTTGCCCAGAGCTACGGAGTATGCGACCGTATCGACATTGCATATGGCATAAGGGATAGAAGAGATGTCACGAGGCAAATCAAAAGGTGAGGAAACAACTTCGCTGTTCCGCAAGGAACTCTATCTAGGATAGCTCTGAGGTCAAGGCTATACATATTAAACAGATTCTTTGTTCTAAGGGGTTCTCAAGTGAAGGACCCTAGCAGGAGGGATGGGAAGAAACTGGTGATCATATGTACCGATAGACATTTACCAATTACCAAAGCCTGTAATCTTTCTATCCTGTCAATCAGCGCGTCTAACTGCAAGACCATTTCAATGTTAAAATTTGGAGTTGGGAAGATGCAACAGTCAGAGGAAAGGACTTCAAGCGGTAATAGTACTTAATCAGCATGTTCTTTGGACGTTTGCATAAACCTGTAGTACGCGGTAGGTAGTTCCCCTTCTATCAACTTAACGACCCATACTGCTGTGAAGGTTTAGCAATTAGCAAGGTTGATCGAGGTTAACCTAGGTCCATCTTTGATCCAACTATCTGTGATTCTGACTTTCTACTTTCTATCACGTAGTTAGCTATGATTTGGGAAGTACGTAATAAGGGGAACGCCGTAGATGGTTTTTGGGGAAGTGCACTCATATTCAGCGGGTTCGATGGGCTAGTCCCTTATCTGACCTGACTTGCACTAGCCTAACCTGACCTTGCTAAGATCTTAATTTTCGAAAATCTGGGTAAGTCTAACCTTTTCTATTTTTATTTGACGAGAAGTCAGATAAAATAAAGCAATCTAACCCCCACTTTTATTGAAATTTAAGCTATTTAATTGATCGAATTTTATATGCCACAAGAAATCTTTACGAGGCACCGGGACCGCCGCCTACGGCAACGCGCCGGGCGGGGGCAGCCACAGCCCCAGCCCCTACCTGGACCACGCCGGCCGGCTACCCAGTGTGGACATGGGCATCAACACCCTGATCAACCGGGGTCCGGCAGCGGGTCAGCAATAGACCACCTCCAAGTGGCCGACCCGCCCCTTTTTTTGTCCCAAGCAGATCTGATCTTGCAACCAGCGCTTTAATTGCTCCTGCGCCTCAGCATCCTGTCGCATCTCCAGTTTTTTTGCCACCATCGTTGTCGGCGCACTTTCTACCTGCCTCTTTGCATACTGGCAGATTCGTTCTCTCGCTATTCTCCTCGTCTGTTACATCTCGTGGGATTTCTTCCTCTTCCACAGCGCGGCTTGCGTTCCAGCTGCTTGCATCATACGGCGCACCGTCTCTTCGCCTTACTTTCTGTTCCTCCCACAGAGACCTTTGGCCTTTTCTCATTCATGACCCTAATGATTATCTCCTATTTACCATATTGCGGTCCTTTCAGGGGGCCAAGCCGTTCTCTAATCAATCTTGACTGCTACTATTTTCAGCACACACCCTCGTTCGCCTGTCCTTTCCTATTTGTTTTTCCAATGTTGCTTTGGTGTTACTAATTGGGATTCGTGTGCCGGTTTTTTCTGCTTCTCAAGCTTTTGTTTTTCTGGGTGGATATCGGGGAATAAACGAGCAAAAACACCCGAGGAAAGGCGAACATGGCGTTTTTCAGAGGGGGCGTATTGCACTTCTATTTTTCCCGGTGCCAATTACGCCGTTTCTTGGTCATCTGCAGGGCGAACACAGTTTCTCTGTACCATCAAAAGAGCCATTTGTGCATTTGAAACATTGGTACTTTCACGGCGGGACGACTAGCAGCCGAGAAGGACTGGCGTAGGATGTTCTCTTTCTCCTCGTACCTGGGCCATGACTATGCTCGAATCATCCATACAGACAGAAGAATATCGTGGCTGTCACGATGCGGTGCTGTGTACCGTAGCGGGCTATCGAGAGCATGTGGATAGCAGCCGGACCCTGATCCTTCAAAGTAGGGTCGAGCACATCTAAATAAAGCATCGAAATCGTCACGGCTGCACGTGCCTGACTGACTACATGGCACGACAAGTTATTTTGGGACACGGCACTGATAACGCTGAGAGATGATTCATGAGTGGTCGCGCCGTCCGGCCGACGGCCCTTTTGACTGTCTAGCGCTCGATAGCGTGCACATCCTCTGCCTATACTTACACGGCAACAAAACAAAGGCGGGCTCCCGCCTCTCTGGCTACACAAGCCAGCCTCGATGTGTCCTCTACAAACGCATCCAACAAAGGAAAAAGGATCATACAAAGTTAAGCCTCCCACGTCGCAATAGACCCAACGAGCATGGAGCCCAGCCCGGGGTCTGGATGTGACGCTGCTGCCCTGCATATTTGCAGGCATGGGTGTCGTCGTAGGCGCCGGACCCCACGAGGAGGCGCTATCCACGCGCCAGCCTCGTCCCTTTCTCCTTTCCCCCCTTGCAAGCGCCCGCGCTACTAGGACGGCTGTGAGGCAGCCTCGAGCCCCCCCTCGGAGGTTTCGATACGGGCGCGTCCCCCATGCGGCCGTTCTCGCGCATGATCGAGGCGCAATACTCTATTGGGAGCAGACTCAAGATGACGCGCCGTGGGTGACTAATTTCGAGTCTGTGAAAAGTGCGATATTCGCCGGCTGGTGCGAGCGCGGGGGAGCGGCATAGGCATCATGTATGCGAGCCCCGCGCTCTAGGCTTGCTTTTCCGCGCCCTCGGTGTTGTCGTCGACGTACTCCCAGGCGTCGTCGTCCTCCTCCTCCTGGTCGTCGGGCTCGCCTGTGACGCTCCGCCAGACGCGGCCCCACATGCCCTTCTTCTGCAACAGGGCCAGGGCCAAGACGACGGGCACGTACCAGATGCTGACCCAGAAAAGGCCCTTGGCGCTGCCGCCGGCGCCGCCCTGGCGCCAGAAACGGACCGACTCGCGGGCCATCCAGGCGTTTACGGGCAGCGAAGTGACGGCAAAGGACCACTCGGTGACGCCAGCGGCGCACAGGCCGACGCAGACGGGGAGGAAGCCGAGCAGGCCGTAGCGCAGGGCAACGCGGGCGTTACGGGCCGGGTTAGTCCAGGCGAGCATGCGCAAGCCCGCGGCGCGGTACTCGTCGCGCACGCCCCACGACAGCGCCATAAAGTGGGGGAACTGCCAGGCGAAGAGGAGGGCGGCGAAGAGCCAGCCGCCCACGCTCGAGCCGTCGGGCGCCAGCAGGAGCTCGCGCCACGAACCGTCGCCGACGGCCGACTCGCCCGCCGCGGCGGCCCAGCCCATGAGCGGCGGGATGCCGCCGACGACGGCGCCGACCCACGTGTTCGCGGCGGAGAGGCGCTTCATGGGCGTGTAGACGCCCGCGTAGAGGACGATGTTTGCCGCGCCCAGGAACGCCACCGTCGGGTTGACGCCTAGGTGCAGGGCGGCGACGCCGGCGAGGGCGCAGCCGGCGGCGAAGAGGAGCGCGGCGCGCGTCGACACGAGGCCGCGGACCAAGGGGCGCGCGCGCGTGCGGCTCATGAGGGCGTCGGTGCGCGGCTCGTAAAGCATGTTGAGGGCGTTTGCGGCGGCGGAACAGAGCGTCGTGCCAGTGGTTAGGAAGAGCAGCGTGAGCGGCGAGAGGGAAGGCAAGGTCGTCTCGGCGGCGCTTGGTGAAAGGAAGGCCGGGACCGGGTATATAGCGTAGGGGGCCATGGCCGAGAGGACGACAACGAAGGTTAGACGCGGTTTAGATAGCGAGAGCAGCGCCGAGAGCTTGCGCCGCATCGAGTCGGCCGGCTGCTTGGCCGCGGCCTCGGCGAGGATCGAGGACGCATCGGGAGGTAGTTGGGCACCGTCAAGTGAAGAGGGTATTGGCTTGCCGGAGGTTAAGGCGGCGGAAAGAGCAGAAACGTTCTGCTTGGCGGCCTGTCTCCGGCGATGTGGTAATGGTTCGGCAGTAGCGGTAGCGGCGGCGGTCGCGGGGGAGGACGCGTCCGAGGTAGCTTGTGATGAGGAGGTTGAGCCGAGCTTGGTTAAGGTTGTTGCTGGAAGCGACGTCACCGCAGCTGCGCCCATGTTCCGCGCCCTTGTCCGGAACTGGATGCTGCCAAACCTCTCCAGCAGCGTGTTTGACAGAAAGTAGGCGCCCTTGACACGGGGCGATTGGGCGGGCGCGCTGCCCGTGCCGGCCGCAGCTTTCGGGCGTGCGGTGGTCGAGAGAGGGGCCAGAAATCTTTGCCCTGCGGCTGGCAGGCGGCGCCGGCAGCACCTCCAGCACACATTGTCGACGGCGCCGACGCCCGGCAGTAGGGATCTCGGGCCCTGCATGTCTCTCTGTGCAGTCTTTTCAGCTCATCAGGGCAGCATCAGAGGACACGGTCGAGCGCATAGGGGTTGCGCTTTGGCGTCAATTGGGTGAGGTGCTTGCTCGTCGTCGCGGCCGACTCGTGAGTGCAGCAGAACTCGGCCTAGCTCCGACGAAGTTCTGACGATCCACAGGCGCGCCACTGGCTGGGGTTCGTGGCGCCAGATCAGGGGTGGACGGTATTGACCAGCGAACGTAATTGCTGTCTGTTGTGACTGTTGCCCGCCCGACTGCCCGCCTGCCCGCCTGCAAATTTTTCAGGCAATCTGTCCTGTGCCGCACTGACCATCCATTTCCTGCCGTCACGTGCACATCCGGTTGAAAGATGGCATAAGTAAAGCTGCTGTGGGGGCGCCCACTAGGCGCACATCCATGTGCGCTTACGTAAACCCTAAATCAGCAAAATGCATCTAACGCGGTGCTGCACCGCACCACCAACGTGGGCCTCTGAGGACCAAGTCCGCGACAACACCAAAGGCTCTAAACATTAATCTATTTGTACAATATCCGAGTAACGCTTTGGGCCTGCCCGAGAGGTTCTTGTATGGCCGATTCCACCGCATGCTGTATATTGACTTGGCCGTTTAGCCCGCGTCGCCTGCTTCGTTGCGACGACCTCAAATGCACTAGGCTCATGCTTTGTACTTGATGCTGGAAGTATGCGTGTGCTTTGTGTGTGTGGCTCGATATGTCGGGGCTCTAGAAGGTGAAATGGAGCCCTGTTATGTATCAGGTGCTAGTGCGAATGAAAGTCTTTAAGAAGAAGAGGCGTACCTTGGCGTGAAGTTAGTACGTGTATATATGGGAGCCTATGGACGTGTGTAAAGGTACCTGTACAAGTAGGCGACGGAGCGGGGTCCTTCCACTGTAATTGCTGCTGCTTTTCGACCTTCCGTAGCGCTTTGTGGGAGACCCAGCCTTGTACGGCCCTATATATTGCTTTATCGAGCTTATGGGGTGTATGGATCTGCTGCTTTGCTTGGTTAGACCGTAACTCGGAGAGCTGGTTGTTCAACGCAAGCCGAATTGCCTTCTATGCTTTAAAGAGGTCGAACGTCGACCTCTGGAGGTACGACTTTAAGAGTGTGTGAATCCCTTTAATGCGGGAAGTAGCTATATTCCCAAAATGAGCCTCTAGGTTGATCCACGCGGCAACAAGCTTCTCTTTGAACGACAAGAGCCACGTTTCTTTAATATAGCCGACCTGCTTGAGGTTTGTCGAGGCGTACTTTTTCTTAAACTCCTTAAGACGCTCTTTGTATGTCTCTTTAGTCGCTGAATTTAGAAGCGAGAACCAAAAACCGTGGAACTCTTTCTATTCTTTAGCCGTCTCGAAGGCTGGCTGGTACCGTGCAAGGACAGCCTTATTTGCGTGCTAGGTACAGGGAGACGTCGCCGACGGGAAGAGAGCTGAAGCCGCGTTTATAACTGCTAAATACCGGTCTGTCAAAATGACAGACGGGAAGACCCCGCCGTATTGCTTATACAACGTCTTCAACTGCTCAAGGGCCTATGTGTAGTCTTTTTAGTCTTGCCGCTTAAAAACGCAAAAGCAATACAAAAGGACCGTTTAGTCGTATCGACGCCAATTATATCAAGGAGCGGTATGCCGTATTTATTCGTCTTATATGTACAATCGAGGAGGAAGACTTTAGGGTATGCTTGAAGGTAAACGAGGGAGTCGGGATGTGCGAAAAGTACTGCTGTCACATGTCTATCTGGCTTGTACTGTACATGGCTCCAAAATCCTTCTTGCTTAAGCTGATTTGTAAGCGTGTGAATTGAGCTCTTGCCTTGACGAGAGTCTTGGCGGACCTTAGCAATACGGTTGTAGATATCTTGACGCGTCGCTAAAGAGCCGTTTTGCCGTATAATTGTCTGAATCTCCTTCGGCGCGAGGCCAGCGTTTGAAAGGATCTCTAGCTGTGGCGTACGGGAGAGTTGTCGGTGGATAGGGTGTGCAGATGGGTGAAGGCTGGGTTTGTGGTTGTGGATTATATATTGTTGGCCAAGACGGTGCTTTAAAGTCTAGCCTGTATTAGACTTCCTCCGTCGAACACAACACAATAACCCGAATTCAAAGAGCGCGGCCCCCTTTTTCTTAACCCTAAAGGTCTAGAGGCATCTAAGCTTTTATGGTGTTTTGGGAGTTTGAGGGGTAAGGGGCTTCGTCTTGGGGTGGGTAGGAAAGGGGTCTTGATGACTTCTTTCCTTTCGCCGTCACAATAGACTCCGACACCTGAAGAAAATCATATCCAAGATACTTCCGTTCCAGTTTACTCACCCCGATCCGCATGATCCGCGGACTCTGGGTTATATAGGAACCCATCAGGCAAACTAAAAGGTACATGGCATTTGGTTAAATTACTTTTATCGCTGCCGTTCCAACTTTGATGATTCGACTCACTATTAAGATCACGCTCGAGGCAATTAGCAATGCGCCGCACCAACAAATCAGACCAACCCAATTATCTTCTTTTCCCAAGATCGCACCGGCGATAGGGTTGCTGATGAGAACCCCAAATCCTACGAAAGCAAGCGTCATGCCAATTCTTGTGCCGATCTTGCTCTTGTCATCGGACAGTCGAACAATTCCGGCTGCCGGGAGACCCATGAAAGCACCTACGAAAACCCCGTATAGTATAGTGTAAACTAATAGTGCCGCTTCTGTCCGGATGACGATGAGCGAAAATGTCAAGATGGCGCTCGCCAAGGCGACTATCGTCTGGACGTTAATAGGTCCGATTCTGTCGGCGCAGTATCCAGAGATGAGGCGACCGGGGAGTGACGCCGTATTGAGGATGACTACTAGGTTATCAGATAGGGTAGTTGGAATGGGAATTCGGCTGAGGGCGAGTAGCTGGATGAAACAGAAGATAATGTATATCCCCATGAAGCCGAAGCACAGTCCAAAGTTTAGTAACATGTAAATTATGTCTTTGAACGCATTTCGGTCGATAATGCTTCGTGTCTTTACCGGCTGCGATTTGGACTTCATTATGAATAAGGGGACGAGCGAGGTAGCCAGTAATATGAAAGCTAAAATGCGAGTGGCCCACCCAAATCCGATCTTAGCTTGAAGCTGTGTAAAAGCGATGGGATAAACGATACCACCTGTGCAAGCTTAGAGTTGCCCATCCTCGTGCGCGATGATATGGAATGATGACTACATACCTATGGCACTTCCTGCCGAAGATGTGCCAATTGCTAGGGCGGTGCTTGCATGGAAATACTGAGAAACGATAGCTGGCGCGGGAAGATATAGACAACCGAACCCCAAGCCCATAACCAGAGACTGGAGTAAGAACAATTGTCAATACTTGGTGGCGATGCTCGTTAGGAACATGCCGATGACTATCAGAGAGGACCCGACCCAGATTAGAGAACGAAAGTATCCCCGATCAAAGATCGGGCCAGCGATAATCGAGATCAAGAATAATAAGAAAGCCTGGGTGCTACCAATCCACGCTATGGTAGTTGAGGTATACGTTCGGAGTAGATCAAGTTGATAAAAAGTCTGAAAAACACCGTATGCATTCATCATTCCCCTACAATCCAGAGTCAACCCTCTAGTAACTGATCTTCTGGCATATCGGCTTACCAGGTATTCAGATTTAACACAAAGGCCCCAAGTACTTGTAACCATGCGGACAAATCTTCTTTGGGCAAGCCTTGGGTTTCATCGGCGCGTTCTAAAACTTGTACCTCGTTGTCGTTAACGTCTATTTCTTTGCCCAAGTCCACCCCGATGACTTCATTTTCACACACAGTGGTCATAGTGATGAGAGGTTGCGTATGTATTCTTTAGTTGCTCGAAGGTAATCCCTATCTATTGTGACGTTGGGTGAGGAGTAACTATAAGACAAGGGACCAGTTTGTGTGACCGAGGACAAAGCAAGGGGAGGATCAACCCATGGGTATCCGGGCCGGTTACTTTTCCAGGTACCGTAGGCAGGTGATGGTAGTATAGTGCTTAGTGCTTATCTGGCCCCCGACTCATATGTTCAATAGATTAAACATTAACAGTAAAATAATTCCAGAAGGTATGTCGAGTAGTGTTTAAGCAGAATCCCTGGTGTTCGTGTACCACCTGTCCTGTAACTACCGTATCCTGAGGTTGATAGCGAGAATGGGCGATTCGTTAATCAAAATAATAATTAGACCGTCGGTGTTAGAGCTCTGCTCTTCCTACGATTGGAGTATGAAGAATAATACTTACATATATTAGTCATAGAAAACATAACTCTCTTACGCTCGCCTCCGATCCTAATTCTCTTCTGAGAACATAGACATAGTTCTCTCAGTGTGCTTTCAACCCTAGTCATTTCAAACGGTCGGCGATCTAGTCATAGTCATCATTAGTTCAACTTAGTTCTTATTTTCGTATCTGCTCTTCCTACTACGGTCGTTAGCTTTCTACTGTATGTTGCCATGGCAGAACCCGCAATCTAGGGGATTTAAGTTACTCATACCTTGAGTACTTTAGCACTACCATCATAAAAGTTCAAAAACCGTGTATCGACCGATGAATATGTTGTCATCAAGTCACATGTGATCCTCGGTGACTGTTATAACGATATTGACACGAATAATTCTGCCGCGGAGGTTTCGAAGTCGTACCACGAGAGGCATACGTATCAACATATTCCACCGAGAGCACTGGTTACCAAATGAAGAATCTGGGAGAATGTGGTAATGTGATGAATTAGGACGGTATACAGAGATCTTACAGCTTTGATAACCTACAATTCGAGTATTAAGCAGAACTACCATTCTCATTTCAAAAGCAATGGGCGTTTTCAAAAAAGAAAAAAGGGGGGGAGGTGTTGTTTCTCAGAGAATCTATTTCAGACAATCTTGTCCTTTCGAGGGGACAATGCATCCTGGTATAAGATAACCAATTAGGATAACCCAACTACCTAGGTAGGTATGTAGAGATTCAGCTTTAGAAACTCGAAGACTTAGACAACATTTCCCCTTTTTCTCGTCACGCTAATATACCCAAAACCTAATTCTCTAAAGTTCGTACTACTAACTTACTGCCGGGGTTCAGGGCGAAATACCAAAATGAAGAGTATCTTTGGTTTGGCGGGTTTATAAGCTAGAGTTCCTCTTGGAATAGTAAAGTGGCTTCAATGATCTCGGTTCATCTTGTGCTAGGAGGAATCCTTGATGGATGCCATACGCAGTGGATATCGAGAAGCAGTAGCGTAACTTCTATGGGCATGTAGTAATAAATCAATCAATCACACTTGACTTTCCATCCTTTTGAGAGAGCAAGCAGCGCCTTGTATGTATGATATACAATGTAGATCTATGATGGCTTAATCCCGCTTAACTCCAATAACCCCTATCCGGCGTAGCCCGAATACACACACCAAGCATACGAGCAACATCCAAGCAAACATGGTCCAGAAAACGGCCCGGTATCCGACGAGGAGGGCGCTAGGGGAAGTCTTGTCGGCATTATTCGAGCTACTGGTCACGGAGGCGCTGATGACCGAGGTCACGGTCAGTCCGATGGCAGTGCCGAGCTGCGCACATGTGTTGAACACGGCGCCGCCTAGGGCTTGCATATGACTTGGGAATACGTCGGAGATGACGAGTAGGCCGATGGTGAAAAGTATATCACAACCTAGAGGAGCAAGGATCTACGAGGACGCGGTCAGTACGATAGCTGGTATAATAATGATTTATATAGCAAAGCTTATCGGAGGTGAATATTCTTACCTGCGCGAAGAATGCATCGTACCAATACGGCCATTCGGGTCGAACCAGGGCCATTAGTAGTGGTGCGACGGCACTTAGCCCTGAAGAGACGAGCACCGCCCACAGGACCGGCACGCGATTGACAAAGATTCCCGCGGATAGATTAGCCAAGGCGCCAGCAACGAGGGATGGGAGAATTCGTAGCGATGCCCCGAGCGCCGAGTTGCCTTGGACTTCTTGGAAGCTGCAATTCGTTAGCAATTACTTCGGTCGTAGAGGGTGAGATAACTCGGCAACTTACAACAGGCTGCAAAATAACTCCATACAATTGGTGACCGAGGTTGTGAAGAGCACCATGATGCAACTGCTAGTAAAGATGTGGTCACGCCAAAGAGAGTTTGGAATAAGTGCTGTGCGATTGTGCCTCGCTTGGTAATGCATCCATCCGACAAACGCCGGGATCGAGGCCGCACAGATAACTAGGAGGGCAATGTTGGACGCCAGGCGTATATTATTGATATCTGCTGACAGCGTTCTGCGAGCGGTCAGTTATGCACAGGCGAACTGATTCGGATCGGAGATTCTCACGCGAAAACGTATGATAACGTTGCCAGGCCCGTACTCGCGACGATTGCGCCAGCCCAATCGATCTCGGAAGCAAGGCGTTTCCAAATCGAGCATCCGGATCCCGACCGTGGGTCCCGCGGCAAAGCCCATATACCGATGAGAGATAATGCGAAACTAGCAGCACCAGCGAGATAAAATGCGGGCTGCCACCCGGTGCTATCGACCATCACCCCACCTAGAACCAGGCCCAGGGAGAACCCGATCGGCGCGGCAAATCCTAGGCACGCAAAGCCCATGTTACGCGGCCGTCCATCCTCGATGCTCTTAGACACTATAGAGATGGAGGATGGGACGATGATTGCATTCGTAAAGCCCTGCAAGGCGCGGAAAGCGATGAGTTGGCCTCCGGTCCGGGCCAAGCCGCAGCCCAGGGTGAAAACGGCGCTGAGAAAAGATCCTACCATGTTCACCCGCTTAGTGCCGGCGACGTCGGCGATAGATCCGGTCATAAGTAAGCAGGATCCGGCAGTAAGATAGAACACCGAGGTAGGCCATACGAGGAGTCCTTCTTCCAGTTGCAGAGTGTTTGCTATAGCGGGCAAACCCACAACTACGACGCCATTGCTGAAGCTGCTGAAGAGCGTCAAGCCCATCAGCTGGGCTATGACGATGGCGGCTCGCGTTTTAGAGAGGATGGTCGCCGTGTTCCCTACTCCGAGCCCGGCAGAAGTTGGCTCTATCGGAGGATCTAGACCTTTTCGAGGCGGAGGCGCAACGTGTAAATTTGCGCTCAGTGTTACGGGCCCAATCGTATCCAGCTCAACGGCTGTCTGCGTCGCCATCTCAGAAGTATTGTACAGACGATATCGAACTAAGTCCCAATTGTCACCGTCATGGTGATTGGTAAGTTCGCGACAAGTTCTGAGTGAGTAAGCCTATGTGCGTATAACATTAAAGGATCTGTCTTTTCGAACACTCTAGACTTTATGCCAGACCCCAGATGCCTGGAAAGTCTTGAGTCGAACTTGAGTCGAGTCTAAGACAATCTAGATCTATTGAATCGCTTAGAAAAGAAAATGCCTGCCACACATGCAGTTTTACGGCGCAGGATCAAAACCTACAGGGTTCTTTTGAGGGGACCCCACGGTCTGACGGTGCAGCTCCACGATGACTGTAGTTCCTAGATATTTAAGGTGGTTAACTCTCGATTCATCTTCTAAGACCTCCCAAGCATGAGCTACCTAGGCACCCAAGATAACACTCTTCTCTTAAAGATGGTACTTTGGATGAAAGGCGTGTCACATTGAAAGAGGTAACTCATGGGCGATGACTACTACTGAAGTTCAGTTAACCACTCAAGTTAACCCTTAACGGGCAAGTTCGGTACATATTCAACAGCCTTAGTGGCTGGTTGGCTGGCAATGGAACAAAAGTTAGGAATGTATTCGGGCGTTTACACTTAGCTAAATACTTGTTAAGTCAGTCATAATAGATCAAACATTGAGCGACCATTTGCTATCGGCGTTCTACCTAGGTAGTTAGTGTTACGGCCTTAGAGCCTCCTGTTAACGTAAGCCAGCCATGCAGATGTAATGCAGCATCGGCGCGTGGGGCATGTCGGGTATCATCATATCACGGTGTTGAGCAACTTCACTGTGGTAACAAGTAACCCGTATACCCATAATAAGCTTCGGAAAGAGTATACTTGAGCTGAGGTAGCCCGCTTGTCATTACTCTATGCTTCTTTCACTTGTGAGGACCTTATTATGTCTACCAAACTACCATTATTCAAAGTGTTATGATTTGGTAACTGTTACAGTATCCCATAGAAAGATCTTGGGCAGCTCACTATAGGTAGGCCTGGAACGAGTTTCCTAACTTTTGTAAAATACTCTCAAGCTAGCCTTATACTTGAGTTCATCTTACAATTCATGCTGCTGTCTATATTACCCGTGGTAAATCGCGGTCCACGGACGTCCTAACAGAGAAATTACTCGAGAGTATTTCTCAGGATACCGACACGAGAACATTAGAGTGAATCTAGTAACTTGCTCGTAGCCATTCCATTTATCCGTTCCCAGTTTGGCCAAATCGAAGTCCGGTTGTGGTTCCTGAACTAGTCAAGGATGTGATCTCGCGGCTAAAGGAGTCCATGATGTTCGCTGCAACATGAAACCTCTATCCCCACAAACACGATTCGACCCCTCAGCGCCGAGCCGGGGTATTGGAAGCATCATATATGAAACCTGCAGATATGGCCACGTTCTGCTAAATGGTTATTACAGCAAAATTGTGGCGGATTCTCCACAATGGGGTCTGGAAGTTAGCATCGAGGCGAGATCGTCGTACTACTACTATATGCGCTACGACGTAGGTACGATATTACCAGGTCCCGGACGATCTAGCCGTCGTCGCCCGAACCAGAAATATATAACTCCTGGCAATATTCAATTTTTGAGCTCTTTTAACCTCATCCTTAGTATTAAGTTACCCATTCCTACCCATTCAAGATGTTGTTTGAGTCTGTGATTACGGCTTTCGCGTTTGCGCTCTGCGCTTCCGCTAGAGCTGTACCGAGCCCCGTCGATATTTTCAAGCGCGCGCACACAGCTGGTACCGTCATCAACAAATGCTCCAAGCCTGGTGTCCTCGCTTTGGCCTACGATGATGGTCCGTATCAGTATACCTCGTCGCTTGTAGATACACTGGACAAGGCAGGCGTGAAGGGCACGTTTTTTTACACCGGCACTTTATATGGTACGATTGTTATATATCATGATGTATAGGTTAGGTACCTATATGACTAACTAGGCCAGGTTGCATCTACAACCAAAAGGCTGCTGTCAAGAAGGCCTATGACTCTGGACACCAGATTGCGTCCCACACGTGGTGCGATTACCTCTAACGTCTTTTCCGATTATGGAATATTCGAAGCGTCTACTAAAACCTCGCGCAGGACACATCCCCACATGGGAAGCATGGGTGCTGCCCAAATAAGGAGCGAGATGGAGAAGGTTGAGCAAGCATTCGTCAACATCTTCGGCAGGAAGCCGCAGTATGTGCGTCCGCCATACCTCGAGACCGGCGGCCAGTTCTTGAACGTCATGAAGGAGATGAACTATACAGTCATTACCGATGACGTAGACGCTGGCGACTGGAACAACCAATCTCCGCAGCAGAGCCAACAGAAGTTCCAACAAGCCGGTGCTGGCGGTAATGGGCATATCCCGCTCATGCATGAGACGTATCAGGGCACAGTTACCACTTTGACGAACTGGCTGATCAACTGGGCCAAGACGAATAACCTGAAGATCGTTACGGTTGGTATGTGCACACCATTCGACCTACGAAGATATCAATGACTAATATCACTCTAGCTGAGTGCCTCGATGATGCCAACGGTGCTTACAAGGAGGGAACCTTCCCAGGCAACGGACAGACGTCCTGTTAAAAGATTCTTAGGGTTCCAACGATGGGCTATTCATAAATCACCAACATGGTCGGAGAACCTCTGCAGTGTTCCTATTATAACTGATTATAGCTATCAGACTGGAAAGACCTAACATATGACAGGATATAGTTGTATTTATCTTCAACCAAAAAAGTCTTTCGCGAGATATCAACATAGAATACCACGTAGGAACTGATAAATAGGAACACCTACTAAGGCAACTTGAAGCAGACGTCGTAATGGAACGAACTTGCACCTAATAAACTTTCCTTATCTGCGTCAGATATAGTGGTGCTTGAAGAGATGATATTAGGGATGACCAGAACGGCTTCTATGATCTCAGTAATCCACCCAACTAAGATCTGCTGCGCAATAGGTTTCCATATCTCGAGCTGTGCTAAGATCGCAATAAGGATAAGCGAAGATATTAGACCCTTCGCGAAAACACTCTACGAGCGCTCCGGGCTCTCCGAGTCTTCCAAGGATGGCTTGAGAAATGCCACTGTGATCATTGTTGGTTTTATCGGGACTCCTTGGTCTGAGACGGTATCGTTGTAGGTAGTCGATGTTAAGCATCTCTGTTCTAAAAGCCTTGAAGGCCGAGTACAGCAAGCTCTAAGTATTGTAATCGCCATGAGGGAAAGAGCCTTGAAGATGTACTGGTTGCCTCGTCCAGATACGTCTAACCGCCTAAATCCAAATATTGGTTCGAATGACAAGCTGTAGTATCCATACCCGAAAAAGCCATTGGTCTCCTAACAGATATCTTGGTTTCTCGGCGTACCTTCCTAGTTCCTTTCTATGAATTGTTATAAAGTGAAGTGTCATTGCTCTCTGTTAAATACGTAAGTATGGTATACAAGGCGGTTAACTTTAATGGGTTGAAATATATACTGCCCACTGTTCCAAACTATGCGCAAGCCTCTCATGAGTTACAAAACATAATTAACATACCGAGCTACTTAACACAATAATATAGGGTCGATGATCCCAACTCCCGACCCGAGACTACCGTTCTTCATAGATGCTAGAACTCGAAGCAGATTGATGTGGGGGATTGGAACTGACAAGGTACCCAAGTACCAGTTGAGGTGCATGTACCTCGCAGCTAAGATAAGGAGATAAGCGCAAGCCATCCCGCTTACAGGAAACGGCATCGACGATCAGTGGGTCCAAATCGAATTTCCGTCCGTTCCCCATGTTTTTCTTTTTTTACCTTTTCTGCGCTCGCACGCGCACGCGCATCCACCCATTGACCAACTAACTGCACCGCATCTCACGAAGATTCGCCGGACATCCGCCGACAACTTGCCGCCGTTAGTCCTTTTCAAACGGTCTGCCAGGACCTGATGATCTTTAGATGGCATCATACCCAGAACCCTCCGAGCCTACTGAATCGGGTCAGGTTCCTCAACCAACAACGCCGTCGCACCACCACCAACCGCTTCAAGACTACGATGGCCTTCCGTCGCCTGTGGCTGCCAGTACTGTCGCGCATCATGGGCTTCAAGTCTTGCAAGCTGCATCTGCGGCTTCCAACGCCCCCGATGCCGCCGAGTTAGCCCAGCAGTATGCGCAATCTGCTACCTTGCAGATGGACGCTACGCCATTCTCCCCCCCTCTCGTACAGCCGACGGCTACGACTCCTATATCTGTGACGCCCTCGACCCACAAGGTAACTCGACTTCGGCGTGCCTGTGACATGTGCAGTCAGCGAAAGGTTAAGGTATGTAATCGGTCCCTTTATTCCCTTCCCCCTATGCGCCTGCTTGGTTGAATAATCTACTAAAAGCACGAATTCAGTGCGACGAAAGTGGTCCGCCCTGTAAGCCGTGCTCGGATCTTCAGGTCGAGTGTACCTTCAACAGAGAGATGAAGCGGCGTGGGCCGCCTAATAAGCATGCCGAGGCGGCTAGGGCTGCGAAACGATCCCGGAATGAAGATATCTCACCAGCCCCTCATCATGCCGCCGAAACCTTAGTTTCTATTGCGACGCACAATGCCCCCGTCGGTCTGGATGCCGAGACGATCGCGCCGTGGCCTATTCTAGAGCTTCTAGTTGACGACTTTTTCACTTATATACATCCTCTAATGCCCTTCCCTCACCAGCCATCCTTTCGTACCGCCTTCGCCAACCGTATGGACCGGTCTAGCGGCGAGTTCTTAGCATTGCTAGCCAGCATGGTGGGCGTGTTGGTAGCATCTTTTCCCAGAAGCGCGAGATCGCATCTCAAAGCCCAGCACAGCACTGGGCTCTTCCCTCGGCCATTGCCATGATCGACCACTGCCGGACTATTGCTCTGGAAGCCCGAGGTACCCGCTTCATGATGAAAGACGAGATGACTCCCGACGACGCTGCCACCAGCTATTTCTTAGGTTATGCGTGTGCGCATACGCTGCAGTGGAGGATGTGCAAGCGCTTCCTGACGGAGACTATGACATTCTGCAGAGAGCTTGCCGCCCGCCGGCCCAGAGCTCTATCCACCGTAGAGGAGCTTATGCCCGGCCTTGCGCTAACGCTTAACGCCTCGCCTGGTAAGCCTGTCGACCACATCAAGGACCAAATTGGCAAGCGCATCTTCTGGGTTATGGTCGCTGGCGTCAGGTGAGATTTCCCTATGCCGTAGTGTAATGTGTGCTTTTGAGCTAATCTTAACGCAGATCCATGACCCAATTAGGAGTATCCATCAATGAAATACCATTACCTCCACCTACTTCCCAGGAGCCTTACCCCGAGCAACCCGTGGAAGTTGACGATGAATACATATTCTCAGAACAGATTCTCCCCCAACCGGAGGATACCATCTCTTTAATTACTGGATTTAATCGCAACATTCGTGTATACATGACCATGAACGAACTTGTTGGCGTTGATATGTGCTACGGAATCAACTTCTTTGATTGGACTGCGCAGAAGAATATCCTCAGTAACGGGCTCGCGAGCGCGAAGCAGTCTGCTGAGGACCTTCCTCCCGAGCTCCAGGTAAAGACGGACAATCTCCAACAGCTTCAAAATCACACTATGGGGTTTGACGATTGGGACTTGGAATACTACCCGCCTGCCATTCCTGCCACACAGCCGGCTAACGACTTGCGACGTGTGCTTGCTGAGCAACCTGTGCGCCGGCGTCACCTCCAATTCGAGATCCAGAAGGCAAATATACAAATGTCACAGCTAGCTACGCGTTCGTATTTTGTAGAACGGTATCTCAACCTCCGAAACGCACGCCGCGCGGATCCTAATTTCGCTGAGAGGGCGAAGACGGAGGATAAGGATGACCGAGACGATATGATGGAGAAGGAACGAGAACTAATCGTTCAGAATCTTGTCACCGTGTTGACTTCCATTAGCCAACGTAACATGGAACCGAATGGATGCTCACTTATCAACAAGATTCGTCAGGTCGCCAGTACGCTATTAGATATAGATCCAGAAGGCAAGGGACTTGCCGTGGCTAAGGCCCAGGAATATCTCAGCGGCTTCCTAGCTATACTTATGAAGCTGGAGAAGATGGGAGCTACGCCTCGTGCCGTGACGATGACGACGCAAGATGAGGAAGAGGAACTGCGGAATTGGTCCAGTTTGAAGGAATATCAGCATCGATTTATGTCGAGCGGTGGATTCCTCGGGGACGGCTACTAGTATTGATGCTTGATACCCCGCTGTGATTCATAAGCTTTCCTTATTGATGGTCGTGTATATAGCTATTAATATTTGCCGAGCCCGTTACCAAGTAGAGATTACTGGTTAATGCAATGAGTTGAATTAATAATCTGTCAAGATGGCATTCCCCTCTGCAGCATTTGAAGCCCACGTATTATGGATATCATAGGCACCTCATAAAACGTGCGGGATCTTAATGCAATTAGTAGAAAAGGGGTATGGGAGAAATATATGTTGTTGAGGAGCCAATCACAATCTTAGGTAAGCTCAAATTTATCCTAATAAGGGTCAAGTAGTTCTTTATTGGGTCTTCTAGTCGCCGGTTTTTTTTTTTTTTTTTTTTTTTTTCTTTTTGAGAATTGGACATGTACCTTGACGGCCATTTAACTAAACCGCAACTAATTAAACATCTTCCAATATTCGGCACATGTGAATACCTTCTTTCCAAAATCCCAACTTGTACAAGGCCTATATCCGTTGGGAGTTGGCTCCTGCGCAGAAATTACCGCATATTCTCATCGTCATAGATATCGGGCAGTAATAAGTGGCGGTGAAATAGCAAAAAAAAATACGGAAGCTAATTCTTCACATACGTCACTACTCGGAGTGTTCTGTTCCATGGAGTTCTTAGTTATAGTACCGCAATTGCTTGTCTATTTCGTCATATAGCAATGAACAGGAATTAGCGTTTCGCTTCGCATGTTGCCATGCTGTTTATTTTGTTGGTATAAGTATCACACAATGCTTTTCTTCCTCGATAGTTATTTTTCAATCCCCTTGAGAACTTGGTTCGTAGCCGTTTTAATTAAGTGACACAGTATACCTGCGAATAGTTCAGAGTCGAAGACAGTCGCCGAGATGCCTTACCCTGACGAGTTTGAAGGTTTTATGATTACCGAGCTTGGTAAATATAAGGACTTTAAGAGACAATCTGTATGTCGTCTCACACACACCCGAAACAATTCTTCAAAACATAAGACGTGACTCTAACCTAGTCCTCTAGTTCAAACCAAAGGTCTTCGGCGACAATGACATCGATATCAAGATTGAGTGCTGCGGTGTCTGCGGCTCGGACGTGCACACCGTCACCGGCGGATGGGGCGACGCCCCGACTCCGCTGTGTGTCGGGCACGAGGTTGTAGGCAAGGCGGTTAAGGTCGGGTCCAAAGTCAAGGACGTTAAAGTGGGAGATCGTGTCGGTGTTGGCGCTCAGATCTGGTCGTGCTTGAAGTGCGTGCAGTGCAAGAATGACAACGAGAATTACTGCCCGAGTCAAGTTGGTGAGTACCTAAGAACTGTATGATTCGGATAAGCGAGTGTAATATTGAACATGGAGACAGATACCTATGGCGCTCCTTACCCGAAAGAGGCTGACTCCAACGAGACGATCACCCAAGGGGGCTTTTCGTCACATATCCGTGCGCACGAGTATTTTGTCTTCCCAATTCCCGACGCCATCCCATCGCACCTCGCCGCGCCGATGCTTTGCGCCGGGCTAACGGTGTGGTCTCCTCTGGTGCGAGCCGGCACCGGTCCCGGGAAAAAGGTTGCGATAGTTGGGCTCGGCGGACTAGGCCACTTCGCCGTGATGTGGGCGAACGCGCTAGGTGCAGAAGTGACGGTGATTTCTCACTCGCCGAATAAGAAAGACGACGCGTTGAAGTTGGGCGCGAAGCACTTCGTTAGCAGTGGGGAGAAAGACTGGGAGAAGCCGTTGGCGTTCACGTTCGACTTCGTGCTGAACACGGCGGATATGACGAACAAGTTCGACCTGACTGCGTACCAGTCGATCCTGAAGGTCGGGTGCCAGTTCCACCAGGTTGGACTGCCGGACGAGCCGCTTCAGGGGGTCACGCCCAAGATCTTCATGGCGAACGGGTCGAGCATGGGCGGCAGCCATATAGGGTCTCGGCCGGAGTGTCTTGCCATGTTGAAGCTGGCCGCGGAGAAGAAGCTCTTCCCGATGGTGGAGACGATACCGGTGTCGGAGAAGGGCGTGGCCGAGGCAATTGACAGGGTGAATAAGAATGATGTGAGGTATAGATTTACCCTGGTTGACTACGACAAGGCTTTTGGAAGTTAAAACGCTTTTTTTTAATTTTTATTATTATTATTATTTAATTCTAGAGGGTATAGCAACTATAGGGGATCTAGGGTTAGGCCGTAATGGGTTCTGTATAGTTGGTATGGGGTATATAGGTATGCGGACGTGATAGAGGCTTGCTTAGGTAACTTTATGCTTTACATCTAGTGGTAAAGGTGAATATGTCGCTATTTGGGTATGCTGACTTTAGAGCCCTCTTGGTTCAATATGTGCTGGTCATTGAAGATTTGGGCACCCCAGGCTTAGGTCTTCATATGCCGACCATAAATCATGGTAACTATAAATTCTGACTACATAGGTAGGGTATGTTTCTATATTTGAGTTTACTAGGAAGTACCTAGGATGATTAACTGATATTACTGAATTCAAACTTATAGTTGTGTCATCTATAACTAATCGAGTTAAACATTTTAAAGGTTACACCTGTTTAGGCCGTTTTAGAAGATCACGGTTAAACACATACTAGATGTGGCTGAGTCTCCATTTGAGACACCTATTTTTACGGTATATGTGGCAGTGCATGCGTCTCAAGAACAATTTATGGCAAGGATGGGCACTTAAATTGGACTAGACCTGCGGCGCCGAGTGCGCAAGAAAATCGATGCACCATTCAATGAATTTCAATGAATTTCAATGAACCATTTCAATGAGCAGGTTGAAATGGTAGAACTCACTAAAAGTCGGATGTGATGAAGCTAGGTAGATGTTCACACAACGGTTATTTACTTTACACTACCGAATTTTAATTTGTACTTTTTGTATTCCTAGTTAATCTTTCTTTATCCCAAGCAAAGTTCCTTAACTGACCACGAGGGGAGAAAAAAGGTTAGATCGGTCAAAGACGAGAGAGATCGAGCACCCCGAGTTGCTTGGTCGCAAGCTGGCCCTTTCAGATCCTTACCCGGACCCTAGTGAGCCTAGCGAGCTTTAGTTACCGCTCCGTTTGATCAATTTACCAAGGGATAATTTCGGGTCCCCCATTACAGATTACAGATCACAGATTACAGAAGACCCCGTGGCTTGAGTTTTGGGGGATAAGGACATCACTATTGATTAACGCTTAACGCCAGATCCACCTTTAAGTCAGCCTCCTACTGCGACCGTACGCCAGGGATCGTGAGGAAAGGAGTTTGAAAAAAATAATTCCGCGAGAGCATCCTATTCATAATAAACATTGGTGCTTCCCAATTAAACAACCTTCAGCACCAACCACCGTCCCTAAAGGCCAAGGCCCGATAATTTTTTAGTAGGGGACTCGGTCTATTTTTAGGATCGTTTATCTCACGCGACGATTTCGATTACTTTCAAAGCCACGACGACCTACGACGAATCATCCCATAATATCGAAGGAGGACAACATTACCCAATAATATGTCGTCGGGATTGACGAGACGTCGAGGAGCTGGCGGTGGTACCGCCGCCGATGATAGCAATGGAATCAATCGGTCAAACTCTTCCTCAAACGTACGCGACAGCGCCCCTGAGACGAGTTACGAGAACAGCGAGAACGGTCACAAAATTGCATTCGACCCGCGCGATATCAGCGAAAGCGCCGAGCGAAGCAAACAGCCCAAATTGACGTTGATGGAGGAGATTATATTGTTGGGGCTCAAGGATAAGCAGGTATGGTGATGAATTCCGGTTAAACCTCAATCTATTACGAGCTGTTCGAGGCTTGCTATTGGTGCTGACCGCGATTTGACAGGGCTACCTCTCGTTTTGGAATGATAATATCAGCTATGCATTACGTGGTTGTATCGTCCTCGAGTTGGCCTTCCGCGGCCGCATTAGTATGCAGAAGGATCCCTCTAGGCGGCGATTTCCCCTCTCAGACCGGGTAATCGAAGTCATCGACGACACTCTTACGGGTGAGGTACTGCTAGACGAAGCTCTGAAGATGATGAAGCAGAGCGAGAAGATGAGCGTGAGCTCGTGGATCGACTTGATGAGCGGTATGCTATGGCCCATGCGCAACGTGTCCTACACTGTCGGCTTGCTGACCGCGACTATTTACGAGCAGGCGAAACCTGGAACCTGATGAAGATCGGCTATCAACTAAAGCAAGTCCGTGAGCGACTATGCAAGGGTCTTGTCGATAAAGGCATCCTACGCACCGAGAAGCGCAACTTCTTGCTATTCGATATGGCAACCCATCCCGTAGCTGACGGCGGCGCGAAAGATGAGATCCGACGGCGCGTTAGGAACGTTCTGACTCAGCGAACTGTCGTTTTGCCTGCGTCCCAATTCTTGCCCGAAAACCTCGAGTTCCGTTACATCCGAACCATCTCGATGGTTTGCGCTGCGTACGCCGCTAATGTCTTGGAGAATGCCTTGAGCACGCTGGGTCACGAAGCTCGGGAGAGGGCTTTCACCCAGACCGACGAGTTACTCGCCGAGTACTCCCAGTGGCCGTTTGGAAGGAAGACAAGCTCTACTGGCATTGGGGCTAACTTACCGCAGGTCATATCCGAGGTAAGATTCCCTAAGGATACACCGATACGGAGTGCTGACTGATTCCTAGGAAATCAACAATGCTAAAGATAAGGAGCTTCAGCTTGAGGTTGTTGCCGCCTGTCTGAGCGTTTTTACTCGCCTCGATTCGCTTCTATAGACTTTGGGGTCGCCCATATTAATCCTTCTACTTATACGACACACGATACGACCAGCATCCAACCTCGTTAGCCTCACTTCCTGCCCTCCCGACACAAACCAATTCCCAATTCGGCATTGTCCAACAGTGTTGACGCGGCCGAGAGCGCTCTTCTAGATTAGAAAAAGGGGGTGGGATATAGGGACGTTTGCCACAGTGACCATGGAACTGGACTGCGAATGACACGGAGAGCGAGGATGGGGCACATTCGGATTGAGCTATTCTTCGCTAGGATTCAAAAAGGAATCCCACGAGGGGAGAAAATAGGGGAAGAGGAGAGCCAGACAATCACGATACAGGCAAGGAATGGGTCATGTCATTTTTCTCGACGGTTTTATGTTGTAATAGTCTAAAAATCATGGATTTCTTCTTTGCCCCTTTGGCGTTTGGTTCCTAATGCTTTGCTTTATAAGATGTTTTGCGGGATATCGTGATATATACCGTCTTTTTTTTTTTAACCATCACGCAACTAGAGCCGGTATATTACGATCTCTTCTGAGCACATATTTACTTCATTACATCATTACATACATTTTTAAATCATCTGACCATGATTGCTGACCATGATCTTCGCATGTGCCAATCGGATTTCCGTTCATGCTTATCTGCCCTTTCGCAACCGCTCCTTCCACCCGCCCTTTTCGTATAGCCATATCGCTTCTATAGCAAACACCCTCGCGCTACGATGACCTCGTCCTTCTTCGGTCCCCGCCTCCTCGTATAAGCTTCGCACGACGGCGCCACCCTCCACATCCGCCCATATACCCTGGGCGATAGCATCGTCTGCCCCGCCAAACTCTCCCCGCCCAAGACGGTATAGTATGCGGCCAAGGGTCTGGTACGCGACGCACCGTTGGCCGGGAACGGCGCTGCGGCAGAGCCGCGCCAGCTCGCGCACCGTGTACCCGGCGGCCTCGGGGGCTTCGCCGTGATGGTGCAGGCCTTTAGTTACGGGCACGGCGCGCGCGATGCGTGGGGGGAGGAGCGCGCCGCGGAAGTCGAAGCGCAACGCCGACACGGGCAGGGAGTCCTGATGCGGGTGGTATGGGCTGTCGTAGTCGGCGGGGGAGTTGGGCGTGGGCACTGGGGCCATCCAGGCTAGTTTGGAGGGGTCGGCGGGGAGGCTCGGGAAATACTTCTCGTGAAGGTTTTGGAGGAAGTTTGGGTCGTGAGGGTCGAGGTCGCCAGGTTGGCGCGGTTGAGGCCAGTGAGGCTTGCTTGGTGTCTGCTCGGGGTCGTCGGTGGTGTTGGTGGTGTCATTGGGAGGGGCTTGTGATGGAGAAGTTGGTTTTGTATCTGGTATTACTATTGCTTCTTCATCTTCTTCGTCCGCTACGGTGGCCCATCGTACGCGTTTCGAGTCTTTTGTAGTGGTTGACTCCGCTTCGTCCTGCTCTGCGGGTATTTTATCTGTTGCATTGCCGCTCGATTGTATGGACGTGTCTTGTACTACTATTTCGGGAGTATCTTGGGTTGGTTTTTGATTCGAGAAGGTATCATGTGAAGTAGAGCCGGGAAGATCGAAAGGTGATGGTCCGGTACTTTCGTCCAAGTTGGCGCGTTTGAGTAGCATCTCAAGTAAGGACGGATCTAGGCCGTTGAAGAGTTCTTGTCTGGCCGCCTCAATTTCCTCTGGAGACATAGATGCCAACCTGTCGTTGTTTTCGCGATCTATACTTTGCTGCTCGCTCGCTTTGAAATCCTCCTTTGGTTTCGTTGCTTGTCGCGCATTTTGACTTGGTTGGGATAGAGGTTCTTTTGATCCTGTCGTATACACTTTCGGCTTGTCTTCTTCAGGCTTTGGAGCTTGTCGTTTTTGCTTGAAGGCTGAAATACGAGTTCGCTTCTTATGCTCGGGGAAACCAGTTGTAGTCGACTTGACTTGAGGGAAGTTTGGAGCCGTGGGCTCGGCTACTTCCTTTTCTTGGATATCTGTTATGAGAGAGTTCATGGCTGGTGGTGGTTATCCTTATCGGCTTGGTTGAGAAAACAGCATGGATAATTTCTGTTCGCGTCGAATCGATGCAAGACTGGAATGATATTTTTAATTGATGTGTTGACGTAACAGCCACTCAGCCCCTCTAAGTTGAGTGCCTGGGCTTGTGGCTGGTACGTTTATTAGCTGCATGGATAGTGCAGCGCTAGCGTCGTGATGTCCGAGTTGGAAATTCCAGAAGGAGGAAGCGCGGACTACCGCTTAGCGGGCCAATGAGACGTCATCGGCCCGCGTTTGAATGCAGCTGGACCGGAACTTGGGCTGAAACTTAAAAGAGATACGTATTTGTTGGTTGTGGATTAAATTTTTACTCTTGGCAACGATGTATCAATATGTACTTATCTCACTTAACAGGACAAAGTGCTACTTTAGATTAGGCCAATAGGTAGGTCGGTACCTAAGAGTGAAAGATGCTTCCATCTGATACTCTCTGTTAAAAAGGTATCGCAAAGGCAAACAAAACTCGGAGCCAACACATAAGAATAGTACATGTACGATTAATAATAACAACACCTAGTTGAACTTAATCATGCATGAGTCGTAAAATGAGAGATATGTAGACGATAAGTCGCATGCTCATCAAGGAGATAAGAATCTATATATCTAGGTACGTGTTTCTTTATACGTAAGTACCTATATCATGCAACGCAACCCCCCACTTGACTAGAGTTGTATATGACGAATATTACCTATAGTTATAAGGAAAAAGAAAATGCACATGCCAAGCTTTTATTCGTCCCTTTCCTAACGTTATAGAAAGGAGTCTAAGAGGCTCTGCGAACATGAATGAAAATTGGAAAGAATTCTGATGCAATATGCATGTCCTTTATAGAATCATGTACATGTAAGTTAGGGACATTCTAATAATAGGCGTGATGCATGTTCTTTCTAATCCCTGTTCGGCGTGTTTATCTTAGTAAGCTAGATTTTTACGTTGTCTACCTATGACCTAATAGGCCCTACATAATAGGCCCTTGTCATTGTCGCGGCTATCTTGCGTTAAGCGTTGTAGTGGGTCCTGTAAGACGTTAAGACTGAAACGTAGGTACGTACCCCGCGGTATCTCTTCAATCCGCAGTTCGGCGGAGAGGACTGGAGGCTCAAAGCTGCATGAAATTGAGCAGTTCCCCACTCGCCCTGCCTTTTTTAGGTTTGCCGACTGCTCGGCTCATCCAACCCGGGTCCTACCCATTCAAGGAAAGTACATTTCTGCAGCTGTACCTGACCACATATCCTTTAAACTGCTTGCTTCAGGTGAGACCTCCCATATTAATGATAGCAGGTGATACCTCCCTAACTATGCTATCTTTTCAACGACGGAGCATTCGATAGCATCGGCCGATGAAACCCCACACTTTACCTTAACGAGCAATCCCTATCGGTACAGTATTCGACCCAGTGCCAACAGAATCCTAGGTACTTAGGTAGGCAAGCAACTGGAGATAGCTGATTTTCCGTATACGACGTTTGATTGTACCTCGAACCTATGCCCAGCCACGCCCGGAACTTTTTAGTTAGGTAGTCTATACCTTCTAAGCGGGCGGTCAGAAATCTGACTGTTCCCCCAACTGGTAAAATAATAGAGGTATCTCGTCTCGAATGGCTATGCGATCCGATCCTTCAACATTAGAACTCTCATCCGGTTACCCTTTTTAGCTAAGGTTCCAGCGTACCGAAGACCCCTTCCTGGTGGGTTCCTTCTTATTTTATTTTATGTTGTTTACTTACCTACCATAGTATTAAGAATACATCCTGCTAAAGGGCCGAACCTAGGGACACCTCATCAATGTGAACTGTCATACGCCCCTCCTTGTTTTTTTTTTTTTTCCTCTCTTTTCCCTTTTTCCCTTTAATGTTCTTACATAGTACTAGACTAGTTCACATTTAATCCTTTAACACCCCAGTCCAGTACTTGTATATGCATTTATTCAAAGGCCCCATCGTCATATTTCAAGCTTAGACCAAGTCACCTCTACCCCCGTCGGATGACAATTCGCGATCTGATGCCTATGCGCCTAATGTGTTTCCCCCCCAATTGTCACGGTTCCCCTTGAATTCCCAGCTGTTCCAATGACACCCCCAGGCTTACCTAGTTCCGATCTTCTAATTCGATTTTTTTTTAATAATAAAATTTCCCACGCAACTTTCATTTCTAGCTAGTTAGCCAGGCCCCGATTTTTCTCGCCTTGTTGGAGAATACATAATTCCCAATTCCAAAAAAATAGTAGTCATCCCCATCCCTCCCGCAATCTTCCAAAAACTCGCAATTCTCCCCCCTTCTCCCCTACTTTTTCTTCACAACAAAGATGATGTCCCCAAGATAATTTCATCTACATCCATCACTTTATCGCGCCTTTTCATTCTCTTATTTACGTCATCTTGTGCATCAAAAGTTGGTGCACCCTACTCGATAACTTTTGGGGTCTACGCCTACATCGTTACGACCTTTTTTCCAAGGCAAAGTCCGGTTCACCGAGCTGCTTGCGCAACCTCTGCGCGATCTTGGTGAAGTTATTCAGACCCGGAGTCTAGCTCCTACGGCGCACCGACCACACGATTTTGAGGTCACGTTACTCAATACCTAGTGTGTACTCCGGTACAACACGCTCCACTAGGGACCTCACCACTGGGCACTTAACTCGTTTGAGCCAATAGTTAATTGGGTGCAGTCGCTTTCGCGTACCTGCTTCACAACCTTGCCTGAGGCAGTTTATAGCTGGGGTCCACGTGCGTTTATTCGTGTACTCGCCTATTCGATTACGGGCTCTTTTCAACGCTATAACGTTATAACGCCATAACGCTATAACCTGAAAGCATTGTCGCGAAACCTGCAGAGACAGTTTATCATTGGCCAATGCGCATTTGATACGAAAAGAAAGTCTTTACAATTACAAGTCTCTTTTCACAACATTCGACATTTTTTAACCATCAGCCATTTCCAACTATAACGCACAACACCAGATAAATATTGTTCATTTGTCTTGACAGCCTTTCACTTGGTCGGATTCTCTCTCGTCCCTCAACAGAGTCTTGTTACCTCTATTAACCCTTAGCTCCTATCCGTTAACCAAGGTTTAATCAATCAATATTTGGCCTTCCAGATCGGGTACTGTTTATTCATAGACCGCCAGGATGGCTGGGGGTTCTACCAACACCCTGGCACGACTTAGTTCTTCGCCGGAACTGTCTGATCCCCCTTCTATGTTATCGGGACCTGGTTCGCCAAACGGAGAAGGCAGAGCAAAGAATGGGGAGTTGGATGAGATTGTAGTAGATCCTACTACTATTAGATATGACGGATCGGGTCAGCCTATGTTAACGAAGGACGGCTTACCAAGGAGGAAGCCTGGTCCCAAGCCTGGGACGAGGATCAACAAGCGAAATAGTACCAATCCCGAAGAAGGAGAGAAGGTCAAGCGAGTGCGGAAGCAAAAGGACCCTAACGCACCGACTGTTTCGAGAAGACGTAAGGGTGTATCTCTCGAGGGCGAGGCGGCCGAACCAAGATCTCGCGCTGCTAGTGTCAGCGGTGGTGCAAATTCCGGGACTACGGCGTCGCGACAGACTAAGATCACCGAGATGAGCACGACTCAGAATCGATTGGAACCGCTCCCTCAGAGGGAAGTGAAACGCGATAGTATGCCCGGATCCATGTCCAGTATTCTGAATACCGATCCCGAACCCCTACAATTCCCTCGTCAGCAATCGCAGCAGTCGCCTCAACAGCAGCAGCAGCAGCAACTGACGCGGCCTAGCGCTCCATCACGGACGAGTGGTACTAACTATGACCCAATTCGCTCATCAAATTATGACCCCATAAGAGAGACTATGGTCACGCACACTTATTCCAACCCGATAAGCGGATCTCCTCGTGGACCTACCACTACAAATACCATCAATCGCGCAAGTGCTTCTCCTTCGATTGCCAGTCTTGTGGATCCGCCTGTACCGAATATTATTTCACCTGTTCCGTCTCATACTTCTTTTGCTCAGAGCACACAACAATCCCAGCCGCCTTCTCAGTCCCAACCACGCATCCATAAGGAATCTAACTCAATGCCAGAGTCTCCTAACCCTTTTCGCAAAGACTTCGTGCCTCCGCCTGCGCCGAAGCCGCCCACGACTGAAGGCAAGGAAGGCAAGGAAGGCAAGGAGAGTAAAGAGACCAAGGACACTAAGAAGCCTGCGCCGGCCCTTACGCATGGGATTACCTCCAAGATCGAGATTCGCCCCACGTCTATCACTACGATTGGTGCGGCCGGCACCAAGAAGACGTCAACAAAAAACCACAGCACCGCATCGTCGTCACCTCGCATCAATGCTGTCAAGGATGCCTTCGCCCCCCCTCTTCCGAGCGGACCTGAGCGTTCCATCCTAGACTTTGGTAAATCAGAACCCGGATCTGAGTTTGATGCCCCATCGATTATCCTGAATATCCCTCTTAACGGGGAAACGAACAAATACATCAACTTCATGCGGATGGCCGAGGATCAGTACGGCTGGGAAGCCCTTCACCCGCGCCAGGCTGAACTTAAAGCACGCAAGGCCCGCATCGCCGCCGCGTCTGCTGCATTGGCCCAGAACGATTCCAGCCGTGAGGGTGATGAGATGTCGGTTGATGAATCGGAGAATGAGGACTCCAATGTCGAAATGGGCGGCACAAGTGGGCCGGACAAAGCTGCTGATGGCAAGCCCGCAAAGAAGAAGAGACATTTTAAAGAGGACGAGTATGACAAGGATGATGATTTTGTTGATGATTCGGAATTGCTCTGGGAGGAACAGGCGGCGGCCAGCAGGGACGGCTTCTTCGTCTACTCCGGTCCTTTAATACCGGAGGTTGAGAAGCCCGAATCTGGACGGTACGTATATCACCTATTCATAGCGCTTCGGTTGTACTAATTTGATGCAGCGGCGAGGGCGCACCTAAGCGGGGACGTGGATCGCGCGGTGGTCGTGGCGGCGCTCGTGCAACGACTACGGGCGCGGGACGAGGTCGAGGAGGCGGTCCTGGATCCCGAGGGGCGCGGTTAGAAAGCCGCGGATGACGAAAGCTGACAAAGCTCAAATGGACCGCGAAAAGGCTGAACGTGAAGCAGCTTTTTGAAGTCGAACAACAGCGGATCTTATAATGTTCTGCATCCTGGTAGCCCCCAATTTGCAGGCTTATAGTCATCCAATCCAGGGCAACACCGGTATTGAGTAATAGGGGCATGTAACATTTACACACGCGACATTGATATGATCGCCAACAACGAGCATGGTCTCTGAAGGATTCATGTGCAGGGGCGATGCTAAAGCTACGGTTTTGTTTTGATACCACGGTGTTCTTGACGCGTGTCAGGGGTTTAGGATTCCGGCGTACGCTTAGTGGCTTCGGGGTGACTAGATTTGCTTCGGCTCTAGAAGTGTATACATTGTTTTAATCGCATGAATAAGTATTGTAGTGACTGGAATGCTAGAATATGATATTTGTTTTCTCCGTATACATCGTCTCTCGAGATGATAAAAATATTTGGTAAGGGGTGTCCTAAATTTCAAATTCGTAGCTGACCTTGTTGTTTAGGCCAATGTTGATTGGTCTGACCGAAGCTGGCCCCCGCCATCTCATTAGTGGGTTAGGTCGGCCCAGGATGGAAGCCCGAAGCACGCACAACAAGGTGGACTCCGGCCCTCGAGGCGCGTGCAATATGTCTCCTAGCTTATGGAGGGCTAAGTGATATCGGGAGCGTCTCGCTTGTAAGCCCTATACGTTATCGGCAGTATATACATTGCGCCAAGACCTGTCCGTATTTATAAGACGGAGTCACTCGCCCGTCTCTTTTCTCCAGCCCCTTTTCTCCTTTTCTTTCCCTCTCTCGCTACTTTTGCTCGTTACCTACTTGTTGGCAATCAATCCTACTCCCCTTTCAACCAGGACTATCACTTATCAAGATGGCTTCTCCTCACCCCCTTTCCGCGATATCCTTATTTTCGCTAAAGGGCTGGGTCGCTGTCGGTTAGTTTTTACCCCCTTTTTTTCTAGCCTCCCCTCTTTTGCTGATTTTTCTACGCAGTGACGGGCGGGGGAACAGGTGTTGGACTAAGTAAGCCCCTAAATTTATCATGCTCCCTCCCCTTCTCCTTTAGCTTTTCAGCTGCTTAGCACGTGTCCTTCCAGTGATCGCTCAAACATTAGCCGCCAATGGAGCCAAGGTCTACATCACCGGGCGCCGTGCAGACGTTCTAGAGACGAGTACTCGCATCCATGGTTCTCCGGAAAGGTTGGGTTCTCTTGGTGGTAGCATCGTCCCTATTGTGATGGATATCACGTCGAAGGATAGCGTCAGGGGCGTCGTAGCCGAGATCACGCAAAAGGAGGGATTCGTCAATGTGTAAGTTCTTTTGCTGCTACTCCGGCTTTAATTATGGTTTCGTATCTAACCTTTGGTTTTAACAGCCTTGTTAATAACGCGGGAATTTGGGCTGGAAGACCCACCGCGAAAGCGGAAGACGGACCCGAGACTTTCAGCGAGGCAATTCTGGCCGAGAGTAATGAAGATAACTGGCAGAAATGTAGGAGATAGCAATCCCTTGGTCACTATTCGGTCCCTATGTCTGACTAACTATCTTATAGCCTTCGACGTCAATTGTACTTCGCAGTACTTCGTCACAGCGGCATTTCTCCCGCTCCTAGCTAAAGCTGTATCTGGTCCGACTGGGAAAATTGGCAACGTGATCAATAACAGCTCGGTCGGTGGAATTCTTCGAATGTCAGTACAGATACTCCAATCCTAGCGTCGGATATAGATAAGCAGTTACGTATTAATAATGACGATACTTCCATAGGTCCCAGAATTGCCAATTCTCGTACAACGTGAGGCATTCATTCCATAGCTACGATACCTCCGGGTACACTAACCAAGAAACAGGCCAGTAAGGCTGCGCTCGTGCATCTCACGCGCCAGATGGCGTATGAATTCAGCCATGAGAAAATAAATGTTCGCGTGAATGGCCTCGCGCTGGGTAAACGTCTATTTCTCTTCCCTCTCACATATGACCTTAAGGTAGGACCAAATGGTGTTAACATAATTACTTAGGATACTTTCCATCGGAGATGACGACAGGCGCATCCAATGATGAGAATGAAAGCACGGCTTCGAACGAGCATTTTGCGCTCTTCCTGAAGAGTATGGGTGTTGAGAGGGTCAATCGTATGGGAACCCCGCAAGAGCTTGCCAGTGTGAGTCGGGCCCTTCCCTTTTGCTACTGAGTTATAAGCCTCCTTTCTCTAAGGGAAACGACTACAAGAAGCGTGCAATTCATAGGGAGTACTGGCTAACGAACCGCTGATTTTAGGCTATCCTTATGCTCGCTACGAACGACTTTGTCTGGGGTACCGTCTCAATTGTCGACGGTGGTATGGCTCTGACCGTTCCCGGGAATATGTGAAGATATAGTGACACAGTTATATGCCACGTCAACCAAATATTATACGAGAGAATACAAGTACGGATTCACTCTCATCATGATTTTATCCATTTCGATCCGTTTATCAGGAACAGTTTTATCTTAACTATGTACATGTAGCTCACGCAGGAAAGTTGGCGTCGGGTTTAACGAGAAGAATAAGTCGATGTTCCAATACATGGAGTTTGAGGTCTATGTAACAACGCAATCTTAAACAATAGAGCTTCCTTGCTCGAGGACCCCCTTCCCCCCTTTCCAATGATTAATCTCTATCACCCAAAGCGCTTTTTAGTTGTCCTCTTCTCTTTACTCAAGGCTCTCTCAGAGGCTGTTCACGGCTTTCGCGTGATCATAGACCAGTGTCTGTGCTTCTTCGTCGTCTAAGTAAATAGTGAAGCCATCGTTATGATTGCGACCATAAGAATACCCCGAGAAGCCGTACTGCCAGTACAAGTCTGCCACGACCTCCTCGAGCATGATTTTTTGCCAGCCTCCTTCGACCTCTAATCTCGTCGCGTTTACGGGAGGGATCCCATTCTGCTCGCGTACCTCGGGTGTCATCCACCCGTACTCTTCGTGAACGACTGGCTTGTCCGCCTTCTTGCCCGCGGCTGCGTGATCACGGATCCATTGGTCGGACCAGGCGACGGTCTTGGTCCACCAGTCGGGATATGTGTGGAACACGCCGAAGTCAATATTTGGTAAGGCTATATTGGCGTCGAAATCGCCGCCGTCGGAACCGTTATACGCCCAGTCATCCGACTCTTGGTTAAAGCCACCCTCACCACCCCACGTCACTAGATGGTTCGGGTCCACGCTCTTAACGAATGTGCTCATCTCATCGATCCAAGAGGTCAGCGTATCCGCCGTGCAGTTACCGCTTACGGGCAGGTTGCGCACGGCATCGGCACCACAGCGCGGTTCGTTGGCTAGTTCCCAAGCGAAGATAGCCGCAGAATCCTTGTAACGCGTGACAAACTGCTCAACATATTTCTTGTATGCATCTCTGATTTGAGGTAGCCGGTAGAACTGTAAACATTGTCAGCATATATACCTATGAAGAACATAGCCTTGGCGAGTTAATAAGGTAGTTTTGTAAACTTACATCATCGTGATATTTCCCGCCAAGGTTGATAGTAAAAACGTCCATGCCACCGTAGTCAGCCCAGTTATTCGTGAAAGTAACAATGAGTTTAATGCCGACTTTAGTGGCAGTATCAACTACCTTGTCGAATTCAGTGATGCTGATAGTCGAGGTGCCATTAGCCCACCATTGGAAGACAGCGTTGGTCGCGCCTGCGCCCTCGCCACCATACTGCGGTAGACCTTGAGGGTTATAGGTGACGTTCTTGTCATTGAAACCCCAGGTACGAAATACTTTCAGGCCAGCATCTTTCGCGGCAGCAAGCCCAAGCTCGACATCAGCTGCATTCTATGGTAGTAATTAGAGAAAGTCACTTATCCACATACAAGAGAAAGGAAAGGATGGAAAGGGTAAGTACACACGCTCTCAAAGGGTAAATAATACGCGTTACTCCCGGCGAAGTTGAAGTCCTTCCCGTCAAGTTGGAACTTGCCTCCTTTGGCAGTGACGAAGCCTTCAGGAACAGCTTTGTCACCAGTCTTGCCCACGGGACTGGCGTAGACTTCTCCGCTTGCCAGTAGACCGAGGGATAGAAGGCTTCTTAGAGTGCGGACCATCTTGATGAGAGAATCAGTTGGTATAAATCCCTACTTATATAGTTATTATGAACGAACTTGCTGCTGTCTAGTATAAGATACTTATACTTCGTCCAACAAAACCTTTTCCCCAATTCGGGTATTTCCTCATTGGGGAAACGGAGGCCTTTAAGCCGCGTTACTAGGATCTCACTAATTGAGCCTCTTGGTAGCATCGATAACCTGCGCCGTAGCCAGTTGAAGGCCATCATTTTGTGCTATTCTACGGGGACCACGGCATTTATGATTTAACGTAGCGGTCCGAAAATCTGTTTAGAGATCTGATGTTGCTGTTGAGGACTCGGAAACAAGGTCCGTTTATGGAGAAGTGGAAAAATCGCGGGAGTATGCGTCCCGAAGCTTGAGGTATATATGTACTTGTGATTTCATCATCTTATGACTCTACTTTAGCATCAACTTATTGGGGCTACAGGGTCCCGTCCACATTCGTAAACATATCAGCATAGACTTATACATCATTACAATAATGTAAGTGTATATGTAGTGGTTTCCCGAATTATGCAAGCCGAAGTGGGGCCGGTCAACTCCCGGATCTCCGTCTCTTTAATCTTTTCGTCTTTGCAGCTTCTTGTTGCGAATTGTACACTAGCGCAGACTATTGTTATCGATAATAGTATGACCCCACAGAAATAACTCAGCACCTCCATCCAGTAAGGTCCCTTAGAAAAGTGCCAAGATTTCGCAGTTGATAAGGTAAGCGATAGACTCCGCACTAAGAAAAAATTCCCACCAGCAAAAACCAATTTCTGTTCTATCCAATCAAGACTCGGCCTCATCTATTTTTTGCTGTTAGCCCAAGGCGCCAATCGTTTCTAGCAACTGCACTGGTGCAACTACTGCGGGCAACCTACTTTTTATTTTTTACTTGGGAACTTTTTCTTCACTCCACCAATCCCTCGTTATTCAATCGTAACGAAGTCAAAAACTCTAAGCTTCCTTCTTCATCGCTTCGATAGCTAAATACTACCAGTAGTAGAAGCCTTAAGGATAATCCTACCGGATTTTCTAGCTCAATAGGCATTATGGAGGACTCCTCGTTAAAGGTTGGTTAATCCAATCACTTGACCCTGTATTGCCGACAGGATATCGCGTGCTCTTGAAGAATGATAACCGACACCACGATGCATAGGAGCGGCTCCTCAACTCGCAAAAGTCCTTTGACGGACTCTTGTCCCTGATACCTGCCAGAATGTACTATGGAGAAGATACGAGCGTAAGTCGCACACCGTAGCAACGCAGCCAAGTCGCTCCGATTGCTCATCATTACTCAGGACCAGTGGAAACGCAAGAAGCAGACCAAAGCTGAAGCCGCCGCTGCCCGACGTAATAAGCTCGACCCCGATAGTGCCCTAAACCGAAGCGTCAAGGAAGTCATGGATGAGCAAGCGCTGAAAAAGCGAAAGCGTGATCAGATGCAAGATGGCGATGACGATGACGACTGGTCTGATATGGAAGGAGTCGAGACTGAGAAACCCGGCGAGGGACTGAAGAAGAAAGCACAACAGGATTCCAAGAAACAGAAGAAGTTAGATGAGGAGCAAACCGAGCTGAACGAAAAGGAACGGCGGAAGCAAGAGAAGAGAGACGCGCGAAAGGAGCGAAAGGCAGAACGACAGCGCCTAAGGGAAGAAGAGGCTGCCTTCCAACGACAAACTATCAAGGGCGTCAACAAGATTAAGTTAGGGTCTAGAGAAACGAAGACCAGCTCAGCGCCAAATGGTGATATCATATCCGCCGACACTAGCACTGAGACTGACGATGAGCAGCCAGAGGCAGAAGAAGAAGAAGCTGAAGCCTCAGACATCAAGCCCTTCGATGTTACTGGTCTTGCTGACGCTACCGGAGAACAAAATTCAGTCTCTGCCCCCTCCCCTCCATCGGAACCTCAATCCCCCATCTTCGACACTAACGGCACGCCCGCCGACTCAACCGGCCAAGCCCCGAGCACAACAACATCCGTATCATCCTCAGCCCCCCCTGAAAAGCCAAAGCATATTAAGATTCCCCTGATACCACTGCACTTCGGGCGCGCCTCGCGGCAAGGATACAAGCACTCCGCGATGCGCGAAAAGCGGATGTTGACGGAAAGCCTATACGCACGCGCCAGGAGCTGATCGAAGCACGGCGCCAAAAGCAAGCGGAACGAAAAGCGCACAAGAAAGAGTTACGGCAGAAGGCTAAAATGGAAGAAGACCTCAAGCGCGAAGAAGCTTTAGCGTCTGCTCGCAACTCTCCAGGTAGCATCCTTAGCCCGGCCATCGATCTCGAGAACACCAACTTTTCATTTGGTCGTATCGGCTTTGGCGACGGCTCTCAATTATCTCATGACCTCACACATGTTCTAAGCAGCGGCAAGAAAAAGGGCCCATCAGATCCTAAAACGGCCCTCGAAAAGTTAGAAAGCCAGAAAAAGCGGCTACAAGAGATGAACGAAGATAAGCGAAAGGACGTCGAAGACAAGGAGCTTTGGCTTACTGCGAGGAGACGCGCGGAAGGCGAAAAGATCAAGGACGACGAAAAGCTGCTCAAGAAAGCAGTCAAACGTAAGGAGACGGCCAAGAAAAAGAGCGAAAAGGAATGGTCCGCCAGGAAGGAAGGTGTCGCTAAGTCAATGAAGGACCGGCAAAAGAAACGAGAGGAGAACATCAGGAAACGGCGCGAAGAGAAACTCACGGGCAAGGGTGGTAAGAAAAAAGGAGCGAAGAAGCCTAAGAGCAGAGCAGGGTTTGAGGGGTCATTCATCGGCGGTGGGAAGAGGAAATAAGCCATCACGCAGTCGTTCCATACTTTGGATGGGGCCTGCCTTCCTTCCCTTTGACTGGAGGCATTTTGTAACATGTATATATAGTACGCTTTACGGAGGCTGAAGGTTAGCGTATCCGGGTGTATTCGATTGTCATTACACTCCGTAGTCCTGATGTCACTATTGTAAAAGCTCTCAAGTACTATAATGTTATCTCACTTGCTGTGAGGACATAAGCAAATGAGGACACAGCTTCGTTGAAGTACAAAGAAATATGAACCCAGTCAAAACTATATTATCGATTCAGCTACGGGCCCTTTGTTCCTCGGTACCTTGATGGCTATTACAGACCTTACTTAGTCTCTGGCCCTTAACCACCGTGTCTTAGTAGTATAAGAAGACTACCTGCTAGGTAACAACCCTTTCGATTTCAATTGTCAGGTGCGTCCTGCCGGGAATTTAAACAAGACTTTTAGAGAAGCAATTTCTGTGGCGTGTAGATGCGAGCTGTACTTGAAAAGTCCCATACTATATGGGCTTTGGGGATAACTAGGAGGCTTATACATAAGCTTCGATACGTATGTAGGTACCTAGTTAAGCTTCTATGTAGATCTTAACTTTGTTGCATAGTAAGAGGAAATTCTCAAAATAGAATGAAAAATTACATGAGGGTCTTCACGTGTAGGCAAGACATTGCGAATATCTTGCCATGCCTTAAACATAACTTATCAAGTAGCATGATGCAAGACTGTAGTCAGACTTATCGCCACCGCTCTAGTATCCATAGGTAACAAAGGTGAAGATAACAATTCGGTGATTATAGATGGCTTGGCCGTGCTCGGGGATTACGTCTCGTCATAAGTGAGCTATTGTCCAATCCTGACAAGTTTCCCAGGAGGTGCTTCCTAATTTGCTGTATTGCAGTTGAAATCTAGTCTTTGTTCTACTTGTCTAATGGCATTTTCCGCGGAACTTGCCTTGATACATATAGTATATGGTTTATTATAGGCGCTATACCTTTGTTTGTCTTTTGTTCGATGGGGACGGAAGGTTTCCGGCGAGCTGTGGAATTATTCCTAGGCTCGAGATTTATTGCCTTATTCAATGCCTAGGTGTCTAGAACTGCGGGAGCTCTGTGAATAGTCTTTGTTGGAGGTTTCCGGTGTCTATTATAGGTTGTGTTACCCCTGTACTACAACGCTGTTGTTAACCTCCTAAGACTGCGAATATTAGGTAGGTAGGTAGTCTGGAACTTCATGAACATGGAGTCTGAACTTGGTAGCCTCACCTCTCTCTTTACCGCTTTACTTTCAACCCCATTTTAAATCTCGAGGGAGGACCTTTGATTATTTATTTCATGTTGTACTTTCTGGGGTTCGTAATCAGAACTACCTCAACACTGTGTGCAATGGACGGGACAGGTTTGCCTCCTATTCAGGGGACAGGACTGGCCATATATATTGTGACAATGACAATGGCTCTAATCTCATTCATCGTTATATCCCTTAGAATCTACACTCAATTATTTGGAATGTTATTCTGGTGGGACGACGGTCTAATGTTATTAGCACTGGTCAGTATTCTCACGCTTGAAGTATATAAAACACTGGGCATGTTGACGAGATACTTGTAGGCAATATATGTTGCAAACATTGGGCTTGTCTGCAGGAGCGTACAATACGGTTTCGGTGCTCCTAATATGAATATCCCCAAGTCCGTGCAAATCGAAGGCAGTAAATACCTTACCATTTGGTCCCTCTTATACACGGCATGCCTTGTTGTAGTTAAAGCTTCGATCTGCTTTACTATGCTGCGGCTGAGAAAACCTACAAGATGTTTCCGCTTAGTTATCTATGTCCTCCTCTTGGCGAGCTTTGCATCATTCCTCGTCGGCTTCATAGGTCTCCTGACTCTCTGTGACCACATCGAAGCGAATTGGGATGAAAGACTTATAATAGAAGGCAGGGCCACGTGTAAAGATAAAAAAACCTTGTTTGGGATCATATATGCTACCGCTAGTATGACGATTGCCACTAATATGGGATGTGTTGTCCTATCCGCAGTAATGCTGTGGAACGCTCAGCTTAGATTGAAGAGACTAGTGATTACTTTCATACTGCTATTCGGGCTGCTTGCTTCTGCTTGCACGCTCGTCCGCACTTGTTACAGCAAAAACTATATAAGCGAGGGTGTGCATTGTGAGTTAAACCTCTACTCTACTTACAACTACTGGTAGCTAGCGGAGAAACGCTAATATGTATCCTTGGTTGATAGTTTGGACCTTGGGAACTGTGCTGTGGTCAAACATCGAAATAGCCATCGGTCTCATCGCAGGAACAGTGCCGGTACTACGGATAACTATCTTAAGCCATCCTCGAAACCGAGTGCCATCTAAAGCTCCATGTTCAGAGCCCTTCGATATCACACCCGTGAGACTTCGAAATAAGCATGAAGACTTCGGCAATCCTTTAAATTTGGGTTGCAATGTTACAACAGTTTGCGCGAATCGTCGCTCCCGTGATTGGGACCGCATGGAAGAGAGGTCTAACTTGCACTTTATCCGTGCTGAATACACATTCGAAGTTAGTCGATCAAACATCTCGACTGAACGAGTAGAAACGGGGATATTAAGAGGCACCACACCAGTAACAAGTCGATTAGGGCTATGATAGTTTAGTTTATATTAAGATGATAAATTATTTGTACACAACTGCCTATCATGAGCTCATACGCCATGATTTAGTTCTGGGAGAGGTAGAATCGTGTCGAATTACATATGTCTATAGTCTTCGCTTCGAAGTTCAAGGTTTCATGTCTGATCTGATTAAATAACGTTGCCCATTTTGATGTTCCATTATTTTGCACTAACGTCCACGTCTCCTATTCTATGGTAATTTGAATACGTCGATGTGTCACTTGGGTCGCCGCGCCATTCGTACTCGACAATCTTTACGTCGTCATCCTTCTGGCCTTCTAGACAGTAGACCCTCCGAGCATGATTGGCGACCATCGTCCCGCGGTTTTTGCAGTCCGATAAATCGTCAACTTCTTGGTCTACCTTGGTCCAGTTATCTCCTTTGTAATAAGTCAATTGGACTCCATCATCCGCTGTCGGATCCATGGTCAGGACCTGAAAGCCAAGCGGTTCAGGCCAGTTCCTGCTTGTCTCGTTAAACCCCGTCGAGAAGGCCGCAATCGTGGTGCTAGGCCCTATATCCCGCCCCAGATAGTGTCCTACATAACGACCGTCGCCATTTACGATCTGAGATAGTGCGCTGGTAATAGAGCGGTAGAAAAGGTTCATGCTCCTGTGACCGTCGGTGGTCGCAGCAGCCACGTGTGCCTGAACTAGCGAGGCGTTCTCTGCCGGCGCGGATATATCGACCTCGATGACATTCGTGTTGCTATACCACCCGCTCGTGTCGTTCTGGTAGCTAGCTTCTCTAATTCCATCAGAAGTCTGCCAGTACAGGTATGTGTACTGGTTACATAAGTAGCATTGCTTTCCGTATGAGACAAGCGCTGAACCGGCGGTAGAAATGTAGCTATTTCCGGCTTTTGAATCTACCCAATTCGCGGTTGGGATAGTCGACTGTGTCGAGATGCCTTTGTCATTAGTATATGTTAAAGCCTTGATGGTGGATAGGCCACCGCTGTCCGGAAGTTGCCAATACACGTGTATATCGCGTCGCTAGTAAACATCAGCAATTTGGGTTGATCAGCATCTCTGCGCGTGATTAGGTTTCTCACCGTATTATCGTACGCAAACACATCGAGCGACAGCGAAGTTCCTTTCTTAACACTATCCAAACCCAAATTATTCGTCTTGCCGTCGACTATCGGTGATACTACCCAGCTTTTATGCGACGAGTTCCATGCCGAAAGGTAAATGGCCTTATTATTTAGTTGGTAAACCACTAAATAGTTCTCATTTCCAAACTCGTCTGTGAAGTTGCCAGTCGCGAGATTAGTGTTGGCGAAGAGAGCGGTCTCGTCGATTTGCGAGGCCGGATCCTGACCACTGCTCGAATCCGAATTGGAATCGCTATAGTCCCTTCTTGTCGTTACACCTGCAACGACTCCTGCGATAATTGCCACGATAACAACTATGGCCCCAATAACTACGGCCCAAAAAATCTTGCGCTTCATCCCGCATATCCTACGTTCTGGCACAGCCAGCGCCTTCTCCGTCCCCGTCTCCGATGCGTGAACCGCCTCTGGAAGGGTGGGATCTACATCTCTTTTGATGGCAGCACCACCGACGACACCGGCGCCGACTACCTCGGGATAGTTGAGGTGTTCGGTCGCATTCTGATTGACCTCCGGAAACTGTGCGGCGTGGGTCGTCTCGGCATACTGGCTTCGGGTATGCGCTTCGGTGTCCACCTCTAACGTGCTATATTCGTACGTATCCCTCGGGGAACTCATGATTTTCTGCGTAGGCGGACAGATGGATCTATCGGAGCCATACAAAATACATTGACCATGCGACGTTGAATCGCGCGACTATGCAAAGAAGAAAAGGAGATGAGGAGGTAGGATCCAAGGTGAAACTAGTTGAATAGTAGAAGTAAGTGGCTTGTCAGCCCTGTCGAGGCACGGTCTCAACTTCGCGGCATCTTCCACGAATAGGTCAGGGAGATTATGGTCTGACCCTGTTTATATTTCCGAATGAGGCAAAAATCCTCGTGTGGATAGCGATTTTGCATTAGTGGAATACCCAGCCTGCCAGCTTCTGGGCGGTGCTGGGACTGCTGGGGTACTGAGTATGGCCAGGATGCTTCACTAGACCAGAGTTGAACTAGCGAGACATTTTAATAGGTCGTTGTTCAGGAAGGATTCCCATACTAGGAGCAACTAATAATGCGTAACTAGGGTAAAACTTAGGCATCACACACGTAATATTATACTATGGTATTATTTACTTTAGGACTTCAGAGCGCTTATCAATGATCGACAGTGGCCTATCAACAACTGGGTATGAAGCCATGTTGTGGCTGCAGTCCCGTCGTGCACACAGCCATATGCGACCGAAATCCGAGACAGCCTATGCGACGTGCTAATCGGCTTGCCGTATGTCGTGGTTCTATTAGCTAGGTATTAGCGGAGTTGTGTACCTAAATATGCAGGTCTCGTCTAACTCATATAGCATCATTCTTGGCATGGTACATGTATTACAGACAGGGCTTTTTAAATGCATACCTAGAATACCTTAGGTATATTATAAACATGCTTGACTATTTAGGTAACTACCTATGTACATAAGGTAGTAACGTTGACTAGGTAACTAAGGTAACTCCCTGTTAATACACCTGTTAATACACCTGAACTAGTTAGTATTTAACTAACTAAACAATTAACTAACTTGTCTTTTAGAGTTGAAGTCTACCTATGCTGCGGCACTGGTAACTGTGCCGCAATAATGCAACCAATTGCCATTCAGTCGCGTTCCTCATCGGGAAAGCTTAAATAACCTTAATCTGTGGTTCAGATCGATTCGCGTATACAAAAGGCACGCGGGCAGGCAACCGGTTGGTTGGTGGGGATTGGTCTTTGCTCTCATCACCTATCGACCATTACGAGTTACGAGTTACGAGTTACGATCCGCATCAACTTAACAACACTCTCCCCCTTGGTACTCCCCTTGGTACTCCCCTTGGTACAACATGTAGAAGACTCGCATCACGAAACTTCCACCTTAATGTCGACTCCATCATCCGACTCGCTTACAACCGCGACTTTAATACCCCAGCCTGGAACAGTATACGAACTTGTCCCTTTCAAAGATAGCGGTGCATCATTCAACTTATCGCCTGCGCAACCACTCGACCTAGCAGTTGTATCTAATACTCGAATAGGACCCTCGCCCGTCGCTGTCGATGTTGAGACCGTGTAAAGTAGCACACCAGTTGAGCAAGACGCTGAGTCGAGGCTACTAGCGGAGCGTAATTCTGCTACTAACACGTCTGTGTCGCTGTGCTTAATGACTACAGCCTTGGAGCCTCCTGGTGTCTCTAACGGAGTCAACGTGTGCGTCGTTGAACCCTTTTCGGCGATGCACGCGATTTGCCCATCAGATAACCATCCCAACCTCCACTTGTCCCACGCAAAATAATCAGGACTTGGGCCACTGCGCAGATTTCAGATTAGCTATACGTAGTGTATTAGATCAGTTTATTTGAGCCTTAACTCTTACCTGATGAGACCCATCAAATCCCATCCTCCTATGAACAAGCCAGTTGCACTACCGTTGAATGGGTAGTAATCCGGCAAACACATGGTGTGACCCGTCTCGTGGTTCAGCACGAGATACTTCCAAGTCTTGTACGCATCCAAACCGAACGTTACCGACTTTTTGGCAACGTAAGTTCCAGCGCGTGTCTTGACGTCACCCATAAAAGTAGGCGAGAAAGAAATAGCAGCGGCATTAGCGGTTGGCACCACGTACAACACATCAGTAGGCGGGATAGTCTTTCCATATGCTTCCAACGCATCTTGTATATATTTCTCGTGCGTCTCATAGCTGAGGCCACGCTCCCAGCCATAGGACTTTGCTGTGGCAGGCATCCGATGGAAACCTGACGTATCGGCGCTGACATTTAGTGTAAGCGCACCATACGACGACGTAGCGTACCATTCTGCCGCAGCTGGTAGAAAGAAGTCGTATAAGTTCTGGGGGGTTTCAGTAGCAGTTTGATCAGCAAAATCGACGAAGATCATGAATGCACTCAAGGTGCCTGTGCTCGGTGCGCAGTTTAGCTCGTATCCGAATCCCGCACTGAGATAAACGTTGCTATTGGCAGCTATTTTACATGCCGAGATATCTGCTCTGGGGCGAGGGCTAACATCCTTTGCTGAAGCGCATGTTGAGAGCCATACTGCGATCGTATACCAAGCTACTCCTCTTAGAATACGCTGTAGTAACTGAACGTAATTAGCCATCATAATTCAATTCAGGTATCTATTTACAACATAGTAGGCTTCCAGTAATGAGTATCTGGGAGTATTCAAAATGGATAAATATCATTCTATATTTACCCAGTCGTTATCTACCATCGTTGGCTTAACCCGTCACCTTCCCGAGAGGGAATATGCGGAGACAGTGATTTGAGCGTAGCTCTTTGATCTTATGTCTGCCGGTCTTATCCGAATAGGCATATTTACCAGGTGATAATACTCAGGAGCGAGCGGTAACTCGCTGGTTCCTCGGTCAACATTTAGCCGAATTTCTGATATGGGCGAAACATAAGGATCAAGATAGGTACCTATTTTACCGGTCTAGAAGCCTAACCTATACAGGTATATCACTAGAGAGTATTAGGTATGCTACACAACCAAGACTACCTCTAGAACATGTCTGGTATAGCTAAAGAAAGCTTCTTTGGCTAGGTAATAAGAACCAAAGTTTTACAAAAGGTTCTCGAGTTGAAATGCATCTTTTGACAAAAAAGTTAAAGTTATCGTGCACTTAACTACTGTTTTTCGTGATAACTGATGCTACCTCGATTTACCACATGCGTTCAAGGGATCAATACTAAGTATATGGCAACGTGTACCTAGTTAGGAGCAAACATATGCCGAAGTAGTAGTCATGTCAAGTATTTTAGTTTTATAGGGCTTAAGACTTAGACAATGGTAACCTATACAGAAAATAAACAAAAGGATTGTTTCGTATCGAGGGCTAGCATCGGAATGAGTGGCCTAGAGACTATTTTCAGGTACATTACGCAGTGCCACTCGTGTAGCTCATATACTGTATCTTCCAGAACTCTAAGATTAAGTTCATAGATTAGGTACCTAGTTAACCTAGTTATCGGAACATATTTATATAGCGTTGGTGTGATTATTCCGCTTCTTGCGGGTTGGGGTCTTGATGTGGCCCCGATAGCTAGAGGCTATTGTTTTTGCTGCGGCCATAACATCGCTATGTGCGTTGCTGAACGCCATTATTCGATATATATGTATTGGAGCTATAGATTCTATTACGTGGAGTTTATGTAACTACTGTAACAAACATTAAAGTCTTGAATCTCGTCGTCTACCTTTGCATACCTAGTTGCCGGTGTTAATTACGACTTATGACTAGGTACCTTAACACAGTCAAGCATCTAAATTAAGTAGAGCAAGGCAAATCTTTCCGGCTGGAATATTTCTTTCTATTAATACTTTAGGGTTACTCTATACCGGCTTCTTATCTCTTGATTGCCATCCCAAATAAACCAATCCACCTAACAACTTCAGTTTCTAAAAACCCATCTTCCCTCCCATTATAATATGTTAGGGGCTCAATACGTGATTGCCCTCCAAACAATAAAGTCGAAAAGAAACGGAAAATTATGTATAACAATGTAGATATGCGCTGATTTTGAAAGCCGAAGCTCGAGGTGACGCATCTTTACGTAGAGTGCTCTGGCTCGTTCTTGGGCGCGTCCTGAGAAGGCTGATCGGTCGGGGGAGCCTCGGGGGAGTCCTCAGTAGCTTTCGCCTCTGGCTGCTTCAGAGAAAGCCAGTCCATAAAAATGGGTCCGAGGACAGACAGAGCGCTAACGGCAACAGCGACGTAGAATGTTTGCATGAGAGCATCGTTGTACGCTTCTAGGACGGCAGGCAACTGCTCGGGCGAAACAGTATCCCTCAGCGCGGTGGCGCCGCTCCTGATGACGGAATCGGAATCGACTTCCGGGGCTCGAGCAATCATGTTCTTAATTAGCTGGTTCTGAAAGACATTCTGAGCCACAGCGAGGAAGATTGACGAAGAGAGCGATTGCGTAAAGGTTAATATCGATATAGCCATGGGCATATCGGCCATAGGGACGGCGACCTGGGCGACGAGCATAACATTCTGAGCACCCAGACCGGCACCTAGAGAGACTATGAGCTGGTAACCAAACCAATACCCAATAGTAGAGTCAACCTTAAGAGTACTGAGAAGGCCAGATCCAACAGCAGTTATAACCGAAGAAGCGATAAGCAGCGGTGTATACATGCCCATTACGGTAGCCAAACCTCCGCCAACGATAGAAAAGACAACAAGACCGAGGATGCTCGGTAGGTTGTCAATACCGGATTGAGTAGCTGAGACCCCCTTTACGGCCTGGAACCAAATTGGGAGGTAGTAAGAAAAAACGAAGAGGGCGGCGCCCATGCACACGCCATACCACACCGCGCCTATGATATTCTTGTTCTTCAGGACGCGCAAGGGAACAGTGGCCCGGTCCCCCTGCCAAACTTCGACAATCCAAAAGATAATGGCCAGGACACCAAAGACAACAAATAATGCGATGATTCGACCATCGTTCCAAGCATACGCAGCTCCACCCCATTGTAAAGCAAGAAGCAGAGCGATGACAGAAGGGATGAGGAAAAAGCTGCCGGGAAGATCGAATTGTTTGACCTGCTCTTTCAAGGGCAAACCGGGTGTCGCCGGGGGCTTGTTCGGTAAGAAGAGAACGAGAAAAAGAATGGCAATGCCGCCAAGAGGAAGATTGATGTAGAAACACCACCGCCATGTTACATGGTCGGTAAAGGCACCTCCCAAACTATCGCCAATATTAGAATGCGAGGATGAGTTTTTAAAGAAGGGCGTTGCTTACAGAGGACCGGCCACACTGGCAATACCGTGCATGCTGGACAAGAGACCGGTGTAAATGGGTCGCAGTCTCAGGGGTACGTTAGTTGCCAAAATAATGATCGCCCCTGCGAAAATACCAGCGGCGCCCAAACCGGAGATGGTCCGTCCGGCGATCAGTACAGCTGAAGTTGGGGAAACGGCGGCGATTAGAGAACCAATCTCGAAGACGAAGACGCCCACCAGGAAGACCCATTTCACAGAGTACATCATGTAAAACTTGCCAAACATCAACTGCAGGGCGCAAACCGCGAAGAGGTACGAACTACCATACCAGGCCACATCGTCGAGAGAGTTAAACTCGTTGGTGATCCGTGGAATCGCAGTGGCGAGAATGGTACCGTCCTGAGAAAGTTAGGAGACTGCGGCGCAAACACATACAACTTCCAACAATAACAACGACTTACCAACGATACGACAAGCATAGCCATACACAATGCGATCATCAGGAGAGCCAATTTCCAAGAAGCAGGATATTCCTGCTCAGCGTCGGCAGCAGCAGCATCGACAGGTGGTTCGCTATTCTCCACTTCTTGCTTTTCAACATCCTGCACATCTTGAGGGCGCGATTGCACGGGTGCTTCCTGGCTGTTCATTTTTTCGAGGGTCGCAGAATCGTTTGCGTTGGAATTTATCGACACCGCAGTGGCGGCAGAAGAAGCGGGCGTATCGTCTGGAGGTCGCATCGCGGGCAGTAATGTTAGTAAAGCAAGAGAGTGTAGGTTAGACGAATGTTCTACATGTCAGCTTGGTGTGAGATAGAATTCAAAAGATTGGAATTGTAAGCTTGGGTTGCTTCGACTTTTAAGAATTAACTGCCAGCCATCTAAGTCCGTCTAAGTCTAATAAGAATATCTCTTCCCCTATGGTATCCACTACGGCGAACACACCCTTACATTTACGGAGACCCTTACGGGACCCATCGCGGCGTGGTGACTCACACCGGAATTCTAGAAGATCATTCAAACACGGGGCTGTGTTCTGTCCGTCTTGTTGCAGGTTGCATAGGTAGCTATGGGAGCGAGATGAAAAAAATTAAATAGATTTCGGGGATTTGAATGGCATGTCTTGTCGTAAAAACGAATTAGCCAATAGAAAATGTCCCTATAAAAACTTACCCTGCATTACACTGGAAAGGGTTACGGCCCGTGCCGCTAACTTGCAGCTAGTAGGTAGTTAACTTGGGACCATAGCTCTCCTAATTTTAAGCGTCTTTCACACCCTATCCGCATATATACCAGGCATTATGCACAGAAGGCACCTAATTAAGGGCACTGCCAAGATGTACGATGCATGCATACACGATACACGATCTTGATAGAATTATTTGAGATGATCCTTACTGTAAAATTTGACTAGATTGGATTTATTGTTCAATGCCAACTGTGCTTAGCCACCGCTAGTGCGTACAATACCTTACTATAAGCTAAGCCGATCCGGAGGCCGAGGCCACCGGCAGACGGCATTAGCGAACTACGGAGTCGTAACGTAGCATAACTACCGAACAACTAAAGAGATTTGCGAATTAAACTTTTTGGAAAATAGAAGTAGATGAAGCGTATTAGATTGCCAGGCCTCAATGCGGAAATAATTGCAAGCAATACCTATTATGAAGAAGATATGTGTGGGAAATGGGAAATGGGATTTGCGTTAATAGCGCACTATAACACTATGTGCGTGTCAAAACTCACCATGTCAAAACTCACCAATGACAAGTATAGAAATACACGGAACCAATAAAATAGGATACATGGGTTCCGATAAACAAGAACCGGGCGAGCGTATCGCCACCGAATTTTCATCACCACACGATCTTGATACCAACTCATGGTGAATGAACGTTGTCAATTTTCAACATGGTCACTAGTCAAACTTCAGACTTTGCAATTCCAGTCATTGACATCTCTGGTTATTTTGCTGGCGATGTATCTCGAACGGCCGCAATTGCGGATGAATTGAGTGCCGCGTGCCGCGCGCCTGGATTTTTCCAGATCATTGGCCACGACATTCCTGCTGAGCTGCGAACTCGTCTCTTCGATAAGGCGATCCATTTTACGATCTTCCAACAGCCAAGAAGTCGGCGTTGAGTCACACTCTTTCGGTCAATGGCGCACGAGGTTACGAAGCTGTTGGAGCTGTGACATTAGAAGGTGACTTTGTAGATCAAAAAGAGGGCTTCATGATAGGCCCCGAAGCACCGGCCGGAAGATTCCTCCACGGCCCGAATCTATGGCCCGAAGAGAGTGATTGCCCGGGATTTCGCTCCACCATGGAAGAATACTTCTCTTCTACGAGAAGTCTCGGCGTGAGGATGTTCCGACTATTAGCATTAAGCCTTGGACTTGACGAGTACTACTTTGACCCCTTCGTGAATAGCCAAGACTGTCAGAAATGAACCAGGTGTCCTCCTTGATTGGCAAGTACTGACCGCTTGACCATATTAGCTATCTCTATGTGCCGCGTACATAGATATCCTCGAGGTACTACTAAATCAGTAGAGGGCTCGCGAGGAACAGGCGCCCATACAGACTTTGGTGCTATGTCACTGCTGCTTCAGGACGATAGTGAGATCTTTATTCTACATTCTTCACTCTCATGTTAACGATTAAGTCGGTGGCTTGGAAGTCTTCCACCGGCCTAGCAGTACATGGCATCCCGTACCGTACGTCGAAGATGCGTATATTGTCAACATTGGTGATATGATGGAACTATGGACAAATGGTCGATATATGTCAACATTACACCGCGTAATTACACCGGTATCGAACAAAGACAGATATAGTGTGGTTTTATTTAACGAAGGCTTGTTGGATCAAGTGATCGAATGCATTCCGACGTGTATCGAACCCGGCGAAGTTCCTCTACACCAGCCTATAACGGTAGAAGCACACCTACGGAAACGATACGAAACTATGTATGGGGAAGTAGATGGCTAAAAATATCGGTGAAAAGTGAAGAACCTATCTAGGGCGACGGCTGTAGTATAAAAGATGTGTTGTATTGAACCCTACGCCTCCGGGATGAGCCTTCAAGAATTATGAGTCGGTTCGCACATTTGGAAGTTGAATTTCTGGGAACAATTTAGTCGGTTTCGAGTGGTGATTGGTGATTCAAGTGGTCATGGGTGGTCCTCCTATAAGCAGCAAGACTTCAACCAGGGATACACACCGGTCTTGTGACCCCTATATCTGGACGTGGGTTTTATTCTATTTTTCTATTTTAGCACAAATTCCGTTGCTAGCCCGCTGCTTTGTTCCACCATTTATCTCGTTCCCTTATAGCCCTCAAAAGAAGATAAATGACAGCACTCGAAATCAACACCCGGAAAGCTGTTCTGGGGATTGGATTTAGTAGGTATATACAACATCTAGTTCCCGAAGCTACAGAGATACGACGCATACCATGAGAGAACCAATATAGCGCAACCGTAGGAAACTTTGGTACGTGTCACATTTGAACCACCTTCTGCTGAGACCTGGGCGTATACGGCGTCGACCTCGCTTGGACGTGGAGGTATCTATATGGGCGCTAACACATGTATAGCGAATGGTGATGTGCTTCTTGCCGTGCCTTGCATTAATATTATTAGCTGTCGTATTCCCTTATGATAGTGCTCGCCCCTGACAAGAAAACATAGACATTACCCCTGATCTGCTAGTTCGTCATGGTTTCATGGCCGATCGACTCGACGTGCATTCCCCTATCCCTCTCGCTAGTCATGTTTGAGCTTAAGTCACCCATGGCCAGGGCTTCACATTACGCATCGGTGCTCTCATATGGCTCCCATGTCGCTATAGTTATATCGACCTACCGTGGAGTCTCTTCCTACACTAACCGTTAGGTCATACTGCCTGCGTGATATTTAAATGAAACTACTACCCTGACCCATGGATATATTGCGTCCAACTGGCGTGAGTAACTCTATTATGTCAGACTTTCAAGTAGAAGGATTCGAAATTTAAGGGGCACAACTGACTTATCTTTTGGCTGGCTTGATAATTGTCTTCTCGTGCATGAACGGTTGTGGGACCATATTAAGGTCACAAACGTAGCATAGTAACCTCACGAGCGCTTTTGATTCTCATACTCTCAATCTATCACCGTAAAGTAAGCCCAACGTGGCCACCACCCGGTCATGTGCACATGCTTTTTATATGAACCCTGCAGAAGCGCATATGTGGCCCAGGCAAGATAATTCTGCTCGCTCACTAGTGGCCATGTATATGGAAGTCTGGATCGCCTAACTTCTCGCAGGTATCTGAGGAAGCCTACTCCTAAGTAGACTAGTAGAACTGTTGTGGCCAAGTGAGTAAGTGGCAAACATGAGGGGTTTTGATATAGGGGTTTTGATATACTTGATATTATTACCCGGAATCGTTTAGTGTCACTTCCGTCTGGCGTGACCAATGCGTGGTTACTCGGCTGGGCTGCTACTCGCAGCAGGACGTTAATCAGCCTTCCAGGCTCGGAATTTGTTAAGAAGGAATTCCATAAACATACGGAAGCTACAGCTAGAGAAACAATAAATAGAGCGGATAGCGCTTTAGTGAGACCAAACGCGACCCTCGTACCCCCCGTAGTAGCTGGGTAGTTGCCGGCCGATACGATTTGTGGGATACGTTTTAGAGCCGAAATAATCTACGTTATATCAGTTCATAGGAATGAAGTCCTAAGTATACTTCGTAGATAAAGATGATATGGTTTCTATATTCTATTAACGTTTATCATTTTCAACGCTCCTTCGTTATTAGGTTCGGATTAACTACGTGTATAGAGTGAGCTTATGACGAGGTTGTAAGCAAGAGCAGTACCTACGCGAAGTCTCTTATAAGTTTCACACCTAACATTTCCTCTATTTCTCACGATACAGTCTAAGGTACACAATAGTTCAATGCGTAGGTAGGTACCATATAGTATCCCGTGGGTTCAATATTCTATCTATAAGATCGAAACATAAATAATTATCATCGTTTAAGCAATATCCCCACTTTACGTACAAACTTCTGAATATGGTACTATGCACATTTCTACGAACCAGGGTCCCAAGCCTCCGTTACCGAATATCTACCAATCCCGTAAACTCCGTCCCAGACCTTGTCACGATCACATGCTTTTCGTTTTCTTCGTCACCCTATATCGTCATCATCATCTATGGGTTCAGCCTCAAGCAAATATGCCTACTTCAATCATGCAGGCTTAGGTGACGTTGGCTATTAATAGCCTGTCAAGTAAACATTAATCCCATATGCTATCCTGAGAAGCTGTTCATTCTAGCCAATCGACCCGACCGACGATACCCCTTCATTTCAGCAAACCCAAAGCGCTACCCGACGGAGCGGCTGCACTAGTAGCTGCCTTGACACTTTCAAACACTCCCGATAATGCGCGGCCAACGTCGTTGCTTAGCATTGGCCTTGCGTCTGGGCCGGCCTTACTATCAACTCCGTGGCTGTGGGCGCTGCTGACTTTGGTGAGCTCGTTAACGAAGCTTTGACCCCACCACGCAGAAGTGTATTTGAAGACGTATCTCTCCAGCTTGCGATAATTAGCTTCGCGCATCTCAGGGGACATGGTAACTGCGTCGTGGATCGCGTTGGCCAGCTCTTCCGTGTTCCAGGGGTTAACTATCAGGCTGCCGTTCAGCGACTGAGCAGCGCCCGTAAATTCGGAGAGGATCATCACGCCATGGCGGTTCTGCTGAGTTGCGATATATTCGTACGATACAAGGTTCATCCCGTCTCGCGTAGAACTTACGAGACAGACATCTGAAACAGCATAAAGGGCGCACAGTTCGTCAAACTGGACGCTCTGGTGTAAGAAGTGGATGGGCATGAACTCGACGGTTCCAAACCGACCATTAATCCGTCCTACAAGTTCATTAACGACGGCTCTCAGGTTCTGATATTCCTCGACGTCTTGTCTCGAAGGCACAGCCACTTGCACAAGTACGATTTTACCGATCCATTCGGGGTGCTCCGTTAAGAACACTTCGAGAGCATGCAGCTTCTGCGGGACACCCTTGATGTAGTCAAGACGATCGACGCCCACAATCAACTTCACACCCTCGAATTTGCGTGATAACGCAGCGATACGTTCCTGTACCTTCGGTTTCTTCAGTCCCTCCACGAATTTGTCCGGATCTATTCCGATAGGGAATGCTCCGACTGTTACGAACTTTCCTCTGTATTCAACACCATTCGGGGTGGTCGGGGCTTCTAGAATACGCGAGCAAGAGCTGAGGAAGTGGCGAGCATAGTCGTAGGTATGAAAGCCTATCAGGTCGCACTGAAGAAGACCTTCGAGTAATGCTTCGCGAACGGGGAGAATGCGATAAATTTCGCTACTGGGGAAAGGGGTATGTAGGAAGAAGCCGATCTTTACGTCTTTTCGGTCACCCAGTTCGTTGCGTAGCATTTCGGGCAATAGCATGAGGTGGTAGTCGTGTACCCAGATCAAATCGCCATCTTGAACATCTTTTAAGACCGTCTTGGCGAATAATCTATTGACCTCCTTATAAGCAGCCCAAGCATTCTCGTCGAAGGTAATCTCGCCGGGGTGGTAATGGAACAGCGGCCAGAGGATCGAGTCTACAAATTGATGTTAGCATGGACTAAGGAGATACGGTACATGGTGCCGGTAGATCATACTTGAGAAGCCGTTGTAGTGCCTGTCGGCAAGTTCATCATCGACGAAGATGGGATGCGCATTGTATTCGTCCTTGAGCTGCTGCTTTACGACGGGTATCTCGGCTTCGGGAACTTCCAGGCCAGGCCAGCCATACCATTGGAAGCTTGTCGTTTTGCTCAGACCACTTAGACCGGTGACCAAACCTCCAGAAGACATAGAAAAGCTATAGCTTCCCTCCTCTTTTCGTTTTATGGTAATCGGGAGACGGTTAGAGACCAGCAACAGCCGGCGGTCGCCGGTGGAAGAATACTCGCTCTCGTCGGTTGGTGGCATGTTGGTAAGTCTCTCGTATGCTAATTGTTTACCTACTAAGTTGCGATACCAGCGAGTAACGATTGTATCAACACTACTATGCTTCAGAACCCCGAGACGAGAAGCAGGCACTTAAAAGGTGGGGAGAGGGAAAGCTTCCAAGTAGAAGTAGAGACTGATGTTTAACCGCGGCAATGCAAATTCAACTTATGAAGTTAGAAGTAGAAGAGAGGTGATGCAACACAAGAGCAAGAGTATCAGGGCACTAGCAGTGATAAGTAGGTATGATTCGTTTAAAGACCCAGTGGCGTTTTATTAAATGCGTGATTGACTGATGACGGGAAGCATCTCAAGTTGTTAACATGGGGAGAAGGAGAAAAAGGGAGGGGCCGCAAGCGATACATGGAAATTCGTAGGTGATTCGCTTTTAGGCGGGGATGATAATGGATATGCTACATTTTGGTACATTGTAGAAATTAGAATGTAGGTAATCATTTACATGTTACTAAGGTATTTTCATGTTCGAGCGCGCAATCTGGTTGGGCGGAAAGCCTTGGTTTGATGCAATCGAGATGCAAATGCAGCGAAATCCCTCAGGACCCAGCCCCGCCGAGAGCCAGAGCCTAGCCCACCCAAAGCCCACCAAAGCCTAGGGAGCTTTGGTCCGTTACGCCTTGGCCAACTACGTAATTCGAAGTCTTTTTTTTATAGCGGGGCACTGCGGGGTCTTCGGGTAAGGTATCAGTTACCTATGTACTATCCGAATGTCAGGCTGAGGTTAAGTGCCGCTAATCATGCTGTATTACGACACTATTAGATACGCGCATCTCAAACACTGAAAAATCGTGAATCGTCTGTTTTTTTTTTCTTCAAACCATACATACCTGTACCGATCTTAGGTAACCCTATAATTTTACAACCGGTATAACCAGAGTATCTACGTAGACTAAAGAATAACGACGGTTAGGGACACATTGGCTAACAGGCTTTTTCTGTTGCTTGACTCATGTCTGCACGCGTTGAAAATATCTCAACTATAGGCCCGATAAGTAAGTTGGGTAAGTTGGTGTAGATTCTCACACCTATTACAAAATGCATATGCAATCTAACCGCCGGCAGGGGATTTCATTTCTTACTGGGTGATAAGCGCAAGGAGGTAAGTGAGTGATAATAGTTAGTTGTTGAAAATCTCGCATGTGACATTAGACATTAGATATTACACTAGACTTTGAGTCTCAATCCAATATTGCATATCCTTTAATCCACTTTCCTTTAAACCATTCCAAGACATTTCTAGAATTGTACCAAGTTCTTCGTACCATAACTCTGATGCTATTCCCATCCGGCGCCAAAGCCGATTTTAGCTTAGCTTCAGGTTCATTTACAAACCACGATGTTTCTCGAAGTTACCATGCCCTATGGAACTTCGGTTTAATTTGCCCGACATACGTTATACATGATGCACAGACGTACGCTTTAAGAACTTAAGAACTGTCAAATTCCAAGGTAGGTACATACATAGTCTCCGTCTTTATATAACACGGCCTAATCCTGATCCCGTCATAGTGAATCCAAGAGCTTTCCGTCTAACCGTCTCCTGTCGTCCTACTAGCTCGGTTCAACCAATCAAACTGTCGTGCTTCAACCCAATCGAATGAATTTAAATGCAGACCTTCGGACCAAAATGTCCGTATTGTCGCAACGTGAAAATACTTGAGTTGAAATAAAAATTCGAGACGGTCAACCAAGGCCAACTCCGCCAACAATAATAACTCCTGCAACAAGAAACAAATCCGTATAGTTAACACTTACATACCTATCTAAGCATACTGATCTCCATCTAAGTGTCTTGTGCGTATTTCGCTTCTGTATGAGCAACCCGATACCCATGGTAGTACACTTCAAACCCAAGAGCAGCACTCCCTAGGATCACCATTAAGTTAAAGACACAATCTCTCCATTTTCCTTTGTCAACCGGGCTCTTATAACTCCCTGTGTGTGACCATATAACGCTCTCGGGAATCACGAAGCTCACTTCACACAATTTCTTGACGCCTGATACAAAACCAAGGTAAGCAGGATGATTGATCTAGTTCGTAAGAGAATTCACTTACTATCATCCCTCCGGGTGGGTGGCTCCGGTTGATCAGAGTACAGCAACACCTGCGAGAACTCGCGGGCACCTTTACTGGTCCAGCCGATACCGTGTACTGCTTGTTGGATGTCAATTGGAAGTATATCACTCTCTCGCATCATCTCGCCCTAGGAAGCGTTATGCTTTAGCTATGGACAGTACAAGTTGAAGTCTGGATTGCCTACCCTCTTTAACAACCACCTCATCTGGTTATCAGCTGCATATTGACCCGTGCTGGGATCCAGAATACGGTCCCGCCAAAGGTGCTTCTTTGGATCAAAATTCTCCATGACGGGAACTCCGTAGCTGTACCTGGAGATGCGCGAAGCAATCGTTGGTTCTATCTTCGGTGTCGCTGGGATATTTACGTTGTCGGTCGCGTTATAAGGTATCAACCCCTTTTCTGGTGGGATAGGCTTTCGTACTTGCTCTAATCCCCACATACACGCACCGCGGCATATCGCCGACCAACTATATCGGTAAGTGAATTTTATCTTTAATTTTGGATACTTGTTGGACATACGCTCCGTCTACCTGAAGTACCCTAATTCCTTCCGAGGTATAGGCATTTTCGAGGCGGCTGTGAAGATACTTGCTCTCTCCAAATCCCCCGACAAGGAGGATGGCCTTAACATTTATTATCTCCTATTTGCATTGCCATAAGTGTTTAGATAGACGTACCTTCACCTTGAGTCCTCGTCCTTGAACTTCCATCGTCTGGTTCTGGACCAGAGTATCTATCTGACCACAAACATGATCGAAGACAGTACGTAACATGTTCCTACGCAGTATGTGAGCATAAAGAAATTCCGTGACAAGATCCATTTGGGCTTACGCTTTTAGCGGCACATTGTCATCTACGATGCCTTCTTCCTCGTTATCCTCGACACCTCTTAGATCTACCGAGTAGTCCTTGTTATCGCCACCCACGAATGACCGTTTGATGCCAAACTCGAACTCTTTGAGCATCTTTTTCTTGCTCACTTCTTTGATCTGTGAGTACTGCTCTTCGCCAACGAGTGCGGCGATATATTTGACGAATGCCAGGTCAAGGAATACCGATCCGCATAGGTCGCCTTGCAGGTGTATTAGCATTTAGGATTGGGATTGATTGAATGGTTCCGTAGACGCACCGTCCCCAATGGCACATTCTTCTACCCTCAATGGATGAATACTGTTCACTTTGTAGCTTATTAAATCCTTGAAATCCTGGTTAGAGACTGAATCTTGAGGGGCTAGACTGCACGTACCACCGTCCCACCCCCAGCGTCACAGACTATGAACGAGTCGCCAGGCTATTCTCGTTAGTAATAGTCAACATATAAACTCTTAAGATTAGAGGTAACTCAAGAAACCCAAACAGCTTACGCGAAGTGTATCCTCTTCCGCCTTTCCCCTTAATGTCGCCAAAGCAGCCGCCTCAGGCTCGGTTACCATCGAGATGTCAACGGGGAGACCAGCAGCTCGCGCGGCTTTGATAGTCCTATCTTTAGCTCGATGAGACCACATTGCCGGTACTGTCAGCACGACACGGAGACGGAATGTAGTCTCCCAGTTCTCATCGTCGATCCTCTTGCGGATATCCTCTTTTGTATAGGTCCATAGAGCCCGCAAGTAATCAGACACTACTTCATCGGCGGTCTTATTCAACTTCGTGAGAAGGGCATTACTCTGCTTAACGTCCTCGATCGTCTTGGCGTATTTGTGCTCAGGCTCAAGAAGTATCTTGATCCAGCGAAAGCTATCTTCCCTCATTGTAACCTCGTATCCCCAGTTGCTAACTTGGCCATTTCGATATGAGATTACTGATGGAACTTTCTCGGCGTTCGCGTTAACGGCTTGTGGGTTTGTCCAATCAGTTATGAGTCGGATCTTCTTCTGGCCCTCGTTTATAGCCCAGCAGACGCCTGAGTGTCTAAACATTGTACATTCAGCGAATCTTCCCTCAGTTAAATCATGCCTTGGATAACTAACGTTGTTCCAAAGTCTATACCCACAATTATTTCTGGGCCAAGCAAGTCCATCGATGTTGCCGCTGTAGAGACACGAGAATTGAAGTAGTAGAGCTTCCGAAGGAAGTTCTGTTTCGAAAATTCATTGCAGCTTACTAGGTATTATACAATATACTCAATGATGTGTACCATGAGAAAGTCAAGAGTGGTCCGAACTTCACATTAGGCGGACTAAATGAAATAAACAGCCAGTCTCTTGGGGACTAATTACAGCTACAAACTAGACCTACTCGAACTTTTCCGAAAGGGACTAGATGAATCTCTCAGGTAAGCCACCTAAGATCGTTTGATGGTACGTGTTATGTAGATCGTCTACGAATGGTGACCGGTCGTCGATCTTCCGAAAGCGACACCTGCAGGCTGCAGCGAGCTTGACTCGACGTTCCAAGGGGAAGCATGGCAGTGTCATGCCAAGATTAGAAATAATCCCGACTGGGAGGGGCGTATCCACGTGTGATAGTAACGACGTGAGTCTAGTATACGCCACTATTATATGAGGAGGCTTATTACTCCAACAGACCATCTTAGCTTTGGTAGGACTCTTGCTTGGAGTATCATAACGTCCCCCAATAAGACAAGAAGTGCAACTTTCATCGATCCAATGGTCACTATTAGCTTACATCAGGCGATGAGGCGTTTACAACTACTAATTAAATTAGCAAGGTAGACAATCCGTCAGCGCTACCTCCCACGCCTATATCGCTTTGGTGGGAATGCACAGTATGAGACAAAAGGCCAACTCCTAGACCAGATATTAATAAAGCATCTTCTCGTTTCATTCATCTGTGTTTCCAATCCTTTCTGACAGTGAAATTATCTAGAATTATTCGACGTGAGTTTCTCAATTGCAAGCGCGAGCAATGGATAGCCCAACAGATTCGTCGCCGCCTGACAGCTCCCTCTACCGCCTCAACTTGGCCTTCCCATGATTGTTATCATGGGAGTAACTGGGTCAGGGAAGAGCTATTTCATCAACAAACTTGCAGGTCTCCCAGCGGTTGCGGAGGGGGCTCGGTTGGACTCATGTAAGTGTCGTTGCCTGTGAGTTATAAGATTATTTTACGACGTCATCTCACACGCGGCATAGGTACACAACGGTGTGAAATCGTTCCTGTCTCGATTGGCAGTACCCGGACTCTTCTTATCGATACTCCCGGTTTTGATGATACCGACCGTGCAGATTCGGATATCCTGAGTGAGATTGCAAGGCTGCTTGCGAGCCAGTATTAGTGCTGTCTACACAAGTTCGACGTAGCACCCCCAAGGGGGTGCTGCGCATTGATTAAGGAAACGGGCAGTAATTAGGGATAACGTACCAAACTTTGAATACCAATAAGAAGTTATTCCGACCCTTGCTAATTCTGGAAAAGGAAAAGAATAATGAAATTTTATGAAATATCATAAGATACATCAAAATACGTGGGAAACACGCTTATTCGGAAGTATTTCGGTTAAATCCCGAATCTTGCCCGTTTCCTTAATCAATGCGCAGCACCCCCTTGGGGGTGCTACGTCGAACTTGTGTAGACAGCACTAATACACTCTCGGCTTTCAGTTAAAGGGTATCATCTACGTGCATCGCATTACGGACAACCGGTATGCGGGGTCAGCCGTCAAGACTTTCGAGATATTCAGACGAATCTGTGGGGATGAGGCAATGAAAAATGTAGTTCTCATTACTAGCCGCTGGAACGAGGTTGACGAGCCGACTGGTGCTAGCCGGGAGCGCCAACTTCGTGAAAAATTTGTGAGTACACCTTTTGAAACCATGACCACACATTACTTATTGCTGAGGTACTTCAATGGAGTATACGGTTATTAATTATATCGTATCTAGTGGGCTTACATGCTTGGTCGAGGGTCGTGCATGAATCGCTTTCATGGTGATCGCGATTCCGCTCGAACTATCGCCGCTCAGCTACTAATCAAAGAAACGGTTACTTTGAAACTTCAGGAAGAAATGGTCAATGGCGGTTTACAACTAAACGAGACAGCTGCTGGCTCATATGTTAGCGACGGCCTCCAAGAGCTAAAAGCAAAATACGAAAGAGAGTTGCAAGCCCTCGAAGAACTCCGAAGGGAACTCCAAGAAAGCGATAGAATGATGAAGCGCCAGGTGCAGTTGGACATACAGCGCGAAAGAGACCGGCTTAAAAGTGCTGAGCAACAACAGGTTAGTCTTGAACGTGACATCGCGGGGGAGGTCCAAGAAGAAATCAAGAAGGAAACTAAGAGGCAAAGGTTCGTTAAGGGGCTCAACAAAGTCCTTCCGTACGCCCCAATGGCTCTAAACATACTCCTTCTTTTCGTCGGCGTGCCTCCAGGTGTAGGTGACCTATTCACGTCATGGTTTGGAGGACTGTTTGCTGGGGATTCATCCGGCTAAGCTATTTAATATTTAACTGTATGCGACACTCATTGTATAATGCATTTCTATCCCAACTTTGACTAACTACTCTTTCATGTACTCTATAATAGAAAAGACATCAATAAGACAGGTATGTAAATCGCGAGATAATACATCCTACATTAGATTACCTTCACCATATCAGACCAAATATAGAACACAACTTTTTCAGACGCCAGGTACCTGGACATCCCGAAGCCTCTGATCATGGTCGTGCGAGCCTTACGTTTTGAGCACGGTGTACGGACTAATGTCCCGTAAATCTCCTCGTGGGCCTCCACGTCTTACTTGCATGGGAAGCGCCTACCAGCCCCTGTTCTGGAACGGAGAGGATTAAGAAATGCAAGAAAAAGGCTTGCAAATCGGAATTATGTGGCAAATCGAAGGGCTTAGAACCTAGTTGAGGAATCTATCACAAAACAGTAGCATGGCAGGGTTTGCTTATACTTAGAATCGTCTGGGCTCCTGTATATGGTGGTCAGCGAGCCAAGATAATTCGCTACATATATGCTGGAGGATGGACCGTCTGCCTTAGCTAATTTTCAGCTCTGTGAAGGCTGCGTGCAAGCATTAGATATACACCGAGAGTACAGCAAGAAAGCATACGCCCTTAAACTGGTCCTAAGTAAGAGTCAAGACTGTGGCTCTCAGCTTAATTCTGCCGTTTCAATTCGAACCAAAGTCTCCTGGGAATTCCCCACTGCTAAACTATTAACTTCTGTGGGTTAAATTATTCTACCTTATTCCACCTTTTCCTCCATACATTTGAAACCTTCAGCAGCAACGATGAATCGGACAATCCATTCGCGAGATATTCAAGGATACGATAGCCTTGAAGAGCGTGATGGAGGCAACCATGGCCCAGAAATTCCTCCTCGACCTAATAATAAGCTTACCAGAAGAGGGACAAGAAGACTTACTGATGATGAGGGAGCTTCTACCTAGTAGAGGGTTAAATGATGGGTTCGCCGTAGAGGAAACAGGTAAGCCAATGATAGATTTATTAGGCACTTACTATTCTCATTGATAACATGTCTTAGGATACCCAGCTCATCCTTCGGGGAATAGCCAAATCCAGCGGAACCAACCCAAGCGTGGTGGCCGCGACACTATTGCACAAGGCAGTGGAAATCCATTCCCAAGTTTTCGCGATGTAAGTCAACCAAGTCTTGTTAGGAGCGATTTTGCTGAATGCTTTCGGGAATAGATGGTTGACCGTCTTAATTGGGGCGGCCCCTCTCCAGCGGACCAGGCGTACGAGGAACGTTTCGGTAAACTAGAAGCGAAATACCATCAAACCAGGGAAAAGAGCAAGAAGCAACAGATAGAGATGGAACATCTTCGGAACCAGGTGCAAGCACTAGAGGAGTCTAACCAAATCATCAAGAGACGTAACGATAAGCTACAGGGATATTTAGACAATAGAGAAGCTGCTTTGGGGTATCAAGAGTCGGACGAAGCGATCACTACAAAGTTCCGTAGCTTATACCATCAAATCAGAACGTGGTCCAACAAGTTCTGCGTGAACACCGACAAACATATCAAGCTAGGGTTTCCCGATGAAGAACAGTTTCAGCTTTTACGCCGTGTGTTGCCAATGATCAGTAACGTTGAAGATTGGGCTACTTGTCTCTCTGATAGCAAGCGACGACGGAAATTCGTTCGGGGCTGGGTGGCTCTGAACGTGACTGAGGCCATGTTTCGAACGTTGCCATCCAAGAATTACCAGGTGAGCATCTGCTTCAAGCTCGAAACTTCGAGACTTCTGAGGAGCTGATTCTCACTGGATAATACACAGTGGGATTCCGGTACCGACTACTGGATCCCTGAACAGACTCGTCCGGGACTAGTAGAAGTAGAGAGAGCTCTATTGAACTCGGGTGAGTTTGCACTATCACTTTATGTTACCATGGAATGTAAACACAGAATTTAATATTAAGAGAAATTGTTAGGGCATTCCATAACACTAGGCAGCTTTCACCAGTGGCGCGCTATTACGATGGCGCTCCTCGCTAAGACCTACCCCGATTTCGTCGAGGAAAATATAATGGTAGAAAACGCAGCATCCGTTCTCAAGGTGATTAGCCCCCTTGGGAATGAACGTGACACTACCCAGCGGCTCATTGAGAACGTTTATAAGCCAGCCCTGGAACTATCCCGCTTGCTCAGGCGTCAGCGTGCCTTGTGGTCGGTACGCTACCCAGCTACCAGACAGCAACCTGTGCCTGGGGGTAACAATGCAGCGATGCCAATCGCCTTGAGGGCTATCTTTGATGACAGTATTATGAAGGACATGGATCTAGACGAGGAGGAAACATCATCATCGGACCAATACTGTCATAAATACGTCGAGATTATCGTTGGGCCGGCCTTACTGAAAAGTGGGAACATTGATGGAGAGCAATATGATACGGAGAACGTAATGGAAAAGGCTGAGGTATCTTGCGCATCAGCCTCAGTCTTGACTTCTGGGTAAATGCCGTACTATGTATGCGACCAATGGGATTAGCTGGTGATTTCACTTACATTTTCATTATAATTAGTCTCTAATTGCCGAAATGACAAAACAAGACATGATAAGATGATACTAAATTTGGACGTGCATCAACTAGATGCCTCACTTAAATTCAATGCTTACCATGTATGAACTTAGTAATTGTTAACATCCTGAGTATATACCATATTCTTTACGCTACATCCACTCATTTATACTGTTGCACTGGCTAGCCCTTAAACAAGCAAGCCTTCCTAACAAGACTATTCTGCCTCGGAGATATGGGCATAATACTCCATCTTTGTTTTATTCACTTCATACAGCGTTGCAGATTAACCCTACCCTTAGGACATTCCAGTGTAACCAGGATATGTCCCTTCTCATTCACCCCGTGCTACTTTATACGAAGTAATACTGAACAGAATCACAAGTGTTATACCTGCCTAGGTAAAGGGACCCGGCATAGAGCGAAATCATCAATGCTCCGCAGCCACATTCAACGGTAACTTAGTTGTAGGTAGGTACTACGTTACGTAGGTACATCACCCAGATAGGATCTCGAGTGAAAACATACAATGAGCACTCCCCAAGAATGTAATTGTTCCGATTGCGAACAACAACAATATTACGGAGATGCCGAAACCTACAAACAATGACGCAGATAAAGACGTTTCTGGGGCGAGAATATACTTACAGGTAGGTACTTTCCAATGCACCTCAAGAAAACAATGCCGTGTGAAAGTCAACGACCTATAGGACTTACCTGGTAGGACGAGGTTTCAGTCATAACTCTATGCTCTAGATTCTGAAAGAATTGTGAAGAGATCGCAGACTTCGAGACTTCGATTAGCATCAGTATTCGTAGGTATGTTTTATGTTTATTGTGTTTTACAAGCACATGTTCAACGTACCAATAGTAGCGTGGTGTGGTTACAACGAAGCATCACGCTTGCTGTGTACATACCTCGTGCATATGTACGTTGGGTTGATCAAGGCGACGGATCATTGCAGCGTCGATCATCTGAAATGATGCAGACAAGATTGAAAATGACTTTTAAAGAGTTGATTAACTAACATACATTCATAATTGTACTATATACTGAGCACTCCCCGGGTATAGATTCTAAGGAATGTTCTGGTTTGACTCTTCTATCCCAAATGGTATCGTCATACAACCAACTAAGTGTGGTTACCCATCATCGTATCATAAGCATTTCCGTAACCCCAACGCCTATTCCGCATAGATGCGAGTGCGACACATAGCAGAAGTGTCATAATAAATATTTAGTAGAAAGCGACCACGCCGGAAATCCGAGGTATGATATCCGAAGACTAGTAGTCGTAGCGGTAGCACAAGTAGCCACCTAGAGTATCCATAACGTTACCAATGGTGGTATTGGGTTTAAGTCCGTTGGAGGAAAGGACGTAATCCATGGTGATCTGGGTGCATGGACTGTTGGTGTCGGCGCAGCCGTTGATTGATGTCGTGCGCGAGGCATCAGCATTCTGCCAGATACGGAACGAGTGGTCAACGAAGAGGTGGTGCATGAAAAAGATTGGATCTCCGGGCGAGGCCTGAACCTCGGCCATAACCGCACCAACACCATTGTGGCCATAAGCGTGAGGGCTGCGGGTAAATGTTAGTTAAACGCTTATAAAACTGATTAACTAGGGGGATAAACTCACCCAAGTTCTTGGCAACCTCGCATGTCATCATATGAAGTGCGCGAGTTGCAGTCTTGGACGAATTGGGCACTGACGGTACCAGTCAAGCCCTCATCGACGGCTCGCGAAAGGCAATGATCTTGGAATCCACTGCCGGGACCAATGTGAAGCGTAAGTCCACCGAATGTCTACAACAATTAGTCTACGTTCAGTTTATGTTGTTGGGGGTAAAGCTGGCAATACTTACGCCCGAGTCGATACAAGTACCTTGGCCATTAGAGGTCTTTCCAGGAAGAGGGCCGAAATACTCGTCGGTGAAAAGATCCGAGTCAGCAAAGTGGCCGGCATCTTTCGTCTCGTCCCACCATGGAAAGGCTGCGGTGAAGCCACATTCGTCTCGCATCAAATCCTCGAAAATCGAGACGTAGTACCTATGCCAAGGCAGGAACACGGCACGCTGGTGAATGTTAGGGGTCATCTGCTGATGTACCGACACGATGTCCTCGTAACGGCTCTTCGAGCCTTGGAATCCTCCGGCGGAGGGCTTGTCCATCAGACATTTGATAGCCGTGACAAAGGCTTTCCGGTCGGCTTGAGAGTAGTTCCGCCATTCAACGCGAACCTTTGGGTTGTTCCGATCACAGGTGCCATCCACGGCGGCAGTGGTCATTGTGGCAACCTTATCCTCCCCGGCGGCGGGACTCTTATTGCCGCCAGTGATAATCTTGGGAAAGTTGAAATCGGGTCCATCGCTAAAGGGACCCCTTATTTTCTCGGCTTGAGAGTGGGCTTGCTCGGGCGTGATAGTGGGAAAGCTGCCGAACTGCTTAAGGTCGATGAGAGTCAACCGCTTCTCGATGAAGCGGGGGACCGTCAGAGCCGACACGGAGACGGCGCCGACGAGGGCCTGGGCAGTGAGTGCGAATCTCATTATGCCGATCAGTCAGGATTGGCCGTTGCCCTGGAAGACGATTACTATTATTATATTAGGAGCAACGAGGGTACGGCAAGAAGGTCCACACAGATAGGTTGGTCAAGCTCAAGGTCCTGGGTTATTATTATTATTAAGAAGGGTTTGGATGTAAGACAAAGATCCCCAATGCATCGTTGGATAAGATCTGGTGATGGACGAGGCTCTTTAAATGTTGTACTCCAGAAAACAAGTGACGATCATCATCTTAGTACAAGATGCTGATCTCTTTGATAGTATGTATGTATGTATGTATTTTAGTAGTGAGTTGCTTTCAAAGACAGAAAGGCAATGTTCCGGCACAAAGATCCTAGGAGACGTCATAGCTCCTGCATTGCTGATTTGCAGGAACAGTGGAAACAAGACGGGTTGTCCTAGGACAATTGAAGTTAGGAGATCCTAGAAGCGGTTGTGGTGAATTGGCGCTTATACCAAATGAGGCTGTGAGCTGAACCCCTGACCTGGCAGGGGTGCTGCCTACTCGGTACATATTGTATGTTGTATATTGTGTGTATGTTATATGTGTATGTTATATGTGTATGTTATATGTGTATGTTATATGTGTATGTGAGTGTAGTATTTGTATCATGTGTATCGTGTGTATTATTGTACATGCCATCGAGCGCCTAGTGCAGCGGCAGAGACTACAGAGAACTGCAGAGTGTTGCCAAATACGAGAATTGGGGGCGCCCGGCGTCACCACACGTATTTGGCGCATCGCTTTGCTGGCAGGAATACAAAGCCACATGCTGTGTTTGGTCTAGCCCTTGACGATCACTACAGTCTTTTACCCTCTTTTTCAAGTGTAACTGTCGACTCGGGCGGGGACACAAAGCGTGGGTCCTTTTCTTTTTTATCAACCATCGATTCTTTGCGTCAGACATACAATCCCGTTCTCTTGGGGCCGGTTCCCACGATAGTTGTAGATGGACTAGTGTATATGTGCCGGCTGGCCCGAGTCCGCCCAGCCCCAGCACTGCACGATGCGATATCCGCCAATGCGGGGTTTGCAGTAGTCGTATTCTTGTTATTCCCGACCGCCCCATATCCTTGAAGCCATGAGAGCGAAGATGGCATGTTATGACGTTAAGATCATGTTGGTTGCTACAGATATGAGCCTAACTCTAAAGACATGAATAGAACCGGTTGCTTTTAGATTTCCCGGCGAATATTGGCAGCGCGGTCTAGCCCCATCTTTACCGCCGATAGGTATCCCTCGCGGTCTTATTATCTTATTAATAAGAAACCCGGTTTACACATTTGGTAGTCATTCTAATAACTTTAAAACAAAACAAGAGGCAAAAATAATATTACACCGAAGGGCCGTTTCCGCTATCCGAATAGTGCTGATACTTAGAACAACATGCAAGCCTACCCGTAAATATTTCCGAGTCAGTTATTAGTTTCCGTAAATCGGTTTGCTATGGCTTACAACTACATGACGTCTTTAGCACTAACACGATCCATATAGCAGTACTGTCCATATAGGTAACAAAACGAGAGATCCAAGACTTGACATATCACGAGGTCTACAGTAACCTAGATACGCTAGTAAGGAAGTAGGAAGAAAGCCATCAACCGTGAATGATTACCCGTACTTCTCTGTCACCAAATATCGTCACCGTAAGCTCTAATGTTGTATCCCCAGTAACAGAACCAGAAGCTGGTACTACTCTCGAAGCTGTTTACCCGTTCCGGTGCGGATCATCGCCGGCATGCGATATGCCCCGAGTCAGCCCTCTGCATTCAAAGAGATGAGATTTCCAACAACTCAACAGACTACCTAGGTAGTTCGGCTAACAACTCGCTTCACTTCCTTGCAAGGTCCCTTATGTAGAATGACTTCATCAATTCTTTCGTCGGGTTCTTAGCCTTATCTTCACGAGAAGACTTTTTCTGGCTGCCGCACCCTGACGCCCCCTCTTGGTCCTTGGCTAACTGCCTAGGTAGGTAGCTTATCGACGGCGTTGGGAATCGCAACAGACTCCATCCTTCGCCGTAGCGGCGGGGGTCAGTGAGCGGCATGGGACATTACCGCATTCAGCCTCACTTACTACTAGATCTTGGCAGTCGGTCCTGGCCACGACCTTACATCACAGGCTTGATTCTGTCGCTTTATCTCACGACACGAGAATTCCGAGCATGCCGTTGATGACGCGGGTACCGGCGCAAAATGGTACGTGTGACATGATGAAGACTCTTGTTAGTTCTACACGAAAAAGGATATGAAAATTCGGTGTGAGAAAATAAGATAAAAAACTCCCCATCCATTACTTCCTACCGCATATGCGAGATGGAAATAGAAGTACTGTCGCTTTGCTGTCGTGCAACCTATCGCATTACATATAATATGTAGCCCGCATCCATTTCGGTGAACTTAATTGGTTTGCTTCCAGACCCTCGGGTCCGGATTTGCAAGTCGGTCAATTTCTTCGTATCTTTTATGCATGAAGACATCGAATCTCCTGCGACACGCGAGCATCCCCGCTCAGCTCGAGGACCGATTTAACGACGCGATATTGTTCCTGCACTATTCATAGGGCCCCTCAGGAGGCGTTTTATCATGTAAGAAATTCTTCAAATAAAAATAAAAACCACATCGCATATCCAGACGCTCGACATCCGACGTTAAAGAAAGATATTTAGATTAAACGGTAGACGGAGCAATCATCCCGTTGCAGCATGTAGCCGTCGATATCCCTAGCGGCTAGTCCACACTATATGTAGGTCTATATGTAGCATACGCACAACAGAACCGAGCTCATCTAGAAGCACTATTACAAGTAAGTTACACCAATAAAAAATCCTCATGATATGAGACCCCCAAGTGGAACGCCGCTATCAAAAAGATCGCAAAAGATCGCAAAAGATCGCAAAAGATCGCAAAAGCTACCATCCTCAACTTTCTAGTCTATACCCAAAAATAATAGGGCTGTGCCTGCATAAAGATAGGGGCACTAGCAAGTCTGGTAAGTTCTTGATACATCCAAATCTCCGCAGTCGCTAGTGTCGCAAGCCGATGACGAATCACTAATGATTGAATCTGACGGCTTTAACTATCTACTGTATGTCTCAAGCCGGAGGCATTCGGACCGCTCCGTTATGCCCCCTACGTTGTACAATATAACGACGCAGAGCTCGGTGAAACTAGGTCTCCGTATGTCTCTGTATCCCTTAACCCGGTAAAGTTTGAGTAAAGGGAAATGGATTATTGGAAGAGACAACTGCAAACAAGTAGAACCATACCACCTAACTCAGTCATATACATAAAGGTGATCTACTTTAACATTAGACAATTGTTTGCTACTTTTATTATGATTTAATACTTGGGATAAGTACGTATACCTTCCATCATCTAAACAGCAATCAACAAAGACCATTCATTATACCCTAACATCGAATAATGGATTCCACCAAAAAAAAAAAACCAAGTAGCCTGTTTTCAGTCTATTTTTATCATATTACTAGATAGGTAAGGTAGCTATGCTTCCATAAAGCCCATTCGGAACACTCCGCATCGCCCTAGTAAACAATAGTACCTAGCTTCAAACAAAGGCGGCTTTCGAGGTGCCCCTACCACATTAACGTCCTTGTTCGGGATCGTCATAACAAAGGCTAAGCCAAGAAGAACATTCTAAACAGCACCAAAAACTACCGTCACCTTTAAAAAGAACGTATCGGTCGATACGAATAGTAAAGCCTCCGTAGTGTTTTAAAGGAACGAAAAACGCTCAATCCAGTGACTTCCCGGGTGATCTAGCTATGTCTTCCCAAAGCAAGATCTTTTGGCACCAGCTGGGACCCTCTAATGCAGGATTCTCCAAAGGCGATATTGAGTTTATGAAGCTAGAAGAATACTTACGAATAAAATGGCCGTGTTCAGAAGCTATGCCAGACCCATTTGACCCGGAAAGATTAGAAGCCGTTATGCAAGCCCAGTCCAAGAGTCGCATTGAGCGTAAAAGAACTGCAAAGATCGGTGTTAGGGTTTCTTCGGAAAATGAGCCCGAGTTACACGATTCGGAAATTGTGGGACAACATCAAATCGATGAACAGGTGTTGGATGTAATACGCATCGAGGAAGCAAACATGCCTATCGAATCTACCCTTAGAGACGACGTAACATTTACTGAACCACTGGACTCGGGCGACAAACTTGGAGAATACGATAGCAAAGTAACCTTAGAAGCCATATCATCGGGGAACAACATCTCACAGGTAAGTCCAAGTCATCCCGTCAAGTTTACGGCAAGTGACATGAGGTTTTCGGAACCAGAGCCGGGGCCGGAACTGGGGCCTGTTGGGCGCGAGCCCACTCCGCGCATGGGATCTGGGTCTAGACCACCGCTCTCTAGAAGTGCATTCTCCGGAGTCGCAAAACCATGTGCCAAAGACGGATACCTAGACAAGAGACCCTGCATGACCTTGATGGATTATCCCAAGCCGCCCACTTACTTTCCATTTGAAAGCCAAGTAGGATTTGGCAAGTGATATAACTATTGCCAACTACCGGGTAGTTTCCAGCAGGCCGTGCGTGAAAGTATTGAACGACCAAGTAGGTAGATAGCTATTGTCAAGAGGTTTCATGCTGAGATATAGTAGAATGACAATAATCTCTTTGCCTTAAGGCCGATTATTCTTTCCAAGTAACCAGCATAATAGACAATAAATAAAGGTACCTTTTATTACATTCTACGGACCTGTACGTTGAGTAACGGGGTCCCTCGATTTGAAGTTTTGACCTGACCTGCCTAATAAGGAAAAGATGCTTAAGCAAGGGTCCGCGAAGGCGCCATGGACCCGGGAGATCGCTACGCCGCAACTTACCCATTTGATCAGCAATGATAAGATTAAATTAAAAGACATGTTCCTATCCTTATTATTGGGTCAACCTGATCGTATCACCACTCTCAACGCTGGGTGAAAATCGTAGTCGTGAGGATAGCCAAGGAAGCAATCATGACGCGTTTATTGACGATTCCGCTACTGGGTATTGCTACCTTGGCAAGCTTAAGTACCGGGTTATCGATTTCCCCTAAGAGCATCGCGTTCCCAAAACTCACATGGAAACATCTTTCCACGGGAAGCGACGCACGCTTCCGCGGCTTAGCACCCGTCTCGGATCAGGTCGCGTGGGTGTCGGGAACGAGCGGTACTGTTCTCCGCTCAACGGACGGCGGTGACACGTGGCAATCCGTCGGCCCCGAATTATCAGAGGCGGATTCCACACTCGAGTTCCGGGACATCGAGGCGTGGTCTGAAGAAAAGGCCGTCATATTATCGATCGGTGAGGGCAATAACTCGCGCATTTACGTTACGGGTGATGGCGGAGCGACCTGGACCCAATCGTTCACTAATCAGGAGCCTGCCGCGTTTTACGACTGCATCGCGTTTGAGAATCCGAAGCGAGGAATAGCGATGAGCGACCCGGTTGACGGTAAGATCCGGTTAATTGAGACGCGCGATGGTGGAGCGACTTGGGATATCGTCGACTCCGACGGCATGGTGCCAGCGCTTGAGGGCGAGTCGGGGTTTGCCGCAAGCGGAACGTGCCTTACAACGACAGCCGGTCGTTGGTATGTTGCGTCGGGAGGTGTCAATCCTGGCCGGATATTTAGGAGTGGCGATGGGCATCACTGGGCCGTCTCGGATGCTTCTATAACCGGCGGCGAGGTTTCCGGCGTCTTCTCGGTACAATTCCGTGATGTGAAGCACGGCATCGCCGTTGGCGGAAACTATTCGACCCCTACAGGAGCTATTGACAATGCAGCATGGTCAAAAGACGGCGGAGTAACCTGGGTTCCGTCCACTTCGTTTCCCGGCGGTTATCGCTCTGGATCTTCCTGGGTTCATAGACGTTGCGGTGTTGCTCTTGCTGTAGGACCAACTGGTTCGGACTTTACTATCGATGGGGGTAGGAACTGGCATGGATTTGACAATAGCAGCTTTGACAGTGTGGAGTGTGTGAAAGGGGGTGCCTGTTGGGCATCCGGGGAAAAGGGTGGAGTAGCACGTCTTGTATTTGTATAAACTTCGAGCTTCAGAATTGTTTCGATGACGACCTATTTATAATGACTACGGTGATTGAAATATCTCTATAGTCCTACCCATATGAAAGAATTCCTAAGGGGGATAACTTGGCCTAAATGTTTCCATTTGACTATGATAACTTATCTATCAGTGTTTCGATATATGAGAAGCACGCAGCGCCCTCATAAGAGGCTATTGGAGAGAAGTTCGGGTGCTATCATATTACTCTTATACTATCTTGTAATTTATTCTATACATGACCTCCGTCGAGGGTTGTCTCATCAAGTCCTGGCAGTCAGGTGGAAAAGGCGACTTTCGTACAATTGAGCGATGATAACTGTAAGGTTGCGTCGAAGTTCGATATCCTTGACCAACATTGTACCCGATTGACTAGTTCAACTAGGTAGATAGTTACCTCCTACCCCAATCAAAATCCTGTCCGCATTTACCTGTAGCAAGTCAGTAGGTATTAGCACACAAATTAAAATAAAGCATGACATGATTGCCAAATAATCCTTACATCTCATGTGGGAACTACGAAATGCTCTATTAGCAAGCCATATACTACTGTTCGCTGTTACCGTGATAAATCCACTTACCAGCCGCCATCCTTTTCAATCCTGATACGGCAATTTTTGTTTGGGCAAAGTCTTGTAAAACGGTTTGTTGCTGCCTCTTCGGCTGCCAACCTAGCCTTATGCCGTGCAATTTCTTCTTTTTGTCTTTTTTCGGCTTCTTGCTTCAGCTTCTCTTGTTTTAGTTTTTCTTGCTTTAGCTGTTCTTGAGTGGGCTTTCGTCGGCGATCCGAAGAATCCCCTCGCTCGAGCTTATTTCCGCGAGACGATGCTCTAGAGCTCTCCATTTGTAGATGAAACTTCTGGCTCTCGACTTCACGTATTCTGTTTCCGTCACGTTCGGTCTGTATCTGTACTTTGCGGTGGAAATTCTGAGGGTTGGAAAGGAAGGCATCGTATTCTTCGCAAGTGAAATCATCATGCCAGGCAGTTCTGTGACGAAAACAGAAGTAGTCCCTATCGTTAGAGCAGAAAACCAAAGGGTTGGTTTCCCCAGGATAGTGTACTTGCCCTTTACCACAGCCAAGAGGACACCATGCGAACTTATTCAAGTTAGAGAGGATGGTGTCAATGGTTCGTCTCTTATACCTTTGTAGTGTGTTAGGGTGTATAAACACTCAGATAGTTACCCATAGGGTTTCTAGTTTCTATTAGATGTTGGACTTACTGAGTAAACAAATCATTATTTCCGAATGACTGGACTATCGCGTGTCCTAACAGCCCTCCGCATTCGGGGCATTTGAGCTTGTCTATAGAGGCATCTTGAAGTTGAGAGTTGACGCACTGTGTAACACATTCAGAGCAGTACCTATCATGATGACAGTTCTCTGTCAGTGGCTCCTCTGGAAAGGCAACAGGCTGCTTGCTTTCAAAGCACACAGGGCATATTAGATTTCTTGTTAACATGTTGTTTATGCAAATGCCAGACTACAGAGTAATAAATTCGTCGAAGTACTCGCTCATAAATGCTTAATAATAAGACATAAGATGTACAATCCCATTATGATGTATTGATTCAGAATATGAGCCATGAGTTATATAACGGTCATCTTGACGCATAGATCTTTGACGACGATTCGATCGTAGTTTCTTTGCCTTTCTAGTAACAGAATAGGTTGGTCAAAGTCACCCTCGAAGCTAGGTCAATAAACTATTATGCACATAGACGTGGCATTTATTTGAGGCTCATAGAAATGAGGTTCATATCTAACCTACCCAGGGAATGCAGTTAATACATAATCCTCCAATTGCCTTATGAGGGACCATTCATTTATATACATTCGAGATATAACTCCACAATATATCAGCATACTCGTATGCCGAACAAGTTCGTACAGTGGAAATTTAAGTTTCCATGCTATATGAGTGCGTGATAGAGATCTTATTCCGAGTTGCGTCCATTGGAAAACCTAAGATTCTACGTATTGAGTATGCCTAAATACGCAAAACTACCTAGAACATTCTCGGCTCTTATCCTCGATATTACGATCTAAAGTTTTACTCTAATGCCTGAGACATAGGCACCCGAGAACCACAGGACAACTTCGCTAATGTTAATCTGAAATTATTGTTCGTCTCGAAAGCAGGCAGCCAAGGCAAGTTTCCTACGGGAAGTCTATCCTTCGACATACCCTGCAGACTCATATCTAGACTCAAGTATTTCCCATAAACCGTCCGCAACGGTGATACACTCTCAAGACACTCTAAAGTGTGACTGGGGAAAAAAGGAATGGTAGTAGCCACCGATATTTGTGGATATGATCATCGTTATCGAAGTGAATTCGTATTTTATTCAACACAGGCAAAATTGCAACTCTAAGGGGAGATGATTAGCTTCAGGATTATTAACACATATTGAATGAACGTTGTCTCCCGTTCAGCATCAGTCTCTCCTAGGCTTAGGATTTCTAGAAAAACAGAAAAGATGTTTCTATGCCTTTAGTTCCATCCATGATAACCATTCTTAATATTCTACGGCACTATGCTTGCGGTTACATATTGTGTGTAATGTCCAATAAACATGTTTATTCCTTGTGTAGTAGAAGAGGATGGCAAGTTGTTGCCTTAAAGCTTGAATTAGCCGATGAATCCATCCGCTGATTGAATGGAATTTAGAACTTTGAATTCTACGACTCTTCTCAGCTTAGTTTAGCTACCTACCTAGCAACACTGTATTAAGTGGGATTTATCTTGAAGGATGACATCGTTTCTGACATGGTAACATCGGCCACTTGGCAATGCAATAGATAGGAGACCCTGCTTTTAGTCGCCCGTATGGGGAAGTCAGCCTGAAATGCGGCCAAGCGATATGATCATGTGAGAACCAATATATCACGCATTTCAAATGCCGTCCGTAGATAAGGCTTTCTCCACAGCGTATAGCCCGATATCATGTATATAATGTAATGCTATACTCTACTTTAGATGCCCCGGGACTGAGGAATCCTATCTTCGGGAAACATTAACTAGGCCACGATGGTATCTCTCAAGTTTCTAGCACTTGACATCGCAGGATTGCTCGTTTTAGGCTCCCCATTGCCTATTCCCCAAGGCTTCCACATTTCGGTAAGGGAGGATAGACCGTTTAATGCGAGTCTCCCTAACGTGACTATATTCGCGACTGGAGGCACAATCGCGGGAAGCGCGAGCTCAAGCGACCAGACCGCCGGGTACAGGCCCGGTGCACTTGGCGTTGATGTTCTAATCGGTGCCATTCCCCAGCTGTGGAACGTATCCAACGTCCGCGGAATCCAAGTAACGAACGTCCCGTCATCGGGCATCACATCAGAGATACTTCTCAACATAACGCGGCAAGTACAACAAGAGCTCAACAGCCCGTACTGCCAGGGCGTCGTGGTAACGCATGGCACTGACACACTCGAGGAATCCGCCTTCTTTCTTGACTTGACTGTGCGCTCAGAAAAACCCGTCGTCATAGTCGGCGCCATGCGTCCCGCAACGGCTATTAGCGCTGATGGGCCAATCAACTTGCTCGAGGCCGTCACTCTAGCTGCGGACCCAAATGCTCGTGGCCGGGGTGCTATGATTGTGCTGAACGACCGCATTGCAAGTGCCTTCTTCACAACCAAAAGCAACGCAAACTCCCTGGACACTTTTAAAGCTACCGAGCAGGGTTTCCTGGGCTACTTTTATAATATAAAGCCCAAGTTTTACTTTACTCCTGCTATACCGCGAGGGAAGCCGCACTTCGACGTCGGGAACGCTACTAGCCTTCCACAGGTCGACATCCTGTTCGGCCACCAGGGACTTAACCCCGCTCTAGCCTCTGCAGCTGTTGAGAGCGGCACCAAGGGCATTGTCCTTGCTGGTATGGGGGCGGGAGCGTGGACTCTAGGGGGATTGGATGTTATCGACAACACTGTAGAGAGAAGCGGCACAGTTATAGTTGACTCGCGACGGTCAACGGACGGGTACGTTCCACCATACGGTCCTGGAGGATATGGGGGCGGTCTTTTGAATCCGCCAAAGGCCCGCATCATGCTGCAATTAGCTCTTAATGCCGGATACACGAGTGTTCAGATGCAGAACCTGTTTGAATTTGATGCGTAGATTACGTAGAGATATCAGCTTCAAACAAGGTGGTGTGTAGCGACTCGGGACTAGTTATGCCGTCCAAAAAATTCAATCCTATTAACGTCTAGGTGCTGAAGCCCACGTTCATCCAGCTTTCTAAAAGACAGATATAAACCCCACAAGTATTGCGACAAGGAGTGATAGTGGTAAATCGAACATAGCTGGAGCACGCATAACCATCCCGCGGGATTTGTCGTCGTCAGGAGTACCGGGGGAAATATTACTTGCTGAGTTTTGGTCGATCGTAAGTGTTCGCTTTGCTGCAGGCGCCAAGGCGTTATTGGCAAAATCCGAGGACCTCCAATCCGACCAATCGTGTGTCAATAAGCCCCTAAGTGGTTTAAGCGTTAGATCAATGCTTCTGTGACTGAGAATGCCAAATAGAAAAGCTATCTCATGGCATATGAATTGTGACTAAGAAACATTATGAAACTTACCAGCTTTCATCCTGATCTTGAGTCCCCTCACGGATGTAGTAGCTCCCACCTATTTCCCAGATCATCCAGCCAGCATTCGCCGAAGGTACATAATCTAGGAGACATGATATGTATGGATCTTGCTTCGCTGTGCCGTTCTGCACAAGACCAAACTCCGTTAAGACAACTGGAAACGTATTCTTAGCTTCGTCTGTTAAGGCCTTGAATCCAGCGTTAAATAATTTAACTTGAACAGTGGTGCAATTGCTGGGCCCAGGTCCGAAAATGTTGTCATAGGCATGGAGCTCGAGGACTAATTTATTCGCGAAGCCTGCGAAATTGTCTTGATTGAAAGTGGCCGAACCAGGCGTAAGTGCCGTCCCGTTAACCACCGGGCTTAAATCCTGATCTGAGTCTAACCCTGAGAGGAATATCAGGACGTCTTCGTTGGCTTTATGGATAGCGCTTGTGCCCTGCTTAACATAAGTATACCAGCGTTCCCAACTGTAGGAACTGCTAGCAAATGTGACGTTGTTTAAGGGTATGCGGAGCTCATTTCGCAGAGACATCGACGTGAGGCTCGGCCATGATTTCCCCTAGTTGATATTAGTGACATGATTTGCCATAAGCTAAAGTGTAGATATACAGACATGGGTTGCCATAAAAGATAAACCCCGGGTCCAATTATCGATGTTGAAGAATTCATCACCCCACCAAGAGTTCCCGTCAAGGGGACTACAGCACCAGCCTGCTTTTGAGATATGGTTGTCTAGGTGGATATATATCTCCTGCTTCGCGCACTCGGCTGCAATAGCGTCATACACCTTTGATAACATTAGTGTCGAGGATCTAGTGCACGTGTCGACCATTATTGGCTAACCTGTAACCGCGTCGTCTTTTCATTGAAAGACGGGTTGTTGTTGATGATCTTATCGTACACTGCTCTTCCGCCATCCTGCCCCAAGACATCGGTGAGGGCTTTCTGAATCGTTACGTCGGTCTCCCCATTATCATAGTACTGATCTATCATCTGAGTTGCATATGTAAGTCGGACAGTGTTCATGCCTAGGCTCTTAATCCGGGAAACGATTGATTCAATAGATTGGTACTGTAGTCCTTCGGGGATCATGGTGTCGAGCGATCCCGGCCAGTTCACACCAACGTAGGTAACGGTTGAACCGGCGGCATCATGAATCCACCGGCCGGACGTAACGAAAGGCCCGTTCGGCCAAGTGGCGCGCGGCGTATTTGACGAAGACAAGACCCCAACAATAGCTAAGCAGGCGGGTAGCCAGTACCGCCATACAAAATTTGCCATTTTGAACGAATGTTGGTGGAGTTGAAATTGAAAAGTTCAAAATCACGACTGCTATTTCCACTATTACAGAGTTCTTGATTTATCATAATCAACACGAGCTTTTAGCGAGCGCATGATTGTTTCATCAGCACTGTTTCGTATTCATAGCCCAGAAAAGATGACATGCCAAGCCGATCGCCTTTGAATTTATTTTCATTGGATGGCAGTTCCCGATTTCTAGTGGGGATAATAGTATCGAACGGTTAAAGATCTGCTAACTTTGGATGGGATGCTTGCTCGGATGGCGTATAACCCGCTCTTTTTATCCTTTCCTTTTGGGAGCTTCCTATGAAAGTATTGCTCATATTGAATAGGTAATAGGTAATTGTTGAGTTAGCTTTGTCCCAACTTTAACACTCATTAGGTTAATAATGCTGTACTTCTGACGTTAGTTTACCCGTGCTCACACACTAGTGTTTTTGAATCAGCTTACCTAATATCGAAGATTTGTAAGTAAAACAACGTACTTATTTTGTTTCAGATTGAGACATGCTTTATTTTCCTTTTCATCATTTTCGTAGAAATGGTTGCCGCATTGCTCAAATGTTCGCAACACGTTGTTTAAACCTTCTCTTCGCAAGAAAAAGATTTGATTTCTGGTTCATATTGTCACATTGTCACCGATCAAATATGAACGTTAGCTGAAAAACACTACTCGTGCGAATATGCGTTGACGCCTACACCATCGATACTCGGCATTTGTAGTCGACACCACTTGTTTACTCATGTAACCATGTGTCATGTATAAGATACCGACTAGGTCTTCTGTAGGATCCCATGGCAAACAACCAGGCGGAGATTCCGTGGAAACGAGGCCCCTACTCGTCCGAGCCCAATCCTGTTGGCTTAGTGCGTGCCTAATTGCAGATTTTGAGCAAACGAACAAATTTCCAAGCCAGGAGAAATCGAAGTTGAACTTAAGGCGGCCATACTACATCGAAGTTAAGCATGTCCGGAACCTCGGCTGCAGCAGAAAACGTGGTATAGTCGAATTGTGAGAAGGTCGAAGGATCTGTCATCTCTGACAAATATTTCTGCCTAGAGTCAGTTGTGATTCCTGCTAATATCCCTACTGGTTCATCTACGACGGGGTGCGAGTTATGCTCTGCCATAACTCCACTTAGATCTGTATCGATCTGATGTTCTGGACCTATCGCGCGGCTGGGAATATTTATTTCGCGTAGCTCCTCTTCTTGGCACGCTTCGTTCTTCTTTTTGAGCCCATGGAACTCGATTCCCAGTGAACCCTCGTTCCTATTACTCTTATTTGCTGCTTTGTGAGAACTACTTTGCATCGCTATACCCGAGTCCAACGTTGGCGATGAACGAAGGCTGTGAGAAGCACTAGCTGGTTCGAGGGCCTTAGCATTATCGCTCGTCCACTGGTCGATGATAAGTTGCAAGCCCTCTCCCAGAACCTCCTTCTTAAAGGTATCGAGATCCCTTTCTTCGCGGGGAGATTCCAGGTCACTACTCCTCTTGCCTCCAAAAACTCAGCTAAGAGAGCCGGCCCTCGGGCCGTCATAAAATCTTGAAAGACGCATAAGTCATCGGAGAGCTCTCGATCGCGGTACGGTGTTCTCGGACGCGGATGTGGGGAGAAAATGATGTCAAAGACTGCGAACCATTGCTGTTCTTCTGGCATTTTGGATGACACTCTCTGGCTAAGCGCCCTTCTTTGCTTCTCCGAGATGCCTTCCCTTATGATAGAAGGTCGAGGCGTACAACCTCTCAATCCGATATGCGAATCTCTCTCGTCCTCATCGTTGAATGTATCGTTACAAATTGGGCAATGTATTGGCTTGCGATGACATCGTGTTACATGCTGTTTAACATCACGGACTCTGGCCAGAAAGTATCTATAACAATCCCTATAACGAACAGGATCCTTTTTGGCATAAGGGCAAGCTAGCCACAGCCGGCGGTCCTGTGCTCGTCTCTTTGTGAAACTCCTCTGGCTTTGCTTCTCTCCGGTATTCGTCGAGGCACATTCCGATATACGATTACGTTTACGCGGACGGTCATTCTCATGTTCAACCAGTTCAAATGGTGTTTCAGTGCTGTCGATTACCAAGGCACTTTCATCCTGCTGACGCCCCCACGGGTCTTTATATGCTGTCATGACCACTTGTAGGAACGAGTCCTTCCACTTGAATAACGGATGTTCTTCTTCGATTGGCGGCGTATCCGCGGAACAAATTGAGTTCGGTGTTTCGGAGTCGTCGGCTGCCCATAAAAATGTGATGTCGTATCCAGACCGTCCCATCGTCTTGTGAACGAAGTAAACTTGATGAATGCTCCTCACCAAGATGAAGCCATGGTTTGCAAAGCATCAAAACATTCCACGCGACGAGATACGTACGAGAATAGTCTGCTATGACTAAAGATTAGTTCTATGCAATCTAGCGCGGGCGATGGCTGTTTTGTGGCGGCGAAGTTCGGGGAGATACTAACTCATCCAGGTCCACCGATAGGCATTTTGTCTATGCGGCTCAGCATGTATATATGCATGCAGAGCACTGTAGTGCTCTTATGCAAGTTTTGTTCTGGTGACCCGGATCTTCGCTCTCCGTTATTGGACAGTATTTCATTCGCTCCGCATTAGCACGGTTGCCTTATACCAGGACCGGCCGCGTTATATGTCCGTAAGTTGAGCCGCGCTCCATTCTTCCGACGGAGGCGTGGCTTAGTCCTATATTCCCCGCATCTCTTTCCCCCAAATATCCCCGTCCCCGTCTTAAGGCCTAAGTAACGGCTCGCTTCGAGCTGCGGCCGTGCTAGGCACCCCGATCCCGACATCTGCTCTGAAGGGAAACGAGTTAGGAATCCGGGCCAATCGTGACGTTACTTCTCACGCCCTATAGCAATATGTTCTTGCTGTCACTAGTAAAGCGAGCCCACAATAGGTGATAAAGTGTTCGTCGATTAAAGCCTTCGAACTCGTGTTTCTCGCATCTTGTTGCCGTTCACCACGGACCATAGACTCGATACCCACCCTACCACTACCAGTTCAAATCCCGATGTCTTGATGCAGAGTGACCTAGGTGGAGAATATTCTGCGGTTGTTAAGGTATTGACGTAGCCGGCGTTCAGCAAAATTCGAGTACGGATAGCTAACACTGATCGGTTTGCCTTTGCTTGATTAATACTTTATCAATCGAGAAGAACCCCCGCTACCATTTCGAATCGCTAATCTACAAGGTTGATCCCCTAAACCAAGATGCAGAATGAGATGCATATAATTGGTCATTATTCTGGTGCCTAATTCAATATATTCCCCCCCGCAGTTGGTTGCGCGTTCGAGTCTGATGATTTCTATGTACACAGCCTACCAAAGCTAGGTCAAAAAGCTGATATTCGCTTCTTCGACCCAAACCTTCGACATTATCCTAGACTATCATCGGATCCATGAATAATTTTATTACGTCGGATATGAAACTTAATTAAGTGTTCGGTAAATACCGAAGGGTTATCAACATGCAGCCTTCTAGTCCACGCATAGAGTCTACTGCAAGGACCTTATACACTCCAGACTATATCGACAACGCTAAGAGCCTCTCTTCTGTAATGTCAAGGCTGAATGAATCGCCCAGAAGAGTGGCGGAGCTGGACCGTCGTTCTCCTGTTGCAGAAGACCAGGAACCGCTTCTTGGGCACTCCAATGAGTGAAGTTCGCCCTCCTCGGATGAAAATTACATAGCCGAGCCTCTTCTAAAGAGAGCCTGCGCCGTTGGTCTACCAATCATTGTGTTTTGCCGGCTCTTTAACACCATATTCGCTGCTTGCACGATAGACAAGGCGAATAACGATATTGGTGACGGATGGAATATCAGGATCCATAAACTCATTTTCGACTTTTGCTGGATCATCCTCGTTTGGAATATATTCGCTACTGCGGCCGGAATTATCAACTGCCTGTACGTCTCGGTCTCTGACCACAAAAGGGGGCAGCCCATCAATGGATTTAGGGATAAGCTACGCATTCATTTCGCTTGTAATGACGGGATTTTAGGACTGATCACTCTGGTCCTGCTCGTCATTGCGTGTCGTAGCGCGAATGTTCATTGGGAAGACAGGTTCGTAGGGCTTACGCCGCGGGTTATAGTGATGGTATTGTCGCTAGTGTAAGTGTACTTTCTACATAGTAACCCAAATCCATAAGATTTCTAGCTGCGCAATTTTAACATGATAATCCAGTGCTGCGGAATTCCTTGTAGCGATGATACAACCTTTCACGTTCTCAGAGAGGATGATATTTAGTATTAAATACACCTCTCGGAGACGGTAAGATGTTATTCCTCAATATGAAGAGCCATCATTAAGAGTTTCCATGGTATAAAATCCGATAAATGGAATGACATCTTTTGGGAGATATAGTGAGGTTCCGAGAGGTGATAAGAGTTGCACACAAATCGATATGTGCATTATCCGACCACAGACTTGTGTGGCGAAGGACATCAGTAACTGTAATAGTCCGAGTCACGTTTTCTCGGATAGGAACTGGGGTGGTCAAGCTCGGAGTCAGATGCCAAAGGGTTACTTAATACTAATTACTACGTGTGTTAGACGAAGCAATCGAATTGCCATATTCACAACTCGTGGTTAAATGATTGGCTGATGCAAGACAAAAGTCCTAGGTTAGGGGAGTATCAGAGCGCTAGAACACTAGCGTGACCGAAGGTACTTTAAACGCTGCTTCAACGGAAAGTCGCATATTATTTGCCTACCTCTCTGGTTTTGTAAAGCCTATAAAGGGGATAATCGTATAAACTGCATAGCATAGGTACCTCCTAAAGTACCTACTTAGGGTAGGTAAACTTGAACATTACTAAAATACCTAAGTGAGGGAAGTTAACTAAAATAGAAAGTGAGTAAAGTACGGTCCAATGCTTCCAATGACATCAGACCGGATACAGGAGGGGTACTTGAACTCTTATCCCGTTAGCTCCGAGTAAATGAAACCCGGGGCCCTTGTGTGACAATATGCAAGGTGCCCTGAAAGCTTATCTGGATTTTCCAGGCGAGTTAACAATACACACTACATGTATGCGATACAGAGGTAGCGTAGGCTTGGTCAGCTGTTATCTTTCCGTGTTATCCAGGTACCGGCATATGTACACCGTTATCGATCGCACTAACGTCACCCACCTATTCATTGATGCAACCTACTGAAAAGCCAACCCAGGGCTTTACCAGGCAGGTCAGGCAGGTCAGGCCAAGCAGGACCAACCAGACCCAACCATTGCTAACCTTTTGAGCCTATCCACTTTCGAGACCCTCAACTCTCCTTCCTCAGCTACCTACCCACATCGCATTTATTACACTACCTAGTACACTACATAATATAATCACCCCCCAAAAAACCACCGCTGAAAGGTGTCATCGTCATCTAGATATCCAAGTTTATAATATCACCAGGCAAAACTGCGAGCTGGTCATCCCAGCCCGGGGGTAACTCAGCCGCTTCAGGGGCTATATTTCTATTTTGATATCTGTTTCTTCGATCGAAAGGAATCCTTCTAGAACAAATCAAGTCCATCCATCTTTAATCGCATCCCACCAAGAATACCACACCAAGAGTTTCATCATGGCTACAGCTCCTCCGCCCACCGCACATGTCGACGAGGACGTCCCTCAAAATGAAGGATCTAAATTAAAGACTTTTATCTCCATCCTTCGAAAGTAAGCTATTTCTTGGATGCTTATCTTCGTTGCCCCTTAAACAAAATGGAAGGGGGCAAACTCACCGCCACCGTCCACCGTCGGTATCCATCCGTGATCGGAGCTATTTGAAGTTACAGCGACATATAGTCTTTTCATGCGTTTGCTCCTAAACTTGCGACCAGTAGTAATATTCTTTACTAACGTCGTCGTCGCGTTCTAGGTTTATAGGTGTTGCAGATCTTGCTGCCGTGCGATTCTCTCTTCCGTCCCAACTCCTCGAACCCACACCCAACCTAGAATACTGGAATTATCTCGATAGCCCCAGTGCATTTGCCGCGATAGGTACATCCGACGAACCTCTAGATCGCATGCTTGAGGTTCTCCGCTTCTGGTTTACCAAGGACTTGAAATATGTCAAAGGGAAGCCATGCAAACCGTATAATTCTTGCCTGGGCGAATTCTTCCGGTGCAACTGGGAAGCGGAAGATAATGCGCCACGGATCGATACCAAGAGTTTGGTAGCTACTAACGGTGGCAATGCCAGTAGTGCATCTTCGGTCAAGTCATCCAAAGCTACCGGCGATCCACGAACAGCATCTACAGTGTCTATCGTCCAGACTGCAGCTACTCCTTCGGGACCTACCGTTCGGATATCATACTTGACCGAGCAAACCTCCCATCACCCACCCGTTAGCGCATTTTACGTCAGCTGCCCCGATAAAGGATTGCATGCGAAAGGGTTCGATCAAATCAGCGCAAAGTTTACCGGTACTACTATCAAGGTCTCCCCGGGCGAACATAATCTGGGCATATTTATAACTCTTGAACGGAGAGATAACGAGACATATCAGCTGAAGCACCCCGCTGCACATCTTGGAGGCATCTTCCGAGGTTCCTTGAGCGTCAGTGTCGGCGACTTCGCCTACGTTACATGCCCTCAAACAAAATTAAAGGCAATCCTTCACTATATCGAGGATGGGTGGCTTGGCCGGGCGCAGAACAAGATGGAGGGTGTTATTTTCAAGTACGACCCGGATAAAGATGATAAAACACGCATCAAGGACGTACCAGACTCGGATGTCGTGGCACGGTTAGGCGGTGCATGGAAAGATAGAATCGTCTTCACCCTCGGTTCCAAACCTGTGGTAAGTTTACTCTCGGACATCTCCCATCCCTCGCGGTCTAGTGTCGAGATATTGATAGTTTCTATTCTAGGACTCTCATCCACCCGAAAAACAAGTTACTATCATCGATCTGAACCCACTCACTGTGGCCCCTAAAGTTTTGCCGCCGAAAGAGAAGCAGGCGGAGAACGAGTCGTTGATGTTATGGGACGGCGTGACCCAGGCCATACTAGCAAAACAATTTTCAAAGGCCACTAATGTCAAGGTAGAACTTGAGGAAAGACAGCGAGAGAAAGCCAGAGAACGTGAGCGGAAAAACGAAACTTGGAAACCAGTATTCTTCGACCAGGTCACAGACAAACGGGGTACCCCCGACCTCACCGAGAAAGGCCGTCAAGTCCTCGAGAGGGCACAGAAGGAAGATTGGAGTTTAGAGGGGATCATCTAGAGTGGGTAGCGTCCTTCGAGGTTAGAAACATAGCGACTGGGGTAGGGCCATCAACGTCTAGCCGTTACATAATAGTCCTTGGGTTACGATACGGCATCATTGCTTTTTGGATGGCTTCGCTCACATATATACGCATACATTTACCAATCATGGGGATAAGGCATAGCGGCTTTGGCCAAAGCCGCACGTGGAGTTTTGTGCATTCGCTCGACGTCTTCTTGTTTTTCGGGTAGACACAGATTTGAGTTCAAGCGGCGTTCAGGAGCATGTAGAAGCTGATAGATAGGTCTTCTTCCGAAATCTTTTCATCAAAACTTCCCGCCATTTCGCCAGGGTGCACTCAGCATAAACCCTCGTTTCTCATCATACAGATTCCAGGGAGCATTGAACATATGTTAATCATTCGTTATAGAGGTTATAGTATCCTGTTTGACTTCTCACTTTTACTTCATTTCGAAATTTATTGGTTGTGGATTATCTACAACTTCGGAGGCATTGAGGAAACGTATTGGGGGATCTAATACCTTGAGTTCGGATGAGTACAATAATAGCAATGTACCTTAATCTTAAGTATACACCTAGGGTTTAATATCATTGAGTTTGTCACCCCTTGAAATAAAATCTCCAGCCTAGAGATCTGTAGTAACTGCCACGTCTTCTCCAAGTGATAAGTCATTCAGGAACTTATCATTAGCCTTTCTTACACGTACCAGAGCGTCGCGGCCGAGGACAAGCCTCAACACTTTACCCTTGAGGTGACCCGCCAAACCCTCTCCTGTTAATGTCTCAAAGATACGATCAACGCCCTTCTGAGGGTCACCAGGCTGCTTGCCGCTTTTCGTAAGCAAGACGTCGCGAATCCGTGTAGTGGCCGTTCCCTCGTAATCCTTAGGCAATGGCATCGCGGACTGGTTGAGGGCAGAGAGGAAATTCGTCCGGAAAGAGCCCGGCTCAACAATCAGAACGGACACACCAAACTCGGCTACCTCGGCAGCTAACGACTCTGACATGGCCTCTAGTGCTGCCTTGCTTGCAGAGTACAAAGCGGTTGTCGGCACGTATTCCTTGGCTGCCAAGCTGCTCATACTGACGATGACGCCGGAACGCCGCACCCGCATGCCTTCTAGCGCAGCTTGTATCACGTATAGTGGCCCGAAGAAGTTGGTCTGTAGCTGGAGCTGGGCTTCTCCCTCGCTAAGGAACGTCAGTTTAGATCTCTCTTAATAACAGGGAAGCCAGAGACGACATCCGAGTCCATATATAGGCAAAATCTGCTTACCTTATTTGCTCGACGGCGCCAAGCACAAGGAAACCGGCATTGTTAACCAGATAGTCAATCCGACCGACTTCTCGTACCTTTTTGATGATACTCTCTCGGGGCTCGTTCAGGTCAAGCTCGATGACTTGGCCCCCCGCCGATTCGATCTGCTTAACTGCATCTGCGGACTTTGATTTGCTGCGGACTGTTCCTACGACTCGATGATTGGCCTTGAGCGCCTTGAGGCACAGCAACAAGCCGAAGCCATTGGACGCCCCTGTGATAAACCAAACAGACATCATAGAATGTTGCGAGGTTATATTGAACTCTAGAGTCATGGGCTATACCTCCAATCCTGAGCACCTTTATATACAGATAAGGCAGTCGCTAGATTAGCTGTTATCGCCATACCCAGCTTTAGCCCCTAAGAGCAATAAGTCCATCTCGGCCACGGTCGCAAGGCGCAAGATACCCAAGTATGTATTTCTCGCCCAACATGAAGATCTTAGATCGGACGTCTCTATGAAAATCCGAGCATTGTTGGTGTTTTACGGACTTAGGTTATACTCACACTATATAGTAACTGGACTCTATCTGATCTGTAGGTGATAGAGGAGATTAGCGGTAGTAAAATCCGATTTCTAGAGACGTGTATCGGCGATGATCACTTATCACCGACATCCCAGAACCAGTTATTAGTTTCGCAGAAAACTAAAGCCGACATATAGGGTTGATCAAGAAACACCTATGGATCTTAGGTCCGCAGTTAATATCCACGCGATTGAGCAAAGAGACGATATTCGCTCTCATAGCAATTTTAACACTTTCTATGGTCGCACCACTGGAGACATCTTTCCGCTGACTGACGACTAGGTTTTTCGATTTGAATCTGGCCGGCCTCCCCCAATGAGGATTCTCACGACAAACCGAGGTGACGAGCCGCTGGGATAAGAGAGACGATATCAACTCCAGATAACTGAGGACAATGGCAATTTCAAGGCACCACGCCGGGGTTTCCAAAACTATTTCTATTAGACAGATGAGCAACATTTCATATGGATCGAAGTACGGTGACTTCATATTTGAAGTGGCTCACTTACCGAACCAGCTGGATTCTGCTTAGCTGCAGCATCACATAGGTACTCCTATCATTTTTCTGTTAGGATTCTACATGAGACGTCCAAAGCAGAGGAACCTTTTGGCACGTTATAACCCCGGGCTTCCAGAGATATCAAGGTTCCTCGTAGAACAGTTTTGTTCTTATCGTCCTCAGGTCTACTTCATGACAATGACAAGCTATCTTGGTAGAGAGATGCTGCTACGCAGCTAGCTCTGTATGAACCAAGTCGTAGAGGTACTCCATACAACGATCCCTTTCCGATGCGAGAGTAAACATTAATTGACGAGAAAAAGAACAGGAAAAGCGCCACTAAAACATGCGCCATGCTTTAATGCACGCTAAACTACCTGTCAATTCGATGACCGGTAGATCTCAACCTGTAGATATTATTGCCCCTGCCCAGAGTTGCTGTGCCTTCGGCAAACTCGGTGATACCGGGGTGTTGGTCTTGGCCAAACCGGCCGCGAACGGTAACATTGTAGTGGGAATATTTAAGGTTGCATTGACTACGGAAATGATGGCTATGCTCGTTGTAGTATTTAAGTAAAGACTGGAATAAGCGGAGAGATCCACGGAAGAAGTGAGACAGAGACTCCATTGACATCGGTATGTGACAACTCCGGCGTGCAACAATACGGAGGTCGAAAGGACGGAGCTATCAACCGGGGTTGCCCGAACCCTACTCATGTTCGGCGTCCTCGGCCCCCGTAGCAACCGTGGCGATGCTAATTCCTGGCCTCCGCATTATGTTCCTAACTGCCACGTGGGAAACGGGGACTGATTAGACCAGCAAGGACACCTAACGTTACAATTATATTACCATCGAGGATGATTTGAACTTTTAATGTGACGCCCGCATTTCACCGAGTGACTCATATACCTAGTCCACTTTACTTACTGCATATCTTTGGTAATTTACTTTCATACTAATTCAACTCTACTTCAGTTGTAGTTGAACTCACGGTCCTGCACACAAAGTCCGTATTCAAGTAACAGTTTACTGAGTTAAGTTATTTCCATATGTAGTTGAGATCACTTACCTAGTTTCTCTCTTTGGCGTTCTGAAAGTACGATAGCAAGTATTCCGCCGCATTAAGTTAAGTAGTATCTTACTAGCATAGGATGGACATCAACTACTTCCGATGATTAAGAGTCCTACGCATTACTGTGTGACGAGTATATATTCCTGTGTCATGCCAACTATCCATGTGTTATAGTCCAAACGGGTCAAGTCAACAGCCCCTATTACAGCCACCGGGTATAAATCTGCTTCACAGGCAGGCAAAGACCACAGTCAAGTTGTACGCATTGAAGAGACGTTGAATAAGTGTCACGTTACATTATTATTGACTCTTCTTGTCAATTACGTAGAGATGGAAGTAGTCTCAATAAAGTAAGCGGCTGTGAAGGAACCACTAAATCATCGCTTGGACATTGGTTGCAAGTACGACAACATAAACCTTATCAACCACTTTGCATGGTACGATACAGTTAACAGCCGATATACACAGCGGTACCATGGCAACGTATGCGGGATCAGCTACGGCGAACACAAATATCTATAAAAGATCCGATAGTCAAGTAAGCTGCTTGGTTACCTAGGTACCTAAGTATTATATTGGTACTAAACCCATGCGCAAGGCCAAAGCCACAAAAGCAGAGTAGGCTTGAACGGAATTATGGACGGATATACAGGGTTGGGTGTTGTAACTTCACTTCTGAGTGCAACCAATAAGGTCTTGCTGGACGCGTTGCTTACCCGAAAGACACAACCCCCGGCGTAATGGTTGGTGGAGTAGATATCCATTATCTGGGCTTATCTTCATTACCGTGGGGGATCTATTGTTGCACCGTCTCCTCTACTTCAGTCGTGAGTCCCATATGGCCATGCGGAGAAGACAGAGACCAACATCAAGGCCTGTGCCCCATCCACAACTACGCAAGGGTCGGATCAGCTGAACGCTCTGCCCGATCTGTGGTCTGCGATGGCCTAAAGGATAGAATAAGGTGGCTTATGGTAATACCGGATTGGTCATCTATATTTATGTGCTGTCGACCATGGAATTGTCGCATTACCTCTTTCCTTAATATTCGTAAAGGACTAATATATTTGGCGTACTGTGCTTACTCGTGGAATGATTGTAACTACGAGTGCACAGAACTTTCGTATAAGACCCTGATGTCGGCCTTCATCTATCTTTTCTAAGAGATATTCAATTCAGTAGCCCATATCTTCCACTTTGAGCGGTTTTGTCGGCAGAGAAAAGGGCCAGATATCACGATGTTCACGAAAACGCAGACTGGGACATGGCTGGGAGCATTCGTGCCGGAATCATCAACATACCTTTCCTTTTTGTTAATGTTTTGCTCGATCACGCAGTCAACCGTAAGTACAACCGAGAGGATCGGTGTTGATTTACTAATCGTAACGGATATCCCCTCACGGTAGACCGGCGGATATGACGGCTCCATGTTGAACGGGCTGAACATTTTACCCTCGTATACGGAATATTTCGAACTGACGCCCGCGACAACGGGTCTTAATACGGCCTCCGTATTCATCGGCGGCATCCTCGGCACGCTTATCTCCGGTATCACGACCGACAAACTCGGTCGGCGTCCAGCAATGTTTCTAGCGTCCGTCATTACGATTATCGGTACAGTTATCCAGGCGGCAGCTCAGAATATTGCCATGTTCGTCGTCGGCCGTATAATTTTAGGTTTTGGATCTTCTCTTTCGGGCGTGTCTTCCGGCGTATTCCTGTCCGAGACATTTCCTAGCAGCTTACGTGCTTGGGGCCTCGGGCTGATGAACGACTTCTATTAGTAAGGATACGAATTACTAAAGCCGCGGCCGCCTGGTTTCGACTTAGAGACTAACTAGCATTATTCAATAGTGTAGGGGCCTTGATAGCATCTGGGGTTACTCTAGGGACTGGACAGTGGCAATCAACAGTAAGAAGTATCGACTCAGATCATGGATTAGACCACTCGGCTGATGAAATATCAAGTGGGCTTGGCGACTTCCCTCGCTAATTCAGGGAGTTTTCTCGCTTCTTTGCATTATTATACTACCTTTCGTGTAAGCTTCACCGTCTACCTACCGGAATATTGGCTGGTCCTAACCCATTGGGCAGTCCCGAATCACCGAGGTGGCTTTGCCATAAAGGATATTATGAATATGCGCGAATTTCTGTAGCGCAAACAAACACCAATGGCGATCTGCAAGACCCAGTCGCTATCGCTGTGTACAAGGAGATCCTCGACGCCCTCGAGTGGGAAAAGAAAGAAGGCCGGACAATGAGTCCAAAGGAGATCGTCAAGACCCCTACCGTGAGAAAGCGACTTCTCATCGGAATGTCTGCAGGGCCCTTCTCATGTGTTGCCGGCAACGTTATCGCCTCGTACTATTTGGGTGCCGAGCTTCAGACCGCCGGGATTACCGACTCAACTGACCAGTTAAAGGCCGTAGGAACTATCCTTATCTCTACCTAGTGTGTTCATTTGCTTACATTTAAAAGAATGTTGTGCTAAACGTCTGGTGCCTTCTATGCGCCTTGGTCGGTACACATATGGTGTCTCAATGGGGTCGAAAGCCCACAGCCCTCGTCTCAGAATCGCTCCTCGTTATATGTCTGTTCGTAATCGGGGGACTTTCCAAGATGTATGCCGACAACCCGGCAGGGGCTTCTCAGAGCCTTGTGTATGGAAATGTTGCGGTGATGTTCCTATTTCAAGGGTTTTACTCCATGGCCTGGACACCATTGCTGTACCTCTATCCCCCAGAGGTCTTCTCGGGTATGTAAATGCGGGTTTTGAGCTCAATGCCCCTGTTTACCCCTTATCAATTATACATCCCAGGTCGATTGCTAATCTATATATAGTTCGTGCTTATACCTCTCCTTGTCTTCAGTGCTCTAGGCGAAATTCAAAGATAGAATATTTAGAGGTGATTAATCAGAGTCGCTAATGATCCGCAATAGTACTCCATTAGAGCTAACGGCCTGGCTGCGTCGACGCTCTCCTTGAACACACTCGCGTAAGTTTCAACTACCTCCTAACAATTCAGTTCAAATGCTGACATGATTTCCTAGATGTGTGTTTGTATTCATTATGCCCATCGGCCTGAGTAATATTGGATGGAAGATGTATATGATCAACGGTTCTTGGGATATTGTCATCGCCGTCCTTATCGTGAGTATATAACCATTTCCGAAGCACTTGACGAATTGACCTTGCTGACCACTCCTTTCACTACGTCAAGGCGCTGTTCTGGGTTGAAACGAAAGGCAAAACACTAGAAGAGATAGACGCCCTATTCGAGGGAGAAAAACACTCTTCCGTCCCTGATGTAGAGCAGATTCGGACTGGTCAGGCTAAGCTCGACGTCGACACAATAGAGCTGTCAAGCCTGGATCGGTGATCAACTTGCCAGTTGATATGGTCCAAGACGTTTCCCCAGAATTGGTTGGTTTTTCTGTCTTTTGAGTTGTATGGGTTTAAATAGAGTAGAGCTTCTCTACAACACTGGGTTAGAAAATAACTACCTACCTAGGTATCTCAGCGTCGCATATGCTCATAACCCCATATAATGATACAATGGCTATCATGTCTTTTTCTTGAGGGCTAGAGGTTCGAATATGACTCGTAATATAGATTACTATCCTCCAAATGTTCTAGATACGTTCCATTTTTGAAGTGAGCGCACAAACGCCCAATTATAGTCCATGCCGCTCGTTAGCCTAAATTATTATATGTACCTCGATATTGGTAGCTACTCCTACTATATTCCATCATATTATACGTGTCGTAGTATTGTGCATTCTAATTTTGAAGTAGTTAAAAGTGCCCGAAGCTATTTCAGGCTATTTTGATATTGTACAAGCCACCCGGGTATGGAAAGTGCAAAATATAAAGGTAATATAGGGGCCAACCCTTCAGCTATATTCCATAGAATTAGATGATATAGGGGGCCTTAGGTAAATGAGGAATAGGTATTTGGGAAAGAAAAGATAGGTACGTAGCCCCATAGGACTATAGAACTAGAGCATAACAAACGCCTTGCCAAGGCTTGGAATTTGGAGAAATATTGGCTTTTCTTTATTAGAGTCTTCTATCCGCAAGGGGAACGACGGGTTATGCTACCCCAAGTGAGCTATTCTCCTCATTACCCCAGTCAAAGATGAATATAACGGGGATTAATATCGCGATGCGGAGAAATTGTGGTCGATGCTGCGGGGTTAATTGACACGAAGGTCGCTCTTGGCAGACAACTTATAAACTACTTATAAGCCTGGGATCGTGGTGATGGCGAATACCGAGATTGACAGCCCGGTATTGCGCATGGTTTCCGAGTTGCAGTCCACGGTGAGCAGATGTTCGGTCTAGATATGCGTTTCTCCAGCAGGTTACTGCTCCTCAGTGTAGTTGCGGCACACGCAAAGTACATTGTGCCCGGAGCAAGATGGCGAGACACGGAAAATAATCTGGTTAATGCCCACGCGGGTAACGTCGTCCTAGATAATGGCACATTCTGGCTGTTCGGCGAGTATAAGGTCGAGGGACAGGAAGAAGGTGGCGGTGTCTCGGTTTACAGCTCTGACGACTTGGCTACTTGGACCTCCCACGGTCTCGCTTTAGGTACATCTCGTCCAATTACATGGAAACCGTTAAAACCCACGAGCTAACGCGAATAATAGAGCCCATCTCTTGGCATCCTTTTATCTCACCTAAGAACATTATTCAGCGCCCCAAGGTTGTGTACAGCGAGTCGACAAGCCAATATCATGTAGGTGAACTTGGGTTTAATAGGCAGACTTATTAATATTAACCGAATCTATTAGATGTGGTGGCACGCCGATAATGCTACCTACGGACGTCTCCTGCAAGGACTCGCAGTTTCAGACACGGTTGCTGGACCTTACAGATTCGTCAGCGCCCAAGCTCCTATGGGCAATTGGTCGCAGGACTTCGGGATGTTTACCGACTATAAAGACGGCAAAACTTATGCGCTGTACTCGAATGGCGACAGTCAAGAAGGCCGGGATGTGTATCTGGCTTCGTACAACAAAGACATTACAACACTGGAAGAGGTCGTTTACCGCTTCGATAAGTTCGACCTCGAAGCCCCTTCTATTGTACAGACAGAGCATTCCTACTACGCCTTATTAAGCCATAAAACAGGATACAGGCCCAACAGTGAGTAAACCACCTAGCTTACTTCAACTTTTCCGCAGGGTTATTAGAAGTTAGCCGAAGTCGTACTAAATATATCTTCAGACGTTGTCGCTTTTCGGGCAGATAGTTTAAGTGGTCCCTGGTCCCAGCCGTGGATTGTGGCACCGCTTAACACACGTACCTTCAATTCCCAATCCGGCTTTACGTTGAGAATAGCAGGAACCGAAAAGACGACATATTTATACTTGGGTGACCAGGTGAGTTACTTTGCTATAGCGCATAAGCATTCCACAAGAGTATGGCTAACGAATCGTAGTGGGATTCTAATTCGCTTTGGGAATCCCGATATATATGGCTGCCCATAAATATCGACGACAATAAGAAAACGCTCCAGTTAGAATGGCACGATGTTTACGATCTGGACGTGTATGTATTGGTCACTTCCGCTCATCCGTAGATGGATTCTAACGTATACACGTAGGAAAACTGGAAACTGGAAGCCAGTGGAGGGCACTACATACTCTGCTAAAGATGCAACAACAAATGGTAACGCGTTTAAGCAAGAGGCGGTAAGTTTAGTAGTATCACCTAATAAGAAAGTGTTATATTCTTACTGACACTTGCTTGTGCTACAGAACTTCGCCACAGATGGAATTATCTTAACCGGCATCGAGGGCAATGATAGCACAGTTACCTTCCAGGGCATAGAGGGAACAGGAAAGCCACAATGGGTTTCTTTTCACTACCAAAGTAAGCAATTCATGCCCACACTGATCTACAGTCATATTCTAACAGAAGTCAAGACACCGACGACATGGGCTTTGGAGACCAGCGTAAGTTCAAAATCTTATCGTCCCTACCATTCAGTTATTAACTAACGTCTCAATAGCCGGCGGCTCGCCAGACAGAATTGGTGGTTCGTGGCAGTTACGCCGTATTTCCAGTGTTGTTGTGAATGGAAAGACGGAGAACGTCGAGACACTTTACCAAAGAGACACCCATAAGGGAATAATCCTATCAACGCCACTCCAACTAACCCTCGAGGAGGGTGCAAATAACACTATCACGGTGGGCGGACTTCATAACGGGTTTCACTACAAGGGTGCCGATCTTGACAAGATTGTCGTCTATCCCCCAGAGAGTTAGAATCCCAGCCTCAAGGATACACTGGATTGGATACGTTGTTAGATGCCGGTCAAGGTTATTTATTTAGTTATAAAATATACCTAAGATATTGTTCCATGTAATTATAGCTGGTGATTGTGGGCATCAGTGATATATGTCCACCCGTAATTAATGATCGCGGCCTTTGTAAGGGGCTTAAAGATCACCCACTCTATTCCTATTTCGTGTTATGCCTCCAACGCATAGTTCTCTTAGCTCATCCCTGCCATTATATATTATACTTACCTACCTGTATGTCATATATACCTAACCTATATATGTATCGTGACATGAGCGAACATAGCTGTAGGAAACTAGGCTGGGGTAACCGAGGTGGCTGGTCTGATAACACCTTTCTCTAGATCACCCGCATTTTCGCCAAGCTCTTTCACTAGGGCTGGTGTGTCACTATTTTCCTCGGCTTCGATTCTTTCCCTATTCCTCTTTGCTCGTGCGATGCGGCGTTCGTTTTTCTCTTGGTCCTCGCGCATTTGCCGAATAATAGTACTCTTCGAGCGGATCTTTTCACCGTATCGATAAAATATAATGGGGATAGGAATCATGAGCGCTTCGAGTAGACCTAGAAGCGTGCCAGCCCACTGTGGAGTAAGCTTTGCGTACATAGATGGGCCGGCGAGAGGTAGGGTACCGCCAAATATACTACGCGTTACAGCATTTCCTACCAGTGCGGACGCGGCGTAAATACCATACGCACCAGCGAGATAATTAGAGCTATAGATGAAGCTTAGTGTGTTACCTGCACCAAAAGGGATGCCGAATGCGATAGGGATAGCCCAATGAATCGTCGTAGGAAGGCAGGTCCAACTGAAGACAAGCTGGCCGATAGGAACGAGTATTGCGCCAATAATCATGACACGTGCAGTCGCTTCAGGGGGTGCGCGCCCAGTAGTAGGATCCTTGGGGTGAGAGTTGATAATTTTTCGCCATAAGGGCTCAGCGACAATGGCAAATGTGCATCCTATACCGATGCCGATGAATGCGAGGCCAGAAGTGCCCGGGCCCCAGCCGCGATGTTGGGAAAAGACAATGGGATAAGCGACGAAGCAGAGGTAAAGAATACCATATATGAGGGAGATCCTAAGATGAAATATTAGTGGCTTGGAGTGAATTGAATATCAGGGTCTTTTCCATCTTGATTATGATGGCCCGCCTATAATGGCTTTGTGCAAGGATTTCGAGTATAGGGCCGTAGTTCAAATAGGAGAGATACCTAGGTATGCATACCAGATGTTGAAAAACCATAAAATAGGTTCTTTTATAAAGAACTGAAATGGCCTTAATAAATAAATCTTCATAAGTGCTGCCTTAGACAGCTTTTGGTCGTATCGGCACCACCACCTTTCGTCGTCGGTTTCCTTGCGCTTTTTCGCGGCTTTCTTTTGGAGAATTATAGGAGCGTACGTCTCCTTAGTGAAAGAAATGAAGACGACACTGATACCAGCAAGTATTAAAACGAGCCAGTTGTCCCATCTCCAACCCAGATATTGAAAAACGTAACCACCGATCACTGGGCCGAGCCTACGTCAAAGTCAGTTTTCCAGTCCCTCCCTAGAGAAGAATAGTGGAACGGAGCTCGTACACAGGGCCATTTAATGGAGCCATCGAATATAACGACATGAAGAGAGCACGAGTTTCTTCCGTCGAGATATCGACAACGGTTCCTGGACTGTTAGCGATCATCGCGCTCCCGAACAGCGCACTAACGTCTAAATTAGCACTTCAACAAAGTCTATAAGCCCTAGCTAGGTACTTACGCAAAGTATCTAACCACAAGAATCTCGGCTAACGAGGTTGCTACACAGGTTGGAATAACCATGGTCGCGAAACCTATCAAGCAAATTATGTACACGGGCCTGCGCCCAAAGAACTCACTTGCCGGTGCGACGAGTATACTACCGCTTGCGAGACCAAACATGTAAGTCGTAACGCCGAGGGTTATAATCGTGGTGGAAGAGCCAAATTCATCTACCAAACCAGGAGTGGATGCAGTGTAACTGGTGCTGTAAAGCACGATGACCCATGTTGCAAAACTAATAGTGAAGATAATACACTGCGACAACGAGAGTTAGCAAATACCTTCTCTTGGTAAGCGGGGTTGAGATAGGGGGCGAGTTATGGTTCAGAAGTACGATTTCCTGATCGTCTTGACGGGATAATCCAAAAGAGGGAGAACAAATCGTGAGTATTACGTACCGACCGATACCATAATGGCCAGTATCGAGGGTTATCCGGGTCATTCTCCTCAAATGCAACCTCATAGTCTGGGAGCCGCGACGCCGAGGTCCCGACGCTAGTCGCCGTCCGTACACGAGCAACCTCTTCAAAAATCTGGATTCCAGGTGAGATCGCCAACTCTAGCGGCGACAACGGATCTGTGTCGTCAGAGGCATTTGATGCGCGGCTCGAGTGACTTGAACGCCTACGTCGACTCTGCTTCTCCTCGATCGAATCCTCGCGCGATTCCATCCCACGCGTCTCTATGCGCTCAGGTTCGCTCTTGTTCTTGCCAAGCTTGTTCGTTACCTTCTGGTGGTTTGCCATTTGAACGTCTCACGAATATATCAAGCGGGTGGCCGCGTGAAAGAAAAACAGTTGGGTACGGCTCTTAGCAGCCTCTACACCGACTTGCGACGGAGACCAACCGGAGTAAAGTCAGTCAGCAGTCCTAGGTATAGCAATTGAAGATAGTACAATCTATCGTGATTGTCTACCGGTCTTGGAAAATGGACCTGGAGAACTCTCAATGGCAAAGCATAAGTGTCAATAGCTCGAGTGTGGGCGAAAGAGTCGTCTACAATTAGAAGGATAAGTTGGGAACAACTAGAAACTAGCGGTTAGGCATGAACTCCTATCACCGGCCTATTTGCACAATTTTGCCTAGGTATATCACGCCGAGCTGCTTAATAAAACCCTTAGGGATAAAGAAGTTCATGTATAAGGCTGTAACGTTGGCTAGCTACCCCTGCCGGCTTTGATAGAACGCACCGCCGTATGGTGCATGGAGTATGGGTGATCGTCTACATATAAGTGGATGGTAAAAGGGTCAAGATATCGCTACTAGAACCCTATCTTTTGTGGCAACCTTGTACGCATATGCATGAGTGGCCCGTCAGATTGGGAGCAGATGTCGACATCCAGGTTAGCGGTAGAGTCCCTTGGTTTTGGAGAATCACATCATCCTTTTACCTTCACACACAAGTTGTTCCTTGCAGACATCGATGTTTTACAAAGAGCCGAAATCGTAGTTAACGGCAACCAATAGAGATATTATCCCTACCTTCCTATATATTACCAATTCGAATTTTTAGAAAAAAAGTTACGAGTTAACCTTAGCATTATTTCCCTTTTCGATGAAGTCTTGATTATTCTATACGTAAAAATTTAGGGTATTTAGGGTATTTAGGGTACCATTACTCCGAGGAAGCTGACATTTGGGTACCTCTCATTCCAGTTTAGGAAGGTCGAAAGGTTTTTTTTTTTTTTTTTTTTTTGAGCTCTTTGAGGCTCCCAACAGCAACTCATCGGTCTCGAAGCTTGTTCATGCTTTCTTCCTAACGGAATTCATGCTCGCTGTTCGAGTAATGGAACACATAATAGGACATAATGCATTAAGAACCATCAGATCAAAAAGACTTGTATTACCCCGCCAAGCATACACAAACGAATGCTACATGTATGTGCTTAGGAGAATCTCCACTGACAAAGAACTAGCCGAGGTAAAATATGAAATAAGTGGGTTCTTAAGATCGACCTGGGTTGCTAAGGGTCGAAAAGGAATATCGACTCGAAACGTATCTCCTCTACTTTCACATACAACAATATACAATATAGATTTAGTATCCACCGAGACTTATGGCGTAATTTGGGTCCTAATAAAGTCCTTTATGATTGATACTGATATACCCCATCCTAAAGACATCTATGAACAAATGTTAAGCATGGGTTTGTTTCTTATGGCTACCTATACAATACACATGAGATAAAACCGTCGCTAATCGTGATAAATATTAATTAGCCGATTAGCTAGGTAGTTGGATCGAATTATGATTACCTAAATGGAAAAGCTACTGATGGCGGAAACCCTTATGGTTAACTCCCGATGCAGGTAGATCTGCTTTCGAAGCACTTCATCTTAGCGTATATATGCCCTCCTCTTATAGATGCGAGTTCATACTACTTTAATGAGACTCATTACAGACGACCACACGGAATGTAGGAATGCCACCTGTAAAGCAAACAAGAATAATAGTAGGTAGGTAGGTAGTTATGTGCAACACTAGAAGGCCTTCTGCTACACCCGTCGGGGGAAGCTAAGCGTTATAAGTGAACCAAATAAGAAAAAAGGACCGCCAATCTAGAATAAGGAGGGCCGATATGTAGGTATATATAAATCGACGAAGATTGGTATTGGCGACCGAGTCAGGCCCTATCTCACCGCTTCCCGGAGCCTTCCCATCTCGAATCGGACTTATAATGCATCCACGTGGCAGTCACGGTACCCGCCGATGCTAGCTCCTTCGCCTTCAGCTGCCGGGAGCGTCCCGATCGACATTTTTCGGGAAAGGACCACTGATAGAAAAGGGTTGTCGGATACTGTCAAAGAATACACACCTACTAATAATCATACAGTACCTATATATCTCCCACGTTCAACTGTGGTTTATGCTCCAATGTCAGGAGGTTAACTAGTCGATGACTCATTCGAGTCTACGTCTAAGCCCATCCTAATGGCTTGTGGATCATTGATAGAATTCTCATTCTCATATCAGTGAAATTTGTGACTCCATATAAACAATCTCACGAAATTCGCAAAGCGCTATCAGTGCTAGCAACAAACTTACACGCTACTGGCTCTGGATTTTAAACCCTAGCCAAGTATTCTCTTTCGAGATATACATGCCTAAGTTGAAATGATATTGTCTGCCTAGGCGTTGGATAAGAATTTAAAATAGTGAGGGGTGAAATGAGAGAGGTTGGAGAAAAGGAGAGTTGGCAGCCTACGTGTGGTTCCAGATTTGTCCTCGTTGGACAAGAATGATTGGATGCCAGACCGCGGGGCATTTGAAGCTACGTCACGTTGTTCCAAAATGGGAAAAGTCTAAACAATTAAAGGTGTCTAGTCTCCACGGGAACCAAATATCTAAATGCTATGGGTTGATGTTTACCTTATTCAGGGACCCGCGACGCGACCTTTATCAGGGCTCTTATTGCTGTAAATGTAAAAATATTTTATTGGGCTAGTTCATATTCCACTGCATCAAGAAAATAATATTGGATGCAAGCTTAGCATTTGCATCCCTCTTCCCTCTTCCTTCTTACCAAGCACGTCGTAATCGTTTCTACGAAATGGGGGAAGATCAAGACCTTCCCATTGCCTTACGGCGTACGCCGCGGGCCAGTGTCGGGGCGACAGGATTATCGGGTGCATCGCGGCTATCAACAACCAATACCGCTTCAGAGATAACCCCAAGGACACCCAAGCGACGGGGCAAGAAGAGGGTCCGTTTTTCAGACCCTGGCCCGAATATCGAACACCACGATGCATCGTCAACAGGACTTACACCAACGGTTCAGCGAACGTCGCTTGGTGTTGCTCCTTCACCTAAACGTAGACGTCATTCCACGCCCCTTTCTCGGTCACGACCAGATGGGGAAGATGAACTCCTTGGTAATGGCAATAGTAACGAGATACGTTTCTTCTCATTGCGCCAAGTCCTCGACGACCGCGTCAAGCGACGCATTCGTCGGAATGGACTCAGCGAGGAAATGAATATTATCAGTCAAGAGAAGCGACAACGCGTTCAGAAGCAAAAGGCCGAATTACAACGTCTTCAAGACCAACTGGCCGAGAAGGACCAGGAAATCGATAGGCTGCAGAATACCACACTGGTCCAGGATACAGATCGAATATTAGAGTTAGAGGACGAGATTCGGTCACTTAGAGAAGAATTAAGCAGCCGCGCTTCTTCGAATGGGGATCAAACTCGGAACTATGACTGGACACTAGCAGCTCGCGATCCATTCTCAGACGGTTATATGGATGACGACGAAGCCTTTGGCGACACTACAATGGCGGGCCTGATATGCAGCACGCCGTCTAAGAATCGCGCATCAGCATCGTTCCCTACGCCACCGTGTACGAGCCCAACAATCCCTGCTACTCCCTGTTCTTTGCGAAGAAGCACGCCCGTGACACCGCAATCTCATATCGGAATCCAAGTAGTACTCCCTGATCCGGAGAAAGAAGCCTTAGAAGCCGAACTGGGATCTCTACGGCTCGAATTGACCAAGCTGACCGAAGTACTTGAGAGTCACGAAAGCCTAAAGGCACGTATTGCCAATAAACTTAAAGCCGCCGATATACCCGTGAAATCTTCAAAGGACATGGAGGTACATCTAGACGCCGTGCTGCAGTCTCTCTCTGACCGAACGGCAGCACTGCTAGATCTCAATTCATCTCTGAGCTCCCTAGGATTCCCCGGCAACGATGCGGGTGAGATCGTGACATCCCTTACTGGGGCGTTTCGCTCAGCACGTCTAGAACTAGAGTACCTCACTCCAGGAGAGATTACTCTTCCCTTATCTTCACGCGGAGCTGAGGTCTTAGACCTAGTACTTGTTCAACTGCGTAACCTCGCACGCCAAGTTCGCGAGGACGAAGACGCTATCGATGAGTACCATGAGCTCGAGTTGTCATTGCGGCAACAGCTTAATGCACGTGTCGACGCGATGGATAGCATGCGTGAGCGAAGCCGGGTAGAGCTGGCCGGCAAGGACGAGCGCATCGCAGACTTAGAAGTCGGCTTGGAGCGTCTGAGGGGTGCTGCTGACGGCTACCGTCGCGATGTCGCGGAACTAGAGAGTCTGGTCCAAAACATGGAAGAGGAGGGCAAAGTCACCGAGAAACGACTCACAGCTGAGGTAGCAGGCGCGCAGGCAGAGCTCGCCGATAGTAAGGCTACCGTTGCTAAACTAGAGGCCAGGCTCGCCTCGGTGCGTGAGCAAGCTGAAAACTTTCGCCTACAACTCACCGAGCTGCAGAGACGCAAGGCCGCTGAGGTTAAGGCTCTCAACAAGTACCACGGGATGGCGTTGGCGGTACGGGATGCGCGAGTGACGGACTTACGTCGCGCTGTTGACGAAGTAAACAGTAGCCTGCACGAGGCGCACACTACGATTAAGGAGCTGCGTGTAGAGAATCTAGGACTTAACCAATGGTTAGACGAAGAGAGGAACCGCGCCGTACAGGCTGTCGACACGATGAAGGCTGAGCTTGAGCGCGTGCTCCGAATGAGCTCGGAGTTCCTGGCTACACCATCGAGGTCGAGCACTAGTAGCTCAGGGAGAAGCTGGCACTCCTCAGTTAATTCTGCTGTCGGAAAGGCAGCTGGAGGCGAGGACACAACGACCCCTGATGGTAGTCCCCTTAGGTCGGGGGCTTGCCTCTCAGGGGGGCTGGCGAAGACCAGTAGGGGTACCAAGAGGCGCAAGCATGATAGTGGGTTAGGCCTCCTAGACGAAGATCAAGACGGCGATGTAGAGTTGCTCTAAGTGTCGTATCAGACGCCGCTTCAACGCCATTCACTCGGTCGCAATTTTCCTTTGTTATTCTCTATTTACTGGTGTTTGATCTACGGCGAAGTTTCATCCAATCGTTACTGGCATACAGGGCTGGGGTGCAATACTGGAGTTGATGCCGGGGAGATGGCTGGTAATGGGGTTGTAAACATAGGGGAGTTTCTAACTACGCATATCTGAACACATAATTTTACTATGTAACCTTTTTATAACCTCATCCTGTGAAGTTATCGCACGATAGTTGAGTATTAGCAGTCTTCAGAGTTTCACGCAGTATGCAACTGATACATTGAATGCTGGTTATCATCCCCTGCCTTAGGTGCATAGTGCATCCTGCACGGAGGCCTCTCCGGCATTCGAATTTTTATTGGACTCGGCAACATCCTTAGAGCCGATAGGTTAAGGGGTTGAAACCTCATCCTCTCGTCCAGTATCGGCTAGAAGGGCTCCCGTTTTGCTACCGACGCGACTCACGAACATACCGCTCATCAATGATACGAAGGCTATATGCATCGCCATGGAGCTGACCAGCTGCATTCCAAGTTTCAAGAGCAATTTCCATGATTATGTTTAGCATCGTGAGTGAATACGGGTTCCAACCAGATTATAGATTGATCTCCGACGTTGTCAGCGCTGGCTGAAGCAGCCTGGGTGTGCGCGTAGTAGGGGCTATAGCCACGGGAATTGCCGGCAGCGTGGTCTTTGTATGTATGCCTCTGTACCGCTACAGACGTCGAAGTACAATCGACACTTGAAGACAAATACAAGAGATGGATTCTGCAAGGCTCGAGCCTCAATATCCGTTTACGAAGTAGAAGCCAATGACCATATGAAAAACTAAATGTCAGCCATTAATAATGTCATTGGCAACGGCAGGATATCTCGTGTTGTGTTGCTGGACGCGGCTGGCAAGGCTGGGAATAGCATCAGCTATGCAGATCTCTAGATATAATGGTATATAATAAGATCCCTTAAGAGAGTAATTATAAACAATATTTAGGGGACCTGCAAATCTACCGTTACATCGTACGATAATGGGGGCTTCAGGGCCAGTGCCCCCGATGCACGCAAGGGCAAAACCTGTCAGAAGACCCTTTCTGCCAATTCCGGGATTTGTCAAGGGTAGCAAAGCGAAAAAGGGTTTCCAACGCTTCCAGAAGGAAAATGCGGAAAGATTGATAAAACCCATAATGGAACACGTCCAAGGAACCTAGATACCGTTGCGGCAAACACGCCCGACCCTTTGCGGCTCAAATGGCAATGATCGGCGGAACGGCTGTCATGGTCGGTGTGGCAGTGCTATGATGTGACCCGGCGCTCGACGGGATGATGCAACTGCGCATGAGGAGGGTCTCCCGTGCCCTAGACACGCAGGAACAACGGGATGACGGCGCAAAGACCCAAGGTAACGGCTGAACACGAGGTATCATGCATTGGCGAGTCGCCGCGCGGAGAATCCCGCGATATTGGGAGAAAGTTTCTGACGGCGTTGACGCGACGGGACAGCTTGGTTGTAAGTTGAAAGTGCACTTTGCCGTCAAAGCTCCGGGGCGGTGCTTGAACCATGCTCATAGTACCAGAGCATCGGACCTAAAGCCGGCGCCGCACGATCAAGGGACATGGATAGCTTTGGCATGTATCTCCGCGCTCATTAAACGTCGCCTCCGAGTTCCTGGTATTGGGGATCTACGGATTCTGACAGGGAACGTGGGAAATCGTGGCTTAGCCATGGTCTAGTCCATGTGGTATGGAGAAGTCGCGAAATAGCATGGTGTTGGGTAATGTCCATTCTCGCACAGGAGAATACTACGTTGTCATTCTACTGGAGGAGGCCGAGCTCATACTGTCAGCTTCAAAGGACATGTCCTCTAGTTTTAGTTAAGTGCTTAATAGTCAGGCTAGTAACTAACTACTCTGTATCTAATAAACCAAACTAGCAATCGATATTAGGTACTGTGTTATGCTATGATCATTAAACGACTTGACTCTAGGGAGTTCATACTTGTGCGTTGTAGATATCCTCATGCGCAACCCCCTGGAACCCAAGTATACAGGTTGGTTCATTGGAAAGACCCCGCAGGAGAGTTTTCTGCATCTTCCACATGGAATGCAACGTAAAATGCCGTCTAGCTCATCCGAGAGACTAAAAGTCCGGCCCCGTCTCCATTTGGGGCCTAAAGAGACTGCACCGATAAAATTAGCTGGAACTTCTGTCCGGGACGCGCTTCGGTGTAACCCTCCGAACAATTCTCGGCCGAATTGACTGTGTTTATACGTTGAGCTCTGGCGATCTCTCGTAATGAATGTAATAGCAGAGATGTGGTGATGTACTTAAGTTCCGAGAACAGGGGGCATATAAAAGAGTTACGCTGGGGTATAGCGGAATAACATCAAATAACTGGCGTAGTCTAGCAACAGTTAGACCGGCAGGCTTCATGACGTTATTCTGTGTAGTTCTGTCAACGGTGCTGCGGCGTTTTTCTCTCACATACGTATCGAAGGCCGTAAGTAAAGACAAGCTGTTGGCGCAAGAAACATTATTTAGTAACTAGTAAATCTCAAGAACTATCCTTGCCTAACTTATTGACACGAGGTAGATCTGTAGATCTCATTAATTTTCCGATCAGAATTACTTTAATATAGTAGCAAAAACTTTAGGTAGTTAAAGCAACGTAGTTCTTACCAATAAGTTACTGGTAAATGTTATGAAGCTAGGAATCCATGCCCGTATTGGTGCTTCTCCTAAGCCAATCAGGACAACATTACCGTCAAAATACATCATTTTATCGTCAGAATGTGACATTGAAACCTTTTCTTCCTCATGAGCTAACTATAACGAGTAGAGACAAGGCCATTTGCTCTAAAGGGTATCGTTTGCGGACAATAACTAAATCATTTCAATACTATCGCCCGGTAATGCGACCCTAAACCCGGTCCTGACAAGCCAGCGTCCCGCAACGAACTCAGGACACAGATAGCTGTGGAGGACAGGTTGCATCGTAAAGCTTGGCATGCAAGGCAGACCATGGAAGCCGTTTAGTACGTAAGAATGGAGCGTGTGGTGCTAGACAAAACGCGCAAAAGCAGTTGGTAAAGTAGTTATGAGAAGTGATGGGAATTATACTCAATCCAACTCAACTCAACTCAACCCCACCAGATGGAAGTTAAGCAGCACGCCTTGTTCGAACGTTCCAAGTGACAGGCTAGAGATTGCCGGCATGGTAACGCGGCCAAGTACGCGCAGGTGTCAAGGCTTAAGGTAACAGCTCGACTGCAGTGGGGATGCTAGTACCAAATATTTGAGTAAAGCTTTTCGAGAAGTCTTACTACTGAATATGACATGCAGTCATGTCCAGATGCTCTTATATAAGTCGTTACATTGGTCGAGTATGCCGAGTTATAAGCCACGATATTCATCAGATGATATCGGAATTATCTAATGGACCAGTCGGGATGTTTCTGTGACGCAATAAGCGTAGCCTTACTGCATACGAATCATCAGATAGGTGCTTCTGTAGTTCCAACTACTAGGCCTTTGCCGCCTTGCTATTGGGGAAGCGCTTGTTTCATGTAGAGTAATTTAATGCAATATGTTAATCTGGCCTATGCCACGTAGGCGATAACCCAAGTGTTTAGGGCCTCTTATGAGGCCAGAGGCGTCGAATTGGTTGCACAGCATGCAGAATCCCTCGTCGAATCGTTTGTAGTACCTAACATAGGTAGGCAGGTAGGTAGGTAGGTAGGTAGGTAGGGAGTCAATCGTAATGTTTATGCGATGAAGCGGTGAAAGCAAAGCATAACAACCAAACGCACTATACCGATTCCGAGCGAGCATAGCTTCGGACTGGCGAGTCCCCGATGACGATAAAGCACGGTCAACTATGTGAAACAGCGGGGAGTTGCATTGTCTTCGATTTTTTAAAATGGGGGACATTGAATCAAAGTTGTTACACATTTCTGCCATCTCTATAGTTACACTTGAGCAGGGAACACCATAACCCAAAGAACATCCCACGTGAATTTTTGGAAGCTATAAAAAAATAATATCTTTCGTCTTAGTATCGGCTAAACAATATCAATGTATGAATTGAAAGCTTAGACGTTATATAATATTGAGTCTCCACGAGTAATAAAAAAGGCGAAATCTCATTTCACCTGCGAGCCGAGGTTTTTGTTCACGAAAAGATACTGCTAGCCAATAGTAAGCATGACCTAATATTTACCATGATAGGCTGTCCCGAAGTTGGGTTGGTACGTGGTTTGTACTTTATAGATTAATGCGGCTGTTGACGGATTCAGGACCCGGATGCTACGTGAGAACTTTTAGGTTGCATATTAGCACCGGCGAGAAAGATCGATTCCGTTGAGCCCTAGGCTCGCGATAGATATAATAGATACCTGTTAAGTTACCTACTTACCTAAGGTAAGAAGCTACCCAGGATCCCGAATGACTTTCTGTTCATTACGACGACGCTTTATGTTGGTTATCCGTTGAATTCATACAGATAATCCGTACATAGTACAGACAATTCCAGATGACAGCTAAGAAAACGCGTCGCGCATGAACACCATAAGCCATTGTAGTAGTACGAATATGCGACTTGATCGCTTTCAATCACCCATCATGTACCATTTATTAATTCGATCTGGAACAGCAGATTGCCGGTCTGCCAGGTACCGGATGTGTTTATTAAGTGAAATTCTCTTCAGAGGCATACAGTTACTGTAATTTATGCGGAATTATTTCAATCGGAACCCGGCGGCTACGCCCCATTAGCCAATCATAGTCGTCTCGTCTCACAATGCTGTATCAACAAGAAGTTGTGTATCTGTAAGGAATGATAATTGATAAAAACAGCGACCTAAACGTGCTTTGTCAGTAAAATCCGACACGGACCCGAAACTAATAAAGATTTGCTAGTTAGTTATTGGCTAATAAACTACTAATATCAAGTTCAAAACCCTATTAGCAGAAAGCGGAATAGAGCGGAACGTTTCTAAGTAAAGTTAGCTTCAAGTCGCATATGCTCCTCCTCAGCGTCAAAAGTTCCTATTTAGGAATTTGACCGCCACACGGCGAGTTTCTCATCTCTTATGCCGAGTAGCATGTAGCATGTAGTATGTAGCATGTGGGCGGCGTAGAGGGCCGAGCTTTTTTTTTTTTTTTCACTTTTGAACTCTGTAGAGATATATAACCGACGCCGAGAATAAGTACCTAAAGCCTCTTTTCGGATATTTACCCTGCTCTATATTAAGATCTTGCCGATTGTCAATGTTGGGTCTGCACAATTCCGCGAAGCTATATGCGATATGAAACATTTGTTAAGATGTTAAGATGCTAAGATGTTAAGACTTGGGGCAGAGCGTCCCACCCGGATCTAACACTCGGATTAAGACCATTTTGGAGTTAAAGGAGCTGGGGATAAGCAGATGTGATAGACGAGGGGTATGCTGGCTGATAAGTCATGACGTCAAAATGTGGATATCTGCAGACGAAATGAAATAAACTCTGGGTCCTTTGCATGAATACATCTTCCTCAGACTCCAATCTCTTTCGCGCGCGGTTTTGCTTGGGTGAAGACCGGCTGATGGTAAATCCTAGAGTAGCGGCGGAGGAAGAGCCCGAAAAAGGACTGAGTTGAAAAAGTAAAAGGATTTCAAGGGTCGCAATAGGCTGTCGGTTGCAAAACCGACTTACGGAAATTGAGCGGGCAATGGCGGGACCTCACTAATAACGGGCGGAGAGGGAGGAAGCAACGGGAAGACAGCTTAAGAAGATGTACTAGCATGCCTAATCTACCCATGGTTAGGTGCGATTGGTACCTACATGTAGTAGGTAATACTGTACTTATAATACCCCGGCGGTTTAGTAATATCATTACTTCCATATACCTACTTACATACATACAATATCGGCTTACATCTTACCCGCATAGATAAAAGTTAGGTAAGTAAAGTTATGTATTTTTAGACACATCTCTTATCCCTGTAGACTCTCTCTCTCATCATTATCGCAAAAGTTTAAAGGCGGATGTCGGAGTTGGGACACGACATATACGACTTGACGTTGCTGTTGAGAAATGACAAAAAAAATAAAAATATGAGCAACAAATAGTGACCCAAGCACCCAAGTAATCATCAAGCCACAGGAAGTGCGTCACCCCACGTGATGTTACAACGCCGCGGGAATCTCTATTACTGCCCTATCCTAATCAATTATTCAAGGGATAAAAATAACCACGGGGGCAGATCTATGCAAAGACCCCCCCAGTTACCAATCTTTCACCTCGTTCGCTAGGGGATTTCTTACGTTGATCATGCTACGCAAATCATCATCCGTAACCAAAATGGTTTATCGCCTCTTTACTGAGTGATCAATCTATTACCCATCATTGAAAAGTCCACCATTATCGGTGTTCCCCTTTTTATTTTTTTGACTGTGTATTACTTAAGCACGGCAACTATATACCACCTCATGGAAAGGCCAATTGATCCCACCTCCCTATTTGTCTTGGCGGTGTCTAAGTGTGCTGAGGCTTAGAACGCCACGGGAAGCCTTCAGTCTATTATCCACGTCATTCTAGACCCGCCTACGTAGTTAACAGAAAGGCGCCATTCTCGTTCAGCGCTTGTCTACCACGCACGAATTAGGGCCGACAATCTACTATGTACAGAGCGTGCCACGCGCTGATCACACCACGAGAAAATTAAAAGGGTCACGGCAGAAAACAGCGGCGTTAAGACTAATCGCTTGCGCTTGTAACTAGTCTTTCAAGAGGCCGCGTAGGATTGTCTGGCGGTAAGTAGATCGAAATTGCACTAGCCAAGCGAGGCCTCCCCGGAAGGCTACTACCGCTATCTACGGCTATCTCGTGGGGAGTGACAATAAGTTGTATCATTGCCCGCGCTGAAGATTTTAGCGCAATCGGCCGATAGATCACGCGAATTATGCTATGAAGTGCCTAACATATTCCCTTCTCATTGCCAACAACGAGAAGTGTAACTGCATAACTTACCTATACGCCGGCTTGAATATACTGCTTGGAATCTATACAATTTACTATACCTACCTAAGGCATCTACTACAAGCCTTTGATAAGCGGAGATATCCGACTAAGAACTGGCGATGCCCTCATTAGTTTCCACTTGATAATTCCTCAATTTCTGACGACAACGCTAACAAATCGTTAGCCGTAGCTAACTTCCACCGAAGCCTATTCAAGCAGAAACAATACGCACTTGAAAGCGACTAAAACATAAGCGAAGTATTCACATGCTAAACAATTTATGAGAGCCGTAAAGTAGGTTTCTTTCTATTGATTGATTATTGCAAAGATATCATACATACCGATGTAAGTAGTGCTACCCCCATTAAGTTATTTACAAATAAGATATGCAATACAATTTCAACTCTACTCAAATGCATACATGCATCTGAGATCACTTTACGTTTAAAATATTTCCTCAAGAATCAACTTTCTGTTGACTAGTATAAGAAATAAAGTCACTAGTAGAGGCTAAGCCGACGGAGAGACTGGGCAAATTTGAAGAAGTGTTCGTTGTTATGATATGTGATAGCCACAATAAAAGAAAAAAACGATAATGAATGGCAGACGAAAACAACCTCCTTTTAGATAGGTAGCTAGCTAAGATTCTAGATTCTATCATTATAGTTCTTCTAGTTGGTATCGACACGGAAACTTGAGTTGAGGTACGTATAACTTGAAAACCGTGGGCATAAAGCAGACACTATAGTATACGACATGTGCTCACTGTATCATCCACCCTTTAGTGTTCGCCACCTGGGAAAAGCACCCCATGCCTGCAACTGTAGAATGGCTGTGGCTACGGCGGGACATGTCTGAAGTGCCGCGGGCACACGTACGACACGATCAGGCCCATATAGGTGCAGGTGCCAGCTGAATGTTGGAGCCGATAATCCCATGCTAGCCACGTCTCTTAATCTGGGTCAGCCGCAGGGGCTAATGCAGTAGTTAGGTCTGGATACAGAAGCTGATGTCCGTTTCTCTACCATGTTCGTTAATATTGCATCGCACAAATAATAACCTGAGAGACAGTTGACTCGATACGCGTATGAAAGACTACCGAGATCAAAATTGTATTTTCTTATATTACATATTATTATATGAAGGATACTAATTTAGGTAAAAAGGTTCGGTGTTTTGATAGGATAGGATAGTGCAATATCAATTTTTTCCTCTCAGTCTTTTTCTTTCTCTTTTATTAGAACATTACCCACAGTAAAAACGGAGCAATAACTGTAAGGCATGGAGACGCCGGAAGTCTCTTTGGCTGGATAGGTATGCACGTCCATTGTGCATCCTCAACTTCCGGCTAGACTCCGTCCGGGTACGTACCTAGTTCCTCAGCACGGACAAGCCTCTGAGGGGGGCAACTACCAGGGGTGGTCAAGACTGGAGCTTTCATGTATGTACCGGTACGTACCGCACAATGTACGTAAGGTACATGAGACTCGAATTGGAGGTTCCTAGATCTATCAGTATCTGTTACATTTGCCCCGGACTACCATCCTTCACTTTAGAGAAGGTGTACCCAATGTTTAAGCTAGCTAAGGCGGGCACATGTGTACCTTGTATTGTATGTTGTATGTTGTATGTTGTATGTTGTATGTTGTATGTTGTATGTTGTATGTTGTATGAAGCTTCCACTCATTTTCCATTCCCACAATCGCGCCAATTCTCAACTCCCAACTCCCAACTCCCATCTCCCACCTCCCACCTCTTCTCACCTCCCCCCATTCTTTTCTATGAAATCCTACCTTAAACTACCTAATACCTAATACATGTACCTTACCTATCTGTACTAAAAACTAGTAATCCTCGTTCGTACGATAACTACCTACCTAAGTATCGTCGGTTGGCAAGTAACAAATCTCGGGCGAAAAAGGGTAGCGCAAAATCTAAACCTAGTGTCTTTGTTCAATTTTGGGACTACGAAAGAGACAGGATTACCCCATGTATAGACATGCGCAGCGTCTACCATCTCGGTGCAATGGTGGGAATACTCGAATTACACCCCCTTCTTCGTCTAACGAAGCCACACACCCCCTCACAATCTCTCTCCAGAGCCTACCTTACCTTACCTACATACCTTGCCCTACCTTACCTTAGGTACGGTACCTTAACTCATATCCATTCTCTGGTATTCCCTGTACTCTCGTACTCCTTCTCTTTTCGTCCGAACTTATTATGTTTCTTAAGTCCCGGCCCTCTAATGTCTTCGATCCGCACCTCACCGTCCCATGCTATACATACCATACATAAGCCCACGAGCACTGCTATGTCTATACTTGTTCTATGCTCGTACTAATCTATACCACCACTACTTTTTTTTTTATTGTCACCGCCACCGCAACCGACGCCGCTGGACCCTGACAGGACCCTAGCCGTTACATACGTACAAGAGGGTTAGCTAGCTAGGCCGGCTCGGCCCAGTCCAGTAGTCCAGAGGAACTCGAACAAGTTGGGACTTAGATGAAGCTTGCGAATTTCCTACAAGTACCACCAATTCTACCTGGAACACGTTAAAGTCCAAGTACCCACTACGCACTCTTTTAGTGAGCTGTACTATATTACCACCAGTTCGCCCTCCTGGGAACCTATCAAATCAGCATCTATTCATATTAATCCTTTTCCGCTCGCTACCTCTCTGGTTCTCTCTCTCTTTTTACCGCTTGTTGGAATCACTACTCTGACACAAGCCACCCCAAATCTATCCCTCCCCTCACGATCGTTCTAGACTTTGCGCCGCGCCGCGCCGCAGATCTCCACGATATTTCTGTCGCTTAATATCAACAACCGACGAAAAAACTCACAACAAAGCATCCACATACGTACGCGCCGTTGTCTGCTCAAACTCATTTATACGCAATTTACCTTATTACTTCACGCCGCCTCTATAGTAGGGTTAACTTTGCGGGCGTCTCTCAAGTTCGCATGTCTCTGCTTGAGCATTAATCCAAGTTCGATAAAAGAAATCCATTTTAGGCTTATTTTGCAAACCCGTCGGCATTGCTGTCTTGCGACAGCGCCTGTTTGAGTCCTTTCCAGATGTTTCGCCAAAGGTAAGTTATGCTTGATACCATGCTCCAACTATTCTCGACCCTTGCATCCCTCCGGTGGGTTGTTACGGAAACAAGATGACTCCATTGATGCCTTATGTCTTGTGCTGTGTCTATATGCGACAATTCCTAAATTTCCCTCGGCTTTGCTAACCATGCTTGCGCATAATCCAGGACGAGTTCACAAAAACCTGGCGATGAATTGCTTGCCAATTTCCGACAACAGTTTCCTGAGATCGCGTCGGTAGCCTCGTCTACAGCGGCGGGAGCGCCAGCGCAAAGCACTGTGACTGCTGACAACGCGGTTCTTGTTCCGCCCGGTCAAGAACAGTACGTTTCGATTTCTTTCAGACTCATCCCTGACGCCTATGATTTTTCCTTATCATTCGCGATAGCGTCTTGCAGTCTGGTTGTGAGGCGGTGCAAGTGCAGCTTAAAGCTTTCGACGAGCTCAAGCGCGGGGTATTCCGCGGCCCCCAGCTCGTTATGATAAATGCAGCATTAACACGCATGATTTTACTCCTGGGAGTAGTATATGCTAGCAAAGAGCAAAAATGATGATAAAGCTAACCCTGGTATCATTTCTAGGCATCAAGCTGCAAGTCAAGATGTGTTCCGAGACCAGGATCCTACACCGCGGGCTTCGGGAGCGGAGTGGAGGTTTACTCCTTCGTTGCTAGACCCCAATTCCTTTTCCTTTACCACATTCGCAAACCAACCGCCGGGCTACTACACACCTACGCCTGGAGGTACAAATACGATTTACCACCCACAAGCAGGCGACTTGCATACGCCGTCAATGGGTCTCGGAATGGGACTTGGGACTCCGCTGTCACTCCCTACTACTGAAGGCGCCATTCAGGCCGGACCAGCACTAATGGACCTCACTCAGTTTCACCACGGCATACCGCCGCATCAGTTCCAACAGCCTTTCAACCCGTTTATCCAGCCGACTCCCCCTCAGCCATCATTCGCACCTTCGTCCTTTGTACACCAGGATACCGGCTACGAGACTATGGACCACGATGGATCACCTCTCGATTCCGACAGCCACGACGAGCATATAGGTTCTATGGACGCAACATTTCACTCGCAATCACCGCCTAATATGATCGGGTTTCAGCATAGGCAATTTGGGGCCCCCATGACTCATCTACTGCCCCCTTCGGCTGACAAGTTTCGTTTCCACTCAACCTTGAACGCGCCAACAGCAATGATTAAGCACGCGGACGAAATCCCGGTGACGTACCTCAACAAGGGGCAAGCTTACTCGTTGGCAGTAGTTGATACCGCGGCAGCTATGCCCATAGTGCCTGGGACGAAGTATCGAACCTTTGTGCGCATCTCATTCGAAGATGACCAACAACGGCAAAAGCCCGGCGTCTGCTGGAGCTTATGGAAAGAAGGTCGGGGGACCAACGAGGCGCATCAGCGCGGCGGGAAACTGCAGGCAGTCGAGTATGTCGAGGCTGGACAGCCAGCTGAAGGCGATGATAAAAGAACCCGTATCGAATTAGAGACGGCTTCCTTTGACGGATTTTCAGTCGTTTGGACACCAGGTGTTAATGGCGCCGCAGAGTGTAACATTGCAGTCCGCTTCAACTTTCTCTCGACCGACTTTAGTCATTCTAAGGGTGTCAAAGGCATTCCAGTAAGGTTATGTGCCAAAACGAGCATTTTATCGGCGACCGACTCGTCCCCCTTGTCAGACCCGACATTTGAAATCTGCTATTGCAAAGTTAAGCTATTTAGGGACCACGGAGCGGAACGAAAACTTTCTAATGATGTTGCGCATGTTAAAAAGACTATTGATAAACTTAAGCAGCAGATTGCCCAAGCAGAGAGTGGAGCCAAAGACTTCGGGAAACGCAAACGAGGCGGTGGTTCGCATGTCAAGGGTCAAGATCACCAACGCCCAGGAAAAGCCCCGAAACACAAAAGAACATGGTCCATGTCATCAACCAGCTCCGCGGGCGGAGGTGGCGGCAACCCACGGCCCTCCCTTGAAGATGATTTACACTTCAAACTCCAGACTCTCCAGGACATGTTCACAAGCACGCGGCCCGTAAGCATTTTATACTTGCGTGGCGATGATTTAGACGATCCAGACTTGCATCCAGTAAGCCTCCCTGGGGAGCCGACTGATCTTACCAAAGTCGACCCGAAGGACGCTGCTGCATGGCAAATCAGGAGCGCAAGAAGTTCGATAGCTGGATCTTCACTCGTTTCCCCTTCTCCTAGTTCTATGTCCTTGCATTCGCAACCCGCCAATGTCACCCAATGGAACGACTTTCAAAGCGGCGGAGAGGCATCGACTTCTCGAAGAACCTCTGAAATGCCAGTCAAGGTCCCCAAAACTGACGATGATGGGAACTTGAGCGGTTGGATAGAAGCACTCGGAGTCGATCCATCGTACAAGCCACCGACCGAGAAGCCTGTGAGACCTGTCGCTTGCTTTTACATTGCCCGACGGCATCGCGCCGAACCCGAGAGACGTGAACTTCACCGAGCGATCTATTTGACCCAGAGAACAATATCGGAATTTGTGTCGCGAATTTCGGCCAAGTGGGCTATCGACCGCTCAGCCGTTGTGCGGGTCATCCGCGTCCTGGAAAGCGGGCTAGAAGTAGAAGTAGATGACGATGTGATCCAGGCTGTTTCTGAAGGTCAGGATATGACGCTCGAAGTCGCGGAGGTCGATCGAAGTGTACCTCAACCCAAGCGAGAGTGGGAGATGATGGCCGTCGATGCCCCCGACGGCGACAGAGGCTCGACCCACAGCGCGTTTCGTACGACAACCGGCTACGAACTGCGACTCACATTTTAATTTATAAGGGTGTCCGTGGGACTTATTATGTGGAGTTTATTATTACTTTCGATGATTATACACTAGGGCGCGAAGACAGTCCTGGAATCGGTCTACGCCGTCTTATTTGTTAACGAACATGAATACTTATACCCAACGAACAACCGGCGGAATTTTGTTTTATTATACATGGCGTTTGAACGGCACACTAAAGATACCATGCCGCTTAGGGCAGCTTTGTTTCTCTTCGATCCCTCTATTGTGACGGACCAACGATCGGGTCTTTTAGACTGATGATGCCATATACATTAGAAAAGATACGGCCTGTATTATCTATTCGAATTTAGGCGCAGCCAGAACGCTATCTTGAGCATATTTTCTTGGTCATGGAATATACCCAGTTGGATCATTTATATATATGCAGCTCTTTGAAGTCCCAAGGTATTTCGGAGATGCTGGAAGTTTAGCAGGTCAGCAGGGAATTACACTATACGCGGAACAGACCTTTTTGTAGCTTGTCTCACAAATTTTACACTTCTACTGTTATACTATTTTCCACCCTACCATACTTTTCTACGGCGACAAGTCTTGTGATGCTTATGGGATAATGCGAAGGTGTTTAATGTGGGGTTAATGTTATAGGACCTGGTGTACAGCTTGCCACCAAATCACTTACTATTTAGTTACTAGTTATATCTTATATGTTCAAGAATACAGACAAATACATTGTCTTCATTCATTCCACATCAACACCTATAATTAAGAGGTTCGTGTATGTTCTTTTCTCGACGCGGCGTTCTAGCATTGATTTGCATAGGGCTAGTTTGGAAACATGAACCCTTATTCGATGCCGTTACCTAACTAAGTTTAGCCAGATGACGACGCCTTAATCTCCCGAGAATCGACAATCTACCTGGGACGGCGATCTCGATCTGTATTATATCCTAATCTCACGGTATTATTTCCTTATGTAGGACCTCCTCACCGTACCGCGATGCCCCTTCAAACAGTCTTTTCATCAAATGAATTTTGGGAGGTGGACCGAAGCATCATAGAAACTTTAATTGACGGAACTTTCAAGGTTACCCCTTACTTACGGTCACATTGCATTTAGAAGGGCTGAGGCCTAGATCATTTTGGTCTCTTGGTAGGCTTATTAAGACGTGCTGTAACCATATCCATGTCCGGCTACCCAAACCTTTATTGGGCCTTATCCGTGTAAGTTATAAGTGAATACCTACACAACATGACTTAGGTACGCAAACATGTATTTGTTATACTGCTATCCTCGCGCGGTTAGAAAAGAACGGCATAAATATCAAATTGTTAAACAGTATAACGCGGAAATCAGCTTGCCTGTTAGACCTAGGCTATTTTGTTTTGTTTTTTGATACATGAGTGTTTGGATGTAAGGGTGGACAACGTTATGTTCTGAAGGTACCTGCATACCAACAAGGCCTATTAGTTAACCGCTACCTACAACTACTCCCCGAATATCGTAGCTCTAGTAGGTAGCTGAAGGTGTACCTAGTGCTCTCCAGGGCTGCCACCTATGTACATAGGTTGTACCTATGTGTGTGTTACCTACCATCCTAGGTACCTGAATTATGCGTTTAAGGTACCTGGAGCTTTTAGTCCGACCCCATAAGGCGCGCGGAACTCCGGCTCCAATACGCCGGGTTTCTATCCTCTGCAGGTGACTTGAATCCTTTCATCTCTCTAATCTGTAATCTCTGCAATCACTACCGTTCAACCCCTCGCATTAAAACAACAGACCGGGGTTATTTCCCCAAATCGAAACATCCTCCCCCCAGAAACAGAAAAGGAAGAACAAAAAAGAACATGGGAAAAGAGAAACAAACATCGATAACGACTTTCGACTATTCATTACAGGATCAATTCATTTTAAACTTAAAGCGCGGCCCCGCTCCGTCGTAGTAGTTTTTAGCAACTTAATACTTTTTACGCAATCTCACATCTTAATGCGCTCTTCGTTCGGAGACGCTATCCGCTCTCTAAAGCATACGGGACCTAATCTATAACTTTTTTGGTGTGGGGGTTCGATAATCCCGGAGGAGGGAAACAAAAGAGGGATGGATGAGAAATGGCAATGATGATGACGATGAATGGATGAATCAATGAATCAATGAATCGATGAATCAATGAGGATAATGCTGGGCGACGCGACCAGGCGTCATTTCTCGTCAGACATGAACGACTGACCAACTATCGGCAAGACTCGTCGGCTTTCCAATTAAACTGCCATACTCGACAGTTCATATCCGCTTATTTCCTTACCGCCTCATTATCCAAATACACGCCATTCCACCGACGTGGACGCGGGTTTGGTGCTCATCCCTGACAGCCTACCGCCGATAATGAACTGACGTTGGAATAAATCCTACCGCCTCGAAAGCCACAAATAGTGATCGACGTTTAGGTTGGGTTGGGGCAGTGCAAGGCTCGCCTTTCTGTGGCGAGTGGTTTGCGCGTTCCGAAGACTGGTCTAGTCAACTGTACGACTCGATATGCGGCTGTCTTATGCTACTGGTGCCCAAGCTGATGGCTGATGGCTGATGGCTGATGGCTGATGGCTGATGGGGGTTACTCTAGATGACCTGTGGTACATTGCTTCAAAGTTATTGGAACAAGTGATACCTTAACCGTCGGGTATGTGGTACTTCGTTACGGTGAAGACTTTTGTTCCCCCGCGTTTGTAAGACATAAGGTTGCGAAAGGACCCATCTCGACTTAACCAAACTGACTACTCGGGTTCACAGCTTATAGAATCTTTAAGACACGACGCAGAGACGAGACTCTTCAGCTCGAAGCCTAGATGTTTTCGTCCTCTTGAAGAAGGTTGGCATCGATGCTTACATTACATAGCTCTATACGCAGCTCTTACAACAACACCCACTAACATTAATATTTGTTTACACACTAATATTCCCTCTAACGACGAATCCGATCGGCGTGTTTATGCCTTCTCGAATGGTTGGTAAGCAATTAGAAACCTGAACGGCGCCAATGGCGCTGGATCTCGGACACTGCATTTTTACTGTGTTACCCTTAGGAGCCGAAACAATAAACTCAGCATCGCGCCCTATCGTCCGTGCGACTGACCATATAGACAAGATGGCTGGGTCAGAATGAGATTCATGGTCACATCACTAAATCCTAGGCGCCAATCATCTTTTATCATCAGCAGCTTAAATTATGAAGGTGATAAGGCACTATTCGCTACCCAAGTTCTTGAGAGAGCTTACATATAGGCCCTAACGGGAGGGATTTTTTAGCGCCATCCTAAGTAATTTCAGCGTATCGCATCGCATTACAGCGGGTTTAATTATCGGTAAGTATTAGCTCGCGTTTACTGCGAGAGGTACATCCGGTGCCGATGCAAACCCCCTGGAGCTGCAGCTAAAAGAATTCGTTGTAGCGCGTGGGAAAAAGAAAACAGCACCGTTACAGCTGGTGATTTGGGGTTCATTGGGGTTCATTGGGTCCTGCATATGCAACTGTGACGCGCTGCGAGCTGAACCCCCGTCTATTGAGAAAATGGCCTGTTTGGTGGTCAAAGTACTGGTACTTACAGCAACAAACAGCGGCCAGGGGTTCACTCGCCACAGTTCTTCTAGACTTACGGGAGGCTTGACCTCCGACAACAGCACCGGACGCTCCGTGAATCCGGATCAAAATATGCCGGAACCGACCGGTGGCGGAAACTACCTAACGCAAGCAAAGGTATTCTTTAATTCTTCCATTCCCACATATCAGTGGCAGTGCATTGGATCATATCATGCTAGTTTTCACCCGGGCGACCCTCGGTTGTCTCCCACCCCATGTTGGAGTTATCGACTAGTGGTTGTACGCCTATGCGACTTACCGGAGAACATAAGATGGCTTCAACAAAAGTTCTCATGAACAGCCCGCTCTAGACAACGTAGGGAGGCCTCCATATACCACTTGGAGTCGCAATCTACGACACATGCATGTCTCATCTGGACCGTGATCCAATGAGAACGCAAAGAGAGGCTCATTTCAGCTGGCCAGGGAGCTTAAACTATAGAAGCGAAGCTATCCCCGGTGCCAGTGGGTTATCTACCCGGCACAATTTTGTATGATGCCTTATGATCGCCACTCATGGCTCGCTACGCTCCCTGTAGGAACCGCAGGCGTTGTTCGACGACCGCCAGCAGTCTTAGGTCCAATCATGATTCTAAAGAGGTCCGCCAAGGGAGCGACGCGGTTCAGGGGGATTATAGAAAATGCTGGAGCTAGAGTTCACTATCGCCACGAGTACGCATGATCCTAGCATAAAACTACGAGCCACATATTATTGTACCACACCCCGGGGTGGCTCCCTCTTTGGGCGATCCCGGTGCGACGATATCAGACATTGCTTCGGTCACTAGCCACACCATTCCAACGCAATATGGTACTCAAAAGGGGTAGAATGAGGCGTTTGCGTGGGTATTGATAGATCGTGATTTGTTTGAGACATATAAATTGCCACTTCTGAGCCACAAACCTGAGAGACTTTCTAGCCGAAGCAGGGTGCTACAATAGCCAATGACAATGCTCTATCAGGCAGGAAACTTTCCTCTTCCGGCAGTCATCCGCATTCGCCACATACCCTCTAAGTAGATCGGTAAGGAGGGGGGATCTTCTGCCGGCAGCAGCCTCAGCATCGAACGTTATGTTAACAAGTACTCATTAAGCGACAGATGATATCTAGGTGTGATCCCTAAGTTGACAGCCGTGTTCAGTGGTACAAGGTAGATAGGTAGAATCGGAATGTGGTCCCACGAGCAGGATTGGATCAAGCCTCACCCGATCGATCAGCTCGCGGGGGAACGTCTGCTGCATTGGGCACCATCACTGGAGGATCTTTAGATTCTGACGACAAAGTGGCTAGTGAAGTAGGGTCAGCGGCGGTGAGCTAATGCCGCAGCGATCGGCAGTCCGGTTGCCTTTTCGGGGCGGAGTCAAGGCCGAGAGACCTCCGGTACTTATTAGTCCGAGGCCGGCTCTTGAAGTTAGAAGCTGATAGATCTACATCTTTTAGTCCCTCGTGGCATCATACCCCGAGTTTATTGCGATATGACTGGGTGTAAGTCGATGATGCCGCTAACCAACAATCATGACGAGAATCTACTGAAGTTGATAAACTATGTGCTGTCAACATCCCCGGAGGTTCGCCTCTACAGGTTGTAAACTCCGCTTGCTAGCGTTTTGCACGCATACCGCAAAGCTAAACAATACGTAACGGTGCTCTATTTATACACATTTTAGTTCAACAACTTACAAGAGCATATCCTTAATTATAACTCGTACGTAACTAGAATCAGTACTCGGCTAAATCGGGATATTTTTGCGAATTTACCAAGTGACGTCATACCTAGCTCAAGAGGGGCCACGGGGACTGGCACATGGCGCAAATGACAAAGTTCCTAAGACTGCGGAGTACCGATAATAACAAGTCGGTTTCACTTGTTTAGTGGTTATTCATGCAAAATGCACTACGGCACCGGGTCCCGATAAGCTAACTGGATAGGTCTAGGAGATGTATCTCTATTAAATCCGACTACGATATCTTGATGTCTTGGCAAGTCGGAGATTTGTTGTGACGTGAAGCTTCATCAGCTTAGCTTTACTGACGGTTACTAGTTCTAAGACTATACCTAGGAGTAGTATCAATATTAGTTTGAGTAGAATTAGATTATCTTTGGAATTATAATACGCTAAACCTATACCCTCATAAGTAAAACTTTTATCGGATAGTACCTAGTTTACTTCCCTATCTATACTCTCAGTATATCCATATCCCCTTTTCCAGATCGAAAAACAGAATGAACCATATAAACGTATAACTGGATGCGAGTCGGGTATCAGGAGGCGTTGTGGCCAGATGTGGTCATTATGATAATAAAAGCAGTCTCTTATACCGGTAAAAAGAGCAAAGCGTCTAGGTACTCACAAGGAGACGGCCCAAATAAGAGGTTCCCCCTAATCAATTAAGCGCTCTCTGCATAGTTGAATAATGAACGAAATTCATCGATACTTTGTTTGTGGTGGAGTCAAACAAGTCGACCGAACGTTCAGCCTACTTCCACAAGGCTTATAGTATCGACCTAGAATAATGCCAAATAGGTATATAAGCCTTCTATAAATAACGATAAATGAATCTAAGCAGCAGTCTGAAAGGCTTTTGTGTTGCGCCGAGTCTTCCCAACTCGACGGTCTGTTTATTTTAGAATTACAACTGTACCAATGACTGGATTGCAACCGTTATCGGTGGTATGGATGTGAATAACACAGTGATGGTACCAAATACGCTCATGGCAAGAATAGACAGCGCAGCAGCCCGCGGATCAGTACGCAAGAGCAGTGCTGCTGCCATGGCAGACGAGTTGGCTCCAAGCGTTACGCCGCGAGTAACATAGTCATCTATGTAAGTTAGCTAGTCAATCCGAGTTTGTGAATATGACCGCCTAATAGTGAGACAGAAAATGGAATGAGATACGAAATGCAGAAGGATGGATGCTTACCTGGGGGGATCTTGAGTAACGATAACATGCGCTCACCAACGAGCACTCCGACGATTCCACTCATAATAGCCAATGCTGCTACTGTGTTTAAGTCACCGCCCAAGTTAGCTGCTGCTGGCACTGCAAGCGCCAGCGTAAGACTACGCGCTACGAAAGCAAGGCTGCGGCTGGCACTAATACCAACGGCGTAGCAGATATACGGGTACGCGAAGAGCGAGCCGACGGAGATAGCGACGTTGGGGACAATAATCGAGACGAAGTGCTGCTTCAGCTCACGTCGGTACCGGTACACCGGTAGTGCAAAAGCAATAATGCTGGCATCGAGCACACTAGCGAGCAGATTACCAGCCCCCGGGAGACCACGGCTGCCGCTCCAGAGCTCGGTATACCCAACTCCTGTCTTGTACGCGGCAAGGGTAACCGGAAGGCTGTCGCCTTTAATAAGACCCAGGACCCAGATTCCTAACACAGTGAACAGAGACGACAAGAGCACGGGGTGGAGATACCGTCTCCAGCTTTCGGGGAGGGACATTGCTAGGAAGTACGTGAGGATGTTGAAGCTCAGGTGCATTGGCATCGCATACCCGGCGGCGTAGTAAACTGGAAGCCCTACGAATACGAAAATCATGCTCCAAATCAGAAGATCCAGTCTATTAGTAATGATTGCGGCCCAGCGATCCGATCTAGATGGCGGTATTGGTACTTGTGGTGGCAGGCTGGGGCGGTCAGTATCGCTGTCTACGAGGGTGCGACTGGACTGAGAGTCGTCTGCTTGATGAGCGTCACGCGATGGTAAGGGACGTTGCAAGTCTACCTCGACAGATTCAGGGGTTGATTGACCTCCATGCGCTGAAGTTATGGCCATAGGGATATCTTCGCTCCCAGGACTGAGCTCTTCTGCTCGCTCAATCATAGCTCGTTTCGGAGATCCCAGAACAAGCTGTAAAGCACGAGTCATGTATGCGGCGAGAGCCATCATCACGAGGAACCCGATCACTACGCGATGTTAACGGATTAGATCTTGATAGATCTAGGATTTCTTTCTGGTTGCTCACCGAAGATTGCGATTATCTTAAGGACTTCAATTCCCCCTATCGACGGGCTCAGGGGCAACAAGACGAAAGAAGGTGTGAATAGGACGTTTATCCATCGCAACGCCCAGCCGCCCTAACAGAGATGTCAATACCAGGATAGCCCGCGAACAGTTCAACGAGATAAGTTACCGGAATTTCGATGGTAGCGACAATGCGCTTTGTCCGATGGTCGCCGAGAATTTGCTCGGACAGCAATAAAGCGGCAAAAAGGATGATGAGGCAAGCTACAGACGAGGGGAAAGGAATGGACCCAAGGCCGAATAATCTATTGATCCCAAAGCAGGTCAACAGCATCAATATTATACCAAAAGGTACGTAAAGCCATGATTGTACGATGTTGTTCCGGGAATGCCGGAATGCCTGTCCAGAAGTCATTCGATTAGTTATGGTACCTCATAATCAATTAAAGGGAAGATTTACGACGATCATACAAGTTGTACAGCGGGAAGCAAATCATCTTGAATACGTCCACGTCTAACCGCCATGGTGAAAGTTTCATTAAATTTAAATTAACTAATAAATAAGAAAGTTAGTATGGAAAGGTCCATTGAAGTTATTCAAGGACTCAGTCATTGTTATATGTTAGGCACCTATGCATGTAAAACTCGGCTGACCGAGCCGTTTTTATTTTCTCTTACGAGGATGATCTATGAAAGATCTAGCTAAGCCACATTTATTTCCTCGCGTATCGCCGATCTCGGCCCACTGGATGACTGCGTGTTGTGTGTTCATGACTCTGCTCCTGGCTAGTGGTTTGGAAATACCACATATCATATGCCAGATGTCAGACGCCAACGAGGTTGATCTATATATGCCCTTGTCCACTACCATCAAAAGCCATCGCGAAAGTCCATCTGCCCCTAAACCAGATTGGTTCTCATCCCTTCTCTTTCTGGAAAACGCGAATAGGAAAATAGGAAAATAGGAAATTGTCTAAGGTGCACAAAAGTCTGTTGTATGCGCATTCAGCACGAAGAGCTGATAGCAACCAACCCAAGCGAGAAACCTAGAACCACCGACTTTGGAGTCGTACATCTAAGACCCCTGATCCTCCGCATACGCTTTTAATCACGCCGACTCATTCTTCGGTTCGACGTATACTAGGATCTTGAGTTTCGGTTCATTGACTTCGTAAGGAGGCGGAACTTGGTTTTTGGCAAGTGTCCAGAGGTTCTTCAGGTCGCTGAAGACTGTCCACAATTCTTCGTGGATGACCAGACACGATGTGTCCCTTTCTAGCACCTCATAGTAAGTGAATCGCTTGTCCGTGAAATATTCGAGCTTGTCTTGTTGCGCAATATCTGCAAACGGGACATGCCTATTAGCGACATTTTCATATATGAAAAAGACCGAAATACTGTTGTTTTCTCTTAAATTATACGAAAAATCGCTTACCTCGAAAACTAGCAAAGACCTCCGAGGGAAGTTTCGCAATCTGACCTCGTGTTCGCGACGCTATTGGTACGGCCTCGGCTTGCTGGTCACTTCCCCCCTTGATATTTCCTCGCTCGTCCCGCTTCTTCCCTCTTGGAGCTGGCGGGAGAGGCTTGACATTCTTGAGAGTCAATTTGACCATAAAGTAAAAGGTCTCTATATCCGGAAAGTACGGGATGAAATCTTCCAAAGCTTTGGGACAAATCGGGTTGCCGTCATGAATATCATCGTTACATAGACACCCAAAGCCTGGTAGGGCCGTGGCGACCGTTCCATGATTCTTGTACTCTATTGCGACGCGCCTGACGCCCCTGAAAGCCCTAAGATTATGATACGGTTGAATGCCTGGGTTGATGATGGGGCCGCGATACCGGACACAGAGAAGATCGTGGGCGTAATCAATGTGGATCGTGGGCCTCTCCTTAGAATGCAATAGCCTTCCAACCGAAGTCCCCTTCAAGAATGTCTTCGCAGCATCCCATGAGTATTTGTCAATTCTAGCGATGCGGCCGCGGGCTCTCCATGCTGATCGATCAGATGGCGCATCACCGGACGGAGAAAACCTCCAACAGTCATCCATCCTTTGCCTCCTAACGAGTTGCATACCGAAGAAATGGACATTGGTAGAAAGAAATGCCTGGCGCCATATCTCGAGCTTTAGCTCAGGTACAAGGTCTTGGTACTTTGAGAACGTTGGGGTCGACTTTTCTGCTGAATCCGGAGCGGCATTTTGTCCTTGAGGTCGGATTTTGCGTGCCATCTACAGTTATCCGAAGTTAGATGTTCATCAGTGGTAAGTTATATTGGGAAACTTTGGATAAGTAGAAATACTAACCTTTACGAGGTGCGAAGTGCAATGCGTATCGGGGAGACGCGCGTTGAGAGGTATGAGGAGTAAGCGGCGGAAAGAAGCGTGACGTATGAATTTTCACAGTCGCAAATGATTGTCTTTAGACGCCGAAAGGCAAAATATGGGAGCGTAATGTAGGTGTGAAGGGAGATTTCTGGCCCTAATACTGGTGGTGTGAAATTTTAGAAGAGGTTGACAGCGATGTTGGTGAAAATTTAAAATGGTAAGTGCGAAATACCCTACCGGCGGGGAAGGTTGGATGCCTGCCTAAGTTACTAATTCTACAAGTTGTTTTTATCGTATCTTTAGTTTAATAAATATGCGTTGCTGGGACAAGGTAACGACAGATGTCATGAACCATTCGCAGTCAGCTGTAAGTTCTCATCCCCTCCTACAGTAGGCGCAGTACAGTACAAGTCATGCAGGTAGTGGTCAACGCGCCATCGTATAGTGGGAAAATAAACCAGACATCTAGCTAAAGACGGCTACCTAGTAGGAGGTAAAAGGGGTAACTCGGTACCTAGGTAGGAAGCGAGTAGACTATTTTGGATGCCTCAATCACCAACATACAGGAAGGACGTAGTTAAGAATATGGTAGTGACTTAATACGTCAAGAAAACAGGCACCTACCTGAGCTTTAAAAAAAAATACATTTCATCATGAGATCAATACTTGAGCTTGCCGAAGATATAAAATACAATGCTAGAGGGATTAGTGATGTTGCATTTAATCTAAATGCAAACAAGCCAAAGCCAGATCTACAAGATTATACGATTACAGCAATAATATGAGAATCGTTAAAGGTCTATTAGGGCGCAAGATAGAGTGAGTAATGAATATAATGTGCGCCAGTAACGATAGACTAGAGTATCTAAGTATGCACTTCATAGGAAAGGGAGTATAAGAGCGTTCAAGAGTCGTTTGATCCCAGATCATCAAGTCAGTAATTCCTTAGACCCAACGAACAATATTCCAGCTCTGAAATTGGAACGTACGGCTTGTAACCCCCTTTCCCCCAAATAATACTTCTCGTTGGTTTACTAGGGCAATTCCTCGACCTAGGTATTCAGGGGCATTACTTGATATAATAGTACCTGTGTAACTCAACTTTTTGAAATCAGGAGATATGAAAATCTATTCCATCGCCTATTAAAGTAATGCGATTGTAGCTAAGCGCAAGAGCTCATTTAGTCCTACAAGGTGGTCATACATGTGATATGCATCGAAACCCGATGCCCTATTCGATTAAGCACCAGCAACCACAGCCAAACTCTCGTAAATAGTCTTCTTCACGGCGTAGAACGTACCACCAAGCTGGGTAGCCGGGCCACCATCTGTCGGTAAACCGATGCTCTCCACGTCGATCCTCCCTGCCGTAGTCTTCCGCACGACTACCGACCCATCCACCAACAGCGTACCTTCACCCCTAAACTCTGCTGTGTGACCCGACTGCTGCATGGCCTTCCTCAGGTCTGCCAGCCGTAGGTCACCTACGTGTAGAGGCTGGGCGACGGACCGAGCTGCGGAGGCCATGTTGGAGGGGAGGACGTCAAGTGTAGGTTCGGCGGGCCCTTCTGCTACCTTTGCCACTTCTACCACCTCTGCCGCCTCTGGCAGAGATTCCGTCGAGTCTTCGGTTTTCAGGCGCTTATTTGCAGCTTCCTCGTCGCGGCGTGCTGCCAATTCCTTGTGCATTGCCAGCAGGCGTCCCGTAACTGTCGCAATGCTTAACCCACGAACGTTCTGCCATTTAAGCTGTTTCACAAGCGAGGGAGCTAGCTTCACCACCCAAGCATTCGTATCAACGCTTGCATCAATAGTCACACCCACGTTTGGTGTGTATATGCTAACGGAGCCTTCGGCTAAGAGTTTCTGACAATCCGAAGCTAGCGTCAAGGTTTCTCCCTCGCTTCCGCCGATGAGAATGAGCTTTCGAGGTTGGATCAAGGGGATCAACATGTGCAAGCTTCTCTTATCATGAATGCCACTAAGATCAATAAACTCGACTTCCAGCTCGATAGCGATTGTCTGCTTTGTTAATACTAGTTTCGATGGGCCCAAATTTGTCTCATCCGGATCGTCGGGAATCCCATCGAGTTCGTCTTCGACGGGACCATCAGACAACGCCGGTTCAAACTCATCGGTAACGTTGCGAGTAAGGTGTGGCCTCTTCGATGGGCCAGAGCCCTGATTTTTAGCCGAAGTCGCAGCATTATCCCATTTCCGCTTCTTTCCGAGTTTCTCCTCGTCCTCGTCCTTCCCCAACTGCGCTAAGTCCTGGCCATCATTATCATCCCTTTCCTCTGCCCTTAAGTAGTCCTCTGGTCGGATAAGTTCTCCATAGTCGTCGGCACGCTTTCGACGAACCGGGTGTGGAAACATTCTATCTCGACCCTTCTTATTCCTCACGTCGAAATCATAGACACCCTTCTTCTTTAGTAATATGTTGATGCCGAGATCTTCGTCTGTCAGAGCCGCCTTCTTCCTGCTAGCCTGGCCCATCGTGGTTGCAGCATTCAAAGCCCTGCCTTGTTGCTCATTATCGGAATCCTCAGACTCCGACTCCGACTCGGAAGCCTCATCGCCTACGTCTCCGGCCGCTTCAAGCACATTGGCCCCTCCACTTTGGAGGGTAGTTTGAAGCTGACGCTGCTGCGCAAGCCATTGTTGATAGATGACAAGATCGTTTCCTTCTAAAGGTTGCCTTTTTGCGTCTATAAACTCGAGTTCGCGCGGGTTTGCGCCATTTGAGACTTCGCTTACGCGTTCTTGACTCTCTTTCCACCATGTCCATAGACTTCTCGCCAAGGATGGACGTGTCTCCGAGGCTAAGGACGGGTACTCAGTTAGGATGACCATGTTTTTCGGGTCTTGCGCAATCCGTTTTAGTACGTCTTTTGAGAACCCCCACTCGAGTGTAGAGTCGCTCGCGAGAATGACCTTGCCAGCCACGGAACTCTCGTCGGTTTCCCCAAAGACCTTCTCGATTTGACCCCTTCTATCCAGTAGTTTCAGGAACCTAAAGTCGAATGGGCCTGCTTCCTTACCAGACTTAGCGCCATCTGTTGTGCCATTAACTCTCCTAGAGCCATCGACCACAGCTTCAAATTCACGGACAATACCATCGTCCATCCATTCGAGCATACTCCGAGCGTATCGCATAGTGCTGTGAATATTACGCCCTGCAAGGTAGAGTTTAGCGGTTTTGAGTTGGCCGTCGCCCGTCACTGCATCCGCTCGCCACGCATGGTCCAATAGGTAGGCCAGCTCCAAGACTCGAGCGCTTGAGTCGGTAGGTATAAGAACGGTACCTCCTCTTGTGGTACACGCCTTGACCTTGTTTAACAATTGTTCGTCTCGCTTGGTCCGGCCTCCCGCAATAGACGCCTTCTCGCCTCCTCTGCTACTACATACTAGAGCAGTCGGCTTTCGTAGCTGTTCGATAATTTCAGCACCTCCACCTCCTGCACCGCCCAGCCAAGCCGCTCCTGCAAACACATTTTCACGTCCTTGGTTCCAATCTACGGCGTACACAATGGATTCCAGTCCGTGTTGTATATGCCATATAGTGCCTCCTAGGGTTCGACCCGAGTTGTATGCTGTGATGGTCAACCCATTCAAAGGAGGAGAGAATGGAGAGCCCAGTGGTTGGTGAGGCTGTGAGTACTTCAGAGGGTGGATTAGTGAAAATATGTCGCGATTTCTTCGAGGGTGGGGGCCTGCAGGAGTATATCGGAGGAAGACTGTTGGGTTGCATACGAGACCTCATCGAGAGAGGTAGAAGCTATGGTGGTGGCGGCGACTGGAGTAGAGGCGTAAAGGTCCTGGAGTAGAGTGCGACCTAAGGCAATGACTGGAGATGTTGCATATACCGGGATTGCGGTGAACCGGGGAAAGTGTTTACAGCAGTGCGCAAAGGCGGCGATGTGATTTGTTGTGGCGTGCGTTAGAAGGATTAGAGATAATGTAGGCACCTGTCTATAAGGTAGTTAGTTACACGGTCAATACGGGTATTGCGTTATTAAATCAAATAGAATTAGCTCACTTTTCTAGTTCTTTCAGCTTGGCGACGTCAAAGGACTCATCCCAACCGACGTCAACCAAAACCTTGATACCTCCATCTAACTCAAGGATAGATTGCGACGCGGCGGATTCTGATAGCGCTCCCTGTAACGAGCTGAAGGTAAACATGACTACGTCATCGTACTAGAAGATTCAAGAGGTGATTCTCTAGCACAGTTAGTGCTTAGATGGTTGATGGTTTATCGGCGATGTAAGTTTGCGCCAATCCGGGGAAAGAAATTGAAAGGTTGTTGTGGATGCAAAAGAAGATCGGAATGCTTTGAGCTTTCTTTGAATTCGCGGTACCCAAGTTAATTATTTGCATTACCTAAGCAACCGTTACCATCAACGCTAACATTAACACTAATGTTCTAACCTAGCTCGTTACCTTTTTCGTCTGATAAGCTAAGCTATATTTGGAAGTACGTTGCTTTAGTGTAGGGTCCATTCTTGCAGGTACGCGTCGAATTAATCACGTTTATACTGGAAATGCATTAATAGAGTAATGCCTTCAATTTCATTCTACTATAAGAGCCTAGGCTACTTATATACATAAGTATTACTATAGTAGGGTTGAGTGAGTGCATGGACCACTCGATAAGCTGCCAACCTAAATTTAGTAAATCCTCTTTTGGGTAGGTGGGGTATGGAACTTGTTTGTGGGGCAGATGCCAAACCCATGTCAAAGTCGCCAAGGCAAGAAAAGAAAAACCATCGGAAAATCACCGGAATGTTATCGTGTCAATTCCCATAATTCAATAATTCCATCGATCTACAGCCCCTGGCTCGTTCCATGCGCCGCCCTATCTTGGCTTTGATTTCAGATGCCAATGCCAACTGTGGCCACAAGTACGAGACGAGAAGAGACAAAAGATCAAAGACGAACCCCTAACTAACAGCTCACCCTCCTGTTTTTGCTTCGTCCTATACTTAATCGCCGACTCCAGTTCACAACTACAACTACAACTACAAGCTATAGCTAACAGCTAATAGCTATAGCAACGCGCTCTCCCCTATATACGAGATATACGAGATACCATGGAACACTTCCGATCTTCATGATTTGCCGAACCCCGAACTGAACCATACTACGTCTCTAGATACCCCGTATGCGACGAGGCACACAGCATTAAATTGCCTACATAGTATTGGGTCTATAAAGATTACCAAAAAAAGAAAAAGAAAAAATACCCGGTTAGACGTCTACCAGTCCTCCATCATGGCTGATTACTCCATGTATCACGCATTGGGGCAAGGCGAGCAGCTTGATCCCAATGACCCCAACCGAACAAGTCAACCCGCTCCTCCTCAATTTCAGCCGCCCGTTGCTCAAAATCCATACCAGCAAGGCCCTGCCTACGGTTCTCCCGCACCCCAAAGCCAACAGTATTATGGAAGTCCCCCACCGCCTGCTCTTGGTACGCCTGGGTTCGCGGCTCCGCAAGATGCAGGTCTTGCTTCGCAGATGGCAGGCATGTCGTTAGGAGATGGGCAACATACGGCAAGGAGAAAGAAGAAGGATCGACACGTCTTCCATGCTGTCGAAGCACCGGCTGGTTCCTCTCAGGCATATAATGGCATACCACCAGTAGGGACACCAGCTACGGCTTTCTTGAATGCGGATCCCTCTGTACAACCCGGTAACCAGTTTATTGGCCAACCCCTTTCGCCGAATCAGTTCCCGGCGCCCGTTAATGCCCCGTTCCACCCCGCAGCTCCAGCGACTCCCGCTGAGTTTGCTGCAAGAAATAGCCAGATAGATCCAGGCCATGCGCCTACGTTTGTGCCAGCATCAGGTGGAGGACAAGTCTCGCCAGACGATATTCCCAGTGTGCCAGCTTCCAGAGACGTAGCACAACAATACTACCTAAGCAACGTATACCCTACGTTCGAGCGTCATGTGCCCCCTCCAGCTACCGTCTCTTTTGTTGCCTACGATCAAGGCAATTCCTCACCCAAGTTTACTCGATTGACAATGAACAACATCCCAGCCAACCAGGACGGCCTAAAAAGCACCGGGTTGCCTCTAGGTCTTGTCTTACAACCACTAGCTCGTCTTCAACCTGGTGAGGCAGAGGTTCCCGTACTCGATTTTGGCGATGTTGGACCACCAAGGTGTCATCGATGCCGTGCCTATATAAACCCTTTCATGATGTTCCGCTCAGGTGGAAGCAAATTCGTGTGCAATCTGTGCACATATCCCAATGATACCCCTTCAGAGTACTTCTGTGCGACAACGCCTCAGGGTGTAAGAGTAGATCGGGATCAGCGACCAGAGTTGACCAGAGGAACAGTCGAATTTTTAGTGCCTAAGGAGTACTGGACGAAAGAGCCGACCGGTATCCACTGGCTTTTTGCAATTGATGTTACTCAGGAATCTTATAATAAGGGCTTTTTGGAAGCTTTCTGTGAGGGCATTCTTGCTGCTCTCTACGCCTCGGAAGAGAGTGATGAGACAGATGAGAGCGGCGAGCCGAAACGGCGAATTCCGGCTGGTGCAAAAGTCGGATTCGTTACATATGACAAGGACATACATTTCTACAATTGCAATGTGAGTTCTCGTGTACCTTGGTGGCAATATCTATCCCTAACAGCTAGTTAGCCCGCTCTAGAACAGGCACAGATGATAATCATGCCTGACATCGAAGACCCGTTTGTGCCGCTTAGCGACGGGCTGTTCGTTGATCCATACGAATCCAGGGCCGTCATTACATCGTTACTTACGCGGTTACCAACCTTGTTTGCAGACATAAAAAATCCGGAACCTGCTCTACTACCGACATTGACATCCTGTCTAGCTGCGCTGGAAAAGACCGGAGGTAAAATTGTATGTTCGCTGTCAGCTTTACCTACGTGGGGACCTGGCCGACTTTTCATGAGAGACGATGGCAAGTACCCCGGCGGTGAAATAGATAAGAAACTTTTCTCTACCGAACATCCCGCGTGGAAGAAAACTGCAGAGAAGATGGTTGCGGCCGGAGTAGGGGTTGACTTTTTCTTGGCTGCTCCATCTGGCGGATATTTGGACATAGCCACCATTGGTAAGTATACACACGAGGCCTAATTCCATCGCCATCATCTTCATTGTAGCTAACCACACCCATAAAGGTCATGTCTCATCTACGACAGGCGGGGAGACATTTTACTACCCTAACTTCGTAGCCGGTCGCGATAACGCCAAGCTCTCCCTCGAGATCAAGCATACTGTCACGAGAGAAACAGGTTATCAGGCGTTGATGAAAGTCCGATGCTCGAATGGCCTTCAAATCTCCGCGTACCATGGCAACTTTATACAGCATACCTTCGGAGCCGATCTCGAAATAGGCGTCATAGACGCCGACAAAGCTGTGGGCGTAACGTTTGGCTACGATGGAAAGCTGGATTCAAAGCTGGACGCCCATTTCCAATCCGCCTTGTTATATACTACCGCGTCAGGCCAACGAAGAGTCAGGTGTTGCAACGTGATCGCCAGTGTTAGCGACAACCCAAGAGAGTGCATGAAATTCGTGGACCAAGATGCTGTCTACACGATTCTCGCTAAGGATGCTGCTTCTAAGCTTGCCTCGACTTCTAGCACCCTCAAAGACATACGACTAGGATTAACGGAGAAAACAATTGATATACTAGCAGGGTATCGCAAGAACTTCTCGTCCCAGTCACATCCTCCTGGACAACTTGTTATGCCGGAGAAACTTAAGGAGTTCTCAATGTACATGCTTGGGCTTCTTAAATGCCGAGCATTCAAAGGAGGCAATGAAACATCCGACCGGAGAGTACATGAAATGCGCATGATTAGATCAATAGGCGCTCCAGAACTCAGTCTCTATCTATACCCTAGGATGATACCCATTCACAACTTGAACCCGGAAGACGGATTCCCCGATGAGCAAACGGGCTATTTGAAGATGCCCCCAACCATTCGTACATCATTCAGCCGGGTCGAGCCAGGTGGCGTATACCTGGTGGATAACGGGCAACAATGCTTGCTATGGTTTCATTCCCAGACCTCACCTAACCTACTAGTGGATCTCTTTGGGGAGGGCAAGGATAGCCTCAACCAACTCGACCCGTATAGCTCTTCACTGCCAGTTCTACAGACGCACTTGAACGCCCAGGTCCGGAACATAATCGAGTTCCTCAAGGTCATGCGTGGTTCTAAGGCGCTGACGATTCAGTTAGCCAGACAAGGAATTGATGGGGCCGAGTACGAGTTTGCAAGAATGCTCATTGAAGATCGGAACAATGAAGCGCAGAGTTACGTCGACTGGCTAGTACATATACACAAGGGCGTGCAACTCGAGGTACGTTGATTTCTTAGCATCTTTGCGCTACGATGAGCTGAAGGTTCTGGGGAATTAGCTGGTACTTTAGAAGTGGATGGAGGGCATTCACTAACCTTACTCGATGTAGTTGGCTGGGCAAAGACGAAAGGAGGGCGATGACCACGCTTCCCTAGCGTCGACGTTCCAAGGGTTAAGGCCGCAGTATTGGTAAAATACCCCTGTGTCAGCAGTTACGTGTACAAATAGGCTTAAGTACAAGGACCCCAGGGTTGAAAGGTATATTTGACCTTGGACGGAGACCTTGAAAGACAATGGACTCTAGTACCCAGAGTGCATGCGATATTTTCACCTCTAGGTTCCACCGCATCGGCACCAGGTCATGCTTTTCAGAAAATGGGAGCGGCAACGAGCCTTTACCATACGACCGGCCCGTTCCCCCGTTGACTTCTCGTGATTTCAATGTAAAATTGTGTCGCCCAACTTCCCCGATCAAGACATGTCAGTCTCTAGGTCATTACTTTTGTTTATTTTCCGCGAGGCCATCTCATAAAAATAACGATGCGTCTTTCCTAATGGGAATAAGTATCTTGCTTCGGCCGAAAACCTCCTCCCTGCATCTCGCCTGTGACCGCAGCCAAGCAAACAAGCGGAAGTGAAATCTAAGACATCTGAAAAAAGCCGATTCCTTCAGCCCGTTTCAGCGTTTAGTAACGGCCGTGAGTCCCGTTTAATCCGAGTCAATCAAGATATCTGCGGTCGGCAATTGAATGTCCAGGATAATGCTTCATGGACATTATTGATTTACACTTCCATTAACTACCTACGTACATGAGAATCTAAGACAATGTATCGTCACGATTATCTCCTCGCTGGAGGTTTAGTGAATTCAAGTAGGTACCTACCTGATATTGACTTCGGCCAGGACAAGATAGCCTTACAGTGAGCGTCGTCATCTCGTATGCAGCCAGCCACAATAGCATAGTGTCGAAAATACAGCGAAGAGGACTCAAGTTTCATATCTAACTTACAGCTTTTTAGCTACAGATGACTTACCGCACTTCAGCGAGCCTCGCTCTTCTGCTGATCACCATCATAGCAGCATACGTCCGCTCTCATTTACACCAACAATCTTATTAAATTAGATGTTACCATAGCTCTAGAGACTAAGAATTACCAATGACTTTTTGATATTGTCTTATAGCATCTAACGTAGTTGTTGAAAGCCGCATTGCAGTTCTAGTCTATCACGCTGCCTTATACGCCCCCATGACTAACATAACTTAGGTACTTAACAACGATAGGTTGGATTCGATGAGACAGTATGTTTAGCCTTCTGCTTCAGACCGTCTCTATAATGAACCTAATCTGTTTACGCATATTGGACCCTTCAAACCAAACTACTTAACAAGTAGATCTTATAAGACTACTGCTGGGATAGCCTAGGTTTCCCTAATACGTTATATGATAGTCAAGACATCATCATGCCGACAGGCGATAACCCAGACAAATTACCACCCTCGTGCCAGACTTTCATCATATAGGTCAAAGCCTTGTACATACGAAATTAGTTGCGCGTAGCATCCCGCGACCATCTGGGTGGGATTCAAAGTATACTCCCAGCACTCGGGAAACCACAGGGTATTCTCAGACATACATTCGGAGGAGTCTGAGTTGTAGTCACAATATCGCGTGTGCTAATATGACGACTATGCATACAAGACTCCTAGCTCCCAAGCATGTGAATGCAAGCATCCGGAGATGCGTGTATTTGTTACAACTCCAACGCTAGAGGCCTGATGCTGAACCTCTTGCCGCCTTGCAGCCCCTGTGGCGTTTATTAATGTACTAAGTGACTATAATATGCATAGGGGAGATTCAAGCTTTTATGGACAGGACATTGAACGACCGGTTGGCCTATCCCAGGTCTGCGCGCATTGTTCTAGGCCTTATTTAGGAGGGAAAAGCATTTGATCCAGGGCTGGGTTCACTCAGGTTGACGCCCGACGCTCCCTGTAAATGTAACAGTACCGGGTATGCATATTCTATAGCCGGACACACAGTGGCTGCATATACATCGCACACGATGCCCAAGGCCTGGGCGATCGATCTTGCACCACGTCTTTAATCACTTAATTCCATACTTGCTTGAAAGTTTTGCTTCATTCTCATATATATGCTGTATGCATGCACATTTTTATATGATCTTGCTGAAAGGCCCAGCCAGCCGAGGTCTCAGCACGCCGCCCTGTTAGGCACATATAAAAAAATCCAGCCAAACGCCGTATAAGCCTCATGATGCTGCGTTGACAACGATATGACGAGAGCCTAGACTGACTAATAAAAAAGAAATTCTTCCCCTAGCACCCCCCACACACTCATTCACGCCGGTCTTACTTCCATGCGAGTTTGGCGTTTGCTGACTTGATAATGTTATGTGATATATGATTAAATTGTAGAGGCTAGGGTCTGTGATGTCAAGATATTAGTAATTCCGTGACTGATGAGTTACTCTAGATTTTAATAGAGTGCCGAATCTTGGTACTGTAAATAGGAGCCACATATTAAATTGAGATAAACTTCATGTGATTCGAGCCTCATAGCTACAAGCCTTAAGTACTGCATACCCATGACTGTTGGGGTGCATGGATCTCGATTCCATCGGACTTGGCCGAACACTTTACCACATGAAGATATTCACGGTAGAGAACATGAGGGGACCAAACTCTCCTTCGATAACAGATGCGGCACGTTTCTCCCAGTGCTCCTTGCGTATGCATTCTCACGCAATACACGTATATTACGAAATGCTACTGTATAAGACATGCAAGTGAAAAACATAGCAGCAAAGACCCCAGCGCTAGGAACAGTGCCTAATCAGCCAGAAAGATGGTACCTCATAATAAATCCTAAAGAGACCGCTGAAGATGACATTATAATATATCATTACGTGATAGAAGCAGGGACCATAACATAAGTAACTAGGTTAAGAATACACAAAAAAAAAAAAAAAAAAAGGAATTAACATGGCTACTAGCCTTCTACTCTTTACATCCATATACCCACGCATAATTACCAGACCTTAGAAATAAGCAGCTACCTAGAAATTACCCACCCCTGAGTTGAGTCGAAAGTCCCGGTATACGACCGGATTGCCGGGTTGAATCACCCACATGGATTCGTATAACATTCGACGCTGTGTAATGACGTACGAAGGACTCGGCGTCCTCGCCTGTTAGAGCCTCCTCTTTTCTATTTCACGACGTAAGCATAGAAATTCCATATCGAGGATCTGGCCGGCTCAAGACGCCTTGGATCTCGTTCGGGTCGAAGACGCGGGAGAATATCTCGAGGTCGCTCGGCGCCGCGGCGGAACCATTACTGGAGCTGCTGCTGGAGCTGGACGAGGCCTTTGATTTGCTTTTGGAGCTGCTGGAATGGTGGCTGTGACCGTGACTATGGCCGTGCCCGTGACTGCTACCGCCCCTGCTCTTCTTGGCAATGTCGTCCAGGATCAGCTTCGCGGTGCTCTGGTACTGATCCTCGAAAACGAATGCGACATAGTCGAATCGCCCACGGATGTCCGGGTCGTAGAGAAAGACATCACGCCAGAGCTCAGCGAGCTCCTGCGGCGGGTTACGATGACCATTACCCAAACCGAAGTCGCCGATGACGACAGTCCGATGCTCGTAGTAAATACAGATGCGTAGCGCGGCACGAATTTTATTCCTGACCATTTCGCGCTCCAACGGGAACGCATATTTGGAACCGCCATGGCTTAGCTTGGGCCAGCGCGCAGCGGGCATCGAGACGACCGGTAGGTCATACCATTGATCTAGCTTCTTGTATTGGTCGTGTGGCCCCCGGAAGACCACGACAAATTCAGAGTAGATGCCACCTTCGGATGGGATGGGATAGTTACTCTCGACATCAGATCCGGGACCAGGGGTACTAAGCGTTGCTGAGAGGTTGCTGCGTCTGCAGAGTCGCTCCTCATACCCAACCTACATAAAGTAAGCATATAAATATCGTAGTCGTTGTAGTTGTGTAAAGTGGGAGAGACTCACTACTCCGGTTTCCCAGTCGCCACCAGCTCTCTTATCATTCGCTGCGCATATGAACGGTATCCGAATGTGTACTTTTTCCTTCCAGTCAATTGCGAAGTCGGCGGGATCCCCTGAGCAGACATCTAAAATAGTATGTTAGAGTAGATATCATTCACGGCGGAGGCTAGCTATATGTACAGAATTCCGGAGGGGATGGAGAAAACCCGCTGACAGAGCTCTGAAGCGGAATCTGCGCCAGCGGCTGTTGGAACAAATAGGAATGAGTTGGCCATTGGCGTGCATAGTCCGCTCTTATGACCGGGATGTAGTGTCGCTTCGTTTCCGCCGCAACTTCAGAAGGCTTGGGCTTTGAAGAAGGCATTATGGAAGAGACTTAGGTAGTTGGATGGAAATAGCGGAGTGTTGGTATGAACAAGAACAAGTAACTAATAATCAACAACGAAGAGATAATTCACGTAGCTGGGCTTTGATATTGCTTTATATGAAAAGTAATAAGAAAACCGAGACGGGATGCAGCTGCTCCATCTACCTACATTGATAGTCTCGAATAGGAAGGGAGTCATATTCACGCTGAAGTATCAGGCACGTCCCGGTCAGGTCAACGACGGCCATCAGACGGGAGAAACTCTTGTGTTACCAATACAAGATGATTGCTATTATCGAGTCCACTATGTCCTAGACATTGAGATGAAGTGAATTCAGACAATAGGTTAAGAGGCTCGCTATCCATAATATAACCCACCGCAGCGCTTCCGCGCCGTCTTTACCAGCTTGGTATTCCGGTAGGGTGGGAGAATTAGACATCTGTCTCTGTGACACAGTTCGGCTCCCAGGTAGATGGAATCGCTGTTCCAGTCGAAGATCAGGGCGCACTGCAGATAACCGAAGTCGGACAGATCTGGTACTCCTAAGCCCGCAGCATCGTAGAACCCCTGCGTGCAAAACGATCCTAACGGGTGATGAACCCACGAGCCCGTCTTACTGCAGTCTAGCCGTTCGCAAGTAGACGCTACGATACTAGGTGTTTTTTTTTGTTTGTATCGACGGCCCGGATCGATCTCGGTACAAGGTAAGCTGGGCGGTAGGGTAGCTGAAAGTAAAAAAAGGGGGGGAAGATGGGTTAGAGGCTCTTAGGCGAGAATTCAAGCGGAGAAGCAAAATTAACTAGTAGAATAAACACGGGAACTCCGTCTCGACGGCGTGACCGGATATAGGTAGGTAAATAGTAACACTATGTCTTCTTCGCTATTCGCTAGAGATTGACGTGCATACCTTGTAACGGGAACTTCACAGTCACGATCTACGGCAGGGTTGCTCACGTAACTATATCGAGTGTACTTATTTAATATTCTGACATGATATCATTGACAATTTGTATAACGAGTAAAAGTTTAGCTTGTTATCTTTTGACCGAGTTTTCGGAGTACTAGTTATTAGAACAGGTGATAGATGACTTCATAGTATACGTTGTGCCTTGTGACAGCTTTTTTTTTTCTTGTGAAAAGCGTAAAACGACTAATTCGGGGCATGAGATGAGATGAGATGTGATGGTGTATGGAGATTGCCTCTATCTAAAGGTACTTAGACTTGCACTTAGACTTGGTGGAACTCGAGACGGCTTCATTAAGACAAGTTCCGCTTTAAGAGAGATGTTGAGAGAAATATGAAAGTGAACGATGACTAATAAAAAGAAGGAAGGGAAAGAAAAAGGAACGGGATAAGGTGGTCCGTGCTTAGGAACCGGTCCGGGATAAACTTGGCTTTCCGAAAATTGAATCACTTCCATGCCCTGTCCGATTGCTGTAAACTCTTTAATCAATACCTCAGGCATTCCATAATTTTTTATAAGAGAAGACATGTCATGCGATGAAGCACACAATACACAAACTTTTAATTAGTATGTGTTCATAATGTTAAAAAGTGAATCGGAATCACCTGAATTTTCCGAACATCTCATAATAAATTGTGTGAGATGAATTCTATCCTTCCGCTTCTGAGAGGAGCGTCACCTCGACTCCCCCTGAAGCTTTCATCACGGACGGTCCCGCGATCTTTCATTTCAACCGTCCCCAGTTCAGTCGCCGGTTTTCTTGATTTTAAGCCTCAAGATCCTGTCTCAGATGTGAACATTAATGGTTTCGTGCGGTCTGTCCGTGCAATGAAGAAATATCACTTTGTCTCTCTCGGCGATGGCTCTTCTCTCGAACCACTCCAAGCTGTAGTACCTGCTAACCAGGCCGAAGGGTACGAGATCCAGGTCTGAATCAACCCTCTACTATATCCACCATTGCTAATCATCCATTCAATAGTCTGAGTACTGGGGCAGCAGTCCGACTACATGGGTCTTGGATGCCATCCCAGGGTCGTGGACAGAGCCACGAGTTGCATGTTGAACGCGCCGAAATCTTGGGACCGTCTGATGCCAAGGTTTGTTTAGGCATAGAATCCAAGGCCACCATGCCTCACGAGTTCACGTGAAATAGCTTACACGTTAATAGACGTTCCCATTACAAAAGAAATACCACACTCCAGAATATCTTCGGACCTTACCACATCTTCGTCCAAGGATACCGTTCAATTCGGCCGTCCTGCGGCTTCGCTCTGAGATCATTACATCTCTGATCAAATTCTTTAACAGCCGCGATTTCACACAGACTCACACGCCTATTCTCACTTCATCAGACTGTGAAGGCGCTAGTGAGGTATTCCACGTGTCAGCCAGTGATTCAACTCAGTCCTCTACAGAGTCTGAGACACCCAAGTCTTTCTTCCGTCGCCCTGTATATACGACGGTGTCAGCCCAGTTGCATCTGGAAGCTCTAGCTCAGGCCCTTGGCAATGTCTGGACGCTGTCTCCAACATTTCGTGCAGAGAAAAGTGATACCCCACGTCACCTTAGCGAATTTTATATGCTAGAGGCGGAAATAAGCTTCACCGATAAGTTGGACTCCGTAATGGACCTTGTTGAGGATATGCTAAGACATGTCTGCACCGATCTGGCCGGATCGAGAAGTAAGAATGATATCTTAGCACGCGTAGGTGAAGGCTCCTCAGATCTGGCTGCAGCAGAGCAAGTTTCTCGACGTTGGGACGGTCTTGAACGGGAAGCCTGGCCGCGCATCACCTACACGGAGGCTATTGAGCTACTGAAGCAATCCGAAACACCATTCACACATAGTCCTCAATGGGGTAAGGACCTTCATACGGAACATGAGAAATATATTGCTACGAAAGTGGGCAATGACAATAGTCCTGTGTTCGTCACCAACTATCCGCGAGACATCAAAGCTTTCTACATGAAGGCAGAGGCAGAGAACCACGACACAGCGGCTCCTGGTGCAACCGTGGAATGCTTTGACCTTCTTGTGCCAGACTTCTGCGAGATCGCCGGCGGGTCCATGCGCGAGCATCGATTAGAGAACTTACTAGAGTCCATGCACAATCACAAGATAGCTCCGAAAGTAGCTCCAGATGACACGGCCAATCCATCACAAACGGTCGAAAATAACCTTAACTGGTATGTTGACCTACGGCGCTGGGGTTGTCCTCCTCATGGGGGCTTCGGCTTGGGTTTCGATCGGCTGATATGCTATCTCTCCGGGGTCCAAACAATACACGACACATCCGCGTTTCCCCGCTGGTACGGCCGATGTGATTGTTGAACACACAATATACTAGCGGGCATGCCGTGCTCGTTAACGCTTACTTCTCTAGGACGTGGAGAGTGTCTTGTGCCACCTTCGCACAATGCAATATTGATACTGACTTGACTGCCGAACAAGCTTTGTGGCGTCTGTCGTGCGTTGATTCGCATTTCACGAGGGCAAAATCAAAGTCTAAGGCCAGTTTTTGACAGGTCCTAACACGACGTATGGGTCTTGTGTAGCAATATCCACCTCTCCGCTTGTGTTAAGACGAGTTCGAGGGATACCTTAAAGAGAACACCGATCGACTGGTATTTACGATTCATAAGCCTCAGCTTACCATATAGAGAAAGTAAAGAATCATTTGAACGGTACCACCACCTTGTAATAGAGGTAAGGGACTTAAGAGTAACATGTTCTCCGCTGCTACGTTTAGATGTGCTTGATTGTAAACCATGTAGTGTACTCTAAGACAAGCAACAATATTACAATACAGAAGAGCCTCCCATGTGATAGTCCATTCCTATTCCACGCGTAGGGCTTTCAAGCTTCTCTAGCGCGTGGGTTCGGTGGCGATAGATCGACAGAGACTTGTTCATGATATTCGGCAGTTGGAGCACTTGCCTGCCGCGTAACAAGTACTTCATCCCCATCCCCGATCGGTGAATACTGGAAAGTGTTCCGGGGAAGTACAACAGGTGTGAGAGAATTTTCTTTCTTTTTTTTTTCCTTTTTTTTCTTTTCTTGTGGAAGATCCACAAGTGTGCGAATCTAGTCAAACACATCCTACTAGGGGGCTTAATATCCCCTCTAGGTAACTTACATTACGATCCTATAACCCCTTGAGCAAGAAACCTTTGGAGCTTGTGATATTTTGAGCCTCCAATCTTGGTGGGCACTTATCGCAATTCATCAGGCCACCATTGGTACGGCCGAAAGGGAGCAGCGTTCAAGTTGTCAGGGGCAAAAGTGATGAGTCTTTCCGTAGCTGGCGCACTCTGTACGACGGGCGGCTCTGATATGAGACACGTCTAAGTTGGAAATATCTGCGAACACCCAGATGACTACCAATTACTGGCCTTCCCGCGACCTGACCGGTGTAGCAGCGAATTTGCCCGCCCGCTCGGCCGTTTCTACGGCGTAGTGTTCGGTTTATTACTACGCTTTACCATCTCGTTCGGCTTTGCCAACTGCGCACCCACGCTACCTAATGCCGGCAAAGGACGGATTTGGTGCCATATGACCGCACCCTCAATCTTTAGGTCCTATTGAGGTTTCATCTAATGCAAGGAATATCAAAGGCAGCTATCCATTGGGGGTTACGGCCCCAAAACTGTCATTGATCGTTGATGCAGTTGGCCTTTTGTATGAAGGACACAACTGTTTCCCCCCCTCAATTAACCTTCAAGAATTCTGTTGGTTTCATCGCGATAGGGTGCAGATGCAAGCAGGCAGCCTTAGCCGCTTGCCAAGAATGAGTTCTATTTGGACAAGCTATAGGTAACATCGAGCCTGCGGTGTAATTCCCGGCGCAAAGAGCAGCCGGCAGATTCTTCCCGTTTTCCTTTCGTCACATTCATTATCACCATCTCTTCCTGGGTAGTGGACGTTGTCGATTTACTACTACTGCTACTACTACTGCTACTACTATTGCTGCTATTGCTACTGCTACTTACTACCACCGCTACTACTCCAAACGTATGCTGGGGGGCCCGTAACCCGTGAGGGGAAGCGTCGGTGCCCTCGAATATCATACAAAGGATGCCAAGTTGCTCCATTAGGTAACAAAGCCGCAATTAGGCCTGGCGATCCGCCGTCGGGAAAGGTGCTTCCTAATGAGCAGCTGATGAAGCGCTTGGCCGAACGACTATCGAAGGAAGGACGCTTGCCTACCCGACGAATCTCTGTGCTCCCGAGATGATTCACGTGTATCCGGGGTGCAGGATTACCTTGATCTCGTTGATACGATTGTGAACCCAGATCCTGATCAGCCCATGTTTCCACCGTGTTTCCACCCTTAGGGCCTGGGCTCGCTAGGCAATTAGCATCGGTTGAAAACGATATCACTCTGTACTGGATAACCGTTTCTTCGTTACACGATCAGAAGCTTGGCATTTTCTTGACATTTCTTGGCCACACCCTAATTTCTCTCTCTGGTAACGTATTGGGCGTAATAGGGTGTTAGTTGCAGGCTTGTTATTAAGTACCCCCTGTATCGCGGCGCAGATGTGTGATGCCAAACATTCACTGTTCGAATACAATACAATACAAACAACAAAACCATCATCTCGCTGCGCCGTCCAAGAACGACAAGACACTTGGTTTCTTTTAATATTGACCCACGGTGAGTTCAGCGGTACCGAGCACGGCATTTTGCGGGCATAATCGTATATACAGTATACAGTACGTTATTATTACTCCTGTGACCCACGTGTACTTTTGAGATGCGATCGCCAGTGGGTATTTCTCCATTTCACCGTTCAATTTGTTATGCGCTCGGAAGTTCAGGTTTCTGGTGGTGGTATACGATGTTCCACCTCACGGAGATATGGGCCCTATTAGTTTAGGCTCGAGATTCCGAAGTCCGCCGATCCCACAAGGAGCGCGTCGACCCTAATCTACATGACTACCTAACCTAATGTATGTAATAAGCTTGTAATAAGCTACTACTTGCTATATTATCTACCGTACATAATGTACAGGTTAGCAATCACCAACAGTATCACCGAAGGGCCGCGTCAGCACACGACAAAGGGTAGTTATGCTGTTAGAATAAGGTGGACATGGTGGACATGGTGGACGTGGTGGGGAACTCAACATGCTCCAATAAGCTATCGCCATGAATTTTGCATCTGTGGGTTGTTACGCTTGGCTCTGCCGAGATTCTCGAGCGCAGGGTAGGGTACAAAAGACATGCCAAGCTCTTCTGACCAAGAGCTCGGCGTGGCCCCCCTCCCCTCCCCTTTTGTAGTTTTGCTATTTAAAGGGGGGAAAGGTACGCTAGGACAAATAGGATATTGAGTGGCGCCCTAACGACGTTTCTGATTTGATTAAGTTCCTTGTCCTTGAATTAAGCTTAAGCAGCTTTCTCCATCGTTTTGAAGAGGGGGAAGAGGGTTGCATGGGATTCGGAACTTGGTTACGGTCTTGGGGCAGAAAAGAAAAAAAGATTAAGCGTAAGGAAGCAGATCCATAGGCTCTATCGTATGTACAACCCCGTAAATTACAATTCATACTTACCTTTTTGAGCATCTCCGAAAGTACCTCATAATCCCGGTAATCTCCAATTTCATAAGTGGACTGAAAGTGTGAAGTACCTTAGGTCAGGTAGATAGGTAGGTAGGTAAGGTAGGTAGGTAATGTTACCTACTACTCAGCCACTACGTAGACGGATACGACGGGCGAAAAAAACCATAGTTGAACTTCATGATGTTGATATTAGCATCACGTCATACGCTTCATCGCTCTAACAGCCTCCTCGCCGATATGACCGGGGACGCCATTTTGCCTATGTCATGATGAATTCACATGTGATAACAGCCTACTCCCTTGATACATACATACGTTTATTCCTTAGAAATTAGAGACGAGAATTGGGTAGGAATAGGCACAGTTACTATAAGACCAGCGACCGCTCTTCCTTGGCTCGTGCTCCTAAGGCTCTTCGCGGAAATATAGTACGAGTAATATCCTATAGGTGATCTATACGAAGCCGTATGCATTTATCATCGTGCCACAGGCGATACCCAAAATGGACTCATGGAGCAAATGCGAAGAGCCTGAGAGCCTGGCGGTGGGCCACGAACGGTGTCAGCGGTCAGCCGGGGGGGGCCTACTATGAGAGGACTATTGGCTATTAGCGAGGAGCGGCGAAGCGGCGTCTGAATAAGATTATGAACTATCTCTTGTGGGGTGCGAATCAGCAGCATCTGCGATCTTTCGCCAACTGCAGGAATGGAGCTGAGACTAGGGGCTAAGATCAGCATCGCGCTGCCGATTTTAGTACCCGTTTTCCGTTTTACAAGGCTCGTGTCCGAACCGGACAAGATGGAGATTTTTCTTTCTTTTCTTTCCTTTCTTTCTTTCTTACATGTACACATGTACTATATCGATTCTTGTGACCGAAGGCTTTCTCTACATACTAAGTACTAGGTATATAATGCATATTATAATAGTTAGCAATAATAACACTTACTCCAGAAGTGGGATGTTTTTAGGAATGATTAGACCAATGAGTACAGAATATAGAAAATTGATTTTACCCAACGGTTACATCCCGTTACACGACACTCTCAGAGATTACAACATTCAAAGCCGTGTTAGCTTCGTGTAATGTTCTCGATATAGGGGATCTATCTAGCGGTCGGTCGCATTACCCTAGGAAACATTCCTACCAATCTATGACATACGGCAGATATGCTACTCATGCTACTCATGCTACTCATGCTACTCATGCTACTCATGTGTTAGTCCGCTTGTGCCGCCAACGCGCAGTAGATTTGGCAAGTATGAAGTATGAGCGGCTGGTTCAGTCAAGTCTATTAACAACCTAGACCAGCTACTTGGTCGGATTAAACTACAACATACCCTGGATCTGAGTAATACCCGGGTTTATAAGAAATAACTAAGAAATAAGAAATAAGAATAAGATTTATGCTCATACTTACCCACAATCGCTCTACTTATGGTACCCATGAGCCTGTTGATATGTCCCTTACCCTGCTAGTGTTAGAATCTCCTCTGTTGGCTCTTCTCAACTTGACACGGCTCTCTGCGCATAAACCACATATTTACCTAACGCAGCTTTTGAAATCCAGAGTTCAGACATTCTATCCGCGTGTTCAAAAGGCACGTGCGTTACGGCCGTCTCGTTTCATTCCCGGTATCTATTTCCTTGACCCGCTAGCGAGTTTCAATAATTACCGCCATTACGTATCCTCACGAGGTAGATATCTAACTGGTGTTCTAGAAGAGACGTCGGAAACCTGCCGCTGTTATTCGATACCGATATGTATGTAGAATCTGGCTTGCTATAGCGGTGCTGACTCACGACAGCGATATGCTCTAATATCGTGCATGCGTAGTACTCAACATAAGGTTGGACCTCTTTACACATGGTCCTGTGACAAACTTTCTCATTAATGTCAGCTTGCCAATATCACTAGGAAAAAAAGCTGACTCGAAAGGTGCCGGGTTCATCTTCCTTCAAGAGTGTTTCCCCCCCGGCTACGTGACCCGAATCAAATTCCCAACGAATAATTTGGGTTGTCCCAGCGATTTGGGTTAAGAGTTCCCCGGTACCCGTACCTTGTCTCCCAGGTTGGGTATTAACTGGCGAGCCCCTGTTTGCGCAGGGCGTAGGTTTACTTACGTACAGGAGGATTACGCGCTCGGGTGATACTGCAGTCTTTTTGTATAACCACCGAGTTTACCGTAGCGCGCTATAATTAAGACCCCTAAGGAATCATGGCCTTGCATGTTATTCTTCTCTCTTTCGCTATATACTACTATCACGTACATACATGCTTATACATACAACATACAACATACATGGTGGTATATGATTCGTTTTATACGCCTCGAGACTAATGCACTCCAGACGCAAATTGTTGCATCTGGCCACTCGCAGGTGCCATTGTCGTCATGATGTGCGTGTTCGTGTATGTTAGGTGAATCAGATCACGACGATAATATGCACAACTTGCATATTTATTGCTATGTCACCGAAGAGATCTGCTAACCTGGGTTACACCAACTAACAGGTTAACAACCTAAATAATACATATTATAGGTCCGGTAACCTACGATGTTTAGTTGGTTTGTCCCGTGTTATATCCTCCCCCGCCGTTTGACCGGTAGTGAGCATGGAGCATGGAATATCCCGTATGTATCATCTCCTTAAAGCGGCTCGCAGGGCACAAAAAGAAAATAGAATAATACTTCCAGAACGTTGAGTGCCCCGTTTCGACGCCAGTAAGCTGACTGACATATGTACGTATCGGCTAGGACATGCTACGTAGATAGGTGACTAGCCCAGAAAGGATATTATAACAGTTCTCTTATTACCCGGTTTATGTAGGAAGCAAGCGGGGGCTGATTGATACTGCAAAGGAAGAAGAAAAAAAAAAAAAAAAAAGGAATTTAACTCATCCACGCGATGCGAAACCGACCGGATCAGTTGCCTAAATGAGAAGAAGGCTACAACAATAATTTCTTCAAAGGCCTATGTTGTAGCTAGCTCTACGATGCGGTGTGGGTGAGGGTGAGGATGAGCGAAACTTGGCGACTTGACTCAGATTGGGAATCGATCCGTAACCCGAGGGAAAGGTACCGGCTAAAAAGCAACCAGACATCTTACTCTACCCGTTGCGGGAATAAAATAATAGCGGTTACATATAAATAACAAAGGAATACTAATTCGAACCCGAATCGAGAAGGTGAGAGAGAAAATAAGGTAGGGTAGGATGGGATATGGATAGATCGGAGGTTTCTTTTGACTTTTAAGCTTCGTTTGACTGCAATATATCTTGCTTGCTGTAGCTGCAGGCTGCTCGGTCTCGTGTAACTGCGCTCGCTTTGTCGCGTTGGCATGCCGGTGGAGGGTGGGTAGTTCATTTATTTTTATTTTTATTTTATTTTTATTACCCCTCCCTTCCGTTATACATCGTAACCGCGCCTCGGGCGTAGTAGGAAAGCTTGATGTACAGGTAACGGGCTCCTCTATTTTATCATGCACATAGTATCATCTTAGGTAGTTAGGTAGTGTCATCTATATCTACCGGCGCTCGTTCGTGTGACCTACCTCCTTCAGTAACATACTATGCGAGCAGAAGATGTGATAATGGCAACTGAATGGGTGACCAATCGCCGAAGCCAGTAACTCGTTTCTACCTTCCACCGATACGAGCTTCTATCTGTTAAGTTACCTGCTAAGTCCAGCTAGCCAAGAACGCCTATAGTATCGCCTAGAATATCCCATGCAGATGTAGGTTCGTTTCAAGCATCAGGTGTCATTATAGATAATGAGGCTATAGTGTAGAGTAAGTATGTGATCTGTAACTTTATCGAGATGCCCTGGATCCAGGCCGGGGGCTGGACCACGATCGTATTCCTAGCGTCTTTATTAGTCGAGCAGTGCATAATGTTTTTCAGTCACCTCCGGGAGCATCAAACGCCAGTATGCAGCCTTCTTCTGAGGCCTTTTTTTCTTTTCTAAGAAGCGTGGGATGGGCTATACTGAGAGGGGTTGGGAACTTTCGTGATCAAATCTAGCCTCGCTTGGGCTTTCTCAGCGTCTGTTAGAAAGACGGAACCCCCACGAAAAAGGCATGGAGTACCACACAGTAAGCTGCGTTACCCGACAAAAACCGGTCCTGACGCCACGGCAAACGTGGCAGCTTTCACACGCCGTAGCCGGCCAGAAAATAATAAGCAAGTAGTATTGTTTTCTCCATTCAGCCTTCTGATGTTAGAGGCGCCTGGCGCACTTCAGGGCGCACGGTTTCGCGTTATATGACTAACTCCAGGTCTTTCATTGATTGCGCGTGGCGCAGGATGGCTGAACTAGCTCAAGAGGATGACCCCCGGCGCGATGAAGGGAGGGGTCGTTAACGTGGTGGTGGGCATTCTACTCTTTTTTCGGACAAGCGAAGACACGCCATTGGGTTCCGCTACCGTGGGCTAGGGACCGGGAAGATAATGCATGCCTGGGACTTGCGTGCTAGGGAAAATTCACACAAAAGGCGAAAATAGGAGCCCAGCGCCGCGGCTCCGTGTATGTATACACCTTAATGGGGTCACTCGGCCGTTCAAGCTTATCGTTTTCGAGGTTCGCCCCGGTAGCATAACCATATACGCTCTAATCCGCGTAAACCTAGTTCGAGCGACGACGAGCCGAGACTCGCTGATGAATCCTAATAACTAAAGTTCCAACAGTTCCAACGATAGTGTGGCTACTAGCCAAGTCACCCGCTATGACTACCATAGTAGGCAAAGGAATAGATAGCACTTTGTTAAGATAGCCAATGATGGAGAGGCGGAGGTAACGCTCTTGGACAGAAGAGGTGTCATTTCTCGAGTAGCACAGGGGGAGCTGACGTTACGGGCTTCGAAGCCGTGGGCTGTGCGACCACGTGCCAGATATATGGCATGGAGGCTGGAGGTTAACCCCATCTTGGGGGATTAGATAGGTCTACTGCAGCAAGTGAAATGTGAAATGCGACGAACAAAGCTCCCAGGATGATGTGTTGAAGGATTGTTGCTGCGTCAGAAGCTTATGCTTGTGTTACGACCTCGTCACTGCGTTTTATAAGATAGGGGGGGTTGTTCGGTGCCGACTGGCATTCAACTCCGTCTTGGGTTGGATATACATCGTGCCATTATGGATGACGGATCCGTAATGTATGTTTTCAATATATCTTATAGTATCGTCGTATATGAGGACTATCATCGTCTAAGTCTCATAATCCCGTAGCAGGGGATCAGGGTACGGGTACATAGGGTGCTCACTGCAGATCTGCAGGGCATTTTTGTCAGTAGCCTGATCGTGGGAGTGGGATTCTTTCCCACTTAGCTTAGAGTTGACATCTTTAGCCCTATGTGCCTCCAAAATTGCGCGGTGAAACGTCATTGGAGCGCCGAAAGATCGCAGATCCTCCCGTAAGGGTGATAGGGCGGGTGCACAGGCATATATTTTCTTTATGCCCACTGCGGAGATGACGGTAACGCGTGAACGCCAAGTGGAAAGGATTCCGTTTCGCTACTATAGTATGGATTATAGGGCTTGGTAATTGCTTTTATTTGCACTTTCGACATCCATTTTCTCATGGCGGTCTTCATGGCTGCTGTCCTTCAACAAAACCTGACAAGCCCCAAGCCCACCAAGTCTGCCAATACGGGAAAATGGCATTCTCACGTGGACGAACAGAAGAAAGTCGATCCGGTTCTCGGCCACTCGACCCGCTGTAATGGGACTTTGCGAAGGGAGTACTAAAAAAAGGCATCTTACCAATTAATTATGTGAGTATACATGGAACTTGGCTAACCACCACGCTTAAATTCATGCTTAAAGGTGAACGGACCAGGCCCTTCAGAATAAGAGGGTCTGGGGCCAGATCCCTCGTGGTCGCCAAGCTGCCAAGCTCGTGGCCAGCCCCTAATCAGCATCAGCCAATGTCAAAGTGGGATCAGTAGCAAGGGTTGGCCCCCTTAGCTTCTAACAAGTACCAGAGTTGAACTTCTTGTCATGGATATCAGCGTGACCGACAATTGTCCTTGGGGCCTCGGGCCTTGGGCGAAGGACGCTTACGATGATGACCGAAAAAGGCAGCGTTCTTTTTCATGGGTTAATCGAGCCTGGGTGGTCGCCTGTTCTCCCGTTATAGCCTAACATGTATGTAAGAGTTAAGAGTTGATAGGTCTACCATAGTATGGTATATGCATCAAACGCAAAATCACTTGTTTGCTTCGTGGGTGGTTGCTTAAGACTATATGATACGAGTTATCCGGCTCACCGACAATTACATTCACCCCTTTATGCATCTTCCCTTATTACAATAATTATCTAGATCGGCTGGGTATTATAGGAGCCATATGCACCCCAGGACCCAACACAAAAGAAGCTTGAATCCTTTGGAGATCTTCGGCTTCTTGGATGGATGGAATCCTACATAGAAGAGCATCAACATAAGTATCATCCTTATAGTATTAGTTCGCAGGCAGCAGAAATATCTACCTATGGGTGCTATCAATGTCATGTGCTGAATGCCTGATGCGGGTTCGAGGGATTACTCCATCCGATCGAATACTACGGTTCAGATCCCCTCCTTGCGAAATTCTATGTAGCGGGTTGCTAATTATGGCTGTGCGATGTCAAGCCAGTCACAAGTTCTTGTTTACTTGTTAGGTAGTCTCGCCGTCCAGCAGCCAAATATGATCTTCATTCTCCAAACCTCAAAGTTACGATATAAAGAAGAGCCGTATGTCGGCAGTTTCACGATTTGATGCATTACAGTGAAACGTAAGGAAGGGGAGTTGACGATCTTCAGGATTCATATGGGCTCATGTCGGCCCCTTCAACGGGTGAATGGTAGCTGGATCGCCAATAGCAGGACTCGCTATGGTGCCGTGTGCCAATAATCAGCCACGTTGCCGCCGGCACTAGGACGAATGGTAGCCATTTGCATCGGATGCAGATACGTACACATCTATCATGTGCGACAATGATGTTCTTCGCTTGTTCCATGCATTGTACCAGGTAATTATATGAAAAAGAGGTTTGCCTCGGGTTCGTTAGCAGCGTTGAAAAGTTTGCTTTGTGTTCAATTTGATTTCCTGTCGAGTAGAAAGAAAGAAACAAAAAAAAAAAAGATGCGCTTTCGTCTGACAATAGCAAGCAATAAATGTATGTTAGAGTACCTATTACCGTAATCGTTTTCGGTACACCGAATTTATGATTTGCAAGCTGAGAGATTACCTGGTCCTTGCATAAAACTCGGCAGTGCTCTTCGGTGTAGAGCGATATTTAACCTCCTGGATGATATATCTGCCCGTTATTGCCAGGTTATTGGGTTATTGGTACAGATAGGTGACATTAGCTTAAGATCAGCTCTTTTTTTTTTTTTTAATACCTTCTCTTCATCTCACGGGGATAGGGCCTACTTGTCGTAAAGCTCTCTAAGGTTGCTCGCGGATCAACAAGTCATCCCAATAGCCACCTCGGACTTGCACGATGGATATTGATGATGTGAGGCCTGTGGTTGTGCCCCGTGTATCATGGACCCTCGAGGCAATGTTTCTCGGAGATGACATGTGAGACGGATATGAATAAAAGCTTCATTCAAGTCATACGAAATGCCGTGATCACCTCAGCAGCGACGAAAGAGGTAAGGAACCCCCGAAAGCGGTGACGTCTTGTCCGAGAATGACAACACCACGGTACACGGGATCCCATTCTGGGACTCAAACAGTAAGACAGAGGAGGTGATTAAACTACGGAAACACAAAGGCTTGTTGTGATGTGTCTCAGGGTTGACGAGACAGACTCCCCTCGATGACGATAAGGTTGATGGTTCGACGGTCGAGACGCGCTATGTTTTGACCTGATCTGTCATGGCTACTCAAGCTCTCTACCTTGCGAGCTTCGCACAAGTAGGCAACTTTATGGTTATCATAATGACAGGGGAAAGGAAGGGGGAAATAACACCGCTTACAGCTCCAGCGAATTCACACTCGACTCATGGTAGGCTTTGCCTAGCGAGTTGGTATTCATATTCATGGAGCTAACATCTTCTTACCCATACGTACGAGCTATGCCTCGTCTAACCATCAAGAAAGTTGGGACCGACCTGATAATATTTCTTGTCTGCTTAGAATATTGTGAACCGTACTCCAACAAATTTGGACATTGAAGGATTGTAGCCGCACAGGAGAATAGGACCTACTGAGCGACCGCGAAGAATTATATGGTGAAGTCGATGGCCTTTTGCCTACCAATACGTATATGTCCTACTACGTACTGATTAGCATAAAATACCTAGTTCAGAGGCATGTGTAAGCGAATGAACGGTCTTTCGCATTTCCCCATATGGAGCATTTGTACCTCTTAAGGCGGAAAATGAATGTTGGGGCTTGGCTTACAGTTACGACATTCATCGACTTGGATTCAGACCTCGGAAGGATTTCTCTTCTGGTGAGTCCGATAGACGTTTTTCAGTTGTACATAGTATAGTACCTCAAAGACTCTCTTCCTTTTTCTTTTTTTCTTCTCCCCAGTTAAAACGTCAGTTCAGCTGCGATTCTCTCACAGCCTTCCAGTGCGGTGCAATTCCGTGGAGTTCCTAAGGTTAAGTACCTAGTCCACGTTGTATCAATATTAACCCTTTTATCTTCTAATTCTTCATATATTCATACATTCATACATGAACATTACCTTACATAGGTATGTACCTAAAGATGTATACTATAGGTATGTACCGTGATATAGGTATTACGGGAAGGATGAACTGTACATTAAGTACATAGATACATACATAGGTATGGTAGGTACGCTAATGCCTAGCCCACCTGGGCAGCGCAAATGCCTGGAAAGAGCCTGGTACTTAATCCCTGAAATCCTTGGCCGATTAGCTGCTGAAGGGGGGAGTATTGGATACCGCCGTTGGTACCGGGGACTGGAGCATTTGAAGGTCTTGGCGACGGGCGCTAGCTGTCCCCTGTAAAGTGGGTACAAAGTACTTGAGCCGCTGCGAGATGCTTAGACCCGTGTAACCGTGGGACCGCGACCTCGCCGAAAAAATAAAAAATCAAATCGGAAAGACGTTGCAAAATAAGGTTAATAAGCTTGAATTAATTGGGAAGCTTATTTATTGCACATTATTGTGGTAATATCCATTTTGTATGTATTTTCCTTCCCGCACTTTCCCTTGCCTCAAAATTCCATCATCCCGTCATAATTTATTTACTTTTCCCTACCTTTTATCTACTATCCGTCCACTTTATCTATTTCCTAATACCTCTCCAATAACTCCCAACCTTTTTCAACATTCTACCCGAGGTTGATTGATTAATCGACCATTCACCTCGAGGTCAACTCCCGCGTCAACCCGTTCTGCTTGTTTCATATCTCGCCACTACCGGTTGTTCCTAGGTCCTACCCGAAGGCTGAATATCTACTTGTAGCCGCAAACGTGGAATAATACCAGATCGGCATTCTAGGAAATTCACACTGCAGCTTATCTCTTCGGCATCTTGACGAAAATCTAACTGGTGTAAGGAATAGAACGAGAATCATCGGTACAAAGAAGAGAGCCAGGGTGTAAAGAAGAGGAATTAACGAAGGGGCAATTATTAGACCATCTAGAACTGTTTTAAGTAGGGGAAAAGGGCAAAAAAAAAGTAAACTTGGTCAACCCCATTCCCCTTCAGGCCTTAAATTTTTAAAGGATAATCGACAAGGGTCTTTTCGATGCTGGGGCTATTTTATTAGTTCCAACTTCACACGTGTCCAACCAAGCTTAATTATTTCCTGGTCAGTTCCGTCGAAGGAGGCTCGATAACGACAACCCAGCCAGAGAGGAGTATCTTACTTCTTGCAATCAATCCACTACAGCTGACTCGGGCTCGGGTCTCAGACTCTCCAAAAGTCGTCATCCCCACCACCAACAGCCTTCCTCGAATATACATGCGCAAAACTCAAAAAAAGAAGACTTACAGGCCACCCTATCAACCCCTGGTAAGCAAAGCAGCCTCTCTTAAGCTTTCCGTACCCCAGCTTTGCAATCTCACGGTTTAGCTATTAAACTTGTTTTCCCCGACTGTTTATATAAACCCTTTCCTTAACCGGACTAACAGCCTACTTATACGGTGCTCGTACCATTTTCTCGTCGAGTTTATTTACTTACGAGACGTGTAGATTTGCTTCTGTCTCGCTTCACAGCATCCAGATTTCAGAACCAATTTCCGTAAAATTAGGGACACGCTTTCTCCTTGACCCAAGTCGTCAATCGTCTGAAGGCAACGCCAACCCATACATCTATCTAACCGCATCACATATCTCGAAAGGACGCCTGGGGGATCTATGTGTCCTAGTTAGCTTGTACTTGAAGCGACGCCCTAAGATATCCTTGGAAACTCTCAGCCACCCAAGTACTCAGCTCTAACTCTTCATTTGATGTCCTCTTTTTCTCACCTGGGACCTCTGCTGAAGCGCCGATTTTGCGTATAGCATTTAGTGTGGGACTAATCTGTCGAATTTGACCTTAGGCCGGCCGCCAATTACCCTGCCATATAGGTATGTACTATTTTATCTACACTGGTTTTTTTTCCTTTTTAAGTTCAGTTCTACACTCCCACCCAAAGTCAAGCGCGGAGTAAGATGGCGAGCCGACTCAGTCTACCTCAAAGAAGTTATCATAGTGAAACCATCTGTACGGCATTTGCGCCGCATTGTTAACATATCCGCCGGCCACGCTGACTGGGCTGGTTATGATGAACCCGAGAAGCCTGGGATGAGATAGCCAATTCCATGAAAACCCAGATCATAGTGACTATTCCGGTGACGACCGCAATCAGCGTATGTCCCTTAACTTACGATAGCAATATGACTGCTGTTCCACTATCTCTTTCTAGTTTTCTTATTTTTCGCGCCGGATGCATATAAATATGCCCTATGGATAATATTAGGAGAACTAACGTGATAGCTAGGCAAGGGATCCACGAGTCTGGACACTCAGCTCTAGTTCCGTAACGCCTGGCCCGTTAACTGTCTAGGGGCCCCAACTATCGACACGAGTTACCCGCAATTTAGAAACGCCAAGACAACACTTACATTCTCACTTCTTCAGCTACCAAGACCAGGGTTGACCATAACCACGCAAGCTTCTCCATTATCCGCAGCAATAGTCTTCAGCCGCTCATTGTCTGATGACCCACCTCAATTGAAGCCAGTGTGTGGATCTGATATGGTGGAAGGGTGGGTAGTAGGATTACAAGACCTAATTACCTAGCAAGGAACAAGGACCACCTTTTCTCCCTTCGATTTTTACGTCTTATCGGATTTCTACAACTTCAATTTACTTATTTTTCTTTTCTTTTGTTTCCCCTAGTAGGAAAGCAGGGAAAATATGGAGACTTATCGCGGTTATGTGCGGACCCCCGCGGACGCAATCAAGCTCTTTGAAGCTTGCAGGTTGGGTTTACTGCCGCGAGTGCAGAGGCGATTATCGGAGAAAGAACGACAGTCGATCACATCTGGTTCAGTATTCGTGTGGGATGAGAGAGAAGCCGGTATGCGTAGATGGACTGACGGGAAATCTTGGAGTGCAAGCAGGGTGTCTGGCAGCTTTCTGACGTACAGAGAAATGGAGGGCAAGCGTGGAACCACGTTTGGTACAACGCGACGAAGTAACGGAAGGACGCCTGATAGCGGTCGACTTAGCGAGGAAGACCAGGACGGCGAGCCCGAAGGTTATAGGTATAAAGCAGATGGTTTGATGAAGCAGTCATTCAGCATAACGACATCGCAGGGCCAGCACCTCCATCTGATCTCGTATTATTCCCGACCACACGCTGGAGCTGGTGACTTACTTCAACCAACTACGGATCCTCAACTGCGACACATTGTCCCTGTAAAGGGCATGTACCCCGAATCGAGCCTTCACGAATCAAATCCGCCTGCTCTGACAAGGACACCTATGCAACCATACGCTACTCATAACGGCAGTCTTGAGCAGCCATCCTACAATAACTATCCGGGCGCCTGGAACCCGCAGCCGTGGCAAGGCCAATGGCCACCCTCGCCCAACCATACTCCTCCCTTTATGCCAGGGAAGCTGACACCAGAGATGAAGCCTCAGGTTCGGCCTCAACCGCAGCAGCCTCCTCAGAGACCTCCTCAACTACCCCCGCTACCACCAACTTCAGCGCCCGCCGCCCAAGCTCCCATTTACCCTAAAAGTTTAACCTACGAGAGTGATCGATTACCGCCGCCTGCTCTAGTTAGGCCTTATCCAGTGCCTGGGCGTGCTCCAAGTCTGTCTCCGCAGTCCCAACAGCTTCAACTTCAAGCTGCACAGGCGGCCCATGCCGCACAAACCGCGAAAGTTGCGCAAGCCGTGCAGGCCGTGCAGGCTGTTATAGATCCCCGCCTAGCAGCGACAAGCGCACGCAATCCGCAAGGCCCGTTACCTGCGATACCTACAGCATCCCGAGGGCTAACACCACCAAGAAATCATTCTGTTTCGCCACCGAGACAAATAGGTTCGGAGGGCGTTAACGGAAATGCAAATAAGGCCAGTTTGTCGGCGCTTCTTAACCGGACACCGGCCAACTCGGAACCGAACAGCGCCAACCCAGGGAGCAATAATAGCGCGGGAAGTTCACCCCGAGCTCTCCCAGCGGGAGCATCTGGTGTACCAGTTACGACGGACATGTTTAGAGGGGAGGATAATCGGGCAATCCAATCTCTTAATCGCAAGTTCTACCTTTGAGGGCTCACGAGGACTTCATACGGGGAATTCAGCTGGCATCGATCAGGCGTTCAAAAATTGCATTTAAAGCGAGGGGGTAGGCCCAGTGTTTTTCTTTGGCACGAGTGTTTTCCTACTATCTACTGGGCATCCTCAGCGGGTCGGAGTTACGGTTCAGCTTCACGATGGTCATGACAGAGCACAAGTTCTCTCGATATTAATTTAGCGCTTCGTAAATAGCTTAGTCGCGTACAACAGAGCATGGACGCCCTCGTGGGCCAGGCACATCCATTAAGGGCCTCAGGGCATACAAGGGTTTTTTTTTCTTTTTTCAAGATCAGGGAGGGTTCATGAAAGGTACGTGAAGGGGTAGATAGGTTCGCGATGCGATATCATGGAATCAGATATTTTTCGTCCTGCATTATTTACCGCTGATTTCCTATCCACTTCGTACGTAAGTAGTGTTTTGAAGCCTGGTCCTCGCCGAGACTAGAGGAAGACTGGCAGGGATTGAAGATCGGCAAGGTAGACACGATGCCCCCCTGTAACGCATCCCGTTTATTCTTACCTGGTCTTCGTGTATACATATACATACATGTTTACATTGTATGTGTGTACGATAATCCATGCTATCCATATTAGCTACCCATGAGGTTGAACAAGGTTTGTCAATTCAAACTCAAACTTGACTGTTCGTTGAATCCAACAAGCGATATCCCAGCACTTATAACTTATTATTGATTATTGTTATGCAGCAGCAGGCAACAAAGCAGCAAGCAACAAGCTTTAAACTATACGATGTTGTTTGACTTAACCACACACACATACCGCGTAAACTAACCCAAGTACGTTAGATGATATACTAGTAGCTAGTAGGATATATTCGGCCACCAGCTTGACTTGGAAAGAAACGCGCATTTCTCTTACCCATCTGGAGCGGTCATCGGACCATGCTCGTGCTTTAATTGTATGATATCTGCGACGTATTTCGCACGTACTTCCTAACCTCTCGCAGTTCCCGTAGCACTAGGTTCCTTTTAGCACGGACGGCGGGACGATGGGGGACGGTCCTCAAAGTTTTGTTTCATTTTCTTCTTCGTATGTTCTATTGTCGCTTTTTTTTTTTTTTTTTTTTGCAGGCCAGGTACAATTGTTATGTACCTAGGTATCTTTGAGATAGAGACCGTAGATGCCGTAGATAGATAGATACAAAGGTACTTAGCACAGTAGAAAATGGTTGGCCCCACAATCGAGACAGAACTCAAAACCAACAAATATGGGTAAAATATCGTTGGATGTAACAAAGTAACGAGTCTAGAGGTGTTCCAGAATACCTTATCTTAGGTAAGGTTATTTCGATTGCGCGTGGCTCGAAACGCCTCGCTATCTCAATACGGTTATATGCCCCGCTACCCACATTTTCCAATTCAACCCAAGCAATGGATTTTCCACCCCTTTAACTTAAGATTTCGAGAAGGTTAGGGAAGGTTAAGCTTAGCGCTGCCGATCAACGGCGATGACGTTAGGTTCTCGTGTGACCTGACAAGCATCTACAACGTCGGAGGGTTTATGTAAGTACATAAGTACATCTATATAAGTATTTACTATAGATGTTACATAAAGTGCAGAATCAATACTAATACTACATCCTAGGCAATATAACCACAGTTAACAAAAGCAGATAGCAACTATTAAGTTTAGCTCCGCCGCTCCGTTGGAGCCAAAAAAGCTTACTGCAAATGAACCCAACGGCATATGCCTTTTTTTAAACCGGGAATTGGCACGGTCCTTTATTAATCTCGTATCGTCCGAGGAATATTTTTTTTCTATGATCTACCCTAAGCACACACGTGTAATAGCAATCTCCGATAGGCATCCGGGGGACCACCCAGGTTCAACACATTAGGAATCATGGGGCCCTTGACCAAATCTTCTCCCACGTGTGATTACATGCAGTACACCGCGCACGCAGATAGTATTACTTCACGTGATGCAACGGGAGCAACATGGATCGCGTTATCTGCTTAAGTAAACAATTATGTTTCGCTAGTTATATGAAAAGATCGCGATCTCAAATCCAACTCGAATTCCAATGGTACCCACTAACTACATGAATAGGTTAGGTACATAACACAGATGGAAGTATCCAACACGTAAAAGAATAAAACTACCTGCTATTGACGGTAAGTATCTGTCGAGCGACAAGAAAAAAAAAATTAGGAGGCTGGAAGTAAATACAGTATGCACGTACGAGCAAACGTATCAGCAAGGGTTGGTGATCCATCGTGGTGTGGGTTCAACACATGGTTCCCCTAAATTAACTTAGGATGTGCCGTATTAGTGCAGCTTACCGTATGTATAAATTATACAGGCATTGATATAACCTAAGATCTACCTACTGAGCCTCACCCGCTCGTATAGGTTTCCAAGTTTAGTAGGAGACTACAGCTTATTACCACTATCAGAACTAAGCCTTGAAACTGGTTTGATCAGCTTAGTGAGTTATTTGAATGAGAAGTGTTGATAGTTAGTTACACAAAATATAACATAAGAATAAGCAATATTGCTATTGGATTAGAAGCGACTGCGCGTCTAACGAAAAGTCATCGACTTTGTGGGAATGGGCCAACGGGACACAGTCAGAGCCCTAGGAATTTGTACAGCTTATGGGTAGTTGTGCTGATCTGCAAGTATCAAACAGCAGAGGTAGTTACAGCTAATCATATGTTACTTGCCTAGAATTGCGAGTTATACATCAAGGCTAAATATATTCTTCACAAAACCTAGCGGTATGTTTTACGATATACAACTGCAATTTAAGTACAAGTGCCTTTAACTCATTCTAACTTAACGCTCATAAAATGAAAGTGTGGGCGTATAGGCGAATTCCATGATCAAGTCATATCGCGTTTATGTTGTTAGGTACTAAAGGGACGACTGCTGGAATACAAAGCTAAGTGACGCGTGATTGCCCCGACATGCTATTCATACCCTCAGTAACCTACCTTGAATATACCGTCTAGAAGACCGCTGCTGTCGCCCCATATTTGTTCACTAAGAACTATGGCTAATTAAAACACCATCCTTCAACTAAAGTTATCAACTACCCCAAGTCTTCCTCCCGAAAGCACCTGTATGTGGCTTCTGACTTGAGAATTATGATTACATGAGGGCCCTTACGTGTGTTTGTGTTTAAAAGCGTGTCTCGTTTAAACTGTGATATCTCTAATTGCTCATATTCTCTGCTTTGAACCACCTGCTCGCTTCTTCTATGCAGCTCGATAAAGCAAAATCAAGGCCTTGGAGGAGACCCAGTATTCGACTTAAACTGCAGTATCATTTCTCCTTGTATTTTATCCAAAACCGTACCAATTTACATACAGCAAGCTGTTTGTTAGGCTATCGGTCTAGGAAAAAGGGGGCGGGGCGAGTGTGACTTCTTCCACAGCTTTAAAATCAACAAAGCTGGACAATGACTTTGCCTCTTTTCATCTTAACTTTTACAAATTCATATACTACTCTAGGTAGTTAATATTCCATAAGAATTTGTTGTGTCGCTTCGAAGGAGGACATCGCAGAAGACATAAATCAGGTAATCCGGACTATGAAAAATGCTCGTGGAAGTGTAATGATGTGTGTTAGTATCAGTCTCAATAGGCCAAATAGCTGTACCTGGATCAAAGCGTACCCTGGTAACAAGTGATTACATAGAATTAAACCGGAAGGCCTGTATTCCGTTTAACATACATTACACCCCATGGGGCCTTGGATGGTTTCTACCAACATAAAATTTACACGTGCTACACCGCAAAAGACATGATGGATGATCCAACGCTCCCGTGTGCACTTTTCCAAATTTAGGAAACTTTTGCGAGAACAAGGGTTAACTATACGTCTAAAGGATCCGATCCAATCTCAGTGGTGTCCCCGCTTTCTTCCCACGAAGCTTAAAAGAGCCGCGAACGAATGCGTAGGTAAGGTAGATATGCGTGGGTAGAACAACATAGTAAATAATAATAGCTTAATAATCCTACTCTAACAAGTTATATTAATGCCTGTTCTTCTAATGTCTTGCAATCGCTCCCCACGTGAGGGTTGACAATGACTATATAGATACCTACCTTACACGTAAATTGTTCTACCAACATAAGAGAATTGTTATAATCTGCATATGTCTTATGTTGGACTTGTATGTCTATGTAATATTAAGTATGCTCATTTGTTAGGTGGCTACCGAAGCAGTTTCGCAACACAATAATATTCACCCAAAACTTAATCAAGCATACGGCCTAATCTCGAACTGAGCCTAGAATCGATCTCTACTCTGGATTCATACAACGTGAAGGTCGTCGTTAGGTTTATGTATCCACTGTGATCATATTCTTAGCCGGTCCGCTCAAATTCCCACTTGGAGGTAGCGAAGCTCAAATCAAGCTTGTGTTTCAATACTCTGGCTCCTTTCTGTCTCCTTTACCCTGCCCTCGAAATTTCCGAATTCTTCGGATGCATGAAAGCTTATCACCGACCTGGAGGAGTGAATCTAAGATGGAACGTGAAGAGATAAAGTAGTTGTTAGATTCTGAGTTGCGATTCCCCACTAGATGATTGTGTAGTACTAGATAGATACCTACGAGCTTCACGCGGAGTTGTAAATATTTAGATAGAAAACTTCTAGACTCACTAACAACACTTATTAAGGGAAAATTTATCTCTACGCTGATGTTACACTACAAAATCTATTTTCATATGGCTTTTATTTGTCAGTCGTCTTGGAATATTATATCAACTAATGGGGCCATCCGGGAGAACGATCTTTAGGTTGGTCTAACCTAGAAGCTTAGATCAATATACTTTATGGGAAAGGACCTAAGGAGCAATTTTACTTCTTAGTTCTACGAGATCAAACCATTAGCTCCCTGCTTGATTACATATGGTATAAAAAGGAGTAAGCCAGTCATGGGCATCGTCTTTTTCTGTAGTAGGCGATGCACACGACTAGGCCAGGTTCATATTAGTAGGCTATAATTTGTTTCATATTTCTTTCAATTCCAATGCAAGTTTTATCATTTAACTAACTGTAGTTATCACTTATGGTGATTCTTTTGATTTAGAAGGCGGATCTTAAGTACAGGGAAAATGGCTTATGTTAGCTGATGCTATACCACCATGACGACGACGCCTGCCGCCTGCTGTAAAGGAAGCAAGGCTGTAGGTTTCATCTGGGACATTGCCGATTGTAGTAGTTGTAGTCAATGGCATCAAGAACGCCGGCTAGATGGACTGCAGTAGCCATAACAACCAGAACGTGGAAGATCTGATGTGACGATCCGTATATATCGAATAATCCTGGGCTAACACTTTCGGGAAACCTTGTCTATAATGATTCATCATCATCTTGTTAGTAATCTCGATAACCCTTTTACTCGTCGTACAAAAACCTGGAGTAGAGGAAAATATCCCGAAAGAGTAGTATAAGCAAGCAGACATAGGAGTATTGATAATTGACTTACTGCATATACAATGGCTCCGAGGAGAAACAACCCCCCTTCAGCTAGGTAGTAAGGCAGACCGGACTGCTTCATCATCTGTGCAAAGCCGAACATGGTGATCCCGTGGATAATAGGAGCTAGCCCAGATAGCCCCGTACAAACAAAGGTTAGCAGACGCAAAGTGCGCCATCTCGGGCCCTGAAACGTAGGTGCTAACACGATGATGATAGATATTGCAGCAAGAGACCCGATCTGTAAACCAGTACAGGGGTAACTTGTCAGTTAAATCCCAAGTAAAAAGTTTGAGCCATAGCGGGTGCCTGCTATCCGCTCGTTTCCCATTGGCCTAGGGAACCTTGATTGGAATAGTAGGCTGAAAAGGGCTATTACTTGCCATAGACCAATAGATCTTCCTTTCCAAAGTCTCGCACCAGAAGCCAACGTAGACACCCGAAGCGAAGCATCCTAGGATGAGCAAAATGATACCAACGAAATCAAGACGCAACCACAGAGCTTCGACTTCTTGTGAGTGACACATTAGGGTATGGTAGGCGCCAGAGAGACTGAGGCACGCCGCTGCGGATAGTAACAGCACTGCGACAATCCCAGCATCATCGCTACTACGATGTTGCAGGCGCGAGAATAGATAGGCTAGTCCACTTATGAGCAGTGCTACTGCTGGCACTAGGTGTGTATAGATGTTCACCGTCTCGTTGTGTAGGTATAGCCAACTTCCAAAACAGACTCGCGCCGAGTGAGACACGGGTCGGTAGCCACGTCGGATATATGGGTTGTCCTGGTACCAGCCTGGAATTTCATCGTATAGAACTAAGGGGTGGTGGCATTTTTCTTGCCGTATCTCGCTTTGGGAACTCCTCGTCGAGACGTCAGCACTGTTGAGGCTCGGTTGTCGCTTTTCATCTGATGAAGATGTGGCGGTGCCTGACTGATCGGGCGAAGTATTACCATCTACTGATAGCGGCGACATCATAACCTCATCGTCCTTAAACATGTAGCATAATAAACAATGTAGAAAGAGCACCGCCCGTCATCCTCTGTTCGTTTTACATTTTAGAAGTGTTCTTGAGGAAATCTTCCTAAACCACTTGATTTACATGTGCGGAGCAAAAGGGCGAGGGCGGGGTCGACGATCTTGTCCTATTGCTTCCAATTCGCCGGTTTCTACCAAGAGCCAGGATATAGAAAATACCGGGGGTTTGGAACTTCCAGTTCCATTACAATACCAAAATGCCTCAAGTCGGTAATGACCAAAATATTATCAATAACAATGATGACATCATATGAAATAGAACGAACCCCTTTGGAACTCTGTGTGGGGCATCGCAACGCTTGTTAAGTCCCGAAGACCTCGGATAGCTATTGGGAAACCACTGAAACTACGAATGTCTCCCGAAAGACTTGACCAAAAATGTATGACATAAAAAGGAGTTGCTATATACAGAATTAAACCGCAACTAATAATGGTGAACGTAAGAATTGTAGTGTCCCTTGTATGTGCACTCTGCCGAATGCTATCTGGACAATAACCGAATCCTTGCTAAATTGCGTTAGCAATTAGCACAAGCCCACCACTAGAGCAGAACCTTCATGGTACTTAATGGGACAATCATCTAGACCAACAAGACCGTTGCTTTGAAGGGATTGATAATATACAAGAACTCAACTGAGCTGAGTATCAGGTAGTTGTTGCAATAAAAACACCCCTACCTAACTTGCCCTAGAAAAGGGGGTTGTGAAATTGCCGTGGGTTATCCGCTCGGCTCGTTACGAGACTTGGGTCCCGTAAGAAAGTCTCAAGGCTTGGTAATATCTTGCTAGTAAAGTTAATTCGTAATGCGAACTTTTGGGCTTATGAATATATCTCGGTAGCAACGGTATCAATATTATCCCGGTACTGTATAGTTGTGGTGTTTCCCGCCTTGAAAGTTTCGAATGGGGGTTCAACCACAATTGTAGTCTCATACTTGCTATTTCAAGTTACTGGAGAGTATCATATGACTTTCCGATGTTGGGCACTGTCCGTTTACCGGAATGCTGCCTGTTATATTCTTGGCCGTCAAGAGAGCTTCTTTACCAGCCATCCATTCCCTTATAAAGAGAAGTACATATACCACTCTACTCGGATCCGGACTGGCTCAAAGCAGAATATAAACTAGATACGCCAATGACCGGCTGCGAGGTTGACAATTCTCAAGTCGCGAAACTCGCGCTGTATCGACACGGCGCGTATTATATCCGCGTCGCGTATCGCGACGGGTACGCCTACGCGCCAGAAGGTATCGTGGGTCTGGTCTAGTAGATCGAGTTGCACCATTTCCAGTCCGTAGCCGTTTAAAGTATTTGGCATACTGTATTCGGATACTTATCCAAAAACCATCGGACTCATACCAAAAGCGTCAGATCATTTTGTCTTCGTTGTTAATGCTAAGTCCCTCCTAGGAGTCGATAAATTCGCGGGGTAATGTCCGAAATCTGTTGAAACCATTGCTATGATGCTCTTAATAGGACTGTCTAGTTATGTTACTTTGGTTCCAAAGATAGACCCAAGCATAAGATACTTGAAAGCTGCATCAAGTAAAGCTCTTCCTTCATACGGTAGGCTCCTGCGATGGAATGCTCGCAAGTCAGCCGTGAAGTTGACAGGACGTCGTGGCCATGCTCGGTAACCGAAGTGCTGGCAGATCATGTGTGACGTGGACATCGAAATCGCGAATCACGACCCCACATAATAATCGCCTTCATTTAATCCATCAGGCACAAATCGAGATAATAGTCGTTAGTGTACCGGGTTCGCAATGAACCAGGTTGAGCATAGAAACAGGCGTAGAAACCTATTCGTAAAGAGTATGCAAGGAGTGGTTTGAACTTGCAGCCTCGAGGCTTCTGTGGGAATGTGGCTCGTCATGACACGCGCTGCGAATGTGTACATGTGTCCCAAGAAATTGAGTCGTAGTTGCTCAACTCTGTTCCGGATAAGTTGACAAAATGGAGAATATTGCTCCTTGTTAGACGGAATACCTAGATTAGTACAGAAATAGTGTAGGGACTCTGGGGTGTTGCTGTTGTGATATGCGCCGTGATAAACTGCGATTTGGAACACGACATGAAATCCATCCAATATATCCCGAGACGCGTTTCGACTGCCAAAATTAATGGGTTAGAAGCTTGAATATGATAGAAATCACATTAGAACACACAAAACACGTTAGGAGCAGAAAAATGAACGGGAGACGAGAGTTATGTGGTGAATAGTTGAGGTGGTGCAAGATATGCGGATAGCTTCATGCCGTGGGAAGACGCAGGTGGGTTGGCATCAAAGACCGTAGTTAAGTCATACCAGCTTTCCCCAAGTTGTAAGAAAAGCAATTGAGCGTTAATTATAACTTGAAGATAGCTGAATAACTGAAGAATCACTTGAAATAAGGCTTGGAAGCCAATGCATGGGTTGTGAAGCCACCATCTCGAATGCGACCGATAACATCAAAAACCAAATCGGCCGAAAACAAAACGAGGGGGTTCTAGGAATGGACCAAGATACAGTTTGATACTATACTAATATCATTTTCTTTTCACTGGCTAAATCGGACTACTCTATAGAAAATCAACAAATGACTCAACAGATCGCCTGATTAGAAAAATAAAGTGTGGGAGGCAAGAGGGAAGAAGAGAGAGAAGGGGAGAACAGAAAGACGACTGGGAAGGGGGGACGGTGGGAGAGTTGGGTGTGTGAGGGCTCGAGTTTCGTAGGCGCATGATTTGATCGAGGTGAGTTAAGAAGTGACAAGAAAAAATAAAAATACAAAAATAGGGTATAGGGTACTTAGTGAATGAGCTGTTGTTTGAGCTTCGACCAATCAAAAAATTCGATAGCACGGATCAGCTTTATTGAACTGGGGAAAGATTCTGGGCCATGTGAGAGGTCCAAATCAACATCGAATCAGTCCTTCCAAGCTATTTGACTGGCTGGTGGAGGCTATGCAAGACGCCCATCGGGCTGCGTGTTATTCAGCTCTAAACTCAATGGGGAAAGAGTTTTAGACGTTTCAGTGAGATAATGCAACCTTAAATGTTAAAGTACGTAAGGAAGGAAAGAGTGCGATCGGGTCCAAATATATGGGTGAAAGGTGCGTGTCGCCTACATTTTCTTACCTGCCCTTGTCTTGTTCAAATGGCATTTTATGTTTATTTAGGTATGTACACTAGGCATGTACCTAAGGTATTTTATTTTAGTGCCCAGCGAATTTTAAAGTGAATCCATTTTTATGGAGGGGAGGGACGAGGCACCAATTCTCCTGCCGTAGCTGATTGTACCAGACTACCTAACGTACTTACTGATTGTACACGACCCCCGCTTAATATATAAGCAAGCTCACCTTTCTCGCTGTCGCGTCCCGACCGAATGCTTCCCTCCCTTCCGTTTTCTCTCGACTATATTCTTTCCGTACAGCAGAAACATTCTCACTCGTATCTACTCATTTTCAAGTTATTCGCAAATCCAATCCACCATTGCAACTGACTACCTGCACCTCTCCACAACGCGTTATCAAAACCAACACATTCATTCGAAATGGGTCCCAAGAAGGCAGACGGAGCTCCCAAGCCCAAGAGCACTCATGCTTCCTACCAGGTATGTGCAACGACAACTCAACCGGCATTTTACTAGTCCACCCTGAGTACTAACATGTTACAGGACATGATTACCGATGCTATTGTTCATGTACATATTCCTATTCCTTTGCTTCCGGCGCATCGTGTGTTGTTTGGTGTTAGTGGTTGAGCTGCATGCCAGGTGTTCATCGTCCAGCGATGCCACTCAACCCTACGCCATTGGTGCACGGCATTTAGATTTATTGAGTGACCATGCTGACGCGTCTTTTTTTCAACTTCAGCTCAAAGAGAGAAACGGTTCTAGGTAAGGAAACCCGCACACTCTTATCCTCATACCCACTATTTTAGTTGTCGCGTCTACCCTGGATCAATTCGTGCTAACTATATCATAGCCGCCAACAACTCAAGAAATATGTCAAGGCAAACAACACCATCAACGTCACGGACAAGATGTTTGACTCTTTGTTCAACAAGGCCCTAAAGGCTGGTGTTGATAAGGGTATCTTCGAGCAACCCAAGGGTAGGTCGCGACTTTATTCAATAACGAGTCTTGGATTGATTACTGATTTACAACAGGACCTTCCGGCGGTACTAAGCTGTCCAAGAAGTCCAAGCCCGCCGCGGCTAAGCCGGCTACAAAGAAGGAGACTGAGAAAGACGCTCCTAAGAAGGCTGCCCCTAAGAAGGAGACCGCTACCAAGAAGGCTGCCGCGCCAAAGAAGGCCGCTGCTCCCAAGAAGGAGGCCACCGAGAAGAAGCCCGCAGCAAAGAAGGCTGCTGCCCCGAAGAAAGCCCCTGCCACTAAGAAAGCGGCAACCAAGAAGGATGTAAGTCTACGCATGTTCCTGTAAACTTCTGCGTCATCTAATGGTATTAGGCCCCTGCTGCTACTGAGGACAAGCCCGCTGCCTTAACGAAGACCAAGACTGGCAGAGTTGCGAAGACCGCAACGGCCAAGCCCGCTGTTAAGAAGGCCGCGCCGAAAAAGGCTGCTGCTCCCAAGAAGGAGAAGGCGCCTAAGAAGGAGGCCAAGGCTGAAGCTGCAGCATAAGCATTCGCGTCTTGATTTATGTCATTCGAATTGTATGTTGGGGTTCCGGCGGTTTAATGGCGTTCGGGGAATAGGGTACAAAGTTACGTGTGCGTCTTCGCGCCATGGAATTAGGCGTGTTTTTGGAATGGTCGGCTAAGGATTTCGGTGAAGGGAGGGCGATAATAGCCCCGAAGCGTTGCAGATGTGTCCGACATACCTTCAGCGGTGCCAGCGACTCGTGTGCATATTGTCCTTCCCCCTAGCGGGATCATGGTTGTTTCGGTTGGATCGCACATATTCCCCAGTCATGGCATCTGTTAGAGGATGGGTATGGAACTGACGACATGATGAGTATATTTGTAATTATACCAATTAAAACGAGGGCCACTGCACGGCTTCCGACCTATCTTGAAGTGTTTTTGTCGCGGTTGTGAAATGTATAATAATGGTAATCCCGGTCAACGCGTTCGCTTCGTCTGTTTACAACTAGCGAAGGAGTAATATTGCGGGGCTCATACTTGTGTTGATAGTGCCCCTGGCAGGTAGTATGTAAGTTAGGTAGCTACTCTTATAATTGATCTGCTATTCCTGGTGTGTTCATGATTTAGTTGGCGTAATTAGCTAAGCCATACCCCGGTAAATATAAAGTCCTGACTGCCATCAAGGTGAATACGGCATTGTCAAGAATGTCAAAAAACGATTGTAAGGCTTAATTCTAGTCATCGATATAAGCAAGATAAACGTGGCAGTGTCGATAAACTCATGTTTGACAGCCGCATGTAAGTCTTGAAGCATATATTTCATTTCACTTGGTTGCACATGTGTAGGGCGATGTAATGTAAGACGGGATACGCTACATTATGAAGCTACGCCTAATAATTCAACAGTACAAATCGAAGATTACCTAACTAGCTAATTAGGTGTGAAGACGAAGAGTAGGAATGCCCTACCAATAATGGAGTATACCTTACTTTTAGTAGTACTAGTACATAAATTAGTAGAAACTCCCCGCACCTTAAACTCAGACTTGTGACTTATGACTTACAGATTTCAATAGCGGGATGGACTACGATCTTTCTCCACTACGGGAGGTTCAAGCCCCCCCGTAGCGCCGCACCGCCGTAGCGCGCTCTCGTTATCAATCAATTAAACGGTGTCGCAATCCGATAAGCACATGAGGTACCGAAACTTCCGAAGACTCTCTACCCACATTCTGCCTAGCATGGAAGTAGGTTCTAGGCTATCACCTTACATTATCAATTATCAACATACATACATACATACATACATCTATACATATCAATACAGTACATCATTCCTAGGTTATTTTATTTTTTTTACTGTATGTCGTAGTTTCTAGAGGGGGATCTACAATCCTACAATCACAATATAAACCGCTAAACCGCTAAACCACTATAACCACACTATAACCATACTATAAGCGCCGATACCGACGTCGACCCGACTCACGTATCGCGTCCACTATCACATATCATGGCCAGCCTAACGTACATGTAGCTTCTATCCCGTACCTCTGCACAATCTGCTCTTAATTGTGCTTTGTTTAGGCCTTTTACCTTGATCGCATCATGTCTTCGAGAGATCAATCCTTCAGCTCTAATAACCCCTTTCGTCGGAAGCTAGACATTTCCTCCATTTCCTCCATTTCCTCCATTTCCTCCCCCTCTACCGACGGCCCCGCCTCGGCATCTGCTTCGAACCTCGACAGATCCTTTGATTCTATTCCACCAACGTCCTTTGCGACTTTTAAGTCAACCCCACCTGAAGATGAGGCATATAATGGGGGAGGAAAAGAGACGACGCCCGTTCAGCCTAAGCCGAAGAAGGTTGTGAAGAGGGTTCGAGTTCAATCGCCGCCTCCATCATCACCCGAGGATACTGAATCCGGCAGCCATTTCCCTCCCGTAAGCGATGACGACGACGACGACGACGACGACGACGGATATAATAGTGATCATAGCGATCTACCAGAATATAGCGATCACACAAGCCTCGACTTCGACACCGACTCGTTCGCTATTCGAGACCAGGATGGTTCTGAGCTTGGTCGACTGGGACCTCCAGCGAATCCTTTCGCAAAAACGTTGGAGGATTTAGAACAATCCGGACAAGACCAAAATACGAAATCGCTAACAAAGGGAGCTCTTGACGTTGACTCGTTTAAGAGATTATTATTAACAGGGCATGCGAACTTCCCAAACCACCCATCTGCGTCAGCACCTGAATTAGGAGGAGATACGAGGGTTCACCCGTCTTTACATAGCGTCGAGACTGGCACAGACGTACGTCCTAGATCACGTCAGTCTATTTTCGACACAGGTCCCAAAGGATCCTCTCGAATTTCACAAGATATTCCAAGGGCAGAAGACACCGGAGAGAGGAGAAGCGTCCTGCTCCCATCTCCTCTTCCTTCGGCTCCTCCCTCTTCAACGAGGAAGAAACCACCGCCACCCAGCTCGCGGCATGGAAAATTGATAAAGATCGAGTTAGGAGAAGGTATAGAATCCCATACGACTAGAAGTTCAACACCTCCCGTATCTATAAATGTCACCACCCTACCTTCTACTGGCCCTTCACGTAAATCCAACTCTCAGGCCGGCACCCCGTTACAATCTCCGCTTTTAACAACCGATGTGAATAAACCACTTCCGCTAACACCTTTCCGTCCCTCCGTGGAAGAGGCAGTTGATTCCCCATTCGATCGCGAGGCTATAGGCAAGGTCCCTGAACCCTTCACTGATCCGCAGACAAATACCGACCCTCCAACACCCGCCCTAGCTTCTCAGGCTCATTCTGAACCGAATGGCACCACGCAATCTCGCAGACCCGCGGCCCCTCCGCCACGTCGGCACGGAAGAAGTGATAGTAGAGCGCCTTCCATTAACACCACAAATGCAGACGAGGACACCCCGCCGAGGTCATCTATAGAGTCGAACCGGTCACGAACTGACAGTCTACGCACGAATACTAATCTGGGTAATAACTCAAACGTACCTGCTCCGCCGCCTCCTCGCCGGCCGAATCATGCCAGACAAGGGAGTTCGTTCAAGAGTTCAAGTCAAGCGAACTTTACTCCGGCCTCTGCTACGAACTCTGTTACAGGGCTGACCGAAAGCGACCGCAGCGCGACGGGAACTGGCCTTGGGCCCGTAAGTAAAAGCGGGCAAATAGAGGCCCTAGGTAGTCTAGCGACTATAACCACAAGCAAAGATGGCCTGCCCAAACTATCTCCACCACCTCCGCCGCCCACGCGACAAGCAAGTACTAGACGTCCGCCAAGTGTGAGGAGTATAGATCTTGGCAACGGGCCTAACACAACCAGACGAGTTAGTAGAGAAAAAGATGGAGGAATGCCACCACCCCCTCCGCCTCCCCCTCGGCAACGTGGTAGTAGCCGCGCAAGCGTGGAAAGTCCAGCTGCACTTGCAGAAAATACGGGGAACACAAGTGGTGACACCCAGAAGGATCCTATAGCCTCCGCCCAAGCCGCCAGCGAGGCTGTAGTTGATACAAAACAAGGGGCGGAGATATTGGCGGATCTTGATGCGTTACAAAGGGAAGTTGATGCCCTAATGGGAAGATACGGGAAACCCGGTGGAAACTAAGAAATACATCCCATTCACATGTTTTAGGGACAAGATTTAAAACTAAGGGGCTCCCGTGGTGAAAACCAACAGAGATTTATGGGAGCGTACGAGGACCCTTGAAGGGAGAAGATCGGAAGATTAATGAGCATGGCCTGGGTCGGTTCAGCCCTCTGGATATGAGATATGAACTATGCGTAGCACAAAGTATGAAGGTTATATAGGATTCTTGTACAGTAGGTAATTGTTAATGCTGGGGCCGCCAGACGTCCGGACGCACCGGCTCCCCGGCCGGAGATCATAGTGCGATGCAGTTGTTCCGGACCGTGGGAAAAGAATGAAGCGTAAAGTTTGATACCTCCTTTTTCTTATTTCCACCGCAGCGCAAGGCGTAAATAAGGTGATCGGTACGGCTCGCTTTTCCATGAATAAGTACTGCTTGCTTCTCGTTGCAGGCCTAAGTGTATTCTGGTGATTGGGCACCTACTTATCTATACAGTATCTATCGCAGTGCATCGAGGGATCAGGGCGGAAGAAGGGCAAATAGAAACGTGGGCGCGAGAATCCGAAGTTTCTTCAAATGGCTTTAGAGACCTCTCTGAACTACGTCTTTTAAGACTGTTGGGAAACGTAGCGGTGGGAATGAGACCAGTTAGCTGGGCTTTTGGTAGATTAGAAGTTGACTTGTAGTATAGACGTATCTGTTACGACGAGTAATATTCCAACTTGACTATTGGAAGTATTTTCGAGCTGATTTATGAAACGAACAAGAAGGCATGAAAGATGAAGAGAAAGAAAATCATATATCAGCTCTGACTTTCCTTGACTGACCAGTCCAAACTCATATATTTAGATGTCTTAAAATTGGCGCCGTCATATGTAAGGTAATTTAATGATGCCCTTTACTATTAAGTTTTCATAGACTTTGGTAACCCTTCTGATAGACTCTGCCAAGAACCATCCATCTTCCAGGCTAACTTACCCAAGAGGTTGCACAGACTAAGGTGCCTGACAGTTCGTATAAGAAACATATCGAGTTGAGTGAATTAGATAAGTCAATAGGATATTGTGGAGAATATAGTAGAGTTAACGAACCTGGGACTCGTTCACTGCTCTATGCAACCTGTCCAGCAAGGTTCTCACTCTCCAGTAGTATATGAGTAGAGAGGATTATTGACCTGTTGCCATCCTGACTTGACCTGTCCTCTCCTCTCCTTTTTATAAGGTTAGCTTTCTCATATTGTTTTAATCTCTAGAGAAATGAATGCCTCCCTAGACCTCCATAATGTCAAATGGAGACCTGTCTTCTTATCCATTGCTTCTCGTTCGTTAAAGATATCGTTTTCTTACCTATATCAATGACTGCTGAGATATCAGGATAGCCCCTCAGTAATAACTCGAAGAATTATAACATCTATTGTTGAGTTCTCCAAATCTAGCAGGTGGCATTGTGGCTTGGCAACGAAGAATACTGCGTTATCATGGTGAGAGATGTTTTTTTTTTTTTTTAAAAAAAAAACTCTGACAATTACTCTTGCATTCTGTTTTCTAACTGCTGTAATAGGAAGTAAAGTTATCTACGGCGATTTAATACCTCCCGAAGGATAAATACGCTCGGCTGATTCGCGATACCACGGCCGTCAAGATGGAATGAGTCGGCTGGTGGCCCCCTTGGAGCTAAAGCGGCGGTATCCAACACTTTCCAGGCGATAAGAGGGGGGATGCTGAATGTCGATCAAGAGGGTGAGGCTTTCCAGGACCTGCTGATCGAGTATGTTGTTCGGGCGCTGTCTTTAGCTCACTCATTTCAACACGATTTGATAGGTGGCAAGATTTCACTCGTTTATCTTGACATATGCCGTCGGGAAGTACGGGGCGTTGCCGAGAGAGCTCAAGAGGTCCGGCGATGGTGACAACGCGCATTGACAGGGCGGAGGAACTAATCCAATCGAGCAGGTGGTAGTACCGGCCGATGTTGTATTAAGCGTGAGGCTCGAAGCTAAAGGCGGGACCTGAGGGAGACCAGGATATGAATTGCCTTACCGCCGTGTCTCGAGCCCAAAAGAAAGCACTTTATGGTATCTCTTTCGCCGCCCCAACGGTTCCTATGCACTTATAAGCTTCGATATATGCGCCAAGCCAAAGGACCCGAGGGTTTAGGGGATAATGCCAGGGTGTAATGTAGGTAACTATAGACGACAATCCGACAGGTCCGCATATATCGACTATAGTTGAAAGAAAGGACTATAGTTGTGGTGTTAGCGAGATCGGGAAGGTCTGGCAGTTATACACCGAAAAACCGAGAGAACCGAGAGAACCGAGAGATCTATAGTATCTGGAGATCATAGTAGAGCCAGTCGCATGATATCGAATCCTAGCTTCTCGATTTACAACTCAGCTCTTCGAATATCCGGCCACCTCCCGGGCTGATAAGCGTCTCGAGCGCCAAGAACCCGGGCATTCCAGACCCCTGCGACACGGATTTTCAGATTTATCAAGCTGCAGAAGCCGATCATACCCAAGATCCCAACTACTAGCCATCCCCTCGCTGCCGGGTAAATTGTTCCTGGATATCTGCCATACGGAGAAGACTGTCTCTCTTCGCCATACCGTGGAGAATCGACCAATAACAAAATGCGTCTAGGGGACAATTGTAACTGCGTTCCTGCGAGAGACTGCTGTCATACTTGATTAGAGGTTACAGCCAACAAATATGGTCACTAATTCCGTGACTCCGCCATGTTCTCCGACAGGACGACATTGTTGGCGAGGCGAAGCGAAGCGAAAATAACATGTTATCTTCCTTCCCTTTGGACCTGTAATGGTCTCCTTCCGAAGTTGGAAGACGGCTTGTTATCGCCCATATGATTTCTCCCCGGACGTGTTCCTGCAGCATCGCCTCTAGGACGGACGAGTAGGGTTGCTACACTAACGTGGCTCTGCCTGAATTAGGATGCTGGTCATTGGTTATATTATTTATGCTGGAGACTCGTCACGGCGTGACTTCGACTACCGTGTTGATGTAGCTATGACTGGACATATCACCGTCGAGTGTATGATTCCATCGGCTTGGCATCTGGTTTCAACACTTGAAGGGGGCAACCGTTCTCCTACCCTACTTTGCAGCTTCCTGAATGCGTCTAGAATGAAGACAACCATTCTAGAAACCATACTTTACCGAGAGTCTTCAACTTCGACGTCGTGCACCCGCCGGCTATATAAAGCCCCTCTCCTCTCTTCGAAATTATAACAGACTTCAGACCAGCAGGCAGCTCGAACAAGATCTCACAGAAGCCTATAACTAGTCCAACACAATCCGCATATCTTCAAAATGAAGTTCGCCGCCGGTGTCTCGGTCTTGGCCGCTGTGGCCAGCGCTCTTTCGGTCGACCTGAACAAGCGTGACTCTCCTCTCGATGTCAAGCTTGAGATGGTTGGCAACACAGCCGTCAAGGCTAGCATTACCAACACGTACGTGTGAACCGAGTTTCTGGGGACTCGTCTCTCCCTCGATGGCCTCGAAGAAGATAACAGGACTGACTTGAGTTCATAGTGGCGCTTCTGACTTGAAGGTCTTCAAGACGGGTACCTTCCTAGATGAGAATGCGGCCACTGAGAAGGTTGCCATCTTCCAGGGTGGTAAGTTGTCCCTGAATACTATACCGATTCGTAGACGAGACTAACGGAGAAATTCGCTAGGTAACAAGGTCCAATTTGACGGCATTCGTCTGCGCGTGCTGACTACCGGACTTGACGAGGAAGCTTTTAAGACAATTGCTGCTGGCGAGACAGTCGAGGCCACCTTCGACGTTGCCCAGGCCTACGACCTTAGCGCCGGCGGCCAGTACGATGTTGTCTCCCTGGGAGCCTTGTCCTACGCCGAGCTCAACACCACCGACATTGCTGGCATCTACTCGGTTGCTGGAAGCTCTATCACCGCCGAGGTCGATGGTGCTGCCGCCAAGGAAGTCCGCCGCCGCTTCCACGCCAAGCGTCTCGCCGTTCAGTCCGACTGCACCGGAAGCAAGCGTACCGCTACCACTACGGCCATCAGCAACTGCCGTGCTTTGGCCTCCGCCGCCCAGACCGCTGCAAGCTCAGGTGCGGCTGCTAAGGTGACCGAGTACTTCAAGTCGAGCTCTAGCTCCACGCGCAGCACAGTCGCCAGCTTCTTCTCGAGGGTGGCTAGTCAATGCGGCAGCACCACCTCAGGTGCTAGGTTATACTGCTCTGATGTATACGGCGCTTGCTCGAGCGGTGTCTTGGCTTACACCCTGCCGTCTGCCCAGTACGAGGTCAACTGCGACTTGTACTTCACTGCGCTCCCTGCCTTGTCCAGGACTTGCCACGCCCAGGACCAGGCAACGACAACCCTTCACGAATCGACCCATCTCTACGGTACCGAAGACTACAACACTTATGGATACCAGGGTGTCCGCGGTCTTTCGGCGGCTCAGAACCTGAACCACGCCGACACATATGCACTTTTCGCCAACGCCATCTATGTTGGCTGTTAAACGTGCTGCTGCTGTTGCTCACTGGTTCTGCTGTTGGATAGGGGGGGGAGAGGGGCTCTAGATTTAGGTATGAAACGCTGGATACTGCTAGGGGACGACAAAAAGAAAGAAAAAGGACTGCCCTGAGAAGTCTAAATTTTTCTCCCTTCCTCTAGAAAAGGAGCTTGTCAAAGGAAATCGTGTTTCGTGCACTGTCTTCTCCCGACAGTGGGACAAAGCCCGCAAGAAGGCGGGGAGCGAGCGCAAACTTCTCTTTGGATACAAAAGCGGGATTCACGTGTTACTCTACGATTGTTTCTTAGCATGCAAATAAATGTGTTTATCTAGTATCACAAGGCGATTGTTCCGTCTTATACATAGGCATCAGCTTTGCCAAGTGACGTGGCTTAGAAAAACACAAACCCACACGTGTTCAAGGTATCCGGGTAACCCTCATATCTCACCTCACCACCGTTTAGATATCGGTTGGCCATTGCGTTAATCTACTTTTTTTTGGCATCCTCAGGAAGGGTGTTCCTTACCACATTAAGTTTTGATCAGCGAAACTCATATTGGGTCCGCTCAAACGGGTCGGATTCGCTTTTCTTCTCGTCTCTCTTTTTGGCCTATTACCCCTTTGGTCCTGTGCAGTGCACTTACTTTTCGCATATCTACTTCTAGATAATCATGCAGCCCGGGCAAGCGCCGACTACGCAAGACGTGGACCACCAAGTTGAGCCGCGAATATGTCAAGATAACCCGATGAATGATATGCGCGACGCTAAGAATACGGTCGCGTTGTTCGCCGATTATATTGATCGGCTACGGCCCAATAATCCACGGCCGCATAGCACAGTCGATCTCCTCGGCCTTTCACCAACCATGGTTAGCCGCCAGGAATCCACCAGTTCTGCAGATGGGTTGCGCAAAGGTTCATCGAGACGACATCATAGAAGTGTTGGGAAGGAATGGGCTGAGTCACCCCAAGGGACGCTTTGGAACCACATCAGCAACACACTCCAAGAAGTCACAGCCGAGTTACCGGACGTAAACCCCACGGCAATACAAGAATTCATTAGCGCTCGAGAGGTCTTAGAACTAGGTGCCGACTTCGTCCGCTACTACCGCGAAGGTAGCCACACCACAGAGAAGTCATACTGGGTAGCCGAAGACCTATTCTTTGACCTCCAGTCCGTGAAACAGGGAGATGTCGTGGCCGACCGGTGGAAGCGCGCGAGGTCAGAAAGAAGAACAGAATGGGATCTGGCAGACCATCTCGCACGTTTCGTCCTGTTGGCCGAGGACTTCCGCAGTCAGGCGAACCGCCAGGACTGGAATACGTGGAGCGATGGTTTTGTGAAGCAAGTCTCCTTCTATTTGTGCATCTTGCGCTGTTTCACGGTCAGAGATGCCGAGCAGCGCCAGGCTGCGCGAGACCGGGAATCGAAGTTCTTGACGAAACGAGGTTCCGATCATAGCGGCAGTAGCAAACTGTCTCGTCAAAGCAAGTGATTGGGATGTTCTAGGAAAAGAGAGTAGTGATCTAGGATTACGCGTGCTATGAGATCCATACCAGGACATGGAAAGAAAGAAAGAAGGAGAATACGCGTGAGGCTATATGCCATGACATCGTGACTCTAACGAAGTTGACTAGCAAAACGAGTGCATCTGGCTAGGGACACATGTGCTTCCCTCGAGACGAACTATGAGTTGACAGTTGATATTAAGCTAGGTAACATAACAATGCCACTAATAATCTTCCTGACATGGGCAGTTTCAATCAGTAAGTAAATAATCCTAGCTTGTATTATAGGAACACTTAACAACTTTAGAAGATGTCTTATTGAGGTGACGAACAACTTTTCGCTGAGAAAGTAGTCATTCGGTAGAAGGCGTATGAGCGGAATGGAAAAGGAGAGCTGTAATCGAAGAGATGAGAGGTTATATTAATTCGTTAAATAAGCCCGATGGCATGAATCAAGAGAACAATCCAAGTCTTTATTAGGAGATTGGAGAAATTGGTGAAAATGAAAACATGGAGAGATGAAGGCCTCATTAGTACCTCTTAGGGTACCTAAAGAGGTATCTAATTTTAGGTATGCATATGTACCTACCTAACCTAATGTTACACAATATGTTGCCATTGAATAGAAAAACCGCTAGACCTCAGTTGTGTTTCGCGTCTTTTTGGTGGGTACTTGAGAGGTAGGTAGGTACCTAGGTTCTCATCTGCTCATTCCTAATTTGTGAAGGCTATTGAATGTGATGAAGGGAATGGCCTAAGTACATACATACAAGGATAAGACTTCGAATTGATTCACGGGATTTATATGAGAGTGATTTTTATCTTTGTGTTAATTGGAAGTATTGAAAGCGCCTATATAAGAGGCTGTCTATAGGCATAAAAGGCATGTTTTACATAGGGCGTAAACTTCGAAGCTAAAATATGAGGTACATGCCCCGTAGGAACTTTAAGCCCGCACTATCCCATTGACGCGGTTGTGGAAGCAGGGAAGGTACGTATTTGATCTAAACTCAAACGGGAAACCTTGTACGTATTTTAGCCCAGCAAGTACCCTGGCATCTTACCTAGCATCTTTACCAAATGCGACTTGCGCAATTGCTACAACTGCAACCGCAAAGCTATGTCATAATGGTGAAAGTCTCCTACCGCGTATCGTCTAATCCTAACATTTAATTCCTAACATCTAATTATTTTTATTTTATTTCTATTCCAGTCATCGCGCTTCTAATCAACTTTACCATTCAACAGTCATCGTCATGGAGGAGGAATCTGATATACAAGACCGCGTCGCGTTTGAGCACGATGAGAGCCTCGATGAAGAGGATATCGAGGAGCTCGAGGCTCAAGAGAGAGAAATGACTGAATATCTCGAAGATTTTTATGATCAATACTCTGACGAATCCGACTCAGAAGATGTCAATGATTTTCTAGATATGGAAGCTGCTGAATCTGAAGGCGAAAATGGGGATTGGGATGATACCTCAACTACGGAACAGTTCTATTTTCCCCAGTTCAAATTATTACCCCCCGAACTTCGTGCCCACGTCTGGGAATTCTTCGACCCTGATCTTAGGGAAAAGGCCCGGGTTTTTAACACGATGGTCAGGATAAACCCAATGGAGTTCTGGGAAAGCGCAACTCTGATAGAACAGACTGCGCCGGCGAGAGCAATGTTGGCTACGCATCGCGAGAGTCGTACGCTGGCATTGAAATCATATCCTGATACTCTTGGTTTACGTCGAGGAAGCGGTGTTCTTCGTTACAATAGCGAGAGGGATGTCGTACTCGTCTCTATCAGCTCTATCCTCGGCCCCAATGACGTAGAAGAATTCATTTCATCTCTCGGGAACACCAAAAACCTTGCCTTTAGTCATCTTCGAGCAGCTAACGAAGAGATTCTCTACCCGAGGCTAGCAACTCATCCGACGCTAAAAGCGGTATTTTATTGCTATGACTATGGCGAGTATTCCACTCGCGAACTGAGATGGTGTGTATCTGATTCAGTCCAGCGCTTCTACACCCAGCAGACAGAGCGCGACGTGACTTTCGGCCCCCAATCTTTAAAATCCATGTTTTGTTGGCCGGATCTGGAGAACCATCGAAAGTTCGCCGAGGAGCATGCCCGAATTACTGTTGGATACCCCGAATCTTTCACAATTTGGACCATGATCGAATTTGCATTTGACGAGGGGTTCCGCCGCTATGAAAAGCTCAAGGCCGCGGCATCTTCCTCCGAAGGGTTGCTTTCCGATATGGAGAGCGAGCCCGACTCAGAATCTTCAATTGAAGACGAGTACGAAAGCGAGGGAATAGACGACGCGACAATCGATAGTGATGGTGGTTCAAGCGAGGATGACGATGATTTGGCTGTGCAATCTGGGTCTGATGAAGACAATCCGTCTAGCTTTAACGGATTTTCTCCTATTCAGGACGAGATTCCCGGGCTCCACTTGGGCGATGAAATAGAAGTCGGTAACTTCTCAAGCCTCGAGCCCGAATCTCCTAGTCACCATGATGTTGCTTCGGAACAGGATCTTTCTGATGAAGAGCCCGTTCAGAAGACTGTCCGACGTAAACGCCGTATAGTGGACTCAGATGATGAAGATGACCCCGACAATGAGGACGACGAAGAAGTTAAAATACCATCTCGACCTGCTAAACGAAGTCGAGTTGTTCTTTCCGATACTGAGGATGAGGACGATGAGAGTATAGACGAAGATACCAAGCGGGGCCGCGATACAATATACGAATCAGAGGAGTCTGACGAGTCTGAGGATGAAGAACCTGTGAAGCCAAAGCCGATGTCTCTATTTGAGAAGTTAAACCAGTATCGCCAAGAAAACCCTGTACTGTCCAACTCAGATGCTGGCTCGGACGTCGAAGCATCGATAGGCAGTGAGGGGTTGGATGGAAGCGACAACATCAACTTCCCGGATGATGAGGTCGAAGACGAGGACGAGTTACGGGGGAACGGCGATCTGGTAGCGGATATGTCCGAGGAGCATTTCGAGGATGATGAAGATGATGAGGACCGATGGTAACGGACTACATGACATAGCATGGTAACCCAGGAGGTACCGGTCATGATAATATTAGTAGTTATTCTAGCATGTAGCCACGGTGGTCTCTAGAACGGCGTTTATTCTATTTTGATGTGGTTCGGGTTTTATCAAGGCATCCGTAGGCGGGTCGTACCTTCATAAGGATAGCACGTACGTTGCATGGAGTTTTGGATGATTTTAAATAGGCCAAGGAGTACGGGCGCCTTATGAGGCAGTCTGAAGTCGTTTCTTATTTTGGTATTTCAAATACCAATCTCTTTCAGCTACCCCAAAGGAGGGAAATCTTATCTTCAAGCTTGGAGGATGTGCTGATTTTAAGACGCAATGATGTAAGATATTTAACTTAATATAATGCATTCCATAATCATCGTTGGCAAGCCCTAAGAGAAGGGGCTGGTGTAACCCTCTCTATTCCGAGTTGTCTATATAAAGGACAACCATATTCCTGCTCTATCCTACCTTACTTGCCCCACTCCGTGGCCTCTCTTCACCGCGCAGCTGGCCTTCTATCACAACCTCTTCACCCCTATCTCGATCTCTAATTCTATCCCTATCCCTCCTATCAACACCCTTCTGGCGATCAAGCAATAGCCACAGAGCAAATACGACGGCGGTAGACGGCAGCGTAAACGCCCAATAGACCCAGAAGCCGGGATTCCGGACGACGCCGGCGGCGGACTCGGCGTGCCAGTCTAGCGACGGCAGCGCGAACAGCGCCGCGAAAAGGTCGCGGGCAGGAATGCCATGGTCATTATTGCTACCGTCCGCATACTCGAGCTGTCGTGGCGCGCCGCCTCTGCGATCCGCCGGCTGGCGTCTGCTAGCTCTGCGTGTGTTGCCGAGTCCTCATGCGTTAGGAGCGCGAAGAGCTTTGAGGGGTCTTGTTAGTTGAGATTGCTCGCTCGGTTGTCTTTCAAGTTGCTCTACGACTTAGGAGCAGGGGAAAATGGGGTAAGGTAGAAAGATAGGAATTGAATTGGAACCTTACCACCGTCGATAGGCGCTCGGCGCGCTCCTTGAGATACTTGAGGTATTCTTGCGAGGCGTGCATGCGCCTCCTTAATAAGGGTATCGCCGTTACCAAACGCCGTGTGCTCTCATCCTCGACTGCGGTGCTGTATTCAGCATCCGGCAGCAGCGCGCTGTCGAGGACGAAGTCTAAAACGGTGTCTACTAAGCGGAAGTGACGCTCATTGTTGGCGATGTGGTTCAACACCTCGCCAACATCCTTGATGTAGACTGTAATTGATTCCATTCCTAGGCGCTCCTCGATACTACTCGAGTGCCTGCTGTAGCCCGTCTCACGCTCCGTTAGCCGCACCATGTGCGCCCGATATGAGATCTCGCCGTCGAACATGCAGCACACACTCAACGCTGTTACGTATGCCAGCAGGAACGGCGATCGCAAGTGTTCCTGGTGCCGCCGCAGCACGTTGACGAACCAAGCCGCAGGCGCACTGCTACCGAAGCTATGCTGCTGTCTCAGGATCCACAAAGCGTGCGTCTGCAGTATCTGCTGGTTGAACGTCCATACCAGCACGAAGTTGGACGTTCCGACGTAATATGTGTCGACATCTATGGCCGCATCCTCTTTTCCATTATCTTTATCATCATAACCTACGGGGGGAGGAGGAGGAAAGTAGTGGAAGCCATCGTATTCGCTGCGCAGGAGCCACAGCGCCGCCGGGTTCATGTGCATCGCGTCGACGAGGCCTAGGAAGATATCCTTGGTCACCCATAGCGAAGGAAAGGGAGTAGACCACGACTCCAATCGGCTGTCGATGACGACCAGTTTGAGCGAGGCGGTTGGTGGCGCACCTATTGGCCGTCTCCTGAAGAACTTGGGTATGCGACTGAGCTTTAAATCCTCCTCGACGTAAGTTGTCGGCTCCGGGGGGGACGTATACACGGCAATGGCGCGAAGCTTAGGGTCGGGCCCGAGCGCCGTATCACCATATCTCTGGAAGACCTCGAAGTTCTCGCGGGCCAGCTGGGCAAACTCATCCATACTGGTAACACAGTAGACCCGGAGACTTCACTTGTATTATATCATAGCTGAGATGAGCTCGACAACGGCGTTGATACTTGTCACTCAGTTGTTTAACAAAGTTGAATAGGGTAAAAGTGAAGCATAAGAGTAATTAGAACATTGGTTATCAACTAGTCGGCTACCTCATGAGTGATCCTGTCTCCGGAAGGATGAGTTGTAGCGGGGGCTGAAACGGATGCAACTCAGCCGCGATGACTCCTCCAACCCCAGCAGTATCCCCACTTCATGCCTCTTACAAAACCAGGTATTATCATGCTCAACAGTGCTGGGATCCGGTGAAGGAACCCGTTAGCAAGGGACACTCTCACAACTCCAACATGTGCTAAAAAAAGTGGTTGCTAAAGGGATAACAGGGCAATAATGGATCAATGTGATAGTAGTACACCATAGCGGACTAGATATAAGGGAAAAGGACAAAAAGAAATCGAAAATAAAGATACTAAAACAAACAAATACCTCAATGTTGAGGTAGAAAAATAAATGCATCAGCCGCGAATCGAACGCGGGGCCCATCGATGGCAACGATGGATTTTACCACTAAACCACTGATGCTTAGATGTTACTTACGCGCGATATTAGTGCCTATACCCGGTTGTGACGTAACCCTATGCCGCTAGAAAACAAGCCAGCATCCCATCCCATGTAATTATTCTTTTCCTTACAACAAATCGAATATCATACACATATTTATCTAATCCCGATCCTCATTAGTCTTTACTTCAAATCTTTGCTCTCCGAATCTTTCACGTCGACACTAATTTTCCAGATACGCCGACCTTTCTCGTCGCGTCCCAAGTCCTGAAGATCTCCGCTGCTTTCCGATTTAACAGGGCGTTCTTCGCCGACGGGTAGCACCAACGTGATGCCATTATTAATCCACAACGGCTTATATTCGCTATAGTGTTTCAATCCTACCTGGGCGCGGATCTCTTCACCCGATACGCCGTAGGCGATACTGACCTCGCAGAGCGTTGGCTTTTCCGCGGGGCTTACACCGTCGTCCTCAAGCCATGTGTTGTGGAACCAAGTCGTGTTCGCAAGCGTGTTACCGGGCGTTGAGATCCCGTTACCCTTAGGCCAGTGAGGATATTGATCAAGCGGTGGAGGGAAAATCTCAGCTGCTCTGTAGTCGTCCTTCTCCATACCTGGAAATTCTGGATCCTCCGCGGCGATGCATGTAGTCGGCCTAGGCTTCCCTGTCGGTACGACAGACCCGATGCGCGCAAGCACGGGGATCGAGCTATGCCAAGTCGAAGAGATCCCGTGCCATTTACCCGCTTCGAGGTATTGGTATGGTGCCGAGAGGTTCAAAAATCCCAGGTCCTTCCCGCTTTGATTTGGGAGATAAACTTTTGCGCTGGAGATACCGGGTTCGTAGACACCTGCGATGAGCAGAGAATCACCGAACCAGTATTGCGTGTCTCCTCTCAGTAACTCCTTGGTCCAGACTACAGGGTCGGACTCATAACCCCAACCAGTCCATCGTTGAGGTGGGATTGCCTCTCGATGAGACTTCAGCATGAGCGAATACGTATACGGTACTAATTCGTATCTGCGCTGAATCGCATCTCGAATGATGGGCGCCACGGACGGGTATTGCCATGGTTCAATAACCTCACCTATGAGATTATCATCAGGATTGGTTTTGTAGCAATTGATAGCGAAACGTGGTGAGTGGATGCCGAGTTGTATCCAACGAACGAGATGCTCCGGCGTAGGCTGGGGGCCTTCGAAACCGCCAATATCATGGCCGTAGCACTTTATAAGTGAGTTATAAAACTTCTGGGTATGATAGAATTGGTTAACTCAATACTTACCTGAAGCAGAGAGAACCCTGCATTTAACGCCAACGCGTTTGCGCCTTTCATTCCTTCCCAGCTTGTTACGTTGTCGCCGCTCCAAGAGCTCGCACAATATCGCATAGTACCTGCTGTTGCGCTGCGGGTGAGAACAAAGGGACGGGTGCCGAGTTCGACTTCGATTGTCGCATCATGAGAGCTCTTCCCCATGAGCTCGGTATGCATTGCTCTACCCCAGAGTCCAACATGTTTGCGAGATTCGCCGGGCGGTACGGTGATAGTCTCGAGCGCGCATTGCCAGTCATCGTTAGGGAGGTTATATTCGTTATTATCATTCCACATGGCGTCGATTCCAACCTCCTTTAGAGTCTTCACTCCATTGTACCACCAATTATACCCCGCCTTAGAAGTGAAGTCAAGATGACTACCTTCTCCGCTTTCTCCTCCTCCGGCGCTCCAAAGTCGTGTGACTGCAGTAGTCGAGGTATTTGGGTCTCTGAAGAAAGCACCAGATCGTGACAGTTCCGAGTAGGCTGGATGATTTGCCAAGACATACGGCTTAACGTTCGCCAAAATACGAACACCATGCTTATGGCACTCGCGCGTGAATCCTCGTGGGTCTGGGAAGCGATGGCGGTTCCAAGTGAAAACGTTCCTCGTCTTGGGCTCAGTTTCGGCTACGGTATACCCCGAGCTCATCTGGAAGGCCGAACACGGCATACCATGCTTTTCGCAGTTCTTGATGAAGTTGAGGATAGAGTCACACGCGCGCGGAGAGTCTTCCATGCTGTATTTCATACCGCCGCCGATATAGCCCATCATATACCGGGGCATGAGTAAAGGAAAACCTACCAACTCAGCGTAAGATCGAACAACCTCAGTTACGGTCTTCCCAACTATGAGGTACTCTTCAAGCCCGCCGTGGGCCTGCCGGTAGACCTTGTAATGACCCCACATTCCGTCCAATTCGGATCCAACAGACCAAATTGCTCGGGAATGAGAAGTCGAAAAGATACCCACGCAGCCGTTGGGAGTGGTATTGATTAGCAGAGGGATGTGCTTGTATAAGGGGTCTGTCAGGTAAGCATCGTACCCGAAAGTATCGCTTGCTGTGATATTAAATCCCCGACCGCTAAGATCCATCGGTGCGGCCTTCTCTCCGAGACCAACATGTAGGCTATCTGACTTATAAGTTGTATAATGCGCAACGCCGGTGCTATCGATAGTATATGATCGAAAGTCTAAGTCGCGGTGAATCGGCTTCTGCTGGCCGTCCAGGAAAACAGAAACAATCGGGGTATTGGACCAGCCGATATCGACTTTTATGTTTTCAAGTTTGATAGTTTGAGAACGCTTTTCTGTGTCAATGCTAATCTCGGGACTGACATTTCCAAAGGCAGGCTCCGGACGCCTTGCGCTGGGATATGGTGGTAATGGGTGCTGAGCAGTGGTGAAAGCGGTGCGAAACACATTCGGACGCAACGCTTCGAATATGAACTGGCATGTTTCATGGTTATTCTTGCCATTAGCGAGGAGCCTTAGTGAGGGAGCTTTTTCTGAGCTTGTCTCTTGCGAAGCGTCCAGCGCATAGTTAGTTGGTACGTATTCACACTGCTTGAACATCTTCAGAAGACTTTCCTGGGGGTTGAACTGGCAAAATCAAAGTATGGCTCGAATGGTTTGCATTTGATAAAATTTATGGCTTTTAATAAGCACTATTCAGAGTTTGATCTAGACGATAGCAATTCAGGGAGCGGAAGGTGTAGCTCATGGAGGGAAGGGGGGATCTCAAATAGGATCATCATAAGTTACCACTAGAGCTCCGAGTAATTTCAGGAATTGCCATATTAACAACTCAAGTTTTACAGTTGCTTAGACTAATATAAGACTACATGAGAGAAAGCGGAGCGGGGATGGGAGAGGATCCCGCAGGACGGACCAATTTTACAATATTGCCCAATAACTTCATCAAGCCTATATTTTGGAGAAGAAGCTGCGAAGCCTATAAACCAGCCGATTCTCCCACATGACTTTCTCTCATGCATTAGGTACCTAAGGTGAGTATGCTTGTGTTCTTTGCTGCGTAGGGAACTTGCATGCGGGGCTGCACTCACCTACGGCATTTTAGGACGGCGGGAGGATCCTGTTTCTTGAATGATGTCGTATCTGTGATTGGTGCCATTTTGAGGTTATCACGTAGCCGGACTAACCAATCGCGGGCGAGATCTGACCAGGTTGGTCTTCCTCGGACAGAGATAGGCCGGTACCGTAACCCCGGCGCCGGGCATCTTAATGGAAGCTACTCAGTACAACGTCAACCCCATCATGTATAGGTATACATTATCCCTTACCTAAGGAATAATTTCCGATGAAATTTAGAGGCCAACACTGGATCCGAAATAGGAGTTTGACGTTGGTTGTCGGTTGGCCAATTAGAGAGAGAGTTGGTTGAGTACCGGGGCGTCCATACTGTGATAAAATCAACAGTAGTTAAGGAAATTCTAACTATACTATGTTGTTAGTATTCAACTCATATAATTGTATGTTCCATAGTTCTCTGCTAAGGAGCGCCTTTGTCTTTTTATACGTGCCTAGGTACCTATCTATCCATACCTAAGATAGCTCGAGTGATGACCAGGAATAATTCTTAGTATAATGCATTCGATCAAATTTCTTTTATTAATAAACATTGACTCTTAAGAACTTTTGAAATAGTATATAGAGTATTAAGAGCGGCAGATATTTGGAGCCGTATAAATACCCGCACGCAATCACCTTGGTTTTCTAGGTACTTACATTATGGTCTACACACTGATATTCTTAGGTGCTTTATTGTAGAGCAAGCCACTAGAAATAGGTAATAAAGCTAGTAGATCTCCCAAATTATCTCATATTTCCATTTGAGCGGGTTCTTGGTGTCAGCAAATGACTCGTTATAGCTTTCCTACCTACACTTAGCCTATAAACTTACTCCTTAGCTGAGCCCATCTTAAATAGGATGCTGTCATTTTATAATGAAGTATTAATTCGATGTCGTCAGAATCAGGTGTTTTACCTTTTGCCCCTGGCTCTGGATTAATCTATTCCGTAGGATATATGATAAACTACCCGATGCATGACTTATAAGCTTAGCGGGAGCGACTCACGAGCAAAGTCTTGGAATAATTCGAAGCGTAAACATTCAAATATGCCCTGCGGAGAGAGCTTTATTAGAATTGAGGCCCGTAATGGTTCGAAGAGAGGACAAAGAGTGTACTGTAGTAGCGGCAAGGTAAAGCATCTCGAGTTGGACGGGAAAAGAGCAACACTATATTCAAAATTGTACCTACCGAATGTCCCTGAATGAGAATTATTGTGGCGCATCTAACCTTGTGCGCATAATAGCTATGAAAAGCTTTATTTCTTGCTACAATGCTATAATTAGCACAACTCTGCTCAAGCTGCATAATACATCATTATATTTAACACGCAGAATCCCAATGTGAATTAGCTCTAGGTATCTAGGCCTTCACACTAACAGCTGGAACCTCCTAAACCATTTGCTAGGTTGCCGAAAGAGACTAACTAACATTTAGGAAAACTACCTATGGACCTTAATCCGGGGGTAGTTATTTATCCTAAGCCTCTAGCTCGAAATGTGCGCGTTGCTACGTGCTACGTGCTGCGTGCTACGTAGATAGTTTGCCAACTGATACTCGAAACGTTGGTGACTCCCTTAGTAGAGTCGAGTTGGTACTGGACAACAATTATGTCACCGACTAATCATGTGAGACTTTTGAGCGGAAGCTACGCCTTGAGGGAGGGACAAAGAGACCGAGTGTCAACTAAAAGGCAGCTGCAAAAATACAAAAGGAAAAAAGGGTGCGGACCTACACACATACCTAACATACGTACCTTACGTACCTTACGTACCTTACGTACTTACCTACATCTATTCTATTAACAATTATCGTGGTGAATACCTAAACAAACCCATAAATATTTCCAACTCACCAACTTATCAACTGGAAATAAATTCAACATTCATTTACAATTACTTCTACGAATGTTAATCCTTCAACTTCGAGATCAAATCATCGTCTGCAAACCTATTGCCAATGCATGTAAGCCTCTACAAACCTTTACCTCTTAACCCACTTGCATAAGTCAACATCCACTGACATCGTCTAGTCTCAAACGTATAATCGGCATATTATTTCAAACTCGATTGCACGATAACAAGTTTCGAAGAGTGTTTACTACCTACCTAACTTATATCCAACCCGGCGCGTTTTCTAAACGCTGCCTTTCCTAAACCGCGACTATTCACTACCATCCAGAGGGGGGACAGTGAGTCTTAACTCCTCTCCTCTCCTCTCCTCTCCTCTCACCTCCTATCCTCTCACCTCCTATCCTATCCCATCCCACCTAGGTACTTATCAACCTACCTACCTCCTACTCACACCCACTCCCCCAAAAGAAAAATCCCAATGGAAAACGGACTCAAACTCTTCCTATCCCCCGGCCTTCACAGCACCCCCGCCGACGAAGGCTACGCCGCCATCCTCGCCATCCTCTCCGAGCTGCGCGAACACGGCGTCGACATCCCCCCCGTAGCACTCGCCCTCGTGAACCAGCTCTTCGCGCGGGCCTTCTCAGCAGAGCAGCACAGCGATCGCCTGGCGAGAAAGTACACCCGACTGCAGGCTGAGCACGCCCAGCTCGTCGTCGAGTTCAACCGGTACTGCAAGGACGGCACCGGCAACGGCAACGGCAACGGCAACGCGGCGTGGAAGACTGGAACCAAGAACACCCTGCAGCGCGACCTGCAGCGGTCTGTGGACGCGCTTGCCGAGGCGAACGGAGAGGCGCGGAGCGTAGTGAAGAGCATGTTTGAGGAGCGCTTGGCGATGGGCACCGAGGCGGTCGCTCTGAGAAAGGAGGTGGCGGAGTTGAGGAAGGAGAATGGTGCGCTGAAGGCTGAGATTTCTCAGAGAAGTCCCAAGAAATAATGGCGACTGCTTAATTCTGAATTTCTGCCTTTTTAATACCCGAGTTACGACGTTGGCGTTCTGATGGGTATCCGTTCAGGGTCGGGTAGCAGGTGCATTGTCAGAAAGGCGCTTATGTTTCCATTACTTAATTGTCCTATATACAGGTACTCTAATCCCAAGTATATGAGGTATTAAACCATTTGTCTGCTGAGGTACCTTCTAGAGAGACGTTCACTCTCCCTGTTGGGCACTTGTGAACAATCACATCGCTAACGCGGATGCAGAAAAGGCACCCTCTAGAGTTACTCCTAAAAAGAAGCTTTGACTTCTGTTTATTGACAATAGAAGAAAAAAAATAATGTATCGAAAAGGGTATCACCAGCCTAGACCTGTCTATCTCTAAGCTAAACCCAATTAACCCTATGCCAATATTGGTTCTTTCTATTCCCACCCGTCCACAGAACCATAATATAAACCCCGACTCCCAGCTATGAGGCTGAGAATTGTGCAACCAACCCAAATGCCCCCCCTACTGGCGAATATCCACGCCAATGCTCGCAAAATATTTACAATGACTTTGTGTGTCCTTATCCACGGTTTCCATGGTAGTATCGCCGCCTGTCTCAAATAGGAGTCGGTTCTGTTTTCCCTTGTCCCACCTCTCCCAGTGTGCCGAGTCGGGGTGCCGGTACGTATTCGGATCGAAAGTTCGGATAAAACTTGTCCAATACGCCTGAATGATGGGAATGACTGGAACATTAATGCCGTCATTTAAATAACTCGCCGGTGCACCTCCAGCATTTTCAGGCCCCCATATAGCTGCCAGCTCTGCGGTGTGAGGCACGCCAAGCCCCTGGGCGATTTGGTCTGGATCCTCGACATTGTATCGGTAGCTGTATGAGCGACTCACGCCATATTTCCTCATAGCCGAAGATATATATAAACCAGGACACATATATCTCATATCGCCATACGCGTCGCTGACCTGGCGCCAGTAGCAACCAGTGCTAGGGCAGCTGTCGTTCTTGTTTGGATACATTTCGCTGATTTCGTCCAGGTGATCCCGGGTTAAGTAAGGAAACTGAGCGCGTAGAAATGCTTCGCTTTGAGCTAGCGTCGATGTGTCCCTAGGCGTGAAGGTTGTCCCACCATTGGTATCATCGCCGTAGATGACGGGGATCTTGACGAATTTACCATTAGCGAACGAGTCGTACGTGTAGTCCGTGAGAAAGTCGTAGTCGAGCACCGGGTTCCAAGAATACAATGGCTTCGACAGCTCACCTGGATAAGGCAAGCCTGTGTTCTGGCTCTGGAGTTCTGCGGCAGTCTTATTTTTCAGGCAGTCGAGAGAATAATAACCTGAGCATCCGACAAGGGCCGAGAAATTGTTGTAAAGGTACTGACTCTCTTCAACGGTAAGGACCGTAGCAAATGACACAGACTCAGCTGCGGCGGCATGGAACAAATCGGTCTTCTTACCATCGTAAGCTACCATTTGAAGGCTGATACTAGCGGCGCCCGCTGAGTCACCGCCCAAAACCACGTGTCCCGGATCGCCGCCAAACTGGGATATATGTTCTTGAACCCATTCAAGCGCTTTCCTCTGGTCGCGCAATCCATTATTAGGCGTGATCTGGTCTTCGTGGGTTATGAATCCATACGGCCCTACACGGTAGTTGAAGGTGACAACGACAATGGAGTTCCCGCTGGCTTCAATTAGACCGGACCCATTAAAATTCGGATTGCTGAGGACATTGAAGCCCCCACCCTGGATAAAAAAGAATACGGGTAATTTTGAGTGCCGCGTGGCGCCGGTCGGCGCATACACATCGAGAAATAAACAATCTTCTGAATGAGTACTGTCTGGCGGAGAATTGCTTGTCGATAGGCAAAGTTTTCCATGCTATTATAAAAACAAAGGTCTTAGTAAAGATCCTTGGATGTAGAATTGTAACTGTAATAGGTTCTACCTAAGAAAACACGTACCTGATCGGCTATTTGCGTTGTCTTATTGCATGGCGGATCCTGCGGAGGCTCAAACCTTAGATCACCGACGGGCGGAGCGGCGAACCGTATGCCAAGCCATTGCGTGATGCCGTTCGGCGTAGAGAAGCCGACGTACTTATTGCATGTCAAATCGACAGCAGTGTCAACGGCGACCACAAGGCAGCACAAGTGGCACAGCACGAGAATAGCTACCTTTATCGTGATCATTGAAGTTCCACAAGCCTCGGAAAACCTCCGAGCGGGAACTGGACGACGTGTCGCGTGAAATTAGGAGGAAATGTAGGAAAGCGGCATTGTCCAGGATGGGGGAGGTATCGCCTGGGCTTCATATGCTTGATATAAGAGGAGAGAACACGCTTGAGATAGGGTACTGTATGGAGAACCAGAAGGGCAGGGCTAACAAGCATTCCACGACATCATCTGACGGGATTCCACCTCGCCTTACGCCCTCCCAGGTCTGAGGCCTGTTCTCACCTCCCTGTCCGCCATGTCTCCCATGTCTCCCGCGTATCCCTTTTTCGAAGGTCTGAGGCGGCGTGACCCTGCAAGCTGACAACATTCCAAGTTGTTGGCAAGCTGGTGCGTCTTCTCTCGGGCCTAGACCAAAGAGCGCGAGCAGCATGAGTAGCATGAATAGCATGGAGCAAGCAACAGTATGGGCCCGCGTGACTTAAACTGTAGGAATTCGGGTGTAGATGGTAACATTAGGCGCCGCCGCTTGAGCGGGTCGCGGCACGCCATGCAGACGGCATGTTGACTCGAGAGAGAGATGAGAGAAAGATGCGAAATTTGGAGAAAGCGGAACTGAAAGGTACAAGGAAGAATGTACTTTGTATTCGGCATCGGATTACGGGTTTGTGGGGGAACAGGGGAACAGGGGATTAAACTTTGTCTAGCATTGTGATATACCAGTGATACTAGTGATATACTTGTGATGGTCCTTACGAACCGTAAACTCAATTTGGAGATTCATCAAAATATGGGTCCAAAATGGGGAACCCCGGAACTGAGTTTTGTCTATCGTTGTTTATCGTTGCCCAATCGGCACTTAGGGCTGTAAGCTAAGCTAAACATGCCAAATGGGTCTTTAATACCTAGTAGTACAACGCGCTACGTTAGGTACATAGGTAACTACGTACAAAAAAACAGTTTATTGTTTTTTATTCCCCTTGCAGGTGGCTTACATAGACCGATAAGGGGGGATGTCGTCAATACGAGAGATTGGTAAAGTATTCTTCAGGTTGTTTTTTTTTTTTTTGGCTGTTTCCGTACGGATATTGTAAGCTAGCGGAAATCAATTGATTATTAGCTTACAAAACATTAGCAAGGGGACATCTAAGCACCTTAGGCACCTACATATTCCTATATATTCCTACATATACGTGTAGTGTATGTGACAATAGCTGCGTAAGTTCTCACACATCAAACACATCAAACACATCAAACATATAAAACCACATAATCGTTGACCCTTTGGCAAATTACTCTCTTCTGACATCTTACGACACCCCGGCACCCCTCGATCCCACATTTGCCAAGTATTCCCAAAAACCAGGCTTCCCAATAATCATGCCCTTGCCTTGCTTGGCTTATACGGGACTTGGTTATTCAAACATACGTAAGAATGAAATTTGTTCGTCTCTTAGTGCGTAGCTGCGCCCTCGCTTTCGAGCTTGGACAGTTCGTGTTTTCTGCCGCACAGGTCAAATTGGTTTCAATAGCCGTTGTTATGATATCGTAAATCGTAAAATACTCCCTCAAGCAGGATGTTTACGGTACGGTATCTCTTGGCGACGTCTCGTAGATCGGATCTTTAGACCTATCAAAGTTCTTTCTTATAAGTTGGAATGCAGGTACCTGTTATGCCATCACAATTATGGGTACCACAAATAGGAGCCTCTGTCTTGCATTAATATCCATCTCTTTGGATGACTTACAACTTATAAACGTGCGCTTGCCTGTGCCTGCACGATCCGGGTAAAACCCCGAAGGATATATAAAGAATGCGCCATCTATCTTGGTGGAAATGAGGCAACTTTGCTCTTTGAAAGCACCTCGCCAAAGATTGAATTTGCAGATTGCCGACATCAATATAATAACATCAATATAATAATTTCCTGCTCTAGTACTATAAATATAGGTAACGGATGGATAGCGTGCATCCCGAAGGTCGCAGCTCGTACAACTTCGCCAATGCACTCGTCTCTCCAAGCCCTTGGAGTAATTTTATTCCCCGTAACTGATTGGCATTGTGCGGTATATTTTCTTTTCACGGCTGCGACATGTCTGAGTCGAAGATGGAATCAAATCATACAACCAAGACTTAATAGATCTTACTATAATGACGGTCTATGTTCATGTTCTTTTATAGGCTATTTGACAAGTTTACGACCAAGATATTTATATAGCCACAACAATTAGGAGGAAGTAGGAGCTATATTAGATTCGGTAGGTACTTGCTGGCAGCGTGGCACTATTTTAACCAACCTAGGTAATTGTCAAAGCCCATAATCTGACAACTAATACCTAGGTATTCTTCAAGTGCCGTATGTCAAAACGGCTCAGCAATAGCAGTTTAATTATCATTTACGTCATTCACAAGGAGGCTATCCTCGGCTATTTTAAAATGAAGACTTTTCTTTTTTTTTTTTCTCGTAACTCCGATGAGAGATATCTACCTAAACAATTAAGCTATAAGTCCCCGAGACACTCTTGCATGACATGCCGCGCTTACATCCAGAACCGCGGCGAATGATTTGATATTGTGTGATAGCTCAGTTTTTCTTAATGGTCTTCAGAGTCATAAGGCAAGTAAGAAGTCTTTTAACTACACCGTGATACCAACAACTTTATAAGCGCAAGCGCTATATTCTTACTTCGATTATTCAAATAACCTTACCCTAAACTACCGAGCTATATTTACTTCTATTAATCATGCGCATACGTCAGTTATTAGTTTACACGTTCTAATAGATGCGTGGAATAAAACCCCCTATGCGCCTAGTATTCTCGATGGAACTTCTCATGAAGTTTATCACAGTTGTACCATCAAGCTCTACTGTGGTATTATCATGAAATGTCTAGATCGTGATAGCATCATGTAACTATACGGACAAGCAAACACTTATCTCATTACAGTTACCCCTCAAGCAAGCCTATCGCACAAGAAGGGTATGCTTAAAGCATATCCCATATGTGTATTAATAAATATGTTTACACCGCCGGAGTCCTTACTTCGGTTATCGGGTTAATGATGCTCAACTAGTTGCTACCCAGAGCCAAATGTGCTGGATATGGCACCGACGTCCATGATCACAAGTATAGCAATTGGTCGAGACCAATCTGTGTCTAACAAAGTGAGATAAGTCCTGCGTGTGACCTTTAATCCTTGACAGACACGCGACAGCGTGCGGAGTAGAAACCACCATTCTGGGATAGAATGAGGGAGCATCCCGGTTCTTCCCACTTACTCCTCATTGCCGGACCTGGGTATCGGTAACACACCTTTACATCATATGCTTCACTTACATCACAGGGAACTGTCAAGTTGCGGGCGAGAAGAAAACATCTTACCCACACTACGAGAAGCATCGCAATGAGTGTGACCAAACCGTCAGCAGCAGAAGTCGAACATGCAACCCCGCCGCCAAATACCCATCACGACGGGCACGGCAGCAATGGCAGCAGAGACATCGCAGCCTCGTTCCTCGCCAAAAACGTCGCGGGGCAGAGGATCTCCGTAACTCCGGCGGAGTCGGCGCGTGTCCTGCGTCGCATCGACACCGTTATACTCCCCCTCATGCTGACAGTGTACTTTCTCCAGGGGCTCGACAAGACGACGCTCGCGTACGCTTCTGTATTCGGGTTGATCGAGGACACGGGACTCGTGGGCGACCAGTACAGTTGGCTGGGCAGCGTCGTGTACCTGGCACAGCTGGTTATGCAGCCGCCGCTGGCGTGGCTGCTCGTGCGCCTGCCCATCGCCAAATTTACGAGCGCGATGGTGCTGCTCTGGGGCGTCTCGCTCACGTGCATGGCGGCTGCGCATAATTTCGGCGGTCTCCTGGCCACGCGTTTCTTCCTGGGCGTGTTTGAGGCGAGTGTTGCGCCTAGCTTTGTGGCTATTACGCAGATGTGGTGGAGGAGGAGAGAGCAGACTGTTCGAACTAGCTATTGGTAGTAAGTATAGCCTGGGTTTCTAGTATAAGCCATACCTTTTTCACGATGTGATTTGAGGAGCATAAGTCGGACTTGTGTTCGAAGTACAATACTCTAGATGCATCGCAACTTCGAAGAGCCCCTGAGATGGCATACCACATTGAAAGCATGCTAATACCAAACACCATAGCGCTATGAATGGATTCACAAATATGGTAAGTAAAGGTTAGCATTCTATGAGAAACTTGGTTACTAAGGAGCACAAAGTTTGGCAGTTTGATCACTTATGGCCTGGGTCATATATCGTCGCGGTTACGTTCCTATCAGGTGATTATCTATAACTATGGTATAGTATTCGCCGTAGGTATCTTAGGCTAACAACAGCATGTAGATCATATTTCTGTTTTTCGGAATCATAACCGTTGCATTCAGCTTCGTTATGTTGGCCTTCATGCCAGATTCGCCAGTAGAAGCAAAGTTCCTAAGCGAGAACGAGAAGCTGATAGCCGTGGAGCGATTACGCATGAACCAAATGGGCGTGGTATCACGCGAGTGGAGAAACGACCATCTCAAGGAGGCTCTGCTGGATCCAAAGTCGTGGCTCTGGTTCGCACTGCTGTTCTCGATCAGTATCCCGTCCGGTGGTATATCGACATTCGGACCCCTGATAGTAAAGACTTTTGGATTCGACCCGTTCGGAACTATTCTCTTCAACATCCCTTTCGGATTTGTACAGCTAGTCGCAACTGTTGGAGGGGCTTTCATAGCCCAGAAGATAAAGATGAAGGGGCCCGTCATCGCTGCACTTTGTCTACCCCCCATAGCTGGCTGTGTTATGCTTATGGTACTTCCTCGAGACGCTTCTCATCGAGCACCCCTTTTAGCTGGATACTATCTTATTTCTGTTTATCCCGGAATTAGTGAGTAGTATTATATGGTGTTTCCGACACAAGTACTAACGTATATACAAAAGCTCCGCTCATTTATTCATGGGCATCTCAAAACACAGCTGGAGACACCAAGAAAAAGTGTACCAATGCAATCCTTTTTATCGGCCAATCTGTAGGAAATGTGATTGGGCCGCTGCTTTACTCACAGACCGAGGCGCCAGGCTATGCTAAGGGCCTGCGTTCGAATCTGGCACTTTATATCGCGATCATCGTCTTGGTCATGATAACTACTACCTACCTCAAGATTTTAAATGCAGGCCACGCCAAGAGACGTGTAGCTATGGGTAAAAGTGCCGTTATAGTTGATACCAGTCTAGATTCTCCGGAGGATATCGCAGCAGCGCGGCAAAATAGCAATGGAGCCAACAAGAATGCGAGAGGTGTGGAGGAAGGTGATGTAAATGGCCCTTCTGATGGGGATATGGAAAGGCCTGGTGAGAGAGCATTTGAAAACTTGACTGACCTCCAGAACGAGGAATTTGTTTTCGTCTTCTAGGTTTCTGTTAGCTTCTCAATGCTCAACTTCAAAGGTCTTATATCGAACAAAATAAAGAGCATGCTTCAGTTTACTAGTCATGAAGCTGGTTGGCCACATTATAGAAATCATCAGGCTCTCAAATATGCGTGTGCCCAATAATGCAGTTGAGGTCGATTATACACTAATTGGTAGGTAATTACGTTGTTATACAAACCCCTATTCTGGCAATATATGTGGATTTAGCTGCGTCTATAAGGGTCACTCAGTTCTGATGATAGGTATTATTTGCAAATTTGGAGAGTAGAGGTACTTTATGGAGACGTAATGGTGCTTCGGGGACAGCATATTAACCAGTATATCATTCTTAGCACTGCTGATTCTGACCAGTCATGTGTTATTACTTGGGCACTTCACTTTAGTTGGAACCTTTCATGGTCATGATGGATACGATTCACACACAAGAGCTCTTATATCACACTAACTAATACGTTGCAACACACAGGTGATACTACTTCATCAGCTCTGTTATAAATAACCACTTAGATCGACATAATCTAATGGCGATGAGCTCTTGAAGTCTTGAATAGGACCTAACTGCGTAATGGATCTGAGGATGAATACCCACCAAGCATAAGATGACTAATTCGTAACTGATAGTACTTAAGGAAGAGTGGTTGGACTTTGTCTTGTTTATATCCTGGGGTTTATTGCCTACTAGATAATGAAATGACCAATTTAGAGCTGTAAGTTACTTCATACAATTAAACCTATCAGTCGATTCCAGTGATAAGAATTCAAATGTGCAGAGGCAGACTCTGCCGATGAACATGAAATTTCGTAACTCATCTCTGCTCGAAGTGACCAAAGGTCTCCTAACTAACAGTTGATAGACCAACCCTGAGTCTCTGACTTCTTAGGCGTAACGGACAAGTTTAAAGGTTGGACGATAGCTTATTAAACGGTGTGATTAGGATGGGAGTATTGGTATGTCCTAAGATATGTCTGCTATGATAGGAAGATGATAATCAAAGGAGACTCTCTTTTTAGGTTAATGCTCCGTAATTAGTAGCACCCAATTTTCGAACACAGTGTAGTTTTTCTCTTAGGGGGATTACCCTCTTAAGTGGGTTGTTATTCCTGAGCCCTTCGTATAATGAGCTAGCTGTCGGTGTGCAGTGTACGAGAATGCAGCAATGACAAGTCAACACTGGGTATGTGAAGCAAATGAATTATTCTAACCAAACAATCACTTTGTGCGGTTGACCTGGTTGCCATTTCGGCTTCATAAAATCGTTCGATCCATCGATCATCGACGATCTCTCCACGGATGACGCCACTTGTAACTCGTTCCTGGTTGTTGGTCGCTAAGGCTATTAGCGTCACTGGAGACCTGCAGATCCAGATCAGCAAATCAAACCATTTTTCAGGTCAGTATCCGGGCCGCAAGCCAGTCTACCGGATTACGAATGGCTCACGAGAAATCTGGATCTTGGTTCTGGGGTTGGACAAGCCTAAAGGATCAAGTTTCTACCCACACCAACCCACCAACTCTGACGCAAGCCACATGAAGTATGCGTTCATGTGGCTTTTCTTCCTAGGTAAGCATTGATATGCCTGGAGATATTACATCATATTATCCGTGTGGCTCATGAGAATATAGGAGTTGGGACGGGCTCTTTTGAGGATATAAGTTGAAGGAAGTCTTCAGGCATGTTAAGAAGAAGAATATAAAAAAATTAACTACAAAGCTCCATCTGTTAAACAATCTACAAGAAGTTGCATTATATCATATCTCACTTGAACTCACAACCTACGCACGAGAACTTACCTAATTACTCCACAACCCACAATGTCGAACAACCAGAACGGTGGACTCCTCGGTGGTCTAGTCGGTGGAGTCGATAACGTCCTAACTGGGGGGGAGAAGGCTAACGGCCAAGGCGGTCTTCTCGGGGGTCTCGGGGGTGCCGTCGGCAGCACCACAGAAGGACTCGGCAAAGGCTTGAACTCGACTACTAGGGGAGTAGGCAACGCCGTAGGCCAGACCACAGAAGGTGTAGGCAACACTGTTGGCGGCGTTACAAGCTCTGTAGGGAACACTGTCGGCGGTGTTACCGGTGCAGGCGGAGCCGCTAAGAAGAATGATGGCAGTGCGTTCAAGAGCTACGGTATCTAATTATGGGAAGGGGTTGGCGGGATAATAGGACATAAGAAACGATTATATCAGGTAGTAAACCTGGGGTTCGGGAAATCCGAATTGGCACGAGTAATGTTGGACCATTAGTTTAAAAGGCTTTTCAAATTACAAAGAATTGTTTTGAATGATATGACTATTACTGTTATGGGTTATGTTAAGTACTCACAATATGAGCATGAATTTTCACGGAATGTTTTCTTGATTAAGAAGATTATTTGAATTATTATGTCACCGATGATTGATGAAAGGGGAGCCGATGTTTGTGGCTCTCGTGGCTCTCGTGGCTGGAAACGTAGAGCTTTCACGTGGCTTGACTTCTACTTGTAAGTCTACTGTTATCGATTAGCGGGGTACCTAACAATACCTATGCATTACCTGTTACCACTTTTAGGTACCGCCGATGGTAAACCAACCTGTGAATTGTGTACCTTAGACAATGATACTTTGGACAATACGTTAAGACATCCCTTCTTCGCATTGAGCAGCAATTGGGACGTCAAAATTGTCCTAATTGCGCTAATCACTTAGATGGCAGCCAACGAGGATGAAGACGCGTCGTATGTCGACTACAATGCCTTTCTCGACCCGGATTTCAGCCCCTCTTCATTCGCTAATAGCCTTGTGCTTGCTACCAACAACCCCAACGATACTCCCTTGGATCTCTCAACACCGTTGTCTAAAGTGCTCTTCGATGCTCAAGAGGTCGACTCTCATATCGACCTTCTTACTACCCGGTCCGCGATCCCACTCTTAACCTATACCAAAGAGCAGACAGAAGCAAGTGGGAAGATAATATTTGAAATCGATAATCAGGTTAAGAGCTTGAACGAAAGCTATAAACAATTGGAAAAGAAGTCATACAAAAACATGCCGAAGCTGATGAAGTACGCCAAGTTGCTGCTCGCTTATGGGAAACTCTAAAGTTGGGAAGATCTGTCGGTCGATGTCTTCAACTGGGCCGCCAGCTCGAGATCCAACATGCTGAAATATCTAGTTCAGCGTCAACTACTACGACCAGTAGCAGTAAAAAGGAGGACCATAGGGCTCTAGTACGATGCGCACATACGATCTTATCATTACGGGAGATCCTCGATAAGAAGGCACCGGGTGAAGAAGGACACGGGCTCGATAAAGTCAATGCGATCAAGAGTTTACAGGACAACATCGTAGGACCAATTGAAAGATCTGTCAAGAACACCTCGGAACAGATTATAAGAGAATTTAGTATCGGCTCTGCTTCGGGGACAGCTACTTTTGCGCAGAGCGAGGAGGTCAAGGCCCGAACGATATCAGCTGCTATTACTCTTTACCTTATATCACCCATCACCGGCACGAAACTCGACAAATGGACACCTCAGCTACTTCTGCAAATACTCGAGGTATACTTGCGCAACGCGTTACAGAGCTCTATATCATCTTTGGCAAGGTCCCTTGCGACGCTACCGTCCCTAGACAGGACATTAGCAGAAATTTCTGCGCGATGCCAAAATATAATCGCCTTAGAGATTATCCTGGCGTCGACGAATGCGCCTGCACACCCGCTCTTGCCGGCGCATAAGTACGTGTCTGATAAATCCAACCTTCTACAGCCCTTGCTGGCATACCTCGAGACTGGTTCGCTTGCATCCTACTTCTGGAGGACTATGGCAAGCAGCTTGGCAACGCGTGTTCAAGAGATTGTGAATCGTGGAGGCGTTTCGGCTCGTACATTGAAGACGAACCGTAACAGCGTAGGAGAGGCTATTAGAGAATGTGTTATCCGAGGAAGTCAGCCTCCTAGCACTATTGCAGCTGCCAAGGGGAAGACCCCTAAAGGAGATGCCGAAAAGAGTGGCGGGTGGGATCGCGAAGTAGCGGTGATGGTTAGTAGCGTCGTTGGCAATCTGGGCAGATAATACCAATACGGCAATTTGTAGTCCAAGCTCCTACCCCGTGGAAGTGGCCCGAGAAATATGGGTCGCCGTTCCATGTAAGCGGAAACTCCAGAGCGACTATTGATGCGAACCCCTTTTCAGGGGAATAGGGACAAGTGCTTTACCGCTCGTGAAAGTGGTGCGAGTATATCGACTGGCAGTGCCAAAGTGCTACACATGGACCTTATCAGAACCTTTATCGCAAAGCTCTAAAATTGAGTTACATTTTTGGGACGATTTTTAGAGCAAGATGTAGGGTGCACGATTAAAAGCACTATCGGCTGTATCGCGGGGGTTACCGGACCGTGAATGCCCTCATATATAGCAATAGCAACAACTAATCCCGCAATGTAAAATCGCTCAAAGCTCGATCAACATTCGATCTAGCCGTGTCTAGGTATCCAATGTATATTAAGCCAAGGCTACAAATCTACATATGGATTTTTACTTATACCTCCTTCAACGGGGTTTATCGGGTTCATGATATCGTGACCTTGCGGTTCGACTTGGACAATAAATGGATTATTTTCGAGGTCAATTGCCTAGTAGCCCAGTCGTATATATGAGAGGCCCAAAGACGGGCCGTTTCACTGCAGCAGAGACATAGGCCGGTCTCGAACACGCAATATGTATGACTTTCTACTATGTTACTTTTTCAAGGTGTTTGGATTATATTGCGCACGGGCACTAGCGGGAGACGTTTACTTGGAGAAATGGAGATATTCCGGTAACATGTTAGTTATTACCTAGTTACCTATTCATATCCGATCGCGGGTTTACCGTTCTAAGAAAGTATCGTCGCAAGACTATTTTACTTTGATGTGGGGATGATTACTCTTTAGAATACACTATGTTAGGGGTTAGAGAGGTCCAATCGTGATGGTTTCGATAGTGCTTACCTATGAACGTAGTCATTACTTACCTGTATACTTTACCTACTGTACCTACCTAGGTAGAGGTAGACATTGCTCGGCATTGTGCATCAGTAATCCCCTGTCCGCATACATGTTAGATGGTATGTCGTTTAGTTCTTCTCTTTCCCCATAGAATTACTTTGATACCTATATACCTTCGTCCAGCCTCGGTGCTTCTTTCTCTCTTGAAGTCACATTTAGGCTATGTTTTGCTCAGTTGTTACACCTCTAATACGTCATTGGCTCAAGGTACGTATCTCATCTCATTTAGCTAGACTAGGTACACTAGCCAGACAGGTAGCCCAGAACTAGCCTGGGGTCCCCCCCTCGTTGGCCAATGCTTTTCCATGCCTTTCCATTTCCTCCTTGTCCATGATGTCTTCCACAAATTCTTCTCAGCCTGTCTTTCAGCATGTGCCAGCGTCACAGGCTCACAAAGTTCTTACCCCACTACCGAAGGTAATACATAGAATAACATACATCTGCAATCATCTGCAATCACTTCAATTACCTCGTCTGGGGAGTTCTACAACATTATAATAGGTCAGCTCATCTAAAATTGATTGTGCAACGTGCCTTTTAATTCGACTATTTTGAATTCGACCATTCATTCTCCTTGCTTAATTGAGTCTCAATTGAGTCTCCCGTGGTTCAGTTTTATCATAATAAGCACATGCTTTTTTTTGTATGTTACCTTTTTTTTTTTTTTTTTTAATTATAGGTAGTACACACCTACATACCATCTGCTGCTCTGCCCACCTGAGCTTTCATACTTTGCAGTCGGGTACAGAAACGCCAAGGTTAAATCCGGGGACGAAGAAAGACCGAGATCAGATCACTTCGAGCCTGGTATTTTCTCTTTTGACCTTTTTTTTTTTTTTTTCTTCACTATTGTAAGTGGATTCCGTGGTTTGGCGCATTTCGAAGAAAACTTGTCGTCAGGCAACCCAAGCCCACATCTCTCTCAAGGAGCAAAACCTCCCGGTTGCATCTACCACACCTCCCACCTATCAATATCATTATCAGGTATCATCACTTTGCTTCTATGCCCCACTATCGTACCTAATGCTGGAATAAACCAATTATCACGACGACGATGATTGCCCCGCTATGAGTCCATGCTGTTCTGGCCTTCTAGATTCTACTCTTCCCACTACTTTTCCCCCCCTACCTTACCTTCCCCGTATTTGAAGTTGCTTATGTCTACCTACTCCTTTTTTCTATGTTTTTCTTTCTGGCTTTGACTGCCCTGTCAGTGTTGTCCTTCGTCTAGTAATCACGGTTATAGCCGACCTTCTTTTTCACTGCCAACGGCTCTCCTAAATCAACCAATTGTTGTTATAGCCCTTGCGCTTTTCCCCTTATCTCGTGTCACCGCTTCCTTCGTCTCTTGTGTTTGCTAGAACTTCAAGACTGCGCTATTATTCTGCCACCTGATTATCTTGAGAAGACAAAAACTAAAGAGTTATGGCAGAACGTGGACAAGAAACCGAGGCCCTCGTCACCAACAGCATCATAAAGGAGGCTGAACAAATGTCTCTTTCCCCTCGCGAAACGCTCACCGGAAGCGATTCTGGAGGTTCGCCCGACCTACCTCCTCACCTTCGAAATTCCGTTACTAGAGTTCCCGTAACCCCGGGCATTCAACCCTCGACCTATTTGTCACGAACAAGCACCGATTCCACCAAAGCTGCCAGCCCGAGCTACTTCACACGGGATCCTGCTGCGCAGAGCAGCGGTGTATATCAACCGCCTCCGACGGAAGCCCCATCAGATGGAACCTCTCCAACGAATTTGGTAAAGGTGCGACTTCGGACGACGAAGTCTTGCGACGGATGAGTATCTCCACAAAGGGGCGGAGGGAGTCCATTTCGGAAATCCGAGCTGCTGCTCCTGATTTGGCTCTAAGCGGGAACATCATCTCGGTCACTTTTACAACACCTTACTCTATCAAGTACCTCAAAAATGGAGAATGGGTTAGTTATATCTAGTATTTGGGGAATATTCGCGTTGAAACTAACTTCGAATAGGAATTGGACCATCGTCGCGGTCAATCGGCCCTTTTTGACTCGTTCTCCTACCTCTCGTCCGACGAAGCGCCTTGGAACCACAGCGTAGTTGCATGGACGGGCGAGATTGAATCGCCTCCCGAGTCCTTATCGTCTGCACCGGAAACAATCCCAGACACGACAGCCAATATTCCAGGTTTGAGTCATCTCTCCGCTCCTATACCATTGGATGGAGAAGCGCCGCCAACACCCCCAGAGGTGGACGGCTTATGGATTAAGCGTGAACACCAATTGAAGTTGGAGCAACAGTTATCCCACGATAGGCGCATTAAAGCAGTTCCTGTTTGGCTCGCTGACGACAATGAGACGAGCGACGAGGGTATTACGTTAAACAATCAGGGACGATGGCGGCGGTACGCTGAGCACACGATATACCCCCTATTCCACTATAAGCAACACGAACCCAACGATGGCCGCTCGGAGCGCATCGAATGGGCCGACTACTTCCGTACCAACTTGAAGTTCGCCGATAAGATTATTGAGATTTATAAGCCAGGGGACATCGTTGTTATTCACGACTATTACCTCCTGTTACTCCCTAGCATGCTACGGCAAAGAATGCCCAACATGTACATCTCGTTCTTCCTTCATTGCCCGTTCCCTAGTAGCGAGTTCTTGAGATGTCTACCGCGAAGAAAAGAGGTTCTCGAGGGCATGCTTGGCTCCAACCTGGTCGGTTTCCAGTCGTACAGCTATTCGCGCCACTTTGCTAGCTGCTGCACTCGGATCCTCGACTTCCCGTCAGATTCTGTTGGTGTAGATGCATATGGGTCTCGAGTCGAAGTTGGCGTTTTCCCAATCGGCATTGACGTAACTAAGGTAGAGCAGCAGGCGTGGTCCAAAGATGTCTCGGATATGTATAACGCTCTAAAGGACCTTTATAAGGACAAGCAAATCATCGTGGGACGTGATCGACTGGATAGTGTCCGCGGTGTGGCCCAAAAGCTTATGGCATTCGAAAGATTCCTAGAGCTTTATCCTGATTGGAGAGAGAAGGTGGTCTTAGTCCAAGTCACCTCTCCAAACACAATTGAAGAGGGAGGCGAGGAACCAGAGAATAAAGTGGCAAGCAGAGTTAACGAGTTGGTTATGAGAATTAACGGCACATATGGAAGCTTAGGATTTTCACCAGTGCAGCATTATCCGCAGTACTTGTCACCGGAGGAATATTTCGCATTACTAAGAGCTGCAGATATTGGCTTGATCACCTCGGTCCGGGACGGAATGAACACGACCAGTCTAGAATATGTTGTGTGCCAACGCGATACGCATGGACCGCTAATCCTGTCGGAGTTTAGCGGTACTGCAGGTAGCCTGCGCGACGCCATACATATCAACCCGTGGGATCTCACCGATGTTGCCCACCAAATACATAACGCTCTTACTATGTCTGCTGAGAAACGTATGGCGATGCAATCGAGCCTCTACCAGCACGTCGCAACTCAGAACGTTCAAGTTTGGATTACGAAATTCCTGCGCAAGCTTGTCGGCACGCTGGCGTCTACCAAGAATCAGAATGTCACACCGCTACTGGACCGTACACTAATGTTAAAGCAATACCGTGAGGCCAAGAAGCGCTTATTCATGTTCGACTACGACGGTACACTTACACCAATTGTAAGGGATCCCCAGGCGGCCGTTCCATCGGAGCGCGTTATCCAGACCCTGAAGGCCCTTGCGGCAGACCACCACAACGCCGTCTGGATTATTTCAGGCAGAGATCAGGATTTCTTGCAGCAGCATCTGGGTCACATCTCAGAACTAGGTTTCAGTGCAGAGCATGGAAGCTTTATTAGACATCCCGGCAGTACAACCTGGGAAAACTTGGCGGAGAAGCTGGACATGGGCTGGCAGGCAGACGTGGTCGAAATCTTCCAGAAGTATACCGACCGCGTACCAGGTAAGGGCTCAGCCTGTAGTCATCTTCTACTGATTTCGCTAACATATAATCGCTAGGCTCATTCATCGAGCGCAAACGATGTGCGTTAACTTGGCACTATCGTCAGGCCGATCCCGAGCAAGGTGTCCACTCATCTCAAGCCCTACATAAGGAACTCGAGTCGACCGTGGTCAAGAAGTGGGAGGTCGACGTGATGAAAGGAAAGGCCAATCTTGAAGTGCGACCTACTTTCATCAACAAAGGCGAGATCGCTAAGCGCTTGGTCAATGACTACAATTCCGACATTGCACACATAGCCCCTGGGCAGCAAAACGGCAAGGGTCAAGAAGGGAAGCTTGAATTCGTCCTGTGTATGGGTGATGACTTCACAGACGAAGACATGTTCAGGGCTTTGAACGGTCTTAGCGGCACGCAAGTCGATAGGGATCACGTCTTCACCGTTACCGTTGGCGCCAGTACAAAAGTCACCTTGGCTAAATGGCATATGCTAGAGCCGGAGGATGTCGTGGAGTCGATAGCTCTCCTCGCTGGAGTTGGACTAAGCGGTGACGCGCACGAGCAGCTAAGCCAAGTTAACCTTGCTACGGTTGCCGGACTCGAAGGCCGAGTACCTGAATGACCCTTCAAATCGAAGTTATGATTATATTAGGAATAGCAGGCAGCATAGAAAAGCGTGGCGCTAGGTTGTTGGGGCTCGGTCTAGAGGGTTCGTTCGTACATTCGAAATAAAGCACGTCGCTTTTCGTTCCCATGCAAAATAACTCCAAAAAGAGAGTACAGCAGACGGCCCGGCGTTCCGGAGGAAATGGCTACGGTCTTCAGATGGCCTCCTCGGACTTACAGAATAGGTGGACGGTACTCAATCGGGGTCTAAATGCGCCGCTTTTGGACATATACCCGTCTTTATATCTGGAGGAAGACGGCTATCTCGAATACGGGTATATACATAGACATGGTAATTAATAGCTACCTGACCTTCTGTATTAGCAATTGTCGTCCAAGTCCTATTTCCATTCCAGCTTCTGTGATGTAGACAGGAATACAATAGGGGTAGCTGATCGTCGAGACAGACGCGGGTTTGGTTCGGGGGCCGGCTGGTGGCGAAACAACCCCCGACATGATTTGGAGCGATTCATGAAAAGTGCGCACGTACATATATATATGTGTGTGCGTGCGTTTATACTATAATAAGAGCTAGATATACTCGTATAGGCTATAGAATATAGTGTTATAGACTACGTGCGTAGTCCGAGGTGCTTGCTTGCTTGCTTATAGACGGATGATCCAACGCGGCCCGGAGGAAAAGACGAGAAGGAAAAAGAAAACGGGGCTGGGGCCGTTTCATCTTGATGACCGGGAAGCTAACTTGGTTCCGACGGCGAGGTAAGGTTGGTGGGTAATTGAGGCGCAATACTGAACTGTGTTGCATTGCATTTTCTCCGCGAGGGATGACGATGGTGATGGTGATTAAGCAGCCGTGGGAGTTTAGCTGGAGTTTTAGCTGCGCGGGGGCTGGGTTTTTGGATTTGGGTTCATCTTATGTGAGGTGAGAGAGGTGAGATGAGATGTCGGCTGTGGTTGATTGGAGGAGGAGGGGGAGAAAGGGAGGGGTGTTCTAGTAGTAGGAGACATGGAGGGGCATAAAATAGAAGCGGGAGGATAACGAGAGACGGAGACGTGCATTGTGCGGGTAGCAACGTAACAGCGCAGTGCGGTGCGGTGCGGTGCAATGCAGCCCGTATGCAAAGAATATCCGCCACGCTGTTGTTATCGCTGTCGTTTAATAGTATGCGGGTCTGGGGAATTATACATTTCTTACCTGTAAGTACCTTAAATAATAGGAAAAGGATAAGAATAACTAACATAAGATGAGATGTAAGTCAGTGGGTGAGCAGCCAATCTTAAAATTACATCAAACCCGAGTCCGCGTCCGCGGATATGTGGAATCGTGGCGTGTCGTACGGCATATACCTACTACCTATGGATACGGAAGACTACGACATGCCGGTACATCAAAGAAAAACCGGCTGCAGTTGCAATGTCTAAGGTACAGTACCTAGCGGCAGATAGACATGGAAATGCATTGCAATGCTACCATACCATACCATGCTATGCCATGCCACTGCCACTAACACTAACACGCATAGGGCTCCCTAGGGCTGGCAATAGTACTATAGTATTTAATCTATGTGGCCTTCCAGATGCGTGTGCAGGTAAATACGCTGACTTACATACTCTACCCTACCTTACCCTACTTAACAACACAGCATAACACGACACAGCACGGCACCAACCTAATTTTATCTCGCCCGCTCAGCCTTATATAAGTACCGAGGTATAAGTGTGGTCACATGGGGCGGATAGGCGATCTTGGAGACTCGGACGGGGTAGTTCCAGAACGAGCCTAGACCGGTAGATGCTAGTTGGTGTCTCGGGTAGATTATGGGGGTTATAGAAGAACTACGATATAGATGCTGCTGTGAAGCTACAGTCTGCCTATACGAACTTCTTCAGGGGAGAGAAGAAGACCTCATTCTATTTTGAGGAGTTGCAATTTATTTATCTAGGAGGCCGATAGGTATTAATAATGTCTTTTTTGCTAGGTAGTTTGCAATATATTAGCTAGATTAACTAAGAGATATGTATATGATGGGATCTTACGAGTTTGGCGTTAGGTTAAGGAGATGTAATGAGAAGAACTAAATATACAGCGACACGTGTCTACGGCACATGGGAATTGTTAACCTAAGGTTTGTCTATATACTAGAACTGGTGCCTTATACGTACGTGCCTAGATGATTACGGTGGTACGAGCCTGGATTACTACCTCCGTTAGGCCACGGGGTTTAGAGACCACGCCGTGAAACCCAGAACACGTTTTTTTGTGGAATTTGGCAGTTTGTAGGGCAGCGGCGTAGTTATTAGTGATTAGAAAGATTATAGGTCCCATAGGGTGTTATCTTTCAACTGATGAGTCTCGTAAAATTGGTTGCTATTATCGTCATATTAGAGCTGACGAGGCAGATATTCTTCTTCTCGATATCGGGCAAGGGAGGCTGACAATGTTGAATTAACTTAAACATGACTTGGAATGGTGAGAATGATATGCAACAATTCTACGAGGTATATGGGTATACCTAGATTGCTCTAGGTGTTAAATGATTAATACACCCTTTATAAGGTGCCCAGAAAGGTTACTAGTGAGTATCGTTTATTTTTATAGTGAGGTAAAGAAATGATTTTCATCAATTTGTTAAAGGCTTTCTCGTCATGGAAATGCTATACTGTAGTATAAACAAAAGTCATATAAAAGGAGTTATGGCCTGAGCACGAGGACTTGACCCGAAAGGAAGATCACCAGGCAGTTATAGTTTAGCACAAAGGCTTAATATCGAATATACAATTATGCTAGCAAGATGGAATTTATTGGTATCAAGTTTAAAATGTGAACATAACGTTTAAATATCTCTATGACCTGGGGAATATTATAGACATGATCACCGTTTAGTTTTTTCATTATAATATATACCTATCAAAACCTAAGGCTCGTACATTTACTCAACAAGAGAACGGGATCATCAACCATCCCGCATGAAAGGAGCTCCTATACTAGATAGAGCCAAAAATAAAGGACAGTGGTGAAAATTTAGTTTATAAAATTCTAAATTACTCAGATAAGAAGTATATTCAACCAGTGTGGCCTACCAATACAGTCTATACAATGTATGGCAACTTTAACCGATATCTTAGCTATTTCTGCAGTAAGCATACTCTCGTCTCTGATTTGGGATCATTGATTATAAATTTGCACTTTCAACTCCAATCACCGTCATCACGCCCATACTATAAGCTTCTCACCTCCCACCTCATAGTTATTTTCCCCGAGTCTATAGTAAGACGGATAGGTAGATTCAGGGCAAGGGATTAGAGAATTACGCACAACAACAAGGTGCTTAGCCCATCCGTTCGTATCATGGCCAGTTGTAGATTTACCTGAAGCCCGAAATCGTGATCCTTCGTGACTAAGGCGTGCCAGTTTACGTACGTATGCCGTGTGGAACTTCCCGCATCGTGGAGGGATGACTTACCCCGATGCGCCGTAAGACCGACACGACTCCGAATGGGATAATGTAATACGCTCTTGGGTGCTCCAGGACAGGTGTAAGCGGTAGGATGCCGCGAGGCTTTGAATTGGTATTTAAAGGAGTTACCTAGATTTCGCCGTGAGAAATGCCGAGGTAGATTCTTGTGCGTCAAGCCACCTGATGTAGCGAGCACAGGGAACGCTTGCAGTAAGATATGTATCGTGGGGGTTAACGCGCTATCCTGGAAGTACGCGTAAGTTTCGAGCGGAAAACGCAGTAATCACCTCGGCATGTAACGTTATGAAAGTAAGCCGCACGGAAGGGGGCATCCATAGAACGTTTGGCAACATGTATAATAAGATCGTGCTATGGTTTGAGATGCAGCGGGCGTACGTGCATCAGGTACCTACATACATAGTAATACATAATACATATGTACATGTATGGTAGGATCCGAGTTTGGAGAGCTGCCTGGACCGGACGTACCGACGGACCAGGGGCTGAAGAGAGCTGGATATGGGAATTTATGAAAAGAAGAAGAGAAAAAGGCGAGAAAAAAGAAAAGAAAAGAAAAACAGAAAAGAAAAAGAAAAGAAAGATTTGTTGAATTGTTTATCCCCGGGGCTCCGATAAGCGGCCGGGGAAACGGATGGGGCCGGGGAAACTACGCAATCGAGGCGGAGTTTATAAGTCAGTACCGGGCGGCAGGTGCATCCTCACGATCCTTCCTTTTCGGCATCGGTGTCGAAAACGGCAAAGGCTTGGTGTTAGTGGGATTCCCAAAGCTACGGGACAAGACAAGTTTTCAGTGGGGGAGGCGGTGCCCATTGGGTAGAGGAGGAGGAACATTCTAATTGCTGTGCCGAAGCCGACATACTTCTCTCTGTCTGGCATTGAAACGTTTCAAGACTTGTTGGTAACTATATCTTAATAAGCCTCAATGAAGCGGTGTGTAGTTATGCGTCGTATAATATGTCTATTGTATGCAGGCAAATATGTAGCAAGCATGAGAATGCACACAAACCTCCCGCTTGGTAGGGCGATGTGATCGACCAGGACATCCTTGCTCCATGCTAGCTACTTACCGTTCGGGTATTTCCATCACAACCACGTGGCGTAGGGATCAAATGGCAAGCCCCCCTTGAGACTCCGGGACTCGGATCTATATAAAACGTGGGTTTGTGTACTACTGGGTGCGTATGTGATCGCGTACCTGTTTATGTAAGACGTCGGTGTCGAAAGCATACCCGCCAACGAATAACAATTGTGTTGGGATTGGTTTGGATTAAATGGCACATCCTTGTCTTGTCTGTAGAATCCCTGCTACCAATATGTAGGTATCTACCTGGTTGCCTGGGTACAAAAGAGCGAGTATGAGATTGACCGCCGTACGGTATGCTTCAGAGGTATAACTGTTAAGCGCCGGAGGGTTGGCTGGATGGTTTGGCCTCGAGGATATGTGTCAGCTTGGTACTACCTTCTGGAAAAAGACACAGTATATACATAGTATATACAAATATATATTACGATGCGGCTTGCATACTCCTGAAGACATAAAGGAAAAGATCGCTGCTGCACGAGGCGGGCGCGTGGCCGTGTTATGCGTGTGTGTACGTCTATGTGATGTACATGTAATACAGCAGCAGCAAAGGTGTGTGTGTGGTGTGCCCATCAGCTCTAACCTTAGGTAGTGTTTTAGAGAGAAGAGTTCCCCCGACATCACCTAAGGAACTAAACTGGAATAGCGTTCCATTGGCAAAGACGATCTCTTTGAGCCACGTGCTAACCCAGTAAATATCCTAGTACGTAGTAAGTAAGACGTGCATAAGCATGCCGAAAAATGATGCAAGGTGGAGCAAGACCCTATCTGGTAGGACGCCAGTTTATCACATATCAAACCTGCCAGGGACACGAGGTAGCATCTAAGCTCTAGCTGCGATTTCGAGACTTGGCGAAGTAGTGTGGTGTGGGGTGTGGTCAACTCGTGGCAGCTAGGCCTTATCGTACTGTAAGGTAGCAATTTGTGCACAACCGAAGCGCGCTGAAACTCCCTAGTTTATTCCATCTAGTCCAATAGACGGTAGAGACCATGGTTTATTGGCATTAGGCAAAAAGGCTCAGGCCGGACACAACAGTGATGTATGTGCGATGGAACCATAGCCACTTATAGGTAGTTATTCGTGCTAACAAGATAAGAAGGTTAATGAATGCCACTGGTACCCTGACATTAACAATAAGACGAGCTGGAATTTAATCATAGGACCTTGGCGATTCAATGTGAATAGTTAGTGTAGTAATAGCCGTAGTATTATTAGACTTCTGGTTGAAGTTCGCAAGAATCGTTTGTGTTTCTACCATCCTTCAACATAGGCGAAGCCGTGTGTGTCTGGCCATTGAGGACGTTATGAATTTGTGTGCTAATGGTGCCAATGGCAACGAGCTAGGCTTTCAGTGGATTGGCTCGCTACCAGCCTGCTCGCTGTCGTACGGGTGGCCGGCATGACCGATTGGATCGGGGACTGCCAAGTCGGGTTTGAGCCGCAAACCCCTGACTTGAGCTTCTGGGCAGGAATTCGGATCGCTGATCTATGGGGGAAAAGGTAGATTAGCTTTGGTGCCGCACGTGGGAGACAGGGTCTAAAGATACACATATGGGAACGTTTCGAGGGCGGTGCCATGGTACAATACAGTTGACCGATGACTGCGCCATATGCTGCACCTTGCGTTGTGTTGCACCCGAAAGGGACAAAAGCAAAACTTTTATTGATGAATTTTCTGAAACAGGAAATCCCAGCATCCTACTAGTACAGCTGTTGATGTAGAAAAAGAAAAAGAAAAGGGTATATGCTACATGAGTAAAAAGCTAAAAAGTGAAATATTCCATGCCCCAAATCTACCTGGGCATACATAATGTAAAGAGAAATGTCGTGTTATACATGAAGTCAATCGAATCCCACCCCGTTGACTAGGAACCCGAGATCTTCGATGCGTGATTAGGAAAAAAAGACATAAATAAGAATAAATAAGAGAGCTCCACCTCTAGTAGCTAAGATACCAGTAAAGAGACATATTATAAGGGGCAAATATTCTCATGTAGTAGTAATAAAATCATATCATCTCCGCCGCCTGCACGCGTCTTCCGAATAAATGGTTGTACATAATGGTCATAAAGTCGTTCTGCAAGATGAAATTGGCTATTTGGGATTGCCACTGCTGTTTGACGATCCATTTGTTGAAGGGAGCCGGGTGTCGATATCCACCAGTGTTTTACTCATAGTTGCTACGTGGTCATGAGAGTCGATTCTACCGCTGAGGTAGCGGTCGGTAAAACTATCGCTCCCTGACTGTTCCGACATAGCGAGGCGTTGGTCTCTCATCTGGCCAAGTTCTTCAGAAGACTCAGTAGTTCGGTGTCTAAGAGGGTACAAAGTTAGCAATGTGCTTGCCTGCGTTGCTCGAGGGAGGCTACTTACGGGCCAGATGAGCAACTGTCGATGTTGACTTGGACAGAGGATGGCATGGTGATAAAGTATATGTCAATTTGATGGGGAAACGGTTGTGCTAAGCAAGTGCTTTTTGAAGGAAGCAATGAGAAGATCTGAGGGAAGAGGACTTGGTGGATCTTGTAGACTGATGGGTGTACGTCGTTGATACGGTTTGGTTTAGACCTCGAGAGGATGGAATTGTCTATCTTTGAAGTTAGGTAGTCAAGCGGGTTGGAGCTATCGAAATCCAGACAGCGAAGGTCCATATTTAAGAAGGATGAATTCTACCATGGTGACAGGATACCAACCACAGACTATGGATTCTGGCCCCGCAGGGACTATGCTTCGCAAATCGTCAACGATCAACGAGGGCATGTATAATTGCGGCTCAGACCTCACGTCAAAACGATTTGTCCGAACATACGTAGCAGAGACTAAAATGCGTACATAGAAGTGGGCGGTGGAAGGGGTAGGCAAAGGTACAATACTTCCCGTCATAGTCTATACTTAAACCTTGGGGGAAGTATGGTGGATATCCTAGGTAGCAAGACAGATGGGGAATCCATTTCGAGAATGAATGGGGTGAGTTTCCACTCGGCCACAAGACGAGCCGGATCCCAAGAACCATGGTATCATGTCGGGATAGTCAGCTGCGGGCCAATATGCCTGGGGGCAATTAAGACGTCAGGAAGGTAAACCGCACGTCCCCTTGCCCGTTCATGTATAATTAATCGTAATAATATGTATCGATGTTAAGTTAAGGACACCTTGGAAGTATCTGTAGTAGACAATCTGGCGGACCTGGGAAAGGAGGGGGTCTCTTTAGATGGATGCTAGTCAGATAACAGCATTTCAACTTGGGGTCGTGTATGCATGTATATGAGATTAGTTAATGGTCACAAGAACAGTATGGAATGCGTAGAATGACAGCGGGGGAGAAGAAGGCTGCAAACCGCTAAAGAAGGGCAGTTCGCGGACTGCTCGAGTGCCTCAGCCTTGTCTAAGAGTACCTGAATACCAAATCCTGGTACCTATAGAGAGATGTACTAGGATGTAGATAAATGTAACACCGTATCTACATATAGAGGTTGACGTAAGAAGCTGGGTATATACCTCTTATGTATTAGTCCATTAGGTTAAGTGGTATGCAATCTGTCATTTTTTAGTCTGCTCTTCCCCGGCTCCGATAACCTGACTACCTGGTATGTTGAGACAGCCTGGCGGCAGTTGGTGGGAAGGAATAAGAAATCCAAGACAACCGACCGGCCCGTACACAGCTAAATTTGTCGACCCAAAATAGTACAATTTGAAACAATCAACTCGAGGGTTACCCGTCAAAAGACGAGGGCGTGTAATATACCATCGAGATGAGATTATTATTCCGATTGCAATTACTCATCTCCGGACATGAAACGTAGGTATGCAGCCGGTTAGCATTCCGGTGGTAAATTAAGAAAAATTTTTAGAAGGTTTGGGAGATCTGAGCTGGGTATGTGGTGAGGTACCGGGTAGCATTGAGGATTGGGGTCCTTAAAAAAATGGTGGTCAGCATGATAAGAACAGTTATTAAAACCTGCAGGTACATACAACAGAAACCCCTGCGTCGCTCTCGCTTCCAAAATTGTGTAATTCGAACAACATAAAAACTTTGTCTTGTACACGTCTCAAGGTTGTTGACTTTAAAAACCTTCATCATCCTATAATATCTACGTTAGTTAGACCGCAAGGACAGAACCTCGGTAGGGCTCCACCTCCGTGCAGTTGTTCGTCGTTTATGAAATGAGATGTAATTTATGCTGGGCGCAATACTACACATAAGGCTTGGATGCCTATGTCTTTCGGGCCACAAGCAGGTCTGCTCACCGCAAGAGGGACAAGGAATAGCTGTTGGACCTTGCTGAGCCTTATTTACAACATCAAGGATGCTGCATAGAATCTGTGGTTTCGTGCTCAGGAGGAGCTATACAGTTCATTTCTCTTCATTGCCAAGAAGGCCAGACTCCAAAGCTGTCGAACATCACTCTCTGTCAAACATGTTAGCCGGTTGCCTCAAAGTACTCAACTATCTCTCACAGACCAACTGGACTCTGCCCGTCAGGGGGCGGTAGAGCACCTAAAGGTGTGTATTGAAATTCGTCGTCACTGTAAACCCAACTCCAAACCTCGTTGCTCAGGTGCTCACGGTTGGCGTCAATCAGATCCCACAAATGGTTATACGCCTCGAGCACACGCCCGTGCAATCTCATGTCTGCGCAATACGCTAGTTCTTCATCCTCGCATCGCCCGAGCTGTCTTTCCAAACCCACAGCCATCATCGCAAGCTGCCAACTCCAGACCACTGTGCCGTGGTACGCACTATTCGTGAACCCCTTCACGTTGGCGGATCCATCACTGTAAGCTGGATTTGCGACAACTAGTCCAACCGTCGTAGAAAGACCGAGCGGGAATTGGCGCAGGATATTATCCGTCACCTGAGAGAGGAAAGTAGTTGCTTCGGCTTGGTCGGTACTATTGAGAAGAAAGAGTCGGAAGCAGTCGTCTGTATTCATCACCTGGATGATCGATTGACCGTCGCCAGCAAGGGCTAAACCGTGGAATACAACCGGCAAATTCAAGTCCGATGAATTGACCTTGCCCGGGAACCTTATCTCGTCGACGTAGTTCTCGACAAGCCCCCGGGCTTTCTCTGCGGTAATATTGACCCGGAAGAAAGCAAGTGTATTTTCTTCCCAGATAGCGGCACGTTTTTTAGCCACTATGTTCCAATCTGGATGCGAAGGAAAAAATCCATTATCGGATAACGAGGCGATAGACTTGAGTGCTGCTGGAGCTAAAGCCGCATTTACGTCGTATGGTATGCGACCACCACCTAGCCCGTTAGGACTGTCGCGCCATTGCCCTACCGTTTGGCCTTGATTGATATGAATAAGGTTCTCTTTCACGGGGGACTGTTCGAAATCAGCGGTGAGTTTCATAATCTTTTCGGCAGTTGCCAGAGTAAGATCCCTATACGCGAGTCCGCGGTTCTCCGAAAAGATGGACGCATTTCTAGCAAAAAAAGGGTCGCGACGGTCTCTCCCGACGGCAGAATTGACGAAATACTCGTTGATCGCGATCAGAAGAAAAAAGTCAGTATCCACCATCTTATAGTCGCATAAGGGATCTGTACTATCTATCCCCTGTTGGTCATTCAAGTATGACGCATAATCGCCTATGGTCTCTTCATGACAAGCGCTGCCATCCTTGGAGTTAATACGCTCAATGGCTGCTTCGAGAATAGCCTCGACTGCGCCCCCGTGACCCTCGCTAAGTATTGGCTTTAGAAGGAGAAGCGATATGAGACTATCACGTCCAAAATAGGTAAGGAACCGCCATGCTCCAGCCAAGATCTTAGAGCGATACGAGAAAAACGCGAGCGACTGCACATCTTCTTGACTTTCTGATAAAAGATGTTTAGAGGTGGGATTAATAACTTTTGTCACCCCAAGCTGATCAAGTTGCGGGTAGCTAGTCCAAGCATTGAAGGTGTAAATGCCGCCCATAAGGCGAGGTTTGCCATCTTCGACTGGAATTGATGTACTATTCAGGTTGTGTATCGTGAGAAATGTCTCCGTTATTCTATCAAACCATATGCGACTGAGCTGGATGCCGCCATCAGGCAACGTCTGAACCTCAATTGCGTCTTGGATTTTGGGCGAAAGAGTGCTTGGTCCTTCGACAAACTCCCGTATTGTTCTGATACTTCCTAAAATAGCCAAGTCAAGTGTAGCAGACGAGTTAAGAGATAGTGTACCGCTTACTCCGCCTATTAGCGGATTTAAAGTACGATTCGTGCCAGCAAGATTCTCGAGCCGCAAGCCGAGTGTTCCATTGACGCCACTTTCAGGTGAAAAATATAACACGATCCCGCTATTGCCAGCTGGCCAAGCGATCTAGTATACGTCAGTCTCAACTGTTTCGTAACAATTGAGAGAACAAGAAGGGTTACGATTCTTACAAGAAGCCTAGGACCAATAATTCTGAGGTCGCTATTGGGTAAAGGGCTGGTCACAACAACTTGGCTTGCACTGCTACAATCGGTTGCGAAATAATTATCATATGGAGGATCGCTTAGGTGGAGATAGCTGGTTGTACACGGTTCCTGGCCGGCCTCTTCAGATGGCAACTTTTCGGCTGGACTAGACTCAGGTAATGAGACTAACTTTTCATCGAAACAGCTTGGAATTGTAAGTAAATTTATTGTATACTTTGGTGGGTACATAATATGATAAATGACTTACGAGTAAAGATGAGGTAGATAGCAATCGTTACCACATCGTAATGTGCGTTTCCTGTCAACAACCGGGCAAAGAAAGTTGCCGCGATAGCATGTATGCTATCTTCATTTAGAAACGGAGCTTTAATCGAAAGCATGTCATATACTCACATCGTTAATTGAGTATCTTGAATCACCACATGGCAGTAAGCCGTCGTCAACTATAAGTGTAGGAGTAGAGTGCCGGCGAGGTAGCAATACTGCCAACAACAAACCAGCTAATAAGGCTAAGAAAATTGTATATTGACATGACTTATTTTGCCACGAGGCGCTGTGTCGAAAGCTTCTTGCTGCTAGTCTCGGCGGTCGCGGAGCTGGGTCTGAGGCTGGACCATAGCTCTCAAGTGGAATTCCTAACGCGTCATCTTCGAGTAAAGCCTGACTGTCGTCATATGTTGGTGGACTTTTAACAGCCAACTTATATAGAGATCCTACGAATGGTAACCTCGCTAGTCCCGGAAACTGTTTGATAGACATTTTTTTTGTGTAATCATAGATCGAAGTGAGATAGTTACAGGTTAGATTCGTATTGGTTAAGAACATAGAACAGGCTAAGTTATATATGTGTCATAGCGAATGTTTAGATAAAACAACTTAAGTGGAATATAAAATTTATTGAAACTGAGGTTTGAAGTTGAGAGATGAACGAAACGAATGTACATGAAGTTGATGGTGATTGCGCGTCGTAAGGAAACTGCAAGCTCTAATTACCTAACCCTGCTTAGCTTTGAGTTGAGTACCCATGTGCCTACCGGAGACTCTGGTTAGCTGGTAGGATCCACTAGGTACGCTAAGGACCCGCGTATCCGACTTCCAGGGGCTTGGGTACCTGGTACAGATCTTTGCAGACTCGGCCGAATCCCGTCTTCTTCGCCTAGCGAGAGGATATATAGCTGACAATTCGTACATAATAATTTACCTAATTAAACCGAACATCAACTTGTTAGCCTGTATGGATATTTGAGCATTCAAGACTTAGGAATATTATAATTTTTGGAATATGGCTTTAGTATTCAGTATAAGTATAAGTATTAAGAGGTAGCTAGTTATACACATATATCTCTTCAGTAAAGACATCTACACTCATAGCCAAAGTTTCCTTCATATAGGCTTAGCTACGAGCATCAGCACCCGCTGCTTCCTTTAGTCTCTCCAACCGCCCGTCCACCCAAGCCCTATGCCATGCCTCAACCTTTCCGCCCAAAACGGTACACGTCGTCGGCTCTAGAAGAACGATACCACGCGCGATAGTCGTGCCTCGTTTCAGGATCATTTTCTCGCCGATATTCAACGAGCCAATACCGATTCGATCGATACGCTTTAGCTCCAGCCCGTGCACCTTCTGGCCCTTGCAGTCTTGCAGCACGAGCCTGTGCGTCGCGTTTCTCGCGGCCGCCGCGGCGTTTGCCACGTTAGCGTTGACAGCCGCGTTCCTACCCGTAGCTGCCGACGCACTCTGGCTGACCGCGGCTCCTCCATCTTCGTCTTCCTCGTTGCCGGTGGGTAGACGGATGATTTCTCGACCCCTGGTCTGCTCCCCGCGCGCGATGGCCTCGAGCTCCTCGACTTGATCCCACTTGCTCTTGGTCAAGTTTTCGATATCCAGGACTTGCACGGGGATGTCTTGGGGTAGTTTTGTCTCTCTTACTTCGGCGTTACCCAAGTTAGATGGAAACGCCGCCGGTGACGACTCGAAGAGACCAGGGGTTGTCAGGTCGGCCGCCAGCATCCGGGTCTTTATAGTAGCTACCAAGGCGGGCAAAGGAGGCAGCGGATTCCGGTTTGGCATAGCACTCTGAATCCAAGTCAGAGACGGGACTGGTAACCCTTGACTCTGCAGAGTGGCGCGGATTTGTGCTTGTACGTCTGAACTCATGGTGAAAGACCAGCGATGACACAACTTATGCAGAATTTCATTTTCCTAGGTTCATACTTCTGGCGAAACAGGCGGGAGATCATTCACAAACCAGAAAAAAAAAAGGTTTAGGGGAATTTTTAGTTAAATGAGCTGCATCTTTAATAAACGAGGCCTCATAATGTAGTATGTATATGGAAGTTGACGTTGTGCAAGTGTAAGGCATAGGTATGTAGTAGTACCTAGCATATGGGTCCAATTTGTCGGGCTCTTTCTGATTAGCGGGATATCTTATGTACCTACATAATAGGGGTACAACAGCTCCCGCCACAGTGGCTTTGCACGCTACAATCGCGGGAGATCGGCAACTAATGCGCTACAGCCTCACTAATACTGGACATCTTACATACGCCTTCCCTTAAATCTGGCATCTGTAAATGTCAAACGTCACAATCTTGAGCCGTATCACAGGGTTGATACCTCACTATTCCGCACGCCTTCGACCATACAATTAAATTCAACTAAGAAGTCTGATTGTGTACCGATATGTCTACAATCGCTTCGCCCCGCGACCCGCCGCGGCGCATCAACTCGGGCACAACGCCGACCTCCTCGACGCGACCCAGTCTCGATGTCTCACGGTCACCCATGGGCTCGCCGAACCCGAATAGTGGCGGCAGTCCGAATACGATCACTGTCTCCAACCCCCCTGCCGCGAAACGAAATCGTGCTGCCCTGCGCGAGTATTACAACTTAAAGAAGCAGACTATTGCAACACCGCCCCAGGTCGAAGTTACGGATCCGTTCGGAGAGACTTCAGGCGGTCCGCATGAGCAGTACTCGGAAGTGCCACCTGGAGAAATGGATAGGGAAGGCTTCGACGTGGACGCTTTTGTCAAGAAAGCTCTAGCTGAGAACGGCATGGAAGAATTACTGCGATTGTATACGCGAGTTTTGGGTGAGATCAGAGCGTTGGATGCCGAGAAGAAGGCATTGGTCTACGATAACTATAGCAAACTGATTACGGCTACTGAGACAATACGTAAGGTGAGTAGCTTTCTACAGGGCTACAGAAACAACTCATACGCATGGATGAGAAGGAGAGCCATATACTAATAGACGTATTAGATGCGAACAAATATGGATCCATTGAACCCGATGGCCTCTGCACTTGATCCAGCAATCGGTCAGATATATTCACAGGCTTCGGCAATACGAGACTCTCTACGGAAATCCGTCCCACCACCCGACGAATCTAGAGCTCAGGCGGAAGAAGCACGCCGGAAGAGAGCGCGGACGAAACAGTTAGCAATCGAGGTCTTAGACGCCCCTGATAAGATACGAGCACTTGTCAATGAAGGACAACTAGAGGATGCAAGGCAGGCGTGGAAGATGCCACGAAGGCTTTTGTTAGTTTGGAAAGAGCAGGGTATCAGTGGCCCCGACATAGACGCATGCATAGAAGACGGCGATGCAGCTTTGAGAGGCGAACCGAGCAAGGGTGATTGGCGAGACCAGAATACAAAAGATTCGGAATGAGTATTTACGTTTAACGGCATCACCGGCAAGCAAATGGGCAACAAAATCGACATATACTAAGTCATTGGTTGTGTCAATGTCGATGTATTATGGCCGACCAACGCGTTAATTACACCCTCTACCAGGTTAGCAGACTGCGGTATCTAATCCTTAGGCCAGGTCTCTAACATCAATCACCTCGAAGGGGTCACGGTCCGCCTTACTAACGATCACGCGCGTATCTCCATACGCCGTAGTCTCTAATTCGACCTCTAGCATCGGTTTTAACCTCGTCTCTAGATACTTCCGCTCGGAGTTGCTGTGGAACACGGTGACGACGATTTGACCAAGCTGGGTATGTCGGAGGGCATAATGATGGGCCATCTCACCCGTCACCAATACCTGGGCATCAGTATCCTTCAAGACATCAGAACCTGAACCTGCACAGACGGCTACTTTGGTGATTTCCTGCGTCCTAGTCAGGTCATTCAGCGACGGCGGCAGTGCAACCATCATATAACGCTGATTTCCTATACCGGCAGAGAGCCGCCGTAGAAGGGTCTGTAAGGTGATTGGCTGAGATAGTTCGAAAGCCCGTCCGTAGCCTGTGCCTTGGTGGCCCTCGGGTAACGGCCGGGAAATGGGTTGAACAACAGTACGCTTCACCTGATGTTCCCCATCTAGCAGGATGTCGCAGAGCCAATCGTTAAGCCCGCCACTCGCCGCGTCCATGGCTGTGTGGGGACAATAGACGGAGACTCTCTCAGCTGCTAGGCGTAAGAGAAGGGTTTGCATAGGGTCCTTGGTAGTAAGGGACTTCAGAGGTCTGAAGATAACAGGGTCTGTGGAAGATGTTAGTATCGCTTCCTTGATGAGCCTACACGGCAATTAGGCACAGCTCCTACGGTAGCAAACAATCATCTTGGCGCCTTCTGCCAATGCCTCATCGACCACGGCAGATGTTAAGTCGTTGGTGAGGAGAACCGTGCCGCGAGTCTCATTTTTAGACCCCGAAGAGGGCGGTAGTGGTGCTTGCCCGAGAAGTACTACCTCGCTATTAGTTTCATAGTTAATAGCATCAATCCTATATGAAGTTGTCTCTCACATCCAGTATTATCCCACGCATTATCCGCTAGTTCTTCCGGGAAGCTATAAGTAACAATTAACATTGACTCGATGGGAGATGAGGCTCGAGACCATAATTAGAGGTATAAATACTTACAGTGTCCTCATCGCAGCAACCACCGCATCAGTGAGACTAGCCGCTGGTGGAGCTGTCATGGTCCTAGACGAGCTATAGCTACGCTCTTGTCTTATAATAGTATGATAGGACTTGAAATTCCGAGGTTGAAACGTAAGGTTCTTATTTACACAAGTGAAGTTAAATATGGAGGCTGACTTTTTAACCTGACAGATGTGCCGAGGGGAGTAAGAAGACGAGAATTTCGAGGTATATTTAAACAGAACCTTTAGAGTATCTGTCCGTTGCCAAAGGGACATGACATAGAGCTTTAGTTTGAATATTCAGATTAATTATGGTGACATATTCTAGCAGGTATCTTATCATACGAGACAGAAACTCCCCAATAACCTTAACTGTTTAGCTTCAGTCACGTACCCCACACCCCACTATCGATAATTCAGTTTATCGGAGCTTTTCCTTCACTAGCAGCCGAGATTTAATGTCATCATCGCGGGGCATCTGTGTAACTAACCACTTACTACTCTCCATTATACATCACGTCAAAGCTGCGCTCAAGAGACTTCGCGTCCTCGCGCTATATTAAATTTACCAGCACGAACGGAAGAACTATCAGAGCGTAGAAGCATTAGATATAACAGAACACTATATCCCCATCCGTACCACCACTACCACCACTACCACCACTACCACCACTACCACCACTACCACCACTACCACCACTACCACCACCAAGCCATGGGCGAACCCACCATCACAGAAACGTCGCTAAAAGCAGCGCTGACCGAGCGCCTAAAGGCAGTCCACGTCGAAGTGACCGATATGTCCGGTACATATATACACCCTCCTCCCCCCCCTTCTCTCTCTTCCCTCTCCTTTCCTCCTTTCCTTCTTCCAATCAAAAGAAAAAAAAAGGAAAAAGAAAAGAAGCACCACTAACCTGCGCAACAAAAATCCCAGGCGGCTGCGGCCAATCCTTCACGTCCCTCGTCGTCTCGCCCCAGTTCGCCGGCCAGAACAGCCTGAAGCGCCACCGCGCCGTCAACGCCGCCCTGCGCGACGAGATCGCCGCCATCCACGCCTGGAGCGCCAAGTGCCTGACCCCCGACGAGTGGCAGCGCGACAGGGAGAAGAACGGCGCTGCCGCCGGGGGTCCGCCCTTGGACGGTACCGTGCAGGGACATGTTACGGGCGTAGATGCGTGAAAGTAGAGAGGGAGAGAAAGAGAGGTACGAGAGAACCGGGACGAGGACGAGAAAGATGTGCATATTTTAAAACTTGGCTGTGGCTCTCTAGATAGGGGCTTTTCTTTTTCCTTTAGGGAGGCCTCGTCCACAAACACGACTACCTAGGTACCTATTTACTCCCCGTTATAGGGATGAAGAAGGATGTCGCGTTAAAACATACAGGCTTTGGACAAGGCATAGAGCTCTAGGAGTATGGGGCACGCGTTATGCGAGGATCCGTCTTCGCATTATGATTTCTTAGCTAATAAACTAGGTGTTATTCTTATCGACATTTCGCGATATCATTTCTTCTTGACAAGCCTCCCCTGAAGGTGCCTCTTCTCCCTCCCTGAACGTCATTACGACCCGGTGACATTATTGAAATCTATTCTACCACAGATCCAACAGGTCATTCCCGCTGTTCCCTAGGCGATCTTCAACCGAGGGATTTCGGGTATCTGCTAAACGAGTACGGAAGTCACGCTGCGCCTAGAAGAGACCCAGTAGATCGTCATTGTTCGTAGGTTTCTTCTGTTCTGTGCTCGCGCTTCCGTGACCAAGCTGGACGGATGCTGGAGGAGGTTGACTTGACCCACCCAAATCTAACCCTTCAAATCCGTTCATTAGATCATTCGCACCGCCGCTACTGCTAGCGGGATTGCTTTGAGGTGGCGGGGCATCAAAGAGACCCATCATATCCGCCAATCCGCTCGACGGAGCTCCGCCGGCCGGACTTGCTACGCGTTCCGGGGTAGCCGTCGCCGAATTCTGCTCTTGTGAAGCCGGCGCTGCGCCATCGAAATCGATATCCAAAAGGTTTTCGATGTTGTTCTGCGCCGATGTCCCGTTTTGAGTGCCTGCAACTGATGCCGCGATAGGGTTTTCAGCCGCATTCTGTCGCTGTTCCTGGATGGCAGCTCGCTGGATTTCATCGGCACCGAAACGGCCCTTGCCAACGAAGGACTCGGGCGGCTTGTGGTAGACAGATGCCAAAGTTGAAAGTTCGCCGAGAAGCTGCTCTAGTAAAGTTGCTGGTAGACTTGTCATTGTGGTTGAGATGGCTGGTTTCTGTGAGAGGACGATGCTCTGATACAGATCAGTTATTGAACTAAATAAAAAGGGGGGCGGGGGTTAAGAGCACGGTACCTTTGCAACAGCAAGATCCCCCGACAAAAGTCGCCAATAGACATATGCTCGGTCTCGAATATCTGGGTTGTCGTTTTCTGCCGTTGCAGCTTGTAAAACCTTTTGTACCAGACCTTGATTGTTCCCTGGCTTTTTTAAGAATAATTTGACAACGGCAGTCAGAATTTGCAGTTGTGTCTGTGTAAACTCTTCCAGGAAGACGTCTACAAAGCTCGCCAATATTTCATCTGCATTATTAATCTTTTCTGCATACTCGCCAACAATCCATATTAGTGAACCTCTGGCGTTGGGTTCATCTAGCTCGTCGATGTGATTGCAGAGAGTTGGGATGACGCCTTCGTAGCCAGGATATTTTCGGAGAATATCCTTGATGACCACTATCACTTCTTGAACCACATAGTTGACCTTAGTAGCGATTAGATCCAGTAGCGCATTGACACATTTTTCGCTTGCGCTTTCGATCTTAATTGCAACTTGGCCGATAGCCTTGACAGCTCGTCGAACGAAATCCATATCTACTTCCAAGGCATACTCTTTCAATTCGGCCAGTAACTGCTCGTAGTTTTTCTCGTTTGCTATCCTGACCATAATTTCGAGTTTTTGAAGCTTGACATAAGGCGGGTCATTGTACTTGCAAAAGAACACTCTTAGTTCCTTGCTTAGGATGTCGGGTTTGGCCTGAAGAAGGAGGTCGATATTTCGTAACGCGACATACTGGACTTCGGGGGCGGATGCAACGAGAGTAACTATATATATATATATATGTCAGTAGTGTTCCCAGATTAATACGATAAATGCAGTAACTGACCTAAAGGAGGGGCCATCTTCTTGAGATATTGTCGGACAAGATCCGCATTGATTAACTTCATATGGATGAATACTACCTTCACAGCAGCGAGCACGACGCTAGGGTTCACATGTTGAAACTGGGGCGCTACTCGCTCGCAGATGTGTTCTGACTCCTTCACATCTTGAGGTGGATAATCAGCCAGGGTCGAAAGGATGGTTACCCTACCCCATTCCGTGCACTCGTTCAGGGCCATCAGCAATTTCTTGAGGGTTGCCGGCGTTATAACTAATGCTCTCGTTTCGGGTGCCGTCTCAGTTATTTCCGAGAGAGCCTGTACCGAGTTGGCAACCACCATAGGGTTAGGGTCCCCGATCATCTCCTGAAGTATTTCCAGGAAGCCGTTTTCTATGCACATGGATGGGTTCAAGTCGAATAGCTTCGCGACGCAGATGGCAGCTGTTTTTCGCACGTAGGGTGATTCGTCTCGTAATGTCTTTCGCAGAGGCTCCTCCATATAGTCCACCATTTTATCTACTCGAATGCAACCCATCGTTCTGATGGCCAGTGCTCTTATGAGGGGGTTAGGGTCTTCAGAGTCTTGAACGAAGGTGTTGACAGCGAGAATGCATAGGTCGGGATGCGACTTGGCATAATTCCTGAAATATGGGTAAGCTTTACTCCCTGAATGGGGTTTGGGATACCTCATGAGGATCCCTAGATACCATCAGGCTACTTACATAAGGTAGAGGTAGACGAGTTTCTTTTGGTCGAGGTCGGCGGTCGCGATATTCTTAAGTACATCAGGGAATAGCTGTGAGACATCTTTACCCAAGGTCATGGCCATGATGGTCTTTTGAATTGATTCCTTTCGCTCCCAGGCATATTGAGATACCAGACCAGCTCGCAACTCGAACGTCTCGCCCTTCCTAGGCACGGCGAAAGCGCCGCGAATGCGACTGACCGCCGACATCTCGACACGGGATCGGGAGATTTATAGAGGGTCAAGGAGGCGAAAAGGATTGAGAATTTGAGGCCCCTTTAGGGCTGTTATAGCTGTATTCGACCTCTTTCTAATTAAAAGTTAGTGGCAGATTGTTTTATTTGTGTCGTATGTCGTCTGTTGTCTTAGTTAAAAGAATAAAATGATCTACGAGTCGAGTGATGGCAGTTGAAAGAATGCTGCCCATTCAAATCAACCCCTGGCCGCTTCACTTATCAAAAGGCTAAGCCCAGTTGTGCAGTTCGTGGTTGCCAGCTTTAAAGCCAACCTGGAAGTCGGTGTCTCCATCAATGATGCCTGTGACAGCCACAATTTACAAGCCACAAATAGGACTTGAAACTTCAGTGACGGTTCACATGTATTCAGGTACCCAGTTTTATATAGCGCCTTTGATGTACCTGCGTACACAAGTCCACTTCCATTCTCTTTATATTAATTACTATTCCATAATCCAAGAGATTCATACGAAAGCCTACCACCTAGTAACCGAAAAAAACTAATTTGAGACTAAAAATTCAGCTATACCGCGAAGATTCGTTTGATTTATACTTTGCGTATCGTGTTCAAAACTACATGGTAAGTTAAGAAGAGTCTGAATGACATGCTTACATCAACTAACAACCTAGGCAAACTTCCCAAACCTACGCCGGCTCTTCATCGAGGCGAGGTCGGATGATGAAGAGAGGGAGATTTCGCGTAGAGCTGTTAGTAATTCCTTCTTATTAGGATAGGTGGCCATTTGTTAACTAATCAAAATTAGTTTTACAATGCTGTTTTGTTCATGGGATCAGTTGCCATTTTTAGCCTCATAGCTCAAAAGATGAATGCTGGCAAGTAATTATATGTAGAGTACACAAATCTCATCAGACTTCCCAGTCATCATTAACCCATTCATATCGTACTTCACACTAACAGTCTCGTGCCTATTATTACCTCCTAAAGAATTTAATCGGACTCGCTGTCGCTTCCAAGAAAGGCTAAATCAGCCATTCGCTTTGACACGCGTGGGTTACCCTTGACTTCGTCTTCATCGCCTTCGTCGTCTTCCTCCTTGGCGTCTTCCTCTTCGTCGGATTCTTCCTTCGATATTTTCTTGGTAGCCTTACTTCTAGAAGCACGCCCGCCTACTCCACTGCCCCAGTTCCGATTCATCTCCGTGACAGCTTCTAGATCAGCCATAAGCTCCCTCTTTTCTTTAATTTCCTTAGCTTTCGCCTCGGAAAAGCGGCCGTCAATTCCAACGTCTCGAAGCATCCCTCTCAAATGTCTAATTTTGGCCTTGCTGTCGTCGCCATACTTCTTCAGCTCGATACCCCATATTTTGCGAATGCCGCACTTGACTAACTGTCCTTGGAGTTTCTTGATCTCCGCTTCGTCTACCGACAATTCTTTCGTCGGCTTAGGCTTAGGCGCACCTTTTGGTTCTCTGGGCTTGCGCTTCTTAGGAGGCGGATCATCTATGACCGACGACAAATCCGAGCTTGAGTCATTAGCATCTGCTTCCTTATTGTCTGCCTCCTTAGCATCTTCATTGTCCTTGTCTTCCGCAATATTGGGTTTGGCTTCTTCTCCCGAATCCTCCTCCTTTGATTCCGCCTTGGTATTCCCTCCGGGCTGGGATTTGGCTTTCCCATTACCAACTGTTTCAGCTTCGACTTTTGTGGCTTCATCCTTCCCGTCGGACAAATCGTCTTCGCTATCTGATTCTGCTTTGGCACGCTTCGTGGTCTGCTTCTTAGCAGGTACTGCGCGTTTTCGCTTCTTTCCTGCCGTTGGGTCCTCTAGATCACTCCCCGCATCGCCTTTTTTGGTAACTCCTTTGGCTTTGCGCCGAGGCGTAGCCTTCTTGGTGCTCTTTGTTTTCTTCTTTGGCTCATCCGATTCATCTAGATCGCTCAACTCGGATTCCGTTTCTTCCTTCTTAGGCCCTCGACGCGAAATAGACTTCTGCGGCTTGGCTTTCTTGGGCTCATCCTCTAGCGAATCAAGATCACTCAACTCTGAATCAGACTCCTCTTTTTTGGTGACTTTTTTCGTAGTCGCCTTTTTGGGGTGATCTTCGAAGTCGCTTCGATCCTCTAGGTCGCTAAGATCTGACTCTGATTCTTCCTTCTTCGCTTTGGCTGTCTTGGATGAAGCGGCGCGAGATGCTTTCTTCTGGCGCTTCGGCGCAGGTGATGGCTCGTCGCTCGATTGTCGCTTAATGCCGTTCTTGGCCTCCGACTTGACTTTGGCCGCAGGAGATGATGGGGTTTCGTCTTCCTCGGCTAGTAACTGGGCCTAAACAGGATGAGTTAGTTAACTGTAGTTACCTACCTAGTTATAATATAATGAATCACTTACAACGAATTCCTTGATGATCTTCTTGCTACGCGCCTCCCACTCTGGTGCCTTGAAGAATCCTTCCTCTAACTCTCCTTGTTCCTCAACATATTGTCGGACATTATTCACGGTCACCTGGTCCCACCCACGTTCGGCTACAAAAGCGCGAACCCCATCGCGGAGGTCTTTCTCAAGGGTTTCGGTAGTTGGCGCCATGGAATTGGATATCTGGCGAATGAGGTGTTTTATTGGTTGGTTCCCTAAAAACACTGCAGCACGTCCACAGACTCCCCGATATCGATTTGCAGGTAACAAGTCGCTAATAGTTATTAACCTAGACAGATCGCGTCGATGGAAAGTATGTCGCGTGTTGGCGTAAGTGGAGAAATTGATGATAATAATGTGTATTTAGTGGGACCAGCCTAGACGGATTTGAGACAAGGATACCTCGTCCTAAATCAATTGGCCAATCAAATTCCATTTCTATTAGGTACATGTAAGTAAGTACTATCTGACCAGGCGGACTGGAGGTACCTAAGCCTCCCCCTCCTTTATGCTCGTTCTCCTAAGCCACAATTTCATTAACCAACAAGAACCTTCATAGTAAATTCCCCTACAATAAGTTCTGAACCTCTAACACATTATTTGAACATACTTACATACATCTTCAAAGTACGCTCCAGACAATTTTACCACTTTCATAGGGGAGAGCGGAATGTGACATATCACCAAACGGATTTTTACCGTTTACATTTCAAACAGGAATCCCGTTGCATGAAACCACACGTATCAAGCCAATTCTCATGTACCAACTGGTGTAACCTATTGATAGGTATCAGTTGGTACCCAAACCGCGTAGAAGCGATTAGGCATAAAATCTAGGGAAATCTCCTACCGTCCTCATGGCCGTTCCAGAGTCCTTACTCGAGAGGAGGCATATTCAATACGCCTTAAAGTCAATATGTCCAAAAAGGGAGGATCATGTCACCTACTACATTTGGACCCTGATGAGGCGGGCAGTGTACCAGCGTCAAGAAAATAAAAGGTTGAGATAGTAAATTCCAAAGTACCTAAGGTATACTATAGTTATACGAAAAAAACCCAACTTGAACGATATATCATATATCATAGATGACTACAAAAAACGCCTTGCGCAGCTTCGATTGGCGGTAGGCTTCCACGTTCCGTCACGCAGGTTTCCGTACCAATACACGCGAAGTGTGGAAGTGTTCCATGTTATAAGAGGTAGGTAGGTAGGTACTCTATGTGTTGGAGCCTCACAATCCCCTAGGTAACCACACTTTCTTGCCTGCTTGCATAAAGCCTTGCCCAGAAGCCCTCCCAGGAGCCCTCCCAACTTTGAAATTATACATCACCGGTTTCACCTCGGTTCACTTCATCAAGACGCTCACAGCCTTAAGAAATTTGATCTATTAGTCTATCAGTCTACTTTAGTTGAGCCGTTATTATTTCATTGAGATCCCATACCCATTTCACCCTCCTATCCGCTTTTAAAATCAATCATAGCAGGACCTAATGGCGCAGAATAATTCGGGAAATTACACCAAGCTGTCTAAGGAAGAAGCCAGCTACATTATCAATCATGTTTTCCTTCCACCAAAGTTACCTCATGGGGACGATTACGACGTCGACAATGAAGAAGCCTTACTAAAGACAGTCATTCAAGCCTTAGATATATTCAAAGGATATGTACAGGGAGACGAGATCGACGCTGTGGACTCCGCAATAACTACGATGCAGAACCTTCATCGCTATCAGCCTCCCACGGCAAAAAAATCATCCTCTGGCAAAAAAGGGCTCCGCGAGGCTTTTAAACTCCTCGACCAGAAAGGTTGGTCTTCACACTAACCCCTATAATAATCGTGGACTAAACATTTACCAATAGGTATGTCGGTTGCATGCCACATCAAAGCTCAGAATTGTGGTGTTATGTTCTCGAAATTGGATACAACTGTTCATGTCGAGATGTTCGAGCTATCTGCCTCTAACTCCGCTGTTATTGAAACAGAAGGGAGACTACGTCGATTATTTCCCGGTTCAGCCGTGTCTATCCCCTTAGCCATTTTTCAGGAACGCAGGTTCCAAGATACAGTAGTCTATACCCTCGACAAGATGACCAGTCAGCCAGCCCATGGTGCCCAGCCTCAGGTCCAAAAAGCTCATGAGATGCAAGATGAAACTAGAGACACTACACACCCAAAGATGGTGACCGAGCTCTTCTCTGCATTCTTGCTATCTATGGGCGAGCAAGTAAACGCGATGAAGATCTGGAAGAATACTCGCGAGGAAGTGTTTTGGGAGAACTCCAAGTTGCCGTGGCATAGGTCGGCGCTGTGGCTTCTAATTCGTGTTGTCCTGCAACTTCTATTCACACGATCAGCTAGTTCATCCTCATGCCCGGAACGTATGTACAAAGCGTTCATGATATACTTTATGACTCATGTTTTAGCACGAGTGACACCCGAGGATCTATCCAGCGATCTTTTAGTAGTCATGACCGCCAAAATCTCCAGACGGTACAAGAAGGTTACTGAACCTATCCCAAGGCCTGTGATGGAGTTTGTTGAGTCAACTTTGTTGGCTGCAAATCCAGTTCTTCAAGACAGATGGTCGCAGATTCAGAAAGATAACCGAGCTCCTAGCAACCTAGGGAAGCTTCGGGATCTTAACTTTGATCAAGATACGCACATATCTCTCTCGAACCTTGTCGAATTTGTGAACGATATAGAGGGCCGCCAGACAAGTAACCAGCACGTTGATATCCCGTTGAGCTGTCCGCTTATAAGCTATGACAGCTACTCACCGCCTCCACTCGAATCTTCTTCGGACCCTGACATGACGTATAATCTGGCGAGATTTGAGTCCTGGGTGGCTTCAAACCTGGTTACATGGCTAGCAGGTAACGAAGCGAAATCTGGGACCTGTGGTGCCCTGAGGGAACTGATTGAAGAATACTATAAAGCTGCGTCCTCACACTATAAAGGTAACCCTGAGCTAAGCTCAGTCATGGTCCTTACCATACTTGAGCTTTGGGCTGCATCTGATAAGTCAGCAACTCGGATTTGCAACTTACTGAAGGAATACGGACCAGGCATACCTTTAAGTCTCTTGGCGAATTTGAACCTGCCAGCGAAAAGCCAAATGACGAGGCTATATAATATTGAAAAGTATTTAATAGGTCGTGCATCACAGGCCAACATTCCCTATGAAGAGATTTACGGGTTTGGCAGCAGTATCTGCTTTTCCGTGCGGTTTTTCGACCAGTCTGCCGAACATAAGGAACTACACACTGCCATCGACAAAAAGGCAGCCCGAGCCAGGAAAGCAAAGTATGATGAGTTCCAGCGAAAAAAAGACGAGTACGTACGTCTCACAAACAGATACCAAGAGATCGAACATGACGAACGAACGATTATCGACCCAAGAACGGGGGAGCGTTCTGAGGTTTGCGCTTGGGACTGTGAGAAATGTAACGTTTCTCAGGAGGCAGAGCGCATGGAAATCCATATATACGAGTGGCCATTACCCGAGCATAAACTACAAGCAAAGTCGACTGTATTTGAACTCCTAGTCCCTTGCTCATTTGGTCAGTGGCGTGACGTTACAGTGTTCATCCTTTCGGACGTCCTGAAGCTAGAGCACGATTCAGCAACAGGACATCTGCAAACAGGCTTTCAATGCAAGTTAAACGGCTATTCACCTCTATCCATGGACTTCAGAGGGTTCAGTTCGAAGCAACGAATTACGTTGTTATCCGAGGTCAAGCCTAATATACAAACTCATCGGAAGATGATAGGTATTGCCACCTCGACTATAGACGATGTCTGTCTCAATAATGGTCTACGTTTAAAGTATTATGACGCCTCAGATAATGTTTTCGTCACTCCGTTCAAGTACACAGATAAAATGGCCGAACTATGCACGTACTCATTACCAAAGATGCCAGCTGATAATATGTCGCCGATACAACCATTTATTCATCGAGTGCCATCAGAACCTAGTGGCCCACCGCCCAATAAGGTTATAGCCACCCAATCAACCTGCCCTCCTAATCTTTCTCTGGAAGAGTACAAGGCGCTTACGTCTCTTCCTTTAGGCTTCCGAATTCAGTGGCAAAACATCCTATTGCAGCTTGCGTCGCCAGGGGTAGACTTCAGGAAGGAAGAGACCGCTTTAGTTATCTCCCAATGCATATTCCAAGCTGGACCCCTCGATGGAGATGATATATTAAGAACCGGCCACAAAGCCCTTGGTGATTCGAAATTTTGCTATGCTTTACTAGACAACTTAGATAAGGCGTTACTCAGGGTCAAGGAGAATTGGCAATCTTTTCGAGCACATGGCACCTTCGTTTCCATAGCTAGACGTCTACTTTCGCTGGCACCTCGGCAAGATGTAAAAGACAGATGTCTCGGATTCTTGGCTGATATTCGCAAGATCACTTCAGAATGGATTTACGACTTAGAGGATAAAATCCAACGCGCTACAGATGACGATATAAAGGACGAGCTACGACATAGGTTGGCCAAGATAACATTGATCTGTGCGGATACTTTCAACGTCGAAGAAGAGCATCTCTGCACCCTTTTGGCCGTACCAGATCCCGCATGCACTTTAATGCGGTGTAGTATTGTCATTAATGAAGGGATAAACTGCATTCCGGAAGAAGGAGATGATTGGACCTCTATTATGTATCGAAGGTGGCAGGGACTTGCGTATCGAGCTTTTGGTATCCTCATCGACGGAGTAAAAACCAAGGGCACCCTAGCATTAAACAATGCTATCAAGAAGACTTGGACTGCATTTCCTGCAGTGGGAAAGTGGGAAACCCGGAAGGAGCCATACCATCATTGGGTCGTCAACCGGTCAACACCTAGTAACGGAGATGGTGTTTTGGACGTCCGCTTCAGTCTCTTGACTGGCGAGCTCCTTGTCGATGGCTCTCCTCTAGGTCGACTGCCCAGAAAATATGAAAGCCACAATATGTATTCTGTATTGTTTGGAAAATCAACTCTAGAGGTCGTACCGAGTTCGGTGCCTGGGATGCGGTTTAGTTCCAAGAGAACCTTCAATGATCATAGTTTAGATTTTGGCTTAGACGAACAGGCCCAAACACTTCTTATCCGAGCAGCAACTGAAGACCAGGAGTTTGAACTAGTTCCTCGGACTGTTTTCCAGGACTCATTTCCAACAACGTTCGTCAATAACTTTGTTCATTGGTACAACAAACTTGGCGACTATGTCGAGTTCTGCCCCAAGGAGCTTCCTTGGGTTCACTCCGAGAGTAATTGGAGATTGGTACGTCCGGATACTACATGTCATAATTGGCGCCTACGCAAAGATAACTCATTTCTTATTGGAATCAAGAGCAAGACAGCAGAAGCAGTGTTCAAGACACATTTGAGACGTCTCGAAATGCTTGCTTGGACAACAATTACATTTCAGGATAATTCCTTGAACATCGAATTCCCTAGGTTAAAACTAGGGTTCTATCTAAAAGAGGGAGAGACCTCGATCTATTCTCGGCAATTTCGAGGTATGTTAGTAGACAAAGATCAGTCAATTGGGACTCTGGTTGGCCTTCGGGGGAAGCTTGTGCTAAGAGGCGACAACAATCGGGTTCGACGCAAAGTCCTCATCCCAAATGGAGAGGTAATATTTGGAAGGCGTAACGGACACATACGTGTTGTAATTGACAAGGAATCCTCTACCAAGGCTTACGCCTACGATGTTGACGGCTTAGTTGGCAGGCTCGTTAACAATGGAAGTCTGCAAGGCAGGTTACTCCTATCATACCTCCACGCACTTACCTCCTTTCCCTTGCCAGATCCTTTGACAAGGAAAACAGGGACGGAGGAAGCGCTCTTCATCCTGAAATCTGCCGCTGTGCGGTCTTTCATACAGCTCACAGACGAGAACTTTGAGCTCCTAGGGAAAATCGCCGGCCTTACCCCGGAGCGACGCTATTACCCAGAGAATGCAAGAGAAATGCAAACTGTAGCATGGGACGCAGAACTTGGCTTCTTAGCCCAGCATAATGAGTTCTATCAGGCTGTGCGCTCTATATATGACCAAGCCAACACTTTGGAACTTTTCTACCCCAGCTCCTATGTTTCCCCACCCGTCCTACATCGTGTTGATAGTCTCTTACGTCGCGATAACATTCGCTCATCTACATTTCGCGTCTCGGGTTTTGGTGCTGAGCGCCACACTACACGATATGATAGAGAATATCAAAGTCGAGACAATGACTGGTCTTCCGAAAAAGCGCGTCGAGCCTTTACTGTGTCAAGAATTATATTCCGAGAACACTTCAGCCTGGGAGAGACTATTACAGAAAACTTGGGCGAACGTATCTGGTGGTTCCTCTCCACTTACCGTGTGATCGGGCCTCAGTCTATTGATGTTCCTATTAAACTGAACTATGATTCTGGATTGCTTATTAACTCTACCAAGTTCGTCGCTGAGCACTGGATCCGAATTCACCAATCGTTAGCCAACAGAGCAACTGAATCTGATAAGTTCCAAGTGATGTTCTGGCTTTCTACCCTTGCATTTAGCGATGGTGCCGACATGACAATCATGCAGGTTTTGGCATCCCTTTTCAAAGTTCCTGGAATGGCTGCCGTCAGTCTACCCGACGCTAATGCTTTCGACCTATCCCTTGGCTTTCACCTTGACCATTCTCCTCTATACAACGCAATCTCTAACATACGCCACCAGTTCTCAGAAAGTCCTGAAAACAGTTTGACAAGGTATGGGTGGGAGAGCAGCCGTGATTATTATAATAGACGACGTCAGGAATTTCAGAATAATTCAAGTGAGGCGGTTAGAGTCCTCATTCAGCATCTACGATCCCAATGGCCGTGCGAGTGTCCACAAATTCCCGCATACGCTCCGTATGTTACAGAATGGCGGAATTATGTGAAGCAGGACTGGGTCGTGAGTAGGGCGGGAGAAATTTTCAGGCCGCGCTATCATAACTATCTGCTCATGAATTATCTTAATAAGATCAGCGGTGGAATTCCTCGAGGCGTTATTCCAAGCCTAATTCCTGAACTCTCTTCTCTTAATCCTGAATGGATTTGCACGAGGAACCCTGGGTTTACCAGTGATGACGAAGTATTTACCCCCTCAGCTCCTCATGTCTCACCATGCACAATTGGCGATATGGCGCAGTACATATCCTTGGTCGACGATAACAGCAAAGAGACACCGAAGCTTCCTTTACTACTGTCAAGGTTAGATAGACAAGCGCAATCTGAATATGAGAGACGCTACGTATCAGATCTTAAGAGTAGTGCCCAATCACTACAAGGCTGGAGAAAAAAGTATCACCTAACGGAAAGCATACAAGAGATTGAGAAGTTATTAATTAGCCATCATAGTAATTGCCAAGAAGTGGTGGAGAGTATTTATAAGGACATGGTCAACGCTGTTGTCTGTGATGAAGGAGGCGAGCAGGGCACCTCACGAGCTCTTCTAGCGTCAATCCACCAATGGCCAAGACTGTCTCCAAGCTTCTTCCTACAACGCCTTTGTCGAAGCAGGTGGCAAGATTTACGAGAAGACTGGAAGAGCTGTATACTCCATTACGGCGTGGCTATCTCTCATTTACAGCGGGCTCACCGTTTACTAAACGCGATTCACAACCCTTCGGTCCTAATGAGCGAACTGCGAAATCCTGGTCATACGAATTGGCAACCACGAGATTACCCAGAGTCTCTACTCTTGGAAATAGAGGGTGACCTTATGATCCGTCCTGTGCAAGAGCAAATTGCCAACAATATGAGAAGTCCTGGAGGGGAAAAGAATGCCGTCATGCAGTTGAACATGGGTGAAGGGAAATCATCTGTCATTGTACCCATAGTAGCAACGGCGCTTGCAGATGGTTCTCGATTAGTTCGGGTAATTGTTGGGAAGCCACAGTCAAGGCAAATGTACCAAATGCTTGTCTCTAAGCTTGGAGGGCTGCTGGACCGACAGATCTACCACATGCCATTCTCTCGGGCCGTGAAAGTTGAAAGAACCGAGATAAATGAGATTAGGAAGATTTTCGAGGCCTGTAAGAGGAATGGGGGTATATTATTACTCCAGCCCGAACACATCCTGTCTTTCAAGCTCATGGGTATCGAGTGTATGCTAACAGGAAGGGAGACGATCGGTCGTCCTCTGGTACAAAGCCAAGGGTACCTCAATACGAATACCCGTGATATTGTCGACGAGAGCGATGAGAACTTCAGCGTTAAATTCGAACTAGTCTACACCATGGGTGCGCAACGCCCAACCGAATATAGCCCTGGAAGATGGGTGTGCATCCATCAGGTCCTAGAGGTAGTTAAGGAAGTCGTCATGGAACACCCCCCCGACCCCGATGCTCTCGAAATACATTCTCCGTATCCTGGATGCTTTCCGCGGACTCGTATTTTGAAACGGGATGCCGCGGAACAGATTCTCTCCCTAGTCACGGAGCGTATTTGTGAAAGAGGCCTTAACGGGTTTCCCATCACAAGACAACGGGAGCATATTCGTCAAGCAATAATCAGATATATCACTGAGGCTGAACCTACTCCCGAGGACATCGAGTGCGTTGAAGAAGCAGGCCCAAATGGGTTCTGGGCTGGTGCTAGCGATCCTCTCCTCCTATTGCGGGGCCTCATAGCCGAAGGTGTACTGGCCTTTACTCTTGGGAATAAACGATGGAGAGTGGACTATGGCCTTGACCCAAACAGACAACCGAACACTAAACTCGCAGTCCCGTATAGAGCTAAAGATAACCCGTCACTAAGGTCCGAATTCAGTCATCCGGATGTCGTTATCATCCTCACCTCTTTGAGTTATTACTATGGCGGGCTTAGCGATGAAGACCTATTAGAGACATTCAAGCACCTACTTAGGTCTGACCAGGCCGACCAGGAGTTCGGGATATGGGTGAAGGATGCAAATGATCTATCTGATGCCTTCAAAACCTTAGTAGGCATTAATCTCGAAGACGCTGGATGCATTCAATCTCTTTTCGACTCGTTTCGCTATGCTAAAGGCGTCATAGACTATTTCTTAGCTTACTTAGTATTCCCCAAAGAGATGAAAGAATTCCCGCACAGGCTTTCCGCCTCGGGTTGGGATATCGGCGAAGTCAAGACTCATCCGGTGACGGGGTTTAGCGGCACAAACGACTCTCGCCAGGTATTGCCAATTAATGTCGAGCAGCTGGATCTCGAGACCCAGAAACATACCAATGCATTGGTCCTGGAAAACTTGCTTCGTCCTGAGAATTCTGTTACGCTCCTCCCACTGCGCCAAGAGTGCGAGAATTCGGTTGCGGAGGTACTTTTGAATATTATTACAAAGCTCGACCCGCCAACACGAGTGATTTTGGACGTGGGAGCTCAGATACTCGAGCTTGACAACTATGAAGTAGCGAGAAGATGGTTACAGAAGACATCAGACGACGCCCAAATTGAAGCGGCTATCTTCTTCGACGATCATGACGAAATATGTGTCCTAGATAGAAGAGGCCATACTGAGCCTCTTCACACGTCCTCGTTTATATCACGTTTGGACGTCTGCGTTGTCTTCTTGGACGAAGCGGTATGTGATATTGACAGTTATCCTCCCTTCTACTGGCCCCTTTCAAGGTATCAGGGGCTGCTAACCGAAGTCACTGTGAAACATTACATTGACGCTGCCATCTACTCTCTATAATATTTGGTCAAAAAGGATAATTGCTAACTATAATAATCATAGCATACTAGAGGCACTGATCTAAAATTGGCAAGAAATTATCGCGCAGCTGTCACATTGGGAGCAAATCTAACGAAGGATAGATTAGTACAAGGTAAGTACAATTGACGCCCTACTTTCACGCAATTTTCGTGTACACTAACGCGTATCAGCTTGTATGCGGATGAGGATGTTAGGGGAGGGACAATCGGTCGTATTTTGCGTCCCCGACGAGATCCAAAGAAAGATTCGTACATGTAGAGTTGATGCTGGACTAGCTATCGATCGAGATATCTCAGTCCCAGATATTTTGGCCTGGTCGATTGGGGAGACTTGGAGAGACATCCATCAGAATATGGGATTATGGGCGAAACAGGGCCGACGAAATGAACGACACATGGAAATATGGGCAGAGGCAGGTTCTGGGGAGCAGGTAAATCTTACCCAAGACCTTGCCAAGAAATATCTTGAAGAGGAGGCAAAGACACTGGAGAGTAGGTATCGGCCTCGCCCTGACAGTGGTATAATAACGCCCTCACAGGCGGTGGGTACGGGCGCTATGGATCCAATATCCTTACGGTGTAGCGAGTTCAAGAACCTGAAGCTGAATTCGACGAGTCTTCAAGAGGAGGAGGAACGTGAGCTGTCCCCAGAGATCGAACAGGAAAGACAGGATCAGAGACCACCACCGGCCTCTCCAGCCTCTCACAAAATCCACAAAGACATTAAGGCTTTTATTACTTCGGGCACCATCATTGAAAAATCAACTGGATACATGCCTGCATTCCATGCACTACACGATACTTCAGGAGGGTCTCGTTTCGACTTGACTCAGTTCCGTCCCGGTTTGCTTGTCTCGAATGACTTCGTAAACACCGTCAAAAGACGCAGCACTTCGGACCAGTTCGACTCATACCAGCGTGCTATTCAATGGATTTTGACGAGTACCCCCGTTCGTGGCGATCGGCTCGTCAAGCACATGATGGTTATTAGCCCGTTTGAAGCAAATTATCTGTTACCGATAATTATGGAATCCAAGGTTACCGCCTTACACCTATATGCGCCCCGGGCGAACTTGGGCTACCGCTCACTCGACAAGCTAGACTTATATACAGTACCCGAGAAGGTGGCGTCACGGAAGGTACCTCAACGGCTCATCACGGAGCTAAACTTGTTTGCAGGGCAACTGTATTTTACTGCGTACGAAGAATACGTGGACGCATGCCGATTCCTGGGCATTAGCTACAGCACGCCTGGCGAGGGAGAGGAGATCACTACGGAGGGGTTCATAGCCAAAGACAGCAAGGGCAGGGTTGGTGGAGAGTCGGGGTTGAAGAACAGCCCAGTGGCGTTCTTCAAGATGCTTCACACGAAGATCCGACGTAACTGCGAGAGCATCGAGAAGACGCATATGGGGAAGCTGTTGGATAACCAGCTACTCAGGCCATCCGATTTTGAGGAGAAAGAAGAAGATGCGTAGATGTTGAGATGGTTACCGATTGGGAATGACACTTACATGTGCACTTCCATCTTCCATCACCACGTTGACTTGATCTATACACTTAGGTAGTAACTAAGTATGTAGGCAGGAGAATGAAAGTTGCGGTTTGGAAATCGATGATGTACGACAGCAGCCACAAGATACAGCTTAGTTATAAAGTAGTTAAACTACTAAAGTCGTGAAAGTTATAAAGCCTATGACATGGATGGCGTATGCGTGTAATGTAATACCTACATAGATGGGAGATATAAAAATAAATATAGGTACCCAGACAGCTCAATACTTTGGGATACATGTACCTACAGGCGGTTACACTGCATGCATTAGATCCAAAATGTACATGTATTGACCCACAATTTACACATGTGAAAGAAAAAGAAAAAGAAAAAGAAAAAGAGAAGGCATACCCGGAACACCCGCCAAGCTGAGGTACCTAGGTACATACTATGTTGGGTATATTGCATAACTAACGGTAAGGCGTGGTTGATCTTCTACCTAACATAATTACTAAATCAACTCCATTATCTTCACTCAACAACAATACCAAACTTTCTCTTCTTCGGTTTATATTTAAGGGACCGCGAGTCTTCCTTAATAAACCTTATACCAAATCAGAGAAGAATTAATAACGTTGCTATTACTAACTTCTACCTCAATTGATCTTCCGTAAGTCACGCTCCCTTCGGCGGGGATAAGAGCCAAAGTCCCGCACATAAGCCAACGCTTGAGAGCGTCTGTTTGTTTCGCATAGACTTCAACTGGCTGAAGCTATTATCATCACTTTCCATGCACGACTACCTCCAGAACCCGGCGCTGATTTACCCGGGACCGGCGCTCCCCCGTGCCCCGCTAATTCTGCTTCACGACGGCGGCGGCACCAATTTCAACTATCACCTACTCAACCAGATTGGTCGTCCGCTATGGGGTCTCGCGAACGCTAGACTCCACGACGGTGGGTGGTGGGAAGGCGGCGTTCCGCAGATGGCTACTCATTATATCGGGCTCCTTTCTAAGGCTATCCCGGAAGGTGGTGATATCCTTCTCGGAGGTATGTATCTACCTCTTGCTGATGATATTATATTATCCATGCGAACTTACTAACATATGCCTCAGGTTGGTCGTTAGGAGGGCTCCTATCTCTTGAGATGGCACACCGGATCGCCGTAGCGAGGCGTGACGGAGGTACCGGGGCTAAGTTCCGGGTTAAAGGCATGGTCTTTATCGACAGCATCTGTCCAAGCTTCTCACCCGAGATGCGGGCGAGCCTACCAGCTGAACCCATAATATTGTCGGAACAGGAGTCGGAGGCCATGAAACTGAAAGAGAAGGTCAACGTGAACATGACCCACGCTCGCATGATGGTGTCGGTCTGGGACTTGCCACGTTGGGAAAATGGGCTACAGACACCACCGACTATTCTCCTACGAGCGAAAGAGTGGTTCAATCGTGACCCGACCAAGAGCTTCGTCGACTTTACTCGCGAAGATAGACTTCTGGGCTGGGGAAATTACAGCAAGGAGCATGGCGATTTCATCAAAGAAATTGTGGATATAGAAGGCCATCACTTTTCCATCTTTGATTTTGACTACGTAAGTCCAAGTCTAACATTTAGACCTCTATTGCAACCTACCTAACCTGCAGGGGACTTTGGATGAACTAATTCACTCTGTAGCTTGATGATGTCACGAGAAAGGTCCGCGCCGCAGCTGACCGGTTAGATCCGCTCGGATTCTAACGAGTGCTTTCTAATACCCCTATTGTCGTTTCTTGTCATACACCACAACGGGGCGTTTATGATTAAATTTGAGGGCCGGCGTTACACGGGGATTACGCTACAATGACAATCCCACTATAGAGTATAGCATTCTCATATGAGGTATATACCATTTTTGTTTGATAGACTACCTAACCTATGTAAAGCATAGCCAGAAGTAGAGTAGTGTCCATTATGTGCTCTTTAAATATTTTGCTAAAGCTACTTTGATCCTGGCATGACCTTCCTCATATATCTTCGTCCGGGTAGACTCGAAACCGCCCTCCTTGAGCCACCTAAGATGAGTTAGTAACGGGTACTCAAAATACACATTGGACAAAGAAATAAAGTGGTAGGTTCACGTACTCTTCTGCGTGTCCGATAGCAAACTGCTCGTCGCCCTTTTGAAGGTCCGAGTACATCCGCTCGGTGTAAGCGTCAAGCGGCATACCTATCTCGTGGCCGTTGATTATGTCTGGCTGGTGCTTCGCGTCGTGGATTTCTGTCTGCACTGCGGGAGGGAATACTTCGACAAACCGGATATTGTACCCCGCATCCTTGATCTGCTGTCGCGCGTTCACGATGAAGGAGTGAAGCGCAGCCTTGCTGGCGTTGTAGCCGGGCGTGCGAGTTACTAGGGAGTGGGGGTAAGTAGTTGAACTCATAGTTATAGTAAATAGGGCTCACAATAAGGAAAAAGTAATAATATGAAATATACTTACATGTCGGTACAAGTGCCAGCGAGGCGTTTATGAATACCAAATGCGCCTCGGTGTCCTTAGAAACTTGCTGCAAGTGCGGCAAAAACGCCTTAACCAAATGCACGAACGACACGTAATTAGTATTGAACTCCTCGCCGAAGACAGACAAGTCCACGGTCTCGGGCTTGGCGAAATTAAACGGCCGCTGGATGCCGGCGTTGAGCACGACGCTGTCGATATCCGGGTGCTGCTGTGTGACGGAGGCGACGAAGGACGGGATCTCGTCTAGCTTGGTGATGTCGAGCTGTACCCCGCTGGATCCGGGATGCTTCGCGACGAATGCGTCGAGGCGGTCTTGCCGCCGGCCCGTGACGATTACGGAGGTACCTTCGGCGTGCAGTTTCGCGGCTAGGGCCTCGCCAATGCCGGATGTGGCGCCGATGATGACGGTTTTCTTGTAGAGTGGGGCCATGGTCTTGGTAACGTGGATTTTTGAGGGCTGGAAATTTCGTGTAATTGTATTATTGTTTTTACTCGAAAGTAAAGTAACGACGTCTTGTTAGCGGTAAGAGGTGTTTATATATCGTTATTTTCTACCGAGGAAGGTAGGTAGCAATTGCTTCTTTTTGGGTTTTTGGGTTCGGCTTCGGAGTATGGAGATAAAAGGAGGTACTGTAGGAAAGCCCCGCAACTAGGGCCACGCCCCTCCCATAGTTTCCCGAAGGGAGACCTAGTTCTTTGGGATGTCACGGCTTTATCGCTACATTTCGTAGCGCAACTATTTGATATTTAGTAATTATGAAAAGTGAAAAAGCGGATAGAAGATGGTATAAAGGAAGAGATAATTTGTAGATAATCACTGAGTGTGCTAAGGATTGTCTTACTGTAGTTCTTAAACTCGAATCTATTATATAATTCTTCTCTCACAACTCTCAAAGGCATTTTCGAAGACTTACTATACTATACATCATATATTTAATGTTAAGTCTAATACGTAACTAGACTTGACTTAAGAAGAAAAAGGAACCGTGAAGGAAACATACAATAGTTAGAACTCTTCTTACACCAGTAAACCTCAGTTCTTGCTTGGAGTCCCAGTAACAATGTATAACTCCATATAAGAAGCTAATGTTTATTCATGCCCAAGCTACTGCAGCATTCTCCTGTAACTCCATGGCCCCTAGGCTGGGTATGCACTTACCAAACGGTTTTGTTAAATTCCGAGACGCGAGGCCGACGCTCGAAGGGATAACAGCAGTGAGTGCCTCCTAAAGTAGAAAACAATGAAGTTCACAAGAGGTGTATGAATATCATTCTAAACGCGGATGACATCCAGGTAAGAGTCCGCTTGTAACCCAAGGGCAGTGATTGGAAGATTTGGTGACTGATGGACGAAATAGGAATACAATCGTGGGGGCTCGATCCACCCCTGTACGGACTGAAGTTGAGAGAGCGAGGGTCTTATTGTGGGTTGGTATAAGAAGTCTCATAATAGCTCGCAGCATGTCAAAATAGTTCACGTATTACCTGGCTTCTGCAGCCAAGCAGCTCAAACGAGTGCGGGATGATATAGTTACGCCGAACCAAGCCCCCCCATCTGCGTTGCGCGGAACCCGATATAAGGGCCGTCTGAGCCTCATACCTATTCGCCTATAGTTCGTGACCACTGTTAGTAACACTCTGTGCCCTTTTAAAGTGTCCAACCTGATACCCAGTTCACATCCAATGACTAGTTGAACCTGATTGAAAGTAGTCAATTGGAATGTAGCTGTTAGCAACACATTCCCCTTTATATTTATCACCCTTAGAGCGTCTTAGAAGACTCATCTAAAGTATAGATAGGAGATGGTGGGGTATCGATACAGACTAATAAATGAAATTCATGGATGATGAAGCTCAGACTTTTCCAGATATTTAGAGATTAGAGATTAACTATATTAAACGATCAAGGACTTCCCTTGTTGGACTTCATATAAGTTAAGTGGAAGAAAGGAGGTGAGATATCGACAGCCCATGGAGAAACATGATCTCCGCCAAGCCAGCCACCTTTAACGACAAATGTTTCAATCCCGCCATTTCGCCAACGAGATTAGAAACAATCGTAGCCTCTGACGTCACCAACCTATATTTGCTTTGGCTCTTCACTGGTCACTGTATCAGCATGGTCGCATAGGGCTGAGACTTTTCTCTCTGAGATGCCGAATGCGATAGGCGTTTTGTATGCGGCCTGAAAACGCCTTCGCGATAGAGGCGCTGCTACGCTGTACTACTAACCCTCCAAGGAGGAAGGGATAGGATATCAATTACTCTACTCGTACGGTCGTACGTAGCTGTCTTATGTCGTGGCCCTCGAATGAACCCAAGGAAGCGAATTTTGTTACCGCCAATTGCCCAATCAAGACCCATTGCTAACCAGAACCATATTTTCCCCCCAGCCTTGCCCTTTGTTCGAGTCGAACCAACCTGATTGGAAGACGGTTGACATGTGAATCAATCAGGGGGGGACGCGAAAGCCAGTGAGAGGCTGACAGCGACCGGTAGTGAGAAGCGATCGGCGATGATAGGCCAGCCGATCACGTCGCAGCTCCACCCCTTCGATTTCCACAAGTCGTTAATCACTAACCTTTGGGTGTCTGGATTTTCTGGCCTGTGGATCGGTCCGGTTTGATGTACAACCACCACGGGCCAACGAGCTGCCTGGGTTTAGCTCTGTCCGCCGCCAGCTCGAGCGTCTAGGGAGGGTCGCACCGCCAGGTGCTCACCGCGGGCGCTCATGAGAGGGCGAATACACAGTCGCTCCCTCGCACACGTATCTATGATAGGTACATGGTTGCGAGGATACACACATGCACACACACATACGGGCGATAAGCTGTGTGTGTGCAGCTGGGGGCCTCGAAACGCTTCACGGTAGCCAAGTCGGCGTGGGCTTAGGCGACCCGGTGTTCTGATAATAAGAGGGTCTGGTCTATTCGAATCCCGGGATCTCCCATCCCAACGACCACGCTGGGACGTACGGAGGGGACGGGCGATCGCAATATGTTTGTGTGAACTGTTTATCTTTTTTTTTTTTAATCTAGTCGGTTCCGGTGCTCCCCTATCTATGTGTCCAAATTTATATATTGTCTTCTCGCAACCCTTTCTGATAATTCTGCTATTATACATACATATAATATCCAAGATATTCGATTCTCACTGCTGTCTCCTTGTGTGTTTTAGATACCTAGAAGTCAGCCTGATGTAAGTTCTGTAACGTGGTTTACTTCGTTTCCTATTGCTAACTCGTCTCCAGTTTATTGTTTGGACCAGGTAGTCCTCGAAAACCCAACATCTAATCCAGTTTCCTGTCGTTTCCGGGTAGTCAAACACCATGAAGAACTTCGGTGCGATCCTATTCCTCTTGGCTTCGGCCGGCTCCTACGTCACAGGCACTCCAGCATTCAGGAGCGAGAGGCGAGCTATTACGGCTGATTGTATGTTTAATCCCCTATTAAGTCATTGGGAGAGTTCGAAGGAAATATCTGAACAAGCTTGCTGACTGATCATCTAGCTGCCAATATCGCCGCTCGAGCACTGGAGCTTGGTATAATAACTCGTATTATCTATAGCCTGGCCCCTATCTAACAACGACATATAGTACCCCGAGTTAGAGTCGGAAGTAGGTCGAACGAAACAGAGAACGCAGCCAGGTCTTTGGGTATGTGTAGCACCGACTCGACCAGTTTCAATGGGTATAGTTGCGCTAACTAAAAGCAATAGTGATCACAAGGAGTGCGAATTCCACAGACGAAAATGCGGCTGGCTCTATAGGTATATATCCACGACGTGCAGGTATAAGTACCTACGATAAGATTGACGACTAACGCGGGCTTTCAATAGTTACACGCCGGAATGGAAACTTCACCGAGGCTGCAGACGAGAAACGATCCTCAGGTAAGCTATACTAAATAGATATAAACTCTTTCTAGACGATTACTAACACATCGTGACGTACAGGCCCGCATCTCAGACGGGGAAACCTCAGAATGCGCCATGCGTCGAATGAGACCGAGGCCTAAGGGTTTAAGTCAAGAGGGGAGATCCGATGAGTGGTTTGAAGGGAGAAGGGGAGATCATAGAAGGATGTCACCGAGTATGTCACTCGACTTGAACTGGGCTTCAGGATAGATAGGTTTTACCACAGGTTGGAATATAATAGATATAGACGTATACTGTGAGAGCGTCGGTGTTACCGTTGTGCTATGCTATCTTAGTGCACATGTCTGACTAGCAGCGTTTGAAGTACTCTTAGATGTTGCACTATTGTAAGTCAAGTTAAACCATGACGAATGGAAGCTTGTTACGTGAAGCCATAACGTTGCTCAAAATCTGCAGCGGATCCTTCGCGTCTTGGAGTACTCAGTTCATCCAGGTAGTAAGTAATTAATATATCGGTAGTTATGAATAAGTCGTAAGCAAGTACTGGTGGTCATAAGATATTGGTGTCGGCAAGACATCTAATCTGGTTGATAATAGCTAATTTAGCTCCCAAGTCAGTTGTTCATGTCATAATTAGCCTCGCTTCATGTAGATTAAGAGGCGTTATGATAATAAGGATGCAACGGTACCAACCGACAGCGGCACGCGGGTAAGAAGGATGAAAAAGATTTGTAGCTGGGCCCAATCATATCATCTCGGCTCCTACTTGGTGGGTTGCACTTACGGCAGGACCCTTGATGATCCTTTCTGAATAGAAAAAAAGAAATCCTCAACGTCATGTCAAACATATGCTCTGAATCGTAACCACGCTGTCATGAGATAAGAACGTTCTGTGAAATGTTTGAGAAAGAAAGCAAGATAATGGATTAAAAATGCAACTCTAATTCCGTAGGACTAAAGAACCAAAAAAGTCAAGCGTGAGCTTCGAAATACTATTCAATTTTTTCCCTCGTCATGAGACCAAATATATACAGCTGAAAAAGTCGTATCGTAACGCCGAATCCAAAGGCCTTCCGCACGATCAGAATATCTTTACGATACTGCGGCGCTTGGCGACACATCAAAGACTGACAGAAGGTTCATCGTCAGACTCTTTAGTGCTTTCATAGTGACAGTTTAAAACCCTCCGCGAAGTTGGTATATTCAAACACAAACAATTCCTAGTCAGCTCGTGACACCATGTACACCAGCATAATATGATTTCATCTATCGTTCTCTTCTTGATGAGCGTCTCAATGTTTGTTTACCGTACTTCCCTTACGTTGTTGACGTCAGGTTTCCAGTCCCGGGAGCTGCTCTTTGAAGAGCCGAATCCCGGCATCGATGAGAATCGGTTTAATCGCTTCTTTTGCGCCAGGGTCTGGGGTTCCGTGTTAAAGCGGCCTCTTGGCTCTTCGACGATAGCACTATGACGTCTACTGGGCTCTTCGATTGGAGACGAAGCGGAAGTGGAGGAGCTATTGGTAGATGACCCCGTAGTGTTGGGAGTCTGGTATATGTACTCGCCATCGACGTAGATGGCGTTGCTGATAAAAGCAGAGCGACGATGGCGGTTTCGCGTGTATCGCTGCTCAAGCCGGAATAGCTCAAGCTTGGCTTGGATCTTTTCCATAAAACTCGGCATGGTGACGTGACGAATTGGGTTTCCAACTACTTTGCTTTAAGCAAATTCTTTGTGTCTCAAAACGATGGCGTCTCTGACTCTTTTTTTTTGCTATCCAATTGGTATTACAACTAATGTGTCGAGGAGTCAATGGCGCGGCTCAAATCTCCTTGGATGATTTATTCTGATGTCTATTGTTTTCTAACAGGTACAGTCGTGAGTTGTTTGGCATAAAAGGGCGCGTATATAAGTAGCGATCGATTGTGTCCTTCTGGTCAATTCGGAAACTACTCGTGATAAACGAATGAAAGGGAACAGTCCTGTGTTCACCGGATACGTAGTCGATTTATGTGTGACTAAGTAAAGGAATGGAATTTGGGGGTTGGGGGTTGGGGGTTGAGAGAAGAAAATAAGAAGAAGGCCAGCAAATTAAAGACGATTTGGGACAAGTTAGGAAGACTATTGACAGGGGAAAAAGAGAGTTTGCATAGAAAGGAGCCAACAAGTCCAACAGGGTTAGAGGGTTAGGAACGTTAAAGAACGAGCGAAGATGGCAAGATGGGAAGGGGAAGTTCAGCTATGGAACCTAGGCTCGCTAAAAAAGGTGTAACTACACTAAATGCAGCCAGAGGCAAGGTTGTTAGGCTATGGCCCCCCCTACCTACGCATGATGTCTAGCCGGATTAGCCACTAACCTAGCCACTAGGAAGCACGCAAATAGGTGAAATAATAACGGATTAGGCGGGAGCAAGCTTGAAAACGCTTAACCACGCCAAACCACGCCACATTAAAGCGTTCGTACCCTCCGGGGGTTTGAACCAAGATTGTTCTAGCACGTGTTCGCCCCCTGTTTATCCTGATAAGCCTGTCTTAGTCTGCCTAAGGTGCATAGAGCCTTACCCGTTTGGATAAAGCGCCTGCATGGACCAATGCAGGGGAAACCACGTTTCATCCATAGGCCAATGCGCACTATTTGAGCCGTTGTTTTTTGGCCTTGGCGAAAGATGAAAACGTTGCGAACTTCGCCCTATCCAATGCCAAATCTGGGGTTGGTTCAAGCGTGATCGAAGATCCTATGAATATCGAAGGACAGAATCTTGGATCACTCTTAATTAATCCACCTCAAATCGAACGGCTATTCAATAAAGGAGCAGCATGTGGAGAAACGAGTAAAAGTTAAGTTAGTTGCGAAAGGCGAAAGCTAATAAAAGAGTAGGCAATGATATTCAAATGCGATGCTATGCAATACAACGCAAGGCAAGGCAATGCTATGTCTAACTTTAGGCGGACCAACCAAAAAAAGAAAAAGAAATATAAAAAAGTGACGAAAACCCCCAACTGGAATGATGTAGAAGATCTCTTGCATACGATCTTCTCGGGGCCGATCATTCTACTTGGGGGACATTAACTCTTCGATTTTCTATTCCAAGGGCGGCGCTGTTACTATTCATGTAAAATGCAATCATACCCAAGCATAAATCAAACAGCAACTGCAAACGATTCGCAAGTTATAGATTATGCGTTGGCTCGAAGGATATGCGCATAATCTATTTACCAGACGTTGAGACATGCAGAGACATGCAGAGCCACCGCACAGATGGGGAGATAATCTGAATTATCTTTATCATTATCCGCTCTTGTCTTACCTGGTATCATTACCCAGTAAAGACTAGACTACCTTCAGGACTACCTTCAGGACTACCTTCAGGACTACCTCGCACCGTCCAAAGCTCTTGGATCTTCTCTGCTAGTGAGATGGACGTTGTATACGCTTTTCTCGTCTTGACATCATCAACATGCTCTCTATTCCATTCTAGGATCTCCAACGTCATGCCTTCTAGCGTAGTGACTACGCCTGTATATCCTAAACCACCTTGAGAAGTAGGCTTTCTGATCTCGTCATCCGACGCGATTAAATGCGTACAGATTGAGAAAATCCCCGGCTTGAGATGTTTGATATCACCTTTAAGTTCGGGTAGCACTTTGCGCAAAAGCGGATACTTATAAGGCAATTCGGCATAGACCTCCACCGCATGCGAAAGCAGAAGCATGATGACAGGTGGTACCTTGACAATGCGAAATGGGTGCACCGAGAGGGCTCCGATCGCGTTATACAGATCACTGTACATGATTGGTGGATTAGGATCAGTAACCACGAATGGCCGGCCAGCCTGTCTAGTGCTCTCCGCCCAAGGCCGAACAAGTGCGGCCTCGTGTTGTAGGTGCGCGACAGCTACGTTCGCGCCGTGCACGAAGCTCTGTACAATATGAGATACCCAACTATTATATTTTTCGCATGAGCATGAACATCCTATACACGGGACTTATCGGGCAATAGGATACTCACCTAGGTAAGACCGTCCTACTGAGAGGGTCACCGACGGTATTATCAGTTGGATTCCCATAGACGCCATTCGCAGGACGGATGCAACCCGTGCGAAATTCCTCGTTATTTGAACCGCAGACTAATCTTTCTGCAACAGCTTTCGAAGCAGGATAATTGGCGAAGTACCCCTCTCGTTTTCTTAAAGGAGCATTAAAATCGCCTACATCTAAAATCTGCCAAAAGTTTCGCGGCGAATTTGCCCAAGGGGGTACAAACGGCTCAACAGGCCGGATGGAGATGGATCCGGACGATGTGGAGCTAAAAATATCTGCACCGGCTTTGCGGGCGGCCGCCAATACATTTTTTGTTCCTATCACATTAACGGCTTCTGGAAATGCGTACTGGAATTTGGATCGGTCAGAAGCTAGAATCACGGCCGCAGTATGGAATACAGTCAACGGCAGATGCGCTACACCTGGATGCCATGGTCGCGCAAAAGCAGCATTGACAGATTGAGGCGATGTGATGTCTGTCTGTACGAATTCGACATCTGTAGCCGGCCCGGAGCGCATATCATTGCGCTCAGTCTTTCGAATATCGATAATTCGAATGCTCTCTGGTGAACTACCGCGAGCTAAGAGCTGCAACACGATAAACCCACCTACAAGTCCTATAGGTGGGTGTTTAGAATTTGGACAATATCTTTGTTAAGTAGATGTCGGGGTTTAGACAGAGGCACTTACCCGAACCACCCGTCACAACGTAGCGACGTTCCAATTTCCGTGGAAGTTTGCTGGTGTAATCAATCGGGTTCTCTTTTAACTTCCTATAAGTTTCCTTGAGTTGATCTATCGTCCAACGCGAACCCGACAGCTTCCGGACCTCGTCCGGGGTTCGGCTTAGGAGCTGGTTGATCCGGAATAGGTAGAGTATGAGAACCACTGGTACGGCCCAGAGAACCGTGCAAACCCACCCAACCGCCTCCGACATGTTGAGATGTTCGACCAATATCTGCATTAGCTAGTAACGAGGTGTGAAAGTCAGAACTGCTAGATGTCGCCAGTTGTGACGAGCGATTTGCAGACTTTTGAGGGTTTCATTGCTAACGGAATAAAATTATGAATTATGCAATAGCACTCGCTACATTAACCGGATTCTCATAATCCCCCGTCTCATTTAGTTTAGGTACTATCCCTTACGTCAAGCGACTATGAGAATACATGTATCTGTAGGACTTCTAACATTACGTCTATAATCTAACGGGAGAGAACACCCGAGCTAGATCCCCCAGATTACAAAAACAACCTCAAAAACAACCTCAAAAACAACCTAGGCTAACTTTCCATCCACCATAGCTTGCTGAATCCACTTACACCTTGCACCCTTCAAATCATCCGTTCCTACCCTAAACTCATCATGTCCCAACTTCAACACCATCGCGGTACGCCCATATTCCGGAAAATGCGGCCCCTTCTCTAGGTTCGGATTTCCGTCTTGAGCAAATGCGACGATGTAATCCTGCAGCCTCGTCGCTAGGGCTCCATCGACCGGGTACCCGTTATTCGGCGTGCTTGTGTCGCCGTTGAAGAAGACGTACGGCACGTCGTCAGCGTGCCAGCCAGGCGGGTGCGCGAACACGAGGTTGTACGTCGAGTAGTTCCGCGCCGCCGATAGGTACCTCGTCGTGCATGCGAAGTTGATGTCCGACGCGATCCGCTCCGCTCGCTCGAATTGCGTCATATATAAGTGCGTGCCGTCCAGCACGTCCGGGTACAGTTGCTTGTGTTTAAGCATGTAGTCGATCGTCCTGTCCGAGGTTGCGGGCAGGTAATTCTTTACGTATAACCGCACGTCGTCTGCAGTTTCGATATTGTGCGGTATGAAAGGCACAGATTCGTGCGATGTGTGGCTTAGGAATAACTAGGTCGGGACGTTAGTAATGCTCGCCTAGGCGGTTGGATCTATCTTATGGGTGAAAGTCGCTTACATTGACAGTGGAGTCGAATCTACCTTGCTGGAGTAATTTCTGCGGTATATCCGTTACTAATTTGTCGTCAGGCCCGGGACCGAAACCAAATGTGCCTATCGGCGCCGCGGTGACAGTCGCTTGGTTGATGGACTGCAGCAGGTCCTCGGGTAGCGCAAGCAGCTGTTTTACGCTGTCAATCTGGTACCCGGCCTGTTGGGAAGCCTCGTTTAATGTCTTGAGATAATTATCATCTAAGTCAATGTTGAATTGGAACGCGGGCGATTGGATAATTGCGTTTACGAATGGTGCAGCTTCCGTTGCGTCGAACGCTGTGAGCTGGTGCACGATACTCGCGGCCCCTGCGCTTTCGCCCATGACAGTCACTCTGTCGGGGCTACCTCCAAATAGAACGATATAGTTCTTTACCCAATCCAGGGCAAGCCGTTGGTCGTAGAGTCCAAGGTTTGGCGTAATATCCCTACCGGATAGCCAGCCGTACAATCCTAGCCGGTAATTCATTGAGACTACAATGGTCCCGTCCAGCCCGTTTTCTTTGGATCGAGCGATCAAGCCGGCCGGGTTGCCGTACATGTTCTTCGAGCCAAAAGTGAAGCCGCCGCCGTGAATCCACACGAGGACAGATGCTACAAAATCCGTGGTTAGGCACTTATACATATATACTAAACAAAGATGCCACCAGCAGAAAGAAACCTACCATTCGCAGTTGGACCTGCATCGAAGATGTGCGAGGGGACGTAAACATCAAGTACCAGACACGCCTCCGTCTGGCCTACTTGGTTGTTGAGCAAGGACGCCATGGTGCCGTTGTCGACTCCGCTGCGCTGTGCTAGGAAGTTGATAACCCACTGCGGATAAGCCTGCGGGCACATGACGACGTCATTGTTGCCATGACCATGGGGCGGCGCTCCTTGGTTTTCTTCGATGGCGACGGGCTTTTGGAAGCGCAGCTCGTCTACAGGTTGCTGCGCATATCCGATATTGTTGAAGATGTAGTAGTCACCAGTTTCCTATGTAAATTTGTCAGTCTCCTCCCTGTAAGTTCCGGGTTTTTTGTCCCTTCGACGATTTTCTCAGGCGTAAAAGGCTTGTAGTGAAGCCGATTGAGTTCATAGATACATGACTTACATTTACTGATCCTTGACGAACTTCATATCCCAAGTCTACGGATGGGGGGAACTGTCTCCTCCCATTACGGCCGAGAGCTAGAGAGAAGATGTTCGTACAGATAGCCAAATAAACCCAAGAAAGCATCATATTGATATTTGATATTACGATGTGATGTACCTATTGGACTAATATAAAATAAACGGGTTTGATATGAGATAAGCTGGAAGGAGAGGGAACTAAATAAAGACCCGAAGGACATGACCGCCACGACCTGAAATATATATACTCGGCCTAGTATCCGCCGCTCGGTTCTGTGTCCGCGCTTAGTGCCTCTACAATGCTGATACGCCCCAACGTACTTATCGGCCGTGCTGGGAAGCCGGACTCGAGCAACGTCTAGGCGTACCCAAACACATATAACCCGTAAGAAAGCCTAAACCTAAAAGAAAACATGATACAGGCCATACCTAGCACGTAAATAAGTTGAGATCTTTAAAATATTCCCTCTTAGCTAGAACATCGGTTCGGGCGTTTCGTGGCCGGAATAGGAAGGTTATCAAGGCCAAGATCTGCCAGCCTAGAGAAACGTCTCAACAGCCACTAAACTAGGAGTATGAAATGGTAATGAAGGACCTAGCAGCCGTGATGCAACCCTCTGCGTTGGACCACGAGGCCGGCTTGCTGAGATGAGAACCTGTACCGATATAGATGTACGCGGTAGCTTTATCACGTCACGTCTAGTCATAGCAGCCATTAATATGGATATTATTGTCTAGAAAGTTCATATGAAGTAACCCTTAAAGATCAATTCGTCGTCAATATTTATCGGGAAGTTAGGATAATATACTCGCAATGATAGCTATCAATAACTGCTATATGTTCATTATCTTGCATAAGAACTTACCTATGACACACTATGATACTATGGCTAAGTCTAAGGAGTCGATTACTCAAATCATGAACGCACGTGTGTGTCTTGTTCCTTTTTGCTACTAATACATAGTGCGCTTCATCTACCATTAGGTATGCGAAAGTGTTAGCATATGTTACAACCAGTTGCATCGAGTTACCAACATCGAAGCCAGTATCACAGTTATAGTAACACTAAAGTTGGCTGTTGCTTTAGTGATATATCTGATATGAGCTTCACAGGTTCGATACTGATGGCTAAGCAACGGTGTCGCGATGAATTAACCTTGACAGTTAACATCGGATTTTGGCTCAGCCATGCCATACTAACCTGCATAGATCGCACTCTAATACGCAGGTGAGACGAGCATTTAGGTTTAGATAGAGGCCTAGGTAAAACGGTGATAACATTGGGCAACAGTCATAATAGCCCGAAGCGACAGGACTAGTTGATTCATCAAGGAAGACCGTTGACCATTCCTACCTGAAACGTAATTCCCTTACAGCCATCATATCCTTTACGGATTGTGAGACCTCTGCTTGAAATGATTTTTATCGTATCACGCACTTGAGTACCGTATTCTACAGAAGTCCCAACGTTTGATCCATTCAAGCGCAATCCTCAATGTTGCGTAACTTTATTCTATCCAGGATCGATGAGCGCCTGAGACGCCCATCATAGTCGAGGCTGCTTATTGCTGGCGCCTGTTTCATTTACTTTTCTTTCTTGACATCCTCTTCTTTCTCTCCGTCAGAGTTGAAGAGAGTTTCCTGAGCTGTAAGACCCATGTTAGAATCCGAGGCCTTCAAAAACATAGTACGTGTCGATTTAAGGGTCACTTACCACTCCAGAGCTCCGAGTATAGCCCTCCTCGGTCAATAAGCTCTTTGTGCGTTCCTTGTTCAGCAACTCTTCCTTCCCTTAATACGATGATCAAGTCGGCATCATATATAGTTCGTAATCGGTGAGCGACGAAAACGCTCGTCCGCGCCTTTTCCCGAAGGATGCTATTAATGTTCTGCATGAGAGCCTGTTCGGTATGTGTATCCAATGCGCTTGTCGCCTCATCAAAGAACAACAGAGGCGGGTCCTTTAGCAGCAGTCTAGAAACAGCGAGGCGTTGCTTCTCTCCTCCACTAATCATCATACCCCTCTCGCCGACCTTGGTGCCATAGCCCGCAGGCCAGCTAGAAATAATGTCGTGGATACGAGCGCGTTTGGTAGCTGCGACGACTCGGTCTTCCGGTGCCGCCAGATCGCCATATCTGATGTTATGTTCAACAGTATCGTTGAAGAGCGGAGTATCTTGCGGAACAACACCGATCGATTTACGCAGCGACTCCAGTGTGACGTGACGAATATCTTGGTCATCAATAAGAATACGACCATTCTCAACATCATAATATCGGAAGAGGAGTCTTAGAATTGTTGATTTTCCACATCCACTTGGACCTACGATAGCAACCTTCTTACCAGCAGGAATTGTCATGGTGAGATCCCGAAGAATGGGGCGCTCTGCATTATAGCCAAAGTTGACATTCTGAAACTTGATTTCACCTCCCTTCGATAGTTGTAGTGCCTTCGCATCGGGGAGTTCCTTGATGGTAACATTCACCTTTTGCAAGTTAAAAAGAGTTTCCATGTCAAGAAGGGATTGCCTAAGCTCTCGGTAAACCGAGCCCAGAAAGTTCAACGGGACGGAAAGCTGAAAGACAAGCTGGTTGACCATGACTAGATCACCAACCGTTAAGGAGCCGCTTGCTACGCCATTGGCGGCAAGGTACATCATGGCAGTTAGGGCACTCGAGAAGATAATGTTCTGACCGCTGTTGAGTAAAGCTAACGAAGTCGCAACTTTGATGGAACTCTTTTCGTATTCCTGAAGCGCTTTATCATATCGGGACACTTCGAACTTTTCGTTGTTAAAGTACTTGACGGCCTCGTAGTTTATTAAAGAGTCGACAGCTACTGTTGAAGCCTTGTTGTCTGCGGCGTTTGCCTGTCGCCGGAACTTAGTTCTCCAAGAGGTAGTCCAGATAGTAAATGCAGTGTAGGCAGTCATGGTGATAGCCGTGATGGCAGCGTATTTTGCACCATATTGCCAAGTTAGGATTCCACAAACCATACCGATCTCCAAAGCGGTGGGAAAGATATGGAAGACCATACTAGTAAGTAGGAAGCTAATGCCCTTGGTACCTCGATCAATAGCTCTTGTCAGGCCACCGGTCTGCTTGGTAAGATGAAAGTTTAGGTCTAAACGCAGTAGGTGGTCAAATACGTTGCAAGCAACTCTCCGTATAGCCTTCTGCGCAACGGAAGCAAAGACAGCATTTCGTAGTTCTTGAAAAACGGTGGCTCCTATTCTCGTTGCACCATAGGCTAATATCATGCTTCCAGCAATGATAGCAGCAGTGCCACCCGTATCTCCCACGTCAATATTCATAGCATCCACGATACTCTTGAAGTAGAAAGGCACCTGGACATTCAACACCTTGGCTCCAATGAGAAGTACGACGGCTAATGACACGCGCAATTTAGTGTTCAAGCTATCCTTCGGCCACAAGTAATGTGCCATCTCTTTCATTATTGCCCAGTCCGCCTTTCGTTGCTCCTGCGTGGTTTTATCGATCGTAGCAAGAGGATCTTTCTGCGTAGTGGCAGGCTTCTTGGCGGCATTGGAACTGAATTTGGCTATTCCCGGTTGCGATCTCGATGTTAGACCTAGGATATGAGATTTCGACAAAGGGGATTGCGACGTAGCGAATATACGCGTGCCGCTACGCGAGGGTGAAAGCCATGGGCTGAATTGGGATCTATTCAAGCCGAGGCAGCCCGGGCAAGGGGCAGCGCCCCGAAGGACCATTCTGACTACCATGACTACGGGTATATAACATGGAACATCGTGGACTACATATACGCGTAGAAATCCTGAAAGAAGTCGGGTAGTAGGTCGGTAGGGCCGGGTGCTCGGGAGTGTCGAAGGGATTTAAAAGCGCTATTAGAAGAAAAAACTGGGAGTTAATAGCTCTGTTGTAGTTTACTTAATTCTATTAATTAGAAGATATATAATTCGGATGCGTCGGATATGAGTACTAAGACGAGCGCGTGTTATTTAGGAATAGATATAAAGGAACTGGTATAAGTACAGGTAATTAATTATAAGTTATAATACCTGCAGTTGTTAAATGAAGCAGTAAAGGGCAATTCGCGATTTTGGAAGATGGAGGGAGGAATGGAGGGGCTCTCGACGTCAGATCTAGCAAGCATTGCGCGACTACGACTACCTTAGGCGAAGCTCCCTTTCCATCAAGGTAATTGCCTAACAGGGCTACCCATCAGGGTACCTAATCACGCAACAGAGTTTAGCGCAGGTACAATGTATCCCGTAGTGCAGCTAAGTACACGGGTACTTAACTCCATGGATGGTACCTAGGTACTTCCAACCATGTATTTAGGTACCTAAGATAAAGTAATAATTTCACCTAAATTGAATAAAACATAAAAGTCTTCATTAATCATAATCATCACGTTGACTGATATCGAACTAGATCATTCCGAAAGCCCCTTTCGTCCATTCCAGGTATATTACACGGGTACGCTTGTTGCTAGATCGCACTTCAACAGCTCACACAATATTCCAACACACTTGATATCTTCATCGCCTCCTGGATCTTCTCACCATGAACTTGGCAATGCATCTCCATGTGGTCTTCATTCCATCTTACCGGTAGTATTGTGCCGCAAAATTTATTCAGGACATGTGCACACATTTTACCTCCCGGGGAAGGCTACAAGCTAACGAGGTTTCCGTCGCCGCTTTCTGAAGAAGTCTGAAATTCTGTCAGCTGCGGCATGACGGGCTTTTCGTTGTGGTCTTCTTGTGCGGGTCCCCGGCCGCGCTTGGTCTTGAGGTGAATCGTTCCGTGAACCTACATCTACCGCTTGGTTGGGGTTGGATGCTGGGTTTTGGGTTATTTCTTCATCTTCGGCGCGTGAATCCGGAGGTGAGGCAGGGAAAACTTGTTGCTCCGATGCCTCTCCCTGTCCTGCTGATGGTTCAGGAGGTGGGATAGCTAGGGCAGCAAGTCCTTCCTGAACCCATTTGTAGAGCTCTTTAGCTTCAACTATGATATATGGGTTGTCAGAATTCAACCCGTCCGCCGCTTTTCTGCAGAGGAAGTCTTTGAGTGTGAGACGCAGTCCGGCGGCAGAAGGGTTTAATTGTCCATCCATATCTTGGAACACCTACTCGTATCTTAGAATGAATAGGTACCTAAATCGACATTGAGTCCAACCTGGGAGCGGGCAACGTACCTCGTTATCGATGCTCCTCTCAGCTATCACCTTGGTATTTGAGACCCAATTTGCCCTCCATACTGAAAGTTTAGCTTCCCCCGTCGTTTTCTTTCGTCTTTTCTCGTAAGTATCGTTTATGTCTATAGAGATGACGGTTCTGATTTCACCTTTAGTTTTGGTGATGAATTCATTTGCTCGTTTTGGTAATTCCTTCACTTTTTGCGACCAGGAAATTTCTATAACCAGTCCTGGATAGCTGCAGCCTTCGTATTGAATACTCTCGTCTGGGCTTTTCCCATGAGATTTATGGTTGAAAGAGATCCTCGCTGCCCCTGTTTCCCAAAACGTTTTGCATAAGATCCTATTAAGCTCCTCTGAATTAGTATCCACCCCCTGAAGCGACTCTATCCAATTCATTAGTCTCCTATGAATTTTCCTCGATACGTGTTCGTGAAGCTTTGAATTCATGCGAAAGACAATATGGTCTTTTCCTTCGTCTCGATACGGATAGTCGTAGCTGTCCGCGATTATCAATAAAGAACAAGACGAAACTCTCGAGACCTACCTACCACAGATCGAATTCAAAATAGTTTTTTAATTCATCATCCTCAGTTCTCAGTCTCTCGATAAGTGCTTCAAAATCTGATCTCGAGAGCTCTTTTATTATCAGGACCTCATCAGTCGAGTATTCCTCGTTCTTCAATTGCTTGATTACATTAAGGACGCCCAAAACTCGCTGCTGCTGACCCCTTCGGGCCGTCGTTGCCCGCTTCAATATTCGGCGTGATTCCAGGTTGTCGAGTGTATTTTTGCTAGGAGAAAACGCCGAAGAAGCTTTCTCCTCGTTCGACTTTATTGTATTCCTTCCCTTCTGGCCCGCCAGTGAGGCTTCAAGCGAATCTGAACCGGGTCTATCCGGTGACAGAGTTGTATAGAAACCCTGGCCTTGATTATTGCCCGGAGTTTCAAGGTTGGGCGATGTAGGTTGATCGTGTATGGGTGCCAACTTCTTCTCAAGCCAACCCCATGCGCGACCTAATGAAGCGGGAGACGGCGGTGATCTAGATAGACTGATTCCCGAATCTGGCCTAGGTGAATATCGGCGTGTAGAACCTTGTGATCTATTCGAGTGGATTGGAGCTATAATACGTTCTATCACTCTGAGCATTTTCAACCAAGAGAACGGGAGCAAAAATCACCCGTTGTGTGTCATAGGGGGAAAGGTATTTAAAGGTGCGACGAGGACTACTGGCCTGCATAAATAATCCAACCCATCTAATATTTCTTTAAGTCTAGTCAAGAAGACCTGCTACTTAAGCTTCTCAAAGATGTACGTATCTTTTCGATATCCGGTACTAGTGTATTCTTATGTTGATTTTCTTCCATAAGCGTTTTCTAATTTGATGACACTTTTCTCAATGGTGTGTGTGGGCGCTGTAATCCTTTGTTCACACAGGTCTTAGCAGTAAATCCCGTGTGATAAAGGGGGGCACCGGAAAGGTTGGGATAAGCTTGGAACTCCTATATCGGGCATGTAGGGTGTGTCTCTTGCAGCGAAGCAATGCATCACGAAGTTAGTATTGGATAGACCCCGCTCGAAATAGATGTGGCGTTATATCAGTTGCAACAGCATACATCCATTAAGTCGCGATATGAAGATGTATGTCTACGACTCGAAATGAAGATCTCGGCACTTCTATATTTTGGATGTTATGAGTGGCTATGGCTTTATTTATTTCGGAGATTTATGCGCATTCATATAAATCTCGTGTGTGATGATTCCCTCCTATTCTTGACACTAAAATTGGACTTTTGAGTTTCTTCATCACCGCTCCTAGCGTTCAAATTGTTTTATATGACAAATCCTAATATCAATCTCGACCATTACCTCCAGGAGAAGGAAGCCTATAACCTTTTAACACTAGCAGTTCTCCGAGCTTATGTTCCTGTTCATCAGGCTCTTTATATTCAGAGAACTGTATGAACCCTAGTTTTTCCAGAACCTTTTGACTTCCTATATTTTGCAAATCGGTATTGGCATGGACCTGTTCCACAGCATCTATATCGTCTCCTTTTTGAATTGACGATGAGTGAACCCTAAGTTTAACGTGGTGTCTGGGTAAATCCCACCAGGCTTCGAGCAACGCCCTCAGGAATTCGGTCGCATAGCCCTGACCCCAGACTTCCTTCTTGAATCTGTACCCGACCTCGGGCCAACCACAAGATGATGACTCTAGTGTATGAATACCCCCTTCGCCGATTAATTCACCCGTAGAAGGGAGAAATACTCCATAAAGGAATGTTTCGTTGCTATGTGGCGGCAAGAACTTGCTCAACCCATTTCGAGTCTCTTCTAGATCGCGATCAGGTCTCCCTTGTCTACTATTGACCATAACTTCCGGCTGTAAACGCAATTCGTGGTAGGCTTGAAGGTCATCATCTCGCATAGGCCGGACTAGTAATCGTTCTGTTCGAATAGGTTGACGATGGGAGATTGGTGGGAGTGGTATGCGTGGAAGTGTGGTTTCCACGAATGTCCATGGGCCTTCCATTTTCGTGTTCGTTATGATATGAGGTGCTATACTAAGTATGTTTTTGTTTTATTTTATCGGTATAATAGCATTTATAAGCAGATATAGGATTGTAGTTTACATGAGATATTATATAAAAATCCTCATGTTGCAGTAGGTTCGGAATGACTCACCCGGATTAAAAAGAGTCATCGGTCCACAGTCCCACAGAGAAGCGGTGCTAGTAAACATACTAGGTAATACCTTAGTTTAAAATGCTGCTTTAAACTTACCTACAAACTATTCAATTCACTCCAGTATTCCTATTTAATGTCGGGTTTGTCGGGTTTGTCGGGTAACAGTGTACAGCAATAGGAACTTTGTCCACAAAGAGTCGGATTTGATCTTATGAGTAGGGGGTTTTTATTGTAATAAGACAAAGAATAACAATTGATTTTAACCGTATCAATGAGAATATCTTCATAACTTGTATATTATCCATTATCTCCTACACGACAATCGAATTGTTCATGATATATGATATAAGGCAGCTAAAGCCAAGCGTATCTCACAAGACAAGCAAACCTCACACAAGTGCTATTTGATGTCACTCGTTACTCAGGTAAAAATACGCAGACATGACACCTTACACCACATTCCACTTACACGGCGAAGATACACTCGTCATCCCTACATGGGTGGCTGCCAAAGAAAACACAGCAACTACACCGGCGGATGTATCTGAACACGGGCCTTCCCAACTACTCAAACGAGAGGAGGAATTTTTCTCGACCACCACGTATATCTTTTTTGGAATTATCGTTGCACTACTACCTGTAGTGATCTATTTGTACGTGAGCTATTGGCGATTGAGTACTCGTATAAAAAACGCAATACGAAACCACCGTCCTCGTGAGCTTCAACTAGTCTATGTAAGGCCGGACGATACGCCCACGCAGCCTTCGCAGCCTACGCAGCCTACGCCTCAGAGCTGGGAACAAGAGCTCCGTGATTGGCGAGATATACAACGGGCTGCGGAGGCGGGGACTTCAGACCCTCCGGTAGTTCCTCCAAAGCCAGCATATGTAGGTCAACAGAGGGCCGCAGTTTACCATGGCGCGGAGGATGATGACGGAATTTTTGTTGTTGGCAGTGCGGACGACAGCGAGCCCCCTTCTCGTGAGGAATCCCAAACTCCAATGGTAATCGGGGTTTCAACAGCGACAGCTATCCCAATAAAACGTGTAAGCGGTGACCAGAGGCCTGTCGAGTTGAGTTCAGTGCAGAGTAAGGAGCCCGGGAGTTCGATCATGCCGATCCCGGTAGATGACACTGACAGTGGCGATACTCACAAAAGTGACACTCACAGACATGGTAGTAACGAAGATATCCCTGGATATTGGGATCCCATAGGTAAAAATGCCTAAATACTACGTTGAAAATTCACTATCTAGGTAGGTAGGGAGCATTTTCAACCCACGCTATCACTTAAATACTTGAGAAGTGACTATTTAAGTATCTAGGTAGATAATGTAATTGTAATACTATTATTGGTGAAACTACTACATACAGCCTAAACTGAATTTACCGATTCCTAAGATGGCTAGGGAAATAGTCGAAGGTAGGCATTTGCAATTTGGAATAATGAATGGGAGTAAATTAATCCTACATCTTGAACTCGAGTATACCCATTTGTGGGCTTTCTCTGATCCATTCTTTGGTGAACTAAGTCTGAGTACAATCATTTCCTGATATAAAAACGATATCAGGGGTCTCACTTGAGACCCTTAGAGCAAAGAAGCTGTTTAGTATGTATAGCTACGACTTGAGAGCTATTTTAGTTGGAGTTTCTTATGGAATAACAAAGTCATTTCCTCGCCTTTTGGCTTGCCTCGTGATAGCCTTGGTGAAGATATCCCTTGTTGATTAAGGTCCTTAGAAACCCAGGTAGGTTTCCCCCGCTAGATCATTTTCTGACGGCGCGTCTACTGCCTCCCCGTTGACCTTTACAGCCTCTTCAGGGGTCCTCATAGAATGTGTTCTAGAATGTATATAAAAAGGACTAGAATCAAAGCTGTGTAGATATGCGGCTCGATTGGGGTGCCCACTGCTTCTTATCCAATTTAATAGCCTTTCGAGGGTCATCCAGGGGTTTTGCTTTACTCGAAAGTTCTTTCAGAGACACGGGTTCAAGTATTTGATCCATAGGTAATAGTTATTTAATAGATTTTCTAAAATAAGTAATACGATTAAGTATTATAATAATTTGGTGATGTGCCTAAGACATAGGTGCAAAATTTAATTATCGGTATAGGCTCTGTTGTCTGCATATACTGCCGGCGCTTTTACTACGGGAATATTCTCGGCTCCTAATTTCATCTTGACCAAAACATTCAACAGAAATACACCAGACGAATCTATTGAACAGCGAGTAAAATTAAAATACTAGAAAGTCCTAACGAGTTCTAATAGTTGTATCCACTGCTTAGCTGGATTTCCCCGATTTCTGAGCATCGTAGATCGACGCCTCCGCCATGAACTGCCGAAACTCCTCACGTTGGAGATAACTAAGCTATGCCTATTCCACGACAAGTTATAATGACGGGATTATTTCCTCTTGTATATCTTATATAAAGCATCGAAATACTCATCGCTTCATGTTACAAGTCATTTTACGATCAACTGATGAAAGATACTTACAATCAACATAAGTAAATCCGCAATGGCCTCATCAGACGCCAAGCCACTCACAGTGCAATGCCAATGCGGGTACATATCATTCCCAACGCCCACACCGAAACCCATCACGATGTTCCACTGCCACTGCATCGAGTGCCAGCGGCAAAGCGGCTCCGCCTTCGGCACATCCGCCATATTCCCAGTCTCAGGGCTATTTCCCCTCTCGCCCGAGCTAGAGTCCCGTCTGAAGAAATTCAGACGGCCTACGAACAACGGGCGCTCGTCAGATTGCTACTTCTGCTCCGAGTGCGGCTCGCGGCTGATCCACCGCATCATCAGCGCGGACGGGACGCCTCGCTCGTCCGCGAGTATCAAGGGCGGTTGCGTGCAAGGGTTGGATTGGACCGGCGCGATGCATATCTTCGTGCGCTCGGCGGTTATGAAGATTCCTCCGGAGTGGGAGCAATATGAGGCTTTACCGCCGTGGATGAAGATGGACTAATATGGTTTGATATATTTCGGGGAAGACTATTAGATGTGTATTAGGCGATTACAGGTGTTGTGCTTATACGAGGAATGTGACAATAAGAAAGAAAAAAAAAAAAAAAGATGTTGAGTTAAAGATTGGAGTTAAAGATTGTATTAAGAGGGTATCGTGAGATGGTGTAACTAAGCGGTTTGCAACTTCAAACATTTATCGCTGAGATGGAACAATGCGATAAGTAATTTCTCCGGTTTAATAATAGATTCAATTATGATGCCGTCCTCACGTACATAAGTCGCAGGCGAGACAATTGTGGCTGTTGAGCTCGGGTATGAGGTCATCGATCTGCAGGAACAAAATACTACGCGTGATCCAATGAGCAAGGCTTCGTTGTTCGCTCCGTACCTATGTCTCATCTCATCAAATGTCAAATGCTTGTAACAAGTATTCGTGCTTATTATTTACCGTTTTAATATACTCAAAAGATGGCATCAAATATTAGAAACCCGCCTTGGGCTCTCCGCTGGCGTTCTAATACGATATTCATCATTGCGACTGTTGCTGTTGGGCTATTCACGGATTTATTCTTATACGGGCTGGTAGTTCCGGTCTTACCCTTCATGCTAAGACATAGGTTATCAATACCCGAAGATGAGATACAGTCCTACGTATCCAACCTACTAGCCGTCTACGCGGGAGCTTCGGTCGTGTCTTCCGTTCCGGCCGGGTGGATCGCGGACCGGACGAATTCGCGGCGGGCCCCGTTTCTAAGTGGCTTAGCCGCTCTGTTGGCAGCAACTATCATGCTAGCGCTGGGGCAGAGTATAGCTATACTCTTCGTTGCCAGGGTTCTCCAAGGGGTCAGTGCCGCTGTGGTTTGGACTATTGGTCTTGCCATGATCTTGGATACTGTTGGCCCTCAGAATTTAGGAAAAGTTGTCGGATCCATCTTTTCCTTCATCTCCGTAGGCGAATTAATGGCCCCGGTCATCGGAGGTGTGCTTTATGAGAAGACCGGATATTCGGGTGTCTTCGGGGTAGCTGCTGGTGTTCTGGGATTAGATTTCCTCATGCGGCTCCTGGTAGTGGAAAAAAAGACGGCTGCTAAATATGGTGTTGGTATGGGTCCCGAGCCTCAGAACAGAGACCAAGACGCGGATGAAGACCATGACATAGCCCAGGGAGATGACGTTGAGAATGCCTCTAATCATGAAGATGCTACCGAGCGCGACACATTACTGCCCAATAAGAAACCCGAAGACGACGAGATATACAAGATTCGGCATGAGCCTAACAGAATAGTTCGGGCATTCCCAATCTTAGTTTGCTTCCGCAATCCCAGGCTTCTCGTAGGACTCAGCTTAGCATTTGTCCAAGCTTCTCTCCTAGCCGTTTTCGACGCCACGATCCCAACGGAAGCGCAAAGCCTCTTCAAGTTCACATCGCTACAAGCAGGACTCCTGTTTATTGCTCTGGATATTCCTTATCTCATACTAGGGCCAGTGGCGGGGCGGGCAGTTGACAGATATGGCACCAAGTTAGCTGCCGTCGTAGGGTTCGGATATTTGGTTCCCACCCTCATTCTGCTACGGCTTCCATCAGACAATATTTTATCCGGAACAAATAACATTATATTATACTGCGCGCTACTGGCCCTGAACGGCGTGGGCTTAGCCGTAATCGGTTCGCCTAGCGTAGTCGAGGCGAGTAACGTTGTTGGAAAGTTCAATGAGGCCAACCCCGGGTTCTTTGGCGTTAACGGCCCATACGCCCAGCTCTATGGCTTCAACTCGCTGTTCTTCTGTGCTGGGCTTACTGTCGGTCCCGTTGTGGCAGGAACTCTTCGTGATAATATCGGTTATGGCAACATGAATCTTGTATTTGCTATCATATCAGCTGTTACCGCTATCTTGTCGTTTTTAGTTATTGGCGGGAAGGCTAGATGGGGTGGTATCTATAAACTGTGAGCACGAAATAAGTACTGGCATGTTTTTCCCATATAAAATAAATGAGCAATTACTAAAGACGACGTCAATAGTAGGATTGAGACGATTCATGAAATGCGAAGGATGTTGTTAGACTTGAATTTATCAGTTGTCTAAACTACTTGGAGTTGTCATAATCTAAAGAAAACTAAAATTTCACTGGCATTTTAATCACCATGTCTGATTCTTCAACAGAAACATGTAGTTGCAATATGCAATTCTGATATTGAACGAGAGCTGTGATTATCTATCTGAGCTACTAGTCCTAAACCCAAGGCAATCGTCTTAACGAGTATACTTAAAATCATATACCAGAATAATAGCGAAGGAGAAAATCCGACGGTATCCAACAGAAATTTGGGGTATCAATCCTTTAGGACGCAAGTATCCGGACTGCCCCAGCCCTTTCAAATAAGAAAAAAAGTCTCTGCTCTTGTCTAATCAGCGAAGTAGCAGGCTAATAAAGCTCTCGAAGGAAACTTTATAGATGCAACTGCGCAAAGAGGATATGCGAAAGACCGTTATTAATTCCCCCGTCTTGCGATCCCCTCATCTTGGAATGAATGGGTATCAGGTTCGTGTCATCAATCATCAGCTAGAAAATCATTGCTAGAGCCCCTATCTTGTGTAAGTCCATGGCGGCCGACCTATCCAAGACAAAAGGAAAACGAGAGGATCCTTGAAAAACCATCCACGATCCGAGGGCAAGGTGATTGCCTGCCGTTCAGCGAATGAACATGGCTAGTCCTCCCCCTCTCGTGGTTGTAAACAAGATCTTCCACCCGCAACGCCAGTCCGTGCCGTCATAATATAAATCCAGCCCAATGTTCAATGCAACTGCAAATCGTGCAGGAAAACAGATAGAAGATGGTATATTCGTAAGTCAAGTAGCGATCGTATATCATGCAGATGATTGATTCTAAGAAAACAGAAGAGCAAGAGAAGTCATGAGTCTCGTAACCCTGCTGATCGTAGCAGGCTAAGGGATTTGACACACGTACGGTTTGGTGGCGGAGGAATTTAGTTTACGGGGTGCGTGTATGGTGTTAGTTTTATGGGTGTAATCGTACACCACTTAGTACGCTGTCGTTGCGTTGCCCTCGCTTGTCGCAACAGCTACTAGAGCCTGCAACCGAAGCATATTGTCTCGCTCACCGGCGCTTTGTTGCCCGGGAGGTGGATTTGTGGAATTTTCTCTTGCTGGAAAACCTGCGAACTCGGTTATGTTTGGATGAACCATTCGCTCTACTCGCGCTATCTTCTCCGGGGGTGCGTCGGCATGAACAGTCACAGGCCCATTGTACCAACCCCGTCGTTTGGTCTGTCTGGAAGTAGCGATCGAAGGTGCTGACATAGTATGTTGATGATAGGCTCGGGATAAATTAGCAGTACATGGCGGCCTATTCTCGACCACTACGGGTTCGTTAAACCGTACTGTCGGGGGGTTGACTCTTATTCGGTCCACCTCAGCCTCAACGGCTTGATTTGCTTCACGGGCCCAAGCACTCGCTGCGTCGGAGGCTGGTGGGTTGGATGTGATATCCAAGCGAGTTAACCCCCGATGCAAGCCCATATCCCAGCGGGCTGTATTGCGTCTGTCATCTATATCTCCAGGGTGGGTTAATGGGACTGCAGCTGGTGGATGAGTAGTTTCGGAGTCAACTAGCATTGGAGATGCGTTTCGCCTGATAGGTGATGCTGGGCGATGAGGGATAGGGCCGAACGATTCAATCCCGGGTAATCGAATTGTTGAGGTCTTCTGTGGCGTGACTGGTACGGGACTCTGGTATTGCGATAGATTTACGACATTACTTAAGCGGCTGCTGCTGTTAACTGTGTTGAAATTAGTTGAGTCGGGATGCCACGTGCGACGACGCCAATCCTCTGTCTGTGACGTAGACTCACGTCTAGAGGAAAATACAGAGGATGTGGGAGATGCCATCAGGCTTCCGGTTGGAGAGAAAGCACCAGAATTTGAGGCGTTCATAGCACCCGGTCCGAAAAGAGGTCGGCCCAAAGGCGCACCATGAGGAGACTGAAAGGGAATGCCACCAGAAGGTACACTTAGACGACGGCCTGGAGTCCTATGGCCGGCGTACATGCTGTGAGGGCGTGGGTGAGAGGAGTTTGGTGATGCTATGGTAGATCCCCATCGGGGACTATTCTGACCAGTCGAGAAGGTCGCTGATGTTGGTGTACTAAAATCACCCGGCGATGGCGGTCGGTAGGAATACGCGCTTTCGGGATTATTAGGATAAGTTTCGATTGAAAGCCGAGACCGTGGGTCTGCCATCACTAAAGGAGGCGGCCTTCGGCGCACATCATCGCGAGCGCTGAAAGTTGAACCAACAGAACTGATACTCGAGGTGGAAAGGGATTTCGCATGGCCTCGAGGCGGGGAACCCATGCTCCCTGCTGTTGCAGCCCGAGCTCTTCCAGGTTGCCGTACCCGATCGGTTCGAATTTGTCTTTGAAACCTTGTACCGGTGGCGGCAAGAGAATCGATCGGTATGTCTTCGTTTACGTGCACGGTTTGTGCGTGCTGTCGCAAATTATCCAGTCGTGAAAACCGTCTCGAACAATGGCATTGGAATGGACGTTCTCCAGTATGTTTTCTAGAATCATTAGCCATGATCATTATTGGAAGGGTAAACTAGTAGGATCATACCGAATATGTCTAGCCAAATGCTCGCTTCTTGTAAAGCTTAGACTGCAAGGCGGATATTCGGTGCAATAAAATCGTTGCGACTTCTTTTTCTTATTTGATTTAGTTCCGTCCGCATTCACGCTTTCGGTATCCGATCCTGCACCATCATCATGGTTTTCTCCATCCATTTGATCCATCTCGACGTCTTCGGAGACTCCTCGCGATTTTCTCGAATGCTGTGAGTTCTCCCGCTTTGGTGTTTGCTTCGGGGTCTGCTTTTCATCGATACTTTCTGGAATTTGGACAGCTTGCGGAAATGGCGATGTGGGCAGCGGTCGCTGCTGAGGAAAGCTGGCCTTTGTCGGGGTCGGTGTGGTGGGCGACCGCGCCGCCCCATCGTCTGTTTTCACTTCTATCGCCATGGGTGTGTTGACAGGCCGAAAAGTCGCCGCCATAGCACAGTTCCCAAAGTCCCGTATAAATAGAGTAGCTGGTCAGCCCTAGCAGGCAAGCCGATAAATTTGGAGTGCTTCTATGGCTCCAACTCTACCGAGTCTAGATATCCGAGGCAAGCCTTTTAAGATAAGTAACGGGAACGACGGGAACAAATGGCGACGGTTTAAAATGGCTAGAGGATAATGCGGCGGCTAGGATAGTTGAAGAAAGGGGAGAAGAGAAGGGGGGTAATGATGAAATATCGATATAATTCATTCGCAGTTTTTGTTCCTTGCGGACTAACGGGTATTGATATTCTGAAAATGGTTTGTGCTCCCAGTGATGTGTGCTGAGTTGCCGGGAATTCTCGGTGGGGAGGGAGTTCGAGTCAGGTCGAGCGGGCAACGGCTGAAACTGAGACAGATGGACTTAAAACGGAACAGGCCCAAGAATGACGAATGTGCGTCCTTGGAATGTTGCGACCACAGGCGGTAGGGAATTCGAAAAGTATCTTTAGGTTGGGTGCAATGAGAATAGCATCAACAAAGAAGATATGATTTTTCCCCAGTAGATTTGTTACTATTTTTTTTTAAACCAGTTATCGTGCTTCTATTGAGCGCGCATTCGTCCCGAGCGGCGAGTGAGAACAAAGAGCCAGGGAAAAGTCTAGGCCAGGGACTAGCCAACCACCGAGGAGGCTGGGTCCAGAAGTAGGAGTTGGGGTCGATCAAGCTGAATAAATTCGTGCGGGTCTCCGATTTGAGAGTTAACCGAAGAACTTGTTCCAATAATTTCTTCGGGATAAGAGAGACCACTGAGACCTTAAACTTGTTAGGCGATAAGTATTGGTATTGCGCAAGGGAAAGGAGAAGAAGAATAGAGTTGGCAAGGTGGCAAGGGATGAGGCGAAGAGAGAGGGGATCCGAAACGGAAAAAAAAAATATCGGAGGGGCGATGAAGCAAGATGATGAGATAGGTAGGTAGACAAGAGGAGGGAGGGTTGGGATGGTCGGCTTGTCAGTGATGACTTGTGATGGGTTATGACCCAGATAGATGGGGTTCCCTAGTCAAAGTCGGGAAAGACACATGTGAGGTATGTATATGAACTTTTTTTTTTTTTAGTATGTATTAAGATGTAATGTCATCGTCGGGTATGTCCATGCCCAGTCTGTGTCCCATGTAAATGTAGTAAATGCAGATGTAAATGCAAATGTAAATGCAAATGTAAAGGTAAAGGTAAAGGTATGGGTAACTATGGGTATATGGGTGTAATATGTTAGGTTAGGTACCCCTAGGTAGGTAGATACCATGTAAAGTCTACCTAGGTACGGGTGGGCGTACCTATTGTCTTGTATGTTATCTGTGTGTTATTTGTGTGCTATTTGTGTAGGTGCTTATGCGCAAAGCGCGAGTGTGTAAGTAAAGTAAAAAGTAAAAGTAAAAAAAGCTGTGCTATGAGGTAGCCGTGCTTGGCCCATACTACCCTGTTATACAAAGCGTTTCTCTATGTGTACGCTATGTATGTATTGTACGCTATTGTGAAGAGGACCACCTAAGGCCTTACTCATTTTGACAGGGACAAGTTGACATTTGAGGAGTCTTGGCAGTATGAAAATATGCACGAATGAAGAGCTATACGAAGTGTATGCGTGTATATGCGTGTGTGTGTGCCTGGTAAAGTGGATAGAAAAGGACGAACATACAGTAGTAGAGTGGATATCTGATGTGGTTATTATCGCTATTATCGTAGCTCTTTATTCGTTAGCTGCGTAGGGAATAGCCATCGAGTCAACAACAACGATACGCTAGTGAGGTCATCGAACGACAGGAGCCCCTTCACCTAGCTAACTTTGTTATAGCCGAGTTGTTGTATAGCGGAGTCGGGTTTTGCGATCATGCCTCTCTCTCGCAATACCACGCGAGAGAACTGAAGATAGAAGAATGATCTTTTATCGACCAGTAACGTTATAGAGACAGAGTAAAATGTGAGAAGAGAGGAAGGATAAGGATCATTTACGAAATGGTTACAATAGTTTTATTAGTTGAATCAACGTCTTATCGGAGGGTTACGGACTCGGTCGTGGAGGATTCCAGCTTGCGCAGGTGTCAAGTCATATCACATCACAAAGAACAACGGTTTTCCTTTTTGCTCTCTCCGGGAGTGGGTTTATGTTTTTCTGGTGGGATGGATTTATCGAGTAAGAGGGGAGTTTTGAAAAAGGGTAGAGGGGGGTAGAGGGGGTAGAGGAGGGGCAAACAGAAGTAGGAAGGAGGGGTTTTTGCTTGTGAGTGTGAGCCTATCCCGTTTTTATTTATTATTCCACTGTTGGTGCGAGGAGCTGGGGCCTGCTACAGGGGCAAGCTCTTTCTCTCCCTGTCGCGCAGTAGGTTGCGCCTGCGTACCTAGCGTGCCTAGCTAATGAACCCTGCGAGGTACCTATGCGGTACCCGTTCTCTAGCGCTAGGGAAGTCAGGACAGGGACAAGACAGACAAGGCAACGAGTTAGCTGACAGGGGTACGTTCATTCTATAAAAACAACATTCAACCCTGATTGGTTTAAGTTTTTAGCGTTGTGTGGTGTTCCAGGGAAACTGCCCCCCAGATTCGGGTACGATGGGAGAAAAGGAATCATGGGATCAAGTTTATGGATGTTCCCTCTAAAATGTTCCTCACATAAACCATCCGCTTATTGTTGTTCATCCTTCATCGCCCATGGCACATCGCACATCGCACATCGCACATCGATCCCCATTCTCCGACCCCACAAGTAGCCGCCGTCGCAGGTATCATACATCATGGATCTCAATCTGGACTTAATGGAATATTAGTTCGTGCTAGCTGCGTTAGTATAAAACTCTTGGTTCTCGCGTCTCAACCTTTACAAGTCATAGGATGAGTCGAGTTTGACTATAAATTACTATAATCACTAGGCGCATGCATCTCATCGGCGACATCTCCATCACCGTAGTCACGGGAAAATCAAAAAAGAATATTTCTGTTCCTGGCCGTCCCGAATATTCGTCACCTCCGTGGCGGGTGTGGTCATCTGCTGTACAACCGGTCTGACCGCTTACTTAGGTTGAAATCCTGTCGAGCCTTTTCCTTGGACATCACCAAGCACATCCGAAGACAACCGGTCTCTGTCCGGTCTTAACTACGGGCACTGGTGGCCAAAGGACAACTGTCATAGCACTACCATCAGGTGAAAGCCTCTTATTAGACTCTTACAAGACCAACTAAAACTCCCGAGCCTGGTCCTTTTTTTTTCTTCCCGCGATATTAGCAAGAAAGTAAGCTTGTTTGAAACCATGAGAGTACCGTATGTATTCTCTCGAGCCTACGTAGGACGTTCCGCTTGTCCTCGCGTCCCCCCCTTTTTTTTTCTTGGGCCTTTCGCCTTTCAGGCCCCATACCTGCACTTCTCAAAAAAAACCTATTGGTGAAATGAGTGAGCCGTTCATAAGCTCAATCTCGATAATTGAAGGGAATGTGCATTTTTTTTAATAATGCGAGCTTCTTTAGGACGATGTCTTGTTTAACAGCCGGGTCTCTGCAACCTTGAGGAGAAAGGTGCTGTGAGCTAAACTCGGTTGGGCTATGATCTGCATCGTCTTGGCTCTCTGACGCAACGCCTGCCTATCCAGTATCTATATTCGACGTACTCGACGACTCCCCTCCAGTTTTTCATTGCCGGGGGAGCGTTCATCATGCTGAATGTAGGTGCGTTGACTCGGTCAATGTCCTCGAGCCTAGATAACCCTGCGACACGCTTATGTAGGCACTTAAGAAAGGATCACATCCTGCCAAGGGGTATCGTGTCATCGGGATATCGAGTAGAGGTTCCCTCGGATCCACGGAGATCTTACTGGTTTTGCCGTATTCCTACTATTATATCCCACCCGGATTGACGGTATGGAATGCTTGGTGGATAAGCGTCCAGCTGATTGTTGCCGTGTAAATCTCAGTACTTTGTACAACGAATACCTACACTACCACTACCACCAAGTAGGACCATCCATCAGCCTTTCTCCACTCACCTCTCGCTTCGCACAAAGCCTTTCTCTTCTTTTCTCCCCCTTGCCTACATGTTTATGTACATGATACAGAAGCAGGACCATCTCATGCAGGCGTTACCATTTACACCAACGCGCAAGCCCCTGGCATTTTTCCATCGCAAGATACGCGAACATGTCATCAAACCCTTATTCCCTTGCCCTACGGAAAGACAGGACAAGTATGTGTGACATGTGTACAACGTCTCCTTTAACCATTATCGTGGTTCTTGTACCTGATGATCCACCGCCCGGTTACCACGTATGCAGCAGTATTATCTGCATTAGTCATAGCACACAAGTTCCGCCCTGCCCTACTATTGTGACACCCAAGCGTAAGAATCCTAACCATGATCTAGTTCCAGCTCCGCGGATAGCGGCTGCTCATATTCACCGAGGCTGAAGTGTCGGTACGGACGAAAACTTGATTACGCTTGATATCTGACTCCTCTATAATAGAAACATTCGGACGTACAAGTTAGCGTTACATCTATGCGTTCTTTACAGACAACAATAATTTCATATGCACAAGTCACTAAACTTTATGAAGCAAATAGGTCTATTATATTACCGACGCTTATGCAAGGTCGAGTTATCAAAACTGCGGTATAAAGTGCAATGAAACAAATCAATGCCCAAGGGGAGTAAAACGTCCGACGACCTTCGCGCACCCTACCATAAGCGATCAAGATCCTAGGCTGGGAGACGTGGACGGAGGCTAGACCCCTTGACCTCCCCCCAGACCCCCCTCGCTTTCAGCCTTCACCCCTCCCCCGCTATGATCTGACGCTATCGACAATCATTTATCGATATGCCCTACAGGTTAACCGGGCTAGTCGGTAATGGATGCAAGTGGCGTCATGCTGCTAATCTCAACTCAGTACATACTTAGTGTACCGGGCTACAGGGCTGCGGGTTATATTATCTGCTTTTAATTATCTCTGATCTTACTGATTACTTCCCGCATTTTGCCTGGTTCGATTACCCGGTTTGGACATTTGCAGCAGCATAATTAACTCAGAAGCAGGACTGGATATCAGATGACTACCAAGTCGATATAAGTCCAGGCCCGTTATCGCCGGACACCGTGTGTGTGCGTAAGCTCATCAGCCCACGTCTTCCAGGTACAATACATGTAATATACAAATTCTACATCTGTATATACATCCGTACTTGGCGAATAAAAATATCGATCTAGGACCCTGCCAAGGTGCAGGGCTGAGATAAAACGCGGCTCATACGTACGAAACATAGCACGCACGCACTTACGAACTAATACCGCAATGGCGTTAGACGCGGCGATACTGAGCATTCTATACGTGGCCGAGTATAATTACTAACTTTTTATGAGTGCTCAATTCTGCTATAACCGAAAGCAAGATTCCGCCTCCCAAACAGGTCATGGCCTTGCCCTGAAAGAGGCGCTGCAACTGCGAGGTACCTGCACGCCCCGTACTTGGCTGGGTACCTGCCAAGGCTGTTGTCCGGTATTTGTGCGACCGGACTCGGCAGCTGCTGGGCGGTCCGAAGTTTACTGTCTCTCCGGGTAGTCACTGGTGAGAAACCCGGAATATATCCGTGCTACTTGGGCAGGTACCTTCGCTGAAGCCGGGTAACGGGTGCTCGGACGGGCTCTCACCCCGTTTATCACAACGTGGAGTGTCCCAGCCTTCGTACCGGTTGTGACTGACACATTCACCTAACCTGCTTGACTCCGCGCCTCCGTTGTAGTTAACGCACACCCGGTCCCGTCGCAGTGTCTAGCAGGTTGCGGCATACTGCACTCTAGGCAACCTTTCAACGGACTTGTATTACTTAAACAGTAGGCATAGGTTCAACCAAACGCTATCATTGTACCTCAGTCGTGTTTTACACTGTCTCTTCGCGCAGTTCAAGACATATCCATTAACATATCCATTACGGTGAGGCGATGACACGTTTGTGCTTTCGCTTCTCAATTCACGCCGCCAATCTACGTTGGTCGGTTCAGCGATCTTCCGGAATATCCCTACTTCCATGCTATCAAAGGCCAAGGCAATCGTTCGCTAAACATAGTTACCAAAGCTTTAGAATTTTATTTGTATTCGTTCGCATGGATATACCCCCTGTCGATTGGTATGTGACAAGATCATAGCTTGGGGAAAGACGAGTTACATAGACCCAGATTACTTTAGGTCAGGACCTAATTATTATACAGGTACCCAGGTCACAGTATATTTCTATGTGTAACGCCCCAGCAGTCTGGATCACATCCAATATCACAGGGGGACAGCATACCAAGTTCCATGTCAACCATCCATTACAAGGGGTCTTCTAGCACATAATGTAGGGTCTAATACGCATGTAGCTATACCCTTAGGCCTACACATTTAGAGGATGATTAGAATATGACAGTCCTGTAGGCGGTACCTCTAAAATAAAACTAGCCTGCAGGATGCAAGGCACGATACATCCGTAAGCACACATCGTAGCAGCTAGATTCCAAAAATGGTTCCCAAGGTTTCCTCGCAGGTAGGCTTTCACCTTTCACCCCATTTTACCCGCAACGCTTACCAGCGGCATCTTATCCAGCCCACGTTTGAAGTCAGTTCTTATCGCCGTTCTTATTGTCCCTATCGTAGGTCGACACTTTTCAATCGTTGCGTAATGAAGCCCCATTAGCCAGGCACATAGCTATCGTTACTATACGTCCCTAACTTAACTTAACCTTCCCGCACGTATACCTTATACATCCTGGTTAAGTACCTAACCTAACGTCGATAATTCTTGTCCCCACTCCAACTTTCCACCTTTCCACCTTTCCTTACTGATTCATGTCTTTTTAAACATCACTAAGTTCAAAGATCCTCTACCCGATATAAGTACAGATGAGGCAAACTATCTTCTGAAGCGAGATCATAGTATGTTTACATGTTATCCTCTCGGTCCTTCCCTTTGACCGCTACTTGTAGATGACTCAAAGTAACCATCATGATTGTCCTCTTCTCCCCCCTCCCCCCCCCTTTTTTTTTCATTCTTTTTTATTTTGATTTTTGCTGCACGTCCAACAAGTGCAGCATTGCAGCATTGTAACCTCGTCCAGAGATCCGGATGGCGCCCGACGCGTGCCTGATTCTGACGTATGTAGTAATTCTGCGCGAGTTCGAGTTTGCTCGCCCAACCGTGGCCGCGTTCGACATTGCTCGCATATGACGATGTCCTACTATTGACACTACTCATGCTACTCATGCTACTCATACCACTCCAACGAACCATGCGGACCCTCCGCCCACTCGCGCGACGCTATCCGGCTAACTATTCAAGTGAGAAGTCCCAGAGGAGGTCCTTTTATCTACGAGTAGTATTTGGTGTTCGATATTGCTATCCCACCATCAACCCGGAGACTTGAGAGGGCTGACAGCGCCCCCTTGTTCCACAGATCGCTTCTATGCGATCTAACCCAATGATATTTATCATACTAACGTATCTATCACCCCATTTCGCGATATATGTATGTGTGGCGTGGTACACAGTAGCGTGGTCGGCATGCAAGTGCTAGGTTCCGCATCCTAAATAATAGCCAATCCGATAGAATCTATCGTAAATACTAACCGTCCTCTTTCCCTTATATATTCTTTTTCATTTTTATTTTTTTTTCTAAATTTTTTTTTCTTTCCAACCCCGATACGCGACTATCGGATTCGTCGGCCGAGTTCCTAATATCATATAAATGGGGTCGTCAAAGCAAAATCCGGACGGCCCGGAGCGGTGCAGTTTGATTTGCTTGTCTCGTACATGTGACCGTCCCCAATATCCAATATTATATTCAATGTCCTATGTGAGTTGTGTTGATGATGGGTTACCCCGAGAATATACTGGTTCATAACCTGTTTCTGGATACTACACATGTGGTTGCGGCCGGCATCTCTGCGGGGCTTCTGGCCTCACGACGTTGAAACTTATTAGCCAACGAAGGGAGATGATGAGAACTTGATAGAAGTCCGAACGGAAAAGACAATTCATTAATTCGTATTAGCCACGCAACCTTATATAAGCTGCGATCCCCAACAATTTTACTATCGACATTTGTTGTATTTCTCTAGTTTGTAGAACATATCTTAATACCCTAGGGCTATTGTAATTGACCAGAAGAGCTTCGGTACACATATATTACAGTGCCCCAAAAAGACACTTGATAACTCTATTGCATTTGTCACTGCTTCTATTTTTACGCAGTTGAAGCGAAGAGATGAAATTAAAATATAATCATCTTTTACTGGATGGTGGGTTTTGGAACGGGATAGCCAACACAAGACAGTATGGTATCTCAACTAATCGAACCGAACCCATTCAAGTATTAACTAAGCCTAAAGCTTAGAATATTTCTAATATAGTGATTTAATAGCCGTCCAGCGATAGACTTCGAAAAGAGTTACTGTAATCTTCTAGGTGTAACTTATATATGGCGCCAAGAGACCACAGTATACCGCCTAAGAAGTTTATTTTAAAATATATAGGTGATTATATATTGCTAGGACGAGGGGATCGACATTGATACGTGTCGGAGGGACGTAAAAAATAACTCCATCGAAGTATTAGGCACATGACGAATAGTCTTTATGAAGTCTCGGGATTGGGAAGTGGTCGGATCACCCCCCTATTAGAAAATGAGGACATAGAAAGACTTCCTGGCTAGTGAGTGATAACACTAAAATACTAGCTCTATATAGGAAGATATACTTCTATCTTGGGAAATGTAGGAGTTAATAAATGACACTAGGATACTAGGTCCCTATATTCTTACTGTATAGCTATAGGCCTCACTAACCTTAGGACCCGATGCCTCAATCGAAAAGATGTGCATCAGGATTAATTTCATCCATCTTCCGCCTATCTTCCGCATCCTTCGCCTTTTCTAGGCGTAGCAATTCACTACGGCACCGATACTTGTCGAAGTGATCGGGCCATCCGTGGCGGAGATACGTATTATACACATCCTACGAACACTCAATTAGTATTCAACATTAAAACGTCAAGACGATAGAGTTGGGCCTCAGAACATACCGCTACGTGTTGTTTCATAGTTCTCTGCGCCTCGTACAAGGCTTTGTCAAGTTCGTTCTTAATATTTAGATGGTCTGCGTCGTGTTGAATACCCCACGGCTTTAATTGCTCTTCCCGTACAAGTCTTTCCTCCTCTGCTCTTGTATCAGCCCGGCTATAGAATCTCCCCGTAGTCGGTTGGCCGACCGGGTTGGGCGTTAGCATCCACACCAGCTTCTCATATCGCCGCGTCCAGGCGTCCATAAAGTCCGTGACAGGCGATGTGCGATGAGCTTTCCATTTGTTTGCTTCGGGCAGCGCTTGGTATTCTTCCTCGGACACCGTGATGTAAGATCCAGTGTGGCAGTACTCAGTTATGGTTCCCTCGTGAGTATCGAGAATTAGAGACGTGCCTTCTCGGTCGACACTGCAGGCGAGGTAAAAGCAGTGAGGAGGGAGGCGGTAGGTTTCATGGTGGGTTTGACCGTTAGTGTAACATAGAGGAACTGTTTCCCAGTAAATAAGGAGCCGTTCGTACGGGTTTTCTGGGCAGAGATATGGGAGGTGGCGGAGTAGATCAAGCACGGTTTCGGTTTTTCCTTGGGCGTTTACACAAGTCCAGCCGTTGAGTGGGGGTATAATAAGTGCGTCGTCATTCAGATACGGATGGCGGATAACTTCCTGATAGAACCGTAAGATAGCCTCGACAGTTTCGTCGCGGGAATACATCTTGAACCGTTGCTGGCAAACAATAAATAGGCTCTAATTCAGATTTCAGGATACATTAGTATTAGCTAATTCGTTAAAGCGGGAGCCCGTAGATTGAGTCGAAACTTTAGCATTGGTTGACGCCTAAATCTCACGATCAAGAGGTTATACACTTTTTCTAAGTTACGGTCTCATCCTGACACCTTGTTTGCCGAATGGGAAATATATAGTAGGTCAAAATCCGGGTTCTCCTTGTTCCCAATTTATTCGATAGTCTTATAGTGGACGAGGGTGGTTTAAATATGTTTGACTAGTTCTTAAAATAACTCGCTGACACCTCGAGCGTCTAATAGGAAGTGGAATTGATGATAGTAAAGGTGTAGATGTCGGTGTTAGGAGATTGTACTTCGATGGAGTAGATTGATATTAAGAGCGAACTTATAGACGCGATAGATTGAGGTCGGCGCTGTCGTGCGAGATTCAGACAAAGTAATGTCTTAAGTCCCTTCACTTCAACTCATTAATTCTAAAATAATATGATCAGGATAAAATTCAATTATATGGCAATACAGCGCTAGTTTTTATTTATAAAGAAGGGCTGGAAATTCTCCTTCAAAATATGTGACTTCCTCTCCGCTAGATCCATAATCAATTGGCCAAAAAGTCCATTGGCCCAAGTAAACCTGTATTAGATGTCAGCATATTTCATTAACCCCCGTTTTGTCAATATAGCACTTACCACTGCCGTGTCCAATTGCTTGTATCGAAAGTATCGACACTCTCGTGTATCAATCCGTATCCGTCGGTCGTGCTCAGTACTTCCCTCACCGCTGATATAATCTCCGCGTCGTCATCTGAAGTCATTGCTCGTACTGGAAAGGGCGATTAGCAAGTTATTTCCAAGGGGCATTTGTATCAAAAATTAGAATGTGTGAAGTATGTGTAAAGTATAGGAGGGAAGCGGTCGAGGGTTATACTTACTGATAGACGACATAGGCCATGCTGCCCCTGGTCTAATATGCGGGCTACCGATAGCCTTGAGATGAGGTCCTTCACACCACCATGGGTTACTTCTGCTGAGAACGAAGGCCCGCGTATTCTGATAAACGGTGTCGTTCTTATCCAAGTACCCTAGGAATGGTGCCGAGAGGAGCGACGGAACGTTCGCATCATCCATTAAATTTTGGCCGCCGAAACCGTCAACTTCGTATGCGAAGATCTTCTTGCCATTAGGCGCAGTCACAATACCCCATTGGTTGATAGCATCTTTAATCTCCGTAGCCATATCTCTCATCTTTTGTGCTAACCCTTTTGGTGCATTCGGCAGTCGTTCCATGATATCGGAGGTAGATTCTAAGTATCTGGACAACATCATATTTGCCGGAATCTGGAAATCAAATATGGCGGAGTCGTCACTCGGGCGAAATGGAGAGCGCACTAGACCAGTCTCATTGACGGGACTTCCAATACCATTATTCCCCAGAGTACCAGAACCTGTCATGGTTTGCGACTGGAATGTGTATACCGGGGGGATCCATTTGCCATCAGGTCCATACGTAGGCTGCCTCATTTCTTCCGATGTAGCAAGAATAGACTGAACTGCCTGAATCCATTGGAACTTGCCAAAGAAATCCAAGTCGCCCGTAGCATTATAATAATCATGCGAAAGCTGCAGGAACCCGCCAAAATCATCGAGCTCGAAATTGCAGGTGAAAACTATATTGCGATCGTAGGACGGCGTGACAGAATAGATACCACCATTTTGCGCCGGGGAGATTTCCGACTCGGGAGGCGGCTGAAAAGCATTACAATAAGGCGATATGATTAGATACCGAGCTTGCAAATTAATAGTCCCGCGAAAGACGGAGGCGATATCGTCCGTCTTTTTCTTTAGAACGGTCTTGTAGGGCGCTATTTGGTTCGCCGAGTCGCGAATCCACATCGCGTCGATGTCGCCAGTAATTATGAAAGCCAGCTCCTCCTCAGAGTTATTAGCAGCAACCCCTCGCCATTTAATAGCCGTGTCGAGCGTGTTTGGGAAGGTATTCTCGAAAAGTCGTGATAGATCCTCATCGAAAATTGCGCTCTTCGTCTTGCTAATAGCATCTTCGATTAGGCTCGAGTTAAACGTTCGACATTCGGGAGAAGGTCGCTGATATGCAAGCTTGTAGGCGCCAGACGAGAGAGGAGGATTTCGCGACTGAGAATAACTCGAATAACCGGGACAACTCTGACCAAGGACATGTCCAACAGCCAGAGACGCCGACAAGATTACGGTGCCCGACCGCATTTTTTATCGCGTAGTATTCTGGCACGACAAGAAAAGATGCGACTGCGAAAAAACCATACGAGACAACTCTGATGAAAACTCAGGGGAAATACCGACAGAAGGGCTAGGCAACCCGGGGGAAAGAATCGTGTCCACAGCCTCCATAGGGTTGGCTAATAAGGCTATAAGGGTTGTTCCACATCCATGTCTATTTACGGGTGCGCGATGAACCAACAGTAAAAGCCAAGAGTTTTAAAGGTGACATCCTTGGGGTCTGGAATGTCGTCCATCGCCATGACTTACTATCCCTCGCTTAGATAGAGAGAAACGACGAACGTTGCGATGTGAATTAGTGACATTATTTAGGTATGCCAAGTATATTCTGTATAATGAGCTCTCGGAAGAATGGTCAGAAAATGATCGCTTTCGTATTCTTCGTGAGTTTTACACGGAACATCCGATTTTGTAAAGCGGACTAAAACAAAACATACGAACTAGAGGATAAATTAGAGGACAAACTTGAGAAATGGGGCTGCATGGATGGGTTGAAGCCAAGAGATTTGTTATAGTATATAAATCGTACATATCGATAAGTACCTAGGTACATATACTACGTACATGTACATGCTAGCTTTTCATTCGGCATCTCGGGATGACGTCGTTAGCCTTATACCGGCCTCTTATCGTAGCTCTTTTTGTCTATTTGAGTTATCGGCCTGCATACCGATCAACAAAAATGTGGAGATCACCTGGTTCACTGAGCGACTTTTTTTAACGCTCATAGCGATCTGATCCGAAGCTCCGGAGAGTCCACTAGGTACCTACTCTACCGGAACCCTCCACTTCCAATAAGCCTCGCGTTTTTTCTCTTCTCTTTCTTCTTCTTTTTTTCTTTTTGCTCTGTTGTCGCGCGTCTCGTTATTCTGTGATGGTCTCAATCTTATAACTTCGTTACGATTCCGTACGAAGCTCCTATCCATCCCGCCTTAATTGAAGAATAATAACAAAAGACGACGAACCAACCCCCCCCCCCCTTCCCCCCGCGCGGCCCATTCCGGACGTTACCATGTTTCTCCTCAGCACCCGCGATGGTTTCCCAAAGGGCGATAACGGGACAGACACAGTCTTCCATAATATCCATTTTAATTCATCTACGCTAGATTATTGGAATTATACGTATTACCCGATCAATGGCACCCTTTCGAATGGATCCTGGTGCATGCTTATGAACCCGCCTTACACCCCGAAAGGCATCCTAACTAATGGTACCTTTATCAATAGCACTTGGTGTTATCTAGCTACAGATCCTATTGGAGACCGGGCGCGTGCTGGTATTGGTTTTGCTGTTGCCTTCGCCTTATGTCTTATTTTCATATTGGTCAATCTGAAAAAGCATGGTGAATTGCATCTACCTGCTGAGAAGAGGTTCTATCCCATTGGGAGGAGGTGGCAATGGTACTGGTCGATATTCGTTTGCGCCACCGCTCTTGTTGGTCTTTTTACCGGAATCGATGTCGACCGCTACCATGTTGTGGAGCTTCCCATAGTTTTAAACGTCTTCTTCTGGTACTTAATGCAGATCGGTATCATAGCAGTGGTTTGGGAGGGTGTTCGCCATTGGGGTAGCTGGATGGAACGCCAGTACATCGATCCAAACCCTTTCGTCCTCCAGCAAAACGACAAAAGGGGCATGTTTGAGTTATGGCTACCCATCTTCATGTATTTCTGGTTATGGCTGGTAAGTCTTCGGCGATGAGCTATGTCCAGTGAACTATGTACTGATTAATCACCTAGAATTTCTTCCTCGTTATTCCACGAAACTGGGGTGCGATCGAACTCCAGCGATCCCCGCAACAGACTATCGAGAATGCGATACCAGCTGCCACCGATGGGCGCTTCAAGGCAGGGACATTCTGTTTATTTGTGGCATGGTGCACTATTCTTGTCTCCGTGTGGCACTCCATCCGACATTATGAGCCTCGAAACCGCGGGTTCTTCAACCGTATTATTGGATTTCTGGGATATATGCCGTTCCGCTTTGTGTTGATGATACCTCTTTCGTTAGCTGTCGTCGCGTACCAAGGATTATGTGCTTGGGACTTTGGCCTATCGCCTTTGAATGTCAAGACCAACCTATTGGCAATGTATCTTGGAGGCTATGCGCCAACGTTTCTCATCCTAGTCATACAGATCATTGCGGGTTTTATGCGGCCAAATGAGGACCGCGAACTTATGCGCCAGCGACGGGAGCGAGGACAGGCTCTAGACCAGGAGCTGGGTGTTATTCGCAAGCCTGCTTGGTGGCGCCGAGTCAACGGCGACATACCATCGGGCGGCATGCGGGACAGGATCATGCGAAATGTTCGTGAAGTCGGTGGTGGAAGGCCTACTGCTAGGCAAGTTGAGATACTTGCAGAGCGCCGAGCTGCTGAGGTGGAAACCGAAGCTGCCACTCAAAACAGTGGTATAGAAATGAACGATATTCGACGCACAAATAGCACTCGTATTGGCGCGGCTCCGCCACCGTACACACCTACATCCTATGGGGGTAAATCAGGCCAGCGGAGGTCTGAGCGTACAGTAGAGCTAGCCGCCGGTCTCCTATTCCCCGGTGCAAACACCAATACCCCTGCTGACCGAGGCAGAGGCTTAGAAGTTGCCAATGAGCAACCCTGCCGACCAGGAACGAGTGAAAGAAGCTCTAGTACAGCTAGTGGCATATCTACCAGTGGAGCTCCTCAGCAGGTCAAGAGTATGTTAGATGTATAAGTTGGGGGTATTAGGTTCGAGAGCATGACTTGGGTAGTATTGGTCGGTCTTTACTAGGGACTCATGATGGCTAGATGCGGCGTTGGAAATGGATAGTCGGCATTCATTGAGCATGCTTTCAGTACTATGAGCTCTACCCTAAAAGGAAAACATGGGATACGTGCTCAAAGGTTAATGATATAATCTCTACGCGATATATGAGTATTAGTATTTAAATTCATAATAAATAGCCTTATAATAAGCAACAATCACATAATACATAACGTATCAGTGGCTTAGAGCATAACAAGGTTGAAAGAGTTAGGTTATCTCAACGTATAAGCTGTTAAAAGATCAAAACTAAAAGTCCATTCCGTATAATCAAGAAAAGACATTTCATACAGAAGAACCAACAGATCCATAAACCGTACTACTAATTCTCAGTATAGAATCCTTCTATAAACCTCACCGAAGGAAGTAATCACCCCGTGTGCTCTGTTTGAGCCTCTCTATGCCCATGTATAGTGCCTCTTTTTACCCCGCGTTGGCATTCCCCGTGCACATAGTCTCCGCCGCAATATGCAGTCAGCATCAGCATCGCCCCATAGCACGGATATGTAGAGTATTTCTAAGATTATCAAGCAGACGGTTGGTTAGTAAAGTAATACCCAATCCTTAGTATTCCAGGCGTAATTCAACATCTTACTTTGCCGCTCGGTATATGTGTAGTAAGCTGAAGAATACGCGTCTACTTGCCGAAGCAACAAATGGCGAGCTATGGTTAAATCACTCAATGTCAACTCATCTCTAATAGGAGTTAGTTCCTAGGTACCTAGGCAGCTTTTTGATACGCTTATGCCAACTGTAGTTCTTCGAAGGTGTTTCAAACGACGTTTCCATCGTTAATACGTTGTTATACCATGATTGCAACGGTATCAAGGTTTTCATCATATGATCGAATGAGAGCACTTTCTAACTCTTTTAAGTTGTCAAAATACCAAAACCACAAGTGTCTTGTCGTTGGCAGCTCTCTCAAGTGTAACGACGAATTCACCATTACACATTAGGATTATCATCCATGAACAACCCATACAATAACATATATATAGGTACTCGGTTATTCTAGGTAGTTGCCACCAACAACTATGCCTTGATGTTTGATTCATACCTTCGGACTTAGCAGATTCATATTACGTTGGCGTAGCTAGGTAGTCTTACTATTAGGTTGCCAACAGTGTCTCTCTAAAAGACACTACAAGACAGTCTGTGATCACCCCTTAACTAACTAGAAAATTCAAAGTCCAACAGTTACGACTGACAAGTACCTAACAAGTAATGAGAGCTATGCTATCACAGCTTAACACTTCCCGCACTGTAAGCTATGACATGTAACCACTCTAGGCAGGGGGTAAGGGTGTGCTCTTCGTACCCTTGCTGAAATTTCCATGAAGGACTATTCCACAAGAAGAGTAAATGTCCATAATGTCGACCAGGAATCAAATACATAACTTGTATGGGATGGCAGCCTTCCCCGCGGGAAGCAATTACATGTGGATTATATCTAGGGGCTTCACAGAATGATTATATTGGGATATGATAGTCTATAACGACATATTGTCCTAGTCACTCGTCAAACCCAAGTAAATAAATATATTGCAGAACATATTGATCTCTCCAGCTACTAGAATATGGGGGTTCTTGGCTACTCTTTAGCAAGAGTATCCTTAACCGTACTAGTAACCTTACTCGTAACTTTCAAACATTTCTAGTCAACCTCAGCATCTCAGATGCCGCTTGTACATGCCACCAAATCCAGTAAATCTACCTATTTACTCGCTTCATCCACAACATCTGCATTAGCAATAATCGCTACAGGAGACCCCGGCTCCCCTCTCTTCCACGACGTCGGCATTAGCGATAATCGCCACGAGGGACCCGGGCTCTTCTCTTTCATCGAGGACTTCCGCGTTCGCGATAATTGCGACAGGAGATCCTGGTTCGTCTCTGACAATGTTTAGGCTAGGGCTTCTGTCTCCTACGATAGCGGGTAAGTATTGTTTACGTAGTCGATTCGTAGGAGTCAACTACCTAGGACCATGGACAGGGCAGTGCTGCTGAGTCCCAGAAGGGTGAAGAGGGAGGACCTGTAGAGCATGATGAAGATATTCCTGCTTGAATAGCACTAGGCTATCTCGAGTGGGTGGTTCTTGCTTGGTGCGGTGGTACTGGGGGCGATGGAGCTGCAAGATATTGGAATACCTGTTGAATTTGGGAGATATTCACCTTCTTATAGTCAATAGCTTATATGAAATGTCTCGAAGAAGTGAGCAGGTACGCCTTGGAGATATTACGGCTGTCGGATGTCGATATGTCATCAGACCTACTAGGATGAGTGATGCCTCCATATGAAGCTCTATCGATTATAAACCGTTTACATGATTGTTTTCCTATTTCGTGGACGTCGGATGATGTATGGTATGCGGCACAGAATGTTGATAGGGATGGGGATTGGTATAATGACGGTTGTTGGTCGTCGGTATCATCTTACATGCAGCACCGCGAGTTAACAAATGTCCACGCCGAAAGACCGAGTCCGAATAGCGACAAGCGATCATATCAGCCGAAATAGATATACCTGCTGAACCTAATATTTACCATGGCCGAGTCAGGGGTCCTGCCATTATGCTTAGGTGGGCAGACTCATCCGACTACCTAATACTTCGTTGAATCCTCTTTCAATTTAGTTCCATTTTCCTCTCGATATTCCCTACTACAAACACAGCTTCATTCAGGGTAACTTTTTTTTTTTTTTTTCAAATCTATAGCCATCATGGAGAAACACTCTGAAGAGTCTCAAGACCCTCTCCTTCGTCACTCCGTCGAAGAGAGCGTCGAGTACCTACGCAACCCAACCGGGAGACACAGGCACAACCATCAATCTATACGCATATGGCTGAAGCTTAATGCGGTTTCCCTGGCAGCATTCTTTCTGCTACTCTATATTGCCGTAGCACTAACTGTTGATATTACGACGAAGACAACCAAGCAATTCCATAAGCATAAAGCGTATGGGGATTCAAGTACGCTTTCTTCACACTAAGCCCCTCCAATAAGATAGCTACTCACATTTTCGAAAAGCATTGTTAGGAAACGTGCCGCAGTTTGAACAGAGAGCAGAGTGGACTGCACCTCAGCACCCCTTCGACCATGGGCCATCCGACTAGCTTGACGCTGCATGGGCAGACCTGCTACATGGCAAGCGATTATTGCTCTCTCGTGTTATACCACTGCGATCTACTAACATCATCCAAGCTATCAATATCAGGGTTTCTAGTGACGAAATGGGTCTCCTTGGCGTCAACATGACGAACCGCGTGCAAGTGAACGGCGGCGACTACATTGGGTCCATGGGTGTCTACCACCATCTGCACTGCCTCAATAACCTTCGCATGATCGTACACTGGGACTACTACGAGCCAAAGTACATCAACTCACCTTACTACGGGCACTTTGGCAAAGCACACTCGGGTACATCTACCTCCCTGCTTTTTTCACCCAACACCCTTCCCCTAGGCTGACACCTGACCTAGACCACTGCATCGACGCCCTGCGCCAGGCGGTGATGTGCCACGCGAACACCGCGATAACGACATTCGAGTGGGTAGACGAAGACAACGCGCTCCACGGAAAGGAGCAGAGGCTGGAAGCTTTGACGACGTGTACTAAGTGGGATAGCGTGGATAATTGGGCGCGTCAGCGATTATTAACTCCGGGGAATTATACCTATCGGCCAGGACCTTTCAGAGAAATAAGCCCAAGCATAAAAGCATCGAATAGAGCCGATCAGGTTATCAGTGTGGAGGCTAACTGAGCGGACATCTTCCCCCGGTTACATGTTTCTAGGCAGCTTAAGATACCTGAATTAGTTCTCCTGGGAGTCTTATTAGTACACTTGAGTTTAGATTAATAGCAGAAAGCATGTATAACTCAAGCAAGAAGTTCAAGTTTTCGTTATGCGTTTGTCGCATATAATAAGCACATGGCTCAGAAGTGGTATGATGGGTTTACTAAAACATTTCGAGTTCATTAACGCTATAAATATCCCTTAAATGCGTAAAAATGCAGCCATTCGCACACAGATAGCCTCAACTAAGAAAAAGACAGAAATCATATGAGAAATTCAATTCCATAAATCCATCATGATATAGGTGCATCGCTAGTCACACCCGATTTCATCCTAGAGAGGGGTATACTATACTATAGCCGGCGAAAGTACGATGCTTTAATGCAACGCATCTGGTCGTGGCGGTGATTTCCTAACGACTCTCTGCTTATACGGCTTCCCCGTATACCAAGCTGGCGTCTTTGGCGTGTCGGGAGAAGGCAACGCCTCGGTACCATTCTTGGTAAACAAGCTTCCCGTCGTATCTCCGCCCGCAGCATTGGCAAGTTGTCCAGTTTTTCCAAGAGCTAGCAGGGCAAAGTGACCACCGACAACAGGGCGGGCACTGAAGTGGTCGATCTGAAGCGGATACTCACCCGTCCCTACGACCTCGTATAAATCGGAGAACGGGAGGTTCGTTGTTGTCTCGTTAAGCCAGTAGGCCACAGCATTGACGAAAAGTCTTCTCGTGGTGGGAGAAGACGTCGCGGCCGTCCAGATCTCCCAGTCTGATTTGGTATAATGGTGTCTGTTATCTAGGGGCACGCCGAATGTCTGCGAGACGCTAGCATACCAGGCGGATTGCATTTCGTAGACCTTCGGGTTGACAAGTCCCATATTCAGGAGCTTGTCAAAGTAAATGTTGTAAAGCAGACCCCAGCTAGACCTCCACTGGTAAGCTAAAAGCGTGTGCTTTCCAGATGGGTCGATCGCCAAGTCTTCCCACTGTCCATAGTACGATGTTGCCTTATCAGCAAATTTGGCAGCATCGTTCGGGTTTCCAACGACCCTGGAGATGGAAGACATGGCCTGCAGACCAACTATGCCTTTGATAGCAAGGTTGGTTTGATTTGCTAGTTCACCGGCAAAGTCGTCGGTGCTGAGCTGTGCGGCAGGGACGAGCGAGAAATCAATCAGGTATTGGGCAAACTGGGCCAAAAGCTCGTAGTGAGTTACCAACCAATTCGAATCGCCAGTAAATTTGTAGTATGCATAAGCCATTAAGATGAAGTTTCCACTATTTTCGACCGGCATATACTCATCAGTGCCTTCGACATGACCAGTCGCCAGGGGGAAATGGGCACCGATATCATGTGTCGAGTATGTATTAGGGTAGAAATCGCCCTCCTGTAGTTCGCATAATGGCTGGAAGATGTATTTGAGTAGAGTCGGGTTTGCGTAAAGGAAAAATGGAGACGCTGGATAAAGAACGTCAACAGTATTGATATTACCATTACTGGAAATTTCCTTCTGAAACATCAACGGCTCTACATTATCGTCTGCGCTCGAGCTGTTGGGTACTGAGGGGGGAACAGCAAAGACATAAGCTCCCATAACTTGTCGAGCAGATAACGCTACAATCGCGTAGTAAGATTCAGCTTCCGAGACAAAGGGGACAGCGATGCCAATGGCATTAGTTGGCTCAAGGAACCCGTATGCTGAGTTCGGGTCAAATTTATACTTCTGTCCGTATTGGTCGGTTCCGTTTAGGACATCTTTCGCCGTGTAAGTTGATTCGTTGGTAAAAACGACAGGAGTGCCATTGTTATAAATCGGGGGCTCATTTCCTTTATAAAAAGCATCAACATCGGCTCGAAGCTGCGTTTCGAACTCGTTGGCCAATGTTGAGACAGTGTCAAAATCGTTCCAGTGGAAGCGTATCATGTCATTCATTTCTCCATAGCATTTTTCCCACCACGGCGCTAGATTTGATAGTCCGCCTTTGTGGAGATATCTCACGATTGGATTTTGGATTGAGCCAATGGTGTAACGAACCGAAGTCTCTATTACGTCGCCCATATCGTGAGCAAAAGCGTAAACGGGCTCTTGGTTGCCAAAGCCACGAATTGTCGAGCCAGCATCATTGTTGAGAGCACGATTGTTAATAAAACCAAACCGGACGCTCGTAGCCGATCCGCTTTGGTACGAAAAATTCGCAGCTCCGGCAGGGCTTGTGGTGAAAGAGAAATTACCCCATCGCGGAACCTGGGCGGCTTCAGCAAAAAGGGCGGGGAACCTCGGCCGGAGGAGCCAGCTACTTGGGACGTCTGTCGAGTTTCCCGTTCCATTCCCATTTCGGGAACCGGTATGGAACTCTTTGATGATATCGAATTCATTGCCTAGTCCGATCCATTGGGCGTTCACATCGGAGTAGAACTGCACGTGATGTGGACGGCCATCATTGGATTGGACGGTGGTAGTGAGATAACTAAGGGGAATAGAGCTTCGACAGATATCTTTCGGTATGACCGGTGAGAAGAAGCTGGCGGTAATTATTACCGGGCCAGCTAGGAAAGTAAAGTTCGAGTATTGAGAGTCGAACCTGACTTCAAGGGGTTTGGTCGTGTTGTAGTACGGTAGCTCCGGGAAGTCATTAATGGAAGTGCCCATATACTCAAACGAGTTTCCATCGACTACGACGATCCCTTCCCATCCTAAGCCCTGCCCGAACCAGAATATCGGATTCCGATTACTTAGTGCTCCTTGTCCAGCCGTGGAAGACCAAGCGCTGGTGTATGGAGACCTGACAGCCAAGGGAATAGCTGGTGGTCTCAGGGGGTAATACTTCGGAGAGTCTGTTGCGGCGAGATTTGGGTAGATAGTGAAATTGGTAAAGGGGGTTTGAGCTAGGGCACCAGATAAAGTGGTAGCAAGAGCCCAAGAGGCACTGATAACCAAGCTCCTAAGAGTACACATGGTTATACTAGCACACTGCCCGTAGATGTGGATAGTACGTTTGATAAGTCCGCCTTAGAGATACCAGTAGTCCAAGCGTGTCTGCATCACGAAGCGCATTATGACATATATATGACTTCATGGACGCGCGGTATTACTAGCCTTTCATTATTCACGAGGAATGTTAGTAAAGGCATCCATAGGATGAATGGGAATATCTTTCGGAGGGGAGGAATGATTCGCCAATAACGGGAAGCCGCCGTGGTTCGGCGTAAATAAGAAGAACAAGAACTGCAGGGTAGTAAAAGATCGACGTAGAACAAGACGGAACGGTTCAATATGTGATGGAGCGGAAGAGAGCTGCATGTAATATCACGATATATAGGATGTCTTGGTGAAGTCTTAGGGACATTTAGAGAGATTGAATAGATAGATGGTGGTGGTTCTGCAGAATGCAACAAAAGACGGTTGAGTTCCATAATTTCCGGAGATTTGTCATGTGGTTTATATTGTTATGCGCTCGATGAGAGAAGGCGGGTTAGATTAGATGAAGGGTCTGAGAGATTCAGCTTGCAACAATATAATGGTTGATGATTGTTACTCGTTAAAGGCGTCTCAAATGGTTGAGAAGAATACATTTTGAGGTTACTTGCATGAGATGTACGGCGTGTCGTACCTGCTTTAGTGCTAGGTAGTTGACTTATACCCCAAATTTCTAGGTACACTTAGGTACTGAAACTTGTATATATTTGGATGCTTAGTATATATAGGTTAGTTGCAAGTGAATGTATACTTTTGATTATGTCTAAAAGCGTAGCTAGTACGTGTACCTAGATGGATATGTATATCAGATCCCAGTTATACGGGATGCAGTGGACACATAACTACCGTTATCAGACGCTGAGTGGATAGCTGTAACCTCTTCAACATGATTGGCTATTCTCGCTTTGAATTTACCCTTTTAGGTAACTCACTATTTTCTCTAGTGGAGGGGCACAAGGAATTACGTTCTGGACCACGTATGCGCTCAACGCTTAATTGATTGCTATGGAGTAGTGTCCACAACCCGGGTTATACGCAATATAAATACAAAATCATTATGCCCATAGGCTTATCCGAAGTAAGCGGCCTAAGCAATTTCAATCCTGGATTGCTTAGCGAGTTAGTGCATTATAGGGAGTCGGCAGATCGGGCGGCACGTTGTCTAAGATATGTGCTTGCGTTATACGTGAACAACACAACGTGATTACTTGGGATTTCTTAACCAACGAATATCTGACACTATTTTCCCTAAGGCACATTAGGCATGTCTTGCTCTTAAGATAAACCGTAATGTGTTACACCCGTGTCCAGCACGTTATATGGGAATTTAGCTCTTATCGGAGCTACACATTCCACATGGCCGGCCCGTAAACCCTCCAGCGGCAAACCCCGCGATTTAGCAGCCTTGTAGACATGCTCATATTCGGCTTAACTAGGTACCTATATGCACCTGTATTGGTCTACCATTAGAAATCAACGCCTCGACATATATGCTGAGTAGGAATAGTAATTATATTGGGTTATTTATTAAACGTCTCAATCAATTGTACTACTAATTGTTTATTTGCACAGTGAGAAAAGTTGCTGTATAAGCTGGTCTACGCTTATCAACCTAACACGGCTTTCTTACGCATTGCGCATATTAGATGATAATCGAGGAACACAATACAATATGTATATGAAGTCCACGTTAGCCGCAAGGTGGGTGTGATGAACCGCATTCGGATGAATTAAAACTAAAGGCGGTACGGTATACCTTGTACAAGAACACCGCATGTTTATGCTTCGCGTTCTGATGCCGGTACGCAAGTAGCACGTGGGCGCAACAAGTTTTCCCAAATTCAATCCTCTTCGTATCGAATGACGAACAGTCATATGCCGCTATTGTCCCGATGTTGCAATGCCTTACCACCTAGGAATTGCCGTACAAGGTATCGTAGCAAATTCATATTCTAATCGTTCTTTGCGTACGATCCTACGAAGTAATGAACAAAACCTTGTGTACGGTATGAAATACCTTCGATAGTTTGCGTACGCCAAGGGCGTATGGGCGCGAACACCTTGGCTGCCGGTACTTTATCGACTGTTCGAATTAAAATACATCCTCCCAGTGCTATGAGGGCAAGCATCATATGGAAGAATAAATCTTGTGATTTCTATAACTGACTAATTGTTATAGATAATATGGTAGTCGGGAAGAAGGCCAATAGACAATGCCCATTCGGCAATGGTTCGTCGTGGGGGCTAAGACAATCGAGTCATAATATTCCCCCTCATATCAACGATCGGCAACGTTAATGCTGTTGCTGGATCAAAGAAGAAGAAAGGTATGAGAGGCGAACTCGCCTACTTCCCGCCCACCCCTACCAAAGGCACTGTAATCACAATATCCGGAGGTTTGGCATGTGTTCTCAAATGTGGGGAGATAGGTATGCTAGTTTTCCAAGGAACGAACCGGTTTTCATTTATAATAAATGACGTTCGTTGGATCGGCGGCTGGGAAAAAGGGGAAAGCCGACAAAATATTGCCCAGGTGCTGACACAATTTATGCCAAGCTTTACCGGCATAATACCAGGGGGGGAATCTCGTCAACGGCTCGTTAGAATTCGCCTATTCGTTAGATTGATTGTACTGAGGCTGAACTTGGAAGACCGCGATGCCGACGTCCATTGTTTGGTTTGTAACCCCCCCACTAGATCCTCATGCCGGGCTTGTGACTTTCCGCATTGCATTCACTCGGGCCCTTGGCTCGGCTAGTGTTTAGGAAACAATTCCGAAGTAGTAAGGTTGCCCTAGAATTTCCATAAGTGCGAACGCCGCGTAAGATAAAGACCGTGATACATGAGCGACTTATCTCCCATTGGACACTACCGATTCTGTGTCCCAGACTCCCAAGCGATTTCGGAGGATGCCATCTTTTCGAATGTTGAGCCATGTAACTATTCTAGTAGTGCTTTCACTTTCCCCCAACTTCCCTGTTGCAGATGATTATGCGGATACATTGAGGTGATTGTGGACACTGCTTGTCGTGGCGGGTTGGCATTTCGAAGAGGACAACCGCTTTGCCTTCTCCGATATCAACTTAGGTGAAATATGTAGTCAAGGGCGGTATAAAACCTCGAAGTCGAACATAGCGCAGTCTCTATATAATTCCCGGGCACTGGGTATGCAAACCCGTTTGTTAGCCAGCTTAGATATTTCTGAAGCTGAACAGTGCAAAGGCGTTGATGGATTATGATATATGGATTGAGTGGTAGAGATGTACCCTGCAATCAGATACACCAACGGTCATAATGGTATCGTTTCGGCTGACGTATATGTGGTTATATTCAATCCAGTGTCTCATTACTGTCGCAGACGCTTGACTTCACCTTGAGCATCGCAGCGTGACGCTTGGCATGCCATTTCACATCTTGCTTATGTAGAGGGTTGTATAACATATCGCATTGTTTGCATTCAATAAATTCCTTGTCTTCGATTGAAAGGCTTAATGTCGTTTGTACTGTGGCGGATTTTGAGGTTTTCTTTATGCCTTGTTCGCGTTTCGTATCCGACTGTGTTTTTGGCTTTATGATTGGTAGATTGAGTGTTGCCGAAGAAATTTCGGAAAAAGTTTGTGTTGGTTTTGTAGGCAACATAGAACCGGCATCGACTTCATCAAGTTTTTCTTTTTCGTCCTGTTCTACAATGTCTTCTGTCTTTGATTCTACCGATGTAGCTCGAGATACTATCCGTGTAGTAAGTCTGCGCCTTTTTTTGCGCTGAAGACTAGATATGGGAGGGGATGATGGAGGCGTGCTTGTAGGATCAGCTGGTTCGGAGGATGGCTCTGGCGATTGTAGCGCACAACTCGACGATACTGGGACTACCTTGAAGTAGCTCATAATCGTGCCTTTCCTTGAGGGTTGCGCGGGAGGTAGAGTGGGAGAAGGAGGAGCACTAGTATCGCAGGGGGATTCTACTATCTCGTTACTCGATATTCTAATCGTGTCGATTTTCTCGGTGCGTCGTCTTTTCGGGGTAGATTGTATTTGATCATTTGATGAGGTACGTTTTCCATAAGTCCGGAGAACTCGACTACAAAATTAGCAACTGTATCGCATAGAAATAGTTCAAATATACTAACGTCCGTTGGGGTTTCGTCATGGCTCTGTAACACTGTTATTAGTGTACTAGAATTTTATTTGGAAATGGGTATGCGTACCTCGACTCGGTTTGCGCCTCTGAGATTGGCGATTTCATGTCTGTTAGTATACAGAGGTTTCCTTTTTAGTCCAGGATAATGATGCAAAATCAAGATGCGTATCAATAGATGTGAAATTGATATAACCATGGGGTTAATTCAATTACGAATGACGATACCTAGATAATATTCAAAGTTGTCGTGGAATCTTAAGGTAAGTATTGAGACGCGTAAATTGGTGCCAATTCCGTAGACGCGTCTCGAAAACGCGAATGTGGGGTACATGTAAGTAGTAGCATTTTGCCGAACCCCTACATGCCCAACTGTCAGCAGGTGACATCATTAACAGAGCAGCCGCTCACTCTTCTAAAAGAACAAATTCACCAATGCAAGTGTGCCAGATAAAATGGGAATACTAGACCAATGTGTATATAATTTGGATATAAGATATCATCTTTGTTGAACTCATGTCGGCCCTTTAATCCTTCGGCGTAGGCTATTGTCGGATTCTATATTCTCTGGAACGGATGTTTTAATGAGGTCCTCCTTAACGCTGTCATCTTCCCCAACTACCCATGTTTGAACAATCTCTTTCACTTCTTTGATCTTCTTTTGGTGTTTTTCTCCTTCCGCCATTCGCCATGTGTACGCGGAATAGACGGCAACTTCGGCGATAGCAACGATGAGACTACCGCCCAAACTCAGGAATAGTCGTGCTGGAACGCTCCACCACCTGGCAGCTAGCCAGAGCGCAATACCGCATCCAAAGATGCTGACCAGGAAGTTTATAACGAGGGTTACCTGCTTTTGTATATCTCCATGCTCGATGTCTTCGCCGATGTCAGAAGTTTTGGAAGGTCTATTGACTTCGGCAAACGAATGTGCCATTGGACCCGATGGAAACCTTGGGGCAAATGATTCTCGTGGTGGAGCTTTCTTTAACATGCGTTCGTATGATCTTTCTTCTTCTTCGCGACGTAATCGAGCCATCAACGCTTTATACTCTTCAGTCTATAAATACTGAGGTTAGTAAATATTGCCGGTGGTGAGGAATAGGGGACCAACCGGTTCCGGCTTCGGCGGTGGGGGAGGTATATAGACCATCGCGCCTCGAAGTAATTGTTCTAATCTAGCTGTATCATCTTTTTCATGCTTTAAGCGTTTCCAAATATCGATTATTTGCCCGTGACTTATGGGGTTTCCGATCGAGGGGACCTTTAACGAGGGTTCGCTGTTGTCTATCGTACTACAATTACTCTCTTTATCATGCAGAGTATCGGTAATTTCGGTCCCAGAAAGTCGATTAAGTGCCTCCACAATGGAGGGGGTCATAGTGAGAAGCACCATATTATAGACTGGTGTTGAACATGTTTTTGTAAGAAGCAACTCATGAGATTGAATTGAATGCGATGAACTAAAGCTTAACTAACACATTGTACCTGCCTTAACGCGGATCTCGCTGACATTAGCAGTAGCTCCAGCCACATAAGATATTAACAAACAGCCACACACTGTCGGGTGCATATCGGCTTAATTCAACAACGAGAACATGGCCTCGGTTTAAGTGAATTTCCTTATCGTGTGGTCAGCATTAGAGGCGTCCCAGAAAAAAAAAGAAAAAAAAAAAGAGTAAATCCGATGGGGCGCAACTTCAAGCTCGCATATACCAACCTCGACCACTTAGGTATATCGCCAATGGTGCGACCACCCAAATTTCAACTTCCATAGACCAATTGGACCCTTGGATTAACTCCAAGGCCAGGAAATCGAACAGAATGCAGCTTCGAACGGGAACTTCAGTGCTTTCTAAAGCCCGCACGGCCGCCGGTCGATCTTCAGTTTTTTCGCCATGTTCGGATTGCCGGAGAGCGACATCTTTAGATCTTAGGATACGTATATCCAGATCGCTATATCATAATAGCCCAAGAAGATCCTCAGCATGGGCTGCTGCGGTTTCCGTTGCTTCAAATATGGTATCTAAAGCTGTTACTCGTGCGACCACGTCCGAATTACCTATAGACCCGTTACGGATTGTCGCCAAGGAAATGAAGCATTTAACAGGAAATATACGGCAGCTTTTAGGATCGGGACATCCTTCTTTAGATCGAGTCGCAAAATATTATACGCAGTCCGAAGGAAAACATGTGCGGCCTTTAATAGTTTTACTTATGTCGAGAGCTACATCTTTATGTCCTAAAGCTCCAGAGTCTTCCTCGCCGCAAACCCTAGTCACAATAGACTCTTCAATATCTCCCCTCAGTGTTCTCGCCGACGCCAACCCCTCCTCGCCCCACGCAGATTTTTCGTCGCAACCCGGTTCAGAAAGCGACGTCCTTCCCTCTCAGCGCCGACTAGCCGAGATTACAGAGCTTATTCATACCGCGTCGCTTCTTCACGACGATGTTATAGATCATTCCGTTTCGCGGCGAGGGTCCCCTTCCGCTAATTTCGAATTCGGAAATAAAATGGCTGTTTTAGCAGGTGATTTTCTTCTAGGGAGGGCCTCTGTTGCTTTGGCCCGACTGCGAAACGCCGAAGTTGTGGAACTCTTAGCGACGGTTATCGCAAATCTAGTCGAGGGGGAATTCATGCAATTGAAGAACACTGCGCGCGACGAGCGAAATCCTCAATGGTCGGAAGAAATATTTACTTACTACTTGCAAAAGACATATCTTAAGACGGCTAGCTTAATTTCTAAGTCGTGTCGCGCAGCGGCGCTCCTTGGCCGAGCAGATGCGCCTACTGTGGAGTCGGCCTACTCTTACGGGAAGAATTTAGGTCTCGCATTCCAACTGGTGGATGATATGTTGGATTATACCAAATCTGGAAGTGATCTGGGAAAACCAGCTGGAGCCGATTTGGAACTAGGCCTCGCGACTGCGCCCTTATTATTCGCCTGGAAGTCGACGCCCGAGTTAGGTATATTGGTTGGGAGAAAGTTTGGACAAGAGGGCGACGTCCAGAGGGTAAATCATTAAATCTACAGTTTCATTGTAGCCGGATATGCTAACTATATCTACAGGCGCGCGCGTTAGTCTACCAAAGCGATGGTATCGAGCAGACGAGGGCACTCGCAGAGGATTATTCACAACAGGCCATTGCGGCTCTTAACAACTTCCCGGATAGCGAGGCTAAAGACGGCCTTATAGAGATGGCGATGAACACATTAAAACGCCAAAAGTAATACCACATTAGACCTGTATTAGCACCCGCAAACGTAATGGTGTTCGACGGTCGTGTAGTCAGACACAATTGTGGTCATGACTCAAACACAACGGAGGCGAGGCCAATAAATAGCCTTTCTTGCATTTGTAGAATTATGGTCTTCATTCATAGACAGAACCACCAAACTCAGTATTGGAAATTGGGCGTCCAATCTCCAGAACCGCGCCCCGCATTGTACCATCTTCTATCCATGTGAGACTTTACCAAGTGCTCGCAAACGTCACCTACAAGCATTCATGCACGAATCTATAGTTCCTATGCAATAGAGATGGATCTTCTCAATGGCACATTCCATGTCTCCAACCTAAGGTATGCGATCTATGCGTACTTAAACCGTCACTTCAGGGTATACCTCAACGCTTAAGCAAGCTATTGATCCACTTTCATGTGAAAGGGGAAATCTACCCCGCCGACGAGCTTGGCTTCTCGAAGGATTCTGCAAGCTATCAGTCACTTACTTGTGCCTTATCCTTGTTCTCGAGTTTAGCTCAGAACCTTTCATAATGCCTGTGGAGCATTATTCTATACCCTGAACGCCAAGTAGACATCTGAATTTAAACCTATCTGGCAATCAAAGTCAAAGACGAGGTAAAACTAGAATAGGAACAAGGCAAACAGTCTACAAATAGTTACCGGCAATATAAATACTGGTACCAGGCATCTCCTGGCTTTCTAACTACACTATAATAATGTCGATGGACCTCCGCGTACTCGTCTGCTCATTTAAGAACATCATGAACACGACGTTGACTTCGAGTACGTGGAAAGATAGACAGACGGATTGGTCTTACACTAACACAATCTGCTCGCGCGGCCCCAGCTTCCAACTGTTCGGGATATTCAGCTCCGCTACTCCACAGCGATGATAAGTGTTGTCCCCCTGATACGCCGCGGCCAACGCCAGGAAGTGTCCGTTTGTCTCGCGTGCGAGCACAAGAAATGCAGATTGCTCTTCCGGTAAGACGTGGTATTCGGTTGAGCCTTCGGAAAAATCAGACCAAGAATCAATCACCACTTTGGAACCAGTCGCTCCCATTCCATACACATCCTCTCCACTTAGAACGATACACGATATCAATAATCGACTATACGAAGGGTCGTCATCCCACTCAACCACTGCTTCCGGTCTGTGAAAGTAAACGGCACAGTCCAAGTCTACGGGCCCCGTTATCGACATCCAGGACCAGGTTGGTAGGCCGACGACGCTGCGTCGATCTTCCATGGGCATGGTCTTCCAAAGTAGCCCGGTTATAGGGGATGATTCCCAGATGCCGAAGTGGCACTTATCTCGAAACGTGTTGGAAAGAAAGTCTGTTACCCCACTGATGGCAAGTGGCCTGTCCTCAGAAAAACTGAGCTGGCGAAGAGTATACTGCTCTACGATTTCCCGCCAGATGCTATCGAGATCGCCCCCTTTTGTATCCACAATCAGGCCGTCTTCTTCGGCTTGACTACTCGCCACGCTATCGATTACTCGCCGGGGATATACTGCAGATAGTTCGTAGTCAATGGCGCTCCATGACCGTTTCATCACGTTCCTGGTTCGGCATCGGATGAACGGCTCAAGGTCTCCGAATACTAGGAGTCGTGGAGGTAGCAAAGCCTCTTGGAATGTCCAACCCCTCTTGTTTAACGGGAAGACGTCTGTCTTATGCGCATGTACAGGTGATATGGTGATAGTGTCAGAGCCCTTGTGACTCCGGTCGTCCTCAACATCATAAGTAAAAGGAACAGTGCAGGTAGCATGTCGTGTATTGAACTTCGCGGTGTTATTAAGGAAGCCTTCGTGTACCGAGGTAGATGTAGCTGCAGCAATAGTGACGAGAGAATTTTGGTAGATGGCACACATCTGGTTTATTTCCCTTTTCTTATCCTCGGGATCATCCTGGATGATGCACAACGCATCTATCCATAGATAGCTCAGTTCCAGGGAGTGTGTTACCAGAATCGCATCTTTTAGTGTCTGCGGAAGGGAGTTGCTGTCTATATCGTTGTTAAGGAAAACATCAAGGCTGTCCTTTGTTAACTCCAGTGGTTGTGGGCCTCCCCAGCAGTAACTCAACGCCGCGTACAGCCCCTTTTCTGGACCAGTTCTTGTGTCGACCAGTCGTACCTCTGGAAAAGGCTTCTCGCATCCATTGATTTGTAAAAGTCGAGTCGGAAGTGGCCTTGGACCAGATGGTTGGCATTGAGGGTGCGACGTCCGACAATGATCAAGCATAGACTTGATGTCGCTAGTCCACCGTCTAGTGAGGCCATTCCATTCAACGGGTCGGAAATTAGTATACGATGATAATGGACTATCTAAAATCCTAGAGTTAGCCACACTGGCGAGAAGTGTATCTTGTATGCATTAAAGTCCATGAGAATGTTAACGTGCCTTTTGAAACGACCAGTCGCAATGGCCGGAATGCCTGCCACTCAGTGCGCCCTTCGTCCGATTCGACGGTTATAAATATTCTGTCGACACCCTCGGTTTGAATGGAGTCATTCTTGACTGTAAGGGGCTCCATACTGCCGACCGCGGCAGAAATCCCCATAATGTATTGATTCCTTATCGGCCGTGTAATGACTACCCAGCATGCGGCCAGACTTTTCTGCTTCTCTGGCTTTATTCTTCCAGATGAAGGATATATCAAGTCTCGCAGGCGCCGCGTTGTGAGAACGTTGATAGAACCCCCAATGAAATCCTCGTTCCAGAGGTAGTTACAAAACTGGCAATCTGACCGGCTCGGAAAGGTTCCAACTCTTGAGTGTTTAAACCTGTTCGTAGAGATGAGTTGCGAAAATCCCTCTCTCGAAAATAAAACTTTGCAGGTTTGGCATAAACTGTATTCGTTCACGGCACATAAGGTTTCTGTTGCCATCATTTATCTGGAATTTAGGGGGAAAGCTGTTATATATTAGTGTAGAGTAGCTACCTAGTTATACGAGGTTTTACTAACTAGCTGGTAGGTATTGAGATTTACCTACTGGGTTATGGCGTCGAAATCCAAGTATATAGACACGTAAGTAACATTGTGGATCGAAGGATGAAAAAACGGCGTCAAATTATATCCGAAAGGCTCTTTAAATACATGTAAGATGCAAGCAATCAGGTGGTAGGTGCATGTACCTAAGAGGCACATGTAAGTAAAGGACCAACCAAGTTCCCCTGGAGGTACGTGAAGAACAACTGAATTTGTAAATCAGTTTGATCTACTTGGCAACTCCTCACATATCAAGACAAAATGCTTAAATAACTTCACGTTAAATAGGTCACTGTAGAGGCCGGGTAGGTAGGTATAAGAGAAATAATGCGTTATTATGCTAAGAACTATGTAGGTACCTAAACTCGTCTAAAAGTAATCACATTCGACCGAGTCCAATCCCAGAAGAATTTCCGATACCAATCCTGTATGAGCCAATGGCCTGGTGTTTGGATAGCCTTCCCAGCCGCGTAACTATCATATTGTGCGCCCATGACGAACTTTTCTAGCGAGATTTCTACTTTGTCCGCACGACAGCTGTTGCAAGATCCGCATCGAGCATAGCAGATATTGGGGTGTACGGATGACATCGAGTCCGAGGCCCAATGCCATGGATATTCTAGGTGAATATACAAGCCTTTCATGTCCCGTAATGCCTGGAACGGCTCCAAAAGTTGTTTGTGGACTCTAAATGAGAGCTCGACATTGGTGCTAGTTTGGCTCATCTTCTCTTGGAAATATTTGTCTTCGCGCCATTTAGACTTGTCGAATGTCATAAGGATGACAATAGTTAAGTTTGTGACATTTAGGTGAGTCCTAAGAAGGTCTATAGCATGCTCCCATTCGGAGCAGAGCGGTCTAAGCTTCTCCGGATATAGGTCTGGGCTAATGCCTTCAAATACGATCTCGAGATGACGTAGACGAGAGAGGATGCTTGGGCACTTGTATCTGAGAATGAATTTTGACACCGGTAAGTGCATCGGGCATTCACCACATAGCGGTGGAAAAACTGCATCTCGGAACCAGCGAGATCCGGTAAAGAGAATGATGCGGTTGTAATAGTAAAAGACGTCGCAGGCATCTTCATACATGGTACGATTAACGAGCATCAGGGGTTTCGGTTGTCTCCAGCATTGGCAGCGCGGCGAGTAACTGCTCTTGAAACGAGTGCAGAAATCGCCTTCAGGGTCTCCCCCTTTAGAATCCGGTCCCTTGCAATGTCGACGATGACAATTGCCGTGGCGACGAGAACCTTCTGACATATAACTACTGCTGCGGGCGCAATCACCCCAACGGGAAATGGCGAAGCCACCGTCATGATCCCACTCGACTTGATTGCCCGGCGTAACTAAGTCAGTATATCTTAATATATTTCTCCTGATTTCCGTAGGTAGTTGCATATACGGGAAAGGTTGTTTTCGTAGATTTGGATCAAACCCTTTAATGCGAAGAGCCATTTCTTCTGCAAAGTCGGATATCTGTCTGTTTTCCCCGTTATGTAATCGGAGTTCGCATTCAGCAAGGACGCCGGGGAAGTCTAGTAGGGGCTGAAGGACTGCAGAAGTCGTATTACTACCCATCCCTCCTGTATCACATATGAGATACAATTTCAACTTTCCCGGTGTTGTATTGGAGAGGATATTCTTCGCAGCAACTTGCCAAGCAGCAATTCTTTCTAGGCCAAGACCGTAGTGCTCACATGAGTAAGGTGTCCCTTCCGGTTTACCTCTATGCACATGTAGCAGAACGAAGAGATGTTTTAGGCTAGAACAGTGTTGTGGCGATAACTTTTGGAGGAAATCCAGACCCTGAGAAAGCTCCCTGTCGTCGATTATGATGCGGTTATTGGCGAAAACAAGAGACATAACATCTTCATAAATTGCCTTGCAAGTCTGAATAACATTATAGGTGAACCGTATCTTGTCCCGCATGCTGTGGTATCCGCTGCTAAAAATTGATACATTGGTCCCAAAACGAATACGAACTCCGCAGACAAGGCCGGCCTCGAGTATAATTCGATCCCTTAAAGTGACCGGGAGGTCAAGAAAAGTCTTTGGTTGTTTCTGCATACTGGTCGTGTCTGCGGTAAGAAAATGGGTTGATGGGAAAGTTAAACAGAAAAAAGGTCCCGAAAGGAATAAGAGATTTATATACACGAGGAAGCATGTATCTATCATCTAATCTACTAGCAATGGAAATGACGAGCAATTGTATTGTGAATGAGTACCTATTTATTCATTCCCAGCCCTAGACGTCAAGGTGCTTTAGGTACCTACTTTACCAACGGTAGGTAGTTATATTCACTTACGTACGTGTTAATCACAGAGTGTATTTTATACTGTTACTGAAATTGAGGATTCAATTTTAATTCACCCATGATAAAGCCTGACGCATGCTTAGGTGATTACCTAGCTAGGTACCTACGTAGTAACCAGCGTTTGTGATTTACTACCACCTAGGTAATATGACAACAAGAGACGTCACCAGAGTATAATTCTAGATACCTTGTTTCTCTTCGAAAATACGACTTATTATTACTCCAAAAAGCCTTCTGGAGTCGGAGATTTTACAGATAAGTATTTAGATAGGGTGAATAGCTGACGATTATCATGAGCTAGAAATATTCCCTGCTTACGAAGCTAAACGCCTCCAGGTTGCGCAGTAGGAACCCAATAGCTAGGTACATCTATGTCGAAGAACCGTTCGCACCCACAAACACAACCAGTACAGCCGCGTATGCTGCTGTAACTGATACAACGTGGATACTATCCTTCAGTACCCCTGCCGCTGCAAAACCAGCTACGAAGACAAATATAGTTGTTATAATGAGCGACGAGTATGTAGTTTTTACCAACACCATTAGCCACGCAGGGATGATCAGAAATGCCCCTCCTATGGCAGAAACAATCATTCGCTCTAAGAGTTCTTTGGTTTGCTTCTTCTGGGTCATCTCAGCCCGTGTGCCCCCAATGGCTGTTGACATCTTCTCTAGGGGGGGAACAAAGTTGAACTTTTGCTTCCCACCTATATCATGTACGTAAAGTTGCTTATTATGTAGTTTTTCTTCCGGGATTTCGGAGAGAGCAGATTGAAGTACGGCGGCGTCCACCTTTCTCTCGCTCCTGATGAGAAATGGATCGTGCAGCCCCCGATTAACGCATGTTCGGATGTAGTCGTTATCACGAGTTGCGGTAACTTCGTTGTTAGTTTTGCGCAGGCATAACGAAGCATAACCGTATCAAAAGAAGTAACTCACTATACTTTCCAAGTAACTCTTCCCAATCGTTAGGAAGCTCCTTAAGAAAGTGCATTTTCACAATTCTGTTCGTTAGCTCTATCTGAAGCTTTCGCATCCGCATGCGACTAAGAGCTGCTATACTAAGTTTCACAGTCACTTGGGGCCTGTTCCTGATTCCTTTCTCGGTGTCGGCTGACTCTCCAATTAACTTTGAACCAATTGAACCACTTTCGAAAATTAGCAATTCTATGGTCAGGTACTGGGATGGGATATCTTAGCTTGTGTGTCTTATATCACTTACCCTCGCACATGTCTGAAAGAGAAGGTTGAGATTTGCTGTGGCTTGACTTCTAAAATATCATCTTTGAAATGCTTGACGAGAAATTTTTTGATACGATCATCTTCGTATGCAACTATAGATATAACGTGGTAGGTCTATATTAGCCTTGGTGTCCAATGGGAAGAATTTGGAGAATTCTTTACCAGCATGGTCATATAGTATCTCTATAGGAGTGGAAGGCCTATACCTTGTTCCTATACCTGGCGCTTGGGGGCCTCCGCCACTGTATGTATTATGGGATACTCTAGATGAATCTCGAGTATCAGAGGTTGTTTCCAGAATTGTTGTGAGGTGATCATCTTCATCTGCAGAAGATGCCATTTGTACTATGTACTATATCTGACCTACAGCGCTTTATCTTAGCTATATTTCATGTGTTTATTTGGGTAGTTTCTTCTCCGGGGATGTAAGAGAGGTTCGTGTACTTTAGCATCTATCTTCGACTGATTATTTCGTAGGGTATATCTCAATATCTGGAGTTAGATCTAGCAACGGCTGCACTTTGCTCTTAAGTTAAATCCAGAGAGTCGTATTAGAAGATATAGTATATGAGATATACTTGTATATGTAGGTGCTGACTTAGTCTACCAACTGTATTAGCAAGGAGGAAGGATTTTCCTGTGCGTACATTCTGTGTCAAAACATCATATACTAACCCAACAGTAGAACCTTACCAGATTTCAGATTATGCAGCCATATGAAAACCCCTCATTCAGCCACAGCCTCAAGCAGCGCAGCCTACTGAGGATATATAGGCATGTAACCTAGGTAAAGCACATCCAACGGGATAGGAGGAAAATATTGACTGCGCCATAGCTCCGCCATCCTTGTCTGATTGCAAGGCGGAAATTTCCCTGATTTTATTCGGTCTTCCCGGAAGCTACATATAAGGTATCTATGTGCTTATGTGCATATATCTGATTCACTTTCGGGTACTGCTCTTAAAGCTAATAGCTTACCTAGGTACTTTGGTAGATATAAATTAGTATGAATATCTTGCCAATGTAGTCATTAATCTTTATCCAAGAGCTTCTCCTTTGTTATTCACCCTCCAAGCCTACAAAAGCCTCAAATCAAAATATCTCGGTCGTTCACAACGGTATACTCAAATAAGGAATCAAAGTTCGGATAGCCGAATACGACCTCTCTTTTGTTTCAGTCTCAGTTTAATGAGCTTGTGGAATAACCTTGCCCTTGAAACGACGATGTCCAAGACCTACATAGATTTTCTATACGACTTCGAGAAAAGGGAGTTCATTCTCCAATTCCAAACCAGAAGCTATGCCCGAGCTTACCAAGCCAAGAACAGCGAGGCACGTATTCTTGCTGATAGACCATATGACGTCTGGCTTCCCCAACCTCAGGGGCTGACGAGTCTACGAAGTTGTTCTCGCGGTATGGCGGCGATTTTTGAATCACAGAGTGCTGCTGATACGTGGCGTAAACAAACAATTCTAGGTTATATGGTAGCATTTGAAAACAAAGACGCAGGGGTCTGTTTTGAGACAAACTGGAGCGTGGACATGTTGGAAAGGAAGATTGGTATTCTTCACGAAAGTCGGTCGCAGGGTATACGGGCTACGATAAGGAGACAGGCCCGTGAGATTGACGTAGAACCGCAGCGGCCGAGCGGCATCCGCCATGGATAGAAGAATATCGATATAACCGATATAACCGATATAACCGATATAACCGAGTGGGGCCGGGGAATCGATCCCAAAAACCACAAGTCAAAATGGTGCCATCGCAACGCAGCAGCAGTTTCATTCAACAACCCCTCAGAACAATTATAATTCTCAGAACAATTATAATTCTCAGAACAATTATAATTCTCAGAACAATTATAATTCATCATGGGTGGCAAATCTGAAGAAAACCCCCCAAACAATTCGCATCCCGATTATTATAACCTTGGGTCTTATAGGAGAAAGGTAGGCTCAAATAACGAAGAAGCTCGAGAATGGGCCAATCGCGGATTAATCTGGAGTTATGCGTTCAACCATGAAGAATCCGCCAAATGCTTCGAGCGCGCCATCGCTTCCGATAGCAACTGTGTATTTGCTTATTGGGGTCTAGCCTATGTCCTAGGTCCGAATTACAATAAGCCTTGGGAGTTTTTTGACGAAGATGAACTGGAAAGTGTCATGCGACGCACGCACGACGTAGTTGAGCAGGCTAGGGCAAGGGTGGAAAATGCACCGCCCGTTGAAAAAGCACTCGTCGGAGCCCTGGCATATCGGTATCCGCAAGAGCACGCGGGGGATAAGAACTGGCCGATATGGAATCAAGGGTATGCTGATGCGATGGGGAGAGTTTACAAAGAGTTCCCGGATGATCTAGATATCGCCGCCTTATATGTAGATGCACTGATGAACTTGACTCCGTGGCAACTCTGGGACCTTAATACTGGAGAACCGGCATCGGGAGCTCGCACATTGGAGGCCAGGGATATTTTAGAGCGCTCGATGGCTCTAGATGGTGGGGCTCGACACCCGGGTTTGCTTCATCTCTATATACACTTAATGGAGATGTCTACTACCCCTGAGGCAGCATTAGACGCGGCAAACACCCTTCGGGATCTTGTTCCTGATGCCGGTCACCTCAACCATATGCCAACCCACATCGACGTTATAGTCGGTGATTACCAGAACGCTATCGAGTCAAATCAGAAAGCCATAATCGCAGATGATGCCTTCTTCGCGAGAGAAGACCCCCTGAAATTCTACACGTTGTACCGAATGCATGATTTCCATTTCCGCATATACGCCGCCATGTTCGCCGGCCAGTTAAAGACGACCCTCGATACTATTATCAGACTCGAGAGGACCCTGCCGGAGGAAATCCTACGCGTCAAGTCTCCGCCTATGGCAGACTGGCTAGAAGGTTTCCTCGGAATGCGCGTGCACGGTCTTATTCGGTTCGGGCGGTGGCAGGAGATCATCGACTTACCCCTTTACGAAGATGAAGAGCTCTACTGCACCACAAACGCGTTGACCCATTACGCGAAAGGGGTAGCTTTTGCTGCGACAAGTAAGATTGAAGAGGCATCGAAACAGCGCGAACTTTTCACCGAAGCAAGGAAAAAGGTCCCGGATTCCCGCATGGTGTTCAATAATAAGTGTGTTGACATCCTAAATGTCGCGGAAGCCATGCTGGATGGCGAGCTGGAATACCGCAAGGGCAATTACGATTTGGCCTACTCTCACCTGCGTACATCGATCAAGCTAAGCGCTGCCCTCCCTTATGACGAGCCGTGGGGCTGGATGCAGCCGCCAAGCCATGCGTACGGGGCACTACTAGTCGAGCAAGGCCATTACGACGAAGCCGTTAAAGTTTACGCCGAGGATCTTGGGATCGACGGTAAGCTCCCACGCGCATTGCAACACCCGAAAAACGTTTGGTCGTTGCATGGGTATCACGAATGTCTAGGAAAGCTAGGGCGCATTGACGAAGCTAGAGCCATAAAGCCACAATTAGACGCGGCAATAGCTGTAGCTGATGTACCTATCAAAGCATCTTGCTTCTGTCGCACGAGCGTGTTCTAGGGATCTAAGGGGTTTTAGGGTGAGAATGACATGACTTATTGATCAGAGTATAGCTATATATGTACGTAGTTGACACTCATTACCCCCTATTCATGAATTCCACCCAGGTTGGTCCTCGTCTGACTAACTACCCCCTTTCCTACTCTCTCCTTTCTTCGACACTACCCTCCCGATTCTCTAAACTCCAATCGCTTTCGCAATCGCCTCGCCAACACCCACAGAGCTAGCGGGGTTCTGGCCAGTGATAAGCTTCCCATCGTTCTCAACGACCACAAATGGGTCGTATACCTTCTCTGCGGTCTTGTACTCGGCACCGATCTCCTTCATCTTGTCCTCAAGTAAAAAGGGAAGGTACTCTATCAAGCCGACACCCTCTTCTTCGGCGTTGCTGAAGCCGGTAGTATTCTTGCCAGCGAGAAGAGGCTTGCCATCAGGTAGGGTGACACCCGTGAATACGATAGGTCCGTGGCACACTGCGGCGATGGGTTTATCCGCTGCCACGAACTCCTTGATTAAAGCGATGGATTCGCTATCAGTTGCCAAGTCGTACATGGGCCCGTATCCGCCGGGGTAAAACAACGCGTCAAACTCTCCTGAGCGCCCTAGGAACGACGAGAGTTTCTCGGTGTTTTCCCATAGCTCGGACTTGTTCTTGAGGAACGAGATCGCGGATTCGTCGTCTTTGAACTGCTCCACTGATGCTGGGTCCAGCGGTGCAACGCCTCCCTTGGGTGATGCGGTTATAATCTCAACGCCCTTTCCGGCGAGAACTTCGTAGGGGTGGGCGAACTCGGGCTGTTTGGGAAGTTAGTTTAGGTACTTGTTAGTGTTCGTAGTGTATCTCAGTTACTCACCAGGTACCAACCGGACTGCCTTTTAGCGCCCTCGATGTAGCCGAAGGAAGTTAAAACGACAAGGACTTTAGGAACCATTGTGTATTTTGGCTTAGTGGTGTTTTCTTAGTTACTTGGTGAAGAAAGTATTGATGTTGTAAGTCAAGTTGATAATGTTCAAAGTTGTTACACTCTTGTTAGACTAATGTGTGTGATACAAGATGTTTCTATTCTACGTTGACGTCCGAATCCCAAGCCTTTATATCTAAGAATTACAGAATTATATCACATCCTTTTCACTACCTTCACGGCGACCTACAAGGTCTCTTGGGTGATGCAATCGACGAAACCTATCGAATGTGTATGTAAGCTCCGCTCATCGTATACGATGACCGGTTAATGTGGAGACTAATACGGCACTAAACTTGACATCACTGTAGCTCCGGTGACTCCATCAAGGATAGCCTAGGATAGTCAAGCAACAGCTGTGGCACAGTTGAACTAGCCTTCGAAATGGCTAGAACTTGCACCGAGTTCGAACGGCCCTTAGGTCTCGGCGCATAGGTAGTAAAGGCATAGCTGGACTTTCACGTAAGCAGCTCCGAATTAACAGAGCCCGGATATTTAATCGCCGTAGGGGTTAAGACGTTTTCTCAGTCGGCTTTTAGCCTTGTTCCTATTGGCAACTTACGCACTTAGGAGTAAGGCGTAAAAGTGCTAGTCACTGCCATTTAGGATATAGGAGATGCTTAATAATTTCGTATGAAACACTATATCTGAACTAAAATCCTCTGACTTCTGAGAGGCAGACGTATACGACGATTCGAGAGGGTAGGCGTTGGAATAGGTGATTCGTCATCTCTGCTAACCTAGACATTCCAAACATCCCGTTTCCTTCAAACATCTATAATTTTATAGTATACTCCCTGACACGGTATCCTGTGTGGTAGTGAGCCATCGATGGACACTCGCTTCGCGTCTTGGGAAGACGCATGACATCAGTGATAGTACAGAATATTACACCTATTTTTCAAGCAAGGCATACATGCAAGGTTATGATGGATAAAATTTATTTTGCTAGTTATATATAATGTTCCTTGATTCTTTAGGATATGATTGCTTTTTTGCACATATATTATGTCAAACATATGGTTTCAGTATGCAAAATAGAGGTACCGCAAAAGTTATCGCTATGAATTATATGCTCGATGCAGGAATGGCTAAATATGATATTATGGTATTATTCTCAAAAATGCCGCTCTTTTATATTATGCATGAATCCAAAGCTCTACTCAGGGGCTCGCAATGTATGTGCCACACCTCCTTATGACCTCTTCTTCTCAACAACACTTTTCCATCTTGTCCTCACTAGCCTCAATAAGAGCCATGCAACAAGACGGTATACGACAATGGTGGCTGCTAATGCGCCAATGTTGACTATAGGGTCGACGTTCAGCTTGTACAGATCCAGGACCTGTTCGCCCGTCTCGATAGTACACCGGCCATCGGGAAGCCTTTGACTGTCGTCACACGTAAATTCAACGCCGCGCAATGTATATGGCGACAGGGCTGCCGTCGCGTACTTGAGCGGGCTGATATAGTTGAAGATCTTGAATAGCTCTGGCATATTAATCGACATAATACCTGCCATGATCTGAGCGACCGAAAGCAAGATCGAGATAAGGTTGACGGCGAAACCAGTGTGGTTGAAAAGGGTATTGAACATGATACCCAGACTCTCGCCGCACGACACGACTCCGAAACAGCAGAATACCCACACGAAGTACATCTCGGCGGTGCGAGGGAAGCCAACGGCAAAGTCCGTCAAGATTCCGAAGAGCAGACAAGCCATGATCTCGAAAGGTAATTCGAGAAGCGTGTATGTCGATAGAAAGGCCTCAACGCTATATACGGCATCATCATCTTCGCGGTAAAATACTTCTCTCTCAGCAGGATATACCGCGACGTTTTGAAGCATACCCACGAAATAGAAAGCACCTATTTCCTGTATGAAACCCACGCGGTTCTGGACACTGTAGTAGTCGTTATGCAGCGGCGCGAAGAACAATGCTAGGATGATGGCCAATCCGAGGACTTGCATCGTGCGTGCTAAGATGAGGGGCGGCTGTCGTCGGAGGTTGATTGTCGCACGATGTAATAGGAGTGGGAATGCCGTTATGAAGGATGCGCGCTTGTGGACGAGTGCTCCCAGTTCGGCCGGCGTTGCTAATGCATTTTTATGGAACGAGCGACGGGGTGCTGGATTGGAAAGGCGCCTTTCAAGCGTTCCATCGGAATCAGTGGTGATCTCTTGGATTGGCTCACTTCCTTCCCCTGAATCGACTACTTCTTCGCTGTTGGCGCTTTTAGAACTTGCGGGTCGACGAGTACTTGATCGTTTTCCATTTCCTGTCTTATCATCCGACTCTTCCGCCTCGTTGATATTAGAAAGTCGGGGATTCGCCTGTATTGCTGGTGGGTATTTCCCTTTCGTCATCATATTCCACGATTCAATAAGCTTCCGAACCTTTTCTCGACTCTCTGCCTCTCGATGCGCCTCTTGTAAGTCAATAGTGATTAGATCGAGTGCGAAATCGGCCGGGTTAGTATGTTGAGGACATTGGTAACCGAGTTTGCTAAAATAAGGTAGCATATCCTTTGCTGCGCCAGCGTAGGCAGGGGAACCTCCTCTAGCTAGTAATAGCACATTCCCGAAATGATTAAAAATGTCAGACCTCGCTTGGTGTATAGTAAGGATAAGCGTGCGACCCTCTCTAGCCAAACCCTGAAGTACTTCTAAGATACTACTTGCTGTAAATGCATCCAATCCACTCGTCGGCTCGTCCAATAATAGTACTCGAGGGTCAGTGAGAATTTGTACGGCTATACTAACTCGGCGCTTCTCTCCTCCCGAGATACCTTTTACGAGTTCGTTGCCAACTAAGTTATCGGCACAATCTTTCAGGCCCATCTTAACCAAAACCTCTTCGGCTCGCTGGTACTTCTCCGATTTACTCATCCACGTGGGAAGGCGGAGACCGGCTGCGAAACGTAGGGTTTCACGCACCGTAAGAGATGGAAGTAATGCATCGTCGTCCTGGCAGACGTACGAAACGACCGACCGTATCACAGAGTCCGACGGGACAGCGTCGTTGAAGGACAGTTTTCCGGACGGCCGATACCTAGTTCCTATTGTGCTGTGCAAACGTAAAGCCATAGCATTAAGTAAGCTTGTCTTGCCTGATCCTGATGGTCCCATTATTACATTAAGCGTCCCTGCTTGGAACGTTGCGGTAACGGGGTTAAGAATTGTCTTAGTTGGCAGCTTTTTCCCAGTTAATGACCGTTTATCCAGTGCCAAAGAGAACTCGTCAAGGCCGACGTCTATAGCCCGGACTTCGTGAATTGACCTTGCTGTCATCTTTTCCTTTCCGGCCGAAAGATCTGTGTCGGATACTCGAGCTCGTCCAATCGTCATCTCTACTTTTAGGAAAGCCAACCCGATCCAAGCCGTAACCAAGAAGAGAATAGCAAAAGCAAGCAGAACAATAATTGGTCGTGTGACCCAGTTCCGAGGAAACCCGAGATTGTCCATGATGTATCGTCCGGTATATTGAGTACAGGCTGGATTGGATTCACCGCCCGGTAATGGGCAATCGTAGAAGCTACCCTCAAACTCGTTGCCGCAAAGAGCCCCAAACGCATAGTACTATTAAATATCAGTAAAATACCTTAAGGTATTTGATATATGCTTCACTTACAGTATATGTGATATACTTTGTCCATCTTACATAGACTGGGATCGTGTTACTCTGTATGAAGTAACCGCAAGCCATACTTTGCAGAGTATATGCAAGGTTGGCAATCAGACTGGCTCCGGGGAAATGTCTTACAGCGGAAACTGAGGACATAGCCAACGTGACGGCAATGTAATGATTGAGAAGAATTATGGAGAAGAATGTGAAGAATTTTGACACATCTGAGTCGAAGCCCACCATGAAATAAAAGATAACGCTATACAAAAACGGAACGGGTATATCTTCGGTAAACAAACGCGCTAATCGACGGGATAATATGAAAGGAAGGGCGGTCACGCAGCCCTCGCTGTTCTCGCGGTCGAATGTTGGGATGTCCAACGTTAAACGGAAAATCTCAAATGTTAGGAACAAATAGCCTTGCAGACCTACCGAGATGTACAATGCGGCCTGTCTCGATCGAATGCCCGGTTGATCCCGGGCAAGGTTGAAGAATATGTAACCCGTGATGATCGCCATTAGAATTGCTTCCATTATAGAACCAGCCATCCCCATCGGATCTCTGTAGGTAACTTTCAGTGACCTGTCTGTTAAAACTCGTAGCTGACGAAAGAAGTTCGCGTGCTGCCCTATCCCCGGTCGCTTTGCTTTTTCCTTTATATCGGTGGCCTTCTCAGATATAGACGTCGAGAATAGCCTCTGGGACTCTTCGTTCCAAGCCGCCTTCAGACGCTCAACCCTAGCAGTACTCTCCTCCTCGAGTTCAGGGGAACGGTTATCAACGGCTGCTTGATCAATCAGAAATTCGGCAGGATTAACGAAAGCAGGTAGTTTAAACCCGAGATTCGAAAACCACGAGATGCACTCTTTCATAGCGCCAGAGTAAACAGGGCTTCCCTTGGACAGGATCACTAGGTTATCGAAAAGGTCCCATATTTCGGATCGCGGCTGGTGGATAGTCGTGATGATGGTCCGGCCCTTGTTTGCCAGCGCCTTGAGAGTCCTGACTAGTTGATAAGCGCTCGTCGCATCCAACCCAGTGGTTGGCTCATCCAGAAATAGGATCGACGGGTTTGCCAGGAGTTGTACACCGATGCTCACTCTTCGCTTTTCTCCGCCGCTGCATCCCCGATGTTGGCTGTTACCGATTCTGGTGTTCGCACAATCCTTCAGACCCAACTCAAGAATGACCTCTTCGACAATACGCATGCGCTCTTCCTTCGTAGTCGGTGGTGGTAACCTTAAGTCGGCCGAATATTGCAGCGTTTCTCGTACCGTCAAAGTGGGAAGCAGTATGTCCTGTTGCATCACATATGCGTGTCTTACAGAATGCACCCCTTGCTGCCCATTGAACGTGGTGGTCCCATTTTGCGAAAGCCGAGAGCTAAACATACGTTCCGCGACGGTGTTTAATAAAGTCGTCTTTCCGGAACCACTACCACCAAGAATCGCTGTTAATGTACCCGGCTTCAAGGAAGCGTTAACTGAACTAAGAAGAGTTTTAGTCGTTGGGCCGTTGTGGCCTTTCCCAAATGTCTTCAGCAAATCGGGGTAAGTGGTGGGATCCCATATCGAAGGCGACGTATCGACGGTGACAGATAGATTTCGTATTTGAACTTCGACGGCCTCTACATCATCTAAAGATAAATGGCCGACTGCCGGCATCGATCTCTGTCGGCCTAGGTCCGGTCGTCCAAGATCCATCGATGTAGAAACAGAGCTCGGAGGCCCGTTTGCGTCGATGCCGGTGTTAATGGGTTTCTCGCCATTTTGTTCGTCATGACTTGGAGTCGTCGTATTTGGGTTTGAGGAGGCCATAGCTGTAACGTCCGTGATGAGTCCAATCGCTATTAGCGGCTAAAACTATCAAAGAATGATAGATAGATACACCTGTTTCAAAATAAGAAATCTCGAGCAAAGCTCGAGTCGTTATGATAACATTCCCAAAGCCAAACAAGCTGTTTCTCCTCTATAACAGTGCATGTGTGTGTATGTTAACCGTTTGTGTTAAGCAAGATGTGAACCGCAAAAGAATAGAAAGAGATCCAACATCGAAAACATCAAAATGACGAGATCGCAAAAGACATGGTCGCCCCCCGAAAAAGCCTACCGAGATGCTGTACCATACATAGTAATGTAAGATGCAACATCAAGCTGACTAGGATTAATCCCACGCGAGCCCAGCGAACCACGTTATCCTTGCCCATGGTCCTTAATTGGAACCATGGAGAGCTGCAATCTGCAACCGACTGCGACCAAGCATAGAACAAGTACCCTTCTAGCGGGCTCTAGACCTAAGTGGTTCTATAGTATCGGTTGACACCCTCGTCCCGAATGTTTCGTTTGTAGCTGGCTTACAAGAGTCTTTTTTTTTTTTCTCTTGTAAGATTTTACAAATATATTGCTAAGAAACCCAAGCGGCCTAATACGCAACTAATGTTAGAAGCCCATCCGTCTATGCCCGTCCCGTAATAGTAAGTAAACTTGGCGTGTTGATGGTACATTTGTTTTGTACATCATCTCCGGATCCAAAATGTACCTTCATATGAGAATTGCCATTTGCCATTTGCCATTAACCCCACATCTTCCGATAAGTCGATTTTCTACTTGTGTTTTTACGATGTCTTGGCAAGGACATCTACCGACTTATCATATCCCTATTGCATTGCATACCCATAGTTGTCATCCTAAGTCAGCCGAATACCTATGCTACTCGAATCCCGGCTTCGCGCCACGTGCTTACCAACGGAGAATTAGAAGTAGAATATATAACTAAGACAATTCCATAGCATGAAACCTATTGCTACTAACTATCCGGTCCATGATACGTATAATACATAACTTATAAGGCAAGACATTTATTTGATGCTTTAAGCGAAGGTGGCTTTGAAGTGGGACAGAGTATTTCCCTGTTAGGATTTGGAGAAGAGCGTCCAGGGAACATTACGCAATACTACCTACTGAATCAGTTCAGCCCAATCCGAGTGCCTGGTTGGGCCGTGTGCCATTCTATGTACCCAAGGTGGTCTTGCATCGCGCCTCGGTTAGAGCCAGAGATGACAGCGGCCCAGTCTCGTTGATGGAGACGGTTCGTTTAAGCGTTAAGCGAATTTATACGTTGGGCTGTTTCCGTCCAGTCGGTACCTATATGTTAGAGGTATTATTATAGCTACCTACCTAGGTACATATGTATAAGTCATATACTTATATGTGTATTACGTTATACCTGAACGGCGGTGGGAATATCACGAATATTTTTACCAAGTACGGAAAAACAACAACAACAACAACAACAACCACGATGATTATCAGATGATAAAGATTAAAAAGATCTTTGTGGCGCATGCATGGAAGCAAGCCGAATTTGGTAAGGTCGTGTTCGGAAACGAAGCGTTCCGTTTCGCTTGTGTAGCCGGCATTACATTTTCGGTCTAGACCCGTAAGCTGTCAAAGTTCCCACCAACCTGACGATTTGCGCTTTCTCACTTGCGGTGGCGTCCCCTTAGCCGGGGTTGGTTGGCACATGGCCGCCACTTTCGTCTGGGGGATTTTCACATATCCCGATATCTGATAGACGAGCGCACGGGTCTTTGGAATAGACGAGATGAACATGTCGACAGTCAAAACATGGAACTTCAAAAATAAACGAATGCCCATTTTGAAGAAATAGTTCAACTCAAACTCAACACATCGCGTAGATGGCATAAACCAAACTCGGCCATTCCCCACAGTAAGCGAACGACGGGAAATGAAATAGGGAGTATCGCTTGGCGATCTCGGCTCCAGTCCTCGTTGTAGCTAATCAGTCGCTCAAGGTTATCTTGGAATATCCTTGGATATCAACGGCAATTACGAGACTATTACCATCTAAAAATATTAATTCTAATATCAAAGAGATAATTAGATTCGGCTTTCAAACAAGCGATGATAGATAGTTAGACCCGAAAAATGATGATCAATAAAAATTAAGGAGCCCATTAGGATTTCATGATCGAGCTGGATGGGTATATATTCAACAAAACCATATGTTCTTATTAGATAGGTGCGTTTACTTATTGCTAAGACAAATCTTTCTATGAAGTTCGTTACTATATAGTAACATCTCGACAATTATTAATAAAAGTCTGTACTCCCGACAAGTTGCTTCTCGACCTATACTACTCCACTTACACGGAATCCAGGTAGAAATGCCATAACTTCATCCATTATTCAAGCCCCCATCCCTTAGTAAGAAGCTTCACTACAAATATGTATAACCCTAAGTAATAGCTGAAGAATTAAACTTAGAAGATGGAATCAGCATTTGATACCATAACACTACTTTGAATAATAAAAGAAACAGATATCTACATTCAACTGCTTTGCTGTGTACTTCTCTGCTTCTGTTGTAGAGGCGCACCCAAGCGAATAGGGTGTGGCACGAATCAAAGAAGCCATTGGACAAATTGATCAGGGTTCTCCGCGTCAGACGCATTCCTCTCCAATGATGCGGCGGCACCTAACCTTCAAAGCACGTCAATTGGCGTGATATGTGGCACCTAACGTGAAATCGACACTTCTTTTGAGAAAGAAAACATGTAAATCTACATATCGTCTATTAAGTCTAACTAGGTACCTAACTTATCTATCAATAATAGGGTTTCCCGGAACTCCTAAACTCCATCTAAACTCACTCGCGGGCCATGCAGTATCATCAAGTCATCATAATAATCAATCATCATCGCCGCCCAGCTTGTTGAGGGCCCCTTCACCGTTTCCCCCCAATCGCTCGTAGCTGAGCTCATTAACACCAACCTCGGTCCCTCGCACAGCTCTTAGGCGAACCTCTTCTCAACAATAGCTGCGCCAACCGGCTTTCCGGTCACAAATCCTCCATTAAGACCTCCGTATTCGAATACTTTCTTGCCCCTTAGCCATGTTTCTCTGACACGGCCTGCGAACTGGTGGCCCTCCCACGGTGAACAACGGTTCTTCCAGTGCATACCGGCTGAGTGCAATGTCCACTCTTCGGTATCATCGAATACGCAAATATCAGCATCCATGCCGACCTTAAGAGCGCCCTTGCGATGCGATAGTCCGACCTGCTTGGCTGTCGCGACACAGCATAAACGCACGATGTCGGTGATGGTTGGTGCTGATTTGCTCCCCGCTGCTGCTCGCTGCTTGGCCGATGTGTAAAGGATGGGTAAACCAAGCCCGACCGACGAGATACCACCCCAAGCAGCAAAGAAGTCCCCTACATCTTTCGCAATTTGGGTTTCAGTCGTTTTGTCCCCATTAGCATGAGTCAAGTCGGCCGTCATGTCAATACCCGAATCGGAATGGTGCATGTGTGGGGCTTCGATGGTTTGGAGGTAAGGCGGGAGAAGCTTGAGCTCGGGAGTGCAGGGCGAATGGTCGGAGACGATCGTTTTGATGCAAGAGTCCGGTGCTGCGAGCTCTTCCCAAAGCCCATCCTGATTTAGCTGCTCACGGATTGGTGGACAGCACTTATATCTACAATCACCATCCTCGACACCCTCAGCCGCCAGCCCTAGATAATGGAAACAAGTCTCGGCAGTGATATCGACTCCAGACTTGCGGGCAGCCTTCAGGATCGGGATTGCTTGCGTTGCAGACAGATGTACGATGTGTAGGTGTAGGCCTGGAGCTAGGTGTGCGAGGGAAACAATCTGATCGATTGCGTATGTTTCGAAGGACGGGGGTCGCGACTCGAGAAACGTTTTATATGATTGCAAGTCGCCATGCGGTGCTAGAGGAGGTTCGGAGGCTTGTACGGCATCACCAACCGAGTCAGCAATAGGAGGGATCATCTCGGCGTGGAACATGAGCGTCGTCGGTGTACCATTTAGCGTTTTCATCGCAAGCGCAATGTCTTTCGACGAGATAGCAGGAAACTCCTCGACCTATTATCTCTTGTCAGCAATGGATCTGGATGCTATTGGCTTACTGTGAGTCTAATGAACTTACACCTGACTCGATTAGGAAGCCTTTAAACCCGCGAACACCCGCGTCTACCAGGGGAAGAAGCTCGTCCGCATTTCCGGGAATCACGCCTCCATAGAACCCCACATCGACCCAGCATTGACCCTGACTGGCGGCCAGCTTCTCCTTGAACCCCGCCAAGGTAGTGGTCGGTGGGATAGCATTGAGTGGCATGTCGATAACGGTCGTTACACCACCAGAAGCGGCTGCTCTGGTACCGGTACTGAATCCTTCCCATTCCGTTCGGCCTGGTTCGTTAAGGTGCACGTGAGCATCTACAAGTCCGGGAATCAACAACTTGGAGCCATAGTTGATGTATGTGGTTGACGGAGGAAACGATGATTTGGGCAGAATAGTAGGCACAATCGCTACTATCTTCCCGGTGGCAGGGGAGATGGATATGGTAGCAGGGCTGACTAGAAGGCTGTCGTCTGGTAAAGTGATTACCGCCCTCGTCGATACGAGGACGGTTAAGGGTCCAGCATTGTGTCTAGAAGTGACGGTCATTATGTAAGGTCGACCTGTGGAATTTTGGATGCTACAAGACAAGCTAATATTTTAATAACAGAAAATGTGTCGTGTCGGCAGACAAAGACGAAGATGGGACTAGCAACGAGGACAAAGCAGATATATGCTTATCACAATGTCTTTGACTGCGGGTTGGTCGACGAATGATAAGACAAGGGGAAACGAGATAAGGAGAAGACAGCACAGTATGCAATGGATAACCCGAGGGAATATATCACGACTGAGCAGTGATATGTAGCAGTATGTACGTTGGTGATAACTGGGAGTGAAAGTGAATAATAGCCTAGAGAGGTCGGAACCTACTGATTAAGAGGCGTACTACTTGCGAATATATGATAAGACGGGAAGAAAGGCGAGAAATATGAGAAAGGCCGGAAGGGCGAAAGGGGGAAAAAATGGCAAATTGGTAGATGGATACGATCGAGTAAGCAAAGTCACGCTCAACCTTACGGCGTTTCGGGTTCTACTCAGAACTACGCCAGTCAGCAGCGATACCGCTACGATAAATTTCTAGTTCGGCTGGCTCTAGTACCATCTTGCGAGCGGTGAACCCGTTCCCGTTGTGTAAGCTGTGAACTTGCGGACTGTGGACTGTGGACTGCAGATTGCGGACTGTGGTGGGCTAGCTATAGGCTTAGCCTCGGTAAAAGGGGGCTAGATATCCTGAATATCTCGAACCCTGGTGAGGATTAATGTCATTAATGTCGAGGCTACTCGAGAAAAGGGAAGAGTCGGACTGGCCTGCAGGCAAAAGCCCTGATTCAGGAGGGCGCAACGGCCTAAGAAGATAGGTCGAGAACATCACGGTAATGGCAGTTTGTAGATAAGAGAAAGACGGGAAAGTGGCTTAAAGTGGGTGTGGGTAACGATAGTAAGAGGGTACGTTGAGTAATAAGATAAAAAGATAATGAAGATTAGAAAGTAGAAAGAATGGAAAAGAAAAAAAGATTAGCGGGACTCCCGAATTGGACAATGGTTGTTATCAGCGAGTTCTGATTGGTGAATTACTTTTTAACCCAGGAGGAAGGCTATGACTTGCATTAGTTTGATGTTGAATTGTTCTTTCTTTCTCTGTAAGGGGACCAGAGGGACCAGAGCAGCCAGAGGTTGACCAGGGGGTGGGACTTGCCTTGATTTTAGCCAATACCCGGCCAGGTTAGTCTAATCAGTCTAATCAGTCTAATCAGATCGATATCGGACCTCACCGGGCTCTTGCGTTAAAGTGGATTTTAAAAAGAGGTAGGATTTGTTTTGGATGCGTGACACATCACTTAGCATTCATCATCATCTACAAATTCCAACCCAATTCAGTACGATGGAACAAACAATTATCGGCAAATATCATAAAAAATCGAATTTCTTCTCGCATAGATCAGCAATACCGGCATAGGAGATTTGCATAGGTACCATACATATCATATGCACGCCCAGAAAGTTTTTCTATTACAGATCTCTTGTCTTGACGTCCGTGTTACGTCGATGTGCCCCAACAGAACGGACAGTGTGGACCATACTAAAAGTTTACCATCAGTTTTTATCGAGCAATCGTTTCTCGATAAATTCGAGTAAAGTTCGAGTCAAGCCCTCACTCAAGTGGCTATCTACGAATGGCTTCATTTCAATATCGCATTTGGCAATTCCCTCTTTCGGCCGCCATCGCTATTGCCGGGTATTGAATTATCATCAAGTAATTTTATGGTAATATTTTCGGTAGTTCTCGGCGATGAAAGGTCTCGACTTTTCACTTTCTCATCTCATCACGGGGTAGAATGCCCATAGTCACCTTCCAGCTCACCAGCTCACCAACTCACCAACTCACCATTCTTACCAACTCATCAGCTCCACTCCCCGGTTGCTGACTGGGATAAACTTCTCGGTGGCTACCGCTGTCTAAGACCAATCCGGGCAAACATGGCCCTTCCGCAACCCGCGACCATCTAATAGGTGTAGAGCTTTAAAACTTCACAACTCTACCCACATACAACGGATGTAGTCAGGAGATTGGCCCACGTCCACACGCCGGGATGCCACGCCTAAAAGAGTTTTCTTACTTGACTACTTTCGTCTTTACGAGTAACCAGGGGCAAATTTTGATGATCCCGTCGGCTAACCACGAAGCTACTCCGAACTACCGGAATCATGACTTTTTCGCTTGCATCTAACGACTTATTTTTGATATGGAAGTCGCCTAACATTAGAATCCCCGGAAGCTAACCACAGGTGCTATAAATCTAGGTGGGGATCAAATCTAGTTTGACGTATATTCATTGCAACTTGAATATTTTCGCTTGTCTAACAACACCCTTGTAGCAATGGAGGCTTCGAGTCCGTATCAGAGAGCCGTAAGAATCCTAGCTTAAAAAAACGCTTACTCCGTTCTAGTCATAGGTACATCAGAGACGAGATTGTACTCGATCATAGCAGGTAAAGAAACAGCAGGGAAGGGGGCGATGTTGGCTAGACCTCTGATACTGACCGGGCTACCACTAATATTCCAACATTAGAGAGATGGTAGAAGTACCGCCCACAATGTCGGAAGCGCCAACAGTAGCTTAAAACTGCTTCCTCATCCATTCTCGGAGCTCCGTTGCCATCAACGAATTAACGCCATAATCAGCTACGGTCTTCCTTCGGTTAATCCCCTCGATTGGGATGTCTAAGGCCCTGGAACGTTTCTCCGGAAGAGACTGTATAATAACTCCTACTCGTTCTTCCGCTGAAGTAGCCTCCTTGAATTCAACTTCTGGCTCAAACCGTGATTCTCCCAAGTCATCATAAGCCAGTTCAGTTAATAGAGCATGACCTGCAAATAAAGGTCATTGTAACTGAAGCGATGCCGGTCGTTTTGTTCGGGTGGCATCAGCAGGTGTCAAAACACCCATCAAGAGTTCACAATTCGTCAGGGACAGCGGGTATGCTAGGTCACAACAGATTTCGAGAGCAGAAATAAATTCTTTTTCGATCTCCTTCATGTCACCCGCGTTCTTCCTACTCAATCGATACCTATCTGTCTCGGCAATGACACCGATAGTTTATATCGGTCCCGGTTGCAATAAGATGGTAATAGGACCGTTTGCATCTATTGGGCATGTAGAACTATTCCAGGAGGATCTATACTAGGTATTGCACTAACCTTTACGCGGGCGAAATGCACTACCGGGCAGCCCGCTTATGCTTTAGCTCCGAACGCATAATTACGACTCATTATATGATGCCTGACCGACGAGCTCCTAACGCGATCGGTATAGTACAGATAGGAATGTGGCTTCGGAGTATTCCCTCAACATATATAACATATAGTTGTCGTAGTAGAAGTATCTCATTGCGAACTCACTAACCCTATTATTAAACCACCTCGTAGCACACACATCCTTCCCGCCAAATGGTAGTATTTAAAACTCTGCGTCATAGGTAGATGCATTATCCGTGTTTCACGAACATCGCGGCCTTCCGGACCAAGGTATCGCCCTGTCTTGAAGCTACAATATCATTTAGCATTATTCGTGTCTTTTCAAGGTAAACTTACCTCCAGTGCAAATTACCTAGGGCCACACAACGGCAGGCCTCGACAAAGCGAAGCACTTCACTATCTGTTTCTTCCCCATATAGTGAAAATTCAGCAAGTGCAACATACCAACGTCTACAGCAGCTTTTAATCAAGGTGCCGATCTTATCGACAGCTTCCTGCAGAGACATACCCTGCTTCACGAGAAAGGTAATCAAGTTATGGTCGCCGCCCAACTCCCAGTAGGAATGTTTAGCTTACCGAGTCTGCGCCGGAATCTATGGTGCGCTTTGAAAGGGGGACGTACCACACCCATTTTATATGACAAGACGTAATTGACCCTAGAACATATTATTAGAACAGTACGAACTTACGACGTCGAAGTAGCTTGAACTCACAAAATTATGAGTTCCGCTGATACCTGCGTACAGTCTTGCAGTGAGTTGTACGAAAAGATTCTTTTGGCGAGTCGAACCGCTTGGGCATACTCTGTAACTGCGATGGCCGGGTAAGCCCCGATAGTCCCCCTCCGAATCTCAAAACATGTGTCTACATTACGAGCCAGGACTTCCCCTTGAGCCGTCAGCTGGACTTGTACCACCAGTTGGTCGAAATGCCTTCTATTCTGCACTTTGAATCGTTGCTGTAGCTCCGTTTTCAAATTAGCAAACCTCGTAACAAGACAACATCAATCTTATCGAGACATACCAGGTGATGCTCTTTGCTTCAGCCATAACCAGCAGGTCTGGGAGACGTATACAATTGGGTTGTCTCCTGGTCTTACTGGTAGTGCATAATCCTCCATGACCGCCATAGTTGCGTCAACTTCTTGCTGTGCCGCCACAGGGTCGTCCTTAGGGTGACCCTCACCAAACTCTACACGAAGCCGACGGTCAGTAATCCAGCTAGGGAATGTTGATTGTCAATCAATGTACGGTCGTCAAAGAATGACACCTAAAATCGAGTTGTTAGTACATCCTGTTCTTAAAAGAGATGTAACTGAGATATGGAGAAAGATGGCAAGAATAGGGGGGAACAAACCCAATGACTCCAATCAAGAATCATCCACAGCGCTTCCTCACCGGCACCCGCCGCCTAAGAGCCACGAGATAACAGAAATTCGCTCTTGTGCTCTTGACACTTGCTTTCTCGTCCATTTTCATAATCCTTAACGGATATTAGCAAAAGTAAACTAATTCCGTCATTCATATCCGCGGGAAGTAACCTTTCGATCCATCTATCACCTTCAGCTTTGACCTTGGAATAATGCGGGTTTACCACCGGCCTGGTGGTCATACCTAATAGAAGAAAATATGGTATTCGAACCGGGCATATACCTTTCTGCTGCTTGACTTGATCAGGTAAATCCGAAGTTTATGACAACTGGGTATTTCAAGACCGTGCCGCGCTAGGTTCATTTGAGTTCTCGAAGGAAGTCTCAGAAGATTGCGCGCCTGTACCGTGAGTCATGGCAGTTGTATTAAGTTCAGTGTTTGAAATACAACCAGGACTCATGAGATTCGGTTTGTTGTAAAATTAGCGCCACAACATAATGGATACCTACAAGTTGGCGAGGATGCGATAATCATATATCCTCATAAACTACTAGCTATAACTGCACTACTGGATAAAAGGGGCATTTCCCGAGAGTAAGAGCTATAAGATGGTAAGATGCCAAGAGGCGTATGGCCTAGTTGGGAAAAGTTCCCGCCTGTCTCGTCATAGAGTAGAGTTTAGAGCTTGTAATTAATCGAAGAATAGCCAGTGCTGCTTGTGAAGGAGACTGTTGCTTTAAGTACCTCTCAAGTGATTTCTTTCTAACTCAACCGCACCCATATTTGCCCTCTAGATACCTAGGCGGAGGTATCTTAACCTGACTTATAGGAACCGTGCTTTCATGACGTCTATCTCATAGACACGTTGGAGCTACTTGGTAGTAAATGCAAACAGCCGCCAATCTGGCCTGCTGGTCGCGGGTATATACAGACATGCACGATTACCTGAGTACCTACCTTGGTAGGCCGTTCCCCTTTGGGGTCTTACCGAATTGTGTTATAATCGGTAAGGTCGCCACATGGAGTACCGCCCTGTCTAAACGTTGTGAAACAGCGGTTGCCGGCTGCTATCTACGTGGAGTATAGGAGTATATATGCGGGACATAGGGGTAAGAATAAGTATAATACCTAGTAGTGATGTCTCACGTTATCATCCCGAACCACGGATTCGCTTGCAAGGGCTGAACGAAATTTAATTGCTAGAAATTATTAACCAACTCCCCGAGAATGACGCCTTATTTATTGTACCCAAATCCATTATTCATACCAACCCAGACCAGACCAAGAATATACTCGATGAAGAACCCGTGAACCATTATACTGACCCCATATATAACGCTAGACCTCGCCGCACCTCCATATACGTCATTAACCTTTACCTATAGTGCCTTTGGTACCTGATTATAGACGCTGATAGTCCCTAATATCTAATACTCTTGTTTCTGATAACGGCATCGCCGAAGACGGCGGTCATACTCGATATCCTAATTAACTACAGTTGAAATGAGATGCCGAGCAGATTCTTCGGATGATGCATTAAAAGCCAAAATAGGGGGCTTAAAGTCTTGTCTCTGCTATAGTGTTAATTGGCTACCTGGGTACTTAGACTGACGTTGTTGTTGCGGGTTTGCTTACCAGCTAATGATCGCCACATGTATACGGTGTCCGGATACCCATCACGCTCTAACTGCCTACCCCTGGACTTAGGCGCTGTGTCGTTATCCCATAACTTTGACTTGACCTTCCCTATAGCTTTACCCATCTTACTGGGGAGCGAAGTGCTGCTAGCTAAGGTCTTGACGTCAAAGGATACCTTGCGGTCTTCGTGTAGATGGGCGTTAGTGAAACTGTCATCAGTTTAGGTAGATAGGTAACTAACAGGCGCTGCTCTCTTGGGATTTCTCTTTGCGAGCATCGTCTTTCTGACTTGACGCATCTACTAGAGTTTTCTCTGATGCAATTGACGATCGCCTTGGGCGTGTTGTATTCGTAGGAGACGACAATCCGGTCTGAGCTGACATTTTGGCAAGTTCCGCGCCTTGTACGCGTACGAATATTAGATGCTTTGATTTTAATTATAAGTAAATAGTGGTAACACAATGGATTGTTGGTCTGAGTAGGGTGTATAAAAATTCACTGAGAGAGCCGCATACGATCTTACTTAAATGCTACCTTCCTTAAAGATAGAATCTATTATTTAACATGACTCACGGAGATCTCTCGCTTGCTTTATAATTCGTTAATTCTCCTTTCCATAGTATTACGTATTACTCATGTTTAATATTTCACTTTTGTTTGTTTTCTAAGCCGGGGTAGCAAACCGAGCACCGAGTTGTTCGTTCGTAAGATGTCGTGCGAGTTTGAATTGACGAATCAGAGGTCTAGTTGTGGGGTTGGTCTAACGAATTTGGCATCTTTCTTCGACGTTAAGCTTAAGCCGAAGCCGAAGCCGACCTGGCGTTCTACGTTCGCTCCTTAATCTCACAATTCACATTACACACGTTAAGCCAACATATCTCGGAATCAAGTTTCTTATTCACGGCTTAGGATTACGCTCGTAGAATCTGCCCGCATAGACTGTACTTACACGCTGTCTCTCGATGAACGGGCGTACGGATCCACCTCTACTTCTTCGCCGTAACGGTCGGCCTCAAGCATGCGATGTAAGCAACTTACACTAAACAACTCTATATACATATAATATTGATTACGAATCAAGCCCTGTCGTAAACGTAAATTAGCTTGCGATCATACACAGCCGGTTTGTAGTCGGTGCAAGAAGAGAAAGCAAGATGCTGAATGCGTGTATCTTGTATCGGGCTCGAGGATATCGACATCCAAGAGCCCACTACCGTCTCCGGCATCTTCTACGCCGCTCCAGTCCCCTCGGCGCGGGAGTCTCCAGCACCCTCAAAGCAGCTCGGCTTTAACACCAGATGTTCAGGTCTCGGGCCACTTCCGGCCTGGCTACCTTGGCCCAACTAGTTACTGTAACATCTACGAAGACACCGAGAATAGCCTGTCACTTCTTCGGGGATCGGGCAGTGTCACTACCCAGTCCGATAGCTTCACCCACCATGCCCCCGTTGAAGGTATTCAGACCACGATGTCCGTTCGGGTTCGTGATATGGCTCTCACCGTGCTCCGTAATGTACCCGATCCTGCTCAAGGGAGCGCAATGCGCTTCAAGCCCGGGAGCGACGGCTGGATCCGCACTATCGCCGAACGAGTATCCAGATCCTTATATGAGACCTTTGGGGATTACTTTAGTCCAGGAAATCGGCCAATAGCGAAATTAGAGGAACTCGCTGGTATTATCTGCGCCAACACTTTGAGGCCGTTCTCGGACGAGGAATCTGATCCGGACAAGTGGTTCAGTCAATTCTCAGGGAAGAATATACGATGGGAGTCAATAGGTGTACTGTCCGTATTTTGGGAATTCGTCCCCGGTTCCAATACGGAGTTTTGGAAAGGGAAACGCTCCGCGGAGTTCGATCGCGGATTTCGCATATCAAGAGAGAACATGCGTCTCTGCCTCGAATTAGCTAAAGAATTTTCTTCCGGAAACTCCATGATGCTATGTTTAAGTCAAAGATGCACTGTTATGGATTCTAGTACGTATTCCTTCTCTAACTTTATGGCTCGTTTTTGAAATGATTGGATTTCTTCACATATCTACCGAGCCCTTCTGACCACATGCTAGACCGAGTAATCGCTAACCCTCATCATTATAGTGTCTGTCGGAGATGCTGGTAAGTCATTGTGCTAATAACGCGCGCCATGTTGGGATACGGGAGCTGCCCGTTGCTAATTGTTCATATTGTAGACCTAGTCGTGTGGAGGGCTCACGCCGAAACGATTGCGTTGCTTACTTTCCTGGGGTTTCACGCCGTAGAAGAAAGCGATCGACAACAAGCATCCTTAGCGACGGAGGTTAAGAAGAGGTTTTTCCATCATATGTTCACCATGGATATGGTAGTTGTTTCTTTTACCGGACGACCTCCATTGATTAGCTCTCGGTATTCGTCGACACCCCTTCCGCTCGACATTAGCAGCGAGAATTTATTCTCCGATCATGATACCTTTATGAAGGCTGTCTCACGTCTAGACGAAAAAGGTTGGAATACCGATGGAGCGATATATCCTTCCACCAATATCCGTGCCCGGGCAATAATCGCAATAATCCGTGAGGAGATATTCAAGATCGCTCTTGATCATAGACAAAACGCGTTTCCAAACACTTTTTCCGTTGAAACTCTGCTGTAAGTGAGCCCCTAGGGATATGTTTCCAGCTCTATATCAGCTAATGCGAGTAGCCAACTTCGATCTCGCGAGCTTTCAGCAGTTGCTGAATTTCCGTCCTGGCTACATTTCGAGCCTGGTGATATCGAAAAATACGAGATTCCCGCAAGGGACTTATCCACAAGATCTTTCATACAACTAGAACATCTGCAGAATATGTTTTTCATTGAAAGGCTCTTGCTTCGATTCGGTCATCAAGATAAAGGCGACTTGTTGAAAGTCAGTTATGACTTGGTCACTCAGACCTTGCCTTGGTATGTTCATACACCCAGTAAACCTAGACTATTATTACCAGACTAACAATAACGCAGTATGTTATGACCCCCTTTTCCAGATGCCCCTTATTCTATTCGGCTGAGATGAATAATACTTCAAGTATCTGTGGCCGATACTAACACAGATTCAGACTATTTACATTTAGATAGAATGGCGTCTTTTAGAAATGATTGCGAATGGCTTGTGAGTTTTAACAGATATGCATCATAACACTGTTCTCATTTTCTAACCAAAAATGCCAAGGTCATGGCTTACGCTGTTCCTGCTGGGGGCATACTCTGCTTGGAGCTTCTCAAGCCCACCCTTCATTTGAGACCTCATAGCGACTCTGGAATCACTCGCTCAAATATCATCCAAAAGTTAAGTCTCCTTGTCGCATTTCTCGACTGGGTCAGTCCTTCGGCTCCGAATGGAGATTTATGCAGCGACGCCAAATCAGTAATACAACGCGTCCTCGACCAAACGTTAAATGCAGCATCAAGTATATATGAGCCACCAGCGATATTCCAATGGGACTCATCGACGCAGTTAGACTTCAGTTTCGACCTCCTTGATACGTTTGACTGGAATCGCCCGGACTTCCCATCAAGCCAGCAATCAAATCAATAAGGCGCCGAATTTCTACACCATTGTGGTTAGAGTGCCCAATCCTGAAAACCAGTTGGCTACTCGCATATATTAGTTTTAGAGGCGTTTGGTGGCTTCGGAGAATATGAGAATAAATCATTCTACCAACAGAATATGAACTCCAAATACCTACCTCATTTCGTATCTAGGTAGAGTGTATGTAAAGAGCTTATTGATTGGAAACGAAGATTATCGATAGAGAAGCCAAGCACGTTTTTGTACCCGGTTGTATTTCCGGACGGATTGGATGTAACCATCGTCGGACCCCTGGACGCGTCTATGTAATTGCACCATAATTTTTGTACGATCAAGTTCCCAGTAGCTCATGCGTTACTCGGCTTGGTTTGTGTTCGCGGTTTTTACCTGTACCTCATCTAAGTCCTACAACTTTGTTTAACGTAGGTACCGTTATATCATTTATCTTAGATGTAACGAAACACCGAGACCAGAGGGGACAAACCAAATGCGCGATTGCTGTAAAAGAAATGTTTAATTAACTACCTTGAGGATATGCTGCTACGTTGTACCATCAACGGCAAAACTATATTCGCGTTACTGCTAACCTTCCTCATTCTATGTAGCGTTCCAGGTATCTAACCTAGCATCTAATATGCAGGAACAAGCACGAAAGATTCGCCAATGCATGGGATATAATAACCTTTGGGTTTACAGATCTGGTTGTGATCGGACCGGCTCCTTATTGCTTATCAACCTATCTAACGGCGCTTATTCGTACAAGCATACGAACCCCTGATATTATATGGCGTAAAGTGGCATGGGGTATATGCGGCATGCTCGTCTTCTTATTGACGAACTCTCGCAGGATTCGATACCCCGCGTTCCCGAGATGATGGGGGCAGGACGCGCTCGCGGAGTTCATAGACAATTACTCGATGTAACGGTGGGGATGAATATTAGGACATCTGCTCCGGTCACTGGCAAGGCCTCGGTGCAGTTTGCATGATGCAGTACCATAACTGCGTATCCGGGGAGTACACCGGGACGCCAGGAATGGAAGGTTATTTCCATCCAGACGGGCACGAGAGCCGATCACGACCACAGGGCAGGTCCAAGACATGTCTCTCTCTCTCTCGCTCCTCCTTACTACTTGGAGATAATCTAGACGCGTTTATCTTATCATGCTGGACAAATTCTTGTCTCCGGATTGTTTATCTTAACCTTGGAGTTGTCAGGTGCATTGTTACCCTCTATGGAATGTATTGATTACCTAGGAAACCCCTTTATAAACCAGGGATATAATATATAGACATACCACACTCGTTTACTCTCCTTTCCCCCGTTTTGCTCTTAGCAGCAGCAGGGAGTTTTAGTCGTCATGCCTTCATTCGGCTTGCGTCCGTGTTCGATCGCTTTAATTGTCTTGGCAACGGCTCTGGGCAGTGATGCCGCCGACGTAGATCCTCTTTCGTACGTCGATCAATTGATCGGAAGTCGAAATGGAGGAAACATCTTTCCGGGCGCCACAGTCCCTTATGGCATGGCCAAAGCTGTCGCGGACACTACCAGTGGAAGTAACCAGGGAGGATTTACACTTGATGGGACACCAATCTCCGGCTTCTCAGCATTGCACGATTCGGGAACTGGGGGCTCGCCGTCATTAGGAAACTTCCCACTGTTTCCGTATGCGAGCTGTCCCGATGATGATATTAATCGATGCGATTTTCCCAAGAAAACCCGTGCCGGCCATGGCCAATTTGACCAAAAAAGCGTCGTGGCGCGTCCGGGGTATTTTGAGGTTACGCTGAATTCCGGCGTTAAAGCTGCTATGACCGCCAGCAAACACGCTGCGCTGTTTCAATTCACGTTCCCTGCGTCGGACGGAAACGCCTCGCATCCTCTCATTTTACAAGACCTAACTGACCTTTCTGACTCGCGTCAAGATAATGGCACCGTTTCTGTTGATGAGGAAACGGGAAGAATCACCGGAAGTGCCCGTTTTCAGTCGAGTTTCAGCCAGGGACAATAGTGAGTTGTATTCACAACTGTTCACCTCACTCCCTAGCGCATTGACCAAGTCATACTAATTTTGGCTATCGTAGTGTGGCTTATTTTTGCACCGACTTCTCAGGTCCTGAGATATTCGACAATGGCATTTTTGTGAACAGTAGGGCTACTACAGATGCCAAGGATATAACAATCTCTAGATCGATTAACGGGTATCCTCTTCCCGGAGGAGCTTTCGTTCGATTTGCATCAACTGACACCCCAGTGCTTGCTCGCGTTGGTCTGAGCTTTATCAGTTCCGAACAAGCCTGCTCAAATGCCGAAGCCGAGATTCCGGATTTCAAGTTCGATGAACTTGAACAAGCCGCAGCCGATGCTTGGAGAGAGAAACTTAGTCCGATTACTCTCACGCCCGGTGGGGTAGATGAGGATCAGATCAAGAACTTCTATAGTGGAATATACCGCACGATGGTAAACCCTCAAAACTACACTGGAGAGAACCCTGTATTTGACACAGGCGAGCCATATTTTGATTCATTCTATTGGTAAGTTAATAGTTAAGCGTATTCCATAATTCAGAAACTAACAGAATGCAGCCTCTGGGATAGCTTTCGGAGTCAAATACCATTTCTTACCCTGATCGATCCAGATGCGGTTGCTGAGATGATTCGCTCTTTGATTGATACATACAGATATGAGGGATGGTTACCAGACTGTCGTATGACTTTCTCCAAAGGCTACACACAGGTTAGATCTCATCAGTTTCTCGACATGAACTGAACTAACAGTTCCTAGGGTGGCTCGAACGCCGACGTAGTCTTGGCGGATGGGTATCTTAAAGGTATCACAGCTGGTATTGATGTGAGTACTTTACACTCGATCTTCTATCGGAACCACGTAGTAACTTAATATTTCTGGACAGTGGGATGTAGGTTATGAGGCTGTCGTAAAAGACGCTGAAGTCGAGCCATTCGATTGGTCTAGCAATGGACGTGGTGGTCTTGATAGCTGGAAACGCCTCGGATATATCATAAGTCCCTCCTAACCCCAGCTAATTCTTACTCTCAGCTAACGTTTACCACCCCGTGCAAGACCTGGATTGGAAAGGCTTTGGAACTATGACCAGATCCATTTCTCGTACACTCGAATACAGCTATAACGATTTTGTCATCGCCCAGATGTCGCAACTTAGGAACAATAGCGCTGATACGGAGAAATATCTACAGTCCAGCGACAATTGGAAAAACTTATACAAGGAAGATCAGACATCCAAATTCGCCAACGGCCAGGATACAGGATTCAAAGGGTTTTACGCCCCGAAATATCTCAACGGTACTTGGGGTGAACAAGATCCACTCCTGTGTAGCAATATCGACAACTCCGGCGCAGCCTGTTCACTCCAAAATACAGCGCATGAAACCTTTGAGAGCAGCATCTGGGAATATGGCTTTTTCGTGCCACACAACCAAGGAGATCTGATAACCCTTTATGGAGGACCGGCCGAATATGTTCGCCGTCTTGATTTCTTACATGATCAAAATATCACCTACATTGGAAATGAGCCGGCATTCCTCACGGTATTCCAATACCACTACGCTGGTCGACCTGCTCTCTCGGCACGACGTGCCCACTTCTACATTCCTCGATTCTTCGATACTACCCCTGAAGGCCTTCCAGGAAACGACGATAGCGGTGCGATGGGGTCCTTTGTGGCATTTTCCATGATGGGCTTATTCCCAAATCCCGGGCAAAACGTGTACCTGATAATCCCTCCATTCTTTGAGAGCGTGAATATTACACACCCGCAGACCGGCAAAACAGCAACGGTCCGCAATGTCAACTTCGATCCTTCTTATGAAGGCATCTATATTCAAAGCGCAACACTTGACGGAGAGCCCTACACCAAGAACTGGATTGATCACAGTTTCTTCACTGAAGGCAAGGAACTTGTCCTTACACTGGGCAAGAACGAGAGCTCCTGGGGTACAGCTGTCAAAGACCTGCCTCCGAGCTTAGGAGAGTATGCTGGATTTAATGAGACTTCATCCAAAAGGAGAGCAGTACCTAACATAGGTACAAGGTACAACGCAGGTCTCAGCCAAGGCGGTGGGCCAAGACTCAACTAATAAAGAGTATAAATAGACAAGTATACCAAGAGCTGTATAAAGACAAGAGTAATAATAATGAAAGTTCAGCCAAGCTCCTATGTATGAGATCTAATTTTAAACATAGGCCCTAAAAGTTTAAGCCAACGATGAGGGAAATATTGAAGTTATTAAGCATGGTAGGTATCAGATACTTGATGAGATTACCTATGAATGAGACAGAGTCCTGAGAGTTGTTAAAGCTATTCTAAGTATTATCCTATAGAAAGAAACTATTAACATATTTAGCCCTTTGTTATATCATGATAGTAGTCCACAAGTTCGTTTGTCTTTTTAACTTTTTCATATAACTGTATAAGACACTTGGGAAAGTAAGGGCAAGTAAGGGGTAAGTAAAGGGTTGCCCAAGATAGTCGACTACCCAACCTTAGGTACTTAGACAAGCATAACACAACAACTCCGAATTCATATACTCCTATAGCACGGTATAACACAATTTTATATCCCATAACCTCAACCGGCGCTTATATTACTTATCCCGACCAACCCAATCTATAGATGGGTTATGTTCGAGTTACCTAATCAATTCTCCCGTCTTACAGTCTGCCTGGCTATGAAGTAAATCCAAACTCATTTAGAGAATAATCGTATGACAGGCATATAGATAAGGACTTAATTATGCCGTTATTTATCACCGTTATGGAAAACTTTGTCCAACTATCCTACGTAGATACTGTATCAGATAGATTGCTTGATGATATCACCCGGGCGAGCACTATCAAGAATACCGAAAAACTCCGAGGTTGTCTATTTGTTCGAATAATGACGTCCGTTTATGCTCAATCGAAGGTTCTTGGCGTCACCTGTCTTGAGTTGTAGTAGCAGCGTTTGCAACAGTGGTCCAAATCCAACTCTACCGAACCGGGGAAAGACGAAGTGTGGTGATTTTCTGAGACCTCCATGTTCATAATTGTAAAATGATTAGGTTATGCCTGCGCTGGACGGTTAGACAGCGTATGTGGGCCGCTCTCTTTCCACGGTTCCCGACGCCAGATTGCGCAATACGCATTTATGTGGTAAAGAGGCACTGTAGATAATCAGAGCTTGCCGGGGAACCTCGGCTGGGGGAAGTGGGTTGGTTAACTTGACGGCTAACGTATTGCAAAACAGCCACCGAGAATTGACGGGATAAGGTATTATGGCAGCAGCAGCGTCGTTATCATCTTGCATGGGACATCCCGTCTCGATCTTTTTGCTGGATCATTATCCGGTGGGGGTACAGCGAGTTTATTACCACGCAAACAGCCATTCCCAAGACCCTTCTTACGTCCTCTCTACCAGTGCAGCGATTTACAGCTCAACGCATGCGCACCTACCAAATGCATGAACCGCACCGGATGTAACCCTGCGTGCCGCGAGCTCTCCAACGTTACCACTGGTTCATATCTGGGGGAAAAGCGGAAACGATCGTCTTTTCCTTGGAACGTAAATTTTCGGCATGGCGTTGGCTGTCAAAATTTGTGCGTAGATCACCGCAATATGTGCGTCTCAGAATTAGGTTTTTTTATAGGGATATAAAGGTGTTGACAAGAGCGCCGCATTTTATAGCATGAGTAAGGCATAATGCTGTGAAACAACAGTAAATTTATATATAGTATTTATAATAGAATATAATGAATAATATGTTTTATCTTTATATTTGATTTATCTGATTTGTGGTTGGCGTTGACTTTGTTGACTTATTTCTGAGCCAATGATTATAAGGCTTCTTTTTTCTGAAGTATGATATACTTAAATACCTTAGATACCCTATTTGCTAGATTAAGAATTAGCGATCAAATAATTATCAGGCTCAATGAAAACATATTACACGTGAAAGCTTCATAGAGTGTTAAGCTACATGAGGATATAGGTATCAGCTATCTAGGTAGTATAACATCACATCGAGATAGTAGAAGTAAAAGTAAGCTATAGTCGCCCCCTTCTATAGCTACTGCCCCAATGGTTCTCGAAATACTCTTCTGCCGAGCACGCCAATATGCACATGAACTTCCAGCCTCACCAAAGACCAAAACAACTTTGCAGTTGGGTCACTATAGCCCAATCCAGCGGAACCTTTCATGCGATGCCCGCGAATCAAAACTCCCTTCCCCGCTCCCCTCTTGTTCCTAAGCATGGTCCGTCCAGTGATTCTGGTTTGACGGTTCCTATCGATGAGATATGTCCCGAGATTGTCTACTTCGGTAAGCAAGGCTACTATTACGCCGAAGCCCAACGACCAGTCTGCGAAGCATGGAGCCGCTTTTGCACGGTTACACACGGGAGCATGCACCCTTTGAATAAGACGTATCAACTCTTAGAGTTACATAGGTCAGAGGGTGGATACAGATTATGCCTATTACTAAACGAAGGCGAATGGTGGAAAGGTTACACACCTAGCTATCTTCAGAGTATTAGATGATCTAATTCGCCCCTAGATAGTATTGTCATGGAGCTAGTGTCAATATTGACTTGCATCTTGACATCGAAAGACTCCAGTCTTGTTCCACCACGTTGCAGAATCGAGGCGGTCTTTGGATGAAATACATGCCTCACCGTAAAATCACGCTTCTGGACAGTTTGAGGGGAAACTTGGGCAGTAGGAGTAAATTAATCAAAAGCAACGATGGGCACCAACCAAGTATGCTCGGCGATGATGTGGCTCTATCTTAGTAGTTGGTAATAGGGCACAATCGTATGAAGCGGTGTAGAGCGATCGGGAAGACATTAACGACTCGTTCACCACCGAGAAGGAGTTTGCGATAAGTAGCTCAAGATGCAGCGGACTATCGGTAAGTGATGCCGTCATAATCGTACGAAGTCTGTATACCGCAGAGGATAAGTTGCATCTAGTTGTCGAGAATGAGGATTTGGATACCCAACTAAACAGCCCAGAATTTTAAGCCTTAAAGTAAAATAGAGGGGAAGGTAACATACTAGCTAAGATGCAGCTGATGATAGTGTCGAAGTAGTATGCAGCCTAGCAATTCCAGCGGGATGTTTACGATGAGAAATCTCGCGCCGGTCTAAGCTAATCTTGCTAGATTTCGTCAATTGCTTGCTTTTCTAGAATCTTCATGTCCACTTCAAATGCGAATACCGGCCCCGTATTGTGAAAGTATTGGGCCGCAGTTGAATGGCTGTTGTATAGGAGAGCCCACCTGGGTGGCATTTCGTCTCCTATTCGCTAGGTATTGATATAAGAAATTTTGATAGTTGAGAAAAGACACACAATAAGCAAAAGCCATCCTATTAAAGATACTCCGACATCATACCGGCCATTATTACTACTCTTTTCCTAATCTTACGACATAATGATCTCGCAATTAGAGACTGACTTGGGCACCAATCGTAGCGGAGCTGAATTTGATTCGTCTGTCTTCATGAGCCCACTTCAAGAGAAAATATAGGTAGCTGAGGTACTTCTTCTGCCGAAGCTCAGTGTTAAGAGCTGTTTAACATAATAATTATTCTCTTGTGTATGAAACTTGTGTAGATCCTCTAAAGCAGCACTAGGTGACATGCAATGAATGGGCCGGCCCCTTGGTCTGGTAAGATCGGAGATAGGAGTCACAATTTCTGTTGGGAGGTTATATTGATCGCCTGATCACGTCCTTTTATTTTAAAACGTCCCAGGTTTAACTAGAAATCGAATTGTTCGTTACATTTAACCTAGCGAGGTAGTTAAGGAAGTGTTAGCTAGCTTCTTGGGTGTTAGTGCGCTCTCTTGACCGGTAAATATGGGGTATTCATAGTATCCTGACAGCTATGATCAACTAGTAGAGAACGTCGAACCCGCTTCCATGGAATCTGGGTAGAGAACTCCGACTTCAAACGACATCCCACACGCTAGTTGCCGATCTGGTGAATCTTGGATTCTATTTGTAGTGGTGGGACGGGCGGTTATCTAAGGACAATTCGAAAAGTTGGATGATCAACGACCATTCCATGTATTCTAGGCTTGTTTTTAGGCGTCGCGTGTGTTACTACTGGCAGAACAGCAGTCAATCTTGATGCCAAGAGGCCTAGGCAAAAGAGCCATCTATCTTCTATCCACCTAAAGGGTATAGTTCTGTGGATCCAGAAGGTAACGAAAGGTGCCAATCTACTATGGGGTTCCTCTCCATTCTCACCAAGTTCACCGTGCTCATTATCCCTGAAGTTGATGGAGTCTACGGTCACGTTGGCCGAAGAAGATGTTTACTTTTAGTCAACTAGTCTTATAGAACTATCCGGGAAACAGCTATTGATTGACACTCACCGAGCACAACGACGAGAGTGGATGCAAAGAACCCTTAATACAATATCGTCAGTCAATGTACCCAAATGTATCGCTTATAAGCTAAGAATCACTTTGCATGTTAGCTTCATAGAGTAATAGGATGCGTGTCGCTATTACAGAATGGAATCAGCACTCAAACCAGGATTCGCTGTTGACCCCAGCCGATACGAAGCTATTAAACCGATTGATTAACGGCTTGCGCAAGATATGCGAATGCAGCTTAATGGATCCTCGCATACTCATAACTGAGAGTATATGGATGGATCCGCAGCAAACATGCTTGGGCATCTCGACCATGTCCATAATGGACCCCTATCTTCGAATCATCGCCGTCCCAAGCTTCGGTTTATCGTTAGTCCTAAGATGGTACATACAGAGTAGACCTAACGGCTTAATAAGTTAGTGGTGGTGATCTGCGCCTCTTAGACAATTTAAGTAGCCGACGTTACGTTCGTACCGGCTCCCCCCCTGCTAGTTGACGATGCCCAGATGCCGCAACCGTACGTACAACATGGTTAGGGAATGCCTCATCTCGAAGCGTATGAATTGGAGTGGACCTTATGTTTGCCATGAAATCCTCTAAGTTCTGTTTGCACGTCTTGTCTGTCTTATTCGATAACCTCGTTCGGAGTTCGGTGAGTTTCATCTGTGCCTAATGCTTGACATGGGCTCGGCTATCATATGTCTTGATCGCCAAGAAACCGTCGAATTATGACAGATCCAATCCCCGGAATCGAGAAACGTCCTCTTCGGGGTAAGCCGGAGACACGCTTTCTGGCAGCTGCATGCGACGCCCGTCTATGTAACGCTTGCATAGCAGTGATCTAGCCCGAAATACTCCTACTCTCCGCGTTCCTTCACCCTGACCCCCCCTCTTTTCGGATTCTATCTGTCGCGAAGATGCACACCTACCCATTGCATTGGCTAAAGTCGTCGCCGCAGCGCGTGAGGATGATGACACAGTGCAGCGGAGCAGTCAAGCGACAATATATGGTAATGTATGATGATCTAGTTGTGATATCTCTGTGCTATGCGACGACGAGTTATTTAGTTTCTACTTGACATCATACCATCTAACTTTCAGTTTTGATATGAGATGCCGCGGTGCTCTATTCGCGCGCTTGGTATCTGATGTGGTTGTTGAGCCACTTAGAGACCATCGGTTAAAGTATTCCGGTAGACCAATGTCAGTTGATAGCTCAAGTCTTAGGGATTGTTACACAGGTCTTAAGAAGTATCCTATATGGTGAAGGGAAGGCTTGTAGGATCGGCAAGGTATCCGACGCCCGAAAGAGACCGTTGCTCCAAGCTATGGTTTCTGGGGAACCACCAGCGCCCCCAAACCGAAATACCCAACATCTATGGAAATAGTTAATGAAGCCGTGGGGGTCATGTATAGGAGGTATGTAGGTAGCTATGATGCAAGAATCCCTGCTTAACACCTTTCCTATTACTGTGGTGTACCGACCATATACCATGCAATATGTAGTTCTTACCAGGTGGAGTAACTTTTAAGACCCCTGAGAGAGAGATGAATGCCCTCTGGAGACAACAGTACTATGTATGTACATTGGTTCCATATCCAAATCTAGCTGCCGCATGATAACTAAAACTGGTTGAGGCAGCCTCATTTTGTCCTATGACGACGTTGTGGGATGATATTTGACTCCAGAGTGCCTTCATTACCTTTGATTGACCCCCCAGAAATATGATTGGCTTGCCTTCCCGTCGGCATCAGCTATAAGCAAAAATGGCGAATCAGAGTAAATTGACACTTGTAAGATCTACATACACGCATATTCTACGTACTAAAAACTTACTACAATGTTGTAAGTATGTCTAGTGTAAGGAGGTTGGGGTGGACTTACATGGACTTACATGGAGATAGTTTAGTTTTGCGGGGATCTAGTTTGACGCTGAAAGCCGCATGAGAAGGATGGTTGAACCGCATATGAGATAAGTATCATGTATTTAGTGAACAGCTAGTCTTGCATTGGCATTTTCAAAATGGTTAAGGTTTTAATCATTTATAACAAAAGCGTGCAAAAAAAAAAAATGAGAGATCTGCGATTTGGATCCCGCTTCCCGCTAGGGGGTTCGGATGGACCCCTGAACAAGAACAAGGATGTATCTTAAGTACTGGGTAATATAGCTTGAGTTTCCCTGTCGAGGGACATTTGGATAAAATGTCAATTGGGTTAGCACCGAATTCGAATTTCGATATCTCCGGTGCTGTTTCTCGTTTAGAAGTTCGAGTATAAAGTCGGGAGCATTTAACGTAACTTGCTTGTTGAATCTTATGCCGAGTATTAAATTCTGACTATGTTATCGGGCATCGCACTAACATAGACTTATAGCTTATAAGTTTAGTGGAAGACTTTTGAAGAGATAACCGTTCCGATCTTGATATTGCGGCTCTGTTTCTTTCGTTCTCTTACATTGTCTCGGATCGGATCATTCTGTGTTAATATTGCTGAACATTGCATCAACTTATATAAATTCCGATATTGTCCTGCGTTCTCGAGCAGTATGGCAGTATCCTAATGTTCCCAAATTGATTAGCGGCGCAGCTGATCTGGACACAAAAACATGGTAATATTGTATGTGGCTGTTGGATACTGGATCGAATAAGGAATATAGGAGATGATTTACACTGGGTAGATGCACCTCGCTAAATAAAACTCTAGAATCCGTGAATGCACGACAGTGACAACGATGGTAGAATAATAAGCCACCGCCAGGGTCGGGCGCCTCATCCGTCAAGCCCGGCCGAATCAGATTCTTTCCATCATCCCAACCTGTTGTCTTCCTTTCCAGGCTTCCTAATTCTAGCTTTATACAGAACACATTGCTTATGACCCAGAAAACGAGCACGAACTGTTTCGGAGTTCACTTATACTCGCCGAGCCGCTGCCAAGGTTACAATATTTAATAATCCGCTTCTATTGCCGTAGGTCGAAATTACCTAATCTTGCCCTTACGACGCCGTATTTTAGGATTTTTATGCCCTCGAGAAAAAAAGGCTTCCACTGCTCGAACAACAACGAAAACTTCATAACAAACGAACGGAACTAGTAGAGCAGCGGGTAGCGGCATCGTTGATACATTCTATCGATAGGTTTCCGGGACCTTCTTTGCAGTGATGGTAGTGAGGGATCTTGGACACGAGATATCTTACATTATTCCAAAGGGGAAACAGATGAGTCTTTGATGAATCACATACGCTGCTGACTCTTAGCCGGTATTCCGTCATACGGCGACTTGCGGGCTTATCAAGACAAGTTTCCATCGGATCCGGTCCGCTGAAGAGCCATAATCGGTCTAATGCCCATCTTTTTTATCTGTTGCAGCCCCGCTGTCCTACTTTGCACGGCTCACTAATAGACCCCTCACCCTGTCATTGCCCTGTCATATACAAGTCCCACGAGGCTGTGATGATCTTGAGGCGAATGGCAAGCTGGAATTAGTAACCATGGAAGGAAATATTAATATGAGCGCCGTCTAGTATATAAATTTACTTTACTATGTACCTTCATATTAGTTCCACTCCGAATTAGGGCCCCCCCCTGCGGGAATACCTTCGAAGCTAAGAACTACACTATTCCAAGTATCACCAAGTACCTTGTGGTCTCGCAGGGTCCCGCTAATGCTGCATGTGCATGTTGGAACCACATAGTGGTGGGAGCTTTGCTGGGGTCTTAGAATGGACGACAGGGATTCGAGAGGCGCCAAGGACTGGTAACCCCATCCTACTTGCATTCACATCGCCATATCCATCGCAGCCATCTTTTGTTCACTCATACCAGGCTTTTTCCGTGCTTCGCTCACCCTCTATGTGCTTCACCGCGGGCCGCAACAAGGTCTCTCTCACATAATGTCTATACACGTGAAGCCACCATGTAGTCCACCATGTAGTCCACAGTATAAGTCTGTATAGTCCTGCTGAGCTGGTAACCTGGTGTCATTTATCCGTCATAATATAGCTTCCCAACTGCTTACTGCGCGCTGTATTCTCATGCTTGACGGTCCACAAGCTCGACTGGCTGGTTCTTTTTTTCCCCTCTCGAAGTTGTACAAGGGCCCGGGAATGGGGGTGGAGAAAGCTCAGTGCGTCTTCGGGCCTTCGACGTCTACCCATCCCCATCCAACCCTGTGCCCCATTAGTCCTACCCCCTACATACTACGGTACGTTGCTGATGTGCATCTCCCGCCCACGTATCTTCGTTTTCCGCTAGCCGCCCCACGGTATCACATCCACGGTCCAAATAAGACCTACACTCCATCTCCGCTGCCCAAGGCCGACCCCTCCATCTGTTTTCTCGCTTCTCCATGAGACGTGCCATTCATCGCTGCAGCTCAATCAGACACCGGGTTGTCTCGACTGCCCGCCCGTTTGCCTTTTGCCGACTACTGCAGGAAGGCTCCGTTTGAGAAGGCCAATCAGTTCAGCTGTGTCATTGAGACCAGCTTAACACCTCCCCATACCTCCGCAGAATTGTCCTTGGGGGATGAGCCTATGACTGTATACGCCAGCATTCTATCATAGGTGGATTTTACCACTCCGGCTCCTTGTTAAGAACAATAAAAAAAAAATTGTTCTTTTCATATGAGTTAGAAATTCCGGCGGCCCTTGAGACGGATCCTGCCTTTTCATAGAATTACTCGTGGGAATGATATTCCCCCCCCACGAGCTATGGATTGCCCGTTGGCTTTAGTATCGGATGATGGGGATATGCCTTGGTCCGATGGTCATAGCATGGCCTCCGAGGCAAGCTCTTCTGTTGTCGTACCAACCTCACCACTATGGACAAATCCCGTCCAGGTCAACCGAATGGATACCGGCCAGTTGTCTCCTATCAGCACCGAACTCGAGATCCCGCCCGTAGGTGCCGGCTCGTCTGCCGTGCCGACCATGATTCATTCCGCCACGTCGTCATGTGCGGAATCCTGGAGCACCAGCTATAGCGACGACGCTGGAACTGGTGAAACCGAACATGATATGTCATGGGAGAAGAATTCGGACGACGCATTGGCAGTTCCCAAGATTGAACCCCTCGAAGATGATGGTTTCCAGATGGACGAAGTTAAAGAAGCTCCACACACCCCGACTACAGAGTCGAATTCTGCACCGGCGCCCCAGATGAAGTTAAAAAGACCCAGAGGCCGGCCTCGTAAGCATCCCCTCACGCCTCAGGTAGCAACGAATAAGATCGCCAAGGGTCGCTCAAAGACCGGTTGTATCACATGCCGCAAAAGAAAAAAGAAATGCGACGAGGCAAAACCACGCTGTAAGTCGAGTTCCACCAGCCCAGCACCGCGCATCTAATGCATTTAGGTTTAAACTGTGAGAAAAATGCTGTCGTCTGTGAGGGATATCATGAGAAGACCATATGGAAGAGTGGCAAAGAGAAATTCGAAGGTAATATTGATAACCAGCACTTGGGTGTACGCTCATCCTCTAACATTCGGCGCAGAGGAACAGAAGCGGCTCCGCTTACCGCAGATTACTCTTCAGCCTATATTCGAAGGTGTAGAGACGCCCGAGGATATGGTTTTCTTGAATCACTATATCAGCCACTTGAGTGGTGTACTTACGGTGGAAGGACAGCACAAGAATGCATTCAAGGATATGCTACTCCAGATGGCAGTAGAGCATCGAGGTCTTATGCACTCTATTCTTTCCGTCGCTAGCAGACATATCGACTACGATACTCCATATGGCATCAAAATCCTTAGCTCCAACCCAAAGGTCAACCTGACTTCGCTACTGAATAGGTCACAATTTCACCACCATGAGGCGATGAGCAAACTCTGCGAACCGATGGATAATGAGAGCGATCCTAAAAATAAAACTAACTTGTCTCCCCGCTATGGACAGATGCTCTGCCTTCTGTTGCAAACCCTTGCAGAGGGGAATCCCAATGGTGAACATCGGGTCCATCTTCAGGCATACAAGAATCTTATCCAACAGTCACCACCACCGGACAATGCTTTCTTGATATTCATCACCGAATTCTTCCAGTATCGTGTTTTCGCGGACGAGCTAATACGCTACCCTGATGTTCATACGCCCCGCTTGGCGACCGAGGATTGGGAACCCTGGCTTGAAATCCAGCCTGCACGTCTAATCGGCATCGCCGATGGCTTGTTTCATTATCTCGCGCGAATAACGAGCATTCGCAATACCATCAGGGCAAACATAGCTGCCGAAGCGGACCCTGTCGTAGACTATACTTCGCTATACCGAGCTGCTGAGATTGATTCAGCTATTCGCGAGTGGACACCTCATTGGCCCCCCGGAGACAGCCGTGATCGTGTTGGGCTCCTATATAAGCAAATGATGTGGGTATATCTGTTTAGGACTATCTACCCGCCCTCATCGACGACATCGCCACCCGCGCTATTCACCCAACCGACAGCGAGCGTTGTTCCCTTATCACCGACTTCACAATCTCACTCTGCACACACCCCAACTTCATCCGAGCGGCCAACAAGCAGCCACACAACACCTCCCCGTGCCGAATCCCCAGCACCGATCCGATACCCGCCCCATCACGACCACCGTATCACTCTCGCCGTCGACGAATCGTTAGCGATTTTAGACTCCTTCAAGCCGAGCGATCCCGTGCAGACTTTACTTCTAGTGCCTTGCCTCGTCATCGGCTGCGCTTGCTTCGCCCCCGCACAACGGGATAGGGTGCGAAATGCAATCCGAATAGTTCGGGGGTACACTGGGCTGCGCAACTGCGACCGCGTCGGTGAGGTACTAGAAGAAGTCTGGCGGTTAATGGAACGCGGCGACTGGGCACGTGTATGGGATTGGCAAGGTGTTGCGAGAAGTATGGGCTTGGACTTCTCGTGCGCTTAGACCATACCGGTCTTCAGTCTAGCCTCAAACCGTAGGTTCTTGGCTCAGGAATTTTCCACAAGACGACGTTCCAGCTGTCGTATCCGAGATTTTTACTCGACTAACACATCACATCATATCACTTCACTTTCATGATTTTCTTATTTCATATATCAGGGGTTTACCGCTCATTTGGTCATCACTACTATCTTACATATATACCCAAGTCATAGGTCTGGCTCATGTTGAAAGGAATACATCGCGAAATTATACCATGGTCATTGATTGGCGGCGGGGGGGTGGCGGGCGGCGCTTTCAGGAAATATCGACGGAATTCGTATGAAATAGGTGCGACAAATAACAGGACGTCAGATAGATGGCTGGGTCATGCAGGCTCGGCTAGTCTCCTGTATCTTCTAGACTACCTTCGCGCCTCTTTGGTGCAATCCGGACTTAGTGACTCCTAGAACGGTTCAGCGGACAGCGTAACGGTAGCCGGGCAGGCATTCACCTGTGGTTTTGAGAACGTGGCGTTTGCTCTGGATGGGGGCTTGATTGGATGGGGGATTCTTGATCAACTGGATTATCCTGGGGACGGCGGACTTGATCTTTCGACATACTACTTATCTAAACGGAGTATTTCTGGCGGCGTTATCTCATCTTGCATTTGTTTTCTTTCCTATCATATCGGAGCATGGGTATCTGTTAGGTACATACATATCAAGGAGCATCTTGCTCCTAGCCGTCTTTCTTTGCGGCTTGAACATAAATGCATCTAGGCTTGGGGATCGCACCATATATTGCATTCCTATTCTACATATCTACATTCTATAACTAAACTTATAGGTCTCAAACAAAACGCTGTCTCTGGAAGACATCCTCATACAATCTCGGTCTTTACTCTGTTGATTGAAGACAGTCTCCATCATTTTCACTATAGAATTATGCAGACACGTGAAGTATCATGTAACCCTTAGGGAACATCTTCCTAGTAAATATTCATGGCATACCTTGAAAGAACTAAAAATACTAACATCGGCGCAACTATCACTTCTTATGAAGAGGCTAGTGTAATAATTACACACACGATGAACTCCCAATTTCTCTATGCATTACTCATTTGGGATGGAAACACAAGTAGCTAGTGTTTTAGCCCCTGAAGTCAAGCACCTAACCCAATATAAGTATCCGCCTAGGAAACTAGGGTACGGTATTATATCAATATAACGCTACAATGCGTTGTCTCAAACATCTTCAAAGGCAAACACAAACAATATTGCAAACATCTATAATCAAATCAATGCGATCTCCATGTTATGTATTTACAAGTGTTGTTTAGGGAGCTAGCATTTGGATCACCTCCTTTGTAGCTTAGATATCTCCATAGGGCGTAACCATGATGTCAATAATCTCATGATGAAACATTAATTACCAGTCCAATGTGAAATCTGAACATTTACAAGATTTCTCTTATTGCTACCTCTTGCGACTCAGCTTATGCACGCACTTCCGTGTTTTCTCAATTTTTGATATCTCATATTGCTGAATTGTATGATAGAATCAAACCGCATGTCACACGTGCAGCAAATGTATCAGTTTTCACAAGCTTAAGATTGTTAACATGGAATATCTTGGGTAGTAAGTTAAATACTCTAGTTTATAAATTGTAGTCCTTCCCACAATTCTCTTGCTCTTCTCCCCTTTTGCGCTACAATACTCTGAGTCTTAACATCATATTCAGTCTTGATGCATCCTACCCCTATCTCTGGGGTTTATCTTCTTTAACAGCCTTAGTTGGGTTTCGTTAGTAGGCAGGTAGTCTAAATTTAATATCAAGGCGGTTCAAGATTTCCTAAGGAGCGTCAGGTGTTACCTAGCCATATCGTCCATCCCGCAAATATGTCTGGGCATAATCAGAAGCCCGCGACTACCCAGTAAGATCAAGACCGTTGGATTTTGCTGTGTACGATCTGATATCTAATCTGAGCTACTACAGACAAACTAAATGGCCCAAAGCGATCCTCGACGCGAAATATGATAAGAATGAAGATAAAATCGTCACGGAAACCAACGAGAAAAAGCAGACTCAAATGTTCCCATCGCGTCCAAGTTATGGAAAAGGAAATTCAGTTGTGCTGTGGACTAATTATGTTGAGATGCATGTAAAAGACCTCAAATTCTACCGATACGAGATCACAGTTAGCCCAGACTCGGGTGTTCGAAAAAAGATTCAGGTTATCAAGTTATTTCTTCAGTCGCCTCCTATGATTGGATATAGAGAGGACATTGCAACCGACTTTAGGTCTACTCTTCTATCGCGAAAGGAATTCAACCCTCCCGAGGAGTCCTACAAGATCGAGTATCGTGCTGAGGACGAAGTTCAACCGCGCCAGCACGCGACTACGTACACTGTCAAACTTAAATTCTCGAAGTCCCTCACTATTTCTGATCTTCAGCAATTTGCTGATTCCACTGATATTGCAACAATTGACGGGATCAAACCAGATATGGTCCAAGCGTTGAATATTGTGTTCAATCACTATGCGGAGACTACTAACAACCTTATCACGTCTGGATTAAGGAAGCTTTTCCCTACTAACGCTGCTAAAGATGGATGCAACCTCGGCGGTGGTTTACAGACGATGATGGGCTATTTTACAAGTGTGAGATGGATGACTTCCCGTTTTCTTCTCAACGTGAATGTCTGTCGCGCAGTCTTCTATAAAAGCATGCCACTAAACCAATTAATCAATGAATATGGAAGAGATGTGGGGATACACCAACTGAAGCTGGCATTCTTCCTGAAAGGACTTAGAGTGCGAGTAGAACATCTTAACAAACGGGGCAAAGACCTCCAAGTTGCTTCAAGGATTAAGACGATTTGCGGCCTCGCTACAGGAAAAGATGGTGAAGGGTTAGACCATCGCCCGAGAGTTTCCCGTCTTGGCGCTACCCCTAAGGAAGTGAAATTCTGGATGGAGACAAAAGGAGATTACATCAGTGTCTACGACTACTTCAAAGAAAGTAAGAATATGAGGCTCATCATAGTACACTGTGAACTGACTAACATCATCAGAATACCAGAAAAACTTAGGCGATCTGCCAGTCATCAACGTTGGGACGTCAAAAAACCCGGTATACCTCCCCCCTGAGGTTTGTAGTGTACTTCCTGGTCGGGTGGCGAGGACCAAATTGACTCCCATCCAATCGCAGAGGATGGTAGACTTTTGTACTGGTGGTCCCTTGGTAGATACACAAAATATTCAGAGGACTGGATTGGGCTCAGTTGGACTTAAAGGTAATAACGCAGCTTTGGTAAGGCGTCCATCTCACTCATCATCTGGAATACTATCCTAATAGTGAAAACAGGGGCGCTTTGGTATCACGTTTCCCAAAGAAAATTCTCAGCCGAGTTTGATCACTGTTTCTGCTCGTATTCTAGAGGCGCCAACTGTTTCTTACCTCGGAAAGATTCCCGAACTTGACGAATCCAGGAGGTCCTGGAATCTCCGATATGCGCGATTCATGAAAACAACAGCTAACATAGGAAAATGGGCATGCATGATCGTCGCGGACAAGGATGGGAAAAACGACTTCAAAGACCGGCGCGAGGGCTTAGAAAAATCATTCATGGCAGAGCTCGGTAAACTCGGGATAAAGCACCCAAAGCCAGTAGATGTATCCAATGATCCGCTGATTAAGATTAACATTGTAGAAGACACCAAGAAGATTTTTGAGTCTGCCAGAAGACACGGATTGAAATGGATTCTTGTCGTCTTGCCAAAAAGGATGCCCGCGCCAGTTTACAATGCTATTAAAAGGTTTGGTGATCTTGAGTGCGGCGTTGCAACAATTTGCATCGACGGTGGTAAGCTATCTGCACAAAAGGCCCAAGCTCAATACCTGGCCAACGTTTGCATGAAGCTCAATCTAAAACTTGGAGGGAATAACCAGTTCGTCAAATTCAACGAGTTTAGCTCGCTCAACTTCAATGAGACTATGATTGTGGGTATCGATGTTACTCACCCGTCACCTTCATCCGACAAAAAAGCACCCAGTATCGCTGCAGTTGTTGCCACTATCGACTCCTCGATGGGCCAATGGCCGGCCGTGATCCGACGACAAGCCAACCCGCGCCAAGAGATGGTATCGAAACTTGCAGAGATGCTTCTCTCACGGCTGGAACTCTGGAGAAAGACAAGTAAAAGCTATCCAAAGAACATCATAGTTTATCGCGACGGTGTATCAGAAGGCCAATACAAGACCGTCGTTGAAGAAGAACTACCCCTTTTAAAGAAGGCGTGTGAAAGCATTCCGGTCTACCAGAAAACCCCACCGCATCTTACAGTCATCATCGTTGCAAAACGTCACCATACGCGGTTCTACGCATCTGGCAACGTGCCATCAAACCCTAAACCAGGAACTGTTGTCGACCGAGGCGTGACGGAGGCCCGATACTGGGACTTCTACCTTCAATCCCACAACGCGATAAAAGGAACTGCACGTCCGATACACTACTTTGTCGTACACGACGAGATATTCAAAACTCTGACCAACCCGGTCGGTGAGCTAGAAGGCCTAACACAAGGCCTTTGTTATATGTTTGGTCGTGCCACAGTACCGGTTAGCGTCTGCACTCCTGCCTACTATGCCGATATAGCATGCGAGCGGGCTCGTTGCTATCTCGATCAGTTATTCGACAATCCTGGTCAATGGGATGCAAAGAGCATTGATCAGAAGGGTATCCCTCCGGAGGAGGGGTTGAGGCTTCACCCCAATATTAGGGATACTATGTTTTACATCTGAGTCTGGTTAACTGTAACAGCAGCCACTCGTTTAGGTTGGAACCACATGCAGAGGTGCGGACTAACTAGGATCAGCAGTGATCCTGTATGTGTCCAACTAAAGATACCAGGTAGACAAACTAGAGATGACATCAACCTAAGCAATAGTTACGTTTATTAGATATCTACATACTTAATAGATGGTTTTGATTTAGGAGTGTCTAATTGATTGTCACGTATAGCCTATAAAACTATCAAATGTGACATAAATCCACTCAAGTCCTTTCAGAAACGGGCTTAGTACCAAATTCTTTCTTCATCTAACTTCACGGCCTCGAGATACGTCTGTAACCCTGCCTCGCCTAGGCAGTTGGTGTAGGTGCATGATAAGTAGATGACCACTGGGCCTGGTAAGTGGAAGTCCCCAGGACCTTCCCAGCTGACGCCGACGTGACAACTGATTCTACGATCCATGTGTCCCAGCTCGTAACCTTTGTAACCCCAGTCATAGCACCAAGTTCAACTGACGGCGTATCGGGCCATGCACCAGACCATACGGTCGGGCCCGGAATCTGATAAGTAGTGGTACAGGGAGCAGTGGTAGTAGTTTTCGTCGAGCAGTAAACCTGAGACTGTCAGCTATACAACCAAATGCGGACAGATGGCAGGTAAGCATACATCGTAGATAATACCGGGGTCTTCCCATTTGTAAGCCCCTGGGAAGCTAACACCTTCAGGGAGGCTGACATCGCCATCGCCCAAAACTTCTATCTGAATGCAGTTGGGATAGAACTGGGCCCCGCGGATAGGGTTCTTCTGGTAGCTAACTTCGGCTTCGTGGAGCCCAATCATCTCAGCTCGGATAAGGTAGCTATCTTCTGATTAGCAACTCTTTGGATAGAGATTCAAAAGATATCACTCACAAGCCAGCTTTCAGTCCCTTAGGGATTCTCACGTTCATCTTACCCCCGTTACCAGCGATATCGGATGTTGTGGCCCATTTCCCAGGAGCCCTAGGACCCTCTCCCTCGGCAAATTTACCCTCCTCCCAGATTTTGACGAAGGAGTTGTCGGTGGGTGGATCGGGACTAATATATACTAGCGCAGGGCCATGGTGCGAGGATGCGATGATGTCGTCGGTAGCTGTGCGAGCATCGTGGTGCCATTCCACTAGTAGTATATATATTTCAGTACAGCTATCACCTCATATAGCTCTGTTAAGAACTATCGCGACTTTACACACTCGTAAGGTTATCGCCAGGCGTCACTTGAATCGTGTGGGGCACTTGGTGATCGCCCAGCACGTTGCATCGCAAGTCAATACTATCGAGGTCTTTGACAGGACCATTGGCGAAGCCGTATGGCGGCGGTCCATTATACGCTGGCGTACGGATTCCTGAGAAGGTACCGCTATCAACACCATTGACATAGACAGACTAGGTAGTCAAGAAAGTTAGTATTCGGATTCTATAATTCCTCTCTTAACCTCTATTAATTACTAGTAATTTCCGAGCTTAGCCAGCGATGCGCCTTTGAATCAATGCTACATTACTATCTCTCTTTATAATTACTTACATATATATAGCAATGTGCCTGTGCAACGTCGAATAACGCGACCACCGCTGCCACCGTCGCGGCTAGGGAGCCCTGAAGCTTCATAATTATCAACGATTTTGGACTCAAGATATTATAGAAAGCCTCAACTCGGCAAAGGAGCGAATCTTGCCCAATTGCAAGAGCTTCAAACAAAGTTTATATATTCTTCACATGCTCTATATACGAACGATGTCAGAGCACGACATTCGCATCCCGGCCTAGAAGTCCCGCACACCCAATATCGCGTCCATATTAAATTCTGGCGCCATTGGATAGCTTATTTCAACCATTCGGGTTATTTCTAGGCCGTAGCTGAGGCTATATTTAGACGAACACCCGGCAGATCGTCACGGCGGGACGTGTTGCCGACTAAAGCACACCAGCAGCAAAGCATTTACCCGGAAAAGGGAACATCTCAGCCTACCCCTATTCGAGCCACTAAGAATACTAGCCATATATACTACATTAGTCTGGTAGCCTTAAATCAGTACGAAGCCATAGAAAAGTTACTTATCAAGCGATTCGCCCATTAGTCCTACTCTCCTGACGGCAAAGAGCGCTTACTCATCTACTATCCTAGCATAGTAATCCATAGACCATTAGAATAGTCTGTAAGAATTAACTTAACCCCGTTTGGTAGTGCAGCGTGTTGAATAATAGCCTACGTTATTAGTTAAGACTCGTATTACCTACCCCCTATTTTAACGACGTGGGAAGTCGATAGGCATAGACTTGGTTGAAAAGTTACAATATAGTGAAGGTTAGACATGCAAACTATAAAAAACTATCCAGAAGTATTGATTAACCAACTTTTATAAGATACTTCAGCTAGTTTCCACATAGGTGGTAAGGCTAGACAACTACCAACCCTCTATCCTATAACTTCGGTGAGTAATTCTGGTTACTAGCTCCTGTCAGTAGAGTCCCCACGGCCAACTTCTGGAAACCACTTACCGCTTCATACGGCTTCACCTCCACGATGAGCTTTCCGGTATTCCCACCATTAAACAACTGGCCGATCGTACTATCCGCTACCTTCAGGCCGCCCTTGACAATTGTCTCTTTGCCTTTGAGCTTGCCCTCAGACAGCCACTGTGCTAGTTCTTGCTGGGCTGCCTTAGCCTCACTTGCGTAGTCTAGGATGATGAAGCCTTCCATGCGGATGCGTTGCACGGTTACTCGGTACAAGTTGCGCACACCTGTTATGTCGGGCACGCCGTTGGGTCCTTGCCCTAACTTGTTGTAACCGCTGATGCTGCCGCACATTACGAAACGCGAGAATGTCGCAGCCTGGTCGAGTGCCAATTCGAGAACTATTGCAGAGTAAGCAGTTGTATCTTTCAGTTTAGAGAAAAGGAGATGCTTTCGTCATAGATGGGATCAGGAAGAAGGGGGGAAGATGGTATGCTTACTCTCGCCGCCCACGTTGTCAAAGTAGACGTTAATAAAGTCAGGCGTAGCTTTCTTGAAATCCTCACGGAAAGTTGGCGACTTGTAGTTGAGCGCGACATCAAAGCCGAGCTCCTCGGTTAAGATCTTACACTTCTCGTCCGACCCGGCGATACCAACCACACGGGCGCCCTTTATCTTTGCTATCTGCCCGACGACAGATCCTGTAGCGCCCGCAGCTCCTGAGACGACAACAGTATCTCCAGGCTTCGGCTGGCCGATTTTTAAAAGCCCAAAGTAGGCCGTCAATCCAGTTGTACCTATTCCGTATGATTTATTAGTTCTTATATCTTCTCTTATCTTATAGGGAAAGTTAACATGCCTAGTGCTCCTAGCGCATCAGTGGGCTTGGCCCCAGCTGACAACTTGAACACATTGAAGTTCGCATCGTCCAGAATCAGTACCTCGGACCATACGGCAAGACTAGTGATCAAGTCGCCCTCTTTCGCTTTAGAGCTCTTACTTGCGAGGACTCTGCCGAGAATACTCCCCCGCATAACATCACCAATAGCGATAGTTGGTAGATAAGACCTGAAGTCTACGGGATGCGAAGCCAAGGGCTATTGTTAGCATTGGAACAAGAATATAGCAGGGCATATTTCAAAACATCGATGAATATGAGGGGTTTCATATGAAGAGCGGGCAACCCACCGTATAACCAGGAGCGCATAGCGGGATCCAAAGACAAGTAGAGAGTTTCAACAAGGACTTGGCCATCCTTGAGTTCGTCGGCGGTAGGTGCGTCAGTCTCTACATACTTGAAGGTTCGTCCTGGGACGATATCACCCACGGGTCGTTCTGCAAGGGTGAAAGAGTGGTTTTTGCGGGCCATGATGTACGAATGATTGGCGGAAATTCTTTGCTAAAATAATTGGCGTGGTTATACCGCGATTGGCAAATCCAATGTGGCGAAAAATAGGCGGACTGGTGCAACTGTTATATACCAGATAGGTAGGCAGCGAATGAAACCCAGTGGAATTCCAGAAATTTCCTATGGGGTTTATAGTGCGCGCTATACGCAAGGTTGTCTCTAACCGTCTGAGTATGTATGTAAGTTGGACCTTGGTAAAGTTAGTAGATTCGAAACTAGGAGGTACTGCCAACATACCGAAAGGGGTGAAGGGGATGCAGGTGGGTGTAATAACTCCACAATTAATACAAATACAAGACAAGTAAGTATAGGTAATCCGTGACGCAACTGAAAGGTTAACGTACCTAACTTATACCCAACTTATACCTTACGTAGGTAAGCAAAGTCAGATACTTTACCTGGTATATGTCAGTAGGTATGGTTGCTCTTTCATGTCAAAGTTGGAAGGTGACGTTGATTTATAATGAATCCTTAACTCCGCTAGCATTTCGTTCTTAAGGAACCTAAGCCAAGGGAAATCCGTGGGCTTGGGGAAAACCCACTTACTACTACTACATAGTAGAGTCACGACCCCTAATTAGGTAATAATATAGTCATATAAGATGATTTGTTAACAATATGCAGCAAAGACTCCTCAGTCACTAACAACAGGTACTTATACTCTGTTTATTTGTATTACAAAGACCATCCTTCGGACGAAACAGACGATAGTCCACACCTACCTAGACAAACACAAGCTTACGAAAGGGATGGAAATAGCCTTTTAAATGTCATGTTCCCTCGAATATGCAACCCCTGCAAACTAGGTGATCGTCTTTGTATTTGTGCCGTAATATCACATTTTAGGCCGCCAGGACAAACCATACCCCCCCCGTCATACTAGAACAAGGACTATCACGAGTTAGTCAATCGGCATATTTGTTAGTCCGTCGGAGTTGGAGGGAAGCCCATGATTGATTGGATTTCATGTGCTATGCCCCTCAAGTGCGAGAGGCTATAGGTAGATTAACCCCCTAGGATGCACGTCGTATGATTTGTTCAAAAAGTTCGTCGCATTCCCATGAACCAGATATCGATTGGACTAGACCTCGGCTGGGGGATTGCCCTATAGCCTTCTCTCATTTGAAGACATACCTACCCGGTTGATTGTCTCCATAGTATCAGGTGTGTACCTACTTATATTTGATATTGTGATGAGCCGGATAGTATTGCATTTCTTGCCAATTCACGGGAACATTATTACATTTCCTGCTATGTACAATTAGCTAGATGGAGCGGACCCCATCCGAGTTTAGACTGTCATGTGGGCTTCCTCAAAATGCCAGTATGCCTCGCCTACTCATAACCTACTAGGAGTTGCAAATACCTAGGTATATACATAAAAACACAGTAAGGGGTATCGTGCCGTCCATCGCTTCCGCGCTCTTCGTCTTGGCGATCCTCTTCACCATGTAGAACTCATACATCATCGCTATTGACTAAGCGTTCAGAAGCTAAGCCAGCCCTGATTAAACAACGAACTGAATGCCTGTTATGACAGCATCAAATAATGCCGAAGAATAAAGGAGGAAATTGGCTGCCCTTAATTGTGGGAATGGTGAGGCCGGCCATAATTAAACCGAAAACCCTTTCTAGTGCGATGTAGTTTCGATTACTCGTTGGTATATGTGTCTTGGTAGAAAGTTTTAGTGTACTGTCATACCAATGATTGAAGCCCTCAATTTAAAAGGGTGCTGGTCCAAGAAATAATCATGGAATCATCCGGCGCTCCTGGAATGGAATACCTCCAATGTAGACTTAAATTTATTGGGGGCCTCGGAAATGGCGGAAAGTGATACGACATGGTATAGACATTATAGTCAACACTCCTAACGTGCTGGAATACTCTCCACTTCACTTGCATTCGTGTCGCTGCTTAATTCTTCCTCAATATGTGAGCCTGATCCGTTGTCACTGGGCTTATCCATCCTTCTAGCGACCTTGCGTTTATTGGAAATCGGGGTTCGAGTAGTCATGGCTTTACTCGATGGGTTATAACGCTTCTGACTTTTCAGAGACTTCTGTGATCTAACTTTTGAGATGGAGGGGGTGTCGGCCGAGGATTCGCGCTGCAAGTTTTCGCTATCTTCCATGTTGTTTAGATCGGTGCTATCATCGGATTCGTGACCTATTCCGACTTGGTCCGGGAGCTCCTCATCGTCCGACTGGCTACCGGAGGCACTTTCATCGTCACTGTTCTCTGTCCGCTGGTCTCTGCCTTCATCAATCTTGCTTCCTTCATTATCTGTATCATCCTGTTCACCCTCAATCTGTTGAATTTCCTCGTCACTTTCCACGTTGTTCTGGTGGCTCTCGTCACCTACACTGCTCCACTTATCATTGTCAACAATCTCATCCTCTCATCCTCATCCTCCTCCTCATCATCGGTCTTAACGACGTTATTCGGGGACTTTCCAATGCGTTGGGCCTTGCTTAGGATTTTGTTGATCTTGCGCTCGAGTTCGCTATACTCCGCATCCTGATCATAGTCTTCATCGCTTGGGAAGTCGAGCTCTTTGGTCTCATGATACTTCGTACTAAGCTGTTTGATAATCTCTGGGACAGTCAAGATGCCGTGGTCGGGAATGGAGTGCTTCAAGCGATACCAGACTAGGATAATTGTGGGACGTGTCCAACGATCACCCAGCTGCTTTGTTCTAACCTTGGCCCAAGGAATACGACCATCTGCATTGGTACCAAAGGCTCGGATAGCCTTGACAATGCTATATCGGTCTTTATTGGACATCGTTTCTGCCTCATCACGGGCCTTCTGAATAACCTGAGGGATTGGAAGAACCTCACCACCATCGATACTGCCGATACCATCTTGCACTTGCTTCTGCATAAGCTTCCATTTCTGTATACATTGGAGTCGACTGCGTGTCCGTTCCATCAATTCGCTTACTCTTTGCCAGTCAATTAGGTCCTCATCCGACTCATCCGAAACAAGATGTCCTTCTTCACGACGCTTCCGAATCGTCTTGACGGCATCGGATATGATCGATCGAAGTTTCTCTTCTTCTTCATAAGTCCATGGGTCAACTCGACGATTTTCGCCACATACGACGTAGTTCCGTATGCGATCTCGTACGTCTTCAGGATGGCGATTGATAAGTTTTCCAATCACGGCGTATTTAGTTCCATGTATCTCCCACATTTGCTTCAACTCTTCATGCTGCTCAGGGGTCCATGCACCACGAGCGACAAAATTGTGGAACTTTCGACGGCACTGATTAATCACTTTCTGACGACGGCGATTCGGACAAGTTGCGACGACGCGGGCCCAAAATTCTTGTGATTTAACTTCCCGGGGGTTGCCCTGGATAAGGTCGTTCACCTCGGATTGAGTCAAGTTGTGGTCATCTCTCCAACGCTCAACCGCCTGTGTAATATTACGAAGTTCGAACTCGCTAAACTGGCCAGTTACCAATTCGTGAACCTGCGTCGCCTTTTGGGGAGTGCGATGTTTGGATGATAGCTTCTTTGGTGTGGGACTATCCACGCCGTTGCCTTGAAGCATAGAAGAAAGCTTGGCTTGTTTCTTTCCTGTAATAGGAGACGAGGCTTGTTTGACTAAATCATTGATATGACCCTCTGCCTCACGTTCGAAGAATGATGGCTTAGCAATACGCTTTCGTGCTGAGCTCTGCTTGGGTCGAAGCACCTCACCAGCGTCTGGTTGGTCCTCATCGTTAACAGTATTGTCGTTAGACGTAGCTTGGGGTACCGTATTATTAGCGTTGATGCTTTCTTGTCCTCTGCTCTCATCACTCGCTCCATCAGATTCTATGCCTTCACCATTGCTATCTCGATCAATAACAACCTGATCCTGGTCCTTTTGTTGAATACTATTTGAGGCTGAACTAGCATCGGAAGAATTGCCTTCAGGTGACCCTATCCCCATCGTGTTGGATTTTGCGCTAAGCTGAGCAGCGTGTCCTAAGTTCAGACTAGTGTTCTCTGGATTCGAACTGGAAACGGAAGAATCGTGTAATACGTCTTCCCGCTCCGAGGCTTCCGGTAACACTCTTGAGGTACTAGCATCCATAGAATCATCCTCAATGATTTCCAAGGCTTTTCGACTCTTTCTTCGGCCGGCATAGAGACTCTCGGCGAGGCCACTAAATGAAGTTGGGGAATCCACCCCAAGTTTTCCATTGCTGTTGCGCTTTTGTCTCTTTCGATCCGTACTTGCCGAGCCGAGTGTCTTTCGTTTCTTCGTTAACGAGGCGCTTGACGGTGTAGTCTCTGTAGTTGCTTTATTGATAGTGGGTAAGCTAAAAGTAGTATCTCGCTGAGTCTCCTGGATTTCATCGGCATCGATAGGCTCGATAGGATCGTTAGGTATTTCGAGGTTGCCTAAATCAGGGGATGCTTCCAATGGCGCTTTCTTTCGACGTGTTTCGTTCCTCTTCTTACGCTTCTTGCGTACACTGAGAGAGAATCCATCAGAACCTGGTGAGGAACCATTAACACCCGTCCTATTATCTCCTGCGTCATCGGAATCGAGAAAGCGGGGTTGTGATATTAGACTAGGGCGATTCCCACGTCTTCGCTTCTTAGACTGGCTTGTTCCAGGGACTGGCGTCGATAAGTGTTGTTTATAATCCGGAGATTCGGGTATTTCGACTTTGGCGCCCGGCTTTGACGACATGGCCGCCGGTGAGCTAGACATGTCGATGTCTGATTGCTGGTATTGTTGGCGATTCAGGCCAGGGGGTAGAGGAGTTGTAGACGGAGGTACTTGACTTGAGAATACAATTTCCGGGGATTGAGGAGGATGTGGTGGATGAGAAAGATGAGAGGGTGACAAATCTGGATCGCCTCCCGCACCGTCAAATTCAGGTTTCACTTGAGTGCTCAGATTATTTCCCATGGTTTAATACATTTTTTCTGTACGTTCCAGGGTCTGCGAAGCGCCAAATAGAAGAGATCAACGGTTAGCGTAATATGACAGTACTAAACTCTTCAGAACCCTTTTAACGTTGTAGAAGAGAGGTTAATGTAGTAGGATGATAGAGGCCCGACGAGTCGCAGTAGATATGCAGAGCGTCAAAGCGCTGCACAACTGTCCCTAGATAGAATGGGATTTCATTGCAAAAAAAGACACAAAGTGCAGAATTCACAAACGCCAGGAGAAATAGATAACATCCCCGTTTCGCTGCGTCGATAAGTCAGGCGAGGTGAGTAGGCGGCTACCTAGAGCATCGATATGAATTAATTGGGGTACGCGTTTAAGTTGGCGATGTGTGACAGTCAAGTCGCGTCAAGTGAAAAAAAGAATAAGAAAAAGAAAAAGTTGGTTACCCACCTAGAATTAAGTAGCTTACAGGGGTTCTTTGTGGCTCAATGCACTTTCCTCGGCGCGGGGTCTAGTCCGGCACACTCGCACAATCGCAATTACCCTGTAGAAAATCTCTAACAAAATAGGTACCTAAACCTTATTCTAAGTTACCTATACGTAATGGACTATTTAGGCAGGTACACACTAGGTAGGTATGCCTGTCAAGTATATCTAAGTACTTACCTACCTCCTATACGCCCATGTTGATGGGTACCTACGAACGAATATGTTATATATTACCACATGTCATGGAATGATTAAATCTAAAATCTTAAAATTATATAAATAAAATATTTAAAAAAGAATTTAATTTTAGAAAAATATTAAATATATATAAGTATTAATTTAATAAATTCGGTAGATTTTTTTATAATAATATTTTTATAAAAAAAAAAAAAACAATATTTTTATTATAAAAAACTTATAAAAATTACAAATTAATTATTAAAACATTATAAATTATAATTATTTTATAATTAATTATTTCGTTTTTTAAAATTTATTAACAATTTATTTTTATTTTTTTTTAATTAATTTTTTATAAATTATTTAATATATTTAAACTTTAAATTAATATATTTTATAAAATATTTATTTTTTTATTTTTATATAATATAACATTAATATATTTTTAAAAAAATATTTTTAAAAAACAATAATCGTTTTTTAAATACATTTAAAAAAAAAATAAACTTAAAATAATTTACAAAAATAATATTATATATTTTAAAATAAATAAAAAAATTTAATTTATATATTAAACAACCAATTTATTTAAATACGTAAAAAAACTTAATATATTATTAATTAAACTTTTTTTTAAAAATTAATACAAATAAAATATTATATTTTTTATATAAATATAATAACATACAATCGTTAATTTTAAAAAATATAAATTTATATTTAATATTATAATATTTTTTAATTATCATTACAATTAAAATAATCATATTATAAATTTCAATTCGAAATTTTAAAAATAACGTAAAAACATTTAAAATAAATAAAAATTAAAAAATAATATTAAACGTAAATTTATATAATATTTTTAAAAAATTATATTAAATAATTATTAATTATAAAAAATTAATTTTATATTATAAACATAATAAATAATTTTTCCATTATATATTATTTTCTAAAATATAAAAATAATAATAAAAAATTAATTTAATTTAAAAAATAAATCACTTTATTTAACCATTAATTTAAAAATAATATATTATTATATAAAATAATTTTATATTTACACAACATTAAAACTATTATTAAAAATCAAATAAAAATTTCAAATTTCGGTTAAATATAATAATTTTTAAAATTTTTTAATTATTTATTAATAAAATATTATAATAAATATCTATTTAATTAAACATTATTTAATCGTAGTAACCGGGAATAATTATTATTATTTTAAAAAACTTATCCATTATAATATTAAAAACGTTTTTTTTTTTTAAATATTTTAAAAATTTCGAATATAATATTAATTATAATTATATAAAATAAATAAAAAAAACTAATAATAAATTATAAAAAATTATAAGGTTTATAACTTCGAAATCTTATAATAAAATATTTTAAATAAAATTATATATATTATTTAAATTTTTTGGGATTAATAATAAAATATAATAATTATTTACGTAATTTGTTATAATTTAAATAATTATTATTATAAATTATTTTAAAGATTTTAAGGTAGTAAATTCGAGGAATATATAATTAATTATGGGTTTTTAATGATTTTTATAATAAATTATTTATTAAATAATAAAGTAAAATAATGGTATTATTTGTTAAAAAACAATTTTTTTTAATAATATTAAAAATGGGTTTTTATTTAAGATTTTATAAATATTTTGTTTAAAGTTTAGTTTTGAATTTAAAGTGTATTTAGATTAAAATGATATTTTTAATAAAAAAGTTAATAAAAAGGTTTTTTATAAAATTTATTGTTGTTAATTTAATTACGAAGAAAGTATTAATGTACGATAAAAAAGTTTAGTTTATTAAGGTAATTTAATGTTTATTTTTATTATTAAGAAAAATGTTAAGATTTTTATTATTTTTATTAAAAATTTTCGAATTTGTTATAAAAAAATATAATAATATATTTGGGATAATATGTAATTTATTTAATTTATATAAAATTATAAATTAGAATTTATTAATATATTTTATTACATAAATAAAACGAAGATTTTTATTATTTATTATAATAAAATTTATAATATTATTATATTTAATTATGTTAAAAATAGCGCGATAATTTATAAAAATATAGATTTTTGTTTAAATTATATTTATATAATATTTTATTTTTTTTATTGTTTAAATAAAATTAAAAATTTTTATTTTAGTTAATTAATATTTTTATTTTATTAAAAATTTAAATGTTAATAATTATTTTTTCTTTTTTAGTAATTTTTTTTAAGTTTTTATTTATTATTTTTATAATAAAAGTAAATAAAGGTTTTTATATGATAAAGATAAATATTAAAAAAAAGATAGGAAATTTTATTTAAATAATACGTTTTTATTTAATTAATTTAATAATTGTTTAATTAATAATTATTTAATTTTTAATATTAAAAAAATAAAAACGATATTTTTTAAAAATAAAATTTTCTTAATTTAATTTAAAATTAAAACGAAGGAATTTATTTTTTATAATATTTATAAAACTTTTATTTTTAAAAATATTTTTATATTATGATATGATAAATAATAATTTATTAAAAATATTAAGGTTTTTGGAATTATTGTAAATTATGATTTTAATGGGGTATTTACGAAAATTTTTTATTTTAAAAATAATAAAATTATTAATAGATTTAAGAATATAAAAATTTATCTTTTTAAGTAAAAGTTTTTGCAATATTAAATTAAGTTTTTATTTATTAATAATTTAATAATTATAATAATTTTATTTTATTAATTTAAAATAATTTATTAATATATTTTTAAAAATAATAATGTTTAATTGAAAATTATTATAAATAATGATTTTATTTATATAATTATTAAATAATATTACGTAAATTATAATATTATTTAATAATAATTTAAAAATTAAATTTTATTTATAAATTATTATATAAATTATTTTAAAATAATAATAAAATTTAATAAATATAATATTATTATAAATTATTATTATTTTAAATTGTTAAGTATAAATATTTAAAGTAATAAATAAAGAAATTATTATTTTATAAAATTATATTATAATTAATTTTTTAAAAAAAATAATATTTATTTATTTAATATTTAATATATTAATATTAAAAAATATTTTAATTACGAAATTATTAATTAATATAATTTCTTTTATAAATATTATAATAATTAAATTGTTATTATAAAAATTTTTAAAATAAAAATAAATAATTATATAATTTAATAATAATAATTAATGTTATATAATGTTATAAATTAATAATGAAATTATATAATAATAAATTTTTATATTAAAATATTTTTTTAAAATTTAAAATTTATTTATTAAAGTTTTAATGTATTTAGTATTATTGTAAATATTTTTTTTATATTTAATAATTAAATTTATTATAATAAAAAATTTAAAGTAAAATTTTATTTTATAAAAAAAGTTGATTTTATAATTTAATTTAAAATTAATTAATAATTATATAATAAAGATTTTAAATTTAATTGTAATTTAAGAATAAATTATTATAAATTGTGGGGTAATTGGCTTAGTTAGGAGGTTAAGCGTAAAATGCACGGGTTAAATAAGAAATATAATTTAATAAATTACGTGCTTCGGTACGTGATATTTTTTTACGCTTTCCCGCTTTATAAAAGGTTATAAAGTAAGGTTTTTTTACTTTTTATAAAGTTATAAGATAAAATTCTTTTATTTTTTAAAAGGTTATAAGATATATATTAATGATTTTAATATATAAATAATTTTATAAATTTTAAAATAAAATCGTTAATAATTAATTTAAATTATTTTAAAAAATCTTTAATTTAATAATTATTTAAATTATTATATTATTGTTATTATTTTTAAATTAAAACTTTAACTCTATAACATTTTAATTATTTTTTAATTAATGTTTAAAAATTTAATTTAAATATAAAAGATATTTTAATATAAATAATTACCTTAAAAATCTTTTTTTTTTTAAAAATAAAAACGATTCGAAAGAAAATAAATAATTAAATTTATTAAAATCCTTAAAAAAAAAAATAATAAAATTTTTTAAAAGAAAAATAAATCTTTTAATTAACAAATTAATTATATTTATTATTAACGATGATAATATAATTTTTAATTTTAATTTAAACTTTTGCTTAACTTTTAACTTAATAATAATAATTAACGATTTATAAAATATTATTTAAAAATTATAAATTTAATTTAAAAAATTAAAAAATTTACTTATGTTTATTTTAATAATAAAAAAATATAAATTAACGTCTTTAAAAATTTATAATAAAATAACTAATTTCGAAAAGTTTTTAATATAAAATATAATATATTTTAAATTTTATTATAATTCTTTAATAACCCCGGAAAATTAAATTATTATTATTAAAAGATAATTTATTAAAAATGTATTAAAATAATTTAAGTTTTTATTTTAAGAATAATTTAAAAAAAAAGAAAAAAAATAAAATCTGGAAATTAAGAAAGTGTTTACCTTGTTTAATAAATTTAAAAGTTAATTTAAAAAAATATTTAAAAACTTAAATTGAAAATAAATAGTTAAATAACGCTTTTTTAATTTATAATAAATAAAATCTATTTTATAATATATAATAAAATTTAAATAATTTTTTTTTTAAATCACGATAAATTAAAAAAAAATATTTAAAATTTATTATTAAAAATTTAAAAAAAAAATTTAAAATAAAATTTACTTAAAAAATAAATTTAATTTTTTTAATGAATATTACGAATTAATTATTAAAATTAATAATTGATAATATTAATATAAATAATTAAAAAGAAAAAAGAATAGGGGATAATAAAATATTTATTTAAAAAAAAGAAAAGGAAAAAATAATTAATTTTTTAATATTTTATATAGAATTTACTTAAGATTTATGGATATTAATTAAATTAAAAATAAAAAAAAAGATATTTTTTAAATAAAATATTTTAATTGTAAAAAAAAAAGAATATTATAAAAATTAATGTTAAAACTTAAAAATAAGAAAAATTTTTAAATTAATTTAAAAAAATATAAAATAAGAAAAAATTAAAATTAAAATAATATAATAAAAATATAATAAAATTTTATATAAAGATTTATATTAAAGCATATATTATAACAATTTTTACTTAATTTATAAATTAAGAAAAGATAATATATTTTAATATTTTTAAAAATTAATAAAATAAAAATAAAATAATAAATAAAAATATTATTATTATTAAAATTAACATTGATTTTAAAACCCCCACGTTTATTAATATTATATAAATATTTAAATAAATTAAAAAACTATTAGAAATGGTTGTTAATATTATAATAATAGTTTATATAATTTATATTATTTTTTATATAATTTAAATTTAAAAAATTATCATTTTACCACGAAAATATTTACCTTTTTAACTTTAATTTAAAAGTTTTATATAATAAGTTTAAAAGAAAAAAAATATAAAATTTTGTTAAAAAAAACTATTAAATTAATAAAATTATTTAATTAATTTAACTTTATAATTAATGATAAAACTTTAAAAACCTAATTAATTAAATAAAAAAATTATAATAAAGAATTATATAAAACCTTTTAAATTAAAAAGTAGAAAATAACAAACATAATTTATAAAAAAATATAAAAAACTTATAAAATAATTTAAAAAAAATATTTTTATAAAAGAAATTATTATTTATTTTTTATCATATTTATAAACGGATAAATTAAGACCTTAATAAATAAAATAAAATAATAATAATATAAAATAAAAATTAAAAAGTTATAAAATTTTTAATATTTTAATCTTAAAAAAAAAAATACTTTAAATTATAAATTAAACGTTAAAATAAAAATGATATATTAATTAAACCACTTACAATTTAAATAATAACTTATTAAAAAATGTTAATTTAAAGAGTTATATCGAAAAAATTATCTTAATAAAAGATAAATATAAAAAAAGTAAATTATAAAACTTAAATTAAAAAAAAACTAAATAAAAAAAAAATAATAATAATATTAAAAAAAACTATTAAACCCCCTATATAAATACTTATTAATATATTTTTATTAAATAAAGATATTTAATATTAATACTATAAAAATCACTATTTAATATTTTAAATATTTTATTATTAACATTTATATTTAATCTATATAATTAAAAAATTAAAATATTAATTCTTTTTTGTTAAAATACCAATAATATATTTATAAAAAAAAATTAAAAAAGTTAAAATTAAGTCATTTTTTTTTATACCATATTATTTAAATATTTAAAAAAACTTTATAAATATATTTAAAATTTAAAAAATTAATATAATTACTTAAAAAACCAATATAAAATATATTATATATAAAAAATCAAAAACTTAACTTAATTAATAAAAAAAGTTTAAAAAAATTTTATAATAATTTAAGAAAAATTAAAAACATTAATTAAATAATAGAAATAATTAAATAAAATCTTAATTATTATAATTAATTACTTCCATTAACGGAAAAATCCTAATTCCATTTAAATTATAAAAATAAATAAATAAAATTTCTATATATAATTTAAATAAAAAAACTAAAAAACCAAAACTTTAATAAATTTAAAAACTTAAAATAATTATATATTACCATAATAAATAAATTAATATAATGTATTATATAAAATGAAAAATAAATTATACTTTATAAAAATAATAAATAAATAAATATTAAATTATAACAACAAATAAATATAATAAAAAATTGCAAAACTTAAAGTTTATGTTAATGATTAATTGAATTTAATTTCTTTTAACATTATAAATATAAATAAAAAAATTATTTTAAATTTACTTTAACTTATTGTTAATAACTTAATAATTAATTAAAAAATATAAGAAATTATTTAGGACGAGTTTAAAATAGGAGAAATTTTTATAAATTAAAAAAAAATTAATATATATAATTTTAAAGAAATTTTAATTTAAATATATTTGGTTAAAAGAAAAGTTAAAAAAAATAAGTTAAAAAAAGTTTTAAAAGAATTTAAAAAGAAATTTTTTATAGTTTTTTAAAAAAAAAACTTATAAATAATAAATTTTTTAAATATATAATTTATAACTATAGAATTTTATTGAAAAAAAGGCATTTACTATATTTAAAACTAATTTATTAATTAAAAAAAAAATAACATTAAACCTTACGGAAATAATTAAATAAAAATTTAATTTAAAAATTCATTAAAAAATTAAAATCATTAATTAAATATTTAATAATAATAATATTAAAGTTAAAAATTAATAATATTTAAAAAAAAGATAAAAATGGAAAATTAACGTTTAGAATAATTAATAATTATTATTTCCTTAATAATATTATTATTAAAAATGGATATTTTTTTATTTTACTTAAAATTATAAAGGAATATATTAATAATATTTAATGGTTTATAGTATTTGATATAATAAATGGATATTATAGTATTTATATAATTAAAAAAGAAGAATAGAAAATTACGTTTAAAATTTCTTATAACCATTATAAATATTTAATAATATTTTAAAAATTAATTAATATCTTTATATTTTTTTAATATATAATAATAATAATTTTATAAAAATATATTAACAATTTCGTATTCATTTATATTAACAATATTTTAATTTATTTTTAGATTTACAAAAAATATATTAAACATAAATATAAAATATTAAAAATATTATAAAATTATAAAATTATAATAAAGTTAAAAAAATATTAATAAAAAACTTAAAAAATCAAATATTTAGGATTTACCATAATTTTAAAAGAAATTTATATTTAAAAAAAAATTAATTTAAATATAATAATGGAAGATTTTTATTTTAATTAAAGAAATTTAATCATTCCATAATTTTACAAATTTTATTTAAAATTTTATTAAAGATTTTAAGAAAATTACGTGCTTTATAATAAATATTATTAAAAAAAAAAATTAATTTTTTAAATAAATAAATAAAATAAATAAATTTTTTAAAAAATTAAAAAAAATATTAATTAAAGTTTTAATTTATTAATTATTAAATTTAAAGAAAAGAAAAAAGATATATATTAATATATTTAATTATATTATAGGAGTAATTTTAAAATAATTTAAAGGAAATGATATTTTAATTAAAATTCTAAAGTAATTGGAAAATAATGGTAAATGGTATTTAATGGTATATTATTTTTAATTTTTTTAAAAATTTAAATTAAAATATCTTATATATAATAAAAAATTATTAATGATAATTAAGGTATTTAAACATTAGAAACCTTATGTAATAGGATTAAATAAAAAAATTAATATATTTTTAAATTATAAAAATTTAAAAACATTTATAATTATTTAAAAATTATTTAATTAGTAATAGAAATAAAAAATAAAATTAAATATATATAATTTTTATATTTTTTATATTAAAGGAAAAGAAAATGTATAAATTAATATTTTAAATTAATAAAGTAATTATAATTTTAATATTTTATAAATAAATGTTTAAATAATAAAAAAAAGAAAAAATGGAGTTTTTTGGATAATTTGAATTATAATTAATAAGGATTAAGCTTAAAAATTTAAAAAAAGAATTATTAAAGTAGAAAAATAATAATTTTTTAAAAAAAATAAAATTAAGATGTATTTAAAAAAATAATATATTTTTTAAACTTTATAAAAAAAATTTATTAAAATTATTTATAAAAATATTTTATTAAAATATTAAAAAAAATATAAGATTTTTTAATAAGTATAATAGAATTTTAATTTTTTAAAATTTAAATAAATAATAAAAAAGATATTAAAAAATTATAATATATATAATTAATTTAAGATTGTAAAATATAAATTTTATAATTTTTTATAATTAATTAAAATATTAAATAAAATATAAAATATTATAATGTAGGATTTTATTATTAATTTATTTTTATTTAAAAATTTAATAAATAATTTAATATATAATAATATTTAAGTAATAATTAATAAATTTATAAAATATATTTATTTTATTTTTATAAAAAAAAATTATATAATAAAATAATTTATTTATATATTTATATAAAAATATATTAATAAATATAAATTATTTAAAAAAATAATTTTAAATTAAGATTATTTATTTATATTAAAATTTTAAAAAAATCTTATTAAATAATTTAAAATTAAATAAAAAATATTTATAATAATATATTTTAAAATAAATAAATAAATAAAATAATTAAATTAAATATTAAAATAATATTTTTAATATTATATAAATTATAAATAAAATAATTAAATAAAATTATTATTAATTATTTAAATTATATATAACATTTTAAATAATAAAAATATAATAATATTATTTTATAAAATAATATATAGTAAAAAAATAATAATAAAATAATAAAAATTAAATTTTAAAAAAATTTTAATATTTATTAAAATAGTTTTAAAAATAAAAATATAAAATTAATATATATAATTATTATAATAAATATTATAAAAAAACTTAACTTTTTTTTAATTATAAATAAAAAAATATAATAATAAATAAAAAATTAAAAAACCGATTTTTATAAAAAAAAATAAAATATATTTGTTTTATAAACGGTTAAAATTTATATAAAAAATACTATAAATTAAAATAAAAAAATTTAATGATAAATTAAACTTTAAAAAATTAAAATTATTTAAAATTAAAAAAATTATTTTATTTATTATTTATTAATTAATATTATTTAAAATAATATAAATATATTTAATTTTTTATATTTTTTTATTAAAATTAGTATTAAAAAATATATTAATTAATAACGTTATTAAAATCGAAAAAATATTTAAAAAATATAAAATAAAAAAAATATTAAATTTTAAAAAAGTTAAAAATAAAATATAATATTTTATAAAATAGAAAAATTACTTATTAAAAAAAAATATGTAAGAGTTTAAAAGTCATTTAACAAATTTTTTTAAGAAATTAAAACGTTTTTATTAAAAAAATTTAAATCGTTTAAAATATTTTAATTAAATTTTAAATTAAAAATAATTTAAAATTATTTTTTAATAATATAAATTTATTTAATAAAAAAATATTATTATTTTTTTTTTTTTACCTTTTTTATTTTTTTAATTTATTTAAATTTTAAAAACTTTATTATAATATTTTTAAATTTTTCAATTATAAAAATTTCCGTTAATAATAAAAACAAAAAATATATAAAAAAAATTTATTTATTAAAATTTATAAAAATATAAGATTTTTTTATAATTTAAATAAATTATTTTTAATTTACTTTTTTTAATTACAAAAATATTACTTTTCGGTATTTAAATAATTAAAAAAATTAAAATTTTTTTTTAAATAATTATATTTTTTTAAATTAAATTAAAAATAATTAAAATAAATAAAAAATATATTAAAAACTTTTATATAATAAAGGTTTTTTTTTTATAACGAAAATATAATATAATATTATAATTTATATTAATTTTATTAATATAATAAGTAAAAACAGTATATTTATAAGTATAGTTACAAACGGATGAAATAAAAAAATATAAAGATTTTTATATATAATTTAATATAGTTAAAAAATATTTTAATAAAGAAAAGAAAAAAAAAAAAGTATTTTATTTGATAAATACAATTATTAAAAATAATAAATTTAAAAAAAAAGAAATAATGTTATAAATTATAAAATAATTAATTTAATTAAAAAATTAAATATAAAATGTATAAATTAAATAAAAAATATAATTTAATAAATTATATATTTTAATATATGATATTTTTTTATATTTTCTTACTTTATAAAAAGTTATAAAATAAAGTTTTTTTACTTTTTATAAAATTATAAAGTAAAATTTTTTTATTTTTTAAAAAATTATAAAACGTATATTAATAATTTTAATATATAAATAACTTTATAAATTTTAAAATAAAATCATTAATAATTAATTTAAATTATTTTAAAAAATCTTTAATTTAATAATTATTTAAATCATTATATTATTATTATTATTTTTAAATTAAAACTTTAACTTTATAATATAAATAAAAAGGTTAATTATTTTAATTTAATTATTAATAATGGTATTAATATTTATATAATTATTTATATAATAAATTTTAAATATTATAAAAAAAACATTTAATATTATATTAATATTAATTATAATAATATTATTTAATGAAATTAAATTATATATTATAAATTATTAAAATATTATTAATAAAATTATATAAATTATTATAATAATAAATAAAATTTTATTAAATAATTATATATATAATTATTAAATGTTATTAATAAGTTATTAATTATTATTAATGGATTATTAATTGTTATTAATATATTATTTGGTATTATTAATATGTTATTAAAAAATAATATATTATTATTAATAATAAGTATAATTTAATGTGTTTAAAATAAGATAAAATGGGATAAATATATTATTATTTAAGTTAATAATGTTATTATGGGAATATATTTTTTTAATAAATAATAATTTTTTTATAAATAATAAAATAATTTATTATAATTAAAGAAATATTTATTATATATATTATAAAAATTTTTAATTAATAAAAAATAATTATGTTAAAATGGGTTATTTTATTATAATTATTATTTAAGTAAAAAGAAATAAAATTATTAAAAATAAGTTTAAAAAATATAATTTAATTAAATAAAATATAATTAAACGGGATAAATTAAAATAAAAATTAAAAATTATTTATTATAAAACCGTTAATTAAATTTAAGATATTTAATTAAAAAATATTTTCGGGAAAAATAAAAAAATTATTAAAATAATTGTTTAAAAGAAAGTTATAATTAAAATTAAAATTTAATTTATATTTATTTAAAAAATATTTATTCGTTAAGTAATTATTTAAAAGATATTTATTTATTTTTGAAATATTATTAATATTTATTAAATAAATTTAAAATTATAATAATTATTAATATTATTAATTTTAATTTTAATTTTAATAATTTTAATAATAATTTTTTTATTAATTTTTATAATTGCGTTAATTTAATTAATAAAGTTAATTTTATTAATTCTAATATTAATTAAAATTTTATTAATATTATTAATTTTATTAAAACAATTAATTAAGTAAGTTAATTTAATTAATTTTTTATTAATTATTATAATTATTATAATTATTATTATTATTACCATATTATTAATAATTAAAGTACGTTTAATAATTACTTTAATTATTATTATATTATTTATTAAATTAAAAATGATAATAATATAATTAATTTTAATTACAATATTATTAATTATTATTTTTATTAATAAATAAATTATAAAAATTATTTTAAAATTATTTACTATAATATGTAAATTATATTAAAACTTAAAATTAATAATTATTTAATTTAAGATAATTTTTAAGAATTATAAAATATATAAATAAAATAAAATTTTACAAAATAAATTTATAATTATTTAAATAATTAAAAAATTATTCCATAATGGTATTTATTATAAATCTTTATAACTATAATTAAATATAAATATTAAAAATATTAAAAATATTTAATAATTAATTAAAAAAAAAAATTATAATCTTTAACATTTTTAATAATATTATATATAAATAATTATAAATTTTTACTTTTATAAAAATTTAATATTATAAATTTATATTTTTATAAATTTAATATAACTTATATATTTTACTTTTTAAATCGAATAATTAAAACGCAAACAATTAAAATAATATTTTTTATTTAAAAAATTTATTTTTTAAAATTTAATAATTTAATTATTAACTAATTTTATATAATTCTTTATAAATATATTATTTAAATTTATTTAATTTTAATATTACCATAAAATATAATTAAATTTATAAAACAATTTATAAAAATATAAATATTAATATAAATTATATATTTATTAAAAATAAAAAAGTTAAAATTTTTAATATTTTTAAAATTAAAATTAAAATAATTAACATTTTTAATTTTAAAAGATTTTTTATTACTATTATTAATATTATTATTATTATTATTATTAATATTATTAATATTATTAATTTAAAAAATTTAATTAATAATTTAAATTAAAATTATTATAATAATTATAAGTTAAACATTAAAATTTAAATATTATTAAGCTTAATTATTATTTTTATTATTTAAAATTATTATAAATTATAATTTAATAAATTATAATTAAATTATAATTTAAAAATATTTAATTAATTTAAATTTATTAAAAAAAATATATAATATTTTAATAATAAAAAATAATTATTTAATTAATAATAATTAAGTAAATAATATTATAAAAATTTAAATAATATTTAATATACTTAAAAATAAATATTAAAATTTAATTTTTAAAAGTTATTTTACGAATAATATAAAAAATTATTTTAATAAAAACTTAAATTTATCGTTTAATAATTTTTATATAATTAAAAAATAAAATATTTAAAAATTATTTAAAATACAATTTAATTATTTAAGAAATAAATTTAAAAAATTAAAATATTATAATTTTAATAGGGTAAATATTAATGATTTAATAAAAAATAATAATATAAATACTTTTAATAAATTAAAAAATAATTTTAAATAATATTTTTAATATTTTTTTTTTTAATGATATAAAAAAATAAAAAATAATTTAGAAAATTTAATTTATTTAATTAGATAAATAATGTTAATATTATTTAATAAATTTAAAATTTTATGGATAAAGTTTTAAAAAAGTAAAAAATTATTAATAATTTTTTAAAAAAATTACAAATTTATAATAAAAATAATAAAACGGGTAAAAGAAATATTAGCATTAAAAATTGATATTATATTAAGATAATAAATTTTGTAAAATTAAAACAATTGTTTTATTTATAATAATGTTTAAGATAATAATATAAAAAATTGTAAAATAGTAAAAATAATAAGATTAAAAAGGATTAATTTTTAAATCGTATCGGTTAAAAAAAGAATAAAAAAAAAAAGAAAAATAATATTTTAATTAAGTAATAATCCGATATTTATAAAATAAAAATAATAGTTAATAATATTATTATTTAATAAATTATTAATATAATTTATTAAAAAAAATAAATAAATAATTATTAAAATAGTTTTTAAAATAGTTTTTTAGTTTTTGGGGTTTAATAAAATTATTCAAAATTATTAATAATATAATAAAAAAAAAATAATTTTAAAATAAAAATAATAATTTTTATAATATTAATAATTTTAATTTATTAAATATAATAATTTTAAAAATAATAAAACAAGTGAAATTATTAATTATTATAAAATAATTAAATTTAGAATTTTGAAATTATATAAATAAAATATTTAGAAAAAAATTTAACTTTAGGAGAATATTAAATATATGTGGGTATTAATCTAGTGGGTCCGGTGGATCTTTCCACGACACCATAGTTGCATGTCTTGTCCTACATTATGTACATCCGTTGGCCAAGTACATGTATAAGTATATCCAAACAGCCACGCTTTGGAAAATACCCGTTCAGCCTTACATGTATATTAGGTAAGTAGAAATCACAGGTAAAAAATAGAATAAAACACATACTACAAGCAGACTTGAGTATAAAGCAGAAATAGGTATACACCATATTATATTACATGTACAACGTAACCTCGTTTCCTACACCACCACCTACTGCTCGAACCCTAGCCCCAATCTCCAAGGGGCTGCCCTCGAATATCACAAACTCCCTGGAATCATCGCTTCCTTTCAGTCCGAGTAGCTCATACACATTATCCGAGACCAGGTCTAAGGCATCTTCTTCACTAAGCTTACCCTGGCTGTTTTTATACGCGATGCCGGCGAGTAAGCCTACGTCGCGCACCAGCCAGTCCTCATTAATACCAATAGCTACACGAACTCCAGCCTCAACAAGCCTGTCAACCGCAGTACCGTTTGTTAGAGGTGCACCGGTCAACGCCCGCCGTTGATCCCACGAGTCGCGATAGGCGAGCAAAGGGCTAAGCACAACGCCCACATTCGCTGCTGCGAGCTCATCTGCTAACAGGAAAGACTCGGCACCTCCAATGATGACGAGAGAGATACCACCACTACCTCGAGAAGAAGTAATGGCTTTATCGACAGACTCTTTTACTTTTAAGAGCGTAGCGATGACATCCGCGCTGTGAACAGTGATGGCTAATGGTAGAGAGCCTTCGATTACTTTACTTAAAAATGCCGCTTCGGTGTAGGGGTCTGTAGTGGTAGAATTGGCGGTTGAAGCCTCGAGCAGCTTGTGGCGTAGCGCATTGACAGCGTTCGATATCGAAGTGCTACCTCGCTTAGCGCTCAGATCCAGTGTATAATGAACCGCTGCGTCATCGGCAAATATAGCGCCCTCGTCAAGAGCGTGCTTCGCAGCAGTACGGAAACCCACGCTGGTACCCTGGTGAGTGGCCTGTCCCGAATATTTGGGTGCCGAGATGGCCCTGGTTACACCGTATTTATGCGCGTAATGTAGTTTCTTAGTCTCAAACGACAGTCCGTCGATACCTCGGCTGAAGATCTCTGGACTGCCTCCATTATCAGTATCCGATTCAGCGTCAATGCCATTCAGTCCTAGCAGAGAACCGAAAACTGTGAACGGCTTTGTCACATGGCCGTTTTTGAGATTAATGGTTTTAACTCCTGATTTAGAAGCCGTCTCAAGCTCAGCCTCACAGTTTCCAGCACAGCTAATCTTACCGCCTGAAATCACGACAGTAAAATTGTCGTTGTCCGAATTGTGTTGTAGAGATGATAAAAACGACTTAGAAATTCCCGTAAAGACTACGTCGTCCGCAAGAACCGACTCTTCTGTAGTAGTAGGAACCTCAAGCTCGGAGTTATGAGGGGTAGTAAACGGTTTTTTCAACTCGACAGGATCTTCGAATTGTGCCGTTCCATCTATCCAAACTTGGACCGGCGCAGCTCCGACGCTCAGCGGGTCACTATCCCACACGACAACGTCGGCGTCGAACCCAGGCTTAACTTTGCCTATTCGCTCTCCAAGACCCAGTCGCTCAGCCGGCGCTGTTGTTACTGAAGCCAAGGCGGCATGGTAAGGCAGCCCATAGCCGAACGCCTTTGCGGCCTCAAAAACGACATGCTGCGCATTCAAAACTGGGTTATCGCTTACGTATATAGGAGTGAGCCCGTTATCATACAGGACTTTGCCGGCGTATTCAGACCCAATGTAGGCTTCAGCCTTGTACCACATGTTATCAGCAAATAGAGCCGATGCAGGTGGTGTATCGCCGTATGCTCGTTTGAGAACTTCAGGGACAAGGAATGTTTGGTGAGCATGGTGAAAAGCCCGAATTGGGAACTTGAACTCATTGGTATGGTCTACGAATGCTTCCAGATCTGGAACTGTGTAGCAATGCGTATTAACATGGACTTGTCCACGAAGCACAGCAGCTAACGTCTCCCACTCCAAGTCTTGTGGCAGATAACTGTCCATCTGTTCGATACCGATAGACTCAGCCAGGGTGCACCAGTCATTCTGAGCTTGAACCTGCTTTGCGGCTTGCTCGAAAGCGTGTCGGAATTCCCAAGACTCGCCAAGCCGACTAGTAGGTCCATGCTCGCCAACTTTACCGTAGGTTCGCTTAGAATTCTCGCCGCACGCCATCTTGATGTACCTCCAAGTGTGGTCTGGGTCAGCTAGTAGGTCATTTATCGAAGTCTCGTTGCGACCGTCGGGCTTGCCAACGGCATGTTTGATAACGAAGGCTTCGCCACCAATGTTGTTGCTGGATCCAGGCAATATTAAGCTTGTCGTTACACCTCCAGACTTGATGACCTGGATCTGATGGTCAAATATATTGATACCATCAATAGAACGGATGTAAGGAGTGATATTGGAGCCCATCTCGTTGGTATCATCGTTTCCAGCTAACTCCGGTAAGCTATCAACGCCAGCATGGCTATGCATGTCAATGATACCACTCGTAAGCCGACGACCTTTGGCGTCCCATACCAAGGTATCCGATGGGAGCGAGGCAGCATCAATATCCTTCCGGACTTCTTTGATAAGCCCATATTCCAATAGAACGTCGACATTTACCCACGAAAATCCTTTGCCGGCGCGTGCATCCTCATCACTAGTCCCCTCGACGGGCTCTCCAATCCAAACGGTGGCGTTCTTGATGAGAGTAGGCTTATACCCATCAACGTAGCGCGCGTTCCGCTCACGGCCAAGGCCAATCGGATCTTGAGGCTTGGAGCGCAGCTTGGCACAAGTCCTTAAGTTCTCGCTCAACTTTTCTATAGATAGTTGGGATACTGAGTGGCCCTTTGGGCCAACGTCCATTTGTATCCATTGCGCGTAGACGATAAATGCGAGGCACGTCAAAGCGAAGTACTTAATAGCTCGAGAACGCCGTACAGACCGGCGCCCGCGCCAATCCGGTGTGGCCACGGCACTGTAAGGAGGAAGCTCTCCTTTCCCGTACTCCATTTCTTCCGATGCAGTTTGCTATGTTCGGATGAAGGAGTAGGAAAGAGAAGAGAAGGAGAGAAGGAAAGTTTAAGGGAGGCTGGTGTTGATCTTCGGGGAACCTCCAATAACCCCACGATCTTGGACAAGAACTGACCAATCGGAAAGGGTTTCAGCACGACTTACAAGGGGTGGTTAAGCTCGCGACACCCCACTAAGATAACGACACCAACTACCGGAAAATTAGCTTAGTTGAAGCTTTACGAGTGTCAGTCTAATCTAGATAAACAATGGATGTTCCTAGTCTCCCTATTTACTGAAGGCAGACGGAATCAACAGGACCCTATAGTACTCCTTGGAAAACGGTCTGGCTACTCCAAATTCATTATTTACGCGCCTTAGAACGTGTCCATACACCCAGGGGTCTTAGTCATGTATATCATAGCGATGTAGGAAGTGATTACGACTCTATCAGCGACGTCCTTATGAAGAGAGCTGAATCTGGTAAACCCGATTTGATATTAGAAAAGTCACTTATGGGACTATTAACAAAGGCACCGAGAAGTAATATGGCATAGCTAAGTGTGCCAGTCTGCAAATCATTGATCATTAATGCGAGCGTCCATTATTATGCACCTGCTGATCTGTAAAGGCAAAGGCAAACGCGTTGCCGTACTGTTATGTTGCTGCCAACCTTTAAAGGTAAAGCGCTCTTGGTAATTAGTTACAGGAGTTTCTCAAGTTTTTTTTTAATTCTTTATTTTTTTAATTTTTTTTCTTTTGTTATTTTCTCGCAAGAAAGCAAACGATCTCCTCTCTCTCCTCCACCGTCCCCTTTGGCCTAACGGCCCCTGCCTCAGGAGGAATACTCAACTCCTGGGCCATCCTTTCCTATCCCCATTACCACCTTAGTGGCGGCGGCGCTCTTCCTCATCTCCCTCATCCTCATCCGGCGTGGGGAGAGGGGGGGCAACAAACGACGGCTTCTTCAGCACCTGGAAGGCGCGGCGAAGCGAACCAGAGAAGCTGGCGGCAGTTCGGAGGGTAGCCGAGCCGGCGGAGTCCGACTGCTGGGAGCTGCTCTTTCGCACCTCCTTCTCGGCCTTCTGGGCGGCCCTGGCTTTAGCCTTCTCCTCCTTCTTCTGGGCACGCTCCTTCTCCCGCTCCTGTCGCTTCTGGCGGCGCTCCTCGTCGCGGCGCTTCTGCTCCTCCGGATCAACGGGCGAGTAGAGGAATGGGCCCGGGGCCGGCTTCATGACAAACTGGTCGTCGGTGGTGAGCCACATCGGGTTGTTGGAGATGTTGCTGGCCGGATGGGAGCCGGTTCGCGAAGGGCGGCTCGCGTTGGAGCTGAGGGCGGAGGGCACACGCGGTGCAGGCTCGGGAGAGACGTGCTGGGGTGCGTGGTGCTGGGGTACAAGGTACTGGGGTACGTGATTCTGAGGTACGTGGTTCTGAGGTACGTGATCCTGGGCTGCGTGATGCTGGGCTACATGATCCTGGTGTGCGTGATTCTGGGGCGCGTGATGCTGGGGCGCGAGCTCGTTCTCATGCACCTGCTCATGCTGGTGCTGGTTCTCGTGCTGTGCAACTCCCTGGTTCATAATGTTAGGGAGGCTCGGCGCGTCATAGAAGAGGCCATGGTGAGGAGCGCTAAGTGCGTCGTGGAAGAGGCCGTGGTGAGGTCCATGGTTAGGAGCGTGATAGAACGGGTCATCCTCTAGTAGGCCGCTAGCTTGAGCAGGATTCTCCTCGAGATTGATAGCACGCGTAATCTCCTCGTAGATTCGGTCCTCCGCTGTAGTGTTGTGCGCGTGGAGCTCGGCACTGCTCTAGAATGCCGAAATTCCGGGGGCGCGCAGGATGACCTGGTGTCGAATAAAGGTTCGCAAGCCGGCCTCAGTTCGGAGGGGCTGCTGGTACAGACTATGCTGCAATGCTGCTAGGGCGACTGGGCGACTGACTCGGCCACTATAATCGTCGGCCTGAAATTCAGTCATCTCATCGCGGATGATAGCTCGGATGTGCTCGCTGTTAAGGGCTCGAGTAGGAGTGCTCGCCGCGATAATGGACGAGGGGTGGATCTGGTCAGTACCTCGACGGACACGGCGGGATTGTGGGCGTTCGGCAGCCTTAGCCTTGGGCTTGACGGGCTCATCAATATCCGAATCTTCAGAATCTACCACTCGATGAAGCTTGCGGTTACGGGCTCGTTGGTATCGCTCGACCAGAGGAGTGTTGGGCTCCTGGCTAGACGGATAGTTCTCAGCAATTCGCTGAAGCTCCGCGGTCGCGTCCATCACGCTTTGGGGAGTCGCTGTAGGAATTAAACGTTAACTTAATATCCAACGAGCATAAATAATTATAATAACTTACTGTGAGAACGAGAGATACTCTTTCCTTCGTTGCTTGCCTCACGATGGACTAGAGGGGATTCTGTTGGTTGAGGTCGTAAGCTTGTGGACCAAAATGGAGAGAAATATTTAGTGGAACACGGAGGGGGTTTTAGATAAGTGCATACCTGAAAGAATCTGGGGAGGAGATTCGGTCACTTTGTCGTCTTTTTCTCCTTCCTGGGCCTTAGGTAAGTGCTGCGAGGATGAGGAGTGCGAGGGCTGAGAAGGCTGCGAAGGCGAGTGCTCGTTGGACGAATGTTCCGCAGGCGGGTGCTCAGGGCTTCGGTCTATTTGCTATTAGATATTTCTCCCGATGCACCTTGAGAAATAAAAAGAAAAAGTAAAAATAACTTACCGTAATAATCAGAAGAGCTATGGGCATCCATCGTGTTGGAAAAACCCGGAATGGAGATTTCTTTGACTAGGTCTTGAATCTCTTGAGTAGTGACTCGAGGTATGCGAGGACCCTCTGGGTTGTCCTGGATAATACCTAGCAGTTCAGCTTCTGACTGCGAGCTAAGAGAGTAGGCAGAAGAGGACTCGTAAAGTGAACTACTATCGCCAAATGAAGGGAATCGCACCGTGTCTGCCGTTAATCGTGGTCTAGATGCCAAATCCTCTGCAGGCACACCAGTTGTTGTTTCTTCGGCTTGCAAATTGCAGCTTTCGGCTAGTTCTTCTGCAAGTTCGACTAACTCTCCAAATGATTTGCTTAAAGGAAATGCAGAAGGTCCGGAATGGAGGGGTTGGGTCCTTTAATGTTTTGTGCACTGGGAGGCTGTCGAGGTGGGGGAGGTGGTGGTGGAAAGTTGGGTGGTGGGCAAGGTGGCTGTAATTGAAGTCGCAAAGGTAAAGGTCGAAGTGCACGATCTGGGTCAGTTTTGACTTTCTGACTAGAACCAATGGTGCGATTGGAGTTGCCGGCATTCTTCTTGTCGTCATTCTTCTTGTCGTCAGTGCTCTGATCGACGATGCCCTGGTCGTCGACATTCTTCTCTTCGGCGACACGAGGGTTGTCGCTGACATGAGGGCTATCGGCGACGCGGTGATAGTCGCTGACATACGTTCGACTATCAAATCCTCCATAGCGGGCAAAACGTCTACGATCGACAATGAAGCCAGAGTCAGGATCGGGTTCAGGGGCACCGAGATATCCAGGACTGACAATAGCCCGAAGCCCGGCAACATGGTCCTCAACCCCTAGATAGCTAGGGCTATCTGATCTTTGTCCTTTACCTTCTTCCCTTAGTGTATCTACTTCTTCTACTGATACATCTGTAATTTTCACAAGAAGTGTTAGCTTGGGTTCCTTGGTTCACTTCATAGGTCAAAGCAACATCTTGTGGCAACTTTTAATTAGAGGACATACCTTCACAACTTCTATCATTGTCTCTGTGTAACCTCTGACCCCTGATTCCACCTCTCATGCCTCCTGCATTGCTGGAAGGACTAATAATACGCCTAGTAGGCTTCGGGGAGTCACTTCCTAGGCTTTCCACATCCCCATCGAAGGATGAGCGATCAGGTAAGATAAACTTTACACTTCGCGACGAAGGAAGTTTGGAGCTAGAGGATGTTGCAAGGCATGACTTCTGTGTCGATGGAGGGTTATGTACAGAAGATGAAAGAGGAGTCTTCTTCTGAGTCTCTTCTGGGCCCTCTTCCGTGTCCTCTTCCGGTTGGGTGTGCAAACTTGTGGAGGGTGGACTAAAGAGGTATGTCTTTAGAATCAAGGCACCCTCTACGGACATGCCGCCGTCAATAAAGCTCGCGACTGACCTTCTTACAGGTGAGATATTAGCAGCATTGCTTCTAATCTCCTTGGATACCTCCGAATGAGAGCTTGTAGGTGGATTGCTACGGGTCGGGGCAGGGGCATTGCGACGTCCCAGTGTCGGGATAGGGGAGGGTATACTTGACGTCTGGCCTACAACCCGGCTGGTTGCAGGATAAAGACTGTACTTGTGACGTCTTTCAGACATCTTTGACAATGCAACGCGGCGTGATTACGAATCAAGCTGTACCTTGAATGGTATGTTAGCGTTTTCTAAGAGTGATTCTGAGATTGGCTTGTTTTGTAATATTTCAGATGAAAATATAATGAAATAATTAATGACGCCGATATATTAACTCACCATAAGAGATTATCAATATGATAGTAGTCCAGGTTTTCTTAAACGTACGGCGGTCAAAATGAATTATCAACATGTGTTGTAATGGTTAATTGGAATTAGAGTGCGTATGATGTGCGTCGAAATTAGGTCGGCGTATATGATTTAACGGAAAATACGCATGTGCGGACGCACTACAAATTGAAGTGAACGGGGAAAAAAAAAAGTTGTGGGAGAAAAGTTGTTATGCACAACCAAGTCGGCGTGGGGAGGAAGGTATGTGAATTGCAGGAAACTTGGGAGTTACGTATTGGTCAATGCACCGATAGACAAAAGCTACGCCGACGAAATGATAAGGAACAGAAGTCCCTTTCCCAAAAGATTTTGGCAGTTGGACTTGAAGATTTTAGTACTAATTGTCAATTGTTTCCTGGCGCAACCACGTAGATACCAGGCCATTAACGCTACAATATACCATTCAGATTGTTTAAACACTATTTACGAGCATGCCCTTGTTTCCCCGAGGTTGAATTAGTAAAGGTCACTTTTCAATCAGTACATTTTCATAAATGACTACTTAATATCTAAAAAAGAAGAGGGGTTTTCTTTGTTCCTGCAGACTTTAAAATCCATGAGGTGTAAGTTTACAGCTCTTCGTCAGGTGTTGAGGTTCTCAGTGATTAGGAGGTTTAGATACATTGGTACATAATTATTCTGGGCACCACTTAGATTCCAAGATATACGGCGGACCGTCAGACGTTACAAAAAAGATTAACAGGGGGGCGGACTAGAACCCGGCTGGGTGGATAGGGCTGCGCCACTCCCGAGAAATCTTAGAAGGCCTCCGATAAGTGTGGCTCGTAAAAGGAAGGGGAGAACGCAATCTCCCGGGCTCCTATTCGCGACTTCTTCCCGTGTTTTGTCACGTTTCCCTTCAATTCTTCGGGGCCACATGAAAGCTTGCAGGTCACTTTAGCTTTAGCTCTCTTCATGACAAACAATTCTTTTCACGATGCTGCCGAGACTAGTGAGCCGGATTAATCCTTTTAGAGGGTCAGCATATAAGCGCCTCAATGCTACGTCGACACGCGCTGGGTTGTTGGTTTGGCCCCCACAGCGATCGTTCTCCACAACAATGACTATGAGGTACCAGATTGGTCAGGAACCAGAGGCGAGACAGTCTTTATTATCTAAAATGGGAGAGTCCGCGGCTACTACTCTTGCTTCGGTCGTAGTTTTAGGTGTTGGCTTCGCCGGCGCTGGTTACGCCTATCATCAGTTGTACAAGTGGCTGCAGCTTCAGAAGATTCACCACGCGTTCGAGCCAGGGGCCGAGCCAATTTTGGCATTGGCTGGGAAAAATGTACCGGCACCACCTAATTGGGTCGTCCGAGAGGAGCAGTCCAGAATAGACGATATTATTTCAGCGGCAGAGACAGGTCATTATTATCTTCTGATGGGCGATAAAGGGTGCGGAAAAAGCAGTATGCTGATCGAAGCTATGAGAAAAGTGGATGGAGATGGTTGCGCCATGTTCGAAGCATCTAACAGCGTCGAAGTATTTCGCATAAGACTAGGCAAGGCAATCGACTACGAGTATCATGAAGATTATATCGGAGGTTACTTCAGCGAGCGCGGTCCCAGAGAGTCCACGGCGCTTCTCGACATAGAGAGGGCGATGAATAAATTGGAGAAGGTGGCGCTGATACATCGGGCCAAGACGAATAAACCCTTACTTCTCATCATTAACCAGATTCATTTAATCCGAGACGACGATGAAGGCAAAGACTTAATAGAACTACTTCAGCACCGAGCAGAAGCCTGGTGTGCTTCAAACCTGGTTTCGGTCGTTTTCGCAACCGACGATTATTGGGTCTATGAACGACTCAAAAGGCGTGGCACAGAGCGGATGGTTGTCATGCCAATTAATGATCTACCAAAGCCCCAAGCAATAATGGCATTGCAGAAATATCGACACCGTTACTTCGCGGAAGACGTAGATACGTCTATCCTAGAAGAGGTCTACGATAGAGTTGGTGGTCGGCTCTCCTTTCTAAACCGGGTAGCCAAGTCGCCCGATATGCTTGATACGTGCGATCGCATTAAAGAGATCGAGAAGACATGGTTCTTAAATTCCTGCGCCATACTTGGATCAGAGATGGACGATGACGTAATGGATCAACAAAAGTTCTCGGTGAGTTTTCCCTTGCATTAGCTATTAAATATTTTCCGCGAGCGTAGGCCTGTAATATAAGGCAACGAGCATGGCAGCCACGTGGTATTCGTGTATACATTATCCCCCACCTTTATGTCTTCTTCTAATGACCATCCTATCTACCAAAGATTTACTAACCATTCACTACAGTCTGCTTCTATGGTACTCGCCTTAGCTCTTGTCGACCAAGAAGATGAGATGGAACAAACCTACGACCCAGAGAAAGGACATATTCTCCCATATTTCCCAATGCACAAGGCCCAAGAAGTCATGACTCGAGCGGATTTTATCCGGGAGCTCGACCGATTAAACTTATTTACCATAGACAGCGAAGCTCACGTACGTGCTAGCTCCGTGCCCATGCAACGCGCGTTTAAGGAGATATGCAGCGAACCCGGGTTCCGAGAATTTCTGCAAGATACTCTGGATCGTATCGCTGCTATTGAGAGTTTGGGTCGCACAAGGGAATTGGTCGCAAAAGACCTAGTCCTCGGCGGGAAATACCGCATTTCGACCCCTATTAGCTTGGACGGTAGAGTCGAGGTTCGATTAGACCAAGGAAAGAAAGATTAAGAGTTGGGAAGAATCCCGATGTGTTTTTTTAACCACCACGCTATATGATCGCCAGCTGCAAGGCCAGCTTTTTCTTTTGTTGAATGGAAAGGGCATAGAGTTTGTATCAGTACTGTACCATATCACGCGCCGATGTCTATAACTATTTTCTCTGTATATCATATTCTATCTGCAATTTACAACCCAGTTAAGATCATTTTTGATGCTAGGCATCTTACAGGCGGCGCCCCGCGGTTCCCACAGTTCATAGTTCGAAATTTAGACAGATATATTTTTTTCTTCAATTTATATATGGGTGATTGTTGGAATATGTACACTTATCCGAATTCTCACAATAAAAATCAGTGGTCAATGAGATATATCACCTATTGTTAAACTCCATCAGTATCACATTGAAGGCAGCTCCTAACTGGTCCATCCCGCTACCTAAGTACACATGCTACCTACTGGGATCCCAGATGGGATATTCCAAGCAAAAGACAATCCTAGTATGCAAACATGTGATCTGGGATATTGCTAAGGGAGACAGACTTTAACATATGAATGAACATTGGTCCAAAATTCTTGCGTGTACGTTGCCCCCTTAACCTTTGTAGTTGGTAATTTCGATGTAAAAGTCTGAATTTGATAAAGTTAATTAGTATGAAATTGTATGACGTTTCAATGATGCGTACTGCATCACTTCGTTGACTAAGAACGGTTTACGGTAGATGATAAGTAATTGTATGTTGTTCTTGATCCAAGTCCAAAAGCATTTTGGTATTGCTCTACACTTTTAACTATTATTATGGCATCGGGAAACTTGGTTTTCAATTGTGCACTTGCGACTGGTGGTGCAGGGGGAATTGGAAAGGCTCTCTCGGGATATTTCATATCGAAAGGCAAAAAAGTCATTATTGCTGGTCGAACAGAGTCAAAGCTTAAGGACGCGGCCGAGGAAATAGGTGCTGCTAGGTATTATGTTCTCGACACAGGTTCAATATCCGATATTCCACCATTCGTTAAACAAATCACTACTGATCACCCTGAGCTTGACTGCATTGTCAACAACGCTGGTGTTCAAAGGCCCCTACAAGTTCAGAAACAAACGTCCGAAGATTTCTTGGCCAAGGCTGACAACGAGATTGACATAAATATTCGCGGGCTCTTCATCTTACAGTGGAACTTCTGCCTCACTTAAGGTCCAAGCCACAAGCTCTGATCATCAATGTGTCTAGTGTGCTTGGATATGTCCCATTCTCTATTATCAACCCGATCTACCATGGCACGAAATCTTGGCTGAATTTCTGGTCAATGAATCTGAGGAGCCAGCTAAAGGATACGGGAGTGAAAGTGGTGGAAATAGCACCACCAACTGTGGCCATGGACTTGCATCGTGAGCGTGAGGACCCTGACGATAACAAAAAGGAAAACAATCCAGATGCACTATCCTTAGGTGAATTCATGCAGGAAGTTTCTGAAAAGTTAGAAAACGGAGAGGAAACTACGAATATAGGTGCGGGAATGAGCGAGCGGTGCGGTGGCGCAAAAGTGGTACAGTAGTTTTGGTGAGATGTACGAAGTATAAGGACGAATCTGATGATAGAATCAGTGAAAAAGGGGGAAAGGAAAAGGGGTCTTACGGACTGCATGATCAATCACATGCAAATGCAGGTATCCGTATGCTGTACGACTAAGTGAGGTAATGCACTAAAGGCAGATGCCGCCTAATCAGTCAAGTTTAGGCCTAATGGGTGGGATGTGTGCAATAAGTACGTAGCACCGCCGCACCGCCACAACGCCACATTCCTCCCTTGAATCTCTGAAACTTAACCCTTGCTTTTCCATTGTGCCTGCCTACATTTTAGTGCGCCAAGAAGCCTGTGGTTACCTAGGCAAAGGCCAAAGTGGGATTGCTTTATTATGACGCACCATTTCTGCTTTCTCCCACCATTCAAACAAAACGTAAAGAAAACAAGATCTGGCGTTGATCGCGCCGCGACGAACCCTGCTGTTTGTAAAAATAATAGGGCTTGTTCTTCGATTGCTTTATGAGAATTAATTCTCTTGCTGAACGATTTGATTTTCTATCGGATCAGTTTATTCTTCTAGAGATTAAGAGACAACATGTTTGTCCTCAAAAATGGTGAGTATTACCCCTCGTCGCCAAGTTGCCAGCCTTATGTGAAGATATACCTTTGTCGCAAACCTCAACAATTATCATTTTCCTAGAAACTAGAACATAGAAGAGTGGCTAACTTGGCTATATAATAGTCGGCAAGTTGATCTTCGGCACTAGCAGCCAAGAATCTATGATCGAGTTGCCTCAAGGTCAATTGTATCTCGTTCGACCATTGTCGCCTAAAGGATACTCCGAGTTGATTTTCAAGGACGCTACTGCCCGAATTCGTCGCACTGGCCAAGACTTTCAGTATCAACTCGTCGTGCAAAGAGTTTACGAAGAAGGTGAAGCCGAATTAGCGGACGAGGAAGGCGAAGACGAAGAGCTTAACGCACTAGCCGCCGAGCGTGACGAGAAGACCTTCTTACTTGACGAGGCTCTTCACTTTCGTGTTGAGGGCAGGGAAGGATCAGAGAAGGTGCTTGCCTGGAAAGACTTGAGCGGAGACGTTGGCGACGTTTACGAATTTGTCTGTGACCCTTCGACTAAATCCGCCCAGGTTGAGGCGTTCGAGCGTATCGCAAGACAGTGTCAGTACGAGCGCAAGTACCGAAAACCTCACTCTACTGCCTCCGCGGCCGACCTACAGCAATTCGTTTTCGAAGAACAGCCTATTCCTCAGGCCAGTCCTATCCACAGTCCAACGCTCGCAAGATCCATTGAATCATCCGACGCCATGTTCCAGCTGAAGAGCGAAGCGAACGCTAGTGCTAAGCGAGATAGTATACCTTCCGCAGCTTCTGTACTTGCAGAATCAGAGCCGGAGACCTATGAAAAGACGGAAGATGATACACACCAGTCGAAGCAGGCGGAGCCCCCGAAACCTCCAGCTCAACCCGAACCCTTGGAGATCTTTGCAATGGAACTCGGGGAGCTGCACTTTTTTGATTTCCCGTCTGGCGCATTTGTCCTCCAAGACTCGTCTGTTACGGCCCAAGTGTCGGACATTGGTAACTGGAACTACTGGCTACATATTGCTAGTGCAGACCGCCAGTGGCTTGGTATTCCTGTTGTTGCCGATATTAATCCGGTGTTCAACTTTGAGTTTCTCTCCTTTATTTTCAATCAGTTTACCGAGGATGGTTCTGCTTATTCCTGGTTGTTGAGATTCAAGGACAATAAGACCCTTGAAAGGTTCCAGGATGGTCTCATGAGAGCTCTCTGGGAGCAGCTGAATGAAGTAAAATGGACCAAGGTCAAAGAGCAGGACCGACAATATGTCTTGGATGCTTTCGAGGATCTAAACATGGAAGATGCACCAATTGAAGAAGAGGAAGAAGAAACAGAAGCCGAGGAACCTGAAGAGGAGGATGCGCCGCAGGATGAGCATTATGACACCGACGAAGAACAAGACGATGTCGAGACCCAGCCCAAGGATCCTTATACCAATTCCGCATTAGCTGTTGGGTACAAGCACGATCGCTCCTTCGTTGTTAGAGGTCCTAGGATCGGCGTATTCAAGCACACCCCTAAGAATCACCTAGAATTCACAACCAATATCTCCAAGGTCGAGACTCCGGAGGGCAAATCTTTCGTCCCCAAGAAAGTCATGTTACACAATGAGGATCGCAACCTAATCCTACAGAACGATACAGATCCCAACAAGTTGTACCGTATGGATCTAGAGTACGGAAAAGTGGTCGACGAATGGAATGTCCACGACGATATTCCGGTTGTCACGTTTGCACCGGAGAACAAATTTGCACAGATGACCCACGAGCCTACTTTCCTGGGTATCTCTCGCAATGCCCTATTCCGGGTCGACCCTCGTCTATCCGGAAACAAGCTGGTTGACTCTCAGCTCAAGCAGTATGCGTCGAAGAATGATTTCTCTGCGGTATCTACTACAGAAAAGGGATACGTAGCTGTCGCCTCCAACAAGGGTGATATCCGACTTTTGATCGCCTCGGTATCAATGCGAAGACTGTGATTCCGGCTCTTGGTGAGCCAATTATTGGTCTTGATGTGTCTGCGGACGGTCGTTGGGTACTTGCGACATGCCGTACATATCTACTACTCATCGATGCTTTACAAAAGTCCGGAAAGAACGAGGGCAAACTAGGCTTTGAGAAGCCATTTGCTGCGGATGCTAAACCCCAACCTCGTCGTCTGGCACTAAACCCTGAGCATGTCGCTCAATTCCATCACGAAACAGGAAAGGGCGTCTCATTCACCCCGGCTCGTTTCAACACAAGCAAGACAAACAACGAGACGTCCATCATCACCGCAACCGGCCCATACATTGTGGATTGGAATCTCGAAAAGGTTGTTCGTGGCTCAAAGGCACCATACATCATCAAACGCTACGAGGATACCGTCAAGGCAGATGACTTCAAGTTTGGTACCGACCAGAATGTCATCGTTACCTTACCAAACTGGGTGAACATGGTTGGCAAGCAGCACCTCAAGAAGCCTACGAGAGAGAGTATCGCCGGTGATTTCCAACGATTGGGCACACCGAGACAAAGCTCGGGACGGATCGGTACACGGGCGAGCGGTCGCTACAAGCTTGGTAAAGATGATGTGGTAAATTCACCGTACTAAGTCTAGGCTTCCGAGAATGTGTCAAATGGATGGTTCTGCAATCGTTTTATTTGTTATTCCTAAGTTACCCTCGTGTTAAGGGCGGGATCGCACTTTTCCTACGATACATACCCCAGTGGCGTTTGGAAGGGCCGGAAACTGGTGTTTATTCATTCACCTGATACGAGTCATTTTTGCTTAAGGTGATACCTGATTCTCATCGCGCGATATTGGCGATCTCGTATCAGATAGGTAGCCAATAATTGACTTTATTGATATTTCATTCGTAAATATTTCATGTGTTTTAATCTAGAGTATATCTGCGTTGCTTTACGAGCCGTACCGTACGATTTAACTACAACCTAAGGGATGGTAAGATGATTTACCCATCTGTCCGAACAAATCGTGCCATTTTTGCTCCAATATTTTTTATATGACTAGTAGAAGTTTATCGCCATAGTTTTCTGTAGTACTACGCTTAGGAATCCTTCCTATTGGCCTTTTCTATCCTCTTTTGATTTCAAAGAAGCACCCACATGTTCTGAGCTTCCAAGAAAACACTCGGAAACACGCGGTATAGCTTGCGATTTCTTATGGGAACCAAATTATTACATGCGTGGCTTGTAGAGCGTGGGATTCGTTCGTTAAGGAGTACAAGATAGTATATAGTTAATAGTTTGGAGTCTCGCTCGGCGAATTACTTATATGAAAACTCCTGCGCGGTGTCATCATACTTACGAAAGCTACGAACGACGTAGGTAGCATTGAACAAGGCGAAAACGATAGGGATGGAAGATTATATATAAATGAAATCGGAAAGGATAAAAGGCTTGTATCTATGCGTGTAATGTAGCAGACTTCTGAGACAGCTTGGCAGAGCTGCACACAATTCTAATTTACGACGCTCCGAAATGAAATTACCATGTTACCAGACTATCAGCAGCGAGCGAAAGAGTTACGAAGTAGTATTTAGGCCGGGATGTCGTGGTGTAGTTGCTATTGATTTACGAGTATTCCTGCTCCTTGGATTTTCCCCAATACCGTAAAAGATCGCGCAACTTGCATTCAGCCAAAAAACTACATGTAGCCTGCGTCGCAACCATGCGACATTGACGATCATACTACGTAGCTAAGACAGGTTCGCGGCATTATGATAGCTCACTGGAGCTCTTTGTTTTTTCGGAGACTAATAATATTGTGAGATGTGGTACCGAATGTGGTGAACCGCTCACCTGTCTCTACCCCTTTTATTGCGTTGCCTACTTGTCTCCGGGTTGAAGATAGGCAGTACCAAGAACCCAATACACCGGTATGTCTCGTTATCGTGGTGTTATCACATGTCTTCGAGCGTCTCAATGCAACTATCCCCATCGAGACGTCCCGCGCCGCCGCTGACCCGGTTCGACCGAGATCCTGTTTAGGACGCGTTCATGAGACCACGTTTTCGGGTGAATGATAGGTTGCGGAGCTTGGGAGATCTCAATGCCGTAATTATAAGCTTAAGATCTGGGATACCCAGATGTAGTACTGATTATCTTATTATTTGTGTGATTCTAGAGTAAGAAAACATTTACAGGACGATCTTGTGCGCGTCCTTTCGTGACGCTGTGTTTTCAGGCCAAACTATCCCTTACCACTGTCACTCCTTATTTTGATCATTTCGTTCGTCGTTTACTAGCGATCTCGCTATGACGAGATCACCCCATTTCCTTCCTCTGGCGGCGCTGCTGCTCGTAGTGCAGGTGGTCACTCCGGCCCATGGTATTCCCAACTGTCCATATCCGGGTCCAGCATTTCCAAAGCCGACAGCACTGGCCTCGTCCGATATAATTAAAACAGCAATCGCAAACCTGACAGCGACTTTCGACGCGCGGGGCATGGATCCGAAAACAAACCCAAATGGCACATCGTGGTCGATTCAAGTATTCTCTGCATCTGATCCGGATGAAGACGAGCCAGTATGGAGTCACTATCACACAGCCACAGACCTGTTGGCAGCTGATACGCCCGGTGTAAAAAGTATCGACGGAAATACTGTATACCGGCTTGGTAGTGTTACGAAGATTTTCACCATTCTGACGTTCCTGGTCGAAGCGGGCGACACGTATTGGAACACGCCCGTTACGCAATGGGTCCCGGAGCTAGAACTACTTGCCGGAAAAGCGCAATATGATCCTGTTATGAATGTTGACTGGGATAGCATTACGCTACAGGATTTAGCGAGCCACTTGGCGGGTATCGTGAGAGATTGTAAGTACTTTCTGTTGAGGTTTCAATTTATGACAGTCGGGAGGACTGGGGAGTCGGACACAAGGGAAATAGGAGGCTAAAATGTAGAAGGACTACTAAATTGAGACTTTGGAACTAACTTACCAGATGCCATTGAGGGAGAACTGACGCAGGAGCACAACCAAACCGTTCTAGAATCTCAGGGCTTTCCGCCAGCACCTATGAACGAAACGCCAGTTTGCGGAGAAGCCATAAAATGTACTCGTGCACGTAAGTCAACGCACGCTCCTCTACATCGGGGAAGGAATTCGAAGAGATCAAGAAAGCAAAGATAATACACAAATAAGAGATGAGCTTTAAAATAGCTAACGGGATACTTGCCAGAATTCTTCACCGGTCTGGGTAATGTCCCACCATCCTTCTCACCGTCGTGGACAACAGGATATTCCAACGCCGGGTACCAAATATTATCCTACGCTCTCGAAGCCATCACGAAGAAGCAGTACGCGGACATGCTGCAGGCGGACATCATCGACAAGCTCGAACTTAAAAACACCTTCTACCAGAAGCCCGACGACAAGCTGGGTGTTATCCCCCAGGGCCAAGAGGACAATTGGTCGTTTAGTATCGGCGAGGCGAGCCCGTATGTTTCTTCCAGCCTTAACATCACTCTTTATGTTCCCTAGTAATCCGTCGTGCACTTTTTCCTACCCTTAAATCCGAAATATAGCGATGCGACAATACTAACATCACAGCGAAGGACCGGAAACATGTACTCCTCCGTAAGCGACCTATCGCGTCTCGGCCGCGCCATCTTCCGGCACACGCTCCTCCCACCCGCGCAGACGCGGCGGTGGCTCAAGCCGACAGCGCTGACGTCCGACATCCACGAGGGGATAAGTTCGCCGTGGGGGATCCGGCGCATCCCGCTTCGCGACGGCAGCCGCGTCGTCGACGCGTACAGCAAGGCCGGCAGCATCAACGTGTACATGTCTTTGCTGGTGCTCCTGCCCGACTACGACGTGGGCATCACGGCCCTGCTGGCGGGTGGGTGGCCGGGGAATTCGAACTGGGACATCGCGGACGCCATCGGCAAGGTCCTGCTACCCGCACTGGAGGAGACTGCGCGCGAGCAGGCGGATGCGTCGTACGCGGGCACGTACACGGCGAATGAGGAGGGCCTGAACAGCAGTTTGGTGCTGAGCACGGACGCGTCGCGCCCGGGGCTCGGGATTGAGCGGTGGATTAGTAATGGCACGGATATGATTCCGATCGCGATACGGTACACGCTGAACTACAACGTGACGGCGCCTGCGATCCGGCTGTATCCGGCTGGGCTGGAGACGCAGCCTCAGGGACAACAGGGGACGAGGAAGATAGCGTTTAAAGCCGTGGTGGAGAACCTCGACTTGAAGGATCATAGTGGCGATATGTTCTCGACGAATTGCGGTACGTGGGTTGGTCAAACGACGGCTGTGTATGCGGATATGCCGCTCGATCAGTTTGTGTTCACAGTCCCGCGCGACGGGAAGGCAGTTAGTGTTGTGCCGTTGGCGCTGAGGACGAGATTGCATAAGAACGAGTAAGAGGAACCTGTGCGAGTTTACAGTTAGGGGTAATACCTACATTTTGAGGATAGATAGGTACAAACAAATTTTGTCGCGTAAGGCTATTAAGTTCGCCTCCATTCGTATATTCTCAATTGCAAGAAAGAAAAAAAAAAAAAAAAAAAAAAAAACGGGGGCTGATAATAAGAATATCAGACTAAATTCATCACTACGAACCTGCCGACGAGCAGTCTTAACTATTCCCCTATTTCTTGGTCTCCATGACCTAAAGTATCTCCTGCTAAAACACATCATCTACCTAAGTAAAGGCTAATAGCCAGATGGGCGAATGGTATCGTTACCTTGCACTTATTCATTGCTGGCGTATCAAATACCGAGCATATGAAATATACGAGAGCTTTTAAAGCAACCTATTGGCTACCTAAGCGTTTCTCAAACCGTATCAAGAGGACCGAAGAGTTCTGGAGAGAGGTGGACAATAATCGAGTGGTTGTGTCCCGGGAGTTGCTTCAAGCCCACCCAGCGGTGGATTCCGCGTCCCCGATGTAAGCTTCGACGTCGTATTGCGTCTAGAGCTTTTCTATATTTCTCCTGGCAGAGAGGAGAAGCGGATACCCTATGTAAGTAGCTCTCAACGGACACCTGCGCCTGGGCATCATTTTGTACGTAGCCGTGAAGGGGGACATAGACCGTACCCACGGCGTCGTTGAGGTTCCTGCTAGTAAATTCGAAGCAGGATACCGGCGCGTGTGAGTAATTCTCTTGTATGCCATCCGTTATCCATCTACAGAACTGCTCTGTCTCGTTCCAGGTCGCATCTGGACAGATAGAAACATGCTTGTCTGCGATTTCAGATGCCGTTGTATTTCCATGCGAGATATACACCTTGACGCGAGCTTCCTCCGCACCCAAAGAGAGGTTGACTGAGAGGTGAAGAATAGAGTCATCGGCGGTCATAATTCTCTGTAGCAATACACACGCGTGCCCTAGGCGAAGACTGTGCAATGCTTGGCTGACTATAAAGATAGCATTACTTCCTCCAGATGTAGGCGGGCTAAGACGAATGCTCCATTCCAGCCCAGTGTTTGTCGACGTAACACTGTGCCATGCGGCAAGTCTTCCATTCGGCTCGGAAGGCGTGAAAAGGTCTTGGATGAGGTTGTATCGGTCGAGGAAGATTCTTACCAGGTTGTTGGGTACAACGGCGGAATCCGGGCGGGGACCGCTGTAGTGGAATTGTACGCGACTGCGATCATTCTCTTCTGTTTGGGCTTTTAGTACAAAGCCAAGTTGTGCATCTCCAGTGTCTCGGTCCAACTGGATGAAGTATTCAATCGGAGAATTGTCGCGAGTGATAGCAGTACTGGGATTCGATCCAGTTGAGTCTAGCTCTTCGGATACTTGGCTTCGGCCCCAATTTCCTGGTGGCCATGATAGAGCTTGGAGTAATTCATCTCTGGCTGCTGCGTCTTGGTCGATAGCATTGGAAAGACCTGATAGTTGTCGACAAGCGACACCAACGTAGGTCCAGTTGATAATTGGCTCCATATCAACCGATTGTATTTTCTTACGTTGGATGATATTAGGGGTTAGGTATGGTATGGCCGGGTGGGCTGGCGGCTATGTAGTGCTAGTAGGAGGAGGACGAAGACGAAGACGAGAGATGATGGTGAAATGCCTCTGCCTCTTTCCTGGAAATATATTCAATTCTGAACATATATAACCTTTGCGTAGAGATGTTTGCGTTTTGATAATCTCAGAAAATAACTTGCTCTGGCTAGGTTGGGTAAAAGTATATTGAGTCATACACAGTCACGTTAAGAAGGTTGTCACGTTTACAAAGTTGTCATCAGCGGTTTAAAAGATTCACCCCTTGTGATGTTTGGAGAGCATTTTTCTGATTGTGGATACTGTATTACCGTGCTAATCTAGTCAGGCAGGTACCAACCTAATGTTGGTAAATGGGAAGGCACCGTGTAGCTTTTTGATGAGATGAAGAAAGCATTAACTGAAACCTAGGTACCTACTTACCTAGGTACCTACCTATTCTTATCAACTCAATATATTATAAACCGAACCACGCTTTGCAGATAACTATCTCCTTGATTAATACCTGGTAGTTATTAGAACGAAGCATCAATTATTTTTTGTTGTCAATTTGGGCTTTGGAAATTTACATCTACATTGAAATTCAAAATTTCGAAAGAGATCATACATTGAGGTTTGGACCGTAGAATAACCATCTCCAACGTCTGTAGGGGATACAAATCAGGGGCTATATACCTAATGGGCATCTGAATAATATAGTCGTTATCCTCATACACCGATAATTTGTTTTTTACTTTCCCGTATTCTCACAAGTTAGTGACTAGAGAAAATGATAGAGAAAATGATAGATGTATGGTGGCTTAGTTCTGCTTAAATGGAGGATCCAAGTTATGGGAGGAAATTTTATATTTCAAGGAATAACCACCCGTCCCTTCAATTCTACGGTACAGTATCGGCATACCCCTTATCTCGCCAAACCTTTTACAACACTATCTTTACCAACACCTCTTCGGGAAATACACACGGGTGATATACTTGTAGGCCTACATAAAAGATGGCGGCTTCTCTCCCAGCAATGCCTTCCATAAATCAAGCTCAACAAGTCCTCAATTTGTTGTCCACGAGTGTAACTCGCTTTCGTAGCATGGATGAACCTCACCAGCTTCGGAAGCTGTCTATGGTTTTACAAATGGCAAGATATAATGTCGGGGACTACTGGCTTCGGGCCAAGAGATTGCGGGTTCTCGAAGACCATGTTGTATTCCTGACAATGTCACCCAGCTCCCAGCTTCACTTCGTCAGCCAATTCATGGCGTTTGGTAGTAGTATGTCACACTTATTTTTGATGAACAACGTTGCGCAATACGTTCGCACAACCCGCACACGTTTATACCGCCCGGAAGAGCACGGCAACTGGCTCGAGTGGTGGTTGCGTCACCGTCTTGATCCCAACGTTAACCCAAATCCAGGGATTGGGGCACGGGGTATGCGCATGCATGTGCTTGAGTACCAGCTATCTGACCAACTACCGTTGCCATCGCAAGAGCTCCCACCAATACAAAACCCTGAACAGTGGCGGTTGTTTGAGTTAGAGCGGGATGATGGGGGAAATCAAGGAGCTAGCCACCATAGGAGCCACCAGAGTAGGACAAGGGATTATAGAAGCTGATAGGTAATGTTAACGAGATTAGTATATAACATTCTTCACTCCATCCGAGCCCTGGAGCTAGATGCCTCGAACGCTCCAGGCATGGAATGTCAAGCCAGAGACTCGGCGTTCTTGCGACGTGCCTACTATTAGGTATCTTAACTGCTCTTTACCCTTATACAATATATTTATCTTTCCAAATGAACGAAAGGTCAACTTCAAATGACGTAAATGTGAATAATATTTCTTCCGTGCGCTTATTGGAGCTTCTAGTTCTAATCATTTCCCAATCCGAGCCTATTCATGTTGGTGATAGCCGCCTTCAAACACTTCACAGTCCCATCGCACCAAAGCTCTAACTTATAACATCAATAATCAAAGAATCCGTCACATCCACTCAATTATTTGAAACTTATAAGTAACCGATAGTATTTGTAAGTGGGGGAGTATGCTGTTCGTGATGATAGGTACCTAGGTAATTACGAGCTTGAAAATTGCTCTGCGGTAGAAAACCTCCAACCCTTTCCCATCTGTTCTTTATTAGTGATACTACAATCAAAACAACAACATTACATACTTAATATTGTGACTATATCTGGGATAAATCCGATAGAAACACTATATTCTCTATTCGCGGCCTTTGGTTTGTTCCAAAGCTGGGTAGCTATGCCCTCCTGAGTCTTTCACATGATTAAGAGTAAATCATGGTTAACACGAGCCGGTATGAGAAGGGATATTCACTGATGCTGCTATAGTAACCATCAACTGGATGGAAGCCCTAATGAACAACCGACTCCTACGATCCATATTGCTAAGAAAAAATATTTATACACATCGACGGCTTCCCGAGGGGATTCCTTAACCACTCCCTAAACCACCTACATATTTCCTTCCCCAAAACTCAAGACGGCAAAACATCAGCAACCCTCTATCTGTCTCATCGTTTTCGGTGCATCAGCAGTGGGAAGCCCCGTCGCATCATACATATCAGTCACACCTCCCCGGGTTCACTACCTACTTTTCAACGGCACAGTATGGAGTCTAGATATGTCCTTCATGCGGATGCCAGGCGTGATACCCATTATTTACGGAACAGGATACCGGTATTTAGTCGGCAATCAAAGCCGGCGCAGCTAGATAAGATCCGTCGATGCGAAATATCTGAACATCCAGAAACCGACCTACCGATCGTCCTGAATCGTCACGCTCTTTTTCTGACGTTAACACGGGACGAACAAGAGTTCTATGCTAGCCAAATGTACGACGCAAACCGTGGGCTAGATATCCCGCCCAGGGATAACGCGAAGACATTATTCATGTGCCCATTCATCACCCAATTTATCCAGACCACTCGCAGCGGGCAGTTCACTAAAGCAGGTCAAAAGAATTGGTTCCAGTGGATAGGAGAAAACCATGAGAAATGCACCCGGGATATGACGCCGTATGAAGAGCAATTTCTTCAGTATCACATTCTTCAGTATCAATGCATGGTCCCACCACCAGATGATCAATTAGAACTTCCATCTATACAGCCACAGCATCAAATCCCGCCACGGATCCAATTACCACCATTAGGTAGTCAGTTTAGACTCCAGCCTGAATATTGGCAAGCCGAGGCCAGTCGCCATCAGAGTAGTCACCATGGTAGTAGTCGTGGCGAGAGTCGAAGGCGCCATAGAAATCATCACGGTAATTAGTCATGCTTGGGGTTACCGCCTATATATCTTTAATAAAGTTAGTCGATCTTTAATTCATGAGAAACTATGGTGACGGCTATTTGGAAATTATATATTTGTACCTTGGTTAACTGATAGATGTCGTTTGTAGTTGAAGCGTCCTCTATTCCACCGTAGTCAATGGTTTAATTTAGTTCACAGAACTAAACCCGTTTAAAGACTGACTTTGAGTTTAAGTCTAGCCCAATCATATCTGCTGCCTTGTTTCTGAGATATGGAGGCTTGTAGCTTCAATGTCAGGGAATAGTTGGAACTAGGCTAGAATAAAGATAGAGCTATAGGGGCTCTAGAATAAGGGGGTGCGGAGACCTCGACAGAGAGTAGAGAGTTAAGCGTTAATAGATCACTTTTACTACACAGTTATTATACAGCAGCAAAACTGCTACTTCTATCATTCACTCTGCGTTTAACATACATCAGATGCTCTCTAACATTCAAATTAATATTCAGTTCCTCAAAATGTACCCCCCCTACCTAGGTAGGTAGTTAAGTTCTCTTCTCGGTAACTAACGAGGTCAAATTCATGAGACCTTAGTTCATGCGTAAGTCACTACCAATTTAGACAGCCATATGCTTATAAACACAAGTATTGCTCTAAAGCGCCAGCGTTAATCACTGAATATGTGCACAAAAATAGTCAGTCACCTTCACGCTACACTTGTGATTCAATATTGGTACTGAATAGATTACGAGCTAGAATAGGTAACTACGGGAAAGTTTCAAACTACTTACGATTCTATCCGGGGAGCAAATTATTTATAAAGCGTTGATGGTCTCTCGAAAACAATTCTTTCTTCAACACCTCCTAAACCAACAACCCCTTTTCCACAAAAGAACACCCTTGGAGAAAAATCCTTACACACCAGTCTACCATCTTTATCTTCATATCAGCTGCGCAAGCATCTCGGTCTTCCTAACGCCAGCGAAGAAATGGCGCCCACCATCATGCCAAGAACTATAGCCGAGGAGTACCACCAAACCCTCCTTATCAAAATATCACAATTCGCCGGGATGAGCCCGTCTGTGCAGCGGGATACATTGCGCAGAATCGGTGATGAGACAAGCATCGCTGTGGGAGACATTAAGGAACAGGTGACTAAGTGTCTAAGGGGCCATCGTCATTTCCTGGCCTTGGGTTGGCCTCTGCAATTGCTGTATATTGAACACCTGCATGCCTTTTTCTATACTCGTCCAAACACGGCGACCTTTGGCAGTCCTGTCTTCTGGCCTGTACTCTTTCAGGTCCCTGATATTCTCACTTTCTCTATTGAGATTCAGGATGGGGGCTCGTACCATTTGTTTCAGGGTAACTGGTTTGAGTGGTGGGCGGCTCGGAGCGGGAAAGCATGAGGAATTGCCACCGTGCAGTCCTGAATATTTGCTATCTGATTAATGGCGGCTTAGCCACCTATATCTGCCCCCAGAGGAATACCTAAGGCTACTCTACACTATTATTACTGAGTTTAGGAGACGGGTGGATTTAGTCAGGACGAGGAATAGTTAGTTCCACGTTCTCATGATAATGAGAAGCAACCATTAATATATCATTATCACTACACAACAGGAAAGCTGCTATTTCCAACATTCACTTTATGCGTGACACGAGTTGAGAGTCCTCACATTATATTGCTAATGAATGCAAAGAAGGACTCAACAATGGATTGATAGATCTATCACTCGCACTTAATATTGACATATGCACTAATGTGTAAAGTCCCAATCTAATAAATCATGTAGCAATGCCTCTTATACTACGTAATAGTAAAGATACTAATTTCATTATGAATGCTCCATTACCACAGACCTCTCTATTGTTTCCTCATAGGTTTCATAGAGCCGTCGCCTCTTAGTTAGCGTCTCAATATAAAGCGGGGGTCTCTTCCGACTACCCTCCCCGCCATCAGAGAAATCAACCGAATCCGTCGTTATAGGGGTAGGCGAGAGAGAATTCCGAAGAGAAGTAGGCGCCAAGAGTGGATCCGTGGATGGCATACTAGAGCTGGGCGAGTGTATATCAACTTTTCTAACATCCTCTAGGCCATCTAGGGTCGTAACTAGGTTGGGACTTGTTGTCCCCTCGGCTGTGCACATCAATTCCTCTGAAACCGAAGCCAGTCCGGTTTGCAGTAGATGAGGCTCGTCGAAAAGGGTTCCGTGCCAGGCTTCCCGGACGACGAGGCCGAGAGCGACTGATACCTGCCGCGCGACACTATTGCCGACGATGCGCCATTGAGTAGCTGGTGTACCAATAATTAACTCCTCATCAGGAAAGCCTTGGGCTCGTCTGATCTCCATGATGGTTATCGGACGACTCTGCTGCCAGTGATTTATATTGCCTATGCGCGCATCTGTCGGAGGACACTTTGTAGCGATGGTATTGAACAAGCCGTTTGGGTGAATACGACCCCAGCCTCTAGATGGTCTCATGACTCTCTCCGAAGGCACAGGGGGATACAAATGATGACGATCGGACTCGCTCAGCACGGGAGGCATCCCTGGTCTACCATACCAGGCCTTGCTAAAGTTCATGCCCCATGGCTGGATAGGAATAAGGGACAGCTGCTTTCTTATAGGAGGCGTAAAGCCGTTAGAAAGTCGATGGTCGGGGAAGCCAACACAGAAATCCGGCTTGGCGTCGCGGATGTCAGGTAGATCTCCAACGGAATCCTTCACACTAGTGTATTTAAAGGGAGTTGGCGAGAGTATCCTACTGTCAAAAGGCCGCCCACAAGACATTTCGCCAAGCTTCGTCAACTTCGTACCGGGCGGATGCGAGTGAGACGACGCTGGTACCTTGGGCATTCGGAAGCCAGGAGCACTAAAGACAAGAAATACCCGGCTTCGAGACTGTGGCGCACCAAAAGACCATGCGTCCAGGAACATAATCTGAACCTGATAACCTAAACCGACAAGCGCGCAGACCAGTTGAGAGAAAGGACATGCGTCGCGAAAGTTTTTCGAATTTACCATTTGCGGTACGTTCTCTAGTATCCCGTAGTAGGGGCGGTATAAGTCGATAAAAGAGGCGAAAGAAGCAACAAGCGACTGATTCTTTCGTTGATCATTCGTGGTCCGGTCAGGGGTGAGTAGAGAAAATCCCGGACAAGGCGAACCGGCAGAGATAAATTGGACATCCCCAGGCTGAGGCACCTTTCCGTCGTTACCCTGCATTGCTCGAAGTAGAAGATCGTCAACTGAACCTAGAAAAGGGGTATGTATGTCCGGCTCGCAGTTCGCCATATATGTGTGAATGGCCTCGCTCCAGATGTCGTTAATCCAGCGCATCTCAATGGCCCCGCCATCCTCTAGACCCCGTCCAAGACTTCCGCCACCACAAAATAGATCAAGCCCCTGTAGTTTTTGTGACCGATGCCCTTGAGCAGGATCAAACCCCATTCGTAGGTTGTGCGCTAAGTTTGGATTAAGAGGAATATAAGCTAACTGGCCTCCTTCACTCTCGACCTCCTGATGTGTCATAAAGAAGAGATTACCAGTCCCATTAAAATTGTAAGGGCTAGGTATCGTTTCCTCAGGTTGAAATGCCCTCACTAGACAATGGCGAAATATCCTCTTATATGAAACCTCTACAAGTTGGTTTGTATAAACGACTTCGTTAGGAGGCGAATCGGGGGCGTCCTTATCTACATCTTTCCGCCGTAGGAGCTTTCTTAATCTAGCGTAGCGTCTCTTACCCTCATCAAAGAGTGCCTCTATAATAAAGGTCTCTAGCTTCAATGCCTTCGGGTCGGTTTCAACAAGAACCGCATCTCCAACATTGTAAGATGTTGTCTCGTGGAATCGATCTTCCTCACAAGTAAGGTGTTCCCTCTTTAAAGTAGTCCATCGGCAATCATCAGAAAGATATGTTTGGCGAACGAAGAACTCCGCCGACGTAGAAGGGTTCCCAAACCACTCCACGTCATGCGTCGAGAGAATCTGGTCTGCCTTTACCCTCGCTGTGTCGTGGTGGCACGTGCAATTGTTGGATAAGAACAGCTCGTTACTCCAGGGATACTTCATAATGCCACAGGGAGTATCCATCGGTTGATATAGCCAGATTACGTCGAAATAATACTTCCCTCTGGCCCACCGATGAATCTTCTGTACAAGACCAAACCACAAGTGTTCCCCTTCATAATGCATTGACTTTTGCTTCTGCCATTGTGTATCAGTATTCTCATCGTCTGGCCTTGTAGAGATGACATCCCCCTCTCTAATCGACTCAATAAACGATTCGCGGTCATGGGCGTTTCTCTTGGTCGCAGGTGTGCTGGTCTTATCAGTTGGACGGCTAGCCTGCAAAAAGGCTTCTCTCTTTCTCTCAACCGACGCCAACGGTTTCACTTCTCTAAGAACGTTCCCGAATATCATATGAGAGAATAGGTTGTAAGCATATGGCGTCACAATTGTCGGCGATACTTGGCCTTTTTTTCGCGGCCTAGGACGTCTGTGATCTATTTTGGTGTCTTCATCAAATATGTCTTCGCTTATCGCGATATTAGGCTTATATCGGTCGAATGTTCTGACCTCAGCCCAAAATCGATGCCAAGAGACGATTGTTCGATCCAAACCGTGGGCTTCTTTCCAGATAAAGTCAATATTAGCATTGATGGCCCCTCGAAAGTCGTTTCCCGGTTCGCAAGATACCATCGTTCAAATACAGCCGACTCCTTATGCGTTTGTAGGACCCATCTGCCAAAATCGAACTTAAAGTCATATAAAACTGCCCTACGGCCATCTTCTTTTAGATAGTTGCAATAGTCGAGCACATGCTTCGTAAGATCAGCAATCCAGAGGAATGGCTCGTAGAATCTTATATACTCGCAGGAAGGAGTCTTTAATTTATAGTAAATTTCATGTCCCCTTTCCTCGTTCAGTTCCGAGCGTATCCAGATTTGATCGCCTATACTATGTTCTTCGCTACCATAATTTCCAATTGGGAGCTGTCGGAAAGGTACTTTATTAAGATAAAATCGTTGTTCACCACAGACGAGGGTACCGTCGAAGTAAAAACTATCGGAAGCTTGTCGAGTTGCGAGATGCTGCAGAGACCTTAGTTCACAAGGGTAAAGCTCGGAGTCGAGATATATGGAAAAGTCCTGAAGATCGAATTCGACGTATTCTTCTAAGGACTGATTTATTCTTGCTGTTTCGGATAGGGCTAACAAAGCATCTGTTTCCTTTACCTGCGGGTAAGGTGGACTGTAACCTTGGAAAAGGGATCTAGGCTGTGTCAGAGTCGACTGGGGAATTTCTACAATTATAGGTCTCTCCTTAGGCGTGTTTACGGTAGGGAGATCTGGAGCCGTTTCATGGCCTTCATAAGGATGCTCTTCTAGCTCGGTTGAGGATGTATCTGACTTCGTAGCATAGGTAGTCAGCTGTTGGTGCGAATAATTATTATCGACTTGATTTGACCCGTATTCATAAACATGGACATTAGACGGGTTGTCTCTTAGGCCATTTACATTATCCTCCTCTATACTTGGAATAATAGCAGTATTATACGAAGGTGAAGCTTCAGGCTCGAATAGTGTTGGATCATGGCCCAAACTAGACTTTGGAAGAAAAGCAGCGGGCCGGTTAGTAGTCAGGAAATGCTGCCAACTAGAAAGGTCCTCCCGGTTTATATCCATTCTTGCTCCAACCGTATAAATAATCGAACCCCTATACACTTATCCACGTACCGTACCAGCACAGTATGTGACGTTAGATATTGAGCGAGCTGCATCTGCAATGTTACGTCGGACGATAGTGGAAACAAATTTATAGCAAAGGGAGAAAGGGAGAACAATGCATCAATGGTGCAAATGTGGGAGCAAGTTTGAATGGAATTGTGCTATGTGCTAAAATAGAGAAAGAAAGGATAGCAGGTAAGCATCCTAGTAGGTAGCTGCTGTGCAAGTTTACCAAGTGAGCGTCAAGTCAACGAAATGGGTTCATATGTCGTATGAGTACTAGGTGCGCAAGCCAAGGGGAAGTGAGGATAGAAATTCGAATAATTCCTAGGAATGGTCACCGGTTGAACTAACGAGAATAAACATAATGTGCTCTGTCTGATGATGTTTAAAATAGATCGAACATTACTGGAACCAAGAAAACGAGTTCGAATATTGCAGTATGGAGCACTGGAATGAATCCATTTTAGGCATCCTGCCGCTTTCAAAGGAACTAGGCGTAGGCAGGACGAAGACATGAAAGAGACGAAGAGAAGATAGCCTAGAATGTGAAATGCGCGGTACGAGGCCGAAGAGTTAGCCAATCAGATATAATACCTTGACATAAGTGGGTCAAAACGGTACTAATCTGTTTGCATCAAGCCACAAGCCGCCCGGCTTTGGAGTTGGTGGTTACACAGTCAATCGTTCAACTTGGACTAGACGCATCTTGGTGATCTAGTACTGTCTTATAAAATACTAGTGTCGATAAATTTACAAGTATACCTTGAACAGCTCTTGCGCACTGTAGGTCTAAAAACTCAACATTTAACCCCTTGTCCTTAACTTACACCAATTCCCAATATTCTTATATACCACCCTTTGTATGCCCATATAACATCCTCTCCAATCACTCAGCCAACTCCCTCACCACCCTCGCCACCTCCTCCACCGCTTCCCTCGCCTCCCCACTCCACGGCGCCATCTGCAAGAACCCATGTGTCAGATCCGGATAATGGCGCCAAACCACGCGATTCCCCGCCTTCCTCAACTTCGCCGCGAACTCGACCCCCACATCTCTTAGGGGATCAAACCCGCACGTGAACACCGCGGCGGGCGGTAACCCAGCTAACTTTTCAACGGGCTGCATGTCGGGAGACACGTAGCGGTGCGACGGCGGGTACGCGGTGTCCGGCGCCCGCGACAGGTAGTGGTCCGCAAAACTAAAAATCCCGTTGCACTCCAGGTAATACCCGGAGTTATTCTCCGCCGCAGCCGGCGTATCGAACGGCAGCCGCGCCTCCGGGTACAGCAGGACCTGCGCTTTGAGCGGCTGCTTCCCGTCATCTTGGAGTCGCAGACACAGCGCGACCGTCATATTACCGCCCGCGGAGTCACCGCCGCCAAGCACGCGGTCCGGATCGATCCCGAGTTTCGCACCGTCGGGACCGCGCGCCCAGGTGAGTACGTCCTCGTACTCGTCGAGCTGCGTCGGGAATGCGAATTCCGGCGCTAGACGGTATTCTACTCCGATGGCGATTATCTCCGCAGCCTCGGCGAGTAGACGCAGTCCGTTCTCGAATTCGTCCACGTTGCCGACTGTGTACCCGCCACCGTGGAAGTAAATCAGCGCCGGTAGCTTTTTCTTGTTGTCGTAGCTTTGCGGATAGAAGAGCCGCACTGGGATTGTGCCGTGACGACCTCGGACGCCGTCGAAGTGCACGTGATGAATAGGGGCGCGCTTCTCATTATCAAGGTTATGGAATCCGAAGACTTCGAGGTGGTGCCGTCGCTCTGTATGGAAGTCCTCTTTACCTCCTAGCCGCAATTGCGGATGCTGATCTAGGAAGGACTTGATTGATGCTGCAAGCGTTGTTCTGTTCCCTGTCGTGGGAATTTCTTCCCTATCTGCCATATTCACGCCTCTTAGGTAACACTATATGATACACCTAGGAACACCCGGATGTTGTTTTGTGTATGTTGTATTCGTAGATCTGTCATGGTTATGGGGTTGCAAATAAGTATACTTTTCATCGCATTTCATGCGGCGCCCTTGGATAAACCAGTAGGTAATCAATGAACTCATCTCAATTACTCCATGCATTATTGGCCGTGATGGAGTCAACCCGAATCTATGGCACTAAGTTCATCATGATGTAAGAGAAACGTGGCGCACATTAGCCCCTGAAAAGACTGGGCCCAGAGTTGGACATAGCCTGGAGTGACCAACTATCACCACTGATTTGAAAAGGGGAATCCTGAATGGAAGTTGAATATTAGGTACGGACTGGCGTCGTATCCAAGGTTCCGCAGCACTCGTCTCGGCACAAGAAGAATGTAAATGGTACCGGGTAACTCGGGCAAATCAGGTAGATACAAAAGTCCAAGTTCGGTAACATGTATAGGACTCGAGAGCTGCAGCTACTATAGTTCATTTACCTGTTGGATTGCGTCAAATAGGCGAAGTTAATACATCATGGAAAAATCGGCATTGCTATTCCGTCCCGGTGCGGGGTGCCACTTTTCCCATCCGGGTCCCGGAATCCCCATCAACTGTTGACACAACACGAATCCTTCTAACTACCTTCAGTAATTGGAAAGATGGCAAAGCCAGTTGAGAGTAACGATCAGTTCATATAGCTTCGTTAAAATGCCAGTGGTACGAGACGTTCCTCATTAGCAAATTCCAAAAGTATCGGTATTTTCATACCCGTTGGTATCAACTCTCGCCCGCCCAGCGCCGTAAACTCCACTTTTCAACCAAAGCCCATAACGCCAGCCTTTAGCAAAATGTCCGCCCACCTTAAGTATAGCACGCAAATTGGCAGATTGAACCGGAGATAGTGCGTCTATCATATTCCGGATGTTATTCAACCACTACGCACCACCACGGGGCTTCGCCTTGGCCTTGGCTTTTTCTTTCTTGTCCTCCTTCAGCTTCTTCTTTTTAGCTTCGTTCTGCTCCTCAAGCTTTCGCTTATGCACGGCCTTTTCCTCATCTGTTTTGGGGATCACCTTGAAAAAGCCCTCTAGTCGGGCTTGTTGCGAGCTCTTGGTAGCTTTTTCTAGTCTTGCACCACCCGCACGAACTCTGTCCTCATTAAACCCTTTGTCAACTGCCAAGAATTTGACAAGCCCTTCAATATCTGGTTTCTCCCATTTAAAGTCGCAAAGAGGATCATCTGCCTGGCGAACATCTGGCTCGAAGAACAAAGCTCGTGCATCCTCAAAAGGCCAATCTTCAGGTAATGTATACTTGGGATCACTCTTGATATATTCAACCACTTTTTCAAGCGTACCGTATTGTCGTATCAACTTCAACGCGGTGCTGGGGCCAATTTTGGGAATGGGGTCGACGTAGTCACAACCGAGTAAAATGCAGAGATCCACAAACTATTTCAATTAGTATTTTGTCTCGTCTATGGGATGTAAAGTTAAGACGAAGCTTGACTAACCTGTTTACGATCCATATTCAACCCCTCAAGGACCTTATCAACGTGGATTTCTTGAATGGGCTCCTTTCTCTGCTCACTAAAGGTCAAGTGACGCAGTAAGACCGGGCTGTCGAAGCATAACGTGTCCATATCTTCACTAGCTGCCGCGTAGACCTTTCCAGCTCTAGCAAGAACGGCGCATTGTGCTTCAGCTTCGGTTGGCGCAACGATGTAGGGTATACCCATTAATTTCAACAACTGCTGGCACTCGGCGTTGTGCTCCTTGGTAACTCGGACGGTTCGTCGGGAGAACTTTTCGATATCTTCGGCCGTACCAGTCTCTTTGGCCTCTTCGAGTCCCTCCTTAGCTTCGGCCTTGCGTTGGAAACGACGAGCAAGTTCACCGGACTTAAGCTTGGGAGGTGCGCCATCGAATACGTAGAGAGGCTTAATGCCGTTATCGACCATTCGTAGAGTGCGGTAGAACATTCCCATGAGATGGGAGGTAGTGTCACCGGACTCGTTCATCAGTTGCTGGCCATCAGAGCGGACGGCGATCAGGAAGCTGTAGATACTCATGGAACTGTGTGTGAATTAGTCTCTGCTGTCCGTATTAATCGGGGATGAAGGTGCACGTACGCATCCTACAGCCATGAGGTTAGCTTATAAACACACACACACACACAAAAAAGATTGATATCTTGCGAAAAACTCACTATAGCAACTTTGCGACCAAACTGGCCTTTGATGTCGCCCTCTTTGATGGCGGCGGGAGCCTCATCCTTAATGATGGGGAATAGGCCTTTAATACCCATGATTACAGTTTTTCCAAAGCAATTCCAGATAAGTGGTGACGGAAAGAATCGGATATCGAGAAGAGGGGAGGGGGTGAGGGTATATAGAGGTAGTTTTCTTATGCGTGAAAGAAGATGAAGAGGTAAGAAGATTAGAGTGGGTGATGTCACGAGAAATGCGAAACTGACGCGCCCTAAATCAATTAACTGAAGCTTGACGCGCCTTCCCAGCGCGAAAAGTGGGGTACTGTCAGGGGATGACGATAAGTGATAAGTCGCTATGTACTTCTATAAGGTGGTCAATGCTAGCAAGCATCCCCTAAATTACTTCTTAAAGTTCCAAGACCATGGAACAGGGGAACGGCTTTACATAAATGTGGCTATGGATCTTATGGCAGTAACGCACTGACCACTACCAGGCCTTAACGCCCCACAACTAAAGCTTAAATAAAAATATTTCCATAATATTTTATAATCTTAATTTAATCAATAATTAACAATTATTATATATATTATAATTTATTAAATTTTAATTATTTTATAAATAATTAATATTTTAAATTATTATATAAATTAATTAAAAAACATAAATAATTATTTACGTAAATAAAACGTTAATTACGTAAATAAAAATTTAAAAATTTATTAAAAATAATATAAATTTTATTATTAATTATTATTAAAATATTTAAAAATAAAATTAAACAATTAAAATAATATAATAATTTATTTATATTAATTAATATATTTTAAAAAATAATTAAAAATATTAATAATTATTTAAATTTAATAAATAAAATTATTTTAAAATTATTTAAAAAAAATAAAACAAATATAAAAAAATTTAAAATTAAATTAAATAATATTTTAATAATAATATAAATATAAATATTAAAAATATTATTTATTTTTATAAATTAAACTTTAACATTTATTTAAACAAATTAACCGGATTTAATTAATATATTAATATTATATATATTTAAAATATTAATAATATTAAATAAATTTAAATTATTATTATTCATAAAACATTTATTTAATTTAATAAATAATAAACATTTATTAAACAAAATTATTAATATTTATTACTTATACATTAATACCGAAATTTATATAAAATAAAAAAAAATAATAAAATTAATATAATTAAAAATAATATTTACAATAAAAATAAAAAAATTATTTAAATATAAAAATAAAAATAAAATAATTTTACTATTTAATTTTAAATTAATATAAATAAATAAAATAATATTAAATAAATTAAACGAAATTTAATATTATTTTAAAATAACTTTAATTTTATATAAATTATAATTAATAAAAATTACGTTTAAATTATTAAAAGATTTTTAAAAAATAATTAATTATATAAAAAATTAATAATTTAATTAAGTAAAATTTTTAAAAATAATATTTTAAATATTAATTAAATATTATATTATTTAAAACTTAATAATAATGTTTTTAACATTATTATTATATTAAAACGAAAATTTATTTAATTTTATAAAACAAATACGTAAATTTTATTTTTATTTATATATATAAACACGTAATATTTATGAAATTTACAAAATATTAATAAATATTTTTCGTATATATATATTTTAAATTTAATTTTTAATATAAAATAAATAAAGAAATTAAAATATAAATAATATAATAAAAAAAATAATTATTAAAATAAAACTAATTATATAAATTATAATAAAAAATAAAATTTATAACATTTTAATAATAATTATTTAATTATAAAATATTAAAATTTTATTTTATAATATAAATATTTTAAAAATAACACCCGAAAAATTTAAAATAATAAAAATATAATAATAAAATATACAAAAAACAATATCAAACGTTATTTAAAAATTAACGATTTTAAATTTAAAAAACAATAATTACAACGTTAATATAATAAAAAAATAAAATTACATAATATAAATAATTAATAATAAATATTTTAATTATAATAAAAAAAGTTATTAAGTTAAAAATTGCAATAAAAAATTATAATTTCTATAAAAAGTAACTTTAAATAATAAAAAAATTATTATTAAAAAAATAATTTTTAAAAATAATAAATTAATTAAATTTAATAAACACATTTAAAATTTTTTTTAAAAAATAGCAAAATAAACTTAAACAATAAATTCAATTCGTTATTAATAAAAAAAAAAAACAAAAAACGTAATTTTAAAAAAAACTTTAAAAATTTAAATATAAATTAAAAATTAATAAAAATATTTAATAACTTAATTTAAAATAATAATAATTAAAATAACCACGTTTATTAAATTAAAATAAATAATAATAATAAATTATTATTTTATAAAAATAAATTTATTATAAAAAATTATAAAAACAATTATAACGTTTTTAATATTAAATTATAAAACGGTCGAAATATTATAATATTTTTTAATTATAATTATACATTATATTACATTTTAAAATTATTTATAAAAATATTAATAACGTATAAAATACGAAAATTATTTAACATAACCGAAATAAAAAAATTAAATTTATAAATAACGCAAAAAATAATAATTTATATAAAATTTAAAATTAAAAACAGTTATAACATAATATTTACCATTTTAATAAAAATAATCCCAAATTATATATTTCCAAAAAAATTTACCTTCGAAAAAAAAATATTTTATAAATAAAAAATTATTTATAAAAGTTACGTATATAATAAAATATTATATTTATAAAAATTCAAAAAAAAAATTTTTATATAGTTTTTTAAATAAAAAAACTTATATTAAATAACTAAAATAACAAAACTAATATTTAAAATTATTATTATAATAATATTAAATTTTAAATAATATAAAAATATATTAATAACAAACTTTTAAATTAATATATATTTTTAAAAATACATTAAAAAGTTCTTAAAATTATTTAATAATATTAAATATTATATAAATATAAAAATATAAATTTTATATTATATAAATATAAGTAATAATTTTTTAATAAATTTATTATTACAAAAATATAATTTTTATTAAAAATAAATATTAAAAAATTTTATTAAAATTTATAAAAATAAAATAATTTAAAAGTTTATAAATTTTTAAACGTTATTATTATTATTAATATTTAAAAAAATATTAAATTAAATAATTAAATTAAATAAAAATAACTTAAATATTATTTAATATTTTTATTACAATTATAAAAAATTAAATAAATATATTAAAAAAAATATATATTTATTATTTAATATGTAAAATTAAATTTAATATGTAATAAGTTATTATTAATATATATTTATTAATTTAAAAAATAGATTTTAATATATATTAATTTATTTATTATATTATAAAAAAATAATATTTATAATATTTTTTAAAATATATAAATAGATAGTTATACTTTTTAAATTAATAAATATATTAATTATTTTTTAAATATTTATTAACAAAATATTATATAAATTTTATAAATTTATTATAAATTTTTTTAATAATATTTATATTTAAATAAATATTTTAAAATAATTTTATAAATAAATAATAATTATATTTTAAAAATTTATTAAATATAAAATAATTATTAATATTTAAGTTTTTATTAATATAATAAAATATTTTAAAAATTTAATAAAAAATTATTTAAAAATATTAAATTTTTTTATAATATTAATTAATTAATAAAAAAATATATTAATAAAATTTAATAAAATAGTTAAAAAAATATAATTTAAAATATAAAAAATAATTATAATAATATTAATTATAATAAAATTTAATTAAAAATTATTTTTAATATTAAAAGTAAATATAAATAAAAAATATATTAATATTATTTTATTATAATTATATATATATAATAATTAATAAATTTTTTATTTAATAATTTATTTTTTAAAAAAATTAATTAATATTTAATAATATTATTTAACGTAAAAATAAAAATTATTAAAAATTATATTAATATTTTAATATTAAAGATATTAAGTAAAAAAAGGTAATATTATAATAATAATAAATTACAAATTTTTAAAAATTATTAATATAAAAATTAAATAATTCGTAAAAATTTTTTAATTTTTTAATATTATAAAATATTATAGTATTAAAATTATTTATTATTTAAATAAAATTAATATTTTAACTAATTATTTATTTAAATTATTTAAATTAAAAATAATTAAATTTAATTTTTTATTTATTAAAAAGTTTTATAAATAAAACGTTATATATTTATATGAATTAAATAAATTTAATTTATAAGTTATTTATAAATATTTTATATTTAGAAAAAAATTACTTAATTTAATTAATAAAGATTAAATATATAAAAATTTTATTATATATAAAAGTTATTTATATAAAATAATTACGTATAAAAAAACATTTGGAAACTTTTTATATATAATAAAAATAAAAAATAAAATTATTAATTTATAAATAATATTTAAATTTAATAATCTAATAATTAAATTATAAAAAATATATTATAATTAAAATTATATTTAAAAAAATATTAAAATAATATTAATATTTTAAAATTATATTAATAATATAAAAAATAATAATTAAATATTTTATATATTAATTAATAAAAAAATTAAATTTAATATTATTTAATTTATAATTTATATATTTATTAATATTGTTAATATAATAAATAATTAATTATACGTTTATTAATAAATATAATGTTTTTATAATAATTAAATATGTTATAAAATAAATTAAAACAATAATAATTATAATAATATTATTTATAAATTATATATTTTTATTTAATAAAATAAATATTATTTTTAATTATTTAAAAAAATAAATTAATAATAATGCCGAATTGTTTATAAATTATAAAGTAAAAAAGTAAATAAAATTTAATAAATTTATTGTTAAATTTATTATGTTATTTAAATTAAAAAGTAATGGTAAAATTAAAAAAGTTAATAAAAATTTAAAAAAAATTATATTATGTAAATATTAAATAAATTTTATATATATAAAGTTATTATAATTATTATAAAAAATGTTAATAATATATAATTATATTTTTAAATTTAAAAAGTATAATAGTTATTATTTTATATTTAATATATAATTATTTTAAAATTAATAATTTATTAAATATAATAAATATATTTACGAATTAATAAAAAAAAAAAATATTATTTATAAAATAATTAATTAAATAATACGAAATATTATTAATTTATAATTAATTTAATAATGTTAAAATATTTAAAGATTAAATATGTATATATTTATAAAAAAAAAAAGTTTAATTAAAACATATATATTTAAAAATTAAATATTAAAAATAAAATAATATATTATAAAATATAAGTTTTATTATAATAAATTTTAAATTATAATAAATTATTATTTAAGTAACATATATAAAATTTAAAATTTTAATAATGTATAATTATAAAATAAATATAATAGTATTAATTTTTTTTTTATTTATATTTATAATAATTATTTAATATGTAATATATAATATATAAAGTTTTATATATATATATTTTTGATTGATTAATTATTTAAAAATATAAAAGTTTATTATAAATTATTATAATTAATTATTTAAAGTTTATTATTTATTAAAATAATATAATATAATAATATTTTTTAATAATTAATAATAATAATTATAAAATCTTAATATTTACTTTTTTTTTAAAAAGGATAATAACGTCTTTGTTATTTACGCGTTTTTCTTTTTATTTTTTTTATTATTTAACATTAACGGAAATATTATTATTATTTTCTTTTTTTTATTTAATAATAACTTTTTATTTAATCTGAAATTTTTCTTTAATATTATTTTTTTTAATAAATCTTTTAACGTCTTTTAATTTTTTACTTTTATTAAACTTATTATAAATTTTAGCGTTACAAATATAAGTAATTTATTTGTTATTTTTTTTTATTTAATATTTATTAAAACTTCCGTTTTATTATTTAAATATAACTTAAATAATAATATCTTAAATTTTTAAATCTTTAATAATAATTTATGAAAATTTAAAATATATACATTTATTTTTATAATAAATTCTTTAATTATAAATAATTAATTAATAAAAAATTATTTAAAAATCTTTTAATTTATTTTTATATTATTATACATTATTATTATATAAAGTTTAAGTATTATTAATAATAAATTAGTAATTAATAATGATTTAAAAGTTTTTATTAGTTTTACGTTATTAAAAATTAATAATTTAAAAATAAAAATTATTAATTTGAAAAAAGTTATTTTTCTTTTAATTTATAATTTTAATTTTTTTATTATTTCGTTTTACATTTTTATTTTTATAAAAATAATCTTTAACTTTTTTAAAATATTAATTTTTACTATTTTATATTTTTATAATTTTATAATCATAACATTTATCTTTATTATTAAAGTATTTTAATTATATATATTTTTTTAATAAAATTTTTTTATAAAAAATTAAATTAATAAAATATTATAATTAATTATTTTTATTATTTTATTTAAGCTTTTTTATACGTAATTTATTTTTTTTATTATTAATTTTATAATTAAAAGTTTTTTTTTTTAATTAGTTTTAAATTTATATATAATTTATATTATATTTTTTTAAATAAAATTTCTCTCGTTTTAATCGTTTTTAATAATATATTTTTTACCATAATCATTATTATTTTTAATATTATTTTTATTATTAATATTTCTTTTATTATTAATATAAGTTTTTCCATTATTAACTTCATTATTAACTTTTTATTATATATTTATATTATTAACGTTTTTATAATTTTTATTAATTTATTATTATATATTTATAATAATAACATTTTTATAATTATTATTAATTATTTATAATATATTTGTAATAATAATATTTTTATAATCATTATTAAACATTTATTACATATTTATAATAATAATATTACTTTAATCATTATGAATTATTTATTATATATTTATAATAATAATATTTTTATTTTACATTATACTTTTATTATTATTAATTTAATTATTTTATATTAAAGAAAATTATTAATAAGATTTATTATTTAATTTTTATATAAATTTTTAAAATAGCAATTTTATTTTTTTATTTAATAATTAAATAATTTATATTAATTTTAAAGTTTATAATTTTTTTATAATTTAATTTAAAAAAGTACTAAATTTTTTTATAATATATTTATAAATTTATAAAATTTTTAAAATTAAAATTTTTAATAAATTGAAATAATGGTATTAATATTATTTAATGTTTTAATTATAATTAATATATATTTTATTAATTTTATCCAACTTTACCATTATTTTTTAATATAATAAAGATGTATTTAATTAAATATATAATTAAATTATTAATAATTTTATAATAATACATTATGGATTAATTTAATTTTTTAATTTTATTATTATAGTAATTTTATTTTAAAACATTATTAAATTTATAAATAACTTACCTTTTTTATTTTTGAAAATAAATATTTTTATATTATATATATTTATTAATAATATTTTTTATTTCGATTTATTTTATATTATTTTTTTAAAATATTTTTTATTAATAATTTACTTATATTTATTTAAAATATTTTAATTACTTATATTTTTTTTTGTTTTTTTTAATTATAAGATTAAATTATATTAATCCTTAATTAAAATTTATAAATTATAAATTGTTTAAAATAATATTGTTTTTTTTTTATCACAATTAAATTAACATTTAATTTTTTAATATTAATTATTTTATTTTTCGCAACTTTAATAATTTTATAAATAATAAAGTTATTTTATATAATATTTTTATTGTTAATTACATTATTTTAAATTTATTTATTAATATCATTATTAACCAATTTTATAAAATTATTATTAATTATGTTATTGTTTATATTATTATTATAAAAATATTTATTATTATAAAAAAATTCATTATTATAAAAAGCTTTATTACTTTATTTAAATATAATATTGCCATTATTAATTTATTGATTAATTATAACTATTTTTAAACGTATGTTATTATAAATAAATTAAAAAAAAATATAAAATAAAGTTATTTATATATAATAAAATATAATTAATATAAGTTATTAAATTAAAATAAAAAATATAAAAAAAAATAATTATTGTAAAAAAGAATATATATATGTAAAAAATAAAAAAATATAAATATAAAAAAATAAAGAAATGGTTTAATAATTAAAAAAATTTTAATATATTTTAAGTATTAAATTTGGAAAAAAAGTATAAGATAAATTAAATTTTAAAAAAGGAATTATTAATAAAAAATAAATTTTATGTTAACTTTATATTATTAATTACTTTAAATTTATATGTGATAATAGTAGTTTATTTAATTAAAGTTATTTTTATAATATTATATAATTATATATTTAAAATAATTTATTTTTTATATTATTAATAAATTAAATTATTTTTTATAATAGTTACGTTATTAACGTTATTATTATTAACGATTATAAGTAAAAATTATTTAATAATAAGTTTATTATTATTTTTAACGGTAATAATATAATTATTTTATTAAATTATATTGCATTTAATGGTAATTTTAAAATTTTAACGTATATATTTATTTTAAAAATATTTTCTATTAGTTTTTTTTTCATTTTTTTTATTAACTTTGCATAATTTTAATTTAATTAATATTAATAAATTAGTTTTATTAAATTTATTTATTAACGTCGTTATATTTTATATTAATAGTTTTTTTAAATATTATTAATTATATATTAACATATAATTTTTCCATCGTATAAAATATTTAATAACCGATTTATTGTTTTATTTATTCATTTTTTATTTTAAAAATTTTTTTATTTCATAAAATATTTAATTAATATTATTGTTTTTAATAATAATATAATTTAATTATGGTTATTAATAATTATATAAATTAATTTTTTATAATATTTTATATAATTATACCATTAAAATTATTTTATAAATTTTTTAATAAATTAAAATATTTAATTTATAAATTAAATCTTTAATATATTTAATTATTATTAATGGATTAACGTGTTGTATTAACCATTTTCTCAAAAATTTCTTTAATAATATATATTTTTTATATAATTAAAAATATATAATATTATTTATTTTTTAATTAATAAATTTATAAATTTTATTATATTTAACTTTTAAATTTATAATTATAAAATTAATAATTGTTTTAATTTTTTTTTAATATAAATCCCGTAATATTTTAAAGTTAATATTATTATTTAACATTTCCATTATAAAAATTATAAATTTTAATTTAAAATTATAAATCATTTCGTTAAAGTTTTGTTTTAATATAATTAATTTTATATTATTTAAATTATATTGTAAAATTAATATTATATTAATTTATAAGTTTATTAAAACGGAATAATAAAAACATATGGTTATTTTAATATTTTGATTTTTTTTTTTTATTTATTTGTTAATTTATAAGTAATAACTTATTAACATTGTAAGTTTCGTTTTTAATTATGCAAACAATATTTGTTAAAATTCCGATATAAATTTTAAATCATAATTTAATATTACTTTAATTAAAAAACCTTAATTATATAATAAAAATAATTATAAAATTAATAAAACTTAATAACTTATTTTATATTTAATATTATTAAAAATTAATATAATTTTTTTATTAAATTTATAAATAATTATTATTATAACATCGTAATAAATAAATTTATTTATTATTTATAATGTTTTTTTTAAAAATATTATTAATAAACCGATTATAAAATCTTATATAATAATATAATAAAAAATTGTTGTTAAATTAATAAATAATAATTTTTTATTAGTTTTTAATTTATTATTTCGGTTTTTTTAACATTTTAGACATTATTATATATATTTTTTAACTTTTTTTATAAGGTTTTACACATTTATTTTTTAAAAATCATGTAATATTTTCTTAAATTTAAAATAATATTAATTATTATAAACCATTTATAATAAATCTTAAATATAATTAAATGATATTATTAATTATTATTATTTAATATTTAAAACGTAATATATAAATTTATTTTTTAACTTATATTTATACTATTTTATTATATTTTTATTTTTACTTATTACGGATTACAATATCTCGTATAATCATTTAAACCTTTTATTATTATTATATCTTTATATAATATATAATTTAAAAATTTTATTTATAATTATTTTTATTATAAAATAACTAAAGTTTTTTATAACATTTTTTAATATTATTTTCGTAAAATTATTTTTTTCTTTTTCATTTTTTAACAAATTAATTATTAATAATTATAATAATGTATTAAATATTAAATTTAATTATCCAAATATATAATATATTTTTAATTAAAATTATAATAAATATATTAATATTATTATTAATTTATTATTCATTTTATTAACATTAATTATTTTTAATATTATTTATTATATTATACCTTTTATTACATTATAATCCATTAAAACCACAATTAAATATATATATAATTAAAATTAAATTTAATTTTAATAATATATTTATATAAAACATATTATTTTTAATTTTATTATTTAATATCTTACTTTAGTTTTTATAAAAACTTTTAATAAAAACATCATTAATTTAATATTATTTATTAAAATGTTTTTTATATATTATAATTTTTTTAAATAAAAAATAAAAATTTTAAAGTTTCGTTTTTTAAATACATCGATTTTAAAATAAGTTATTTTTTTATTATCTTAATAATATAATATTATTAAATTTATAATTTTTTTTTATAAATTTATAAAAGTTTTAATTTTTATTATTATAAAAATAAATAATATTTTTATTATATATTTTCTTTTTATTAAAAACGTAAAATAAGTTTTATTTTTTTTTTTTTTTTTGCTATTAATGTTATTTTTCTATTTTATAACCGTTATATTTTTTGCAAATATTATGGAATATGTTTCCGTAAAAATTTTATTATATTAATATATATTTTAAATATTATTAATGTTATAAATATTTTAATTTTTTATACTACCTTTATTTATCCTTTCGTAATAATTATTTTTAAATTATTAATAATAAATTTTAATAGTTTTATTAATAAATATTTAAAAAATAATTTTTTTAAATTTAATATTAACTTAATATTATTAAATAAAAAAAATACTTATTAAAAATATTACTTATATTCTTTTATAATATGATTATAAATTACCATATTATTTATATAAGTTTTTGTAAAATCATTAAATAATAATAATCTTTAATTTATAAATTATTAATTAAAAATAAAAATTTTTTTAAATTTTATTAACGTTATTTTTAATATTTTAAGTTTTTATAACGAAATAATAATTATTTAATTAACGTATTTTTATGTTATTAATAATTAATGGAAAAATATTAATTTATTAATAATAGTAAAATATTTATATTTTTTCATTTTATTTATAATTTCTTTTTATCAAAATAATAAATAAATATCCGTTAATATATAATAATTTAAAAATCGTAAATTAATAATAATTTTTTTTTTTTTTTTTACTATTTACCATTTGTTATATAACGAATATAAAATAATTAAAAAATATAAATTTCTTTATTTATTTTATTTTTCTTTTATCGTATATATTATTAAATATTTTATCAAATAATATTTAATTTTTTATTTTTAAAAAATAAACTTAACTTATTTTATATTTATTTTACCAATTATTAATTAAATTTATAATTATTTTTTCACTTTTTAAAAAATCAATAATACCTCAATTATACCATATATCGTAATTATTTACCATTACGATTAATTTTTAACCAAATAAATATAATATATTATAATAATTAATATTATTTTTAAATAAAATTTCCAATACATTTTCCGGTTTTTAAACATTTAAATTTACCATTTTATTCTTATAATACAATACTTATTCCGTTATAAATTTTTAAAAATTTTTATTAATTTTATTATTAATTAATAATATTTTAAAAATATTATTTTATAAATTAAAATCTTTAAATATAAAATTATTATTAATATTAATATTATTAATAATTATAATAATTTATATAATATTGATTTTATTTTATATTATTATAATATATCCATTCATTATAATTCCATTTATTATTTTTAATTTTATTTTTTATAATATTATAATTTTTTTAATTATTTAATTAAAAAATATTATTTTTTTTATTATAATTATATTATATATATTATATAATGTTTTAAAATATATTATATTAAATTAATAATTACGTTTTTTTAACAAATTTAAATATAATATTAAAATTATTATTATTATTTTTAATAAAACTATAATTTTATTAACAATAAATACTTTTCGTTTTAAATTATTTATTATTCGAAAATAATTAATGTTTATTTTTTCTTTTAAATACGCATTTAATATAAATATTCGTTTAAATCAATTAATAACCATTTTATAATCATTATAAAATTTATTACTTAATAATAAATTAAATTTAAAATTATATTAATAAATTTAAACATTAATATAAATATTAATAAATTTACGTTTATTTATTTTAAATTTTATTAATAATTTAATTAAAAATTTTACTTTTTATTTTATATTTAATAAACCTTTAATCTTTACTATTTATAAAAAAATATTTAACTTATATATTTCGTAATTTTTAACAAAAGTTTTTAATTAATTAATATTAATTATTTTATTAAATACTTTTAAATTAATATATATTATAAATTTTTTATTATTCATAACGTTGATTTTTAAATAAAAATATCGTTTAAACGGATTTTTTTTCGTTAATAATATTACCACCATTTTTATAACTTTAAAATTAAATAAATTTTTTACTTTAACAAATATATTTATATTATCATTATTTTTATTCGTTATTATATTAACATTTACAAAATCTTCATTTATATTATTATTAAATTTAATTATATTTTATTTATTTTACATTAAAAATTATAAAAATTTATTTTTTATATTTATAAAATATATTAGATTTATAAATTTATTATTTAATTATTTAAAAAAAAACATTTATTAATATATATATATTTAAAACAATTTAATTTAATATTAAATTTTTTATTATATTTTTTATAAATTCATTTATTTAATTTAATAATTATATTATAAAATTGTATTAAATAATTATATTTAAGTTCGGATTTATTATTTAAATATTCTTTTAATAAAAAATAACCATTATTTTTTAATTAAGTTTTTTTATTTTTAAAATTTATTTAATTATTTTATAATAATATTTTATTTTTTAAATAAGATTTTTTTTTTTAATATTTTTACTTCACCCATTATTGTTAATAGCAATAACATTTAAAATAATAATTATAATAATTACGACGTTTACGATAAAAATTTCTATTATAATAAAAATTATTTTTATTATAAAATTTATAATATTTATTTTTATTTTAATAATTATTATTACGTTTATATTTGTTATTATAATAATATTTACCGTTGCAATAATATTTATTATTATAACGGTATTTATTATTTTATTATTTATTATATTTATTTTTTTTTTTTTTATTATTATTTTTAAAATTATAATTTTAATATTTAAATTATTAAAACTATCGTTTATTTTTTTGCCATTATTGTTAAGTATTTTTTTATTAATTAAATAAATATAAGTAATTAATTATTTAATTTTATTAATAAATAAAATATTAATAATTATTTTTTTTAATAAATCTTTTTTTCTATTAATTAATAATTTAATGCGTTATAATTTAATATAATTTTACAATTAATTAATATATTTATTAATTAACTATATATTATTAAATAAAATTATATTATATTGGAAATTAAGATTTAATATATTATATATTTATTATATTTATTACGATTTTAATATTATTTTATATGTTTAATAAATGTAAATAATATTTATTACTTAAATATAAATAAAGATACCTTTAAAGCAATCTTCCTTTATATATTTAAAAATATATAATTTTTATTATACTTTATTAAATTTTATTTTAAATTTATTAAAAAAGTTTTTTAAATAAAATTTATTATTAATTATTATATTATTTTATATTTTTTTAATAAATTTTATAATATATTATTATATTGTTTTTTTTTTATATAATTTAAATATTTACGTTATAATAATTTTTATTTTAATTTTATTAATTTTAATTTATTAAATTGTATTTATAAATAAAATAATATTTTTTTTATTAAATAATTTATTAAAATTTAAATAAAATATATTAATATTATAATTTTTAAAGTTATTAAGTTAAATTTTATGTTATGTAATAACGTAATTATTTTTTACATTATTTTATATTTTATTAAAGAAATTATTAATTATATTAAAAATAATATTTATATTTATTTAAAAATTTATAATATATTTAATAATTTGTTATTATAATGCATTATTTATTACCATTATAAATGGTTAATCCATTAATAATTATTTAATTAAATTAATTAAACCGGTTAAATTAATTTATATTTATATATTATTATTTTAATTATTATTATTATAATTATTATTATTATAATTATTTTTTAATTTACAGTTATTATTAATAAATTTATTATTAAATATATTAATAAAGTTTTATAAATATATTTTTATTCGTTATTATTAAAGTAATAATAAAAATAACGGATTTTTAACTATTAATATATTTTTTATTTATAAAAAAAATAATAATTTTTATAATATAACAATTAAATATGTTTATTATTTATTTCGTAATAATGTATTAATTTTTAATAATGATTTTAATAAAAATAATTTAAACGGTAAATTTGTTAATTTAAAAATAACTTTTTATAATAATAATAATAATTTTAAAATATTTTACGATTATATAAAAATTATTAACAAGTTTATAATTAATTTATCAAACATTTTTTTAATTATTATTGCTATAAACAAATCAATTTTTAATAATAATATCGTTTTACAATTAAAGTTTAATTTATTTAATTTAATTATTTTTAATTTTATTATTTTTATTATTAATTTAAAAAATAATAATATAATTATTCGTATTTTTAATAAAGAAAATATCTTAAAAACTATTATAAAAACTATTATAAAAATTATTATAAAAATTATTATAATAATTATTATAATAATTATTATAAAAGTTATTATAAAAATTAAAATTTTTAAAATATTTAATTTAATAAATAAAATATAATTATAAACCATTTTAAAAAATATATAAAATTTATAAATATTTATTAACTATTTTAAATTATATATTATTAATATTTTTAATAAATTTTTAATATATTTTTTTATTTATTATATTATATATTATTAATTAATTTGTTATAATATTTTATAATAAAAAATTATTTATTAAATTTAATTTTAAAATAATTTTATAATTAATAATAATATTTTATTATTTAATAAAAATTTTATAATTTTAAAAATGATATTTTTTAATTGTAATATTATAAAATAATAAATAATTAATGGTAATATATCTTATATAAAATGTAATTTTTTAAAAAAAAAGTTATTATGTTTGTTATTATGTAAAAAGAAATTTATTTTTTAAATATTTTTTTATAATATTAATATTAGAAAATATTATTATAATTTTATAGAAAATATATTTATTATAAAAAAGATTTATTTTTTTATAAAAAAATAATATTATTAATACGATAAAAAAAAAGAAAAAAGAAATTTTTGTAATATTTTATATATTTAATAATTTAAATAAATAAATTATTACAATTATTATATTAATATTTTTATTATTTTAATTATATTTTATTTTTTAAATTATATAATGTAAAATAAAAAATATTAAATTAATTTTAAATATATTATAATGGTTAAACCATTATAAATATTATTTTAATATTATATTAATAATTTTCCAATTTTAAATTTAAATAAAATTATTAAATATAAAATTCTTTATATATATATTTTTAATTAACTAATTATTCAAAAATATAAAAGTTCGTTATAAATTATTATAATTAATTATTTAAAGTTTATTATTTATTAAAATAATATAATATAATAATATTTTTTAATAATTAATAATAATAATTATAAGATTTTAATATAATATATTAATAAAATTATATTAAAATAAAATAAATAACGTTTATTAAAATAAATAAATTAAATATATAATTATTAAAAAAATTAATAATAATTAAAAATAATTATTTAAAAAAAAAATATAATGTAAATTTTATAATAATAATATATTAATTATTATTAAATTTTAACGTTTTATAATTAAAACTTAAATGAAAATATTTTTATAATATTTTATAATTTTAATTTAATTAATAATTAATAATTATTATATATATTATAATTTATTAAATTTTAATTACTTTATAAGTAATCGACATCCCAGATTATCGTATAGATTGATTAAGAAGCACATGACTACCTCTTAAGTCAAACCCCCCTTATTAGACTAACTCATAGAAGTGCAGTGTGTACCTAGGTAGGTAGATTTACCTATATGATAACATGCAAAGACTGGTATAGTATACCCGTTTTAGTATCCGAAGGAACGAGCGAAGGAACGAGCAAACGAACATTGATCGTTCATAAAGAATATTGCTCAATTTCAAGACAAGTAAATCAGGCTATATTTCAACCAAAAGATATTAAATTGTATACTTATATCTCGGACTTTCGTCTCCAAGCTCAGCCAGCTCATCTTCCGATAGATTCTCATGCGCCGCCTTAAGATGACCTTCATCGCGCTTTCGATTTTCTCTAGCAAACCAGAACCACATAAAGCTAAAAAGGCAGCCAGCCATGCCGACCAGAGATAGAGATACAGCATTGCCAACAATATAGCGTGGTCCATCGGTACTAGGACTAGAACAGTGTTAGATATCGACTAACCATAATGATAAAAACAATAAGACTTACTATATGAACGATGACATGATACCTGCGGCATTGCCCCAAGTGAGCTGCATGCCGTTGGCTGTCGTGCGTTTGCCATATCGCGGCGTGTTACTTGGTAACTGTACTCGAGTTGTTAGAAATATGAGCTATGATCCAAATCAACTTAGAAGACTAACCCAAGCCAATGGCAGACCAACAGTGACATAAAGTCCGGTGGCTACTAGGAAGCAACTTTAAGATGTTAGTCATATCTTCAGAATCAAATGGATAACCAATCATACCCAAAATAGTGTACGCCTGCTGACGAGTTCGAAAGCAGCACGCCGTATCCAATAACGCTGATGGCACCGAAAGCCACGGTAAATAGGCCGCGCATCTGCATACGATCCGATAGATACGCAATTCCCATGTAAGTCACGGCGCCAACGAAATAACAGGGGATAGTGAGCAATTGGATCTCTGCAGTCGACCACTGCCCTAAGCCGCGGATAATCGTCGGTAAGAATGTAGAATATCCTAGATTATACGCATCAGTATCGCTCTTATTTGGTTTATCAATTCCAAGGACAACGGGTTTACCGTATAGTAGTGTATCTACTCCGAACTGGCCGACGCAAAACACCCAAACTTTCCAATCCTTAAATGCAGCTAGCATGTCGTCCTTGCTGAACTTCGCTGCGCTCTCAGTGAATCCATAGTGACGGAAATGTCGCTCATTGGCGAGTTTCTTCTCTTCGGGGGTTAAGAAGTAGGCATGGTCGATATCGTTCGGGAGGAAGAAGAAGGCAACGACGCCTAGTACGATACTCGGGAGTCCCTCGATAATGAAAATCCATCTCCAGCCATTATATCCAGCAATTCCTGCCATCTGACCAATACCATACGCCAACAGTCCGCCGAGTGCACCTGCAATAGCGGCACTGACGAAGAGGTAGCCAACACGAAGAGCAAGCTCCTTCTTCGTGTAGAAGAATGTCAAGTAGACGTTTAATCCCGGGAAAAGCCCAGCCTCGACAACACCGAGAATCACACGCACGGCGATGAGTGCGCCATAACTGTGGACGAACCCAGTACACATCGCGATAACCCCCCAACCGAAAGCAATGAAGGCGATATATCGGGAAGGTGTCAGGGGTTTCAGCACCAGATTTGAGGGCACTTCAAAGAGAAGATCTACGAGTCGTAATGTCAGAGCCGAATGGGCAAGACGCTATTTACCTCTCACAACATGTAACCACAACATAGAGAAGAATGACTAACACGTGACGAAGAAGATAGAGACGGCCACTTGGAACTGGTTCCCTACCAGCCCGAGATCTGTCTCCATACTATAAAGGCGTGCATTGCCTATATTCACACTAGCACCAGTTAGAAACCAATCCTCAAGCTAGGCGAATGATTGGCAGGGCGAATACCGGTCTAAGAAGCTGAATGTGTCTACGGTTTAACATTAGTTATTACTCATCTCATGATGACAACTAATAATCATTCAGAGGCCTTTAAAGATGTGATCTTCAATAAGAGCATTGTATTACTCACAAAGTAGCATAACAAGAGGTATTATGTGTAAGTCAAGCTTGCGCAGAAGCTTTTTTTCATCCACGCCGAACGTCGGATCCGGCGCGGACTCGGCCACGCCGTCCTGCGCCTTAATATTCGAGTCGGACATATTCGGGGTGTCGTTTGACATTATTGGGTAATGAGAAGCGGCGATGTCGGTAAGACGGCAATATTTAAGAGCTGGAGTAACAATACCCAAGCCGGTCCGGTTCAGACAGAAACCGGATAAATCAATCGAGCTCTCGAGGGATGTATATCGGATCAGACTGTGGCGATAATGTTTTATGACCAAAAGAAAACCCGTTCAGCTCCACCGGAATCGCCTCTTGCGAACTAAAGGATGGAGAGAGTTAGTCTTGTTTTACGTCAGTCTTGTTCTTATCCACCGCGCCTGAGCTAGAGAGATAAGCGAGTCCCCTTCGTTATCTCATGCTACCCGTGTGTATTCGACGGCGAGTTCCACTATCAAATAGCTATGGTAGTGAATCCGCTACCTGTGGTGGTGTAATTAGTGGAACAAGAAAAGAAACAACATAAAATACATATCTGGGTGCTGTATGTATATATCTGAAATGTTGTTACTTCTCGAGCTTCTCGGACCCCTTCATTCGGGCCTATCACTTTGCATATTCCCCAGCAGCTGAGCTGCAACCCCAAATCCCAGCCTGCTGATAACTGACGATCCCGAAATTATTAAGCACCTGCATGTAAGCAAACGAACTACACCTGGTATCAGGGAACCAGGTATAAGACAATGTTGGAAATGAACGTTCTATCCTAGGGTCAGCTCTCACGCGAACCCAGGATTCTGATTTGACCAAGCATAAGTTGCTATTGCTAATTCATACTAATTCAACCAATTGATAATGGATGAAGCTATCTAACAACAAGATATGTCGACTCTTGAATTATGACATAAGTGGTGGTTCCGGGCCAGCGGGTAGAGCCGATAGGTCTCACAGAAGCTCATGCCTCTCCGCCAAGGCGACCTGCGAGACAAGGGCTGAAGCCAGGGTCGGATAAGATAAACCTCAAGAGTGGGGGTTGTATTTTCTACGCAAGGGTAAACGTGAAGCTCAGTATCTTTCACCGAGCCCAAAAATCTACATGGTGTATTCGAAGCAAAGCATGTTAATCAGATATCATTTCTTGGCTAAACTTATCGTCACCATGACGAATCGCTAACTCCAACTATATAGGGTAACTAACTATGAGAAGTAGAATGCGGAGTTTCGTCTATCTTCAAGTTCTTCGTGAGACACTGGAACTTTCAATGTAAAAGACAAAGCTTAGGTCTCGCCAATGTAAGATGGGGTAATATACTATTCTATCAGGGGTATCCCAATCACCGATTTTCTCGGCGATAACGTCGTGTAACTAATTTAAATGTCTATTAAGTCCGTAAGTTTTCCATAGGGCTGGCACCGCTGTAGTACGATTAATTTAGCTCATGTACGTGCAATAAAGAATGCAGACCTTTAATACTACACAAGTTAGGTAGGTAATTATATGGTAAAGACGGTCTAAAGTTCATAAGTCAACTAGTAAGTGCTTCATTCACTTATCAACTCTCATGGTACAAAAGAGCAATCTCCCTATCTCGTTCCCATAACTCAAACCTCCGAGCAAATCCAGTTTCCAGGACACCTCCATGGTACCCCCATTTCTCCTCTTTCCTCTATTACCAGATCGCGCTTATACCAGTCTCGGTCCCACCCGGTTTATACCTAGGAACTCTCCATATCAAATTCGCTCTCGTCATAACGAAGCTTTTCCTCTAGCTCGCGCTCGAGATCGCTGACGGTACGCACAGGACGAAGAGGGCCGCTCGGGTCTACCAAGGCATCCGGATCGCGTATCTGGAGAGCATGGCGGCTAGGAATCGTGATCTGGTTCCCACGCTCGTTGAGGTTGACGAGGCGCGGGTGCACTGATATCTCGCTAGCTTTAGCGATGCCGCGGGATCGTTCTATTTCATTCACACTCTGGACGGCGTCGAAGTTACCGGCAACAGAACTGGACTCCTCGAACATGTCGAAGAACGGGAGCCCAGCCTCTTCATAAGTTTTCGCATCGATGGGGCAACGCGGCGGAGCTCGCCCCGTGACGGATCGGAAAGCGGTGCTGTTGAGTATCTGCACTGGGATCGTCATGGTCAGGTGCTTTAGCCAGCGGGAGCTATCTTCATGGTCTTCTTTAATGCTCTGCTTAATCTTGCCTCCAGCCGAAATGCCCATAGAACATTGGAACTTCCTCGGTATTGGTCCGCTACCGCCACCGCGGAGTGTCAAGATCAGAGTTACCAGGGATCCCTAAGACCGAATTAAAATCGAGCTCTATGCCTTATTTCATGGCGCGGGTTAGGTACTAATGATGTAAGAAGGGATTGCTTACCGAGTGAATGCCATGCTCAGCGAGCGTTCTACCTATATGAATATTAGCGAGGATCCTCTAGATAGGACCGAGTCCGCGTACCATCTTCACACTGTTTTCCGGCGAAAACAAGTCGCTGCTGCTCAACCGGGATTCCTTCCACATCCTGAATCAACATTTTCAATGCGTAAACCGTGTACGAAGGCAGGCACTTGATCGGAATCAATTTGCCAGTGAGCGTCTTGACAATCAATTCAATAAGTTGTCCAGGATCCGACGGAGTAATTTCGAGTTGGAGACCGCCAACGGTATCTTCTCCGGTAAGTTGCGCCTCAACGCTATAACCTTGTCCCAGTGGCATAGCAACAAACTGCCTCACGATGCCGGGCGACGTAGCAATACCGTCGAGCCAGAGCTGCGAAGGTGCGACGACATAATCCTGGATCGTTTTTCCCTTTGCCTTGAGCGCCAAGCGACGTTTTCTAGTCTGGTTATCTTCTGCGGCATGCTCTCCAGAGACTGCGTTGACGCCGCCGACGTAGATCTTGATCATGAAAGGCCAGTCCGCTTCGAAGTTAAGCCACATAGCCTCTCTTTGATACATAGGTAAAAATAAGCCGCCTTTGGCGACCATATTTGGATTAAGTCTGCTGGCGTATTCACGGATGCTGAACAACGGGAAGGTGCCCAGGTAAGGTGGTAACTTGGATATCTCGTGATTGTCGGGGACACGAATGGTTCTATGGAACGTAATGCGAAGTTCTTGAGGTTCGCATGAACTACCATCATCAGGTACGAAATTCACTTTGATCGCCTTGCCCTGGAGGCCGCAGTGGTATGTGCCTTGGAGGACCTTCATTTCAATCTACTCGAGTATGATATTGATTAGCGATATGGTTCTTTCCCATGGAGAAGGCTCACGGACGATTAGGCAGTTGTAGTAGTCCAGGTAATCAATGTTTAATAAAAATTATAATCGATAACTAGGTAGCCAATACTTCGCGTGCCTAGAGACGGGTAGTCGTGTGATACTGAGATGCCCAATATATGTCATGTAATGGATTGGTTGTAGTAAAATGGTAGGACGTCGTTGTAGTTGCAAAAGGCATCCCCGGCCAGTAGATGTCTAATGCCTAGGAAACTACCTCTCGTTGGCCTCTCGTATGCAGGGTACCTAACCGCCGACCGCAAAATTCGCCCATGCACATTATACGCCCAAGTTACCTACCTAGGTGCCTAAAGAGGTACCTTTAAACACTGAGAGATGCCCCCGTAGGCATTTGTATCATAGTCGAGGAGCAAGAAGATAATGATCATTTGAGCCCCGTACTTAACGTTGCAATGTCAATAAAATATTATAGAACTCACGTAGGATTCACACCCCGTAACTTTCTAAAAATAAAACTACCAAAGGTAAATATGCTATGTCAACCCCAAACGCCACGTCTATGCTCGAGGTATCAATCTATAAAACAATGACTTCAAACATTTATCGGCAAGTGTATCCACCATCAATAACAATATCAGCACCAGTCGTATATGTGCTAGCGTCGCTAATCAAGTACACATAGGCGGCCTTCAACTCCTTCGCCAAGCCGGGTCGGCCCATGGGGACCATAGAGTACCACAAGTCCTGCGTCTTCTGGTCGATGAAGTCCGACAGCCCGGTGTCGATGTACCCGGGCGAGATGGCGTTGACCCGAGCGAAGTCGCGCCACTCGTTAGCCAGGGACCGGGCCATGTGGATGCAGCCGGCCTTGGCGACGTTGTAGGAGGTCTGCTCCTGGGGGTAGTTGGCGACGTGGCCAGACATGGAAGCGGTGATGACGAACGAGCCGTGGCCCTGCTTCTTGAAGTGAGGGCCGATGGCCTTGGCGCAGTACGCGGTGCCGTTCAGGTCGGTCTGGATGACCTTATCCCAGGCCTCTTTCGAGGACTCGAGGACGCCGCCGTCGGCAGTAGCACCGGCATTAGCGATGAAGCCGTCAACGTGACCGAAGTCCTTGAGGACCTCACTGACGAGCTGCTCGCAGCTGGCGAAGTCAGCTACGTCGCACTTGTAAGCCTTGACCTTGACACCGTAAGTCTTAGTCAACTCCTCCACATTCTTGTCAGCCCCCTCCTTACGAGAGGAGTAGGTGATAGCAAGGTCGGCACCCATCTCGGCACAGCCACGAGCGGCCTCGATACCCATTCCCCGAGGACCAGAGGCACCGGTGATAACGATGACCTTGCCCTTAAGGCTGAAGAGGTCGATTAAGCTATCAGACTTGGGGATTGGCTGAGGCATGTTTACGGTATAAGTGGATGAGTAAGTAGGTTAGATATTTGAGGAGGGGGTGTGTGGATATCTCGGAACGAGCTATATTAGAACAAGATGCCGAGAAGATCTCAATGATGAGTAGTCAAAGTTAGAGGAAAACAGAGACATTATCAAGGATATGTAGACTCTTATATATTCACAAGCAAGAATATAGTTCGTTAGCGATCCGGTGGGTATGAGTGGATATAAGTGGATATAACCGACGAAAAGTCAAGGCCGACAGAAGCACCGGATGATGTCATGATGGCATTTACAAGCATTTTCAAGCATTTTCAAGCATTAACAAGCGAGTCTGATAAACTCAAACCACTTAGATTCAAGGCATCGGGTATACTTATCCCGTCTTCGTACTCAGCGCAATGCATGCGGTGGTCTCGCTAGGCGGAGGGGTAAAAGGTGGTGTGAGTAAGAGTAAGATGGAATAAGAAAACGTCAGTTAAACCCCCTTGTGTCTCCCGAGTTTTACGGCTGCTACCGCGGTCAAAAGCTCGGAGAACCCGGATGGCGATTCTAATTCTTACGTGTAGGTCATGTGGGATGAAAGATTGCATCGATTCACAAGATTTACTATTTACTAATAGTCTTAACGTTCTGACTTTAGTACCTCTATCTAACTCGAAAAAAATACTCGTGTCGGCCAACTTCGGCATGATCTTGGTGTCTGATTAGTTCATGTCCACCTATTTCCCCCAATCCAACTTCAACCCCCCCGCAAGGGCCGATTATCTTCCCCATGTCCCCCGGATTTACTTAGCCCCTTGGCCCCCAAGTTCCATCCAACCCATAATGGTGCCGGTTCGAAAACGCATAGATACCTAGGTAGATACCTTAGATGTGTAATCACCTATTTCGGCTCCCAGACGCTGCAATTACCACACCTAAAATGCCTACACTCGGGACAGTAATGGTCATAGTTCCACGAATTATTACCTCCCGTGCTGCAGGTACACTCCGACGATGTTAGGAGCGAGATTGATAATATTATTGTGAAGTTCGTCAACTTACGCACGTCCAGCGCTTTTCCGAAGCCGCCATACTCATTCCGTCTCCACTTCGCCCATACCAACCATCTCTCATCGTCCAGATCTCGTCGTTTATAGGCACTTGCGAGATACCAATAATATTGACTTCTCCTTTTGATAGAATGGCCAAGTCCTTTGGTACCGTAAGGATGCTAAAGGATGCTATCTCGGTTCGTCCTATCAGCGGAGTGCGGCATTTTGAAGATTGCAAACTGCTCTAAGTGAGTAACGATGCGTCCGGTAACTTCAGACTAGTTCTGTAGAGTAAAATATCGTTAATCCAGTCGTCAACAGTTGATATAAGCTTATCAAGAAGTTTACATATCTTAGGTAGTCCCAAATCTTTAAGAGTCGCTCATCGGTGGTAGTTAAGGAAAAGTCTGTGTTTTGGTGAGCTCAGAGTGCTCAACCTCTTAGAAAGTCGCAGGTTTTAGATACCTGGTTATTCGCAATATCCAATGCTCCTAGACGGCCTAAAAGACTCTCCATATCAAGAGCATCTAATTGGGTATTATATGTACATCTTTATGAGGGGGCATCTGACAATACTAAAAATAACAATCCCTCATGATCTTAGGTTGTATTAAACGAATCACAATATTCACGGGAGAATGATACTTATCTCGAAACTTCTGGTGCTGCAGAAAGCACCAAGGACCAGATATTATCTCCATTTTAGGTGGGTTAAGAATGAGCATAAAGGATAGGTAACTGCCGCTAGAGCTTTAAAGTTCTCGTTAATATGGCGAGAGCAGCGCCAATATTTATGTGCCTCGACTCAAGGGGGATTCATGTGAATTCTTGAAGATTATATGGATCGCATCAAGAGTAATAGAATAGTATCAGAGGCACACTCCATGTATGGACAGGGGATGGGTCACCGAAGAACCGGGTACAGCCCATACTTTGAGTCGGAAAATCCGAGGTATATAAGTTTCGCCTCAGAGCATTCGCCACCTCCTTAGGCATCTTCAGAGACATCTCATCGATTTCAACCCTATAGAAATAAGTTCAGTGGCTATAAAAGCATTCCTGGATATTTTCCGAACCCCAGAACTAGGTATACGATTTTCAATAGAGTTAATAATCACATACCTATTCAAGACTATGTAACAACTCATATCTACCTGGCAATTACCTATTTCGGCTCCCAGGTTTTACAGTTGGAACACCTCTCATGTCCACACTCAATACAGTCCGCACCATAAGTCTTCGAATTATTACCTCCCGCTGCACAGTTACACTTCGTTCATGTCAGTTATAAGGTTGGAATATTACGAGGCTTGTCAACTTACGCATTCCCACCGCCGCTCATTACTATACTCACCCCCAGAATCTTCGAACCCTTCGTAACTTACTCCCATTTCCACCCTCCCCGTCCAGATTTTACCGCTGCTAGTGGGTTTTGGGGTCTTAACAGCGATTACTTCTTTTCTTGTTGGTGTAACTAATTCCTCTACTGCCTTAGGCATAGTATCGGCTGGCGCTTCTTTCACTGGCGTAACTAGCTTATCGCTTTTTGTACTTGAAATACTTTCCTGATCTTCCTTTTCATTTAGGCGAGGTACAGCAAAGATCGCGAGCTGTTCCTGGTGAGTAGCTATGTGTCTCTTAAAACGAGACATTGAAACAAGCACATTGCTGTCGGGTTGAACATCCGGCCCGTGGGTGATACGAACTTTCCTTTCAAGGCCTACAGCCCAATTGTCACAAAAGGGGCAATCCCGAGCATTGAAGTAAGCTGGTTTTTGCCTGCCTGCCTTAGTTAATTTTGAGATTTGGTCAGCAGAAAATTTACCGTGGATTTCTGATTCCAAGTGTGACGTGATCAAAGCTCCATTATCGACCTTTGTTGTACAAATAGGGCAGATATATTCTGATCGATGGTTTCTTAACTCGTGTTCGAACCATGCGTTTCGACTGTCAAACAGTTCGTTCTCACACTGTACTCCCCCAATTGTGCAGACATAGGCTTTGAGATCACGGAATGCATGATGTCTACAGTATATTAGTTGGGTAGAAGTAAGACGAGAGCAGACTAGCTTACTTCCAAGCTGTCTCGGTTGTGAATGCCTGGGGCGTGAAGCAAATCGGACATTGAAAAGACTCCGACTCAGGCGAAAGCTCCTCTAATGTCGGCAACTTGAGAGAACTGTTGGGGTCAAATATTGTTGGCGCGGTCATCAACAATCCAAAATCATCTATTTCTGTTTGCTGACCAGGAAGCATAGTTGTGGCTTCGCTTTCCACATCTTGGACTTCGGTATCTGATCCTCCATCACTTATATCAAACATATTTCCTAGCCGGTTCCCCTGGTCACTGCAGTATTGAATATATTGTCTTCTCTTAGCATTCGCATTTCCAATAAGTGTCGCCAGCCATTCCGTGTCACGTAGCTTAGGGTACTTATTCCTAGCATAGTCAATATCAAAAATAGGCGGAAATGTGAGGTCCGACCGGCGAAGAGCCTCCTGAAATAGATCGCGTGTGACCGCTTTTCGAATTAAAATGCCAACTCGAAAAAGGGATCGGATGCATTGAGATATTTCCTCAAGAATGCTTCCAACTTCTAATGATGAGACCTGCTCAAGTGCAGCTTTATACGACTCCTCATTCTCAGAACTAAATTGAGTCGTATCTTCGCTTAAGCTTTGAGACTCCGAATCAAGAGTACCGATAGCAATTGCTTCTGTCACTATAAAATAAATCAGTAACCGAAGCAAAATAAACAGGATCAATCCTTACACTCTCGAATGGATACCTGGAGATCATCAAGAAATTCACATATCTGATCCCGGACCTCCGGGGCCATCCTCAAGCGGTGATCAAGAGAGAGTTTACTCTCTGGAGAATGGAGAGCGCTCAAATTCCCGCACCAGAGTAAATATCGACCAAATTCATCTTCAATGGCTTCTGAGAACACTGCAGGTGAGGCTTTGCTTGTATCACCTTCTAGATGGCCCTTAATATTAGTAAAAAGTTCCTTTACCTTATGGCTTCGTACCGATATGCCTTCATCCGGCGACATTTCGCCTACGTCATCAAATAGTGTTCATATGAAGGGCCTAATATAATTATGTGTTCCTAGGTGATTGTCAACTTTCCTATGTGGCTCACCCTAGATATATTTATCACCCTGCATAATATCAACAGTATGTGATTGGGCTGAGAGACATCTGCACCTGTGAGGGGAGTCACATAGCCAAAACCCCTCACAATTTTCAGGCCTGATAAATTCTTTCCTCGGTAATATAACGTCTGAAGCAGCTTAACACTTATAATATCCCTATGTCTGGCTTTGAGATTGCCGGTGCTGTGCTCGGTGCCCTTCCGATTGCTTTTGGCGTTATTAATAAGTACCAGGAAATCGAGGACAGTTTCCACGTCAGAAGGGAATACACAGAATGCGAATACAACCTTAGATGCCACAAAACGTTTTTCAAGGCCCGTCTCAGGCAGTTATTGTCGGATTTGTTTGAGGATCAAAATAGGATAACAGAACTGTTATCCGACCCAGGTAGCCACCATTGGCATGACAAGAACACCGCAGAGGCCCTCCTACACCAGTTAGGCGAGGACTCGTACAAACTCTTTATGGATTGCGTAAAGCACACCAGAGATAGCCTAAAGGCTTTAGACGGTGAACTAGCATTAGAAGCAGGCCCAATACAAGAGTTTCTCCAAAAGCCAGTAAGTCATAAGAAGGGGCTACATATCTTCAACGAGACGGGATTAATAGTCGCTGTCAGAAACGCCAAACGTCTAAGTCTCACCTTAGACAGTTAGCCACGAAGGAGAACTTTCGACTCCAAGCATATAAAGTCAAGTTCACTAGTAGGAAGAGCGTTCGCTCAAAATTACTCGAAAAACTGAAGTCATATGATTCTCAGCTGGAAGGACTATTAGAAATGAGTAGCAAGGACATAGTTGCTGTTCAGTATCAGGCTATGGCTTCAAAGTCAGATATTTCAACTCTATGCGGCTTTTGGATGCAGGCCAGTGCATTTTTCAGAGCTGTTGCTTCTGCATGGGGTTGTGGTTGTCGCGATCCGCACATGGCAAAGCTGTTGCTAGAGCATCGAACTAGCAAAGAAAGGAAGTTTAGTATGCTGTTCGCTACGCACCTAGACTTAAGCTGGAAGATACAGAAAATCCTGATTGTTGAAGATCATGATGGCCAAGATCAATCGTTACTCGCGGGCCATCCTATCATATCCAGTGTTGCTGCCCATAAACCGCAAGATAAAGCAAATGTTCCCACAAAGCCAGCGCTGGGGAAACAGAACCAACATATCAGCCCAAAGCAGGAATGGTATGTTCGAGTACATACCAATATGTATTATATGAGCTTACTTTTCATTAGGTCAACAACATCACGAATACATGCTCCATCTAATATTCAGGTTCAGCGTGGAAACTTGATCTCAAGCCTATGTGAATCACTGTGCCAAGTAACAGATGATATGTGCGGTTACCTCTCTGAAGATAGCAGCCGATATTATGTGCACAGGCTATCACAGCAACAAGTAGAAGATTTTGTCACAATGGAGCAAGTGTTTCGGAAGGGAATATCACCACTCCCAAGTCGTCGAAAACGATATAAGCTCTCTTTGACCTTGGCCTCGTCTTTTCTGCAGCTTATTGACACCCCCTGGCTCCCCGAGTCTTGGAAGAAGTCAGACATCGTCTTTATCAATAATGACAAGGATGTCCTCGACCAACCTCATCTCAAACACGAATTCGCGGATTATAATAACACTACGTGTAATCGGAATTCGCAGTCACCTACCTCTGCCACGAACTCCAGTGGTAGAAGCACGAAAGCCTCGCGATCTCTAGAATTACTAGGCATCATCCTCTTAGAGCTATGCTTTGGTAAACTGCTTGAAGACCAGCCACATCGGAAGAATGATTGGCCTCCCGGGGAAAACGAGACGCAGAAAGCTTTGTTTGACGTCATTGCCGCCCAGAAGTGGAACGACGAAGTTAACGAAGAAGCCGGAAACGACTTCGACCAGGCAATTAGATGGTGCCTTGAAGGACACCATAGCACCCCACATGAGAAATGGAGGCATGAAATGTTACGACGAGTTGTCCAACCGCTTGAGAAATGCCACAAGTACCTTTCTCAAATGTAATGATACTACGATACTGCCCGAGGAGAGGTTCTAGCGTATGTAATCTAGATAATCCAGCAATGTCATTTTGTTCAAAGAGCGATGCGTAAGAGGTAAAACTAGAAATACCCAGGTTCAGTCTCGTTGTGGCATCTAAATGTTATGACTGTCTAAAAGGTGAAGGACAATTAGAACTGCCTAGGTACCTACCTACCTATAAATCCAAATATAAAGAATAAATGACCATGATTGACACACTTACCATACTCCTACAAAAAGGTCATTTCATAGCTTGAACATTTACCTTCCTTGCCGTTCAAGATATCTCAAACGGTATTTCATACCACAGGTCATGATTGAATATTGATTCAACTAAACAAATTATCAACCAACTAAGTTAAAATATACAGTGGAAAGTTGAGAAAAAGGGTAGTTACATGTGGGAAATTCTAATGCTAAACAGGTCATGGCGTATACTAACAAGAGGATTGCGCCTGGGCATATAAAAGGGCGCCTAACGTCACACTCCCGAAGCCCACGCCAGCCATATTAGAGAATACTACTCAGTTTTGATTAATAAGATCTACGAAAGTTGATTACTAAATCATTCTAGGATTGAGACAAAGTACCTAAGACTAACCAACTAATTATACGCCGAGAGTGACAAAACTATCTGTAATAAGATTTACTAGCTATAACATTATATGAGAATTCCTGAAAAGCAGTAGGAAAATGTAGTATTGGAAACTATCCATCGCTACTAGGTAGTAAAGGATTCGAGCTGAAAGGTTAAAAAAAAAAAACACCCGCGCTCACCACAAAGGGGTCAGTGCTACGGAATAAGCGCGTCGATTCGAAATTTGAAACTCATCGGATCAATAGCCAGTCTTTAATTAGCAAGAGCAACGTATGTTATAAGTTCTATGCCAAGTGATTATGGAATCTCTTCTTGGGAAGAGAGTTGTCAAATCCGCAACTTTAAGAAAATCCAAAGGTGTGCCAATAATGGTAGTGCTATAGAAGCTACCAAAAACCCACCAGTAGTCTTGTCAAGATTTATTTAAGATCTTCCCTCGGGGATAGGTTCACCAATTGAATCGGGGCACTTCAAACCGCCACCTATCTATCAGCCAACCAACCAACCACCCTCCATCCATCCCTCATGCCAAACCTTCCTCCATACGTTTCATCGTCGTAACATCTCATCTATAAACACCCCCATGTGCCAGCGAAGACGTGTTTACTGGGCCTGTCTACACGAAGACGTCAATGTCACCCCGCCGTCACCCCTCCTATACTGCGCTAGGGCCACGCGGCGGACGAATCGTACCAGTGACAGCAGCAGCAGTGGCGGCGGCGACACCGACGGAGCCAGCATCCGTCAAAACGACCTCAAGCCGTGCGCCGCCATCGAAACACTCCCGCTCACAGCCAAGCTCGACTTATTCAACGCGGTGATGCACCCCGAGAGTTGCGAGGTGTGTACCGCCGACAACCCCATTACCGAGATATCCGGGCAGGGGACGGGAACAGAAGGAGACGACGACGACGACGAGACCTCGATGGGTCGCGAGGGAGCTAATAGTACAGAAGACACTCACCAGGACGCGGCAGAAATGTCGGAAGAAGATCCGTTCGATTTCGACTGGATCATGGACGACTATGTGCTTGCGGAATCCCAGAAGGCACTCGGGGTTATAAGTGCCGGGGAAGAACAGTCCTCCGGCTCCACCTGGTTTCCGGAGGCGGGGCCTGGGCCGGAGGGGGATTTCCAACTGTATGACGATGACGAGGATAAGTTCTTAGAAGACGGCATGAATGATATTGGTAGTTGGGATAGATACGTGGTGCCATCATAGCAGTACGCATCGTGGCGTTATTACGGTAGCAAAGTGTTGGCGTCATCAAAATCCCAGGTGATTTTTATTGTGTATTCTATGGTCTATCTATGATACAATGTTGTTATGTTATATCTATGGAATCATGATGGGGGATAACCTACCTAGGTAGATGAGTTCAAAGGGATACAAAGGTTTGCTGATGCCATCTTCTTCAAATTCTATATCCACGAAAGTAGTAATTTCCTAGCAAATCCTAAACATATCTGAGCTACCTCCTAACCTAACCTACATCATCTATAACTAACTAGTAGATATATTACCGTAGTTGTCAAACATGTCATTATCCCGTAAGTCCGAAGCACCCCTTTATTCAAGAAGAAAAGTCATGATCTTGGGCTCACCCAAAGCGATGAAATAGGAATTAAGAAAGTAATAAAACAGCTTACGTACGCCCGTTGAAGTATCCCACACCACGAAACGGCATCCAGACCACGCACGTTTCACCGCGGGCGCGTTCTGCTCTTGCGTGCGTGTCGGACCCACCGGCTCTCAGGGGCCGGATCCAAATGCCGGGATTATCTGCTGGGGACGAGGTCAGAGCCTCATAGTTATATGGTAAGTGTACACGGGTCGCAGTCGATCAGGTGCCGAGTCCCGGCTACGAGTTGCCAATTCAGGCTTGCTTAGGGCAAGTTGAAGCGAAGAATGATATTTGATTTTGTCTTTGCCCTGGATGTTGCTCTCACCAACTCTCGGTTGTAGTAACCAATCGCAAAGCATATTTCGTCCCATGCTCATGTGGGTTGAGCTGTGATTACGACGAGTCTGCAGTTTGCCGTGAATCATATATGAGAGGACCATGTGGCAAATTATCGTTGAAATTTGACGTTCATCCAAGCCTGCTATTTTGCGGTGTATCCTATTACATGAATAGAATTGTCAGCTATCTACAAAATGACATGATTAACCGGGAAAGAAAGCACAATCAATAAAACTGCCGGCAAGTAAGAGTATAAAATCTAACTGTAAAAAATATTGCAGGCTAGGTAACCAAACTAGATACAAAGGTGGTATATATATATGGTATCAACATCTACTATAGCTCCGAGTTTCCAACTCCATCTCCGTATATCGTAGGCACATCGTTGGCAGCCGGAATCTGATAGATGTATTAACCGAGCCCAAGAGTTTTAAGTATATATTAATTTATCTCGTCATGGTTGGTCCGGCCAGGTCATAGAGTATGGTTTTGCTTTGTCGAGCTAATTAAGAGTCCTGGCCACTTCCCAAAATCTACGTGACCAGTCCAGCAAAGAACGCACTCTACCCCGAGCGAAGGAAAACCAGAAATTGCCTCCGATTAATACATAAATACAGTGGCCATCTGCGTCCGGCGCCGGTGATAGGGTGATGCTTTCGGGTTGTATTGGCACAAATATCGGCCAAAATTTGTATATACATGTTTAGAAATTTTCTTTACCCCAGACGAAAGAGAATCTGTCACATTAGGTTAGCTGGCTACTCTAGAAGGTTATCACATCTCAGGTACGAAATTACTTACCCAGGTTCACTGTACTTATTACAGAAGACGTGAAGTGCACTACCTAGACCCTTAGGTCCACAGAAGAACACACCCGCCTCGGCCGGCGCATGCAGTTTCCTGATACCTCGGAAGATCATATCCCAGTTGGGACGTCCGAAGTTCGTCGGGCTGCGCAGTCCAGTAATGGTATCCTTGTCGGCGTTGGCGTCGTTGATCATGATATTTGTAGCATCGTCGGCCTTGATCTTGGCCGTGAGATAGGTGTGAATCTCAATCCTGTTGTCGACATCCTGAGCTTCAATAGCCATCAGTAGCGAACGGAACCATTCGAAAGAACCGAAATCTCTGCAGATCCAGAAGAAGTACACCTTCGCAAGACGGGTCTTCTTTTGTGGGTAGTTCATTCGGTACCAGATAGACTTCAAGATGGAAGCGAAGGGAGTAACACCAATACCGGCACCGACGAGCACCGAAACCTCGTACTTGAACACATCTTCCGAAGCCGAGCCAAACGGTCCATCAATATAAACTCGCGGCAGGACCCTCTTCAAAGCAGGGTCAACCTCGTTGCCCTGACCATCAACACCCACAACAGTTGATGCATCCTTGTCTTTCCTGTCGAAGTCGCATCCGAGGGCTTTGGCAACACCCTTCGTGAAGTCACCAACCATACGGATATGGATCGAGATGTAATCCTCCTCGGGAGCGCTTGTCAAAGTGAACGGGTGGTATTGCCACAGAGAGACTTCAGGGCAGCAGAAGAAGATATACTGTCCAGCCTGGGTCTTTGTGTTTTCCTTCTTGATTTGAATCTCGCACACGTTACTGGGGTGCTGGATAACCTTCGAGATGTAGGTCTTGTGGCGGCCGCGCAGTTCACGGGCAACTCGTTCGGCCAGGTACACAAATCCACCGACCATCCAGTACTGCCAGAAGACACCGATAGCAGAGGTACCGATCGAGATACAGAACGGCGCGAAATCGGGTTGAATCATGCAGAAGGCGCCGTGGAAGGACCAGAAAAAGAAGAAGATGATGAACATGTGGTGAGTATACCAGAAGCGTTCGTAGTTTGCTCGTCTCGGCTTCTCATACGATGTCAAGACCATGCCAGTAAGCGCGATCAACATGATATAACCTGTCCAGCCCGGGCCAGACACCAAGTTGGCGACCAAAAATCCATAGAATCCCAAGTTGTTCTTAGCAGCGATCTGCGCCAGGTTGTTCCAATGGGCGATCGTGTGGACCCAGGAGAAAAAGAAGATAGACCAAGCAGTAGTGATATGGAACGTAATGTTCTTATCAAACTGGATAATACCATTAAGCGGCGTTTGTCGGGCCATCGAGATGAATGTCCTGCAGACCGGCAGCAGAATTATAGCCACATCTACGTGGAGAACCAAAGCAGACGCTCTCGCAATCATGAAAGTCGGCCCAAAAGTATCTCTCGAACCTTGTAGATTGTCCTTCACGGCGTAGTTGACGAAACCGAAAGCGAAGACTAGGGCATGGAGAACCATGAAAACGAAGACGAAACTAGGATATAGTTAGTAAAATGTCATATGAAAGAAACTCACGATCGACACGAACAATCTTCGGTAACCCTCGTTGATCATCCACTTATCGAATTTCTCTCGCATCGTCAACTCCTTTTGCCGTTCCTGCGTCATCTCTCCCGACAGCAACATTCTTGTTAGTGGCGTCCATCTTGATCGCTCTGAGGGCTTCTCGCCCATATCGTAGTACGACATCTTGAACGAAAGGCGCTTCGGGCAGATTAATTATTTCGCCGTCGTGCTGGTAAAGTCGCTTTTCGAATATCGAGTTTTCCAAAACCTCCCTCTTATCTCCAAAATACAGCCACCAATCCGACAACCACCGATGCCTCCTCTTCTGTATTAGACTTTGTTTTTTATTATGTTCGGAATCGCGTCCCTGGGTACGGAGAAAAATAAGGTAATACTAATTCAGAGCCTGCTGAATAGGCGAGAAGCCATAGAAGGAGAGAATCGGTAACGGACGAAAAGAACAGTTCAAAAGAAGGTAAGATTGGCCTGAGAGCCTGCTATAGAAGCTTGCCTGTCAGCCAACGCAAGAATCGAATAGCGCACCTACGAGGACGAGGACGAGGGAGGGAGGGGAAAGCGTTTGTGAGTAAACGAAGGGAAAGGAGAGAAGGGTTCCGAAGATCTCCTGCAAGAGACGGGAAGGCAGTGGATATTATGGGAGACTGCCAAGAATAGGAAACATCAGGCCATTCTCGTAGATCATACCTGGGTACAAACGCCGCAACGAGGTTTACTTAACGTCAACGCTGCTATAGCTCCATCTACGTATTAGCAGACCACGAAATTCTCTGTAAAGTTCGGGTACGACAGGCTTCACACAATTTGCAAGGGAGAAGAGAATAGGTATGAATGATGTGATCCTAGGGGAGTTACTTAAAGAGAGAGGATAAGGGGAAAAGCGCTATGAAACTTGTGTACCGGTAACCTGCGACGGCGGTATATCCAGGCACAAGTGGCCAGGTACACGTAACATTTATCAGGGGTTCTTGGACAAGATGGGTCCTTTCGATCTGGGCCGACGAGTGACAAGCGGTTACAGCCTTACCGCAAACGGTTTCGAGGCAATTGAAGTACGAAGGAGGCTCGGGGACGTCCACGTTTCTAGGTTGGATCTGACTAACGAATTTGGGTACGAGCTCCGAGTAATTTGCATCTTTAGCGATGCTGTTGATGGGTAATAGAAATAATAGTAGATAAATACAAAAGGGGGGGTTTTCAAGTCATGAAAATGTATCTACCTAACTAGTAGAAAACAACAACGCTTGCTGTCGTTACAGGATGTATTCATCGAAGATTACTTGACCTTGACATATTCTAGTCCTGCTCTGCCGGGCCAGGACTGTCTGATGTTCAGATCCTCGTCTAGGTCCAGGATAGGGAGGTGGGTAATGGCACCACTTCCATGGCGGCGACACGCCTCGATACAAGATAGAATACAAAAAGACTCTTAGCCAAGCTAGAACTATCATAGCTGGGGGCGGATATCGCTTCGTGGTGGAAGAGGGTCTAGTTGCAGTTGGTACATTTACAAGAACGAGAAGGAAAAAAAAGAATATGAGGGGGATCGAGCTTTGACTCGGTTTGGAATGTGGAGAAGTAAAAGAAGATACCTGACGCCTCATTGGTCCGTGTTCGTAATATCCCCGGCGCCTGTGCCTCAGATTGTTTCGTCAGGGGTTCTTAGACAACATTCGAGACTCGAATTATCAAGGGTCCCCGTAACAAAAGGAGCAAAGCGCCAATAGAATATTATGACACAACCAACCCTTGAAGTACATGACTTGACAAGACGTAGATGAATCAAATGGAGGCTTCACTTTTTCTTCTTTGGGATCTTGCAGATTATTAAAGTAGTAATCAACAACATCAAAACATGATTAATCAAACCAGATTAGTTATTTTTTAGAAAACTAAGGCCGTGAACGGCTCAGATTTTAAGGGTAGGCTTACAGGATTTTAAGCCTACCTTCGAATATTTTTTACGCTAGTAAAAAAAACCTTTCCTTTTTGGGCAGTATTCAAGCCACAAATTCTGGATTGACCCATAGAAATTGAGTTAACTCCCTGTAAGCAATGTATCGCGCTAGAAGTGGTAGTATACTAGGCCTAAAAGGGCTTAAGGGACCCTCTAATTACTCGTTTAGGAAGGAGGGCTTATTCGAAAATAAGCCCAGTCTGTAAACTGGGGTTTACGGCATTTTGCTGTGTTCTTACGCTTTCGACCAATTATAGAGGTCCTTCACTTCTAAAATAGGAAAGCGGTAAGTAAGGGCATAATTCAGGGTCATGACTCAGTAAGATGGAAATACATCGTGGTCCCACTTATTTTATATGGGACTTAAAAGTATCTTTTTTTTTTTAAGCATAGGCTTAAAATCTGAGCCGTTCACGGCCTAAAATTTGGTCTCTCTCCTTAACACATAAAGCCCAAATTTGACAATAGTTTATTAGGGAGGGATTACCAAGGAAGCGCTATACAATTTTGGCAGCATTAGATAGTCTTCGCTAAGCTAAAATATATTAATATATATATATATATATATATATATTAAAAATATAAGCTTAGTCTCATCAGCCGCCTGGCGCCAGCGTTTGTCGAACCACATCAGCGAAAGCCGCTCACAGCTCACGGCGCAGGTGAGAAATGTAACCACCAGCTGAGTTCTCTAGAAGCAAATAGGCAGCCCGGTAAGACAATCACATCACCAACCAGATGACGAATTTGATTTAACTTGAGTCTATCCCACATGGATCGTTACCGTAAACTAATGCATTATGGTATTATGCCGCCATACAATGCGACCAGATCCCAGAGAAGATCTCATTCATTAAGTATAAGACCATACGCCCATCTATGCCCAACATATCCCGCGCATCGAGTCGGTATTCTTTTCATGTTCACAGTTTCGTTCTGTTTCTTCTTTATTTTAACATCATCCACCTTCTCTTCTATCTCCGTGTCCTCGTGATCTGATGTTATACAAATATAAATCGGAAAAGGACCCTAACGCATCCCTTCGGATCCTACAACCTGGTAACATCCAAATCTGGACGTCTAAGTGTCCCCTCAACGTCTATATTTGTATTTGTCTTTTTTACGGCAGGATCGATATATTAGTGCTGTCTACACAAGTTCGACGTAGCACCCTTAAGGGGGTGCTGCGTATTGATTAAGGAAATGGGTAAGATTTGGGATTTAACCGAGATTTACCTTATATATACAATTTTACTAGGAACCCTATACAATTTAAATGTATCTTTTTTAATATATATATTTTCTTTATAATAATATTTTATAATTTATATAATTATATAATTATATTATATTTTTATTATAATATATATTTACGTATTAATTTATTATAATTTTTTATATTTTATTAATTTATTATAATTATTTATATTTTAATATTTATTTATGTATTAATTTTTTATATTTTAATGTGTATTTACATATTAATCTATTATAATCTATTATAATTATTTATATTTTAATATTTTTTTACGTATTAATTTTTTATATTTTAATGCGTATTTATATATTAATTTATTATAATTTTTTATATTTTATTAATTTATTATAATTATTTATATTTTAATATTTATTTACATATTAATTTTTTATATTTTAATATATATTTATGTATTAATTTATTATAATTATTTATATTTTAACGTTTATTTATTTATTTATATATTTAATTTAATTTATTTTTATATTATATAATTTATTAAAAAATGTTTTTGCGTATTTGAATTTTTATTTTTTTATTATATATTTAAATATATTTAATAAGTATATAAAAAGTTAATAATTAATAATTAATTTTTAAAAAGATTTTAATTGTAATAATATAATTATAAAAAGTTTTAATTACGGGTTAAAGGTTTTAAATAAATTTTAATTATAATATAAAAACTTTAAATAAATTTTAATTATAAGTTAAAAATTTTAAATAAATTTTAATTACGGTGTAAAAGTTTTAAATAAATTTTAATTATAATATAAAAACTTTAAATAAATTTTAATTACGGATTAAAAATTTTAAATAAATTTTAATTACGGTGTAAAAGTTTTAAATAAATTTTAATTATAATGTAAAAACTTTAAATAAATTTTAATTACGGTGTAAAAATTTTAAATAAATTTTAATTACGAGTTAAAAGTTTTAAATAAATTTTAATTACGGGTTAAAAGTTTTAAATAAACTTTAATTGCGGTTTTAAAGTTATATAATATATAACGGTTAATTATATATATTTTTAAATTTATTTTTAATTATTTTAAAATTTTCTTTTTTTTAAATTTTTTTTAAATTTTTTTTTAATATTTTTTTAAAGATAAAATCATTGATATTTTTATTTATTAAAGTTTTTAAAGTAATTTAAATATTATTATATATTAACGTAATTAAATTAATTTTATTAAAATTAAAAATTTTCAAATTTATTTATTATTTAAAATAAAATGTTTTAATACGTTAATAAATATAAATAATTATTTTTTAACGGTACTTTTTAATAATTTTATTAATTAAAAATTAATTAAAAAAATTCATAAAACGGTAAATGGATAAAAACATTTTTTAAAATTTTTTTTATTAATTATTAAATTTTGTTTTATTTATTAAATTTAATTTATTTAAGTTAATTTTTAATTTTCGGTAAATTCATTAAGTTTTATAACGTATGTTTTTATAATACCGTTTTTATAAAAACGAAGATTTTTTTATAATTTACGTTAAAAATAATAATAAAATTATAATGCGTTATTATAATTTAAAAAAAATTTATAATAATTATATATTTTAAAGTTTATAAATATTTTAAATATTGTTTAAATACTAATAAACCATTTGCGTAATATAACGTTTTTTTATTATTATGTTTTTTTTTTTTTTTTTTAATAATTTAACGTTAATAACCGCGTTATTCCGCATTATCAACAATAAAATAAAACCGGCCATTTTTTATTACAAATAGTTTAATATAATTTAAAACACGTTTTTTTAATTAACGTTATTATTATTCGATAATTATTATATATAAATTATATAATTTTTTCGTAATTATAAATCCGTTTATAATTATTATATATATAATTTTTTTTAAATTTTCGATAAATATATATTATAATAAAAAATATTAATATTTAATTAATTTTTAAAATTTTTAAATAAAAACAAACAAATTTAAAAAACTTATTAATAACTTATAAATCTATTATTAATATATATATAATTATTTAATTAATTTTTTTATATAAAAATAAAATTATTAAATTTTTATTTTTTTAATTAAAAATAAATATTATATAATTAAATTTATTATAATATAAAATAATTACGGGAATTAATAATAATAAATTTTAAAAATAATTTAATATTATTTATAGTTTATAAAAATATATTTTATATTTACGTTAAATATTTTTAATATTATTACGCATAAATATACAATTATAAATAAAATAATATTTAATTAAAAAATTAATTTTAACATAATTATATACGTTAATTTTAATAATTTAAATAAATTGTTATTAATATTTTAATTTTAATATATTAAAAAACCTAAAATTAAATAATTAAAATTTATACGTAAAATAAAATAATAAAAGAAATATAATAATTTTTAATTTAATAACTTATTTATAAAATTAAATCATTAAATAGTTATTATAATTATTTAATATTAAAAAACGTTTTTTATTAAAGTTTTTTAACGTTATATATTAATTAAAATATTCGAATTAATTTAAATTAATTATATTATTAATTTAATCATTTTTATTAATAATTAATATTATATTATTAATTAATTTATTAAATATTTAATTTTTTAATATTTAATAATTAAATAACATTAAAAACGGGATTATTATTATTTTTATAATAAAATAAGTTTCGATTATTATAATAAATATTTTAAAATTAAAGTTAATTAAATAAAATTTCGAAAAATTATTTTAAATTTATAATTATATTTTATTTAAATAATTGATTTTTATATTAATTTTATTTATATTATATATATATTAAAATTTAATATAATAATTTTATTATATTTAATATAATTTATTAAATTAACGAATAATAATGGTAATATTATAAATTAATTTATAAATAATTAATATTAATTAACTTTAAATTCGTTTAAAAATATAGCAATTTTATTTTAAAAATTAAATTACCCATTATTATTAAATATATTTAAAATAAAAATATATATTATAATTAAATAAAATAATTTAATTAATAATATATTAAATAATATTTACATTAATATAATAATTAATTTTAATTAATTAATAAAATTATATGTAAAAAACCATTTTTTAAAAATTAATAAAAATAATATTATTACCACTATTTTTATTATAAAAATAGAACTTATTATATTAATTTAAAATATATTTATATAATATATTAAAATATTTAATAATACTTTTAATTAATTTAAATTAATTTTTAAAAAAAATTTAAATTGTTAATTAAATTTTAATTTTAATAAAATTATCGAAAATTATAATAAATAAAGTAAAAATAATAAATAAAAAAATAAAAATAATGTTAATTAAAATTAAAACGAAAATATTAATTATTATTTCGGACGTTATAATAATTTTAAAATTATTTATATTATTAATATATAAAAAATATTAATAAAATATATAATTTATAAATAAATAATAATAATTAATATTAAATGTAAATAAAAAGAAAAAAACAATTAAAATTTTAATATTAAATATTATAATTTATATAATTTTTTAAAATTTTTATAATTTTATTTTAATTATTATACGTATATATTTTATTAATATTAATAATTAAACTTATTACGCGAATTACGCAAATTGTTTTAAATATTTTAAATAAAATAATATTAATAAAATAAAAAAAAATAATTTAAAATAATAATATTTAATAAAAATAAAAAAAATAAAACGTTGGAAAAATATATTTTATATTAATAATTATAAAATTAAAATTTAAAGTTTTATTATTATTTAAATAAATTTATAAAATTAATTTTTAATTAAATTATATTAAATAAATGTTATTAACAAGGTTTAAAATATAATAAATTTTATAAAAATTATTAAAAATAAAATATAAATATATTTTATTAAAAAAGTTATTTATTTTATTTTATTTTAATTTTACGTTTTTTTATTTTTATTTTTTATATTTTTTAAAACTTTTATTCCCGCGGTTTTTTTATTAAATATAATAATATTTTTATTATAATTTAAATTAAAATATTTAATTAATATAAAAAAATACTTTTTAAAACCATTAAATTTTTATATTTTAAAATTTTTTTTAATATTTAATAATTATATATTAATTTTTTATTATATAATATTTTATATTATTAAATATAAATTTAAAAAATTTTAAATAAAAATAAAACAAATTTTTTAATATATTAAATATAATAAATAAAATTTTTAATTAATATATTAACAATTTTAATTTTTTTATACGTAATTTTTATAAATTTTTATATTATAAAAATCGAAATATATATTAATTAATAAACGTAAAAAAAAACTATATTTTATAATAAAAAAATTAATTAAATTATATTTAAAATAATTTAACTATTAATAAAAACTTAATTTTTACTTATTAATTAAAAATTTAAATTTCTTTTACTTTTTATAATTAAATATAAAATAAAATAAATATTTTATATATAATAATAAAAATTAAAATTTTTATTTTTTTAATTTATTAAAAAAAAACCTATTATTTTAATAATATATTTAATAAATAAATTAAATTTCGAATTATATAAAATTAAACTTTTTTTAATAAAAAATAATAAAAATTACTATTATTATAAAATTTAATTATTTATAATAACCAATAATATTATTATTATAAAATTTATAACATTTTTAAAATTATTAAAAATAATATTTTTATATATTATTAAAAATATAAATAAAAAATCAATATTATATTATACTTTTATATTATTAAATAATTTTTATTTTTATATATTATTTATTATTTTTTTAATTTTTTTATTAATTTAAATAAGAAGTTTCCGTATTAATTAATAAAAATTTTATAATTTTATCGAATTTATTTTTAATATATAATTTTAAAAAATTAATATTATTAATATAATAAAAAAAATAAAAATATAACATATAAATTTATTATCTCAGATTTTATTATTTTAAATTTTAAAATTTAAAATATTTTATAAATAACTTATTATAAAAATAAAAGTTTTTAATAAATAAAAAACTTTTAATAATAATAAATTTAATTTAATAACGTTAAAAATATTAAATTATATAATTATTTTATTTTTTTTTAATTAATAAATATTTATTTTTTAAATAAAAAAACGTAATACGTTAATAAATATATTTGAAAATTTTTTAAATAATATTAAAATTTTATAAAAAAAACGAAATTAAATTTATATTATATTATTAATATAATAAATATTATTATATTAAAACTTTTTTATTTCATTTTTTAAAAATTTACGTATTATTATATATAACGCAAACTTATTTTTAATTATAAAAATAAAAAAATAATTAAAATAAATAAATAAAATTATAATAATAATAAAAAGAAAAAAGTAATAAAAAATAATATAAATAAATATAAAATTTGCATAAAATAATAAAATTTTATTAAATTAATATAATTTTTTATAAAAAAATTTATAAAAATATAAATTAATAATTAATATTATATATAAATATAAAATTTTAATTAATATAATAAATATATATTTAAATTTTAACTAATATAATTATAAAAAATTAAATAATATTATAAATAAATTAATAAAAAAAATTTATATTTTTATTTTAATTATTAAAAATATTAAATATTTAAATTATTAATATTTTTATAACGTAGTTATTTTTAATTTTTGCAAATTTTTGTAAAAAATAAAATCTTTTAATTAAATAATATTATTGTTAAAATTAATAATAAAGTTGTAAAATCGATAAATATGTTTTTGTTTTATTTTTAAATTTTTTAAAAATTTTTAATATTATAACTTTTAATTAACTTTTAAAAATCTTTAATATTATAATTTTTAATTAATTTTTAAAAGTTTTTAATATTATAATTTTTAATTAATTTTTAAAAATTTTTAATATTATAATTTTTAATTAATTTTTAAAAACCTTTAATATTATAATTTTTAATTAATTTTCGAAAATCTTTAATATTATAATTTTTAATTAATTTTCGAAAATTTTTAATATTTATTTAAAACTTTTAATAATTAAAAACCTTTTTATAAAATATAAATTTATTTAAATAATTTTTTAATATTAATTTTATTATATTATAACCATTAAAATTATAAATGTTAAAAATAAAATTATATAAATAAATATTAAATTAAATTAAATATAAATATAAAAAAGTTTTATAAATAATACCATTCATTTTTATTTAAATAATTTTATTAATTTTATATTTAATAATTTAATTATTTTATTTCGTTTTTTTATATATTTATTAAATTTAATTAAATATAAAATATAATATTGATATTTTTTATACGCGCAGAAATATTTTAATAAATTTATTTATATATTAAATTTTAAAAATTAATTTATAATTATATATATTAATTTTTATTTTATATAATTAAAAATTTTATTATAATTTATAAAATTTTAATTAAATTTTCTTTTTTTATTTTAAATAATATATTATATTTTTAATTATTTTATTATTAAATAATAATTAATTATTAAAATATATATTTTAATATATTATTTTATAATAAATATAAGATTATTTTTTTAAAAAATTTTTATACGTATAAAAAATTTTAATATTATATTTTCAATTTAATAATATTTAATAATTATATAAAAAAATAATATAAAAATAAATTGTAATTATAATGGGTAATTATGTATTTATAATATTATAATTATTTAAATTATAATGGGTATTTATATATTTATAATATTATAATTATTTAAATTATAATAAATATTTATATATTTTAAAAATATTATAATTATGTTTATTATAAATATTTATTATAATAATTATAATTATATTTATTAAAATACATATTTGCGTATATAATTATAATTTATAATTTAAAAAATTTTTATAAATATTAATAAATAATTATAATTAATTTATTTTATTTATAAATTTAAATATATTATATAATAAAGTTTTTTATTTATTATTAACAATTTTATTATTTTTCTTTTTTTAAAAACAATTATTACGTACGTTATTATTTTTTTTTTTTTATAATAAATAACGTTATTAATTTATTTTTAAAATTAATTCGAATATTAATCCGTTTTTATTTAAATATAAATTTATATAAATCCATATAATAAATTATTTTTAAATTAGTAATAATAATTATAAATTTTATTAACGTAAAAATAAAAAATAAAATAAAAATAAAAAATAAAATAAAAATAAAAAGTAAAACGAATATTAATTTAAATATTAATATTAATATTAATAAAATTATTAATTTTTAATTAATATATATATATAATATATTATATTATTAAAAATTTTATATATTTATAAAGAAATAACGTATTTTATTATTATTATAATAATAATAAATATAAATATTATTTATTAAATTAATATTTTAATTTAATATTATTATTAAAAATACTATATATTTTTATTATAAATTATAACTGTTTATATATTAATTATATTAATAATTATTAATATATAAATAATTATAAATTTAAATATATAAAATTAAAATATTTTTTAAATTTATATTAATTATATTTTAATATAATTATATATTATAAAATTTATAATTACTTTATTAATTAATAATTAAAAAAAATTTAATATAATTAATATAGTAATTATTTTTTTTAAATTAATGGTAGGAAAAAAAGTTTAATAAAAAAAAAATATTATTATAAAAAAAACGCGGGAAAATAATGATATAAACGTAAATTTTTTAAATTATTTTTTATATAATTTAAAAAATTATATGTTTATTAATTATATAAATGTATTTTATAATATATATAATTATTAATAAATGTATATAATAAAACGTTTTTTTTATTAAAATTAAATATATTTTAAATATTATGTTTATAAATTATTTTAATTATAATGTTATTATTATTATTGTTATTATTAATGGTAATAATAATGGTAATAATAATAATAATAAATACGTTTAAATTAAAAAAATAAAATTTATAAAAAATTTTTTTAATTAAAAATATTTTTAATAATTTATTTTATAAAAATAATAATAGTTTAATAATTTTAAATGGGAAAAAAATATTAATTAATTAAATTATTTAATTATTTAAAAGTAAATTTAAAAATATATCGTTAAATTTTTAAAATTAAATAATAAAATATTTTTTAAAATAATTAAATTTTTAATAAAATTTTATTTTTTATATAAATTAATATAAAAAATAAAATTTATATAAAATTGTATTTTATTAAATATTATATAATTATTAATTAATAAACATTTTATTAATATATTAAAAAAAAAATTAATAAAAATAAATTTTTTTATTATTTTTTTTTTAAATTAAAATTTATTTATTTCTTTTTTAAATATAAAAAATAACAAATTTAAAAATTGTTATTAATAACTTTAAAATAATATAATTATTATAAGATTTTATTTTATATTAATATTATTAAAAAAAAAAGTTTAAATTTAATTTTTTTTTTTAAAAATTTTTCCGAAAAATTAAAAAAAATTATTATAAAATATAAATATTTAAATCAATTAATAAATAATATTATTATTTTAAAAATAATATTTCCTAATTATTTAAATTAATTTTATATTATAATAATAATATTTAATTTTTTATTAATAATTATAAAAAATTAATAATATAAATAAAAAAAATAATAAATATAATAAAAATTTTAATTATTAAAAAAAATATATATATTATTTTAAACGTACGTATTAATATATATAATTTTACTTTTATTTTATATTTATTATAATTTAATTTTATATAAAAAAAATAATTATTAAAAAAGTAATATTTTTTAATAATAAAAAAAACTTTAATTTTTTTAATTTAATTTAAAATATATTATTTTTTTTAATTATAATTTATTTTTAATATTTAAACTTTATTATTAAAAATTAATATATTAAATATAATATAATAAATTTTTTTTAATAAATATTTAATATATATTAATTATAAATATATTTTTATAATTTTAATATTATAAAATAAATTTATAAATTTATTAATATTACATAATAATTTTATAAATTATTAAATAATTTAAAATAATATTTTATTATTATTTTTATAAAATAATAATAATATTAAAAATATAAATAATAAATTATTAATTATTTAAAATTATAAATTTAATAATTTTAATTTAAATTTAACTTAATTATAAAAAAGTAAAAATAATAATAATAACGTTATAAAAAATAATAATAATATATAAAACGATATTATAAATTATTTTTTTTATAATAAATTAATAATATAATTAATAAAAAAATTAAAAATATTTATATTTAAAAATATATTTATAAAAAAATATTCCATTTATATAAAATATATAAAAATAATTTTAAATATATATAATAAATTAAATTTAAATAATTTTAATATAATTATATTTAATAAATTTATTAATTTAAAAAAAGATTTTTTAAATAATTAAATATTAATTATAAAACGTATTATTTATAAATTAAATAAAAACTAAAAATTATTTAAAATTATATTAAATAAAATTAATATATTTTTTAAAATTTAAACATTAAAATTATACGTAATATATAATTATATCCGGGTTATAAAAACTAAATTTAATAAAATTATTTAATATTATTATTTAAAAAATTTTTTTTAATAATATTTACTTTTAAAATTTTTTTTATTAATTTTTAAATATTATAAATTAATAATTAATTTAAACGTTAAAATTATAAATAAATTAATATATTTAAATTATTTTAAATTAATTTAAATAAATATTATAAATAATAAATTTATTTTAATTAATAATAATAAAATTTTTTTATAATATTTAAAAAATATTAATAAAAATTTAATTTTAAAATATATAATTTAAATTAATTTAAAAAAGTTAAATAACTTTTTAAATAAAAATAAATTTTTAAATAAATAAATTTAATAATAATTAATAATTTTTTAATTATAAAAATTTTTTAATTATTTAAAAAAATTTAAAAATTAATAATATTAAATTAATATTTTAATAAATAAATTTTAAAATTTTTATATTTAATAATTAAAAATATTATTTTAATTAATATTATTTAATTTTTAGTAAAAAACATATTTAAATAGAAATATTTTAGTTAAATCCTTAATTATTGCCTGTTTTTTTAATCAATGCGTAATATCCCTTTGGGGATGCTACGTCGAACTTGTGTAGACAGCACTAATACCTAAATCAGTGTCTTACTATTTAAACGAACATACCATCACCGTATGACCGCCGGCGAAAACATAAGTTTGATATGAGACCATTGCTGAAAAGATTATATTTTCGTAGGTATCCGGGTTCGGCGGCTAAAACAAGGGGTACATGTATGTAGATGCATACGCCACGTTTCCATAGATCTTGCTTCCTTTTATCACATGCACCTACATCTTAAGTCGAAACTCCATGTTCTCACACAATTACTACGCAGAACAAAAGGTCCCCAAAAAGTTGGTTCGGCTTGATCCTTGTGCCTTGGATTGGTTCGCTCTACACTCTACGTTAACGTTGCAGCTCCCCTGACTCACCACGGTACACCCTAATGATCCTTTGAAAGGCCTAACATCAACTACCATTCACAGAAATCATAACGTTTTTCATACTATTTAGGTCGTAACGAGCCCTGGAGCTTATTTATAGACTTCACGAAAAGTATACGGAAGGGGAGAAGGGAAACGTGCATGCATTAAAACAAATCTGCGGTGAATGTCAGGGAGGACTAAAATGTAAAGCCAGAGAGTTCCTCCAGATCACTCCAACATATCATGTCTTTCGTAGAGCTTCATCCTCCTTAGCAAGTCATTCTTCATTCCACTCCTGAAATCATGTGCTCTAATGTTCATCGAAGAGGCACACTAAGCCATAACGACGAATGGACAGAGACACGGGTGAATGCAGATCGTATTGCCTAGGTTGGAAGGAGAAATCCATATCCCTTCCAGAGTATCACTACCAATAAGTGCTATGCTCACTGCCTCCCATGCCAAGCGTCATTGTTCGCCAGCGAATTCTTCTTACTCGTTATCCTAGATGGCATACTTGCGGGTCCACTCGCGGGCCGTAGCTTCATATCTTGCCCGGTCGGTCTTGTATACGTGCGCGATCTCGGGGACAAGAGGATCATCGGGGTTGGGGTCAGTAAGCATGGAGCAGATCGATAGGAGCACTGCGGAAGATTAGAACGAGAATATTTCACCGGGTAGGTACCCAATGCGACATACCCTTAGAGATGGTCAAGGCAGGACTCCATTGGTCCCTCAGAATGTCCAAGCAAATGCTGCCGTTAGAGTTGATATTGGGATGGTAGATGCGGGTTGTGAAGTTAACCTTAGGAGGCTTGAAGGGGTAGTCTGTCGGGAAGTGAATGGCAAGGAAGAAGACACCTCCAGAGTACGGCGAGTCACCCTACAATAATCCATTAGCACCGCGAATTGACCTTTGATGCATAAAGTTCAGCTAACAGAGCCGCAGCTAATATAGCAGCAACCCATAGCGTACGTAGTGACACGTGCGTGCCAATGAACAAGAAAATGCGAGGAAATCGGAGGGGTGGCTTACAGGTCCCATAATCGTTGCTTGCCAGTGGAACTGTAGAGAGGGCAAGTCAGCAATAGTCAATGATAGGATACTTCCTCACCAGGAAGGGTTCCGTGGTACAGTTGCTCACGCCCAACTGAGTCAAGTAGTAGGTAGATAACATTGACGCGGAACAATTCCTCGGTGGGGGGAAAGGATGATGCTTACCAAATCTTCACCGACTGGACCAGCAGAGCATGATGAGGGAGGGTCACTAATGAGAGATAAAATATTAGCCAAATGATCCCTTGATAAAAGCCATCCTGTAGCGATCGTAAATACGTGCGAGGTTTTTCTTGATGAGGCTGTATTGTATCGAGATCCCCGCCCTGCCTTTCTATGGCAGCCCCACCTTGGGCTCATTCAGGATACAGGCCAAGTACCATCGCCAGACAAACGTTTACCACGATAAGAGAAAAAAAAAGCACCAACATACCGGCCCAAGTCTGTGAGTTCCTTGTTGATGCGCTTCAACGCCATTTCGTAGAGATGGATGGATTGTGGGTTTTGGTCTTTTTTGTTTTAGTCGGAAACGTTATCCCTACTGGAGAGATCAACTATTTGTACTTGCGGTCAGTATGGAATGCGGGAGAAATGGATGGAGTTGTAAAAGTAAGAGTTCGCAACCCCAAGTAGAATTTTATAACAAAGGGGGGGCAAATATAAACGTACCAGAGGATCCAAGTCTGGATGACTACGGTCAGTTCTCGAGGGTATATGAATGAGGTCGGTTATGTAGTGTCGTTATTATTATTATCGTCTTCGTGATGTGTTGTTTGATGATGACTTTAGTAGATACGAAAGATTGGTAGCGGGGAAAAGGGAAAGTCAGGCAGGTCTTCAGGTGACGGAATGAATGGAAATGGAAATGGATAATCAGGCCAAGCACAGACCAGTCATAAAGAACGGGTAGGCGCTAGCACCGTTTTTTCTTTACGCCAATCAGGAAGTTGCCTTACAGTGTTCTTGCAGCAAGTTTCTCCAAAAATAAGTGGCTGATAGTGGCTTAGTCCGCACTGTTCTAATGCGTTGTGGTACCTGGATGTACAATTTGCAATGAGTCTAACAAAAAAATCACAAAATCGGCAAGACAACCCTTGTTTAAGCCAATGGGAAGGAACCATCAATACTGCCTCTGAGCCCGAAGAGACGGCGCCTTAGGCTTGCCTGGCCCGTCTGGTTGGTTTGGTTACACGGAACTTGAGAAGCATAGAGGGCCCCACACCGCCACTATACCGACCAATCCTAACGCATTAAGTAGGCATGCTAACCGCCCCTATCTCTACCACTAACAGCTCGTTTTCACCTCAGCTGTTAGCAATTATCACGCTTCACATTATTCATGCTGAATAACACCATTTTGGTTTGCTAACAAAGTTTTATACAGTTGGAGCAATATGGACCCGTGTTACAACTTCGGTTTTTTTTTTTTTTTAGATACCCAAGGTATGTTCAGACGCCTTAACTCTTTATCTTAGTCCTCCCCATGATTCTACTCTTGTGATAGTTACCTTGATGGCCTATGACAAGACGAATAAATATCGGCAAGCATGATCAGATATATATAATACGTAAACAGTACGGAACAGAAATCCCTTAATCCAGTCTATAAGAAGCCAAAAGGTATTTGATTCAGGTACCTCAAATCTTATCATGCCGCTGGTAACTACATCGTTATACAAAAGCCTGGAGCCCAGTTATGGCTCTTCCAAGAATAAGACCTATACCATATTAGCAAACTACACCAGTACTAAGGGGATTGACTCACTGTGAATATCACTCTGCCCTTCATAAGTTTGGGTAACGAATAGGTTGGCTACGTGTCTTCCGATCCCGTACTCATCGCTAACCGCATTACCCCCAAATATTTCTTGCAGCGCCCTCACGTTCACAAGCGCACGGTCACAGTTTTGTCTTTTCACCATGCTGATCATCTCCGGTGTAACTTTCCCTTCGTCCTTAAGCCTACCAACCTGTATCGATGCAAGTACTCCATACGCAGCATCCGTCGCAGCGTCCGCCAACTTCTTCTGAACCAGCTGATATTTGGCGATGGGATTATTCTTGAATTGCTTCCGACCTAGGGCATATTCCCTAGCCCGGGTAATGCAGTCCTCCAAAGCGCCCATGGTGCCAAAGGAAATACCATACCGAGCACTATTTAAGCACGTAAAGGGGCCAGTTAAACCCTCAACATCGGGAAACATATTTTCTTCCGGCACAGGGCAATCATCCATGTGAATCATTCCCGTAATACTAGCCCTAAGTCCGGTTTTGTTCTTGATAGCTGGTGTCTCTAGGGTGCCAGGCGGGCAATCCCTCCTATCTATGAGGAATCCCTTAATCTTGCCAGTCTCCTGTAACTTCGCCCACACCAGAAGCACATCGGCAATAGGCGAGTTGGTGATCCAAGTTTTAGAACCACTTAAAAGTAAATAACCCTTTTTCGTTGGGTGTGGTCGCGCCGTCGACTCCATGGAACCTGGGTCGCTACCGTGATTGGGCTCTGTAAGCCCAAAGGCCCCAAGCAGTTTACCCTTGGCCATATCGGGCAGATATTTCTCTTTCTGCTCCTTGGTCCCAAATTCATAGATTCCACCCATAACTAGAGAGGATTGAACCGACATGCCAGATCGATATCCACTATCGACTCGTTCGACGGCCCGAGTAATTAAACCTGACGCCACAGTCGATGCACCAGCGCAACCGTATCCATGAAGATTCGCACCAAGGAGGCCAAGTTCACCCATTTCAAGCAAGATAGCGGGATCATAGTGTTCATCTCGGTATGCCTCTACGCAGTGCGGTCAGCGAATAGACTATCAGGCTATAGCAGCTGTGATTTAATGTTAGAATAACTCACGTAACACCCGCGGCAGTAATTGCTCCTGGCAGTATCGCTCTGCGGTCTCTGAGATAGCTAATTCCTCCTCGGTAAGTAAGTTCTTGCTCACCAATGGATCTTCCCAATTAAACGAAGACCTCGATGCTGAGGCATAGCTTCTAGATGCCTGCCAATGCCTTGCGGACACGGCGAATGGCCTTGAAACGCGTGATATCGCCGGGCGAAACATAACTGCGCTCTCAATTAGAAATAATTGAGGTGAGCGCAATGGGGGTTTTCTACGTAAAGCTATCCATAGCGGCGATGAAGGCGGTTGCGGGGCCGAACTCGAAAACAGACGAGACCAAACAAAAATAGTGGAATGACGTCCCTTTCAGCGGCCTCGGCATTCCTAGAGCGGCGGGAATACTCGGTAGTAACGTCGGCTAATGGCGGGTTCTTGCGCTAATGATTACCTAGGTCAAGTTGGGAACAAAGCCACTTGCAACAATTACCTTAGGTACAGTTTGATGTACCTGAATTAGACTCCTAAACATCGCACTTACCTATAGTGTCGGGGGGTAAGCGGGGAGACAAACTCAATTCATAAGGAGCAAAGCAGAGAGGCTGTTTCAGCTATCGAACCTTCTATATCTTAGAAGTCTTAAACAAGCAAGTACCTGTATGAAAATTGTATTATTGATCCGGAAGCGACTGAGTGGTATTGTTTCCTGTTCATTACCTTAGACTCTACTTGTAACTACACAGTGAACAACTTATCATCATCTACACTTAGACTCATACAACATGATTCCTATCATTCCTAATATTCGCCCCCTTTTCAGCGTAAACTTATCCCGCCAATCCGATACCTAAATCGATTCCTAGAATCATGAGCTTCAGTTTCACCAAGTGGCGATACATTCTTAAAGCCTTTTGGTTTCGTATCCGCCACCGTCTGTCTTCTTTCACCAAGTATATCGGTTCCTATTTCGTGAAGCATAACCCCGAAGAGTCATAACACCCTCACTATGCAAGCTATAGACTATAGTTACTCGCTGCTCACCGTTGAGCAAGATTTGTTATCCCCCAACTCCACGGGGCATTCCTATCGTGGTCAATGCCATCCTCATAGATGCCACTCTCATAGTTGTAAATCAGCCCCCGCCGAACAACATTGGGATGAGAATAATCGGGAACTTGAAGATGGACACTGGCTTTTCACTTCCAAATCACGGGCCCTTCATTTACGCCCGACAATCTCCGGGGCCTCTTCCCCTTGCAAAGCATGTTGCGCACCCGAAGCTTGTAAAAGTCGGCCCCTGACGCCAGTTAGCCCAAACTCAGTTGGCTCAGAGGACATTAATAACAAATGGGAACACGGCACAGACGATGAATTGATCTCAAGCTGGCTATCAGGTGTTTGTTGTTCTAATTGTCCAAGTGAAGAGACTAATTCAGCTGAGCAAAGTACCTCAGTTGTTTCTCCAGAGGTGCTGGATTTAAGGGATGAAGTCGAAGTGGTTACAAACTTTGCTTGCCCAAGTATTATCCTACAGCCTCCCACTGCGCAGTCTGGAACTGGCCTCGATGGACTACTTAGTTCTGAAAGCGATAAGCTTTCGAAGATGCTCCGGGATGGGCTTAGCGATTTGAAAGTGTCTAGCCGAAGTGCAGATCTATCCGGCAGCTCTCGAAAGCTCAACTCGGACACATCCGGATCAATAGACTGGGAGAAAAGCTAGGAAAAAAGAAAGCCCCGTCGAAAACATGATGTGTCGGAACTCTCAATTTCCGCATCTTCTCATCATACACGTCCAGTTAATCTCTCTCCAGCTGATAATGCCAACGGCAAGAGCAGTAACAGCAGCAGTGGTAGTGAAAATACCTCTGATGAGGAGCCGTGTTTACATCTTTTGCAACACGACGCCCAATTCCACATTATTCAAAGACACACTCTCTATTCCTGCCCAGAGCTTTGTCGACAATGGGCCGATTTCGAGAGACCACAATCAAGACAAGAGGTAAATGCTATCCCCAATGGTAGTCAACCTTGCCTACTAACTATCTTCGTATCTAGATCCAAAATATCCACGGGAAACTTGACAAATCATGCCCTGAGGCTGACAAGAGTCGATATTGGTATCATCTGCGTGTCCGTAACATTGTCACGGAACGGTTCCAGTCTCTCAGACGAAGGATTCGACGCCCAGGCTCTTCAACATTTTCGATTCGATCCGACTTTCCTGCTCCCTTGCATAGCAGAGTACGTCGGCTTTTGGCTCGTGATTCTGGGGATATTTGGCCGTCATCTAGCGAGGAAAGCCCATTGTTTAATACCCCCGAGTCGGATGCTACCAATGCCAGACGTATCTCTCTAGATACTGGGCGCTATATCGACCCATTAGCTATGGCCAGTATGATAATTGCCACGGCGGAACTCGACCGGCTTTCATCGAGAAGGAGCCTTGGCCAAGCCTCCAGAGCGTTTGGATCGCCAGCGGGTCTTTCGAGAAATTCTCCTAGCTCACTTGAACCGTTCTGTAGTAGTATCGTGACTCCTCACGATGGGATGCCTACGTCAATATCTACAGCCTTTGACATGCCTCCGACTTTACCGCTCAATACGCCCTCGTCGTCAGGTCCACAATCTGGAATGACAAGCCCGGTGTCCAAACCGTCACAGCGGCGTGGACAGCGACGAAGGGCAACGCGCAGTCGTTTATCAGAAGTCACGACACCAGACGACATGGCATCTCCAGCAGAATCTATAGAAGGGTTCAACGATAGTATTTCGCCTCCAGTTAATTATATCGAAACACTACCGGAATGTTCAACTGTTGCAAATCAGGGAAATGAAGAGAATTTATATCCCAAGCCGTTAACAATTAACCGAAGTGGGCAATATGGGGCCAATGTGCACATTGCCAACAATTCAGAGTATTTAGAGAATGACTTCATCGGCTCTGGATCTCTTGAACCCGAGCTTCCCCCAACTGGTCCGCGGATAGAAACTAGTACTTTGCCGCAGCTCTCAAATTCATTGAACCCGGATATAGAAGATGTCATCCCGGCTCGCGTCTCGTCAATAAGTGAAGTGCCTAAGTCTATATACAACCCTGTTGAAATTCCTAAGGGTGACGACGAGTCTTCGCTGCCAAATATGCCCTTTGGGCTCGGATATGGTTTTATGATGCCGACTAGCTCCTCCGACCTGCCGGTATCAGTAGAGACGTATAATATCCATACAGACTCCCACACTATTATAGAGAGTGGTACCCCGAACATGGGAGATGAAAATGACTATACGATAGCGGCAAGCCAGTCAAACAAAACGACGGAACCCCATTCTTGCCACCCAGATACCTAGTCGGAGTCTCAGGGTGAACCTGGAGATTCGGATCCTTTCTGTCCTGTCGACTGTCTCGAAACTAGGCGGAGCAGCCAAGATAGCTTTCCACGGTCACTAACACTAGCGAGACAGGATATAAATGAGGCTGCAGACAAGCGAGAGCCAGAAGAAAATAAGGTGCTTATATATGTAAGTGATCCACAAGCTACGGAGCAATACCAGGGCAAGACAGGCGACCAATAGATGTGGATAAAGGAGTGGGAGTCTGCGCATTGTGTCTGTGAAAACAGAATGAGGCGCTATGCTACACAAATAGATTAATATAATCTATTAAACTCCAGGAATATAAATTAACCCATTATGGTAATAAATATTTTATCAATCTTTAGTTTTTATTGAGGTTATCCTACGGTTCTAGCACTTGATGTTAGGTACCTAGGTATGTATACAACTATTACTCATACACGAATTCTGGGTGATGAACTCGACATCAAGACACCGATTCTATTATATGAAAACTAAACAAAACCATTGGGATTGCTCATCTCGAATTAGTCTGATTAAACCAGATAATTTGACGGACTAGGTATTTGAATTATCCCACCGCATACATATTCGCCCCTTTACTAATATGTTACTACCTAGTTTGACAAACCGAGCAACCCAAGCATTAAGATAGTTCTCCTCTTCTGAATCTACCGGTAAATCACTGTTTTAGTTAAGAAATATCGAATACTGTCTCTTTGCGGGGATCGTCTATTAGGTTAAGAGGCACCTAGGTAGGTAAGCAACACGAATAAACTAGAGGTAGTAAAAAAAGGAGATGGTAGAAAATCAACGAGTTAGAACGTCTTCTCGCCTGGGTCCGCACCCAATCCACTTGATCCTGACACCGAGGAAATCTTCGATGAACACAACGTAGTCCCGGGCCTTCTTGGGAAGGTCTTCGAACTTCTTGGTGCCGGTCGTCTTAGCGTTCCAGCCCTTTAGCGTCTTGTAGACGACTTCAACTCGAGACAGGAGCTTCGCGCTCGCGGGGAACCCTCTAATGAGCTCGCCGGTATCCGGGTGCTTGTAAGCTACGGCTACCCGGATCTCTTCGAACGTATCGAGGACGTCGAGTTTCGTCAGATTCAGACAGTCGTAGTGGTTGACGCTGTGCGAGTACTTCGCCGAGACGAGGTCTAGCCACCCGCACCGACGCCTGCGGCCCGTGGTAACGCCGAACTCCCGGCCTATTTCCTGGAGCTTATGGCTGACGTCCCCAAAATCTTCAGTTGGGAATGGGCCGGAGCCGACTCGCGTGCAGTACGCCTTCATGACGCCGATGACGGAATCCACTTTTCGGTAGGCGAGGTTCAATCCGGCCATCACACCGCCGAAGGTGGTTGCTGTCGATGTTACGTAGGGCCAGGTGCCGTACGTATTGTCTAGTAGGGCCGACTGCGCGCCTTCGACGAGGATCTTCTGTCCGTCCTCCTGGGCCTCTGCGAGGAATTCGACGTCGTCTAGGGAAAAGGGGCGGAGTTTCTCACGGAAGTTCTAGGGGGTTAGAAGAGTGTAGTGTCAGGAGTAGTATATTTACCTCAAGCTCTTTGATTTCGGCTTCGACGTCATACCCGTCCAAGCCCCCGCCGTATCTTAGTTTGTAATCTCGTTCCATTGCTCTGATTCGGTCTCCGAAGTCATCATCGTCGAGAAGATCGCCGAGGAGTACGGTGCTTCGCTCGGCCTTGGAGCTGTAAGCAGGGCCAATACCTTTACCTGTGGTGCCTATGTTCTTCTCGCCAAGTTGCCCTTCATGGAGGCGATCTACAGCTGCATGAAGGTCTAGGTTCAACGCGCAACGCGTCGAGACCTTGAGTCTCTGTTGGGCATTCACAACTCCCTTCACCTCAATGCTAGCAAGCTCGGAAAAGAAGGTAGGCACGTGTAGGACAACACCAGGTCCAATGATATTTATGGTCGATGGGTGAAGCAACCCCGATGGTAGCATATGACTTCTAATAGTTAGTGGCAACCGGCATTAAGGGGGAATTGGGGTATATACAAATCATAGGATACTCCCGCGGTGACGACGGCTAGAAGAAACCACGTCTTCGTTAATATCATGTATCCTCCTCTATGTAGGCAAGGAGACGAATAGAGTGTTTCTTACTATGTCCGCAGTTTCTCCCACCGGTGGCTCTGGCGCAAATCTGAACATCGGAGCTAAGGATATCGCAAAGCTTGCCTTTAGAGAGGCGTATGACAAAAGTCATCTTGTTAGGTGATACTTCGTAGGCAGATTAGTCATTAATGATTGACTTACCTTTTCCTTCGCTATATTGTATAAGACAGATCAGCAAGAAATTATCCATATATAAGAGAACGTGTAATCCTTACTCTCCCCACTGAACACCTAACACAATCGTAGCCATGGCGGGCGAGTTTCTTAAATAGTGTAGAATAGAATAAAGCGCGTAGACGGGAAAGAACGACGACAGGCGGACGAAGGAAACAGAAAAGGCCCTCCATGTCTCAAGTATTTATCTTGTGATGGGCGACGGCGGTTGATTCTCATAGAGGGATGGTGGGGTGAAGCTATAACGCATACTTCCTATGACAATAGGGGTAGATATCACCGTAACAGGAGTTAACAGGAGTATACCGGTATTATGTAAAGAGAATGGAGTTATTATAGGAACTTGAACATACAATACAAGCGTCCAAACAAGCAGAAGTTGGAAGACCGTCGGTTATAGCCGGGCTCCGGTTTTCTTTTCGTCTATGACCGAAAAAACTGCTGGATGCTCTTATGGCGATGTGATTCTCGACTCTACTTGCCTTGCTTTTGAGAGCGGCATTTATTAAATTGAGGTATTAAAGGAAAATTACTTTATCTGTTTCTGTTGGCCTGATTTGAAGTGCGACGTCTTTGAAAGTCGAGTGGATGCGGAATAGCCCGGGAGAGAAATTGCCATTAGGTGCCTCTTAACTTACGGACCCCTTGGTTTAAGTCTGATTTGATACTCAAGGCTCCTGGATGAGTGTTCATAGGCTCAGTCCTACTCCCAACCTTAGATTTGTAGATCGTCTACTGGCAACGTCTTAAGTGACTTCTGAGCCCGAAGCTCTTATGAATTAAGAGGGAAGAGGGAAAGTTTCCAAAAATGCTGTACATATAAGCCCCTTTCTGTGTATGTACGTCATGTCTTCATCTATGATCTTGTCCAACACAACCAGCTATAATACCATGGCATGGAGCATAAATAGCTCCAGGCCTCGAAGCTCTCATTATTCTTTGAAAGGACCAACGCCGTGCCGTGCATGCAATACTCATACAAGTCTTACTGGTTATGAACCGATAAATCCCACCAAAAGCATTACCGATTCCCATTGCCGTTCATGCCAACCATTTCGTACTCCCCAGTTCCGTCTCTCCCTCTCCCCCTTCCACGACCCCTGGAGAAGCCCATCTCTTCATCACCTTGGCTCCCCGCAGCCCCGTTCTGCGCTGCAGCCGCGGCGCCGCCCTCGGTATTATTATTCTTTGCGTTACCCCCAAAACTAATAGGCCGCAATTCCCTCCACTGACAGCCGTAAGTCCCCCCTACTACCGTCACGGCGCTCGAAACTATTGCCGTGGCCCACCAGGCGACGTTTCGCGGTAAGAAGCCTGTATAGAACGTCACGATAACAAGGTGGATAAAATGGAGGGTAAGCGCAAAATCGAGCACGAGTTTTGACCGGCCTACGAAGGCTACCATAGCTACGACACTGCATCATTATTACATCTCGTTAGTAATCTTCCGCACAGATCCGGGGAACTAGGGAAAACCAACGCAGCGCCCGCGCAGCATAGCCAGATAAATCCCATCAACCACCCCTGCGTCGTGTCGCCGCGCAGTTCCGCCCAGCCGAAAACCAGGTCCAGGCTAAACCGGGTGCCGGCGACCAGGGACGTGAAGAGCATCAGGACGAGCGCGGCCGCGTAGTATATGCTCTGCAGCGCGGCGATCTGGCCGAGGATGCGTAGAGGGGAAGTTCGTTCGCGGCGCCGGCGCGCGGGGTCTCCTCCGTCTGGCCATGGTCGAGTTGGGAGTTGGGATGGGGAGGATATCGGAAGGAAAGGAAGGAAGGAAGATGGGGTCGCCGCGCAAAGGTTTGTTTGATAATTAGACCCAAAAAAAAAAAAAGTGTATGAAAGAGTGGATGGAAAGGAAAGTTGGATGCGTAATATTCGTTTCGAGGTCCGCGCTATAAGGCCACCATTTGTAGATGGGGGATTTCGATGGTTCGATCTATTATATCGATCTATTATACACGTACAGTTTCTCTTAATAGGAATATTTAAAAGTCTTCTTCGGATGGTGTTGTCGAAATCTTGAATTATGTTATTCGGGTTTACCTATTATTAATTTTGACCAAAGGTTTAGGCTAGTAATGCGCCTTGTCTGCCGTTTAGAAAGTCGACGGTCCCATACGATGAGGAAAAAAGGGTGACGCAGGGGCTTCCTCATCTAACTTTAATTCTGAGCCGCTAGGCGTAACGCTGTTTAGGTGATTGTATTGTACCAAGGTACCTGCCTACAAAATGTAGGTAAGTACTAGGTAGTTATGTATTACATAATTCAAGGCTTCACCTATCAGCTTTTGGCTTGATATGTAGCTTCGACATTGATAGCGTTGATAAGTGTTGAAGCTTTGTCCCGCAGAACTTTATTTTCCATAAATCCAAGAGACGACGTCATCCGGACAAAACAACCAGCTACTAGCCTATGTCAATAACTTCCTAAGCTCATAATAAATTCCCTATTGCTCGGCATTGACTATCTACCATGGGCGTCTTCGGGTTTTTTAATTCCCCTGAGGAGAAGCGCAAAGAGGAAGTGCGCACTGGTGCGCGGGCGCCGGACAGGACAGAGCGCCAACGATGCTGGGATGCGCGCGACGAGTTCTACAGGTGTCTCGACAAGCACGATGTCATCGACTCGCTGAACGGCGAGGGCAAGAAGATTGCCGAGAAGCAGTGTGCGACAGAGAATAAGGGCTTCGAACAAAATTGCGCCAGCGCCTGGGTATGTCCCTGTACCTCTTCTATTATAGCTGCTTTGACTACTTGTTAGAGGGTCACGAAGCGTAGTTGGGCTACAGCTAACTTATACTCTTGTTGCTATCAACAGGTAAATTACTTCAAGCGATACCGAGTTGCTGACTACCAAAAGAAGAAGACGCTGGAGAAACTAGAACAAGAGGGCGCGAATACAATGGCAGTCGAAGGGCCTGGCAGTACCACGGGGTCTACGAGCGTATAAGATGATTGTCCCTATTTGATAGGCACAGATATTTTGTATTATCTTGTACATAACACATAACCCGAAAGGCATTCAAAGGAGTTGTGGCTTGGGAAAAGGATACAAGACGGCATTCTCCTTTCCAATGGATTTATATTCGTACCTATATAATAGCCCAGAACCAGGTTCACCAGGTTCGCTACGAAGTACGATTACCTACTAGTCAGGCTTTTTGGTCGGTGCGCGAGGCCTCCGAAGACGTTGTGACCATGTGGGACATTTGGCATCTACAAATTTTCATCTTAAATTTTGGTCCCGCGGGTTGGACCACGGTAGATGGATGAGTAAATCGTGGGACTATGCAAGTGTGTTACACCCGGGAGACGGGAGTCAACCAAAAAGCTAGAGAAGTTGAATACTTATAAACTAGTCACGGATAACTAGATTAACTAGGTAGTCGGGAACATTGCTCACTATGTGTCGTTGGCTTTTGCTTGTGGATTTGACTATGTACTGGCTTTGGGCTCCCTTGGTTTCGGGCTACATTGGCAATCTAGCATTACCTGACATGGGGGTTCAGGGACACGGCAACGGAGCATTAATACTTGGGCTTACATGATATTGTTGTGCACCAGTAGCTTATCCGTTAGTTTGGTAGCTGTATATATATATATAAGTATATACTACTTATCACATGAACATTCTAATAAACTTTCTCAAGAAATAGAGACATCTTCATACATGTCTTAAATACAGCTGATATAAGAGTTTCAGCGTATTTCGTCAGCTTTTTGGCATCCTCTTTCACAATGCGGCACGTCACGGTTGAAGATCGTTGGAGAAGTTGGTGGTGACTTGTCTCGGAGAGTCGGCAAAGAGATTGGCGAAAAAGCAGGGAGGCCGCGGGAGCCGGGTCACACCTGGTCAAGCTGAATATTTGATTAGAATTCTTAGAAATCTTAGAAATCGTGGCTGGTGCCGCATTAAAACTGATTGTCTTATTTAATCTTCCTAAGCAGGGTCCGGTCGGCAGGTCGGCAAGTCAAATCCTTGGTATTTCTTTCGATTAAAGAGGCATTAAAAACGGAGACTGAAATCCTTAAATACATGTATCGAACGCTTGAGACGCAAACATACACCAACAAACATATAAGATAGGAAAGTGACTAACGCCTCGTAATGGTATCCGTTCATAGTATATTGATAGGAAGAATAGATTAAACGAAGAAACTGAAAACTGAAAATAATCGTCAAAGTGGGCATCACCTGGGCAGTTCCGCGGGATATGACATAACGTCGTATACAAAAATATACAAAAATGGATAAGAATCGCTATGACTATCGAATCGTAGTTTCCCGTCTGTTCTCCTTTTCGGATCAGGATCCACTAGCCTAATTATGCGGGACAGCTTCAATACACTATGGACCTTATGGACCCTAATTACTAGGTACATATGTACGAACTTATTAGTACATATCCACATCGCATCTTACGGGCTTATTTTCTCTTTTCCACTTTCTCTCCTCTCTCCTCTCTCCTCTCTCCGCGTGAGCCACTCTGCCACTGCAAGACACGTCTGCATGCTTAATGCAATAAGTCGGACAGAGCGCTGCAGCATTTCTGTAGGCTACTTAGAAATATTTAAGTAAGCTAACCTCATCAGGTAAAATGGAATTGTAAGAGCACTGAAAATACACGTAACTTGCATATGAACACTGAACTATAGCAAGCACATGTAAGTGCTATGCTACCTACTTGACACGTCAAATCGGGTTGGCATTTATAGAAAATAGACATATTATCTACCCATCTTTATATAAAACAATTCTTTAATGATAGCTCTAATTCGGTTATGAACAATACAATCGAAAAAAAAAAAAAAAAAAAAAGATACCTAATGTAGCAATAGATACAACGTACGCAACTCGGGTACCGCATTCCAACAAACTTATATTTATAACCGGCGCTAAGCCGTGTTAGGGTATCACTATTCTCCCTCATCGACTTATGCGAGACAATCAAAAGAACAACCTTGGAAGGCTCCGGGGGTCGTGGCTGAGTTCGATGCAATTAAGGACGTACCCACTAATCGTTATCCACGTCTAAATAACCAATTATAGGGTCGCATGGTGCCCAACCTCCGTATCTGCGTATCTGCGTATCCACCCACTCAGCTGCCAACTTTGTCACTTAGTCGCTTTACACACGACAACACAATCTTGCACTCGCATCTTTCAAACCCCCCCTATCCCTCAGGTGTCACCAATACCAATTACAGCGACGACGACATCAACAAAGAGGAAACTCCCGGGGAAAATAATATTTGGTTTCAACTTTTCGACCTTTTTTTTTTTTTCTCTTACATCGTCTTCCGCGTTTCCCTCGCCCGACCAGCAAATAGAGAGTTATCGTCTTTTTTTAAGACAAAAGGTCGTGGGTGAGGGTTTCAGGTGCACTCGTTCGGAATCCCACTCAAACGACGCCCAATCTGCGGATGCGAAATATGCCTACGTTTATAAACGACGAAAACTCGCCCATTTACTATCAAAACACCGGCGTGGTCCATCTCGGAAATAATCACGAACCAGATTTCCACAAACTGACTGATCCCAAGGAAGCATTTCTTCCAAGACCGTTGTCTACGGCAATTGATACGAATGAGAGCTTCGACGACAATTCATCTTCGCATTCATCTCACAGCTCCGGCCCACGGGTACGAATGAACGCGGATGGGCTACCCCCTTCCAGCATGACTCCTCTGCCCAATGGCAGATCGGGTAGAGACATGAATGGTGTAGCTTCGGCTGGCCAAGACCCCAATTATTATTCAAATATGAAAGGGCCTTTGTCTGGAAGAAGCTCGTCGGAGCGACAACCTACTACTAATGGTGTGTCGCCAGCTACCGAATATTATCGTAGAAATATGCCCGAATCTCAAATAAAGCGGTCTTCGGTGGAATCTCGCACATCTGCACAATATGCCAATGAACTACCGCGAAGATCGTCGAATAATATTGATGTCCAAAGCACAGATAGTGTCTACAGCAACAATCCTGGTTCCATATCACCAGAGAATTCGGCTTCAAATTACTTGTTGCCGAACCCTTCAACTTCTTCTAATCTCGATCCAGCTCAGCGTAATTCTCCATCTCCTCAGAGATTTTCTTCCCCTCCGCATTACCCGCCGACCGGCGCTTCCGCATCAACCTCAGCACTGCAACCACCTACCTCCGGTCTAAAACACCGACATACGCTGGAGGTGCCTAGGGCTCAACCAAGCCGAGGCTCGAGGGATAGTAACGATACGGTATACGCTAGTGGTAGATTTTCTCCTACTGGGGCTGGGCCATCACAGCGTCGAGGTTCCCTTAACTTAGGAAGACGGAATACACGTTCACTGCACTCCGATGTGCCTCGCGACGAAGTACTACCAGATGACGACGCGCTGAGATGGGCTGAAGCATACCGACAGAAGAGGGCAAAGAAGAAGAAGCAAGAAGAGGACGATGATAGGGTTCTGGTTGGAACCAAGGTTGACGAGAACCACGCCAATTGGACGACAGCATACAACATGTTGACTGGTATTCGAGTGTCCGTCTCGCGTACAAACGCCAAACTCGACCGTCCCCTAACCGATGCCGACTTTGAAACTAAGCAGAAATCAACGTTCGACATGTATGTTTCCGCTACAGCTATACAAATGTTTCATATACTAACTTGGATAGTGCGGGTAACGAGTTGGTCCCCTCGGCAAAGTACGACTTTAAGTTTAAGGATTATGCGCCTTGGGTTTTCCGACATCTGCGTGCGCTCTTTAGGTTGGATCCCGCCGATTATCTGATGTCGCTTACAGGCAAATATATTCTATCCGAACTTGGTTCCCCGGGAAAGAGTGGCAGTTTCTTTTACTTTTCAAGAGATTATAAATACATCATCAAAACTATTCACCATGGAGAACATAAATTTCTACGGAAGATTCTGAAGGATTATTACGAGCACGTCACGGAAAACCCGAACACTCTATTATCTCAGTTCTATGGCCTTCACCGCGTCAAAATGCCGTACGGGAAAAAGATTCACTTTGTCGTCATGAACAACCTTTTCCCTCCTCATCGAGACATTCACACCACGTTTGATCTGAAGGGTTCTACAGTAGGACGAGATTATCGGGAGGAAGAGCTTGAGAAGAACCCACGAGCCACATTGAAGGATCTCAACTGGTTGCGACGAAAACGACACCTTGAACTAGGGATACAAAAGAAGCAGCTCTTCTTGCAGCAACTGGAGCGTGATGTCCGACTCCTGCAAAAGCTCAAGATAATGGACTACTCGCTTTTGATAGGCATCCATGACCTACGAAAGGGGAATGAGGAGAATCTGAGGGGCAAAACTCTACAGGTATTCAACCCTGGCGGGGATACTCCTTCAGAGGAAGATCCTAGCTCTGTTCTGATGAGAACGCCATCGAAACTAGAAAATGCACGCAAGGCGAGAGAGTTACGAGAGATGATTAAAGCTGAACGGCCTGTCCCCGTTGGCCAAACTAGCAGTAGGATGCCAGATGAACTAGCTGAAGGCCATACCCGAGGTGGAATGTTTTACAGCGACGATGGTGGTTTACGGGCAACTCACGAAGACAACACCGCGGGCGAAGAAGTTTACTACCTTGGTGTTATCGACTGTTTGACACATGTGAGTTAGCGTCACGACCGCACCTATTAACACGTTTTTGTATTCACGACTAACTGTTACGATAGTACGGAGTTATCAAGAAGATAGAGCACTTTTGGAAAGGTTTATCCAGTGATCGCTCCCAAATTTCTGCTCTTCCACCTGATGAGTATGGCGAGCGGTTTATCAAGTTTATGTCTGGCATCACAATGTCTCCAGAAGAGGCTGCGAGAGATGCGCAGGATCGTGAAGCTGCCGCAGCACTTGCTGCAGCCGAAATGGAGCGCACCAAAGAAGAAGCCTTACAGGTTCCTGGGTCGAGTAGTGCACCGCCCGCACCGTCATATTTGCCTCCAGCACCGCCAGGTATGAGAAGCCCGAATTCGCCCGAGCCAAATCCTATTATAGAAAAGGCCCTTAAGAAAGCCACCAAGAAGGAGAAGGACGTTGCTAAGGAGGAACAAGTCCCCGAACGCAAGATTACAACGGCTGTATCACCAGGGGCGAGATCCAACTCCCATGCCGTTCTACCAGTTGTTGAGGAGACGACCGAAGCAGGTTCAGTTGGGGGGCGTAGCCGGGGTGATAGTGTTAGCGAGACCCGACCTTACACGCCGTCGATAACAGAGATACAGGATGGATTTACTTCCTTGGGTCCTCATGGTATTGGAGGTAGGGGTCCACCAACACCGCCGAAGACTAGTTACTTGGATCCCGACCCCGGCTACGAGTTCGAACAAAAAAGAGGCGGCAGTAGCGGATTTAAGTTTCTAAGGAGCAAGGTCAGTCGTGAAAGCCTTGGGAAGGCCTTGCCACCTGTCCCGAGATGAAGGGTCGAAATATCGACGAAAGTTGGGGATGGCGTTTTTGGTGTTGGGCGCCAAAGGATTACTAACCACATTTACTGAAAACATGAATATCGAGGACCAGAAGCAAATAATATCGAGGGAAGGGCGAGGAACCTAATGAGAACTTCCAAGTATGGGTCGATATCGAAGATAAGGGCCTAAAAGTTAAAGGAATATGAACGAGCCGAATCAACCGTCATCGGCTTTGTTGAAGTGGTGGCTCATTAGACGAAGAACCGGAACCCGGTCTTTTCATGCTATTATCACTGTTGAAGAAGAAAAAAAAGAGCGCCGACTGGCAAGATTTCCTACGTTTGGCGGACTACTTTTTTTGAGCACGGGAGAGCGTTCCTTCCCTTTTTTTCCCCTTGTTTGCTACTGAGCATATCATTGTGTTTGTACAGAAAGACATGATACCACCATTGCATAAACTGCATGAATCTGACGAAGCCTGCTGTGTTTCAATTCGTCTACTACCTACTATTTTAGTTGTCGAGGTGTTTTTCTATTTTCTTTTTGCTTTTTTTTTCTCAGTCGAGATTCCAAATATGTATAATACCTTAGACCTCGACGGCTTTCCGACGCCATTCGTCCCGCCGTCGGTGGATGCTTAGTATTTCTTTAGAGGGTTTATAGAAATGAAAGAGAATAACTCTATTAAGTGGTCGTTGACAGAACTTTAATGTGATAAGTATTTGCAGTGGCAGGATGTGCTTTTGACAATTCATCTTTGTTTTCTCACCCCTAGTATATAAGTAGTAGGAATACAATTGAACGTAGACTTTTATACCTAAAACTAGATTTTACAGGTATTTGAAATACCAAACCTTTATAAGCTAAGAAAAAAGGGGGTACGGATCATTGTTACGACTAGGACTCCAATCTAGCTTGAGATAGTTCGTCCAGTAATAATTCTTGTGGTAGACTACCTAGCGATGATAGGATAGCGTCAGCGTGCCTATCTATCTACCTACCTAGGTAGCTACGGATAATAATCTTTTCTAAGAGAAAAGGGGGAGAGGGGGGTAAGGGCATACATACCTCGAAAGCTCTCCACCAGTCGTCGATATCCGCTTGTGGTATGGGTCCAGGCTCAGAGACATATCCTGCTGTGAGTACTAAGACATTCCATGTGCTGATCGACGCAGCGGCAGCTTGTACGATGACTTCTTCGGTAATGTCTACTTCGTGGATGGATGTTGCGATGTTGTTATTTGCGAATGGGACTTCAGATTTAGTCTCGTCCGATGAGGCTTTCGTACGGCCCAAGAGTACTACGTGTGTAGTACCAGCAGAAGCAAAAGCTCGCGCGGTTTCTCGTCCAATACCGCTGCCCTACGAGCGAGAATTAATAACAATCAGTATTGCAGTAAGTTAGGATGGGCTTACACCACCGATTATAACGACCATCTTCCCTAAGGCACTAAGCTCGGGACGCTCGGGTGAGACCGCAGCATACGTATCATTGCGCCAGGTCGATGTCGCGGATGGATAAGGAGGCTTCATTTTGGAAGGTCTGTGCCGGCGGTACCAACGTCCTATCTTAAGTAAATTTATCCAAATATTTATCTGTATGAAAAGTCCAAGAGGGAATTGTGAATAAGGAGAAATCAATCGAGCAAAGCAGTTGAGGAGATATAAACGCCGCCATCGAAGCAAGGATAATAGACGAGCGATTGCCCAAATCCGTTCCCTCCAGGTGACCGTGTGAAGCAAAATCGTTAATCGATGAATAAACAGCTAAAATCTACATAAGTATTAGAATTCGGGTTGCTGTATGGGAACAATATTAGGGGACACCATCACGTTTTTCAGGAGCTGGGCTTCTTAATACCTAGTGAGAAACATCAGAGAAAGCAGCAGAGAAATTACTTTATGGGCTATTGGTATAATCTTAGGGGTTGGAACCTGCTATGAAATCAATGCTTCGTGGTTTCTTCATGATATGATATATAGCAATCTGTGCAATACATAATTCCGAGCTATGAGACCTGACGGAGACATTCGAATAAGGGGTAGCTCAAGCATATCTTACGTGTAACTTCCGGAAATAAAGACCCTTCTCTTCGCGTATCGATATCGAGGCGCTACGTGCGAAATAAAAGCGAATGATGCCAATGTCCTTCTGCTCTGCGTTCCCGGCTAGCTAGTCCTCCTATCCGATCAGTGTTACAGTCTCTGGTAAGCCGACATGAATCAACCTTAAGGAAGGGTGGATAGTTTGTCCGCTATGTGCGGAGGCGGGATTTGGCTCAATTATTCTGTATTCCATCCTAGCCTTCGTTTTCGTGATGGTGTATCACTTTCTTTGTCTACTCGACCCGTGCCCGCTCCCGTTTTGATAGTAAAACTATACTCTGTGCCTTCCATTAGTTGCACCCATTTTGCGATGCTAATCAAGACATTTCCTATCAAGGGATCCTGAAAGGTGTTGACCGGCAGAGTAACACCGTTATCTCCGCCACGTCGTTGTGCCTCCTTGAAACCCGCAACATAAAAGTCGATAGCATGCTTGAGAGTCTTGGGAGTGGCAAGTTTCGCCTCGGTAGCCCAGGAATTGTTTTTCTCCCAGATTGTTAACCAGATAAAACAGGAGTCTTCGAGGTTCTCCTTGATGGACCCCTTATCGTACTGCTTGCAGGCATCATACGAAAGGTCAAATATAAGTTTGATTCCATTAAGAACCCCGGATATCGATGCTTCCTTGCCACCTAAGAGAATAACTTCTTTGATGGCTGTTAAGTGACCCCACTGATACGCATCAAAGTCGAAACCCGGAAGGGTAGTTAGCAGTTCGAAGTTAGCGATATGTCCCCACTGGTTCTTGGACCCTATATGAGACAGGGGAATTGAATTGGCTGGCATATCTTTGTAGCGGCGTAACAGATTGGGCCTAGAAGGGACGGAACTATTGTAGTACTTGGTAAAGTGTATGCAGGATCTTAATATGAGATGGCGCTTGTTGATGATGATTCATGTATGGACAAGGCGAAGGGCTTAGATGTGAGGTGTAAAGGAGAAGAAGTAGTGGTGTGGTACTTAGTGTGGTGAGAGAAAGGAAATTGCAGCCAGTATGGCACGGCTACCTCTTGAAGTGCAGGGTCAAAACTACCTGATTCATACGTAAAGTGCCATCGTACTTACATATACGCCAAAGCCACTGCATGAGGAAAGAGCGCTGAAGGGAGCCACGTGGGTCAGCTACTAGGTAACCATCGTGTCTCCTTCCTATATATTTTACTCTAGTGTAGAACTTTACTCTGGTGTGGATGGTTTCACTTGCCTTCAACCTCACTATCCCTAGTTCAGTGCCGTTCGCACCCTCTCCCGCCCCCTTTTTTTCTTTCTTTTAGCTTTAGGTAGTAACTCATAACCTTAAGAATTTAATATGCTAAAGTTTACTTGTAAATGCCATTTTGCTACTATGAGTCATCAATACATGCGGAGCTTCCCTTCTTTTCTTCCGTAAAAGTTAGTAGAGTATTTATGCTAAGAACTTCTTTCCTTTATCTTCCATACCATTCACTCTATCATACCATTAAGCCCCGCCTTAACTCTTGAAAGACTATCATTCAACTACCTAGGCGGGTATAATATTGAGTTCATCTAAAGAGAAGCCCCTTTTTATAACCCCAACCCGTATAAAAATGCAGGCCTATTAGTAATACCATGTACGCTCAGGAAAACTCGACATCAAAGTAAACCGGCGTATTATCTCGTTCAGCGGAACCAGATCCAAGTCGATGATATATTCACCGGGATTATAGTTCCTGCAAGCTTGTATATAGAACGCTACGAGGTCTGCTATGCGTCTGGGACCGTCTTCCTCCAAGTAGTCATGGATGAGACAATGGTCACTCAGATGGGCATAGACGAGGGAGAAGAATTCCCGCACTTCACTCCTTTTGAGTGGACCCTCTTTGAACTTGGGGTATAGCTGTTCGCATGTGGCGAAGATGCGGTATAAGTTAGTCGCTATGGTGAGACGCGGAGTCGTCTGCCAGGCTCCATCAGAAAGAAGCACTATGAGAGTGGGTGTCAGTAGGTAAGATCCCTGGTGCAAGATAGGCGTTTGCCAGTAGTTACATACAAGCATTAAAAGCAACTAAGTCATACTGATCCAAGGACCACAGGCTACGGAAGTTCATCGTCGGAAACCAGGTATAAGCCTTCTCATTTGTTTCTGGTCGAGATTCATCAGAGAGAGACTTGACGAAGTTGGCGGTGGGCATTTCGAAATTAGAGTCCATTTTAGTTTCGTCTTCTTCGTTTTCTTGTTCTTCTTCTTCAAAGGCTATATACTTTGCATCGACAATATTCTGGAAGCTACTGGTAGAGGAGCTGAGCAAATGTTAGCATCAGTAGCTTAGCTCTGTCTGATAAGAACCTGATTAATAGGAAAACAAAGGAATGAAAGATACTTTTTCTTTATTTAAGCAGAGCTTCTATGCTGAGCGCTAAGTTGATGACGAAGAAAGTGTGAAATCCAGAGCCGCGTTATCTGAGGCTTAAAGCATTGCTATTTAGGTAAATATCTGGTAAGTAAGTAAGATGTAGATTGTAGGTAGGTAGTGCGGGTCGGGATTTCGATGTCACCGAATGTGCACAAATGAATGCATCTAGAAAATATACGGGAATGAATTCACATATGCAGCTACGAATTATTAGCCCCTATTAACGGTCGCGACAAATAGGAAGATTTAGGTATGTTTAGTGTGCGTGATGTGAATGCATATTCACGTCTATTATTAGCAGCTACTGGTTCCAGTTATCAGTGCACATCCCATCTTCATTTATATCAAGGAGATCATACATAATAATGACGCTGTTTTGATTCTGAAATGCCGTTCAAACCCTTAAGCTCAGATGGTATTATGAAACCTCCATAATGCTTCATTGGTATTTGAGCTTTTTCTACTTTGGATCCCTATATTTTTCTACAATTCCGAACGTGTGATATCTATATATATATCCCCTAACAACTAAAAGGAGGCCTCTTTGAAGAGGTACCAAAATTTGGGTTCTAGCATAGCTTCATACTAATTCTCGGTGAGCGTATACGTTGTAAAGCCATGACTTAGGCTTACTCATGTTTCCCCTTCGGTGTTCTAGCAGACCTTCTAGGTATTATTACCAGTTAAGACTTTGAGGCTTCTTGTGAATGCTTACATTTGTATCCGAGGTTGAATAATCTATATGTACCTTTTAGACATTCCGTGTAAATTCCCATTCGATATTGTAGGTCCTTAGTAACGTGGGCGTAAGGTGATTTCCGTGTATCGTCAACTATATTATACTCATTTTCTAATTCTTAAGGGGTTGAAGATAACCTACATGTTCCGGGGCTTTTATACACTACTTAATATTATGAGGGGAGGGATTGGTGCAGTTCATACGAACTAACCCTTCATGCAGAACACGAAAACACTCTGGGTTATCCCATATGGTATTCATTCGGATGTTCGTCACTTCAAATATTAAATAATATTCCGCGATGTTGGTGGGAAACTCTAAGGCAAATATTGGAAATAGGGTAGTCGAAGTATTGGGGAATAAGGCGTTGCTCACTGCCGTGGTATATGAGAAGATGCGCCTGAGGTGTCATAAGACGTTACTACCCAAACGAGTATATCCTAGGTACAAATAAAAAGCCAATCTTTATAAAATAGAAATCTGTTCGGAGTTATTCAAAAACCGGTTACTTCGTATCTGATCCGGCGAAGCTAAGCTATACCTAATTCCCAACCTTATTAATACGACTTGTCTAACACCGCGTCGTCCCTTACGTGTTGTTCCCGAAGATATCCCTTTCCATCAATATTACAGGTACCGGCCAATGGGTCAAAGTTTTCACATTCGAGTCCATTTCTATGTGTGAGATGTCTTCCTGTTGAATTGAATTGTCTCCCTTGCTGTGAAAATGTATCTGATACATCAAAACCCGTGTAGTATGCCGAGTCGCCCGTAAGGTTCGACGATTCTAGCAATCGAGATGGCAATTCCGGAGGATATGAGTTGGGTAAATAAGAGGGTCCGTATACGTACATTGGATAGTCACCTAAATGACTTTGCCCTAGGTAGGTACCCAGGGCCAAGTCATTGATGCTTGAGCCAGACGTATCTTCTTGGAGTTCAAACTGACTTATCGACTGTTCCGGCTGTGTCGAATAGTTATGGTGAACTCCTCTTTGGGTTGATTTGAATGGAGGTCGTTGGTATCAACACCATTATCAACTCCCGCATTAACTCCTGCGTTAACACCTTGAGTGACTCCATCCCAGATAGCCATGAATATTAGGCTTGGTAGATTGTTTAGCGACGTTGCTTGCTCTGGAATCACATCAGGTTCACTGGCGAGATTTGACGAGCCAGATTGCATAGCATCTATCACAGACGTGGTTAGCATCATAAGATAGAAGGTATTGGCTGGCGAACTCACATGGCCATGGAATATTTGTATCATAAGGGAAGAGAATCTTATAAATATTGTTCCATTTTTCAAAATCAGAGATTTCTCCATCGAGACTTGAGGTCTTCGGCCTGCTTTTGGCCGTACCACTGGCCCCAATCATACGATTCGTCATAGACGATAGGCTCCTGTTTAGTGCAGAAGTCGTCCTGTCGTAGGTGTTGGTTTACTGCCTTCTCACTTTCATACCTATGCTGACACCTTGGGCAACGGAAAATTCTGTGCACTCGGTCCAGATGTTCTATAAAGATTATGTCGTTATCAGGATTCATAGTGCATATGTATCATTCAACATACTTTAGTCTAGAGATTTGCCTATAGATTGTGAAACAGCATGAAGAAACCGACGCGAATCGGCTCAGGTCTCGTCGGTGAAACAGAGAAACAAACCTCAAAGATTCTTCCGGCGACATTGCCTGTGCGTTTTGAGTGCCGGCGACATTGCCTGTGCGTTTTGAGTGTTGTCCCCATTGCCATCGGTAGAACCATCTTCTACGTCACTATCATCACCATCCCCGCGGCGTACAACTCGATTCCCTTGCCCGTTTCGACCTCTCTTAGCTGGCTGGTTTCGTGACAAAGACTCTCGGCCGCGATTGTACGTGGTGGAATGGTTTGGGCTACAATATTGGATCAAGGTAGAGGGATCAACCGAGAGGCCGTGGCTTGGGTGTTCCTTGAGTACCTGCTGTACAACCTCAGTGATGCGCAATTTCAATTTATCAAGCATTCGATTCTGCGAGCGCTGGTCACGTATACTACTGGGAAGCCTGGAGGTCGGGTTGTTGGACTCAATCTTCCCTGGAGTAATACTCTGCTGAGTCCTCCTAAATGACCGGATAGGGATTGAGAATTCCCGGATTACTTGTTCCACGGCTCGTTTCATTTCAGAAGATATCACCATAAGATCTTCCTGGGTCTGCTTTTCATGTGCGTTGTCTATTGATTCAGGCATGGTTAATGGATTTGATGCTGTATGGTACTCGTTATGACTTAGGGAAGTTAGTGTTATACGAGTATCGTGTTCGTTTAGCGGACAGGACAAGTTCTTGAGGGGTGCTGGTAGAGCGACGTAAGAGTTCGCTGAGTTACCCCCCCTGATACTATTTCCGTTCGATGTCGCTGACATGGACAACTCGAATTTGCCTGATCTTGGTTGCTCGTTACAATCGGGACAGTCCTGTGTGAAGTCTCTGAATATTTCGTAGACGTCATTGATGGCTGGTCGATCTTTTGGGCACTCTGCCATCATACTAAGAATGATATCCAAGTGCCGAGTAGATAGGTATTGCTCTTTAGAACTATGGCAGTCCCGTACTAATGATATCAAGCACTCAGTGCTATGAATCGATTTTTTGAGAATGTCAACCCAGCTTTCAACTTCACAGAGAGCTTGATAATAGCCTTTTGGCTGTCGTTCGAATATTACCTCGTCCATTACCTTCAGACTTTTGCCAAGAATGATAGTAACCATTTCAAGGAACACGCAGCCTAGGGAGAAGATATCAGAAGAAAGGCCACGATCGCGCTGGTTCACAACTTCCGGAGGCGCATATCTCTCAGTAAATGGCGTCTGGCCTCCTGTGACTGTTTCATACTCATATTGCTTCGATATACCGAAATCAGCTAAGTGAACACTTCCAAATTTGTCGACCAGTATGTTTTCCGGCTTGATGTCTTTGTGTTTGACAATCCGAGAGGTATGTAAATACATGACCGCAGATTAAAGGCAGCCAGTCGCAGTCAATAGAATCCGATAGGGTTCGGTTGTTAGACCAGTATCTGTTCCATATTCGCCTTTCAGGAGCTGGCCTAGATTGCAAATCGCAAGCGGGTATAAGATAACGCCAAAGTGGTTTGATCGTTGGAAATAGCCAACGAAAGCCACAATGTGATTATGCTCTACCTAACCCCTTCATGATTTTCAGCTCTGTTGGGAGCTCGCCTGAATCCTTCTGCCTATCTACCTGAAAGAGTTTGATTGCCAAGGCATCTATCGAGTAGTCTCCCCTTATATAAAATGCAGCACCCCAGACAGAGCTAGAGCCGCCGTAGTCAATGAGTTGATAACTGCTATTTTGATATCGTAGGTCTCCTGGTACACCCTGCTTCAAACTAGCAAGTAGGATATCCCAGTCTATGAGACCTTCTCTCCGTCGGAATTGGGACATCCTCATTTGTGACGTGTACGGCATGTTTTCGACTCTTTCTAAGAACGACTCAATATGGGTGGTAGGATGATCTGGTCTGTCTGGCGAGGGAGAGGGACGGCTTGAAAGGGGCGGTGTTAAAGGAAAGGTTCCACCTAGGGCCGATTCTATATCGCTTTCAGTGATTTCGAAGTCGCTCTGTATATTTTGGGGCAAATCAGGACTGGGGGTAGTACATCGACGATCTCTCCATGCTGAACCGTTGAACTTTTTCTTCCCACATAAAGCTTCGCAGAGATCTTGAAGCAAACTAGATTTCGCCGGCTGTGTTAATATTTTTCTAGGATCGATATACTTCCCACAGACTTTACCCATAGCCAGGCTCTCCGTCACTGCTTTGGAAGCACATGATTTCATTTCCTCGTATAATATGACTAGGATTTGTATCGCATGGAAGAACCCGTTGTCATCAGACGATGGTTACTAAGCTTGCTTGGTTGTATCAAAAAAGATGGACCTTGATCACTTTTTATCGAGGGTCTTGAAAAGAAGTTAAGTCATTTGGTCTACAATAGGTTCTGCCCCATAGCCTTCCGAATTTCACCTCTGGATTGATAACTCGCATGGATTCTCTAGCTCGCATTTGCGAGTTATGGCGTTATGCAATGCAACCCGACTTACGCACGCTGATACGTCTCAGCCATGAGCCTCATAACTCACATTTGTGTAGTACAGCGTCAGTTAGTCCTATTGGATCACTCTCCGCGTGGCTTCAAATCTCAGAGAAAGTGTCGACAATAACAGTATTACCCTTACCCTCCCCTTTCCGAACTCCGGCCTAAAGCGCTAGGTATTTATTTACTAATATAGTCACTATAGCGTATCAGGAGATATTTTACTTTAGATATCAGGGTTGGATGATAACCTCGTTTGTCTTGAATCTCAACTATGTATTATACTACTGTTCCTCAACACGGAAACACTAATGTGACCTTTGTGGCTTCCTCTGATATACCTAGATAGTAGTTTGCTTATATTGCCTAAGAGATGGTCACCACACCCACCTTACCCCATCCAGTGAAACTATTTATGAGTCTTAATGTTTACTTTATTATTGGACAATGAGGTACATATTAATGCTGTTTACATAAGTTTAACGTAACATTTTTAAAAAAATATTACATATTAATTAAAAAAATGAGTAATAATTAAAAATAATATATTAAATTTTAAATATTAATAAAAAATTATTTTAATTTTTATTAATTTTTAAAAAAAAAAAATAATAAAAATTTATAAAATATTATAAAATATATTAAAATATATAAAAAATATATTTATTTAAAAATATTTCGGTTAAATTTCGAATTTTATTTATTTTTTTTTAATTAATATATAATATTTTTTTTAAAAATATTATATTAAATTTATATAAATAATATTAATATTTAAATATAATTTTTAAAATTTAATTATTTATAATTATTTAATTTTATATTTAATAATAATAAAATTTATAATAAATAAAATATTAAATAAAAAAATATATTATTACGTTTTTATTAAATAATTATTTAAATTAAATTAATTTTAATAATATTTTTATTATAAAATTATAATATTAATATTATTTATATAAATTTAATATAATATTTTTAAAAAAATATTATATATTAATTAAAAAAAATAAATAAATTTTAAAATTTAATTAAAATATTTTTAAATAAATATATTTTTTACGTATTTTAATATATTTTATAATATTTTATAAATTTTTATTAATTTTTAAAATTTAATATATTATTTTTAATTATTATTTATTTTTTTAATTAATACGTAATATTTTTTTAAAAATATTACGTTAAATTTATATAAATAATATTAATATTTAAATATTTTATTTAATTATTATTTATTATTATTTCGTATATAATTTAAAATATAAATATTTAAATAATTAATTAAATATATATATATAAATAAATATAATTAATTAAAAATATTAAAAATATAAAAAAAAATCTATATTTAATTTAAAATCATAATGAGTGCGGTGATAATTCCTTAACACGCAAATGTTGGTATATCCCATGTACCCCTGAATCCGAGGCCGTTTAAGTCAATATCGCAATAACGCGCAAAAAGTTTTATACCCCTGTCGAGTATCACCGAGACGCGCTATACCTTTTAAGGTATGTCACACGGGCATCGGAAGCGCTACTATGTCGCACCTCCGCCTAGAGTCCGCCGGTCAGCGACAATCCGCCGCGGGAAAACTTTCTTTCCTCCCTCCTTTCTGCCCCAATTCCATCCGAAGCCCATATTTGGAAGCTTACGTCCGACATCGTCACCAGCTTTCAAAGAGCGTATGAAATTCATCGTAGATTTCAAAAATTAACTCAACATCGAAGAGGACATAATTAAAAAAAAAAAAGGAATAATAAACGAAAAAAGGAAGAAAGAAAGGAAGAAAAAAAGAAAGAAAAAGATGCGCCCAGGAAACCGGCCAAAGGAGATCCACACCAAACACCTCACCGAGCGCGAGCGCTTCCGCGTCCGGACCCTCTACTACGATGCCTCCATGAGTAAGAAGCGCATCGAGGAAGTCACCGGCTACTCCATCAGTCAGATCCGCACCGCCATCCGTGCCAAGTCCTCCGCGATCCCACCGCGTTCCGGCCGTCCCAAAAAAGGTACCCCCTTTTATCTATTATCAATCCCCCCTTTTTTTTCTCACGGTCAAACCCCCCTCATATACGGATCCGTATCTAGCTAGATAAACTACCTCAACTAACCAATCACACCCAGGATCCAAACACCAATCCGCAACCGATGCTCCCAGCCCCGAGGACTCATCATCTCTCGTCCCGCGGGATAGCAGCAGCAGTCCCTCCCTGCCGCTGCTCCTCCTCCTCCCCTCTTCACCCACAACCCCCATCTCCTCCCTTCCTCATCCCCATCACTAAACCGGCTCCCCCTCCCTACGACGCTACATCTTCCAGCTAGTCCTTACCTCCCCTCTCCCTCCCCTTCCCCTCCTCACCACTATCCTGCACCTGGTGGATCTCCCCAACCCCACACCCCCTTCCTCATAACCGGCGTCTTCCCGGAGCACTGGGAGACCCACTGGCGGCTGTACCTCGAGCACCGCCAGCCCGCGGCGCGGACCCTGTGCCACCTGAGCCGGGAGGCGCGGCGCGTGGTCCTCGACACTTTCGTGCCCGTGTGCTCCGACGCCGGGCTCCAGATGCTCGGGTCCGCCGTCAAGTTCCTGTGGATCGACCCGCGCCACGACAACATCTACTGCAAGGACGACGCGGCGGCCTTGCCCGCCCTGCTGGATAAGTCGCGGGCCGCTGTGCTGCCGAACCTGGGCCGTCTGCCTACTGCTGGCTCTGCTGATAGGAACGGTAGTCACGGCAGTGGTGGCAGTAGTACCCAGGGGTGAGCGCATGGTATTGCCCTATCCTATCATGTTCTATTTTCTGGCCCATTATCCCTTTTTCACAAGAAGGATTATTACTACGTTGTAGCGCATGAACTTATTCTGTATCTGGTTCGAGAGGCGTAATGGCCTATACCTAGAGATGCGTACCCTTTACTTAGAAATCACCTACACAGGTTACCAATGACAACGGCATTTTAATTATTGCTTGTGCAAATACTATCTACCAAGCCAAAACAAGGCCAATCATGAGCTCGTCTAGCAGATACGCGCTGTCGGCCTACCTAGGTCCTAGTCTACCTAGTGGTATCGTAACACCCACAAATTCGCAATAAACGCCCCGCCAATGCAACCATGTTACTCGTAATCCACGACGCAAGAAATCGGGGTATATCGGCATCGTATGGTAGATACCTGTCGTTACTAATGTGAAGCCTGCCCACCGTTGGTAGGAGACACTTCAGCCGAGTCGAACGCTACACCCTCAATCATCTCAAAATCCTGACTCGTGCTTTGGCAATTATTGGCCTCGGGCTTGTGACGCTGGGGCACATCCACTAGGTCGTCTTTTATCTCATCTCGGACATACGCAACGTAATACGGATCGCCCGTCTCGTTCAAGTCGCTTAACACGGCCTCCGTGCCGCGATTATCTTCTGTCACCGTCTCGTCGTTGTATCGATACCAAACATTACGTTTGAAGTCTCGAATCCAGACCCAATAGTGCCCCGCGGACGTACCACCACGGTGACAAATCACAGCGTGGATATTATATTTCTCCTCCTCCATGCCGTCGAAAATCGCCTCCTCCTCCTCGCGCAGATCGATGAGCTCCTCCTTAGTCATCTCATCAAAAGACTCAGTAGCCTCCCAACAAAGATCAGCAAACTTATCGCTAAATAAATGCCTAATTGCCGACTCCGAAGTAAGTATCCTCTTGGATAGTTCATATTCTAGTGGTTCGGGGAACTTGCGCTTCAGTCCCAAGTCTTCGAAAAACGCTTGTTGCACGTGTGCATCCTCTGTGGCATTGTCGAGGGCAGACGCTGCCATGGCTGTCATATCTTCGACATCTGCATCCTTAAATTCCTTATATTTTATGTTAGCACCATCGTTAAGCTTCGGCCAGATGTTGGGATTATCACGAACAGTAAACTGCTGAGACTGTGTAGGAACGTCTCGATTATCCTGGGAGGGTTTGGTCTCAAGTTCTTTAAGGCGTTCCTTAAGCGCCCACGACCTCTTACGCGCGAGCCACACAAGCGAATCTTTCTCGGCTTCCATATAACGATCGAGGCATAGAATCTCCGGGATGATAACAGGGTTCTTATTCTTGCCCTTCGGTGTGCTTCTCTGGATGCAAATGTGCAAAACAGGAGGGAGGGATCTAATGCTACTATATCGTGCGCGATCTCCGCTATCGATCGGCTCATAAGCGAAGTACCGATCCAAGGCAGCGAACAATGAACACCGTGCATTGTGTAATACGCTCGTGTTATTGTTCGCCCCTTCTGGCGCTTGAACGACTTCCTCGGGATATGCCGTGATCCATCTCTCTGGAACGATCTCAACATTTAGTGGATTCTCTTCTAAGCGAGAGGCCGAATCATTAGCTGAGTGTCCCCTCTTAGTCCTCACAGTATAGTTCACTATCGTAGTGAAGAATGTCTGGGTAATCCTATCTGCTTGCAAGTCTGGCTTTCCCGGCATGGGACCGTCCGGACGAATTGCACGCATAAAATGTTCCAGTATGTTACCGATAATTTCTCCAACGTCCTGTTGCTCTGTCCCTGATCTATCGGAGCGTTCCAGCTGGCGTGATACCTCGGCCATCTTATCATCAAGAGTCCAAGATTCAATTGAATCTTGCATCTTGACGTCATCTCGGGACTCTGGAACAACGGGGGCATTATCATCCGGGGCTTCCAGTTGGACGTACGACATCTGCGTGTCTCCCCCATCATCAACCAGCGTTTGGGAACTCCGAGAACTAGCCATTTCAAGCTTATCATTAACCGATTCCACTGTGATGTTCACGGTATCGTTGACCATTCCGTTAGCTTCGTTAGGACTGCCCTTGGACAGCACTGGTGGTGCTGGTGATGGGCGTGCTGGCAGCGGAGGAGGGGCATTCTGGGATCGCTGGTCAAGGATATCTCTGGCTGATGATAGTGCGGTGTTGGCAAGCTTTTGTGAAGGTTGAGCAGCCGCTTCGGTAGTTGTTTGTAAGTCGGTAAATAAGCCTTGAAGCATTTCAATGACTATTCACAAGTTAGCATCTCCAAATGAAATTAGGAAGTATGGGTTGTCACTCACATTGTCTGGCGACGATAGCTTCCTCAAGATTAACGCTAGTGCCGCTTCCCCCAGTACGGCGTCGTCCAACCGTTTCTTCGTCAAGGTCAAGCTTTACTTGGTCGAAATTCAATACAATATCGCGTATAACCTTGACGTTGTAGAAATATTGTAAGAGGCTATTTAAGTAGCATGTGTTACCTATGTTTTTTAGGCCGGGGGGTGTATTGGTAGAGTTTCCTGGTATCGGCGACGAATGGGGTTGAGATGTTAGCGTCGGTGCAAATCCAGTCATTTTAACAAAATCAGCGATCTGCTGTAGTTCCGCGGCCTCTTCAGGTTTGTCCTGTTGTCTCTTAAGTTCCGACACGACGTCAATAGCTTCGACGACTTTGGCTTTATCCGTATTCTCGTTCTAGTGTGATATTAGATAAATGCTAAGTAGAAGCTTCAGAAATGGCTTACCTGCACCATTTGTTGGACAAAATCCCGGATAATCTCCGCCGTCCAGTTAAGTTCTATACCTATAAACTTTGCTGCTGAGGAAATGCTCATCCTTCTCCCTGATCCATTAGGACGCGACGTCATAAGTCCCGATTCTCCTGTTTCCTTCGAAGCTTTATCGATTTCGCTCACAATATCCCTTCCTAGATAGCTGCTGATGGCCTCAAGGTGTTGTTGGGCTTGAGCCTTGAACTCATCGGTCCCGTCATATTTAGCCATCTCATAGTACCTCGTTAAAAACCAGTCCGACGTTGTTTCATCGTGAGGAGAGGCGTTGAAAAAAGCAAAAGCTTCCTGCACCTTTATGTCGATAGGGGATGTCTCATCGAATCGGGACCTGTACATGATGATCTCGGTTGATGCATCGTCACTACGATTCTGAATACAGCGTAGAGCAGCGTCTAGATATTGGTCACGATATCTAGGGCGTAGCCCGGCCAGGAGAATGGCAGCCCAGCTGAAGTATTGAGGTGGGTACATTGCTAAACAGCCCAGGAACGCCAAGTCTGATTCCGTGACGGTGGAGATATTCGCATCGACAGGTCCGTTTGGAAAGTCTCCCTGAAATACTTGTAGCAGTTCGTCCCAGGCAGGCACTGTCGTTTCGCCATTAAGGATGTCGAGTTCCACCTGCGCATCTTCCACTCTAGCTCGTAACGTTCGGACTGGGGTCGGGTGTTGCTCCTTATTAGGCGTTGGAAGAAACCAACACGGCTCATTATTCTCGGCGTCTGCTCCCTCACGAAATCCTAAAAATCTCAAGAGATTATCAAAATCATTACCCATGCACACAGAGAACCTCTTGTTACGTTTATTAATCTTCAGCGGTTGTTCGCTAGTGTGCTGGAGTGAGTCTGCGAGATATCTGCGAAATATACCCTTTGGTTTTAGGGCTGATGCATCGTTAACATCCGAGTACCGTTCTGGATCAGTCTCTCTAACGGATTCCAGATTTCGCGTAATTCTGTCATTATCATAGAACTTTTCCACGTCTTCCGGTGGAATCCTAGAAGGCAGCACGGATATTTCCACGTTGAATAAGCATTGTTCAGCCACACAGATATACCGGGCATAACCAACGCTGTCATCATAGGCTGTCTCGTTTTCCCTAAGGTCCGCCGTGGACTTCCGACAGCAACGGACGAGCATATGATGGCGATGCTCGTTATTATACGGCTGAACAGGGCTGATATTGCTCCGGACATGGAAGTGGTAGCGACATCGACAACAAACAACAGAAACAAAACGAGTATCTTTGTCTCGGAATGATTGGGTCGCAACTAATTGCATTTCATGACTTGTGCAATGAAAGTTGAAGTCAAGATCCGGTAGTTGAGAACCAAGGAACTGACGGAATAAGCGAGGAGATGTGAGGGCTTGGACTGTTTGTTAGCTGTGGTTCATCAAAATGAAGCAGCTTTCTGAGCGGGTATAAAAACATACGTTGAGGATCTGGTAGGTGTTGTAGACTACGCCTTGCTATCGATTGGAGCCGTTGGAGCTCTGCCGCATCGTCTAGCCCGTCGACAGAGGCCATTCTGTCATTCAACCCTTCCAGGGCATGGAATCCCAAGGAAGGATGTTGATTGAAGGAAGTATCGGGAGGCAATCTAAGCGTGTTGCTGAACAAGATTTGACGCTTTTTGCGAGGCTGGCGCTTTCTAATTTTACATGTCAGAGAATGCATATTGAGATTAGTTATGATAGAGGAATCGAGATGATAAAGAGTCCGGGTATAATGTAGGTATTGGGATGGAAAGAATTGAGAGATGTAGAAACATCAAAAACGTGGGCCAACCTCTTGAGGAACAGTCAAAGCTACCTACGAAAATGGAGTCGAAGTAAACAATCTAATCGTAGTATAATGTTTATTCTAGGCCAGGAAGACGCCACCGGAGCCTATTGGTTTAGATTCGGAGGTAAGTAGGGCTAGTCGTAGTCCCTAGAGCAGGCGCATTAGCAGAAGACATGCAGCTATAGTAACAGATGGAAGTGAAGGCAGATTCAAAGTTCGTTTTCCCTTGTCTCGCGTACACTTGTACACTCGAGCTCCATACAGAGTTTTGTTACGTCTCCGCCCGGGTGATGATGCCGTTCTCATGACATGAACGAATTAAGTTCGACCTCTCCGCTCCCTTCCATTGAATAGATCAAACTCAAGACCAATCCATCAGGTTTTATTGGTGACAATCCAATAATCGAACCCGGATTAAGTACCAGCTATTTAACACCCCTAGCTAAGCATCATAAACTGACGTTGAAGTGAAACTCCCCAGGCAGCGGTAGAGGCTGGGAACGGGGTGTTCCCAGACTACAGGTCCTCTTTGTTACTAGGATGAACAAAGTGACCCGAGCTCAGTCTCACTCGCAGTCTCCAGTCGAAGATATTGAACAAAGTTACGGGCAGAGAGTGGAGAGACATATTTCCCCGGAGAGGGTGATCCCGGCAAACACAGAGAAGTGAGAATATCCGTACCTTTAACAGAAGGATGAGATGTCCTCATAACTATGTGATATGATTTAACTAGTTAGTTAGACATATGGTGTTAGGTTAAGGATGAGATGGGAAAATAAATATTAAGAGTAAATAAACTTACGGTTACATCAAGTGGCACTCGATCAATGACCCTAAGTCGAACCAAGACAAGGGGGGGGGGAAGCCTAGAAAAGAATCGGGAGCGATAATAAAAGGTAAGGAATCAAGACGCACGTGAAACAATGCTCCAGGCAATCCTTTAACAAAGAGAAAGCGCGTGCAAAGATAGAGACCGTGGGTTTAGTGGATTATTCCGATAAAAGCTGACGAAACTCCATAAGAAAAGATGTTGTAGTTGTAGTCCCTCGAATTTGGGAGGCAACTGAGGGCTATGGAGAGGTATGCGCTAGTTCCTACGGACCATCCAAGTAAGCTTTCTTGACGATTACCAAAGCTCCCACCAAATGTACCAACCGTGCACCACTTTTGGGGCGCTTTTTTACTTTGAGGGAACTGGGGCCTTATCGCTTATCTCGGGTACCAGAATGTTCCGCCACCTAAGCGATCAATCCCGTCCATCTAGGTACCTACCTACCTAGGTACCTAACCTAGGTACTTTGAAACCTGACATCTCTGTTTCACCCTCGCACCGCATAAAAGCATTTGAACCAATAGGTGAATCTCCGGTTAGTACGTACCTGTCAACCTCAATTCTCCACGGCATCGCAACTTACATCCATTCATTCACTTGCAGTTTACCTAGGTATCTCTTGTAACATGGAACTTAAAAGGTACCTAGTTACGCTTATTTAAATACGGGCAATGCTTGGATTCGTTTAGTCCGTAACTACATACACCAAAGTGGTCCCTCTAAGAATATATGCATAACTACTTAAAGTATCTAAGGTAAGAAGAACGCATAGACCTTCGAGTATCCAAGCACAAAGTTTTGGCAGGTATTAGAATTCGACTAAGGCCAGTCAATTCTTACCTAGGTATGGTAAACAGATTTTAGTCTTGTTTACAATCTTTTAAAGATTTGTCCAGTTTCGCCCCTAGTCTGAATAATTGCGACGTCTACGTGATCTTCCATCTGAGAAAGTCATCTCAGAGTTCTGACGGTTATTACTTAGACCATACCATCGTCTCACCAACCAGCTTCCAGTTCAACGTCATGGATATAAAAGCTCGCTTCGTCGTACTTTTAGACACTTACGGAGTGGATATGCCTAGCATACAACATGTCCACGTGGACGTAGCTATCCACTGCGGTGATCTTACCAGAGAATATAAGATTGACGAATTCAAGACTCTCGAACTTCTCAGAAGAATTGATACACCACTGAACTAAGTCATTGCAGAAAACTACGATTTTACCGCCGACATACTACTCTTCGAGGAAAAGATTGCCGAGAACCTAGACCTACAATGGTAGGCTGTGGGGAGATGTTATGGGGGTTATGGTGAGGTTCATCGACTTTTTGAAAAAGCAAGAAGCGACGGTGTAGTTTTTTGAAGGAGGGTATGCATCGCTTCAAGCTAGGCAATGGAGCAAAGTTGACGGTCTACACCAGCCCCTTTACACCATCATTAGGCGGTTAGGGCTTTCAATACAGTACCCAGGAGGAGCACAACTTTGCGCTCCAGAAAGGGGTAGATGTGGTAACAACCGATGGTCCACCTCGCGGGATGATCGACTTTACCAACTCACGGCGTAGGGTAGGGTGTCCTCAACTTTTTGGTGTCATTTCACGAGCTCGGCTGAACCTTTATTGCTTTGGCTATATCCATGAAGCACGGGAAGCAAAACTCATTACGTGAAAAGAAGAAATTAACGAAGCACCATCCCATTTCACGGATATTGATAATGAATGATCAACGGCAATTAAGAAGCTATCAAATCACACCAGCTCTAAACTCGACACACCCGAGATAGCGAAGGAAAAGCCGAAGAAAAGGGTGAATCTTAGTCGCGAAGGGTGTGTCACAAGCAGCCATTGTATCAGCGATGATAACCCACTCAAAGCCGGCTTGCAGCTACTCTTCGTTAACGCGGCAATGCGAGGAGCCACCCGAAGAATATCTAACACGGTTACCCTGGAAAGTAGAACTGGAAGATAATATACTTATATAATGGACAAGGAAGTCGAAAGAACGATGCAAATTGACAATACAGGCGACGATGAGTAAAATCAAGTACCCTCTTCCTCCAAAACCCTCAATTTCGTCGTTCCAACGTGAAACTCGAGAGGCTGATCTTTAATCCAAGGGTAATCCATCAAATACGAGCCTGGTCCCTTATACGCCTTCTCAAGCAGGATATCCTCTTTCGCAACCGGCGCCCACATTATTTTTTCCAAACTCTCCGTGTCCAAACTTACTTCATACTCATACCCCAGCTCTAACCCATCCACACCAGTCACGCTAGCCGAGCGCCGCGCGCTCCGCAGGTTCCCCGCTTCGTCTATCTCGCGCCCGATTTTGACGATGGACCAAGGCTGGGGACGGAAGCCTCGACGCCCGAACTCGGCTGATAGTTCTACTCTTTTGCCCGGGTAGAGCGTGAGGAAGTAGGGCTCCTCAAGACTGCCGTGCACGCGCCGCCGAGGGTTCGGAAAGCGCTGCACGTTGCGTAGAGTGCTGAGTGTGAGGGGTTGTTGCGTGGTAAGATCGGCAATGGTGAACCCCCCACGGGAGAGCGCCTCTTGTGGACATAGTGGGGTATTCTCTGTATAGAGCGTGATAGGTTTTAGGGGTGGAAGGGAAGAAGGGTTAGGGAGTAAAGTAAGCCCAAGATATATGGTGGGAGGTGAGGGTCGGGTGAAGCAATGCGTAGGTGGGGAGAGGGAGAGCTCTATATCGATTCTTGGGGTCGCGTTATCGAGTGATAATGAACCTAAGGGTATCGGGGTGCTCAATGGGTTAGAGCTTGAAGGCTCTCCTTCGTCTTCCCTAATCTCATTTTGCGCCATACTTGGTGGATGACAAGGAAATAGTTCCAGTGTTCAGACTTCACTTTTTACATCAGGGGATATCATTAAAATATAGCTATAAAGATTATATGAAATACCAACCACCTATGAGTCATCTAATTCTCCCAACATATATTTGGAATACGGCATGATCTTCACCCATCTGCACATCTATCACATATTGTATCCCCCCTATTAGATGAATAAATATGCACAAAATATTTATGAACATCTAATGCATACCACGTGATTTATTCATCGCACTCAATCTGAAAAGAAGAATCAGTCACGTGCACAAAAGCCCACCTTGGGAAAAAGAGGGCCGGAACAATTGGGGATTTACGATCCGATCAAAGCTCAATGGAAGCTTCCATGTTGGAGCCGCTAACGCCCTCACGTACATACATAACCGTTTCCATTTTCCCTCACTTAATTACATCAACCCATTCCTAACATCCTCAAGCCCCAAGCCTATCCCGAGAGACAGCCTCCTTCGGGCTTGAGTCAAGATGGCGAACCCACACTCCGTCCAGGCCGAACCGAAGGAGCACCATTTCCACCAGCACGATGCCATCAAATCCGGCATAAAAGGCGCTCTGATCGGCGCAGGTACCGGCTTCATCTTCTCTGCTGTGCAGAACTCCCTCGCGAAGCGCAATATCGGCGTCTGGGGTGTTTTCAGCAGGACTGGTGGCACTATTGCTATGTTCAGTACGTCTTTCTCCGCATCGATCGGAATGTTTGGGGAGCTGGCTTTTCGCAACTGGGATGTTAACGTAGAACACTTTTATAGCTGCCCTCGGCACCGTATACACATTCTCTAAAGATGCTGCCGCCAACTTGAGAGAGAAGGACGACACACTGAACGTGACGATCGCTTCCTTCCTCGGTGGCGCCACAATCGGTCTTAGGAGTACGTTTTAATCACCCAATTCAGATTTATGATTATGTCGCCTTTACTATATATTAACTTCTGCAACAACAAACAGCCGGCCGAATTCCTCAGATCCTCGGCTTTGGTGCCGCCTTCTCCGTCATCATGTCTACCTTTGAATTCACAGGTGGTAGTCTCCGCGGCGGGCCTCGCACCGAAGTCCCCGAGATGGACGAGTACGAGCGCAAGGAGTGGTTGCGAACGAACCGCCGGCGGCCTATCACGGAGGCCATCTCCGAGATTGGGGAGGGGAGAGGTACCTAACACCTCACCACGCCATCCCGCACTATACAGTCGGTGTGTGGTTGTTGCTGAGCAGAAATACTAACACGTATCACTCCCAACAGGAATCAAGCCCCGGGCTACGAGGAGCGTAGGCGAGAGCGTCTAAAGGAGAAGTACGGCGTTGAGATCAACCCCGTTTCAGCAAACTCGTAATGCGCAGAGATATTCCGCAACCGCATTCCCAGCGCCGGATAAAGTATCTGGGAACAGACACCGTCTACTAGATGGAAAACTACTACTGCTGGCAAGTCGCACCTATCATAAAAGGCGACAAATCATTATACGGCCTGGCCTCTATGGTAAGCATGAGAGGCCGGGAAACAAGAGGGATAACCTGTACATATACAATCGCATATCCTCATCTGTTCTAACCAACTTCCATTTCCATACGCACTATGGCACAGTGGTGAATTAGCCTTCGTCGAAGACACGTATCTCCACCTCGTGGTAAGTCAAAACTATTTTCCTATTTTTCTTATCATCCCGCGCCCGTCGTCTTATGATGAATTTCTCTTTTAAGAGGCTGTTTATGACTCGTGTCTCACGAGCATGATTCATCCAATACACCATTGTTCTATCTTTCCTGATTACCGTCTGGCGCGCAAAGATCCTAGTTACTCGAAACTACTCGTTACGTAGAATCAAGACTAACGCATAAATTTCCAGATCACTAAACCAACGCCTTTCGTGCTTGCATGTCGATACCATAAAAATAGTAATTTGCATTAATGCCCCTGTTGCTCTTGTTCATAATGCCGACTTTTGGGAATCCCTGCCAATGAACGCCTAAATCCTAGCTGGCCTAGCGTCCTCGTAGTATGATCGTAAGAGGGTATGCAATGCTATATACACACAAGCTACTCCGTCCAAAAAAAAAAAAGATTACCTGTTCCACTATGCTTTACTGCGAATAATGACATGTAATACACACCTTATGATGAAAACCAGCCTAGTCCTACAATTTGTCGGAATTCCAAAAAGCCAGTACACGTTATCTACTCCAGACAGTTTGACTGTGATGAGTCCCTTTAAGCGATACCTGAAAATCAAGATGAAGCACCATTATAACACGAGGCTTCGATATCTGTTTTAGTAGAAACTCTGTAGATCCGGCCCGGGACCGCCCACAGGCCGTGACTGCGCCGAGGGTCCTCCCGGAGCCGGCCATTGCCCCTGCTGCGGGAACGGCTGGCCGTAGTGCGGTGCGATCGGCAGGGGGGGCTGAAGTTGTTGGGGTGGACCACCTTGTAACGAGGGGAAAGTGTCGTCGTACGAGACCGTCGACGGGTTGAAGCCGCTCTGTGGGTTCTCGCGCGTTTCCATGTCATCCAGGGAGCGATAACCGTGATTTCCACCTCTACCGCCTCTTCCCGAACCCTTGAAACCCCCTCGACCACCGCCGCGGTTCCCTCGCGAGGCATTGCCACCCTTGTATCCGCCTCGGCCACGATTATCGCCTCCTCCGCCCCCTCGGCCCTGTCCTTGTCCCTGATGGGCTGAAGTATGGTAATCGCGGGCGTTATTACCGCCATAATTCCCGCCGTGCTGGCGAGGGTGGCGATCTTCATCACCCGCGAACTTGCGCTTCGAGCCTCTATTCGAGAATCTCTCCTGTTGGCTGTCGTACTGATCTCCGTCTTGGTCTTCCCGCTCGATGCGAAGCATATACTTCTCGCCCACCGTCGTCTCAAACACGAATGACTTGTCGGGTGGTATCGGCTGCCAGTTACGGATTTTATTAACGTCCGGTGGGCGGGCGCCTCTTCTCAGGCCTAAGACGACGGAAGGTGAGGGGTTGTCGGTGTGGTAGGTGGCATTATGAGGTACGGGTCTCACGCGCGCCGCCCAGATGTTACCTTGGAGCGAGCCGATATCGACGACTTCCCACTTCATCTTGGCGTTCATACCACCTATCTTATCTAGAATGGGCTTCGGGCAGGGACGCGGAGTGATGAGAATGGTGTTAGCAAGATACTTCAAATCTGTAACGTCCGGTACCTGCGAGTTTAGGAGTTTGATAAGCCTCTTCGTATCGGCCGCTGAAATCATGTAACTCGTGAAAAAGACTGTCTTTTTAATGGCTAGACGACTGTTGCGTCCATAGCTTCCCTTATTTTTGACCAATTCGTTGTGGACGTTGATTAGATGCTGCACTTCTGCTACCTCGACGACAGGATCGAGCGTAGTAGACAGCTCAGTAACCGGAATGACCTCGGCGATAATCGAGGGTTGTCCATGACTGATTCGCTGTGCATTGTAGTCGTCTAGGAAGTCACGGAAACCAGCAACGTGCTTCGGGCGGTCTTCGTAGATGCGTATCTCCGCTGCCTCCCTATAGGTTCCCATTACCGCCCTAAGGAAGGCTTGCTTGAAGTTCATAGTATTCGCAAATCGCTCGTTGCTAGGACCAACAGAGGGCTTCAGCCCGATGAGGTCGAACTCCAGACCCTTGCTCGCAACAATTCGTTTTATGAGTTGGGAGAACCCATGCTCAGACCGTCCCGTCAGCAGAACGCAGAGGGCATCGTTCTGTTTCATGCTCAGACGGACTAACTCCACAATCTTCTCGTTCCACCAGCCCTCCCAAGCCCGCTTCTCTTCCTGCTCTACACCTTCGCCAGTCGCCGCTAATATTCTCGAGTCGTGCCACCAACCGCCGTTGACAAAAACATCAGGGGTACCTAACAGGCCTAGAGTCGAGCCGTTCCATATCTTAGGGTTGGGTAGAGGGGTCTGGAATACTAGAGCCGTGCATGGTTAGTTGCGGAAGGGTAGGGAAGATGAAGATACGGGAAAGACAAACGGGTATTATCAAAATCGTAAACATGGATGGTATTGATCTGATTAACAGCTAGATTTTACTATTAGCAGACAACACTATGGGTATAATATACATGAGGGTTATCTCAACTACGTACGAGGCAGCTTCTTGTTCGCAATAGACCAGCGATTGAGAGCTGTGAGGGTATAGCCATGACTGGCGCGGTTGGCTTGATCGAGCGCCATCTTCGAACGTGGTAGTAGACGTGTGGCTAATCGTAAGTTGCGCGGCATACACGATTAAAGTAACGATCGCATATCGGGTCTGATCAAAAGGGTATTTTCGAAAGGGGAATCTTAAACTGAGAAATTTTGAATTAGTTACTTAAATGCACTCAACCCGAAGTTGTTGCTGTTTCCAAATCTTGGAAATGATACATTATCAATTCTGAGCTGTCGCAATTATGTCAAGGGACCATATTATGTAGGTACCTTATGTACTTATGCGTACTATATGGGGGTATATACAAGCATCGTATCTTATCGCATTCTTATCTGAGATGTATCGTTTGCACCTATCAAGCTTGCTGTTACTAATAGATCGTATGGCCCAAGCTCCCAAATATAAGGGTACCCAGGTACATACAGCTTACACATGCAAAGCTTCGTTGAATCCTCACATTTATCAACCAACCAATCGAACAACATTCACTACCAACCATCATAACCCAATAGTGATACGGCATAGGTATTTTCGACGTGGGCCGTTTCTATCCAAAGAACAAGGAACCCAGCAACGTCAATCTACATACAACTAGAACCCACAACTTTCAAAGCCACAATGAGAACATGGCAGCTCGCAACGCCATAACCCTGATTCAGAAATCCAAGCCGTCCTCCCCGAGATCCTGCAGCTACGGTGTCACATACGCCCCGGCGCGAGTAAGGTGCGGGAAGGAGTTGCCGCTGTGACGGATGAGTCCGTCGAGCTGTGCGTCTCGGCCCCGCCGCAGGATGGCAAGGCAAACAAGGCCGTCATTGAGATATTAAGCGAGGTGAGTACTATCGGGATTGCTCCTATATGTTCCAGTATGTCTCTCCTCCATGTAGCAGAGGTATGCAGTATGAATAGGTAGATTATAAGCCTCCTTAGGCTACTATGTACTCTATATTCCGGTATATATAGAATCTCCTTCCGGTGTCAAAACGGAACACATCGTATATATATATAGGTAAGCGTCCATTTAATAACATATCTCCAGATCCTAGGCGTCGCAAAGTCGGACTTGCAGATTACACACGGCATGAAGACCAGAGATAAGACTATTAGTGTCGCAAGCGCCTGTTTTCGGCGTGACAAGGATGGTGTAAATGATGAGGACCTAGTGGCTATGATAAAGCAGAAGCTCCTTAGCGAGAAAACATCGTAAAACTCAAGCTATGATAGAGACATCGCAAAGACATTGTAATTCCGTAGTATAATTCATGTCCCGACCTCAAGTAGTGTAGAATGCCTAAACTCCGTGCATATGCCATAGTACCGAGAGTATTCCAACGAACCCATCACAGCCAAAAATGACTGAGGACATGAAGGGTCTTCAACCCCCTATAACTTAGGTAAACTAGAATTCCATTGCCTCACCGTCCTCCCTTTCGCGCTTTATCTTCGGATCCCGCTCGTCTTTCATGAGCGTCAGCACGAAGCTCCGGAAATACTCAACGTAAGGCTTTAAGCTCGTCTTCTCCCAATCCTGGAGGTTCTTCGCCTTGTCTTCGGAGCCGTCCTCTTCGTCGGGCTTCCACGCGTCGATTTCTTCTAGCAGACCCTGCACCGTCGGCACTCCGAGCGGATCGAAGTCCTCCAGCTTCCGGGTATCGATCGGCACACATACCCGTCCCGTACCCGGGTGTACGACGAAGGGCGATTTAAGCAAATGGTTTAGTTTCTTGCTGACCTCGATATCGAGGCGCGGGTATGTGTACTCGAGAACGACGTCTTGCTTAGCATCCAGCAGCGCTTTTGTGTCGAGATTCTTGCTACCACTACCTGATCGGGTGAGCGAATCGATGTCGGCCCATTTCGACGTGCTTGCACGGCCAGGCGAGGAATCCCATTTCTTGCGTAAGCTATCGTTTAAGGCTTTGTCGGGAAGGAGAGAGAGAAGATGCTCTGCTCGTTCCGAAGAGGACCACGGGTCTTGCGCTTCTAGGACATCTTCTTGGAAATGTGGTGCCAGGATATTTAAACTCCGACTACAGTAAATTGGTCAGTAGATACTTTTAATAAATAGAGCTTCCCATAGCCATAGGAGTAGCCATACCTTAGGTGTGGATGTAATGGTCTCCGCACATTAACTTTCTTCCCACTCTGTGCACCACCCCGGATTACTTCGAGGTACCCTGCGATAGACCTACGCTTCTGATCGTCCATCGTCCGCGCCTTCTTGTCGCAGACCCAAGCGTGCGCACCTCTTCGTCCAGAGTAAACCCACATGATATGCTTAAACCCAAAGTCTTCGCGTAGGGCCACATCCACCACTTTAATAGCCATGGTGATGAACTGCCAGCAGCGGTTGCAGATATTTGCCTTGTCACAGCACGTTCGGATCTCGTCGTAATCCGTTAAATCGATATCGAAGCACAGCTCTTTGGACAGCGGCTTAAACGCGTTCGAGTTCCGTAACGTCTTGCGATCGCGCGGGTTTGTAGTATATACAGGTCCGATTTCGAAACGGGACGGTAGTAAACGTAGTACGTCTTTTCGCAGTCTATAACAGATATGATAAGTCATGGTATACAAGAGAGGCCGAGAAGACAAACTACTTACAAGTCTGCACTAGGGAAGGAGTTATATCGAGAGTATATATCATTCTGTAAAGTGAAGGCAAATTCACGATGACCAAAGTCGTTCGTAGGGGTCGGGCTATGGTTAAGCCATTGGAACAAATAACGCCAAGGGAAGAATCGCTGGTAGAACATGCGCATAATCTCAGGGTCCGAAGCACTCATGGACACAGCTTCATTGCTACATCATCTGTTAAAATATATAGCTCTCTAGATCAATGTGGCTCTGGTATCTCACAGGGGGGATGTTGGAGCCTCGGGGGAGCTCGACAACTTGTTCTGGCCTGGACGTGAACTAGGGAACTCGTCGTCGGATTCCACATCAGCAAAGATTTCATCTAGCTTGATATCTTTCTTTTCCTCCTCTTTTATGGGAACTGGTAATGCATTTGTCTCTGCCATGGTAATATCATTGTCGACATCTTGACTCTCGTCATTCTTAGCAGGGGCATCTGCCATGGTTTCTTCGACGGTTTCTATATTTTGGTTATCATTCTCAGGGGATATCGAATGAGGCATTGCGGAACAAGTAATTTGACGATACTCGATAAATTAATTAAGTATTAAGAATATGGGTTGAAAGTATACGGATTAACAGGTGGAGGGGCAAGTTTAATTGAAAGATTCCAATGAACCGCGTCGAGACGCGTCTTCGCGTTAGTCGCATAACGCGTAATATGCATGTTAGGTACCTGGGTACACAGGAACCAAATCAGGAACCAAATCAAACATAGGCCAATGGGTTCAAATACAATTTTACTATTCTATTTATTATGGCTCAGTCTATGTAGAATAAACCCGTGGCCAAATTGCTACTATTTTCGCTGGTGGTAGCTAGGTACAAACCGTCCCACGCATATATCTCGATGCAATCATAAATCCTTTAAGAATTTTCTAGCATTGCCCCCGATGAGCCTTAGCTTATGTCCCTATGGAAGTCATGATCGCTTCCAGAGCCAATGTGCTGATCCTGAGGGTGGCGGGTAGTCCTACACCAGAACCTCGTCGCTCAACATAGCATACCGTTGGCGCTGTAAGGTATTTTAGTGTGAGGGTGAAAGGGGTGTCGACCCAACTTGTCTTGTATCGCATTGTGATTATGTGTATCACTCATCGTCATCGTCGTCATCGTCATCCTCCTCCTCACTCTCCTCGTCGGCGTTTTCAAGCCATTCAACTAGTGCCTGGCTCTTCTCCCGTACTTCTGACATTACGCCTTCCTCCTTACCCCTATCGTCTTCCCACCAACCTAGGATGCCCTCTTCTTCAAGAATATCGAGATCGTACATCTGCTGCAGCATAGCGGCAAGGAGGTTGCCCGTTTTGGCAACTTCAACGAATCTAGAACTACTCGCGCACGCCTTCTGCACTGCTAACGCGAATTCGATTTGTTCCGGGACGGAGTGATCACCAACGCCAACCTCTGTGACGAAGTTCGTAGCGCCTTCTCGTGAGGTAAGTACCTGCTTAGCAGCCTTTGATGGTTCCATGGCATCATTCTCGGAAGTCATGAGTTCAATCGCGCGACGAACGAAGGCCGTCGCGACAGCTTTCCTCATAGCGGTGTCAGACGCATTGTTAGCCAGTCGTAATGACATGAACTCGAGCTTCTCAGATTCAAAGTTACCCGATGTCCCGCGGAGAACGTCCAGCAGCCCATGGACAGCGTCGGAATGGAAAGAGGAAAAGTTAGGGGCTCCTGAATCGTCCGAGGCAAAGGAGGAGAGCCGGGATCTTGAGGTGGGCTGGCTAGCACTGGGTGAAATTGGGCCCGACTCATCGTCAGAGAAATCATCCTCGTCTGCGAGGGTTGAGACGGAAGAATCGGAGAGATCAAGATCCTCCAGAGAGTATATCAGTGACTTTTGCAGTCTCGACGGGTCATCAATATCTGTTTCATCGTCTTCGAGATCCTCAAACAGGGACCCCTTGCCACCAGAACCGACGTATTCGGGCTGTGTTGATGCGAGCTGTCCGCTATGAGAAAGAAGCGATAGCATCGTAGCAGGCTTAACGTCTGTCTCATCACCCAACTGGACTCCAAATGATACCAATGCGCCTTCGTGAACAAAAGCCTTTTTGCCCAACACTCCCCTCTCGGCTATAATTGCGTGCTCAGCTACAGCCCCGTCGTGAACCGTACTGTCACCCCATATGAAGCTGTTGGTAATTCGGACGTTGCTTCCAATTTTGCAGTTTCGGCCAATGATGCTATTTTGTACGACACTTCCGGACCCAATATGAGTATCCTTTCCAATAATCGAGTCAACTACTTCGCTCCCAGTATCAATTTCGACGTCGTCCTCCCGATATACATTGTCGCCTTGTGGTTGATAGGACTGTCCTGGTAGAAGATTGCATTCGGGTGCGAAGGGATATGTCCAGCCACTCAAAATATCTCGACTAATCGCATCGTACATCTGAAGATTCCTGACGCGCGCACTGTAACCCTCATTAACAACTTCTGTGTGAATCATCTTCCCGTTCAGCTCCCAATCCTTCAACACACCATGGAGGAAGTTAGCTCGGGGGAGTTCGTAGTCAAAACTTTCGGACCATAAGGCGAGAACATCCGGCGTGCATATATCAATCTCAGCGTCGATCAGGTCTGTTCGGGCCTCTGCTTCGCGATTCTCAAGTATAGTAGGGTCAAGAGTGACGTAGTGGTCAGTCTGTAACGGATGTATCTCTTCGTAGTGTAAGCATCTCTTAGCGTTCGGGTCGATTATAAACGCCGGCGTTATTCCCTTGGTTTTAGTATTGTGTTCCCCTTCGCCTGCTTCCCGTAGCACCAGAGTCATACACGAGTCTCGATTCGCTTCTCGACGAGCCCTGTGCGCTGCCAAAGCTGCATCGAGGGAAATATTAGAAACCAGATCCCCATGGACCAGTATAAAGTCCCCTCCAATGATGTTGCGCTTGTCTAGATCTCGAAGGAAATCGCCTATGGACCTAGCATCGGCAACACGGATAAATTCAAGGCTAGAAAAAGGACACGACCTTGCGTTAGGTGACCATCTCGAATCGTGCATGTATCGCTCGATCTGTTCATGATGGGCTCCGCAGTATATAAAGACTTCCTGCACGCCATTCATGGCGAGAAACTCGAGGGTGTACTCGATGAGGGGTGTATTTGCGAGTGGGAGAAGACACTGCGATAATAAGTTAACAATTAGACTCGAACAAAATTGATAGACCGGACGTACTCTTGGCTTCTCTAGAGAGAATGGTAGGAATCGGGTCTGAAAGGAATCTGCTATGAGCTAGATAAGCGGAAGCGCATATACCGCGTTAGCCCTATGACAACTCTCATGAATGCCCCGCGATGCTTGGAAAATACACACCACCGCTTGAAGAGCATCTTCTCTTTTGTCGTCAGCTCCTGATTTGTTTGACTTCTTGCCTTTTGCCGCGGCGCCGCCTCGTGCGGCTTTATTTTGCGACATGGCTGTCTAGTTTTCGTTGTTATGGGTAATGTTGTGGTGGTGAACTTGGAAGAGCTCATTTCGGGTTTGGATTTTTGGACAAATGAGTCAAAGGTTGATGGAGGGGCAGTTGCAATTGTATGGCTTATTGTAATATCCCACTATATAGCATTAATACGGTAAATTAATTAATTTATGCGTGTCCTTGGTAATATTTTCATAAAGCATACAATATTATGTAATCTCAAAACTAAGCAGTTTGTTCCAATTTGTTCCAATCCCGTTTGACTTTGGCATCTTCAAATACACTTTAATAATACACATACGAAATGGAACACGGGTTGTCTTACATATTATTAGGACAAAATCAGAAATAGCTAAAGTATCAACCTCTTAAGATTCTCCCATTTTCCCAGGGATTAGCTAAAGAACGTATAAAAGCGGATGTGTCTGATGCTCTCTATCCAATTTAGATCTTGTTCAACTCAATTCTTCTTATATACTAACTATGTAGTTCCAATTCCGGGCTTCTTGTCTACCTTAAGTAGATACCTAGTCGAGATAGGTTAGAAGTCATCTCGTATGACCTAAACACAAGATTAAGAATACGATTAACTACCTAGGTTAGACCAGAAAGCTAGACGCGCAGCTCAAGTGACGAACAACACAAAGTTACAAGGTACAACAATATTATACATCAGTTGCCGAGTACCTAGGCATCTCTACATAAACCATCTTATCAGCCAAGAAACGCTCTTTTATGGATGTTGGAGTCTACCTTCCAATATGGCACATTATTGAAGACGAATCCACCATTCAATAGCCAACTGCTGAGTTAGGATACAAAAACGCTACATGATAAAACGCGCCGCAAAATGGATATACGTGGACTGCTGATCAGTGTTGATTATGTATGCGCACATATGCCCAGATATGTAGTCCACCATGGATCGGGGACGGTCTAGGCCAGGCGACGCAGGGGACCAACGGTAAGAGTGGGCCGGGGTGGAATGACTGCCGTGCAACGGACTACGGTCTAGGCTGGAATTCTAGAATCCAGACCTCAAATCAAACTTCGTTAGTTAGCTAACCCCCTGGTTCCAGACGCAGCCCCGACCGTTACTTCACGCGGCTTGCATACATACCTACATACATATGTAGGCGCATGTGACATGTGCTGTATACATATGTATGTAGGGTAGTGACATATTTCGAGGTCTCGATTGGGGCCTCGATCTTGTAGACTTGGCTCAGATAGGAGATGTAGCTAAGCTACCTGGCTTGGGATTCGTCCGTATCCTTGTTGGTGTCTTGTGGGCGAACGGCTTCACCCGTTTCATACCTATCGTAACGTTCTTCCACCCGAGCGTACCGAGATATATACCTAGGTACGTAGACATGTATATATATTCCCGTCAGCCCTATGCTCTTTCATGAAAACCCGGTTAGATCCAAAGCAAGTCGCATGTACTAACCCCTTATGTGCTCAAGCATGGGGTCATGCCTATAGTTCGTGTTTTATATCTCCAAGTAAGTCCAATATCCATGTGTGGTTCGCTCTGGCTTACTTACCTTTTACTTAGGTATGTATAAGAATACTAACCGTTGAAACTGTCGTTATCAACTAGAACAAGGGGTAGATATTAATCTGGGGAAGTCGTAACGCAAACACATAAAGAACAAGGTTCAGGGGAGTCATCCTGTACCAAAGCTTCGTGCGTCCAGGGCTCTCTCCATACTTCCCAGAGACTAGGCCGTAAAAGTAGGATTAATAAGATGTTTCTATTCGTCCATAGGTCCATAAGGGTCTCGTTCCTTAAGGTCGGTGTCTAGATCAGCAGATCATGTCACCACGTGCAGGGGAATAGGGACGGGGCCCTCCTGTAACTAAGTGGATTTATTAGCTACTGGTGGTATTGACAACGAATGGCTTACGTTTGTAAATTCGATCGCATTCTAGGCTGAGCCAGGCGTAGTCCATGATAATATATTCGTTAGGGATCGGCCAATATTCTTTATTTTTTCTCGGAACATTCGATTGTTTGCTGTCACAGGTTAATGAAGGTTTGTACGCGTACATACATAATGGGCAATGCTAAAAGCTCACCTAAGATACTATCACATATGAGTTCACATAAAAGGTTAATAGAAGCGGAAGCCCGGGATGACTCGATAATCTGGGTTTGCTTTTCGTATTTAACACTAAATTTCCCAAAGTCTGAATGGTATTGGTTTTTCTAATGTACATAAATATATATCTCCCTACCTCGGTAAAGTAGATATCTTTATCTATATCCCTCGTCTTCACCAGTGTAGGACGGATGAGAAATTACCTTATTTCCTCCCATATTTCGCTCTTTCTCTTTCTATATGTGCCTTCCCTCCGGTATCGTTCGTGGGTTCCTGCCGATGAATCCATAAAGCCACCGGCAATTCCAGTCAGTTTTGACTTTAAGGTTGTCAGCAAACGGCAAGTGCCACTTCAAAGTACAAGATTCAACCAAACGCAAAGGGAAAGTACGATGAACCTGAAAAAGATAAGGTAGGTGCGAATGGTTTCAGCTCAATGCGTTTCATGTACGTATTAAAGTTTGCCTGGTCTTATTTGTTCGCTCTACAACATCAACGTTACTTTTTTTTTTTTTTTTCTTATCGCTTCAATCTCGCATCTCGCATCTCACAGGAAAACATGCTCTACTGGCACAACGACACAAATGATAATGCTCGTCAATCAAAGAATATATATCATTGCTCTTATGTTCCATCCATCCTTGAGTCATTCAAGAAAGAGAAGAAGAGTAACCCTCACCCATGATCCTTTTTTTTTTTCGTCATCTAGGTAAAGAGTTACTTGGGTTCAGAGATATTCATATTTCTATGCTTTTGGTCACCGAGACCAAGCAAAACCCAACATGTTGAATACGACAAATATTCCAATATTTCATGCCTTTGATACGAAAAAAAAGACATGGGCTCATGTGATCCAAACGTCATGGAAAACCCTTGACATGTCCAATCTAACCTCAACCAACCCTCTCTCCAGCATTCTCCTCCATCTCGCTCAGGGGCCATTTCTTGGCACACCGCTACTGATACATATGCAACCTCGTTCTAGAAACATTCAAGGGGTATTCCATGATCTATCACGGAGCTCTATTCCACTCCGATTGCGACAAACAGACTCTCGACACAGAAGCCAAGTTCAGATGCTTCCCATGCATAAGACATGCAGCGATACCGACGCCAATGGCACCTCGTTTCTTCGACACGCCGACAACCATATATTGGGCGGCCTTGTAGCAAAATAACCAAATATGCTGGGATTATATACAAGTTGGAATCAAGATATTGATACGGGATTACCGAGGGGATTACCGAGGGAGCGATCATTGGTTATAATTCCCCTGAGATGCATACAATCGTTGTCGCTTCTCCGGTGGTCCGTCCGAACGTTGCATACCGTCAGGAATCCTTTGCGGAGGGGGCACACCCATCTGGGGTATCATCGTGTTCGCATACTGCGGTTTCTGGGTTCCACCTGGTGTTAATACCATCTGCGAGCCGCTGCCTGCGCCTAGATAGCCTTGATCCTGGGCCATCGTCGGCGAAGCATGCGGTATCTGACCCGGAGAATGCCACGAAGCACTGGTGGCTGGCGACTGTATCGGAGTAGTATCAAACTTCCCGACGGGGCCAGACGATGCTGCTGACAGCGGTGCCATTCCCATACCCTGGTTCGAATACGGACCAGGCGTCGGTGGTTGACCCGGAGCTCCATTTTGATACATCGAGTCCATCATACTCTCCGGGGGAGGGTTCCGCAGGAAGTTGGCAAGATGCTTCCTGAGCTTACCGATCATGCCCTCCTTAGTGAATGGTTTAGCAAGCACGTCTCGCATTCCTAAAACTGAAGTCAGCATCCCAATGAAGAGAAGTAAATTTCAGCACGAATTTTACTTACCCCAATGGAAGTACGTCTCAAGATCTTGTTGGTTGATGTTGGAAGTCATGGCAATAATTGGTGTATTTGGTTGTACTTCGCGGATCATGGCAGTTGCCGAGACACCGTCCAACTGCGGCATGATGATATCCATGAAAATTAAGTCGTAATAATGCTGTTTCGCATTGACCTTATTCACAGCTTCGAGACCGTCGCGCTACATCGAACAGTTAGCCAAATACACTACTACACTGGTCGAAAGTTACGACTACGTACTGCAATCTCTACACCACAGTCATACTGGGCAAGGAACTTAGAGCCAATTCGAGAACATGTTCTATCATCTTCCACAAGAAGAACAATCGGCTTTTTCGACCCCCAAGGCGACCCGTTTTGAGATGCAGCTCCAGGCGGGGTTTGTGAATGCATGGACGGGCCGTTAAACTCGTGACCAGGGCCCATCGCATTTTCCTGGACAGGTCGATTATACGGAAGGTTGTTGATATGCTCGGCAGCGAACGGATCTATGCCTACCGTTTGACCAACAGGGTATACAAGGTGCCGCATATCATTTAAAGGGTCATGTAGGAATGGATTCACTCCACCCACACCAGGTGGTCCCATCATCCCAGAGGATCCCGCAGATTCAGGAGAACCGCCTACTTGGTGTAATTGAACAGACATACGGTTCAAATCCCGGTCTGCAACATGATCTACCTGAAGGCTGTTTAGAATATCGCGGGCGCGACGTAGCTCAAGGGGCGATTCGGAGCCATCCGACAAGAGATTCGAGGTGTTAGAGGTATATCCGGCTGAATGGCCGGGATTTCGAGTGTCTTTCCTTTCTTGCTCGGCCTTGTTTAAGTGGTTGATAAGTTCGTTGTGTACCTGGTTTTGCGCGCGAACTAGCTTCTGTAGATGAAGTATTTCATCTACGAAGATCTTATTCGCATTCACAATTTCGTGATACGATTCTTGAAGCTGTTGGACCTGCTGCTGCGTTGCAGCCAGTGTCTCGCTTAGAACAAGGACCTGTTGGTTAGAGACCCCAAACTGTTCCTCCGCGGCCTGAGCCTTCCTAGGTGCCGGGGCTTTTCGTCGGATGTTGTCGAGGTTGTCTTTCCTATCAGCTCGAAACTCGGGGTGTTTGAATTCCCATGCCTATATGCGCCATTAATATCTCCCGATCCAATCTCTACACTTAGGAAGGTAAGTATTACAGATGCGCCATATGGTGATTGACCATTCTCTTCATTATGCCGTACTTTATGGAAGTCGTATTTATTGAGTTGTCGAACGAAACTTGCGAAATTGCTATGTTTGAAGTGTTTTGGTAGTATAGTCTTGGTAAACTTTTCATTCTACAAGCTTAAAGTTAATACCAACAGCAAATGAGACAGGATAGAACTCGCGTATTTACCTCGAGGACGACAAAGCTGTCGCCTTCATTGCCCCACCTCACTACCTCGCTGTAGGCCGGATCCTCCAACATTCTACAATAATAAAAACAAACATGATCAGTACAAGCTACAAAAGAGACGAAGCCGGTCAGCAATAGGGGAAAGTCGCGAGTTACTTGTATAGTTTGCGAACCTTAAGTTGGGCACCTATGTTAGCGGATTATATTATGCGACGACCCGCAACAATGCAGACTCGAATATGGGACCATGATGGTCGAACTCACAAAGTCGCTTGAGTTGTTACCTGCGCCCTGCGCCACGGCAGCCATGTCGCCTTCCGGCATGTTGGGCGATTGGCCTGAAGCCCAGTGAATAACTATGCTTTCTTCAACGGGTCAAATATCTCGCCGGGCGCGCGTTAAAAATCGATGGTCTCGTATTGAGGTTGGGAAGAAGCTCGGACGGTGGCACGGCAAGGACAACGTTGACAACCGTGCAACCTGATCTCGAGCGACAGCTACTCTACGCTTTACGTACTCGTTTCGTGCTCGTGACTCGTGATCCTGGGCTATTTCCCGTCTGGGGTTGTGTCGAGCTGTTGGAGGTTGTGATGGTATGCGCTGTCTTGTTATATCTGTATCTCCAAGTACCGTAGTACAGACACGCAATCCACAGGATAACAATAGCCGACCCTTTCGCAGTCAGTCGCCTTTTCGGTGGGTGTTGAGATTTCGGCAATAGACGATGCCAAGAATAATGCAGCAGACGACTAGCTAAATATCAGTATCTTCGTCTGGTGCTGAGCGAATACTGAAGACGGTGTCCGCCTATAGAATTAAGTTGTGTCACTCAATTGGCGGGAAGGGTTTCCAGGACTCGATATGAATACAAAAAAAACCATGACGAGCTGATCCGAACTGGGAAATGTTTAAAGACTATGGAGAGTGAATTGAATGGACAGGGTGTGGATGGGCGGAATTCGGGTGCACCTCTTTTTTTGGGGCTGCCTGGCTAGGCTAGCTTTGCGAGGTTACAGTAATAAAAAAAAAAATCAGAGAGAGAATGCTTCAATTCATACATAATATGGGGGCGTCCTCGCAGAAATCCTGGCAGCGGAGAGAGTAGGTGGACTGGTGGATTGGACGGGACTATTTCGTTGTGTAAGTGCACATACCACACTTCAAAAAGAGAGCAAAATGGTAATGGCTGACGGCAGCTCTCGGGGGTGTAAGCCAAGGGGCAGCTCCTCTTGTTTTTTTTTTCTTCGTTTCTCTCTCTGTACGGGAAATTTCCCAAGCAAGGACGAAGCGTGACGGCATAAGGTCATCCTCATCCAACCTGGAAAGTCATTCATGGTCTACTATTGACGGAGTTGGTGTGGACCCCTGCCACTATTATTCTTGGTACCTCCGTACTACTTCCTTTACAGGCTAAGTTGATCCTCTATCTTTTTTTTTTTTTTTTTTCTTTCTACTTTTCTATTATCCCCTATTTTTATTTTTGTATCTATTTCTCTTTTCTCCGCTATCCGTCATACCTTTGCGCTCTATTATTAATTTGCGAGCTCGCAGTATGTAGCAACGACCGCAACAACCGCAGCGGGCCCTTGTTCGCTCAGCAGAACTAGGACGGTCATATCATACATAGTATTGTGCAATACTGCATACGTCGTGCATACATACGGGAGGGCTGCCATGCTGCTGCGGGGAAATTCTGTCGAATCAACACTGACGGACCAGCGGGAAACAAATAACTACGAACAAAGACACATGTGCTGTTATGTAGGTATGGCCTATGACAAGAAAAAAAAAATATGGAAAGAGAAGACAAGACACCTTACCTTGTTCCGTATCGTCGTAGCTATACTGTATCGTATCTATACTGTATGGTCGGTTCCTATCTAGTTTGACAGCCTATTGGTTTACTCTAATCCGTATTGTAATACGCTACCGGTGATATGTTAACAATAGGAGGGTAGAAACGACCTGGTTCAGCAGCAACAAAACCAACTAACCATTAGATCTAACCAACTACTTTCTTTAGTTGGGGTTAGTTCGTTATGAAAGCGGCAAATTTCTGTAACTATTCTTCAAAATCAACTCTAAGTGAGCAAATATTTTAAAAAGTCAGGGATGCAAGCAGATTGCATGTTAATCAAACGCAATAAAGTGGACGTCTATTTCGGTTTTCTTTCAAAAATATACCCAAGTAAGTTATTGTTACGGATGGGTTCGCGAGTCACGGGTAGCACGACTCATGCTCCCTCAATCCTCCCCATGGGGGCTGGTCTATGCCATGCTATGCCATGCTACTATACCATCATAGGATGACAGCGTTACAGCTACCATCAACCTACCCGTCTGCGTCGGATGGATTCCTTTCCTAGCTCAATATATTTCCTTTCTTTCGATCCTCACTATCAAAGAAGCAGGTGTGCAAGAAACCAGCTGCTATTTTCAAGGTAACCTATCCAGGTAATATATTACCCGACTTTGAACAGCCTCGGCCTAAAAGATTCCGGCTGTGGGACGTGAAAGTATGTATACACACTCCTTACCTATTTAGCCAATCATCAATTTTCAGCTTGCCGTATATAGATGTTGATGTAGACATTACACGTCCAGCCAAGTCAGAAAAGAAAAAGAAGCGCATTAGCTTTACGGCATTCGTTGATGGGGGCTATTGATTTCGCAGTCGAATCAAAAGATTACGGTGTTCAAACCGACAGGCCACTTACACGATGCTATTCCATTTCTATCTCATCATTTTGCCTCTCTTCTGCGGTAGAGAGCTTCTGGAATTCCAGCTGAAATAACCACGTTCCGTCCCGTCCCGCCATATTTCGGGGACTGACAGTGCGGTCCAGAAGCACCAGACCAGAGGCTTGGGTCCAGGAACGTGGTCTTTAGAACGTCCCCAAGCGGCACTACCGTAGCTGGCTGATGCTAATGGCGTATTACCACCCACGATGCAAAAGATGACGGGCGCCATTCTAGATCGATATGTGTGTCTGCTCGAAGACAAGACGCGTAATTTTTTACTATTATTTTAGGTTGCCAAGCTGACCAGATGAACTGAACTGTCCTATCTGTAACTTATGCAGATACTTTAGATTATTAAGAAGATGATAGCTAGTTATTCCCAACGTATTTCTTCTTCATCCATGGAAGTACCCAGTAAAAAATAAAAAAATAAAAAAAAATAAACATAAACCGGCCATAGCGCTTAGAGTCATATAATACAATATCGAAGGCTGTTGATATCCGCGACTCGGCCGATACAAATATCTCATAAGAATAGAGACATACCTCATACCTAGGGCCACAACGGAAATACTGTTTTTGTGTCTTCTCTGCTTGTCTTCATTCCATTCCATACCATACTTAAGGTATCGGAGCAGCCGGTCCTAGACACAAATAAGTATAGATTTGCTTCTCTTATGTTTTATTTGACATAAGCGAAGGGAAAGACGTGGCTTAACCCACTAGCTTGTCCCAAGCGAAGAGGGAGAGAAGAGGAAGAAAAAAAAAACGACGTCGATCATAAGAGACCCCCCAGCTGCCCGCCAAGCTGGATCGCAACCCCGAAAAGCGCAAATGATCGACAGCCAATACCGCGATAAGCACGAAAATCGCGACACTGGTTTAGCATAGCAGGCACATATTTACCGCAACCCTTCTCTGACCCTGCGCAACTGCAAACCAATCCCAAGCTATTGTAAGCGCTGTCTCGGGTTACGCTATGCCTTTGGTCCTAGGCCCAGGAAAGACAGAAAGACAGGGGCAACTTGTGAGCGGAGTTACCGCGACTAAGAAGATGAGGAGGCGGCGAGCGGCTTGGGACTTCCGGAAAGGCTTATTTTAATTGCCAGTCCGTTAGTCTTTGATCGCTTAGGGGATAGTTAGGATGAGGTACGAGGGATGAGGGATGAGGGTACCGCCAAACCCACGCAAGCGCGGCGAAAGAGGTGGGATAGAGACTAGGAGTAGGAGAGAAAACTAGCCAGTCGGATTACTTTGCTCTTTTTTCTACCTAGGCAGCTAGGTTACCCGTGTAGATAATATCCGCAGGTCGAGGCGAAAGAAAGCCAAGGTATGTAATAGGTAAATAAGCAAGGCAGAACAGAGAAGAGCAGAGCAAATCAAGCTTGCCTTTCCCACTCTGTCAGCATCTTCTTGTGAACTAGCAGATGCGGTAAGACCCCAAGATGATGATTTCTCTCACCCGCGTTCCATGGCTTCGGCCAATAGTTGGTCCAATCGCTGTACCCCGATCTGATCCTGTGGTTGAGATCCATAGATCTACTAATCTCTACTAATCCAGATCCGTCATCCGGGGGAGGGAATCTTCAATAACCCTGACCGCCCGCCATAAAATCAAAGTTCAAGGTTAAGGTTGGTCAAAAAGCAAAATACCAAATTTCACGGTGAAGCCATCTTGGAAAGGGATTCTTACGATATCCAAGCCCAGCAACGCATTCCTCCGCATGGACAACTTGGTATTTCCCATTGCTTACACCTTGGGGATGACATCCCGGTCAACTACAACGGTTCCAAGGCTTTCTAATAAATAAACAAATCACTTACTTTACATAGTTAACTGTACCTCTTCCACCGCTGTACGTAGCTGAATAACATCCGAACGAATACGCAAGCCCATTAATTCATCACCACCAATATTTTTTAGACGAGCGTAATAAAGCTCTATAGCTTTATAGCTCTACAGTTCTACAGCTCTCTACTTTCGGATTCCCCATTGACTTTAGACCGAGATTTATAAATAACCCCCCTCCTTGTTTAAGCTCATAAGTATGTCCTTGCATTCGAAGCCGCATCGGCACAGCAATGGTTAAGTTCCTTCAATAACGCCTTTTGAGAGTTTAGTAGTTGCGGACGCACAGCTCCGCTCTCGAAGAAAACGGCCATGGTGTTGTTGTTGTTGTTATTGTCGTCCTTGTTCCCCTCTCAAATACGTAGCTAATTTCACTTTCCCATAACCGAACACAGCGAGCCATTGCATTGCTATTCATAGAAACATCCTCTCTCTCTCTCTCTCTCTCTCTTTCTCTCTCTGCAACCCTAATATATTCGCTTGCCGAGTAAGCGAGGAGACCCGGTTCTAGCTTTAAATAGCGTCGTTTCTTTTCTCTGCACCTCATTCCCCAGGGTTCTCTTTCACCGCGCCAACCTCTCTTTATCCGGAAACGTGGCTCCATGTTCGCGAGGAGACGGGCCCGGGAGAGGAGCAGGCCTGCCGTTTAATAGAACCATGCAGGTAAGCAGGGAAAGAAACATGCTCTCTCTCTCTCTCTCTCTCTCTCTCTCTCTCTCTTCTGTCTTCCTTTCGCGTCAAGCAGGTATTTCCTACCCGTGATTCTCCAGAGCGGAGAGAGAAAAGACGAGAGCAAGTAGGTACATTCCAAATTAGCCGGTGCGCCAAATTCCTTGCCGCGACACGCCATATCCGCTCGCTACCCGCCATCCGCCGTCGCGCGGGGAGGAGAGCGAACACGAGTGGTGTTGTCCCCTACCTAGCAGAACGCTACCCTACCCTAGATAAGATATATGATATATAGCGCTCATGCTACCGTGTCTTAAAATAGCTTGCAGCGACCGCCAACATACATACATACGCACATACACAGAACCAGACTTGGTCGTTCTTGGTCTAGTCTAGTCTAGTCTAGTCTACAGTAAAACCACAACCCAGCCGACGGCGCCCGGGAGTTTAATAGCCTAGAAAGGGGGATTCCCCAGGGGGGGTGATGTCCTTTCCGAAGTTGGATGTTCCCCTTGCTCTCCGACCCGAGGCTCCCTCCTCCATCCTCTTCCCCTTCCCCTTCCTTGTAGTTGTAAATGCTCCGGCTCGGAAGCTCATATGCGCGAGGGGGGAGGAGACGTGGGTGGTGATTCTTTGGTCTGGGGATGGGATGGGATGGGATGCGGCTCTACTGCCGTGCGGAGTTGTCTTGCGTTTACTTCCACGTCGCCTGTTTCTATATCCGTTTCTCCCGGCGAGAAAACATGTTTCCTCCTGGATCCTCATACGAGAGCGAGTGATGCTTGCTTCGTCGAGGGGGAGGAGATGCCCGAGGGACTGGGGTTAGTACTTTGCGTAGGTACGATGCATGTTGAGATCTCAAACCCGCGTACTAGGTGAGTGGCATGACTAGAGGGTATACTGTATGTATTAGACTGGCTTTGGGAGGTGTTCTTTTTCATGAACATTCATATTTCCACGGGTCATGTGAATGTCATGGACTTGAGCTTAGACCTTTATGACTTCATATCTTCAACAGTGTTACTAAGAGTAATCTAGTCCTTCCAGCTATGAAAGGGATTGTATTGTAAGGTTTGCGTACAAGTATACTCTCTAAGGAAGAGTTAATGATCGCGTACTAACATTTTATACTACTTGACTGGGTTAGCTCCTTCTTGCCTGTGTCTATAGGACGTGAAGGAAAACTCATGTGTGAGCGAGCTGAGGCTCCTCTTAGGAAGACATAGGGGGCCAATCAGGGCTGACAATCAGCCCTGGAGGATTTCAGTCTAGATTCCAAAGCCCGTGAGGAAAATCGAATAGGATCCGCCTACAGTCTAATTCCTGAGACTTATCCCTAGCTTCTTCGTCTGTCACACCGTCTTCTGTTTTGCCACCCTCACCTACTGGTTCGATGGCGTCGTTTTGTGGCAAGCCAAAGGAGATCTGTCAATTATCCCTTTATACTTCCACTCCTGGCCGGAGAGAAACCACCAGTTATGGCCCTGGATCTTTCTTGTGATATATTGAGGAGCGCACATCTTTTTGTATGGTAAATCCCGGCTCCGGTGATTATTGCCATGTTTTGATAAAGGTCTTTCGTGCTTGAGCACTTGTCTGGTAGGTAAACTGGGAGGTCGGATGTGGCGCGTTGCGCCGACTTGTGACCTCGTTCCTTTCGGTGGACGGTATAACTCTACCTCTCCGGCCGGTTTGTCTAGATATGTACTTTCGTCAACGGTGAACCCATCTAAGTGTAGTCCTTCGGGCCTTCATCGATCGGTCAGATTAGGTCCATCGGTGCTCTTTCTACATCCATGGCTCTTGCTTGGTCTTCTAGGCTTTCACTTGTCTAGCAGCCTGGTTGTAATACCCGACAGCTTCACTCTGAAATGTCGTCTGTACGGTAACCCCGTATAATCAGTGATTGGAGAAGGGGGTAGAAGAAGAAAAATCAGATCGAAGAGTAAAGTAGAATACGTGACGTGAATTGTACACAATATTAGCTGCAGTTATCGAACACGCAGTTTGAGCAAGAAGTAGCGGCGCCGTCCGTTACGTTGAAGCAGTTTATTTGATGTTCTATAATTCGAAGAGAGTTCAAATTCAAGGATATAATAGGCGCAACAGCTACCCTGCTTGAGGCAGTTCCTGTATGGGCAAATAGTGATACATCGTTTCATCGTTTCTATCAAAATGACTATATACAAACTCATGGGCTGTATCGACGTTTACTTTCAAGATGATGGTTGAGAATATTATTAAATATGTCGTTCTCGGCATGATTATTGATGCTGAAAATCCGCAAATAGTCATTGACAATACAGGTACATATTTCCGTATATCGACTCTATCTCGAATCTCATAATACTCGTGGCATATTATTACCAAGCCAAACACTTATATTGCAATATAACTTATACGTCTTGAAAATGGATCGTCGTGGGATAACCAATCCGATCTTCTCCTTGAGAGCCCTCAATTCTCGGGCTAGGAGAGCTATAGATCATCCGGACAATGCCCATTGCGCAACAAGCCGGTATCATGGAGATCGTTGCTTCACTTTTGGAAGCGCTTTTCCAACCAAACACAGCAATAAAATCACGACCCTTGGAACAATGGGCGGTAGCCGAAGCAGGGCCGATGCCTATGTAAGCGGGAATGATATCGAGGATGTACACTGCATTTTCATGGCCAATTACAAGACAGGTGTTGCATTAGTTCAAGTAAGTCCCCCCTTTATCGAGCCGTTGGTTATCTCGTAGGCTCAACAAAGCTAACTCTCGAATAGGATCTCTCTTCGGGGCATACTCGTCTCTACCAGGACGACCATACGAGACACACTGAAATGGCCCTTAGTCGACGTCCTCATATCGTTGTGATGAGGGGGTACAACAAGGTGATTTCTCTCGGATCCCGAGATGATCCAGCGGTATTCGAAATTCTATGGAGCCTTGGACCCGACGAGATCCTGAGGATCATAAAGGAAAGGATTTCGAGGGCCTCCCCGGCTCAGTTGAAGGACGATCTCTGGGCCTATGAAGATCAAGTACTATGGGACCCTGTTCCAAATCCTATAAGACACTACCCAATGGTAGATCTTGGTATGGGCGCATTTGCGAAGGTTGTGAAAACAGCCGATGCACTCACCGGCGGTGTGATGGCCGTTAAGAAGCTACACCAACCCCCAAACCATGTAGATCCTCGTTGGATGAAGACATTGATGGCTCTCCGGAACCGAGAAGCGTGTAAGTTTTATCCATCCTCTCTTCTAGCGCAATTCCTTTTTCTCTGTCTTTGTCGAAGAAAGCTTATTCCCCCAAACTCATAAAGAAAATACCTACTGACCCCTTGTGTAATAGCTTTGCACTCGAAACTCAAACATGAGAACATCGTGAACTATCTCGGCTCGCAAGGCTGGGAGACCGGACAGGTCGAGATATTCATGCCCCTGAAGCAGGGGACGTTGGCGGATCTTGTATTCAGGCACCCGTCATATGAGCATTCGCAGAGGGTCGGAACGACCGTATTAATGAATATGCTGTCTGCGCTTGATTATCTTGCCTACCATAAGATAATCCATCGTGACGTCAAACCGGACAATATCCTGTACGACATGCGGGGTGAGCGCATCGTCTTCCAGCTAGCTGACTTCGGCATATCCGTTCTCCAGAAGACGGCAAAGACCCAAGTTGGCACTATAATCTATATGGCTCCCGAAGTACACGATGGTTTGAGGCAGCAGACGCACAGAGCGGACATATGGTCTTTGTACTTAACCATGTTGTGGGTCCACAACGAGGACTCTTTCCGCGATGGAGTGGAAACAGACAGGATATCGACTCAAGTCGACGTCCGAAGAGCTGTCTTAAGAACTGCTTCTACCAGCAGGAACTTAGGACTTATAGCGAGTATGGCAATATTCGACCCTAAGCTCCGTGCGTCTGCCTCCCAGATGCTACTGTCGCTCCACAGAGAGGATTTGATGACCCGTGCGATACCTAGACCGGTGGTAGACTTTCATGAATGGATGGCTGACGTTATGGCTGACCGGAGCAAGTACAGCAACTACCTCAAGGGGATCCTGTTGTGAATCGAAAGGCCAGGCCTTGAAGATTACCACGGAAAGTTATTCTTAATGTAGTGTATACATTAATGCTATAAGGCTGGTTCTGAGTAGATTGGTTTGCTCCTTGTACTAAAACATTATGTATACCTAATCTATATAAAAAGGATAATAAATGAATATATAAATGAATATATAAATTAAAAGCCCCTCGGAGTAGAGACTCACCGTATATATTTTAGCGTCTACTGCTAGATAAACAAATGTCGCGAAAGTTTTTATTATCATGTGTACCTACTTAATGTAGCTTGGACGACAATGGGAAAAAAAAAAGAGATAAAAGAGGTGTATTTTATTGTTAAAGAAAGCCTATTAAAACAATACATTTCACTAACAACTCCTACCCTAATAAGGGCGACGTTTGGATTAGATCTTCGAAATATTCTGTAAAGGGATCAGGATCAGGATTGCCTAATATATAGGGGAGTCGCTGTCTACGTCGGCTAGATTCATTTAGAATATATATAGCTCGTAATAGATTTAGGTATAGTAACAGGAGTCGAAGAGTTGGTGTGCCGCTGGCTGTTGTGTGATGATTTAGAGATATTGACTGGGATATCTTTAGGACTACGCAATAGCAACACACTAAGTTTGACTGCTGCATACCTCCACGTTGGCTTTTCAGAGTTCTACTCAGATACTTGCACATGGAAGATCGGTGTGACCTAGACTTGGGGTTTCAGGCATGCATTGGTAATAATAGCTGCTTGATACGCTTGTGGTTATTGGGAAACCAAATGCCCGCCTGATGGCTTTGGAGATAGGGTATGAAAGTGGCGTTAGTTGACAAAGGGGGTATTTATGCTGTTTGTAAATCCTTGGATTGATCTGCTATACGTAATTGTTAGTGAGGTATATTGTTTCTGTCAGCTAAGAGCGGTCCCGACGGGTGCTTCTGCTTCTGCCTCTGCTTCTTGTTCGATTGGTGGTGCTGACCATCGTTGTTGACTTAGTGAGTTCTTTTCAAGGCCATCTTCGGCGTTGTCTCCTTCTACTTGGATGGTATTCTGAGGCCTCTGGCTTTCCTCCGGCGTATTATCTGGTTCTTCATGGCCTGCGTCGGGGACATCTTCGTCTTCCTTTAGCTTCCCTCCTTTTCTCATGGGAATAACGTTCATAAAGGCAGTGCCCCAATCACCCGTCTCCAACCACTGGAGTATAATCTCCATGACGTGGTTTGTAGCGAGGATATGGCGGCTCTGCATGATCATGTATTGACCAATGGGTAGTTTCGCAGTCCGTACGTTTTTGCTTCGTGCGATTTTATAGCATAGCCCCTTTTCGCGATTCTTGTCGATTATGCCACCAATAACATAGCAGGTATTAGGCTCTAGGCGATCAAGGGTATATGGCGAATCAGCAGTCAGATAGACAATGGACTTGTCTACGTTGTCCGCCTCGGGTTCTGCAACCGGAGTAGTCTTCTGCTTCTTTTTCGAATCCTGATTGAGACCAGAGAATGAGACGGAATCACGATCATTGCCTTGTGTAAGTAGGTCGATCACGGTGCCACCAGAAGGGCCTGACATTATCTCCTTAGCCTTAGCGGCAGCCTCGATAAAGTCACCTTCAATGAAATGGACATTCTTCCAGCCTTTGAACTGATTCTGAAGGATGGTTTCGTGTCTTTCCTTCATCTGGCCACCGTATGAGCTAACAAACATATGGACGGGGTACTGGGCATTCCTATTGTCAGAATAGCATCTAGTGATCTGATTTGACAAAGATGGCAACTCCTTTCCCATCATATATTTCTCAAATTGACAATCGAATATGACTGAGATAGGCACTTTGGTAGAGGATTTAGGCTGTCTCCTAGACGGTTCTTGGAATACGGGCTCTCTTCCTTCGGCGGCGGCGGCAGCAATTTCAGCTTCTCTCCCTAATCGCTTCTTTTCCTGTTTTTCATGTCGCTTCTCTTTACGCAGAATTTTCTTTTCTTGCTTCTTTTCCTCCCACATCTTCTGGCGTTTCAACTTTCTTTGTTGATTCTTGGACAACTTCGGTGCATCTGTGTTGTTACTTGCTTCCTTAGACCCTTCGTCATCATCATGGTCGCCTTCTTCTTCAATGTTATCGTCTGGGGAAGATCGCTTTACTCCGCGCTTTTCGGAATCGTTCGTGATGGTAGCTATAGACGGTTGAGTTTCAGTTGTCGCATGTAGAGTTTTCTGAGGTTGAATTTCGGAATTGAGACTGCCAATAGCTTCGATGGGTTCTGTAGTATCTGCCATTTTGTCCAATGTGTTTAACCTAGAATATTTCAAGTCTTTGTGGTGGGGTGATGTATTTGAAGTTAGGGATGTTAAAAGTTGGATTCGGAGCTGAAATAAAATACAACAACCCCGCGGCGTAAAAGATGAAAAAAAAATCTTGGGGAAAGAAGCTTGGCCTTAGGGAAGAGCTTTTGGAATGGTCTGGGCGTAATGCCGGGTTTTACATAGCTCCTGCAGTAGCGGCAGCTGCAGCGAGTTGGGGCGAGACCTTGTTAAATTTTAGCGGGTCACGGGTCACGTCGCGTCTTACAGCTTTAATTGATTTTTAGACGCGACTAAGACTCGGACCCCTAAAAGTACCTACTCTTTCCATCTCTCTCTTTATACCTATTCATACGTCAAGTGGAAGTCTCTCGATTAATATTAGTATTGCACTTCAAAGAATGTAATAGACGTCTTCCAGTCTTTACTACTACTACATAAAAGTGAAGTACCTACATTACTACCTTGACTTGTAAATTTAATATTTGAAATCACTATTGAAACCACAATGTCTTCTCGACCCGAGCTAAAGGTATGAATGATCTTATGAAATTTGGAGCTATTTAGGACTTGGAATTGACCAATCCAATAACAGGTCGATGATGAACATGGATTCATACGTTTCTTCAAATCATTACCCTCTGTAGGTGAAGAAACCATCCGGATATTCGACCGAGGTGATTGGTACACCGCTCACGGCCAAGATGCGAACTTCATTGCGAGAACCGTTTACAAAACCACCTCCGTTGTGCGACAGCTAGGACGGAATGATGCTAGCGGCTTACCATCTGTCACTATGACAGTCACCGTTTTCAGACAATTCCTTCGAGAAGCTCTGTTTAAGCTTGGAAAGCGTGTCGAGATATATGCCAGCAGCACTGGCCGCATGAACTGGAAAGTTGTCAAGCAAGCTTCACCAGGAAACCTACAGGATGTAGAAGAAGACCTTGGCGGCCAGTTTGAGTCTGCGCCCATGATACTAGCTGTTAAGATCTCAACTAAGGCCACCGAGGCCAGGAGTGTAGGCGTCTGCTTTGCTGACGCTAGCGTTCGAGAGCTCGGAGTTAGCGAGTTTCTTGACAATGATTTATACTCGAATTTTGAGGCTCTTCTTATCCAACTTGGCGTCAAGGAGTGTCTCATCCAAATAGACAAGGCCGAAAAAGCCAAAGACCCCGAATTAGCCAAACTTGAGCAAATTATCGACAATTGTGGAGTTGCTATATCTGAAAGACCAGCCGGTGATTTTGGAACGAAAGACATCGAGCAGGACCTTGCTCGATTGCTCAAGGACGAGAGGTCCTCAACTCTACTGCCGCAGACCGATCTCAAATTGGCGATGGGGTCCGCGGCGGCACTGATCAAATACCTAGCCGTTCTCCAAGACCCTTCCAACTTTGGTCAGTACCAGCTGTATCAACATGACCTATCACAGTTTATGAAGCTAGATGCTGCTGCCCTCAAGGCTCTTAATTTAATGCCAGGCGCAAGGGATGGCTCCAAGACGATGAGCCTGTACGGACTGCTCAATCACTGTAAAACACCAGTCGGGAGCCGGTTGTTATCACAATGGCTAAAGCAGCCCCTGATGAACAGAGATGAGATAGAAAAGCGTCAGCAGTTAGTCGAGGCTTTTGTTAATGATACGGAGCTGCGCCAGACCATGCAAGAGGAGCATCTCAAGTCGGTGCCGGATCTTTACCGGCTAGCAAAACGCTTCCAGCGGAACAAGGCAAACTTAGAAGACGTTGTCCGAGCATATCAGGTTGTTATTCGCTTACCCGGATTCCTAGGAACACTAGAGGGCGTGATGGATGAGAAATATAAAGATCCGTTAGACGAGGCGTATACTAACAAGTTAAGGGGCCTTTCTGATAGTCTCGGAAAGCTTGCTGATATGGTGGAAACAACTGTCGACCTTGATGCCCTCGATAACCACGAGTTCATCATCAAGCCCGAGTTTGATGACAACTTGCGCATCGTACGGAGAAAACTCGACAAGCTTAGGTCGAATATGGATAACGAATTTCGAAAAGCGGCAGACGATCTAAATCAAGAGGAAAACAAGAAGATATTCCTTGAGAATCATAGAGTCCATGGTTGGTGTATGCGGTTAACGAGAACAGAAGCTGGCTGTATCCGCAACAACTCCCATTACCAGGAGTGCTCAACGCAGAAGAACGGCGTGTACTTCACCACGAAGTCATTACAGTCATATCGTCGGGAGTTTGACCAGCTGTCCCAGACCTACAACAGGACACAAAGTGGCCTGGTTAACGAGGTTGTAAGCGTTGCTGCGTCTTACTGCCCGGTGTTAGAACAGCTTGCTGGCGTCTTAGCACATCTAGACGTCATTGTGTCATTCGCGCACTGCTCGGTCCACGCCCCTACATCCTACGTTCGTCCTACTATCCACCCTCGAGGGGAGGGGTCTACAATTCTAAAGGAGGCCCGCCACCCGTGCATGGAGATGCAAGATGACATCCAATTCATCACAAACGACGTGGAACTCCGCCGCGGCGAATCCTCCTTCTTAATCATCACAGGCCCCAACATGGGTGGTAAATCAACGTATATCAGACAGATCGGCGTTATTGCGCTTATGGCGCAGATCGGATGCTTTGTTCCATGCACTGAGGCCGAGCTTACTATCTTCGACTCCATACTCGCACGTGTCGGTGCCAGCGACTCGCAGCTCAAGGGTGTCTCGACATTCATGGCAGAGATGTTGGAGACAGCCAACATCCTCAAGTCGGCGACAGCCGAGTCGCTAATCATCATCGATGAGCTAGGCCGCGGCACATCAACCTACGACGGTTTCGGGCTGGCATGGGCCATCAGCGAACACATCGTCAAGGAAATTAACTGCTCCGCCATGTTCGCGACGCATTTCCACGAGCTAACAGCGCTTGCGGACCAATACCCGCAAGTGCGCAACCTACACGTGACGGCGCACATATCGTCGACCGGCGCGGGCGTTGACAAGCGCGAGGTCACGCTGCTGTACAAAGTCGAGCCCGGCATTTGTGACCAGTCCTTCGGTATCCACGTAGCGGAGCTGGTGCGGTTCCCAGACAAGGTGGTGCGCATGGCGAAGCGCAAGGCCGACGAGCTAGAAGACTTCACAGCGAAACACGAGACCACGCCGCAGAGCTACGGCAAGGAGGATGTGGAAGAAGGCAGCGCTAGGCTAAAGGAGGTTCTGGTTCGCTGGAAGGACGAGGTCAAAGGCGGAAGCCTGAGTAAGGAGGAGATGGTGAGTCGTCTGAGGGAACTAGTCAAGAACGACGAGAAGCTCTTAGCAAACCCGTTCTTCGCTGCTGTTAAGACTCTATGATGTTTGGTAGGAGGGATATAATAACGGCTTGTAATTGTTGTAAAATCATGACGGCTTGACGATTCGGATCGGCGCCCGGACAAAGATGAGGATAAGGATAATTAAGGGAACCTATAGATTGGCTCGCTAGGCAATAGGTTTCATTTGCTGGCATCGTGTTAGTCAGTTTGTTACGGAAATTAGGTAGATGAATACTAAATAATCAAATAACGATTGGGCTGTTTACTTGTGATTTTATACGGGATGAGAATTAGATAGGATGTAATATTGTAAGGTAAGATGGTATGTTGGCATGTTCTTATGAAAATCCGAGGTACCAGTTATCGAATTAACAAGTAGCATCGAAATTTTCGAAAGGTATAATATCTTATGCATTTATTTTTGGCGCAGCTAGCGAGTGTAGACAATAGCAGCCAGTCGAGGAGGTCGAGAGTAAAACCCATAACATTTCATCAAACCATCGTATTCATATCCATCTATATACAAACGGCCGCAGTCTCACCCACGCCCTGGAAACGAATCCCTGCGACAAATTCACATCGCCTGGCTTATACAACTACCTCTAGCCCAGAACCTTGTCGGCCAGGGAAACTAAATCGGGATCAGTATTTTTTCCCTAAGAATAGAGAGAAGATACTCACCGTTGGTCCCGGTGTTATCCGGCTCGACGTGCAAGGACTTGACCTTGCCGTCCTCGACAACTAAGGCGTATCGCTTGGCTCGCATGCCGCCAAAGATGGCCGGAGCGTCGAAGCCCAGATCCAAAGCCTTGGTGAATTCACCGGCGGGATCAGCTAGGAAGCGGATCTATGTGGATGGAATATTAGCGATTAGGGGCGCTTATATCGTACGCAGTTGTAATTTGACTTACACCGGACTCGTGAGTGGGATCAAGCTGGTCGCCCCATGCTTTCATGCTGTTGTTGGATGTTAGTTAGCCAACCGCTCTCCAAGCTATTTGGTCCCGTGCCGTCCCGGTTAAATTAAAGTAGGTGTAAAGGTGCCGTAGGCAAATCGCTCTCCTCCCAAGCTATCCTCTCGACCCCACCAAAATAACATATTCTCTCTCACAGCGGCCCCTCCCCTTTTCCATTTCCCCACCTATGCCTACACACTCCCGTCTCACCTCCTCCTTTCCCTCCCTCCCCAGAAAAGTGAGAAAAAAGAAAAAGAAAAAAATAAAAGCACACTCACACAAAAGCATCATTAACACTAACAACAAACACCCGCCCCGCGTCCCTCAGCTTCGGGCTCTTGATATAGCTCGGGACATGTTTCTCCGAGCACGCGCCTGAAAACGCAGCCGGCACTCCAACAATCACCCCGTTCGCCGTCGCGAACTCCCGCGCCAGGTTCACCTTGTTGCCCGGCGACCCCTCGTGCAGCACCTCGAGGTCCGGGATCGGCTCGCCGACTTTGATGAAGGCCCGCGGCGTCGCGTGGAACTGCCGCGCCGGACTCGTGATGGAAGGGGCGAAGAAGCCCCGGGTGCTTCCCCGGCGGAGCGCGAGCCGGAATGCCATTGTGCGGTGGCTGTGGGGTTTGTGCTGCGTAAGTAAAGATGTGCTGTAGTGTAGTGTATATTATATGTCCGCTGTATTACGCAGTCTGGGAATATCCAATTCCAAAAACCCGCGAGAGAGAAATAAAGAAGGTAAGAGAAGGGAAAAAAAAGAAAAAACCACGAACTTAGGTTAAAATGTCCCGTAATCTAAGTTTTTAACACACCTCTATAAGTACCTACGTACGTATGGGGGCTAAATGCGAGATATAAAAATAAAAAAAATAAAGACGTTGCCCTGCTCCGCGGAATGAATTAGATTTGATTGATTGAAAAGAGAAAAAAGGAGAGGTCGAGATTGATGTCCGGGTATTGTACGAAAATGCACTACGTATGCGCGCAACCTCTCCATACATAAAGGTACGGAGCTACGTAATAGGTACTATATGCACCTAAGTTTGATGTACCTAACCTATTGAACCTAGCACATGCGGGAACGGGGGGAACTACTATTATGACGTGAACTTGCGTACGGCATTCCGTAAGGGCATCTATCTATACAGTTATCCCCGACGCTCGTCCCGCACCGTAAGGACCGTTCCTCGTATCGTGTTAGCTTCCGCCAATAAGGTTCTACCTACCTGAAAGTTATAAACGTCCATAGTAATCATTTGCACTGTATACTAATATGTACGTATATAATAGATAATAGTCATATGCGACGGCTACCTTAGGTATAACATCATACACGTATATAAACATTGAATATGAGCCCAAACCTGTTCTTTTACATTGATAACATGATTTATTGTTCCCCAAGACTCCGGCTAAAAAAGCAGATGGAGAATCTCGTGGAAATGCAATACCTAATGTCTAAGCGTACTAAAAGATCAAACTGCCGTTCTCTTGTTAATTAGAATGGGAGCCATAAACTTGTATTGGAAATGCGTTCATCATGATTTTGAAAGCGAACTGGAATTGAAGTAATCATGTCGCGTTCCAAACTCCGGCCATGGTCACCCTCTCTATCTATCGATGCCGTTACACCCAATACAATTTATCCGAGAGCTGGCCCCGCCCGCTCCCGGAGCATTGCTCTTGAGGTCTACGTTAAATGTCCACCGTCCTGCGCCAGAAAAAAAGAGACGTGGTCAGCAGCAATTCACGAATATAGTTGTGGTTTAAACATACCATTAGCTAAGTTGTCTGCCGTGTCCTCCAACAGAATAACTCGTCGACGGTTACAGTATGCCGTCTTGTCCATAATATCAACCTTTAGCTTGGGTGCCGACAGCTCTGAAATAGGCTTCTCGAACATCTCGGATAATGCCTCGACGGCAAGCTCGAGATCCTTCTGGTTGTCCTCGAAAATCTCCGTAAGATTATTCCGGGCTAGGTAGAAAGCGAAGGCGTAGGTCCACTTCAAGGTCTGGCGACACGTCTGCAACGCCTGCGACGCTGAGTTAAGGTATTGCACCTCGATCCAGGACATGCCTGACGCCGTCTGTAATTGCACCATCTTCTTCTCTGTCTTCTGGTAGATGTCCTTATCTAGACGTGCCGACTGCTCGTGGTTGGCATATCGGTTATAGTAGTGCAGGTATCGCTCCAGAGACACGCGTGATTTTGCCTGGGCGTCGCGCGCTTCCGTACCGCTCTTCTCCTCGAAACGATTGCAACTATACCAACTCGTCCCATGCTCCGACCATAAGCCCATACACATCCAGCAGAACTCATGCTTGCATTTTCGGCAAGTCATATGGTTGCAGCCACCGTTTTTCTCTATCGTAGAATTACATTTGGGACATTCTTTGGTGTTAGCAGAAATCCAGTTCGCAGTTTCGCTATCATCTGCACATTTCTTTAGCCATTTTTTAACGAGCTCGCACGGCGCTGGCTGATGATCACTAAGTATGCAGCCAAAACAAAATCTATTGCCACAGGCGCAAGCAACGGTCGGGACCACCTTATCCAGATCCTTCTTCTTGATAGCGCACTCAACAGCGTTCTCGCAGTCCGGAGCAGGACACCATTTCAAGGAATCCCTATCCTCAACGTACGTGCGGTTAAGCAACTCTTGGTATCGATCCGCTAGTTGGGTGGTCACTAGCAAGTCTAGGGACCGGGCATCGATAATACGGTGGCAACCCTCGGCAGGACATTGAATACGGGCTGCCTCGCCCTCTTCGCGGATCTTCTGTGTGAGATATTGCCGGTAGCAATCGACGCAGTAGCGGTGACCGCATTTCATAGCGAAACTGAGAAGCCCCTCCTCGTCCTCGCAACATATATCACAGGTAAAACCTGGTATGACTTCTAATGTAGGTGGAGTGGAAGAGCTGGGACCTAAGCCAGCTGCCTCTAGGACCTTGTTTGGGCTATCCATGTAATCCTCAATTAAACGCTCCTTATTCCATCGGAAGTGGCGCAGTAGGATAGCAGCATCTTCTTTGCTCATTTCCAAGATCATGTTAACCTCATTAATCATCTCTTCTTGCTGGTGTTCAATGTCGCGTGGTGTATATACTTTGTAGCTGATGTCAAACGACACGCCCTTCTTCTTGTCGGACTTTTGCGAAGGGATACCGGGTACGTCATCAGGTTCGTCGTCAAATACGTCAAAGTCTATTAAAATCGAATATTAGTAGTTCGTTTAGAGTCATATGCGGCAAACAATTAGTGGAAGAGAAAGTGAATAAGACATACCCTCGGCACCCGACAGATCATCATTGTCGCTGTCATATTGCATATTGTCATCACTCGAAACGGTCGAGACGAAGTCCTCGTCTGAATCCATGCCGGTAATCGGAGTTGGGGGCGCTGCGTCCGTAGCGGCTGCTGAGGCGAGGACTCGTTTGATGGGGAGCGCTTCTGAAGTGTCCGTAGAAATCTTCGCCTCAGCGGCTTTTCGCTTCCTCGTTATGGGAGGAATCTTGTCGGTTGGTAATGTTGACCTTGGGATGCTCGCCGCCGACGAGCCTCGGAAAATGCGTATCGGAAATTGCCTAAAGGCACGACGTGCAACGGCGAATAGACGTTGTTTAGGGTGTCGATTACTTCTCGAGAGTTCGGTAATTAGGGCCGGTCCGTGTACGGAGGTTTGCTTATTCGGATATCGTCTGGCGTCGGTCGGGTACAAGTACACACGTTAGACGAACGGACGCGGTCGAAGAGTAACTCAATCTAAATAATTAGTATAAGCATATGTAGTGTAAAATAAATAAGATGAATACGTTAGAAAACCCAAAAAAAAGACAAGGCTGCGAACATGCAATATTGAGGAGATGACCTCGTCAGCTGGATAAGAGGGGTTCAAATGGAATGACTGGAACTCGGAATGGAGAAGAGAGTGAATGAGACCCGGCCGTGGGAATATGTACAGATGCCTCGGTCGTTGAAATAGCAATCGGAATATCTTAGTTGTACCTCTTTAAAGTGACAAAAAACTCAAAGATCAGAATATCTAAGTAGATGTTGAAAGTGTCATAAAATCAGAATATGGAACAAGTAACAAAGTATTAAGCGTTGGCAGTGTTGCACGTTGTATGTTGTACGTTGTACGTTGTATGTCGGACGCTTGTTGGTGGGTTGGCAGCTGCTGGTGGCCGCTGATGGCTATCGGTGGCCAAGGTCACACTACCTTTTTTTTTACGATGCCTAGCAACCCTGGCAAAGTTACTGCCTGTCATGGCCCTTGCTTACTTATGTAGGCAGGCTTGTTCAGCAACCGCCGGCAGTCGCGGGCTTCTGACGCAACTGGTTGCTAGTACTTGCGCCATGTATCTGCGCTTACCTGATTCTACAAACAGGTAACATAGGTGGGTACCTAGATAAAGATTATGTAAGGCGGACATTCCACTACCTAGGTAATTCCACTCTAATCCTGCCAGCTGGTCCGCCTTTCGCGTCAGGGTGGGGGATATAAAACGCATACTTCGGTACTTTATTGTACTTACCTAATTGAATATAATTAAACTTCCAAGACTATGTCGTGTAAAAATAAAGGAAGGGAAAGAAAGGGGTCCAGATACTTATTACATAAGGTCCTTTATACTTGGCCTGGCAAAACAAAATAAAACAAAATACAATTTAATTGATAGTAAAGATAGGCAACGTTTACCTATTAGCTCTTTTACACCCTGGTACGGATAATAAAGAGTAGTTATCGTAATATTCTATCCTTCTATCCCAATGACCAGGTCAGTATCATACAACACATTTACAAGCACAAACCCAATATCAGACGGAGTTTCATGAATCAGTGATTAGGTAGTTATTTGCAAACAATAGAATAATAGCAAGTTATTTTCCTATTCTCCTAGTTACATCCGGAGAAAGAGAAAACAGTTATGACCTTTTCGGCCCAACTAAATAATTTATACCGGAACGCCTTTGCTTGATCGTGATGGGTCCTAAACTCCGCTGCTATGCTGATGACCGTCCTATGCCGCCGAACTCCTAGGGGATCAGCGAAGCGTAAATGCCCTGTACTGAAAATTCCACCTCTAGGCGAAGAGAAATCTTGATAAATCTATCCGCCTACCCCCAGCCCTACCCTTATCCGATCCCAAGTTCTCCTGTTCATCCAGAGCCTCGTCATTCTCACTCTCAGGTATTATCAGGTCTTCGCTACCAATAGGCCTGTGTAGCGCTTCCACCTCTTCCAAGTCGACAGGGGGCAGAGGAACGAAAGCTGGGTTGATAGGCATAGAGTCTATACTCTGTCTACCTAAGCTAGAGCGCTTCATAGGCCGGGGGGCTGCGAAGGTGGGCGTGGGTGGCTGATTACTACGGCCTAGAGCCTTAATTCCGAGCCTCTGAAGCGGTGTCGCTGGTGTCGTCTTACCAGTCGATAGTTGTACGGACGAAAACGGTGTGGACGACATAATAGAAGTAGCGGGAGTAAGCCCGATGAGCGAAGACCGGCTCGAGGAAGACGTAGAGGTACTCTCTCTGCGTGATTGGCCTTGTCCGTAGCTAAAGCGTTTGGCGATGCTGGGTGTGTTTGGAAGCACATCATCTTCTATCAGGGGAGTAGATTCAGTGGATTCGCTGCTGTCATTCTTATTATATGACTCATCATCCTTAGATATTTCAGTACTAGTCGAAGCTGATTGCGATTCCTGATAAACCATAACTTCCTTCTGGCCCTTTAGCGAAGGACCCCATCCACCAAAATCCGGGAGATCTTTAAGAGCTTCCTCGATGGAATCATCCGACATTAGGTAACCCTCTGCTTTTTTAGTAGTTGCGCTCTTCACATTGCCGCGTGAGAAGAATTTGCTTCTCTGCTTTCCGGGACTTCGCCCTGAACTGGCATCGTCACACAGACGTGCCTTCTTAGGTGGCCGAGCGGGATGAGGAGCCCCTGCGCTCTCCGAGTTGCTTATATCATTGAGTACCGGCCCGGTAGTCTGGCGACGAGACCGAGCATAAGCCAAAGTCTGACCACCATTGCCGAGTAAATTAGTGACGGGTTCGGTCCGGCGTCGAAGAGTACGAGTAGAGCTTTCGGGCCGTGTGATATACGTGCGCGAGCCACCGGATGCATTAGGACCAGTTTCATCTAGATAGGGTCTCGGGAGCGGGTACACGATCGGTCGGTTGCCATTCTCAGTCATGCTAGCGAGACGTGCGGGGTCGACAGAGAAGCAATTCGGTTCCATTTCACCCAGAGGAATTCGGCGATGGCCCTTGAAGTAAGAATCAATCGGCTTCTCCGGAGGCTCTCGGACTGTGCGGGTTTGAGGCATGTTGCGGGCGGTTCCTGATGCAGTACGTTTTCTCGGCGAGGGTAGAGTTTGAAGCACAATGGCCTGTTTGGTGATTGGATTTATGTCCCCCGCAGCAATCCCTCTAGCAATTTCGGGCTCGATGAATGGCCCAATAAAGGGAAGTTCGTCAATTTTGACGTCGGGACTAAGTTGCGTAAAGTTGACAAGCTCATCTGCCTTCGGACAAAATACCCATTGGTGGAGAAAAGTCTGTTCGGCTTGGTAGAATAATTTTAAATAATCAGTAGGAACCCGGTATTTGCCGTCAAACTGCAGCATGCGGATTATTTTCTCGGGTGTTTTGTGCTTTCGCATCATCCTGTGCGCGGTTTTTAGTCCTAAGCTGTTGATACTATTCAGATAGTCGCAGCCACTAAGAATGGCCATTTGTCGGAATTGGGCGTCTGTCCAACCTGTCAGAGAGACTTCCCGACAAGCGCAGAAGTCCCTGCGGTTAATCTCGATGCATTGACCGTGCTGATCCAGCTTGGTTAATAGTCGTTTGGCCCCAAAAACTAGCAAGTCTGAATCTTCGGAGAGAATGCCACTTATGTGACCCTCACGTTCTAGATATACTAGTTGCGGGTCGGCTTCGTAAGGTGCAACTACGTAAGGCACGCCAGCCTTTTTCAACTCTTCAATCAGATGTCGGGCCATCTCAGGAGTAATGTCGACAGCTTTCTGGAGCTCGGCATGGGCCTGAGAAGGCTTACCGGCCTTCAAAAGTTCGAGGCCGGTTTTCCGACATTCTTCTCGACGTTTTTCACGGGATGCCTCAGTTATGGCCTTGCTGGGTAAGAAGCCGCCGTCAAAGACTAAGTAGGGCGTAATGCCAAAATGTTTGAGCATTCTAACCCGGTTCATAGCAAAGTCGACATATCTAATATTCTTGTGAGAAGGATACTCTAGGGCAGAACATGTTGACGAGGACTTACTTTCGGGTTGGCTTGCCTTGAGCAAGTTCAATGGCACATGGTACAGCACCTCGATGCAGCCAACCATAGGCGTCCACACCAATCGTCTCGCCATCATACTTCCTCAGCTCTGTAGGTCGTTGTATTGATTTGAGTAATGGAAGCAGACCTATTAGAAATTAGTTCCGTGTCTCTTGGCGCTCCTTATACTTAACCAAGGCTATTATAAGATACGTACCTTGAATACCCATCTTGAGGAATAATGCGGAGAGCTCTCCTCCCCCACGCCCAGACCACGATTGTAAGATCTATAGCGTCTTGGTGGCCATCCAGAAAGCTTTAACGTTAGGATGCCCACGCGGTAATAAATTAAATGGCTTGTTCAGCAGGGGGTAATGAGCCAATACTAGTTCAATATGAACTAAGGGAATAGGATTGTAACTTTGTGCGCGTTGTCAATTGGAGGATTCGGATCTTTGGGTTATGATTTGACTTGGCAACGGGATGTAAACAAGCCTATAATAACATTGAATTGGAGTAAGTTAAAGGTTTGAGAGCGAAGTTGAACGAATTAAGAAGTCGAGAAGAGTAGAGATGGGAAAAGAGGGCGTTGAATTGATGTTAAGAGAAGTCAGGTAGATTGATAAAGGAAGACTGAAGATTGAAGACTGGACGCGTGGGTTGTAAAAATGGATCCTTGACATGGAAAAGGGAATTAGAAGGTAATTCCAGCCTCTGCGGCTCAAGGAAAATATTCAATAAAAGAGTAAACCGCGTCGCGGAGCGCTACACCGCGATTTCCAAAGTTCACCTAGTGTACCGTGCGGGACAAGATAGCGACGTGGGTCCAACCAATGGCCTGTATTTGCGGTATACGCTAAACCATACATAGTCTAGCGCATAGGCAAACCAAAGTAAGTGCTACTCAGGGGAAGTTAGTATGGTACGTTGAGTCAGGTGGTGTACGTAACAAAATAAAGGTATTTTCTACAAGAGGCTGGTTTTAACTTACCTCGACATTAAGCGTGCATATGTACGTACCTGACGTACCTAAGAAAAGGACCCCTGACATTGGAGTCACTTACCTAAATCACTTTAATCTGTTTTCTAGAAGTCCAGATGTCGTTTTAGCCCCACCATTTCTCTTGACGAACAAAAATCTCGAAAAAAAAGGGTACTTACATTCATCTTATCACAAGGACTAACTTTCGCATAGTCCTTATCACTTACAACTTCATTCTTCACTCAATAGCTACCCTACATTGCCTCCACAATGCCAAAGTCTTTTGAGAGAACTCGCAAGGCTATCGCGAAGAAGAAGGGAACAATTGACTCCCTCCACCAATACTCGCGCGATTCGAAGAGGCTGCATAGGGCTCAAGTTCGCGATGGGAAGCTAGAGAAAATTGTAGCCTCGAGGAAGAAGAATGACAAGCCTTATCGTATGTCAATCATACACCCTTAGGTTCTTTGAAGTCCTAGAACAAGAAAACTAACATAGTAACTACTTGATCTAGTTGAACGAGCTACCTTTTTTCAGGAGGCTCTGAGACAAAATGGGAGCCAACCTCTACAAATGGATGTTACCCATGAACTTATTAAAACGTATGTTTTTTTTGGAAGGGCCTTGTTTGATCCCATGCCTTTCAGGCTAACTTTAGTTACAGATTTGTACATCAGTACGATGAGGAGTTGAACGAAGTAAAGAAGACTCGACGACCTGGACGTCCTGCCAGCACCAAAGAAGATTTACTAAAAGTAAAGGTCGATAAGCTTCAGAAAGAGTACCAGAATGGTTTCTGTGAGTATCTTCCCAGTTTTATTGCAAACATTCTTCCTCTAATAATATCTGGGATGCAGTAATTCCGGTGCTTGACACAGAAGAAAATGTCACACTACTAAGCCGGTGGGAAGGCTCCTGGTCCTACCTAACTACTCTCAAATGGGTGAGAATATCCTCCGCTGGCAGTGTTCAACCTTCTAGTTTTCCTCCGAGAGGAGAGCATTGAGAAGGTGTTCCAATTCCCACGCGCCTGAGATCCCCAGCCCAAGAATGCGTGTAACGAGTCCCTGTACCCTCGGTTGATGTTTCTATGTTCATCGTAGATCAGACGGGGCCTTACCTACGGGCGTAGGAAGTTTCCGAGACCATACAGGGAAGCTACCCTGGTTTTACCGCTGATTCGCAAACGCACGGTTACCTACAGCTCTGACACGCATCAGCCTGCAAACTCCGCAACCAGCTACACATGCCGGCAGTCATCCGGATTTTTTTTGACGGATATTAACGCAGTTAGGCCAGGTAACACCAGCTAGTTCAAACCTGCTGCACCTATGACAGGTTAGCAATAACAATGCAGCATTGGTATCATCGGAAAGACCCTTTACACATCTAGACCGAGCGAATCATCCGCTGGCTCAGTCATAGCCAGTGCATATAACCTAGCTTGGCGCAAGTATCACGTATAGGATCGCGATCGGTTGTAATCGGATGCATATTTGCAACACCTTTTTTTAGACTATTCTGTTGCGCGTGCGGAGGGAGCGGGTAGCCGAACTGCCATCAAATGCTGGTGGTTACTATAAGCTGTACCCCGGATCCGAAAAGTTTCAAAGTCGCAAGCCTTCGCCTTCTCACAACTTGCCGGTCTCTTCGGCTATCTTTATAATAAACTAGATCGCCATGCCCGCAACTAGTAAACGTGTGACGTCTCACAACCTTTCTATCTTCTGGCCATTCATCCCGATACGGCTACTTACTCAGTGCATTGTCCTATCCGAATTCAAGCTATTTAAGCCGAGTTCCATAGCTTGTAGTACGCCCTTTAAGCTAAACGCTTATCTGTCATATACCGAAATCTTCGATACGATTGGCTCAGCCAGCTTCTCTGGCACTGAGTGCGTAGATGAATAGGGTCTGTTTTTCTCGCTCCTTTGGCTACCCGATTGGCCAGCCCAGAAAGGCTATAGCTATAACTTCGACGTGGGTCATACGTTGCAGATATCACAACAGAGAAGAGTATCAAGCACCTTCCAAAATGTAATGTACGAAGCTGCTGGTGATGATATAAGTTGAAGCGCATCATGCTTGGTATAAGAGGAAGATGGCGCCTCTTTCTATCCCATAAAACAGCTCCTACGGAATCAATTGTCAAGTTAACTAAGATTTTCATTCTTCACGTTACTCTAGTATGTACCCTGTTCCCTCGTTTCCAGACCCGGCTTAGATTACTCACGCAAAGCTAGAGATGTGTCAATACGTCAAACATTTAAGAACTTGCTACATATGCGGTCATGAGGAAATTATATTGATCTCGGAGAAGTCGTGCGCCGTTGCAGCTTTGAGGGGGGTATTTGGAAGCTGTGGGCGTGATGTTGACGGCAAATGCAGCAGAACTCGATATCGATGTTGGAAGTGTAAGGAAGAATCCGACTTGGTCTCACCAACACATATTGTACGAACTACGGCACCTTGAGCTTCACAGGAAAGGAAAAAGAAGAAAGGTCAATAAACAACAATGACTTTCCAATTTTAAAGGCTTTTCGGTCCCTAACGTAGCATAAGGCTTGCATGCTAACCGAGAATATAGTCCATTGATCGACTTTAAAGTAGTTATGAACTCCGAAAACATATATTCATTTTCACTCATGTAACAACTCTAACTCGTACTTAGTCAACTGTAGACCAATTCATTCTTCTGGATTCAGGGGTTAGCTGCCAGCCATGGAAAGTCTATGATATATACTTCATGATAGTTAACTATACTAACTATACACTTTATAACAATGTGGACCTTAAAACATAAACATGTAAAGAGGTATGCAGCAAACAGGATTTAATAAATGAGATCCACACCTCTTAAGAGCTTTATCCCTGTTCCTAATCGATAGAGAGTCAATGAGGGGCAAAAACTCGGATGTTATCATTTTATCGCCTACGGATTAGTCGCCTACGGATTAGTCGCCTACGGATTAGTCGCCATCAAATAAAAATTTTGGAGCTTTGAGAACCAAAAATTTATTCAACACCAAGCTATTCCCATTCCCAACTCCCTCCCCAAAGTCGCAAAATTGCAAACTCGTAACCTACATTTACGTCGCAATTTGTTCTTGCACCTCGACTTGATTCTGTTATTCTGTTTAACACATTTAATTTAAAATGATGTCCCTCAGAGCCGTTGCGCGCACAGCGCCTCGCACTTTTACCCGTCTTAGTTCTTCTACTGCTATCAGATCATCAAGACCAGCTCAAACGAGCTCTCTTCTCAAGTCCTCGTGGGCTCCTCTCAGATCCTCTCAGTTCACCTCAGCATTCTCTACAACACAGTTAAGAAAAGCACCCGAGGCCGAGGTGGACGAGGCGCTGGTAGCTAAGCTCGAGAGCGAGCTTCAGTTCGAAAATGAGATGAAGGCCGAGGAGCAGCTCCCTGCGAGCGTCAAGGACTTCCTCGAGAACAGCCCCTTCGAATTGAAGGATGAGCCTGGGAAGGAGGATGTTTCCCTAGTCCGCAAGTTCGGAAACGAAACGTAAGTCATACTCACGAAAGACCAAATTTATACTCCTATACAAAAACTAACACTCCCACTTCAGCATCACCGTCACATTCTCTATCTCGGATCTCGCCAACTATGAGCCCGACGATCTGTTCAACGAAGAAGAGGCACTGGGCGACGAAGACATCGAGCCAGCCGAGGGCAAACACGCACAACAAGCCGAGGGCGAGGAGGGTCTCGAGGACGAGCTCGAGGGCAACGATACGCCGGTACCCTGCCGCCTGAACATCGTGGTGGAGAAGGCCGGCAAGGGCGCGCTCAACATCGAGGCGGCGGCGCAGGACGGCCAGATCATCGTCGAGAACTTCTACTACTTCAAGGACTCGAGGCTGGCGCACGGCAAGAGCGCCGAGGTCGCCCACGCCGCCCAGGACATCTACCCCGGCCCGCCCTTCGGCAGCCTCGACGAGGACCTCCAGGTCCTCATGGAGCGCTTCCTCGAGGAGCGCGGCGTCACCCAGGCCCTCGCCGTCTTCGTCCCCGACTACATGGACATCAAGGAGCAGCGCGAATACCAGACCTGGCTTAAGGATGTCAAGGACTTCGTTGAGGCTTAAGTGGACGATGGATGGACTATCTATCTAGTTAGATGATAATGGAAGAGAGTTAGGGTTAGGGGTAGACGGACGGATAAATGAAAACTAAAAGAGAGGTGAATAGGGAATTATGCCTCTGATGTATTATGAATAAAACCAACTCCACATGTATAATATGAAATGACGGCTTTTTAGGGGTTCTTCACAAAGAAGGATCCTGTCTCAGGAATGAATACAAAAAAATCTGCTGTACACTTGGTTTTCAAAGTATCGTCTCTACGTGCCTTTCCAATAGCCTAATCTTCCCTGACTAAAGTCCTTCTATATCCAGGTAGTGTTCTCTTTTTTTTTTTTTTTTTTTTTCCTCTGGAAAATAGAGACTTGCCACTAGACCTCGCTATAGTTTCTAGAGGGAGGCAACCTTAGAATAAAGCCGGTCTGATTAGACTATCCCTAGGAGTCACTAGACTTGTTCGGTTAGCGGTGCTAGGCCCGGCGACACTCCTTGCTATACTTCATAGGATCAAGTCAACCATAGTATATAGCAAAACTAGCGAGCACGAACGTAGCGGTGGAAATGTGGAAAACAAAGTCGTATCCTGTTAATCTATAATAGTCTCGCGGTGAAATAATACTTTTCCAATTCTAAATGTTTAGATAGTCGTTCTCAACCTAGACCTTTAACCTAAGAACCGGTAACTAGTAACTAGTAACTAGTCAACTTCGTTTCTCTCCGCAGTGTTTTCAGTCCCATCGTAATAATATAAAAGCCTTGGTCATGGAGGTCAAAACTGGGCAACCCGCCCAGAACTCATCTCATATAATGGACTCTCGTGTAATGCAACTTACCTACTAACCTGCTATACTCATTGAAAGCCCTCTCTTTCTGCTAGAGTTCTATCTCAGTATTATTGCTAGCATTCATCAGATATCATATCAAGCCCTCTATCTTCTCTAGCCGACGAAAATAAGCCTAGGACAAATCAGTTTATGCGAAACACCCAGATTTAGGGAATGCCAATAGAGGCTATTATACTTAGTACAGGACGGCAGGTTAAAACTTGATTGCTTTCATTTTCGAACAGTTTCTTGATAAGTCTTCATGTTTACCTAGAAGGGAGAATGACCTATTATCTATCTACCTAGGTAGGTCCTCCTCACATTCGACTACGTGTATACAGACTATACCTACCGTCTTACAAATCCGATCCCAGTACAGCTATACATGACGAGGGGAACCTGATATACGAGCTGAAAACCCCCTAAACTAACCAGAAGCCCGGGAAAATACGGTTAAAGAGCAAACATACACACTCAACCTTGACGCAATAACGCTAAGCTACGACTCGCAGAGCCCAGATATGCAAGTACGGATCCCAACAGGCGAATACAACACCAATTTAACAGAGTCACGCTTATTGGTAAACGAATCACTCACTCATGCATGCCTGCCATCAAGACGGAATTATCGGTCATGAGTCAAATTTCCCAGCCTGTAAAAGCCGATATATACCAAGAATTGAATATCCGAGCCCGACGATACGACGCGCTACTGAGACTGGCATACATTAGAAAAGCAAGTAAGCAAGCCACACATGGTCCGCGAAGCCAAAAGTCCTCGCGACGACCAGTAAGCCCGCCTATCCTCCCCTTCCTTCCTTCCTACCAAACCAGCACGCGATCCCGACAGCTCAGGGGCGAAGGAAGATGAGCAAGCAACCCCGCTTAGCTTAGGACTGCTCGACGTTGATAGCAGCGGAACCACTGCTCTGGTAGCCCTCAGTAGCGAGGATCTGGTAGTTGTGAGTACCAAGCTTGAGGCCGGCCTTCTCCCAGGCGTCGAAGTGGTTCTTGAGAGTAACAGAGCCGCCGACGCGCTTCTGCTGGCGCACGGACCAGAACTGGTAGAAGGTGGAGGTGCCGTCGATAGAGGGCTGGTTGACGCGCTGGGTGCGGTAGACGTCGTACACGCTGCCGTCGCTCTCGACGGAGCCCAGCTTCTGCGCGCCGCTCGACGGGTTGTACGACCCGAACGCCTCCACCACGTAGTACTCGATCAGCGGGTTCCGCGTCCACCCGTACACCGACAGGTAGCTGTTCACGCTGGCTCCGTTCCACGTGCCGTTATACTTGACCACGCGGGTCGCGCCCGGGTTCCATCCCTTGCCCGCTACGAAGTTGCCCACATTGCTCCACTTCACGTCGTACGAGCCGCCGGGTCCGTTGTTGTATGTCACTGAGCCGGCGCCGTCGGTCCAGAAGGAGTAGAAGAAGCCGTCGTGGGTGCCAGTGCCGGCGGGGGTCGACCGGGTGATGAGGTCGAGGGGAGAGGCGATGGCGCCGGCGACAGCCGTGAGGGCAACGAAGATAGATGAACCGAGCATCTTGACGAACGGAATTAGTTGAGCGGATAACTTGACTGATAAGAGATGTCTTTTTCTAGGCTCGTGCTGAAGAAAAAAAAGAAGCTCCTTCAGGGTCTATGATCGCCGCGGCGGGAAGAAGATTACTTATATACTTGGCGATCTAGGTTATATTGGTCCCGCTGTCGCTTTAGCCAATAGCCAATAGCCTCCTTGTGGAAAAGGGGAATCACCAGTCCGTTCCTGGTACCCGAGAAGATGGATGAGTTGGGATTAGAATTACCATGTTTGCGACGATCATCGTGGGGATGCTATTCTACCGGCAGCGCCCAACTTGGAGAACCGGGGTCACGATATTGACGTGATGGAACGCTAGCAGATTTTGCCGGCGGATAATTGTAGCTCATCCCAGGCGAGCCCCTAGCCGCGTTGCATGATTGCAGTTTCATGTTATGCTATTTACGCGGCGCCACGATCTAGGCGTCCGATGAGAAACCTGGTTGGCTCACGAGGCTCCCAATACCAATATAATTCCATCTGCATGTGGCAATACGCCTTTTGCCGGTTTGTCGCTAAGTAGGCTATGTTTTCCCGCTGGGGTCGTAGTAGCGATGGCGATAGAGCTGACGACGAAATCATCAATGTTGAGGTCAGCGACAAAGATGTAGGCGGTGGGCGCAAAACGCGAGACCTCCGGTGTAGCAATGTAGCGTGTGTAATGCAAAAATCCCACCTGAAGCGTTCAAGATCGTGGGGCCTCAATCAGGTCCGTTCCCCTTCATCTTTCATGATATGATCTTAACCGCACCAAGACCATACGGATCACGATGAATCTCATAGCTGCGGAGTTCTTAATGACGTGATAGGCCATCAAGATGAGAGCTCATGGTAGTCTTCTAAGGTAAGTTAACATTCCCATCTTCCCTCGGCACCATGGGCAATGTCCACTCCACCTAAGACACGGACCGTCAATTCAATTCAAGTCTTGAAAGACTGATGTTTTATTTGTATTTCGACGCTAGCACACCTTGTTTGTCTGTAGCAATACGAGAAAAAGAAAAAGACCACTATCTTCACATTGCGGCTACAACATTGCTTGCCTAAACTGACAGAATGTTGCGGCCGGTACTGTGAAATAATGGCTTAGTTTACCTTGACAAATTGTCAACTAGAACTCTTTAGGATATGCGAAACTGCCTTAGTCTTTCAGAAAGGCTGCTTACAGACCAAAACTCCATAAACCTCAGATGTGTCACTCGACAAGCACTTTAAGGTGGCTATCCCCGACGAAAAGCAAGGCAGTTAGCGAAAACCAAAAAGCATAATTTAATGGCTTTAGCGTTGCGCAGACGTATGAATCTATTCTTGCGACATTGGTCAAGAATATAACCACTTGATTATGAAGATTGATTCTTATACAGCGTCGTTGGAGAAATATATGTTTGAAATCAATCCTGGTATATCAAACGCTAGAACGAACCTGGATTGAGGTAACCCAGTATTCCCTTGAACTTGCTCGTTTCTCCCCCATGAAGAAGCCGGGGGGCACCATGGGAGAACGGCGATGACAATACGAGAAACAATACGCGACGGCGAAGAACTGGAACCCGGGACCGGAACCGAGAGCGGAGTGACAAGGGGGGAGAACGTCGCACAAGAAATGGTCGAAGCACACCGCATGATATCACACTGAGATAAGAACTAAGCTGCAATATATTATCGTAGATCTATACTCGCGGCTGGCCATGGCTCGGGCAGAAGATCCTGGACGATTGAGCTCAGCTGGAAAAGTTCCTTTCGAAAGGTCGTCTCCGCTCAACTGAAGATGGACCAAACCTGGAATATCTCTGGGAATAGACGTTCGAGAACACTTAAGCTAGATCATTTGAGGCCCCTGCAAGTTATCATACCGCTGGCTGATGCGTGTTGACCAGCGGCAAGGCAGCGGTGAGTAGAACGCCTCGGTTTAAATTGCGGTAGAGGACAGATTACTAAACGTGACTATAGATAGGCCCCTATGTATATCTGTATGTATGTACGGAACATGTCGTGCGACGTGGATAGGTGGCAAAGCCTGTTCTTCATTGAAATTGAGGTGGTCCGCGCCAGGGGCCCTAGTGAACCTCATAACGAAGAAGGGGGACAAATCCCGGGTCGGGTTTCGAACCCACGTGGATGTGAATAAGCAACGAACCGAAGCCCAACTCCATAAGAGCCAGCAAGGCCGAAATAACTTGTCAAGTGACAATCATGTCGGCACTCTGAAAGAGTATAAGGCGCCACCGAAGTAATAACAACGCGAAATATAGTAATACGGTTGATGATAAGGGTTCGTATTACAACCCTCTTTCGGCGAATGGGATTCTTGCCGATGGAGCGAGCATGCCTGCTTTTGAAAAATCCCCCACAGGCCAGGGCTGCCGTGGAAATGCCAGAAGAAAAAGGAAAAAGGCGTCTCGATATATATGAAAATACGTAAGTGGTGCATGTCTTTTAATCTCAATGAGCATATATTGCGTACTTTTCTTTCTGCAGAAACCCGATAAAAGCAGGTGTCAGTGAAACCAAGTGACACTATGATTCCGATATTATGAGTACATTGCATAAGGGCGCATCGTTCGTGTTGATTAGCTTTAGGTAGGCAAGCTATTATTGTAATCCGAACATTGCTGGCATACCGTATACTCCCACCGTCTCTTCAAGGAAGGCTGCGCCATTTTCGAATTTTCGAAGCGACCGTGCCTAAGTAGGGTTCGGTTGAAGCTTCAGGTTGAGATCCGAAATATCCTCCACTCATATTCGTAGATGCGCGGTCACCGCCGTCCCTGTTATGTCATCGGAAGAGCGCGGTTCAAGTGAGATTTTCTGTGCCGCAGAGGAGCGTCTTTTTCTGCATTAGTCGTTTAGTTTCTGTCACTTTTGAAACCCAACGTGTACGTACTCAACAATCATTTTCGATCGTCCGATCGAGTGGACCAAACTATGCCGTTTCCTTTGCTTCGCTTTCTTCTAGCCATCGTTCCAGAACGATGGAAAAGGAAACCGAACAGACGATTCAGAAAGCGGCTGAAACTCTGCGATCCCATCCAGTCTCGTGATTTCCATAGGGCTGTCAGAAGTACGTACAGTAAAGCAGATCGATTGATCGCCATTGCTCACAGTCTGACAGAAAATGGACATAGCTAAAATAAAAATGTTACCCACCAAACCATCACCAACACCACCACCCACTACCGCTTTAGTCTTCGCTTCACACACTAAAGCATATCATCGCACACCCGCTGCCGCGCATTGGCGAATATTAGGCTATTTCCCGCCTTGAAAGCCTCTATCGAATATCTGAATTTGTTATTTATTAAATGCAGCGGCCCGAGCCGTGGCGGGCGGACTGACCCTTCTCGATTTGAGTAAGTAGTGCATCTATCCGTCATCGTGATTCTATCATTTGTAGATGCTCCTATCAAGCACGTATGTACTTTCATCGGCACATCTTGGCGCCGAGCGAGCAAGAAGGGGAACCTTGCTCCGGATATGGCTCGGAAGTTCCGCGGTTTGCTGCCCCTCTATCCTGGAAGTTTGGTACGGCCGGGAATAGAAAAAGCAAAGTACTGTCGTGCACGAGGCTAGTAGATTGAGGTGACATGTCATTCAGAAGCAGGGATGAAGGGGGTAGCCTGACGAGAACCGGTTGTGCTGGACCTCGGATACAACAGCCGACAGGGTGACAACCAATACCTAACCGCCACGGAAATGAGAAGTGAGTAGATCATCGAGGAACAGGGATCAAGGCATTAGATAATTACATTATAGCGGTTGCAGCCTCATCATTATTCAACCTATGATCCTATCAACCCACCTCGTCCACCCAACGTCGGCGCATAACAGCCTCATCGAATCAACTGGTAAGCTCACAAACAATTCTTGCTTCATCGAGTCCGCTTTGGCTGGGAGTATCAACGCTGTACCAAGGTTCCACGAACCGTGAGCCCTCCTAATTGCATCCGCCCTAGTTACGGGCACCCCGGAATGTTCCATTGAACATCCGCACCGAAATGTCGCCATGTGTTGAACGCCAGTGCTTCGGGTATTCGTGGGTCGTAGTTAACTCCTACTAAGCGGGGGTCAGGTACTTCGCACAGCATGGCAAGGCGCCGGCTGACGTATTCCTGGTCGACAGCGTCGATAGATGCTTTCACGAGTGGGACAAGGTGGGCAAGCTCGTTGTCGTCATTGCAAGCAGCGATTAACTGGGCCATTGATGCCTTCGTGACAACTGGTAGGGCTGCATTTCCAAAATAGTTATCTGTCGCACCTTTGAAGGCTCTCGTTCGCCAGTTCACCGAGTTCCATAACATGGCATTCCGTCTTGGCTGAACCCCGGGTAGGTTATTTTCGGCTGCCACGCGGGCCTTCGTGATATGTGCAAAGGCGAGGGCGGCCAAGCTTGTGTAAGCCGACGGCGACTCCACCCCGCCATTTCGAGACCGAATCAGCTCTCGAAGTTTCTGCAGTCGCTCGTTCCTGAAAACGAAGATCTTGCCTATCTTCTCGATGTTTGCCATGGACGGCCCAGTCTTTAGAATTCGCGGTTGCGTTGGGCCGCTAAGGTCTTTTAGTACCGTGTATTCCGGACATCTTGCTAGTAGACTCTTGAACGTAGAGCCGTCGTTGTGTATGGTAATTGGACCTTTCTGGTTCCGGGGATGTATCATAGGAAACGTCTGTTCAGAAGGCAAGTTAACCGGTGTATTTCGAGTCTGAGCGGCAAAGCATTCCAGGAAGACACGCAACGATCCTCCATCCACCAACCCGTGGTGTAGGAAGATAGAAAGTAGTAGGCCACCGGGAGGGAACTCTGCCTGTACTTTAGATACTGGTATCGATTCAAGGTTGGAGCTTACAGTGCCCGAGACGCCAAATCGAGGACCAACGAATGCACCTGGTGGGAATCCGGCGTCCTTCATACGTGAGTATTCTTGCCGGCTTGTTTCGTTTGGATTTTGGTGCACTTCGAAAGGAATATCCTGCGATGGTGACCGGTGAAGCGAGACGCTCCCATTGTTACTACTAGCCTGAAGCCTTCCGGCGAAGACTGGCCGTTCTCTCGCCAGACGTTTGAGAGCAGATTCAATATGACGAACTGCGTCTTGCTGCCGTGAATTATCGCACGGAAAGCAGAGCACGACGCATATGTAGACGCGAGGTGCGTTTTGGTTCCACACAGAAAGTGGTTCTTGCCAACCGAGATGGTCTTCCTTATCCAGCATTGGCAATGGCTGGCTCACTGCAGGAAGCGAACGTGTGCGTCTTGTAGAAGCATTAGCGAGCGGCTTAATCGGCCGATTTTGTAAGTTGCGACGTCGAGGCCGCGTGGTGATTATGTCTTCGCCAATCGGTGACCGCCTTTTACGCATCGTGAACGGATAGCTTGCTTGTGAAGGCATGAGTGCGACCAGGTATGAGGCGCTAGCCTCTTGAAGATGAAGGGGAAAATAGTTCAGGTGGTACGTGCGGGTAGGTCTGGTAGGTCTGGTATGTCTCTGGTATATTAAGGTGTAAACCGTCGGAGGCTTGTGAGGGATTCATGCACTCGTCGATGAACTGTCTCATCGCGATAGTGTAGCTCTGGGAGCCCCGAGACATGATATCTCTTACTGCAAGCTGACGAAAAACCCAGGAGGGGCGATTAGCGAGAGGCAGAGCTAAGGTTGCGAGAGATGAAGATCTCTGAGACCCTTGCTAGCTGAGATCAAATTGCAGGTCAAGTAATAATATCCAGAAGAAGGCTGGACCACCCTTGCGAGGAAATCCATAAGTTGTTTCCACTGTTTCCAAAGACGTCAATGTTGGGCTGATTATTCCAGAAAAGGCTGGCTGCAGATGCTACCCCTCGTAACTCCACGTCGACCGCGTATGATTACCGTCGACAATCCCCTGCTTAAATGGGAGCCGATGGCGCTAGGGAGCCCATAAAAGCCGTCAGATATGATGTTGGCTTTTGGTCAGAGCCGCGGTGCGCTATCGCCTGCAGGGCTTGGGGTCCTCATCCATGCGCTCACCCAAGGGTACGGGCATGGTCATCTGGTCTGGGCGCCGGACTAGATTTCCGTTTGCAGGCCCTAACGAAGTGCAGAAGCTAGGATAGCAACCACGCCTTTCCGCGCGAACGGTTCCCACCCTGCTAAAACATAATCCAGGGCATTGCGTGTCCATTTAGGGAAAATGGCTCTTGTACGTATACTGATCTGGTCGGTACCGTTGCTGTGTTTCAGGGCCAGGCTGATTAGGAGGTCAGAGTGTTCCTGGTAACAACAAGCGTTGAATTCATCACGACGCGTACTAGCTAATCCCTGTTGAAGGACCTTGACTCGGAACATTATCGAGTCGGACTCACGCTCGGCGCTGCGCAGGGGGGTACCCGAAATCCAGGTAGATGGTACGTAAAACAAGGGAGCCTAAGCAGAAGTGCAAGCTCGTCACTATACAGATGAGTGTGAAGCCTACGCTAGGCAGGAGGATGATATTCCTTATGAAGGCCAGATTTCGCCCATATTGGCCCGTAGATCCCGCTCACTGGAAACAAATACATAACTGCTCTTCTTTTCTCTTTTCTTTCAGAGTAAGTTGGTTGCTATCCAGGCACATAAGTCATCTCAACCGACGTATCAGGATGATAAGCTGAAGCCATGAAACGCCAGCTCTCACGCGTCATCACTCCGGAACCACCACCGGCTTTGGACATAAAAGTATCGGTTAGTAGCCTCGTGGCGTGATTTTCGGCTAAGCTGGAAGGCGGCATAGATAGACTTCGGCAACAGAAAGTTACGAAGCCGTATACTCAGATAGGGAGCATAATAGGCCGATAGCTAAATACACCGAGGGCGTGGTTCATAGATCAGGCAGGCCGCATAGTGCCAGACCATGATCCGAATCTCGGGAGGCAAGGACAAGAAGCGAAGCGGCCCATGGTTGGTCGCTGGCTCGGAGCCGATGATGAGTTGGCTGACTGGAAGGAGGGGATCGACAGATGAAATGCATAGTGAATATATAATTTGTATGCAAGGTGTTTTCTGTCATAAATGAGGGAAAACGCCAGTTTTGGAGATAAGGCGCCAACAAGGCCCGGGAGGTGATAGTGATTCGGTATTTCACCGTCGATTTTCATGTCTGTGCCTGTTGTACGTATGTAGTATGTGAGACGGGATAAGTAGTTTGTACTTTGTGTTAAGGTGAAAAAAGAATAATACATAGGTAGTTCTAAAATCTCTTCGGTGGGGGCGGGGAATAATACATAACGATTTAAGGTGGTTGTTGCGGATCGAGTGGATTGGAAGTCATCCGCTGCTTCCGTTTCCATGGCCCCCTGCCTCTTTTGCTTCTAGACCCGACCCGAACCGGCTTGGTTCAAGTGCTTTCCATCTTTACTACAGGTCAAAGGTGCCTTGTACCCCCTACGTTACACAAAATTGCACAATTACACGAGCTGATTTTAAGGTACCACGGTATATTAGACCTAGATTAGAGGTACCAACCTAGGAGGTACCTACCTTAGATATTTACGATTAAGCTAGCACTTACCCTTATGCATTTCTTACATCTACATGCTTCCTTAAATGAGATGCAATTGCTCGGTGCCGTACATTAGTTAGATGTACCCAGGTATGTACTACATGTGGACACTAGACTTACATCTTAAGGTTTTTATTTTTTCCCTCTTCGTCCTTCTTTTTTTCTATTCGATTTACTATTAAGCCTAAACGTACAGCCTCTTTGCGCAGTCATTGCATTGCATTGTGCATTGCATATAACTACATATGTACACTTATACATATGTCATTATGAAGTTAGGTGCTTACTTTTTTTTATTTTTCATTTTTACATTTATTATTCCTTTTTCTTTCGGACCGTTCCCCACTGAGATAAGATATCCGTTTGGGTAGAACTCCGTCGGGTGGGTTACCTCGACGATGATAGCGTCCCTGTTGTGCATATAGCGCCGTCATATCTTTGGAGTCGGGACTCGGGACCCATCCTGTTGGGACTGGGGCTGACGGTCCGTCCGGGGACAAGCGAGCACAACATGATCTGACGATCCTAGTATCGTAGGATTAGACGTGTGGCGGGCATAAAGGGAAAAAAAAGCCCCCAAGCCATAAACTTCCCGAAGCGTTCGTCTCACGTCACGCGTATTCCTTGATTCTTCCACGAATGCTGACGTGAGGCCTGCAACATCATAAGGCCATGGTCCAATTATAAGGCCACGGCCGACGTCTACTTTGGTTCGAGGAATCAGGTCTGACGCCTCTTACAGGCGATAGTCAATGCGGCCTTGTGTAACACCGAACGACAACTCCCTCGCGGACCGGGGAACAGCTTCCAGGTAGCAGGTAATCTTCTTAAAATCTTACGGCGGACATCTACCTACTATTTTTTCCGGAACGGGAAAATATTAGAGACTCCCTCATCAAGATTGCATATGGACTTATGGACTTGCCTATGCGCAGTAGACCGGATGGATAATATTCTCTTCCCTCTACTGAAACCAACATCACGCATTGGCTCGTCAGCAAGGCATGCTGCTTATTAATTTACCTCGTTTGTTCACCGGTAAAAAATGAGCCTGCCTTATACGACTCAACGTTGCGCTAATAATAGGGTGTCAAAAGCTCAGCGGCGAAAAAGGAGTTAAAAAGCAATTCTGAACCATCAATTGTCAGGTGTGAAGTCACTATTGCATACGACCACGGTCTCTCGTGTTCCGCCCAGGAGAATCTCTGGTAGCCTGAAACCGGAATAAAGTGCCAATTGGTGAAAATAGTGACGAAGGCTGCAATATGCGGTGGCATACGGGAAGAGCTTCCGAAATGCTTATCCATCAATCCCATGATTTAGGTTGGGGTATCGCAGTTGTCCAATCATACGGTTCATGATAGTCGAGTTTAAACGAATAGTCTTCCAAGATCCCCAATAGTCGTTCAATATTGTTGCTTATGACAGGTTTCTTATACCGACTTGCTGTACGAGCATACAATTGTATCACCGTCACCTCATCAAGAAAATCCATCCGACCGGTCTGTTCAATATCATTTTCAGTCACATACAGTGCCAAGGATCCGCAGCCTCACTCATATTCCCGCCAACTTCTATTACCTAAGATGCAAGAATGACAAATAGCATATATTGGAAACCTTGACATCCAGGAGATGTAATACGCTCAAACAGGAAGTATTCCTGGCGAATTAGTGAACCTAGTATACTACTCCCTGACCATATATGCCCCAGGGGAAAGTTAGGTGGTGATATATTTTACTCACCTCCTTAATCAATATACACGTTACTTCGGCAAGAGTCTGATTTTGATTAGAGTATCATCATTTTACGTACGAGGAAGAGAAGCTCCTGGAAATTTCTACCAAAATGAGAACTATTATTCGTCGGACCAAAACCAAAGTTTTCTTTTCAGCTTTCTCCTTTCATGAGTCTAGCTTAATTACTGAATGTTTCTCAACTTCGAGGAATCTAAATGGTGGCGTGTAAATATGCTCGCTTACATTACCCACCCTCGTCGTGGCAGGTCACGGTGAGCCGGTGTGAGATATAATCTAGACGCTACTATGATGATAGAAAACGTCTAGATTGATCTTTCGAATGGCTAGTTCCGGGTTAAGATTGGGTTTATTTCAACTAGACACCATTAGCTCTTGACCGCTCACCTGAGGAGACATGTCGTTAATCAGGGGCCAAGTTCTCGGATGACTGTTCAAGAAAGTCTCATCCCAGTTATTACATCAACTATCATGGCTTATCAAGCTCTTAAGGGTAGGGGGTCTGAGCCTCGTAGGAGGCAGTATTAGTAGACGGTATAGTTCAGCACTAAAGCTTATGCCTTATAGTTGTAACATATTCCTATAGCTGTCCAAGAATAAGTCCCACAAAAATTGCAAACAACTCTCCTAAATAAAGCAAGTAAAGCTCGTGACAATCAAAGATCACGATATTTCAAGTTTAGAATAAAGTAGACGCCTGAATCAGCAGTCCAATGGGTTACTAGTGCTATGTGATTAGCCTCAACCATTGCCAAGTTCTAAAAGGGTTCTTGTCTGTCCACAAGCCACCAAGACATTTTATTAAGTTTTGTTGGTTATAGAGTAACTAACTAAACATAGCTATAAGTGAAGATAGCTTCGAGAATGTGGATGAATGAGTTCTCATTGATTCCATACAAAGTTGCAACTATGGTGATACACATGAGTTATCGATAGGCAAGTAAAGGACTCTATTTACTACAAGTTGTTACATTTACTAGGTATTAAATTCACGAAGTACGCAGATACTAATTGTCTAACCCTTGGCTAACTGAATACGTTTTCTTTCTTCAACTGAACCCCATTCTTGTCTATTGCTCGCTACCTTAAAATAGATGATAAACACACGCCCCAAGCCTCCGGAAGTTTCGCTTTCTCAATAAGCCAGCCCGGCACGCACCTGGTGCAACAGAATGCGACTACAAAAAGTGTATTTCTAACAGCTTGGCACTTATAGAGATTATACTGTAAGCTCAAAGGTAATTAGCCTAGTTACATGTAGTACATATAGAGAATAGGTCAGTATTGTTAAAAGGCGGAGCAAGAGGTATAGAAGTAACCAGGTAACTCCATCGTTCCGCAAGGAACTCTAAACCTAGGCAGCCATTGAAGCCCACAGCTATACATACGGAATAAGCTCTCTGTTCTAAATGTCTTATCTGGGATCCTGATAGCTATTGGTATATGATACAGCTGATATTAACTTTCTCGCCATAGTTGTATTTCTAGAATTTCTTGAAGACTATACTCGGTATTTATGACGTACCTACCTAGGCTTTAGTATAATAGAACTATACGAACCAAATATTCAATGACAGACATAATCAAGTGGAAATGGGATTCTTAATAGGTAATCCAACAGAGTTTATTTGTAAAGAATATAGTTGTAAGTTAGATCCATCTTAAATAGGTTACACGTAGTTCGTGTTATCATTTCTGCGAAATCCCATATACACATGACGAAGAACGTCTAGAATATGGACATCTTGACTGTACTAAAGGAGTTTGGGGTTGAGCCTGCTTACCTTTGATATGACTCAAGCGTAGATTAGGTGGTTAACGATTTTTACATCTATACTTTCTGCATAAGACTTGTCTGAATTTTATTGTATACCAGGCGTGTAATCACTCCAGTTCCCCTTGTCACTTGGGCTTAACAGGTGAGTAGCCAGGAGCATCATTAGAGCAATAGGTACATGATATGTCCGAGATATGGCTGCGCAACCCTATTGAAGTCACTAACAACCTCACACCTCTATACTGGAGATATCATGTCGCTGACACCTTAGTCTCATACCATGATGTTCTGTTGAGGAGCCTTTGCGATTGCAATAAGAGTTAGCCATCAGTTTAAACTTTCTTTTAAGAATAATTCTCTACTTGGATGAGTTCATGATGACTGTGTATTCCTTTTAAATTGAGCGTGAAGTCTAAACTTTATTGAAACTGCGTCTACCTTTAGGGAAAGAATTTCATGAACTGATATCGTAGTCTCAAAGGTAATATATCATCTTTGAACAATCCCCACAAGCGAATTGAAAGTCTTCAAGCCCCCTTTCCTATCATGCTTCTAAACCACTATGCAAACCAGCATTCTACAAAACACCATCTTCCATCCGAGATATCTCCAACCAACTACCTAATTACTAATCACTCTTCTGCAATTTACCACAAGCCCAGCGGAAAAGAAGGTTGTATGCCGCACCCACACTTCCCATTTAGGCAGGTTCCTAAATTCTCACTGCATGGCCCGATGACCTGGATACGGCAAACCGTGGGTGCGGTCACATGCAAGGAATACGACCACCGCCAAAACCAGATGCCGATCTTTGTTTATCCAACTTTATCTACTCGACATGCTTTACGATGATGCTCGAAATAGCTGCCTTCCCCAAGAACCCCTATTTTGTTGGGTGGTTTAATATTTGTAATTTCTAACATGTATGTTGGGTAGATACGACCGGCGAGCTTCATGGAATGCTTGGCTCGTAATACTGCATTTTATCAGTGTTAAGAGTGGCAATAATCTGCAAAAGGCTCGTAACTACACGTACCTTGAATCTGATTTCCTACGGAAACTACGAAAAGGGGTTCGTAAAAAATTCCGTGACATAAACTCCGGCACCGAATGACTTATCACTGTAGAAATCACTATAGCTAGATCTAAATAAAAATAAATGGTAAAAATCTTCTCCAAATTATAGTCTGTATACTGAGCGATGCACGTTGACACCATCTCGACATCTTTGTCTAAGTTCGGCTGTTCTCATCATCATGGGTATCAACCGTTGCGAGTCAAGCCAAAAATCATTGCTGGCTATCTACCTCCCGATGCATGCCAATATTGCGGCCGTCTGTAGAAAATTATAAAAAAAAGACGCCCCGGGCGTATGTACGATGTTCTTCAGCCGCCAAATGCCCCTTTATGCTCCTTGACCAAAGATGAATGCAAGCCCATGGCCAATCCCATTGTACTCCAGAAACTCCAACACCTGTCGCAGAAAAAAGAGCTACCATATACACACGGAAGAGTTCTTAACAAGGGTCTGGCGAAGAGTGTTGAACATCGTCGGTACTAGCAGATAAGTTACCTCGGATGGGATACCGATCTGCGAACCGGGGGAACGATGAAACAGCGTAACTCATAAGAGCGCCTTTCCAATCTTTGTTTATGCCCTCATCGTCTAGAGTTGCTGCTGTCACTGCGCTTCTCGGGACGATCGGTACCACGTATCTATTGTGGTAAGAGAACGCCCTTTTCATCACGCGCCAGCATAACCTTTCCCACGATCTTCTCTGTCAGAGTTGCGCACCAAGGGTCGACATAGCCTGTCCAAAGCATCGCAGCACCGTAGTTCAGAGGAATCCAGAACGGTAGGGAAATCATAAGACGCCATCCACTGGGGAACATAAGCGTGCCGTGGACGGTTTCACCCTTGTCATTGGTGATCGGTGGAGGGACGTGAATACCGTACACCATCCAGCAGAGAACACTGCGTAGAAGAGGGCCGTGTAGAAGATAGACGGCGAAAGACTGCTTGCCGAACCAAAGAAGGTATTTGCTGGACATAAGATCACGGAGGGAAGGGCTAAAATGTAAACCTAGAGTGATTAACTCCAACCCGATTCCGGAGGCGAACCGAGGTAGATCGGGGTCCTTAGGTGTAATGCGCTTCAAAACCTCGAATTGGTAGCGTGACCAAGTTGCCCATTCGGGGTGGCCTTCGGGGAACGACGCGACATAGAGACCTAAGAATAAGAATATCGCAGCTAAAACTTGAGAGACTCTTGGTCGACGGGCAAGCCATTCGGTAGCGGGCGGGTGGTTTTGCAAGTCGCAGAGGAAGACACCCCAGAAGAACTGCATTCCGAAAGCGGCTACAGAATAATTAGTCTCAAAGCCAAACGAGTAGGAAATCCAAGGAACATACAGTCAGATGCCATCCAGAAATAGGCGTACATCATCAAGCTGAGAACCATCCTGAACTGAGGTCGGATGTAGGCGGTGGCGACAATAAAGGTGTAGACTTCCATGCTTCCCTTCAACAACGGTAATAATGTCCATTGGTTGCCATCGTACGCATTCCGACCTCTTGTCCATGTTGATATAATGTTCGCGACCAAGTGTTTAACCGACAGGAAGGCATTTGCTTGGCGATCAGGTGCGGTCTTACCACACCACCAACAATCACTTTGCTTTGCGACCAAGAACATTCCCAAGTTTGCCATTATCCAGATGATGACAGTTGCGAGACCACAAGGTATAACCAATCGAGGAACACGGCGGAGGGCGGATTTAGCGATAGAAGTAAAAGCGGCATCTTGGTTATTCTGTCGGTACAGCTTGATGGGCTTCAAAGCACAGACGTATCCAGTAACAAAAGAGAAAATAGTAACACCGATACGACCCTGAACTAAGATTCGGAGGAAAGGTAGTTGCATAGGCCGGGGGGCATCGCCATTGTGGCTAGCCGGGAGGAAAAGGTCGCCATCAAAAGCTCTTGCAATATGAGTTAAAACGACCAAAGTGGATGCGAAGCCGCGAAGACCCTAAAGATGGAGAATATTGTTAGCCAGGTGAACGGCTCAAGTTTAAAGTTCGCCTTTCTCATCTCATTCCCTGTCTAGTCCAAACTCTCCTTCGAGTTCGGGCACAATATACACCATCCGAAGCCTCCATCCCACGTGGGCTAATGCCTCTTTCGGACCAAGCTCTAAACTTAATCGTGGCCTTGTAGGGTTCGATCTTGAAAGCCATGTTGTACCAACCGATATGCCTCCATCTTTCTTTGTTGCAGGTCGCATTCCCACCCGATGACGTAAATGAAATTAGTTAACTTACATCGACCCATTTGACGTTTCCTTCTCTGCCAATAGCCATATTGACAGAATGTCACGCGATCGCAGGATTTGTTCTACGATTACTGCGCTGTCATGCCTTGATAGAAAGGGGGGGATTCGGTTTGAAGTTGGTGTAGCCGGAGAACAGATGTCGGAAGTAACCAACACCTTATCGGGTCTGTAAGTCCTGTTTTCCAAGGTACTGCTGGCGCCGAATGCACACTACGTGATTATGTATGCGGTCGAACGAGGGGGAGGAACGAGCCAAGCTGGAATGTTACGGTTCGGATCTGTTTGTGTTTTTCTAGACGCGCGCAGCACAAGCGAAAAGCGAAAAGCGGGACTGGATTTTTTACTGATATGTTGTCTCGGAGGCCGATTAAGAGAGGTGGCGGATACGCGATTTAGCGATTTAGAGAAGGATGTTTTTTAACGGGAAACTCGTAGGTAACAGTAAACCGTCTCAAGTAAAAAAAATAGAGTGATATTATTCGCCCATGCGCAAACATGTAGCATAACGCATATACAACGCTCTCAATACTTAATTTGCCTTTGGCCTTTTGCCTTTTGCCTTAAAAAGGTCAGAGCCAAGTCGAGCAGGGCGGATGGATTAAATGGGTGGTTTAGAAAGGAAGAATAAGGACAGGATTAGAGGTCAGTTCCCACACACTTAAAAAGATACGGCAAAGGCGCAAAGAAGGAAGAGAGAGAAAAGGGAAGCTGGAGGATTTTTAAGAGGAAAAGATATAATAAGGGGTGGACTTTTAAGACTTGGCAAACAGGATCGATGTGATTTGATCGATGTATGGATCCCCCCATATAGTCAAGGTAGACGGCGGCTTGGCGAGAATTGGAGAGGGAGAACAACTTTTTTTTTTTTGGTTATGTGGTTTTAAGAAAAAAAAAAAAAAAAAGAACCTTGGCCTGTTTTGCGGAGCGAAGCGACATGACCGGGTCCCAGAAACTAGTGACTCCACCAATTCAGCCTCTTTTTAATCAGGTACATTGGGTTATAGCAGGTATTTTGGCAGGGGCAGTGACGAAATGGGGATTAATGGAGTTAAGTCAGGTGGGTTAAGTGGTTTTACGTACATTTAGTTTCGTAGTCTCCGCGGTTTCCTAGTTTCTCAGTTTCTTAGATTCTCTTCCCCTAATGCGCTTTACGTTAGGTTGTAGCAACTTCTAAACAATTTCGTCACTGATAACACTTTTTTGATCATGTCTTCTTTATTCTACATTAGTTGGTAGACTACCTAATATAACCTAATGTAACCACTATGTAGTATTCGTAGGCACGTTACAGGATTATCCAATCGCTCTAAGTGGTCAGACGACGGAGATATATCCCTGGCTAAGCTAAATGCAGTAACGTTAGGGGTTGATTGAACTTCTAGGTAATGTGGTGGGGGTTTAATGCCGTAGAGGGCTGTACCCGACGCTGCGAATCCTCGGCTTCCCTATTGCGAGAAGGTACCTTAGGTACTTGAGGTAGGTACCAAGAAAATAGAGGGGCGTTGATTGGATAGGAAGCTGGATTCTCGAACAAGAAGACTACCTAATAATAACTCGAACTACTTCCCTAGGTACTACGCTACAAATAGTACTACACATTTTACATACAATCTATTAACCTGGTCAGCCTTTTTTTTTTTTTTTTCTCTGCTTCACTTTACTCATCACCTACACTTATACTCCTCGCATACACCAAACTCATAAGTCTTGATGCGATGATTTCAAAAACCCCTTAGATTGCTAAACATATTAATGTTAGATGTTCAATTAGAAAAGGCTCTTTTGTTATGCCCAGTGCCCCGGATAATCGGCATCGACAAGAGTCTTGGCCTTTTTTGTTACTTGTCAAGTGCCTCTTCCAAGAGACTTGGCAGTGTAACCTCCCAATGCTTGGCTTTTTCTATTCTATACTTATTCCACTCATAGAAAATACCATCAATTCTATGGGAAGGCGATGTATCGTCTCATTCCCTTTTCTATTCTCAGAGATGCAAACCCGCGCCACACGTTTCCAATGCTTGCGTCTAATAACATAAGCTGCTTGAGCTGCATCTTACAACTACTAACCTACTACACTAACGGTCTACGGTCTACGGTCTACGGTCTACGGCCTTCTTCTCATTCTTCCTTATGCGGCATGCGGCCTGACAACAACGAGTCTGACGTGCGTTCATGCGTTTGTGTCACCCTTTTTCATTCGGATTTTTTGTGCCGTCGTATCAGCCGCCTCCGCTCCATCAAATCCGACCCAGTTCGTGTGATGGCTCGTGTCATAGCCAAGACTTTCTACGGTTCCTTGTTTCCAGTAATCCTCGTTTCTGAGAAAACAAGAGCACCGTATCCGGTATCAGGCTACGATCCCGTCTCCTAGCCGTCTTGCCGTGGTTGGAGGGGTTTAGGAAGATCACGATTTTGTTTTTACCACCTGCCGTAGTTTGCTAGCACTACCCTGCGGCCAATGAGGCTGCAAACAACCCTTATTCTTTTTACTGATCGACATGGCGAATAGCCTCTCGTAATCCCCTCTAATCCCTCTAATCCCTCTAATCCCATATATGCATATCTATATTGTAACTCTTTTCTCTATCACCAACAAACTGATGTTAATTCAAGCTTATCTCCTTAAGATATGCTTCCCTTCTGGAGACCAATTGTTTCACTTTTTTCGAAGCCCACAATCTTGCATCTATACATGTTTCAACAACATGTAGGCTATAAAGTGCAAGGTGATATCTTACACGCTATCACTTTTGATTTGGAGGGAATAGAAAATGGAAATGAAGGAATAAAAGAACAACCTTACATACCTAGTACTAACATCCTGTTCCTTGCTTTACATAGTACTTTGCTTTGCTCTGCTTGCTCGACTAATACAACTAGGTCCTACTAAATGACGGAAACATAAGCCTTCACCGACCCTGCTAGCGGTCTTGGCATCGTCTGTCAATGCGGCGACACACGACAATGCGGGCGCCAACCAAAATTCAGGCGGGTCATTGGTCATTGCGGTTTATCGTCAACACCCACGTGTGGCGACTCCGCAAAGCACAAAGCAATGAGGTAATTACTGTGTACAGCTACCACGTACCAAGGACAATGATAGCTACAGTGGTTAAGGCTAAAAAGAACTGCACCTATGCGCTACAGATAATTAGGTCGAGGGCGAGACCCGATCCCGAAAAGTTGGCGCAAGAACCGTCGCTAATTACGGCGAATAACATTCCCTAAATGGGATTATTTAATTGCTAGCCTCATCCGCCGGCTCGAAGGCTGACGCGGCTTCAATCTCCCCTGGACGTTCTACGATGTAGTATGCAGTATCTATGTAGTATATTAATAAAGCACCCCTATTTTGAGATCAGCACTAACATTAAACAGTTGGGCTACTAGTCTTTCCCGTTAACAAGCACATCAGAAATGGTATTCACCCCGCCGGGTTACAAAGTAGAATCTACGGAATGAATCTACGGAATGAATCTACGGAATGGGGATAATTCCCCACGCTGGTATTCGTTGATTCAACTTTGTAACCGAGCTTGAGCTGAGACACCGAGGCCCCGGATTGATTTTTTTTTTTTTTTGGTTGGCCCCGGGAACTCCAGCTGTTCCGAAAACGCCGTACCTAGGTTATCAGATGCCTATTGACTCTTACTGCTAATATTTGATTCAGGTTCACTATAGGATAATCCTAGGTTAGTGGACTTCGATCGACAATGCAGCAATAATAGGTAACACGCAGTGAGTAACGTGGTCACGAGAAATGAAAGTGGCGAGTTACGGACAGGCATAACAGAATAACACTGATTATTTCTCAACGTCGCGTATTCATATCAAATAAGGTATGCCGCCAAGACCTGAAAACGAAGGAATGAATCTTTACAGCAATTAAAACCCGTAGCAGGCTCCAGCTAAAGCGGTATCGGCTTGTAAGGCGATTGTGGCTCATCACAGATTCTAAATTTATAGATATCCCATCACGGCTTGAAAACGCCTTGATGTGTAGAAACTTCTCAACATCTTTACTCGATGCGGTGACACCGGGAATCATACATCATCTACGTAAGCCGGCGTGTTTCTGAAACTTGGAAGATCATACCCTAGATATAGTCCGGGTATCGAATTCCCTTGAAACATTTATTAAACGGGAGTTGATTCAACTCATCGCCAACCGACCGAGATTTTCCTGGTTAACTAGCAGTTACCTTGCCGTATATACGATGCGGAGCCGCATAACGTAGCCGGGCCCGGCCAGTTGGATTTAGAAGAACTAGCCGCCCAATCCAAATATTATCCCTTCTCTTGTATAACATTTACTCTTATCCTAGTTTGTCAGACGTAGCATCGAGCACCTACGATGACGCGGCAGCTCTGCGTTAATAGGGCACGAACCCCCAGACCGCGTTTCTTCTAGGGTTCTCATCCGCACCAGAATGCGAATGGGGCCAGTATTCTGTGCTGAATTGGGCCAAATAGCCCCCCCTATGCGATCGAGCCCGGGTGAAGGTTACGACAACGTTTAAACTGGCTGGTTATATATAACCGAATATGTAGGCCGCGACTCTACCAACGAGCAACGTAATTGGCGCCATGTAAATATGATCCCATCAGCGACAGTTTCTTCGATTATCATTGGGTACCGACTTTTTCGGATGTTCCTAGATCGCCTCATTACCTCGGGTTAGTTATATCCGCTTAAATGATAGATTTTAGGGGTTCACATTCCTTAGATACCCTTGCCTGATATCAACTATTGCCACTCACACGTGCGGCATCCTCTGCCTGGTTGTTACATTCCAACTCTGCCAATTCACAGTGGGCCCATAGCTCCGGTCGCTTTGGCCATAACGGCGCGGCTACATATATTGCGTGCAGGTGCCTGGAGCTGGTATGTGAAGCTCTGGATTCTTCGCCGCCGGAAGCTAGCTCGATTCATCTGGATGCAATGCTATTTTTGAATTGGTAGGCAAAACAAGCTTCGTAGATTCTGTACTGTCAAGAGCCAGATCTTTTGCCAAACTACTAAAAATAATAACCAAATGAAATTGGCTTCTGTGCCTTATGTAGCCGAAGGGACAGCGGAATATACTTAACGAACAACTATTTATGAGTTTGCTTTCTATCCCTATCCACGTATAAATTAGTTCTCGTCGAGGTATATGGCTAGGATATAAGCATTTTGGGCGCAACTAGTATAAAAGTCTTATGACCCAATACTCTCGTTACATGTATCCGACAGAACACGTCGACGCTGAGTTGCTCTAATATTCTGGGAAAACTCAAAGACGTGGTGGCCTTCGCTTATGCCCTGCATTGACTTGATGACTACTACCATAAGCATCGGACTGACTGCCAATCTAGACAAGGAACCTCACCGAATATACAAACTGTAGCTTGACTGCGTCTAATGTACCAGCTGAGTCTTTTACTATTATCACATCGTCCAATGATGGTGTCGTCCCCACTAGATACCAGATTCGGCCCTCGGATGGTCCCAACATAACGTTACGATATCCAACGCACTCTTCTCTTTCAATGGATGCACATTCCGAATCTTTATCTAAGATAAGATTTTAGTTTAATGTCGATGCATGTTATTATGCCGGAAACTAACCTGATATGACAACTGTACGAGGGTCTTCATTATACATAATCCTGCCAAGAGGTCTTGTACCTGGGAGTAAGGCCTTGGCCACTCATTTTAGTATTAGTCGGGCTTTCCGAATAGGGGTGCATAACGCCATGCTCATGAACTGCAGAACCCCTACATTAGTACCTGTATTGCTTTTTCCCCGTCTCTTGGCTTCTCCTGTCTAGAGCTCTTAAAGCATGCCAAATCATCAAAGGACCCTTCACGTCTTTACAAATGCAAAATATCAGGTTTTAAGGATAGACTCAACCATTCGAAACCCATCAAACGAGAAAGCGCTTATGGATAATATGGCAATGTGCAAATAACGAAAATAATCAGGGGTGGCCCAATACCCAAGCAACAATTTCGGTGTTATCGAAGGAAACTCTAGCCCTAGACTGGACTAACCCCCTACCATTAACCCTTCACCGACAAACATCGATTATAACGTCCTACAAATGGTCGGTTTTAATTTGTCTATGAAGTTATATGACAATATAATTACCAAGGCAAAACGCAGACGTGAAGCCCTAGACGGCTTATAGGCGAATCTTAATTATATCTTGAATACGTACCATAGGCATTGACTACTCTATAACACGCCAACTAACAAATATACATAGCCTTTGTAACTCCCTATATGATGACTAGTCTATTATTATAGCTTTCCCGAATCTACAATATAACCTACATTCAATGCGAGATGTTTACAAGGTCTTCGTTCTATTTCGCGCAACCGAAGCGTACTTCGTCTTAAGAGTATCATTTGGAGCTGCTGTAAACAAATTTGAAGATATTATCGAAAGGGGTTAACTAGTGGGGCTGGGAATTTCTTAACACAACTGAATATACGCATACATACAATAGACTATAAGTAACACTCACTCGAGAACATATCACCACAACTCCAACTTAAACTAAATCAATGATGAACGCGAGGTTAAATTCAATGAAATTAATGATGGATTCTGCATTGACTTTCCGAAGTAGCTACTTAGCCGGCGCTCGGTATGTTAGGAAGAGTCGTAGAACCTCCACTGAGAGAACCGGGGGAACTACACAAAGCAGCTGAAATAGCCGGCCACGTCTCCAATCCGACGAGTCCATCCCCGTGGCCCTAGTCTCCATACTCATGGTTCGGCGCACGGATATCCGTCGGCCACCACACCTTCGTATACCCCGACGGCGCAGCGCCGTCCTTCCTCACAACCACGTAGTTCTGGATCATGGTGTAGAGCGAATGGTTGGGGTACACCCCCGGCAGGGGGTAATACCTGTCCAAGGCTTTGAAGATGTCGTTGCTGACCTTCTCGTCTGCGGACTCGTCCTCCTGCGCGTCGCGGGGATAGTCCTCGCTCAGAATTACTACGAGGTAGAGCACCGAGGCCGGCCCGACTTTGCCGGGGAAGTACTCGATGTCGACGACAGGCGCGATGCTGCTCTGTAGGTAGGAGGTGACGAATTTCCGGTTCGTTCGGAAGTATAACTCTACGTCGTCCCATTCGAGGAATTCTAGATCGAGCATCGCGGCGGTTGGTTGGTCGGCTGGTTCTTTGGGTGTGGGTTAATGCTAGGTCTTGTATGGCGAGCTTCGAGGCTGAGAGAAAACTGTTGGTGTTGCCTGGGATGTTCCTGGAGGTGAGAATTTACCTGGCTGCTATGCTTTTATGGTAAACCGGTTGTCGTTACCTACTTAGTGCCTATGTTTGCAAGATACTATTTACTATGGCTGCAAGGCGTGAGTAAATGGATCGACGTGTTAGTTAAAGCAATAAACCAAAAGACTCTGAGCTTAAGATCATGTAATGATATTGTTGACTATTAAGTGAATCTCTAGTTGGGGTTTTAACGTGTGCTATCCAATAGTTATGTGGTCTTGTGACGGGTAGAAACTGTGTCTTGATGTCCGAGAGTCACTCTCTATACGCAAAGATAGGTAGGTATTCACAACTGTATTACAGCCACCTGGTAAACTTTACCTAGCTAGTTAATAGGCAAATATTGTAATTACCACGAGACTCGAATTTATAACCCAATCCGCAACTTATATGTAGATGTATACAATATATTTGGGGGTCTGCGCCTTTGTATTATTAGTAAACAACGTGGGGAGGAAGCCTATCAACTTGGTGATATCTTATTTTTAGAATTTAGCGCGTATCGAAGCTCTATAAGAGAAAAAAAATTTTTACTATAAGTCAACTTCTTTAGTATTTGAACAAAGAACTTGTCCAGCTTTGAGAGACCGAAACGTTAGGAAACGACGCTAAACTGGTCCTTTGTTAGATATACTTATCCTATATGAAGTCATATAATGCTATCGTATCATTTAGATACGGCTGAAGCTGGAATTATGCTACTAGCCCTGAGAGGTCCACTAGTTATGTTGTGACAACTTTTATTGGTGATGCCTATCACAGTGGGTTGCAGGAAGGATGCTTGCGGGGTCGTCCTATTGGACGCTGTAATAAGAAGACTAAATATTGTTTACTTAACCTCGTAGGGCACGCGTGTTTACTATAGAAATCTATAGCACTTTCATGAAAGGTACCAACCTACCTAATGTGATGCTTTGAAATTTATAATATTAAGTATTGTATTTATATCATTATCAAACGCAATGGAGATGTCCGAGGAGCTCTTCGTTACCTTGCCGAACGGCTGTAAGATCTGCTACAAGACTTCAGGCAACCCGTCGGATCCGGCTATACTTATTCTCTCCGGGTTTGGAATGTCCATGACACAGACATCTGAGAAGTTCGTCCGGTTACTTAACCCGCCAGACCATCCTCACTTCATCGTTCAGTTCGACTATCGGGACACTGGTCGTTCATCCTCGTTCCCCGAGCCACCCTACGGAGAGCGCGTGTACACATTCGACGACATCGTAGACGACATCGTCGGGCTTATAAATCACCTAGGGCTCAAGCGTGTACACGTCACAGGAACGAGTATGGGTGGACCAGTCTCCTGGCTAACAGCTGCTCGGCTACCCGACACCGTCGAGAGTCTAGCTCTCATCTTCACAAGCCCCGTAGGGCGCATTCAAGATGAAGCAGACAATTTGCCCCCGCTAAAAATGGAGGGTCATTACATACTCGCCGACGCGTTCGACCCGCCTGCGGATCGCGACGACCACGAGGGCTGGATCAAAACATATACGACGATGTCCCTCGCTATGGCGACGAAGCCGCCTACCGACGAGGAGAGGGCCGATGCGAGACGCATGGCTGAGGTTACGTATCACCGGGAGCGGGAGAGCGGGACGATGTGGACTAAGACGAACCACTCCGACGCGGCGGGCGTGAGATGGCCTAGGGAGACACTCAAGCTTGTCAAATGCCCGACCGTAGTTATCCATGGGGCTAAGGACCAGCTGTTTTCGGTAGACCATGCGAAAGCTCTGAGGGACGGCGTGGAGGGGGCGACGTTGGTCGTTATTGATGACTGCGGACACGAGTTGCCCGATCGGGCTATGAAGCCCGTGGCCGATGCGATCCTGGCGAACGTGAAGAAAGGAGAGCAGATAAAGACGGCGGGGATATGATAAGACCTATAGAAAATTTGGATAGGCATCTTTATGAGCATTGTTATAGCTGCTCAAGTTATCCATCGTGCATGGCTTCCCCCTCGAAAATGGACTCTGGAATAAATAGTCGGTATAGGAAAATTAGAAAAGAAAAATAGTTCAAAAGGAAGGTGGACGACCTGTCGAATAAAAGAACATAGTCTCTACGGTCACACATGTCTCTCGTGGTGGATATTTTATGAGGAAATGATATAATATTATTGCGGAGGCTAGGCGATCCTATGAAAGAAAACTCCTCAGGAGGTATGTTCTAAGGAAGGTAAGGGGGATCTGATAAAGGTCGGAGAAAGGGGTCCTGAGGAATATATATATATATTGGCTTTGGGCTAAGCCCGAGTTACTCTTTGCCCTTCCCCTAACCTTCCATACTGTCCATCTCCTTGGTATAAACCTCTCGTATCCTATTCTCTCCCTTGTAGACCTTTATCTAGGCATAGTCTGGAAGGTTTTGTGGCCAGGTGCTGTCAGTTGATATATCCCCGCCATATTCACTGCTTGGACTAGGGACTCCCCGGGCCAAAGTATTTTGGTGTATTTCCAAGATTCATCATACTCCCTCTCCACGATGGCCATTGAAAACAGATCCTCTAACGCGCAAATACAGCCGTCTTCACAGGGGATTTCCAAGCTTACGAACAACCCTTCGATATCCCCATGGATACGCCGGAAGTGGCGAGGATCAAATCCGTTGGCAAGGACAACGACGAGATATGCTATTCCATCGTAGACGAAACATCGGACGTCTCTGACGGGATCAATTTGGCGTAAATGGTTTTTGATCTCTTTCTTGTGCTTGTCGAAGCACTGCTTGGCTGCAGCCGACATTTTGAGATGTACTGCTGGTCGAAGATGTTATTTATAGAATTAAATGGTATTGCGTTAACAGGTGGTGGGAGGTCGGAAGGGTAGTGGTTAGGAGTATGGAGAGAAGTAGCAGAGAAAGGGAAACCAACAGCCCTTATATATGTTTTGGTATGGATTATCCAAACTTGGGGCTTGGGTGAATTCGTAGCTGGATCTGATTCATACAGAGTCTGCAAAGTGACGAATTGAAGTGATTCTGCAGAGCAAAGAAAATCAGTATCACACCAGCTGCTGATTCAACGACTGTCATCTCCATCTTAATCGGGTTGGTTATTCTATTGGTACGTGTCGTAAGACCACCTGCGCGACCTCATAGAGTCGGAAAAAAAGCGGAATAGAGTGATTCCTGGGAGGTCTTGAGTAGTATACGTATGTTGCAGTATCAATAACTCTTATTTTCTTGGCTGTAAGGCATCTTTTAATGCTTTTGCGAGTATCTACTCGAAATGGATTCAACCCCGTGTATCGCGACTTGCAGTTCATGGGGATTTAGAAGCAGCACGGCGTCCATTCCAATATCACTAGAACTATTTGCTTGAAAGTTTTACGTCCCCAAAGTCCTCCACGAACGTATCGCGGGGTTTAAATACCAGGTACGGCCCATCGTGAGTCGACGTAAAAATATCATATAGGCGAAATTCGCCTTGTTGGCCCGCCCCAACCTGGCCAAGTTCACCGGGTGCAGTCTCAAAATCGTAATACCGGAGAGTCTTAGCAAGAGCCAGGCTTAGCTCCAAGTATGCCATGGGCTTCCCAGCGCATCCGCGAGGGCCGACAGAGAAAGGGGCGAAAGCGTCGCTAATTGCTTTCTTGGCTGCTATTCCTTCCTCAGAATCGGAGATACTTAACCAGCGATCTGGGTCGTATTTGAAAGGGTTGGGAAAGTATTTCTGTTTGATCGAGGTTGTCAACATTCAAGAGGTTCGAGATTCTAAATTTTATGAATACCATAGGGTATGTGCTAACCTCGTTATGATGAAGGGAGTATGTATTGACGCCGACTACCGTGCCCTTAGGTATCACGTGGCCGTCGACTATAAAAGGTCCATTGCCCTCTTCCTCTGGTGCTAGATGCCTCCAAAGCGTCCCTGGCGACGGTGGCGACATTCTCAGGGACTCGTTAATGCAAGCCCGAAGGTATTGGCAGCTTGCTAGTGTCTTCGCACAAATTTCATTCCCACTCGGGAATGTGGTTCGGATTTCATTAGCGAGCTTCGAGTAGCACTCTGGGTTCCGTGATAAATAGAAAAGTGTAGCACTAAGGGCCGTGGCGGATGTATCGCCTCCTGGGTGTTTGTATATTAGTGAAATGTGTCAAATAGGGGCGTTGGATACGAACCGGCTATGATGAAAAAGAACGCTTCATACCAAAGGTCGCCGAGGCGGAGACCCTCGTCATCTTTGGCATTGATCGCATCTGCGACGTAAGAGTATAGATCGCGATGTGCGTGCACATCAGTAGCCATGCGACTACGAATCATTGTTTCTATAAGACGTGCGGTTTTCTCTCGCCCCTGACGAAAGAGTAGATTGATATAATTCTGGAGCTTATAATGTGGGATCATGGGAACTTGCATGTACACGTTCATACGATGATTTGCTTGGGTGAGCTGCTTGACGAGAAATTGGTTCTCTTCGTTGGTTTGAAGTCGCAAGGGATATCCAAAGGAGAGTAGCCCGATGATGTCAAAGCTTAGGTAGCTACAACGCTCCTTCACGTCAATGGGCTGTTGACCGCCGGTAGAAGCTAGGTGCTGGATGAATATATCGACTTGTTCTACCATTAAGGGCTCGAAAGCCCTCATGGAAGCATTTGCAGTCGCCCGTTCAACAAGCTTCCGTTTACGGCGATGCATACTCCTATCTAACGAATTCCAAATGCTATGGGCGCCCGCCTTCATTTGTGTGGCCAGATAAAGAGGCGGTTTCGTGACTCTATCATTTTGGTAAATGTCTTCTTGCGTTAGTAACTTCTCATGGCATTCCTCTTCAACTTGAAGCTACCTCGTAAAGCAGTGGCAGAATTGAACACAAGCTTGTTGGGCCCTATGCGGACAACAGGACCTATGGTGAGTCAAAGTTAATGGTCCGTCTAGGAGAATAATAAGTAGAAACTTGGCGAAAACTGGCTGACCGTATCTCTGATGTGTTTTCCATATCTGTATGTGAAGGTTTTGTTTGATCGCGAAGAATGCAGCATAGCCATTGGTGAATTTGGCAAACAGAGGCCCTGGATGGTTCCGCAGCGGATGTAGGAGCACTTGGTAACCCAGAATAAGAGCAATCTTGGGGAAATAGTTAACGAGTATTATTTCTTAAGAATATCTTCGTAGGCTACATACTATAGACACAACGCCGTAAACGACGTGTACCGCGGCTCCGGATAAGGAACTTGGGGCAATCATGCCGGGCAACATATCATTCAACCTTGGGGTAGAAACCAAGTGATCGAGCCGCAGGTTTTAGGAATATGATTAGACGACCCGAGGAACGTTGAGATGATATTTGAACAGTTGGGCATTATCGCCAGTAAGTCTCAGGAGTGGAGGATGGTTGATATCTTGGGTAACACGTGTTGATTCATAACCCTATCAAGGCGTTGTTTCTCCACCATTCAGAAATCGTTTCAATGAGACATCCTAATATGGTATAGTCTGTCTGCTTCGCCGTATCAGTGTTCAGATAGAAAACGTGGCGTCGTTCATGTTGCAAATATAGGATGAAAAAGTGGTAGGCTGTGCTGAAAAACAGCTTAGCATTTCGTGCTATCGAAGACGAGTTCGGATGGTCTCATTATCATACACAGGCATCTTGGATAATATCCAAGTGCAGCATTAAGGCTTTCTTCAATTCACTTAATCCCTTACAAGCTTCCCTTCACCTTGCCTTCGGCCTCTTGAGCCGCACCCCGCGCTTTGCCTTTTAATTCTTCAGCTTCACCCTTTACTTGACCACGGATCTCCTCCGCTGTGCCTTTGACCTTGCCTGTGTCGGCTTCGCCCTTGACTTTTGATGCGAGGTTTGCTGTTTAGGAAGCATCAGTTAGTAAAGTATACCTAAATAAGGCCGTACACTTAGGATACTTACCTCCTGCATTGATACCGTCAACTAATTTGTCCGAGACCTTACGATCTACAGTTTTTAATGTGTCCTTAGCAGTTTCAGTGACTGTTTTTTGGGCTGCGATGCTTGTGCTGAAATGTCGCGGGGCGGGGATGACAGCGACTCTGGAAGTGGTGGCCAGACGGCGAGCAGTGACTTCGAGGAACGACATAATGATTTATGGCTTAGGTAGTTCTGGTGTTGATTCGATATTGGATTACTGAAAATAAGAGTTTGAAAATAAGAGTTTGGAAGTATTGGAAGAGTAATAGATTTTTTGATTGATGTATGAATTGAAATGAATCAAAAGGTCAAATAGAAATAGATATAATAAACGTAGAACAGAAACAAAAAAAAAAGACTTATAAGAGGGAATTGGTAAATATGATAGTTGGTGATGTCATAATTATGTCTATGGTCAATAATTCCCGACCGATTAGCCCAAACAGACTTCCGTAAGAGGAAATAGCGCGGGGTCTTAGGCGTTGTGCGACCTCGCGCACCGTAGTATCTTTGTGCCCCCGAGGTAAAATTCAGTGGGGAGTGACGTCTTGGACGGCCTTGTTTTTTTTTCTTATATTATCTTCATTGGTTTTTATGTACTACTTGCAAAATGACGCCATCGTACATTGAGGCTCTTTACCCGTTTGTGATTATTATATTACCTACCTACCTAGGTACATTTGTAACTGTATAATACATAATTAATACCTAGGTACACTCCACCTATGACAACAAACAACAAAATTGATAATTTGAAAAGACGTAAGAAATAACACTTTGGAAATACTACAGTAACTATGCGATGTTTATTTCTTTCTGAGGTACCTACCTTGGCACCTACATATCCCTAGTTGAGACCTGATGGTAGCCTCTAAGTGGGTTGCTGCTCTATTGTACTCTCATAAAGCTGTATTGTGCTTCATGTGGCCCTGTCTAAGAACATGTTCAATACTTATAATAGCATGAATATTGTTATATTTAAACAAAATAATCTCTTACCCCGGAATTCAATCCCATTGTTCGTCCTTTGTTACGATATGTGGTTATCACGAATAGCTATTCCATTCGAATGCACTTTATAATCCACGGGCTTGGGGTGCTCTACGTAGATGGCCGTGGTTATCTGTATTTCATTTTATCGAGAAGAAGGATTACGAATCTTGACGTAGTGACATTCTAGATAATCGCCATGGACCCAGATGATGGTCAACCCCGAAACTACTTCGAACGGGTTCAACTACTAAATTATAAGTTTTATTGGTATCGAAAGCATGGCAGTAATATATCGTGGGATAAAGAGTACATAAAGAAATGCCGAGACTACTGGACACAAGTGCCCTTGCCTACGTCTGCTATTTCAGAAATCTTCGGTCAAGACCACTCACCATGGGTACCACATCGATATTACAACCCTGCGGCAGTAGAACCCCAAAGGCCAAATATAGAGAACCCAGTACACGACAAAAACGAGAAGGCTAATAGGGCGAGAGATAGGCTAGTGGGTGTCAAGAATTACTTTAATCACCCCTTGTTTCGTTACCAGAAGCTCTTAGGCTACGGAGGACGTGAGTAAACCCCTGAGAACCGAGACTTGGGTCTGGTTCATCCCACACCTTACAAGTTGAACGACTGCTAACATAAATCGTGATTCTAGTGGGACTGGCCCTTCACTATAGGTACGAAGGTATAGATCGTCGCAAAGACGTTGCCATGAAGCTCTCCCTCAAGTCATGGGAATCGGGCGATTTACGGAAGGAAGAGATGGCTATGGCAGTAAGTTAGACCACTATGAGTTTCTGGATGGATATTTGCTCACAGTGTATACAGAGAATGTCGGGAGCTGCGCATGCGGTCCAGCTGGTGGAAAACAAGGACGTCGGCATGACGGATCATGGGCCATTTAGCCTGAGACCAGAAGTAGATGATTCTTCCAGCTCCGACTCTTCTAGCGGCGACGAAAGCATCGATCACCCCATGCACTCCCCTAGATTTTCTCGGTATCTCAGGGACCCAGCTGAAGTCCAGGCGAAAATTGACAGGATTCAACAACGGTACAATACGTGGTATATGCGCAACTATCGAGCGCCGGAGAGGAAAGACTTCATCCTTCTTGAGTATATTGAGGGCGGTGACCTTCGAATGCTAATCAACAGAATATCGGCGGCAAAAGGTCCTGGAGACGTTGCACATATTCCGAATAGAATATTGGTATGTACTTATCATTGAGTCTTCCTCCCTTCTAGCTTAACCTCCCCCGAGATTCTTTTTTTCCTTCGAAGTAATTACTAACACTCGTAATTATAGTGGTCATTATGGCTTTGCTGTAAGTTAATATATCCTTCATGTACCCAATGCTTTTAATATCTAACTAGTCTAGTGGTACGGGCCTGTGTAGGGATGAAATACCCTCCACGTAAATTCCACCCCGAGCGACGTTGGAGGCACGACCTGAATGAGGATGTGCCTCCGCCTCACAAAAGGTTTAGAGCGAAAAACATGGTCCATTTTGATATCGACCCAACTAATAGTAAGTACTCCCTCCCTAGAGTTTCCGAGTAGTTAGCTTACGATACTATAGTTCTCATTGGGAATGTTGAACGGCCGGAAGGATATGAAAACGAACCTGAAGCGCCGTCTGCACTGGGCGTACCAGATTACTTTCACGCGTCCCGAAGGGCGCCTGCTAACAGACCGGCGCCTTCCTTCTCGAGCATTTTAGGGAATATGAATGCGAACAGAAATCGCCCAGGGAACGCTGGCTCGCAGCAAGGCGGGCCTTCTCAAAGTGCACCCGGCAAGCGAAAATATGATGTTTACTACAATGATAGGGTACCGGGCGAGCACATTCTTATGCCGAAACTAAAGGTATGTAGCCACCCCTGGAATGACTAGGTAGATGATTGCTAACATCTTACGATTGACAGCTTGGAGACTTTGGGTTGGCGGAGGAAATCAAGCCCTATAAACGAAAGTTCGTAACACCCTATGAACTTGAATTGGGAATAATGCTAACAGAGGATATAGTATGTATTATCTGTCGAGGCGAACTGTTGGCAAAGGTACATATCTTGCACCTGTAAGTTTCTCCTCCCTATCCCCTTAAACCCCATTATCCTTTAGAGTTCATGGGCTAAGTCGAATACTATTATAGGAACAATTTGCGCCAGAGTGGGAAAGAATTCCTGGTAATCCGGACGGAGCGGAGGCGGGACACGATCCGATAGCAGGGAGTTACGGCAGCGCGACGAACGTATGGGGTATTGCATTGGTAAGTAACCTGGCCTCACCCATCTTTTACACGCAAGTAGTTTTCCTTCTTGATCCAACTAACTGTTTTTTTTTCTCTCTAGACGATGTGGATTATCATAACGCAACAAAACCCACCCAAGCCACTTCAACCTCAAATACCACCCGGAATCATTATCCCAGGTGGGAGGAACGCGCCTAATATTGACGATATCATTAGATCAGTAAACCCCAACGCGCCAATATCCTACTGTCCGTTGTTGATGGACGGGAACTTTAGCCACGTTGACGTAGACCTCAGGAAAGCGATATATCAATGCATGTACCACCAGCCGAATTTACGCCCGACGGTTGAGGAGCTTCTGGCACAAGCGCGGCAAGGGGCTCAGAGAGAATTCCCCGGCGAGACCGACGACATCGTCAGGGTCTGGGTTGAGAGATTCATGTTCAATGCACCGACTTAGGTACCTGGCTAAGCGTACAGTAGCTGAAGAGAATACATAATGGGATTTGGGGTGGACATGGAGTTGAGAGAAGGTTGTATAAGTCGTGTGCCTAATTATATAAATATATCCTCATATGATTTAATGATCGCCGGCCGTGCTAGAGAATCGTAGCGATGAACACCTACCTGTCAGCAGCCTGGTGTCGATCGCTGATGTCGATCTCATCAGTGGATGAGACTTGGCTTAATGTGGTATTCCGGGGTTTGAAGTGCATTGAATGAAGTATGAGTTGAGATAAGAATAACGGTCGGGATTGTCCAATATACGCGGGTTTACAATGACAATACCTAAGATAACGTATCCAATGCCCTAGTTATATGGATGAGGCTGAATATTCTGGCGTAGTATTTCCTAACTAAGCTGACGGCTGACGTTTACGCATGTGATGGATATCGCAGCATGACGTATTGAAACTAGAAGAATACCCTCGAATAAAAAGGATAGTGCAATATGAAAGCTTGCACGATATCTGGTATTCTGCACAGCTCGTCTATAAGTTATACTGAAGACCATGAGGATGTATTATTTGAAAGGGGCCTTAGAAAGGGAGCATGCAGCGAGAGTGATATCATTGCTGAGTTTTATTTAGCAAGATCTTAAAGATAGAACAGATCTTCTTTGCTTCTCGCACGCGTGCATAAGTGTCTGTGCGTAGGGGATGGGATGGATGGGGGCGAACCCATGTTCCTAAAAAGCGCGGGGGTCCCAATCGGATGGGATGTGTAGCTCAATCCTTTTCTCTTCCTAATGACACCTTTTGACGTCTACCAGTAAAATCATTAAAGTAAATGTCAATAAATCTTAGTAGATTGAACCTCTAAGCTATAGGATGTGAGTAGAAGAGGAATACGGAATCAAGTTTTGAGCAGAAAGCTAAGTGCCTGTTTGCTAATGGCTTGGTGGGAATATCTCGACCCCTCCATTCTCCTTATACCAAACGTGGCTCAGGTACGCCTTTGCATGACGTTGCGGTATCACGAAGACGCCAAATCAGCCTAGCCACTTTAATGACCGTCTGGTGTTGTTTGCTTTTGATGAATTCGTCAGCCAGCACTCTACTCACTGCAAGATGTCTGTAGGAGTTCGGTCAGGACTCGTCAACTTATCAATAAGTCCGCCCGTGTCTTCTAACATGGCGCTCTGTCAAGCCTAGGTGATTCCGAATAAGGAGGCTAGGTCGACGGGATGGGCTGACAGCTGCTGATGCAAGGCACTCAGCTAGCAGCGGGAACGATCTACAATGTGCCGATCGTAGCAGGGAATGCAATCCCAGGAGGATTATGCAGAAGCCATCTGCATGACTAAGTACGAAATCTGGATGGCAAGACTATTCGGATGCTTTCTGACAGCATTGCACTTTCTTCCTCTTTGTATGCTGAGTATGTTGAAATTATTAGGACGATTTACAGCTCATCTTTAGAAGTTTGGTATGAAGTTCGTTTATTTAAAGGTCATCCATCTTCCTCAAAAAAATGATATTTCGTTCGACTGTAACACCATAGCAACTTCGGGCGAACCCCATTGAACCAACCTCACCTCCTTACTCTCAGGTTATCAACTATTACAATAAGTAAAAATGAAAACCTCCACATCCTTAGTCTCTATCATCGTAGGCGTCTGCTTAGCAGGTGTCCAGGCTGAACTGCCTTACAATATACCAGAGTGGCGTATGCGATCCCAAGTCATTCATCTAATTTGATAAATAGATGCTAATAGGAACTGTGCAGGGAGAGAAGCCAGTCCCCCTATCGTTCTGCCAGAGCACTCGACATGGCAATATCACCATCAACCTACTGGGGAACCGTACCCCCCTCATCCGACTAGCGTTCACCTACCCGGCCATCACAGGCCACACCCGACGAGTTATCCTCAACCAACCGGAACTGCCAACCCTCGCCAGCCTTGCAAAACTGTTGCTGATTGCGCACACCTTGCCTGCACGCAGCAGATGCCTCAGAGAGAGCCCAAGTGTGTCCAGGGCCGGGTTGCAAAGTAAGGCTCTCCAGTAGTAGCTCCTTTTACTTGACGTCACATGGGAACTAACTCCTCCTAATCAGATTCTGTGCGTGCACGATTCCAAGACAGGAATAAGCTAGATTAACCAAGAATATGGTTGGGTCACGGGGGGTTCCTTAGAGTTGCTAGTTTCTTAAGTCTTGCTGGTTGGGCGTTATGTACCTAGGTAGTTATATCTTACTTGTTATCTTGTTGTCTGTCATCATAGGAAATCGAGTGTATTAAAGTTTTCTTAAACCCGTAGTTCTCTCTGGTCTCGTTGTTATGCCGCCGGAAAGGGTTCTTTCATAGTTGAATTGGCTTATACCTCCTTTCTCTTGATCGAATAGGTGTATCAATGAAGCGTTTGTATTGATCTGCCCGCGTACCTGTTTTAACAATGGCGCCTTAACAAGCGAAATAGGGTAAATATTCATGACATCGTATCTTGTTAGGTTAACTATACGGCCTAGCTCTTAGAGTTATATTAGATGACGGAAGGTTACGCCGCCTTAGATAATTCGTCAGGAAGAGTTTCGTTACCTCGGTCGCGCTTAAGGGGCAGTTAATTTGGAATCATCCCCTTGCGTCTAGACGCTTGGTCCAATATATTTTCGCGCTTCACATGGATCAATATATTAAGCGCGCTCCTGAGCGACGTGCTCTTAGATACCTAGTCATGTAGAAATCTCGTCCAAGGTAGATATACATTTCGGTAGCGATTTCATGTGACAAGTTTAACGGCCGTCTGCATCAATCTATCTTCAATAATATGCGAAGGACCGAATTTATACGATATCTCTCGAATGAGATGCTTGGATTCCCAAATAAGCCAATGATATCGAGAAAGCTTGTCGGCCATAAATGAGTCACCCTTTACTCATATTGAATTTAAAAGCTCTATCTGTGTTGGCATTGAACGCTTAAGCATCCCTTCCCTTCCCCCCTCCCTTTTTTTTTCTTCTTTTACTCTGAATGCTTATCTTATTATCGGCGCCTCCGTTTGAAATACTTGCGTCATGAAATCTCGAGGAAGTTCTTGAAAGTGGACTAGATAGTCTCAATTACTTTGATTTCTCCGAAAAGAGTTACCCTCTCCATAGTACATAAGACTCGTATAAAGAGAAGACAACCAGGTACGCATATATCTCAGCCAAGATTATTTAATGCAGAGACTTTCGACCCTTGGTTTATATCCTAGGATATTTTCTAATATGGTCCTCTTGATTGGTGCGGCCATTTCTGAACCCCATGGGGTTCTGGAGGCTATAACCAACTGAACCTACCCTACGCCGGTTAATATCAATCTTGACATATTCGGAAATATTGGGGACAGTATACTGGACCTATACACGGCAGTTGGAAACATTGCTGAGCTCCCTTCAAGTTGCCACCATCCGTTCCCCCTTTTGACAAAGTAGTACTGAACTAGCGACTGGCCAATTGCGTCGTGACCAAAATATAGAATGTAACTAAAGCCTAAGCCTCATGGTTTATTACCTTATGTAATATTCTTGGTCCTATTATTATTCACTATGCTGGGGTAGCTAACCGGGCCATCTTGCAGGAGTGCGGTCCTAATAATGGATAAAAACACTGAGCCTGCCGCGACCCTCTTGTCTTACAGACCCCGTCTACGGCTACTACTCTTATTCATACGACGATCGCCGGACCACCAACCTAAAGTGAAGCGAGCAAAATGCAATTGACTTCGCTCGCCGCGCTGGCGTTAGTCGCGCCAGCAAGCGCGCTAATTCGCTTTTCATGCTCCCAGCTCGTGGTTGACCGCATCGACCCGTTGGTGAATCCAGGCGTGGCACCCTCGCCGCATCTACACCAGATCATCGGTGGCGTAAGTCGTAGCCGGCCTAGCTAGACACGTAGATATAAAGCTAATCCACGTAGAACTCACTTAATGTGACCATGGACCCTGCTAAAGACATGCCCGGCGAGTCCACTTGCACGACCTGTCAGTTCACCGAGGACACTTCGAACTATTGGACCGCCGTGCTTTTCTTCCGAGCCCGTAACGGCACCTTTAAGCGCGTGCCTATCCGACCAAACGTTGGCTTCGACGGTGCTGAGGGTGGTATGACCGTCTACTATATGCAGAACGGCTTATCCGACTACCAGCAACGATCTAAGGTCACAGCCTTCAAGCCTGTAAGACGCCTCCTTGCCCTCGATAGGATATCGGGACGAGTAGGGCTCAATAATTTTAGGGATTCCGTATGCTTGTCGGCGACGCGATGGCCCGAACTGCCGAGGAAGCCACCAAATACAAGCAAGTCACCTATACTTGTCTGCAGGACATGACTACTCGCTTCCCCGAGACCAAGAACCTTCCCAACAAGCCATGCCCGGCGGGTATAATGGCAAATATTCGTTTCCCGACGTGAGTTGACCACGCATATGCGTACTAAACTTGTAGGCTGGCCGCGCTAACATGGAGTAGTTGCTGGGACGGAAAGAATCTCGACACCGTGGACCACATGAGCCACATGGCGTACCCAGCTAGCGGCACGTTCGATTCGCAAGGCCCGTGCCCTGACAGTCACCCCGTCCCCGTTCCCCAGCTCATGTATGAGACTATCTGGGATACTCGCCAGTAAGTATCGCTTCTTATGCCAGTTATGTTCCACCTGTTAACCATAACCACCGCGAAGATTTAACGACCCCAAGGAATGGCCCGAGGACGGATCCCAACCTTTTGTCTGGAGCATGGGTGACCAGTAAGTAGTAGTAGTAGTAGTAGTAGTAGTAGTCCACATCCGGACAATAATCGAGGGATTAACTGACACCGACATGTAGCACTGGCTACGGCAGCCACGGCGACTATCTCTTCGGCTGGAAAGGCGATGCTCTGCAAAGGACTATGGACACCCCCTGTTACGTCACCTGCCCTACCTTGACCACGCAGTCAATCGCCAACCAGAACAAGTGCAAGGTTAACAGGACGGTCCAAGAGGACATCGATTCTTGTGAGTTTACCTACCTACCTTCCTATCAGAGAGGCCTGGGGAATCTTGGATATTTCGAAGCTGACAAATGTGTCCGTGTCTAGGGTTGACTGAAATCCCCGGAAGCCCCCAAATATCGAAGAAATACTAAGATGAAGTGTGGCGTGGAAGAATATGTATCCCGAGTATCTCGGGGCGGCGTGCATTTATGAGTCCGAAGCCGAGTCGAGACTGAGCGGAGGGTATTCCCGGTAGGCACATGCATCGGCCTAAGGATAAACTCTAGCTTGCGATACTGCTATTCTTAAGTAACCAGATTCCTATTCCACTTGTATCTATGTGGTAATGGGGCAAATAAAATAGAGAAATTTATAATATGGAGTTTGCGATTCGCTGGGAACGATAGTCGGACTGTTTCCCCGTTCCAGGGGGGATACGAGGCGATGTTTTAGGGCTCGCGGGGTATTACATAAATTCAGCTGTTACTGGTCAAAGGTAGAGAGCCAGAAAGCATGGCCCCTTGTTAGTTCACCGTAGAGATGCAATGCACCATCGCGTACGTATTCGTATCGGGACGCGCCAACCATTCTTAGTCTCAGTGATCTTTTATCTGTCCCTTGAGCACGATACATTTTCCTCCTTCATCATGCACATCCACACTTCATTCCTTGGTTCTTGGGTCTGATTCGTGCTGCGTCTTGCATAGATGGCTTGGTACTTAAATCGGATATATAAGCAAAGAGAGAAATGTTACAGACATCGATTGGTTGGTTACCTGTTATTGGCTTAATAAGTTACTACCTTGTAACCACTATACAGCACTTCTGTGTAGAATGGTTGGTAATAATAGGAAAAAAGCAAGGGAGTCTTTATTTATATAACGAGGAACCCGTATAATCTAGGGATTAATAAAGAACCGAGAGTTTCAGAAATCTCTATCCCCTTCTATAAAGTCTATTATTATCGGTTTCTGCAAATAGAAAATCAAATAAGTCGGTGAATATTTTCGTACCTATCTTAGGTCATATACTCATGGCTGGATCTTAACTCTATACACCCGCATTTCAAGCCACTTTGAGATAGCTTTAAGGCACAGCATGGCGAGGGCTGATGTCATGTTACCAATCGTGCGGGGCTTTTACTTCCTGCTCACCGTCGTTGTGCTACGGTTCCTGTACAGAACATACATTGAACGCAGTCGGGTGAGAAGTTTAAAGGCCCAAGGAATCGTAAGTCCAACCAAACCAATTATTAAGCGAAATAGTAGGACTCCGAACTAATAGGTACCTGTTAACCCAAGCCGGTACTACCACATTCGTTATTATTCGGCCATCTTCCCATCTTTGTGGCTTATCATGCAACCCACCCTCCAGATGTTAATATATACGAATTTCATTACTGGCTCGGCGCAAATGTCGAGAAATACTTCCCAGGCCATGATAAACTACCGCCGGTGATCTACTTGGACCTGTGGCCCATGTCGAGGTCCCTTGCGCTTATGTTTGACCCCGTGGCTGCGGCACAGTGCACCCAGATCAAGAGTCTGCCGAAGGACCGTGTCTCCACCGATTATATGCTACCGCTGACCGAGAACCTGGATATCGTCTCTACAGAAGGCGAATTATGGAAGACATGGCGGTCCATGTTTAACCCCGGCTTCAGCCAACGGAACTTGACAGCCCTTCTCCCGGAGCTCATTGAAGAGGCCCAGATATTCGCGAATGGACTTAAAGATCTGGCTGGTAAAGGAGGGGAGTGGGGTCCAGTTTTCCAGCTTGAGAAGAAAACGATAAATCTAACTTTCGACATCATTGTGAGAGCATCAATGTTAGTATAAACATGACTAGTCCTAGTTGTATATTTCTGTGTACTGACACAAGATAGAGATCTGCGATTACATGAGCAGTCAAATCCGTCAAGTAGTCCGTTCAAGGATGCTCTGGTGAACCAAATTGAGCTGATGGGGAAGCTATCAAAGTCCGCAGACGCGTTATATTACATCCGGTTCCTTTGGTATCGAGCGTCTATCGAACGGAACAACAAGGCTATGCGCGATTTCCTACTTCCTCAGATAGAGAGGAGGTTACAATCCGACGTTAATTCTAGCCAAAAGAAAACAATCGTCGACCTTGCGATGAAGTATATCGACAAGGAAAAAGCGGGCGCTTTTAGAGGAACACTCGATCCCGAGTTTATCGACAGGCTCATATCAAATCTGAAAGCGTTTATGTTTGCCGGCCACGATACGACTTCCTCGACGATCTGCTTCATGGTAAAGCTACTGCAAGACAATCCGGATTGCTTAGCGAAGCTACGGGCTGAGCATGATTCCGTTCTGGGGACTGACCCGGAGAAAGCCATGGATGTTTTGATCGCGTCGCCTCATCTCCTGTACTCGCTCCCGTATACTCTGGGCGTCATCAAGGAGACCCTAAGATTGCACCCTCTAGCAGCGACCGTTCGTGACAGCGAAAGTATCCCAGGGTTTTCTGTCACCGTCCCAGGATCGCCGACTAGGTATCCTATGGAGGGCTTTGGACCCTGGGTGGGGACACCCGGAATACAGCGCAATCCTGATTACTGGCCACGACCCAACGAGTTTGTGCCAGAGCGTTGGATGGCCGCCGAGGGTGATCCACTATACGTTGCTACTAAGGAAGCTTGGGTACCGTTTTCTCTAGGACCGAGGAACTGTGTGGGGATGGAACTGGCGATGGTTGAATTAAGACTTGTCTCTGTGCTCATAGCACGCACGTTTGACTTCGAGGAGGCATGGGATGAGTGGGATGAGAAGCAGTGAGTACTCCAACTTTACTACATCACCTTGGAAGTAGTTATGTCTCCGAATACTAACCTAACTCTTTATATCAGGGGTCCCAAAGCAACTCCTACTCATGTTGTAAATGGTGGACGCTTGTACGGTGTAGGGGATGGGCCAGTCCACCCGAAGGATGGCATGCCAGTGCATGTGAGGCTGCGGAACCATGAGCTGCTGTCAGTCTGATGGCGATAGGTTGGCTTGTTGATAGTGTTTATATAGGTACGATGCTCAGTTTCCGGATTTAAGGATCTGGTCCTGATAAATAGTGACTAAACACAGATATATATATCGTAAATTGGAATATTCGCTGGGATTTGTGGCCTACGTTGATGTTCATCCTGGTGAACGATATGGCTTGGAGCTGAAACTTGCCGCTGATCCCAAAATGTGCCTATTCGGAGCCCACCCCCACGAATCAGTGCTGTGAAAGAAATTCATAAGCATCCTGATCGGGTGATAGACTGGCCAAATTCAGGCTCCTGGCAAGATCGATCGTGTTTTTGCAGGTAGATAACCGCTTCAATGATTGCGTAATAATGCGTTTGGATCGAGTCGACCGCATTCCTCTAAACCCATGCAAGAGACGACATTCGGGACCGCGCTGAATGAATGGCGAAAGTTGATTCAAGAGGTCGAACATTATGTGCGTAAAGTTACTATCAATAGTAGGGACCAGTATTAGAAAACTTGATATGGCGTTTTGGCGATCCACCTCTTCGATCGCCGCGCCATCCTAGATACCGGACGCTCAGCGGCTCGGATAATCCTGGGATCAACATGTTTTATCACGTTAATTCGGTATAGCTTAAGATTACTCGAGTTGCAATCGATAATTCCTACTAATTGTTATACTTGATGCGCATGAGACGGAATCCTTCGTGTAAGTGTACTCCAGAAGACGTCAATTCTCTTAGGGTTGGGATGTCATTAACCGTGCGACATCCTACAATATTTTCTTTCTGAAGGATCTTACCTAGAACTTATATTTGTAGGAACCGGTAGAGGACCGTAACTGATACTACAGTAAATCGCCTCCAGGTCATATTAGAAGGTTGATCTAGTTATTGGACCAGATATTTGGCGCATCGAACCTCTTCAAATGACTCCGAATATTGTCATACCGGTTTGACAGATGAATTATCATTGAACTATCAGTTCATGCAGGTACATTTCTTAATCAACGACCTAACCTAACTAAAATTAGAATATCCGAATAATATAATATAGTAGATCAAGAGTCTTTGAGGGTTGCGATTGTCGTAAGCGGCTGACGTTACCATCCTTACAGCGGTATGACGTTAAAAGCCGCCGCGTAACCTTGGCCTGTAGATCTCGCGCACAGGTGCAGATATTGCTATGAATTGCCGGTACACAGCTTGTCTCTTACTGCCTATTTTGGATCTCATGTTCTAAGCTTGTAGTTGTTGTTTCGCGACAAATGTCCAAGTCCAGCCGACGTTTACAAAACATACAAGGTTACCCGTTAGGTAGTTAACCAGTAAATCTTAAGCAGTAAAAAACGGTAGATACAGGTATGTGTACCCAACCAACCTAAACTTTAGGTATGTATTAAGGGTCCTCCTAAATTAGTTGCCAAGCTAGACGACATAGGTGCAGGAAAGCTTATTTTTCTCAACTACCTGCATATGTCAGTCTAGGTAGTACTGTGCATATGTATACAACCCCCCTAACCCCCCTCAACCCCCCATTTTGTGTGTTCTCGTTCCCCCAAACCCCTCACAAACCTCCAACCCTAAATCTCTTCGACCGTTCTAGAAGTGCGATACATATTAGCGTTTTCAGGATTTGGGTATCAATTACTACCTACCATCTCGTCTTCCTTGGTTGGTTTTATCGTATAATGCTGTGGTGGCGGTATCGGCCCATTAAATTTATCTACGATTAGCACATAGTTATCCGAATAAAGAGCTGATCTGTCGTTCAGAGGACGTTATTATACATAAGTACGGAAAGTGTAAAGTGTACAGGGATTAATGTTGAGGTCTCTTGGGTCTCGAAGCTTTAAATAGTAGGTACCCCACATACCACGTCGTCATGTGAAGTTACCTAGTGTATGTATAATGTATACGGTATACACACCGGGTTAGCTTGAGGAAAAGATTTTGCTCATTGAAGAAACGGAACCGCAGGCGCGCCCCCAACTTTTTATAGCCTATTGGACGTCTGAAAACGTTAGGCGTATAGTGCTAAAATACAGGTACCTACTCGCTAAAAGGTTAGCGTAGAGCCTAGAGATAAGCTTGAAATATTTTCCTTTAGCACCAAGATTAGTCCAGGGGTACCAGGGGTAAACAAAAACCTGCTTCCTTTGACTCTAGCCTTTGATGCTCGATACACTACGTAAGATATATGTATTGCTATTTGCTATGAAAGAAGAGGTTGACGCCAAGTTGTCAACCTCTTGCGTGTGATATTTTCTTGTTTACTTCTATGGCCCCCAGCTCAGCATACGTAGCTGACATCCTCGTGTGAAATTGAATGGCTGGAACGATGTTGGATCTGGGCCACATAATCCTGTCGGACCAAATCACGATGTTAACGGGTTCTGAAAAATCCTCCACATACAACGGGAATGGACATAATCCTCAAAATGATCTAACATGATCTAACCATCCTATACAGCAACCCACAGAACTCACTCGGATCTCCAAAAGCGTAAACTAAACGCGTAAATTCTACGCTAAAAGCTGATATGATATTGGTGTAATGTGAAAGTGCAAACATCGCATCTTCGGCGGTCCCAATGGATTGGAACATCTGTCGGGCTTTCATATCAATACCTTGCAAATACCGACATCGATAAGCAGCCATGAATTTTATCAGTTCCGACTGGCTGACTAGAAGAACCGGACTCGTAACCTATGACTAGAAATGGATTTTGATGGGTACAGACGTTAATCGTAGTGGCTGGGTGGCTAAATGCCGCGTTTAGTCTGTGCCTTGACCCACGTTGCGATGCTGTGTATGTACAGCTATCTGGTGTGTCCATATTCAAAGTGATCAACATGGCGATGAAGTCAGTGTGGAAGCCATGATGATCAAAGCAGGGTTGATAAAAGAAGTAATAATATGGTGGCAGTTATCTACACTACTGCATATAGTGTTGCTAAGTAAGGACTCATCGAACATATAAGGGAGTTGGTTCAACCTCAATTTCAATCTAGAGTTATTTCCAACAGTATCAATCCAAAGCCAACAACAACTACCATTCTTACCTATAGTAGCTCTCGTTCATTCACCAAAGCCATACCCGGAAGTCGGTATACGTATCATTCGCCTATCTTACAGATCGAGTTGTACATCAACACGTCAACCATGCGATCATTCGTTACTTTCTTAGCAGTAGCAGCCTCATTGCAAGGCAGCTCAGCGGCCCCATTTGGAAACCTGCAACAATCCCACACAACCTTATCACGCAGCGGATTCCCGCATCCGACCGGTGGTTTCCCGTTTCCTACCGGCTTCCCACATCCTACTGGGGGTCCACAGCGCCCCGATGGTCCCGGTTTATGGGCGAGAGATGAAGACCACCGCTGGCCTGGCCGACCTTATCCGACTGGTCATCACGGAGACGGCCATGCCAGTCCTACCGGCAAATTCCCATGGTACCCTGGTGGGCCGCAGCCCACTCCTCACGTAAAGAGGGAGAACGAAGGACCAGAAGTTGACAACAGGGAGCCATGGGGTTTCCCTCACCCGACTAGCCACCGATTTCCCCACCCGACCGGCGGCTTCCCTCATCCAACGGGACACCCTGGAAGCGGACCCGGTTTATGGGGACGGGACGCGGATCACGCGTTCCCTCCCCCGGGCGGCTTTACTCATTCTAGCGGCCACTACCCGCACCCAACCGGCGGGTTCCCACATCCCACCGGTGAAATCCAAGAGAAGCGAGATGAGGAGCATCCCGTCCCCTCTGGCGTCGCTTGGCCCAGCGGTATCATCAGTCTCATCCGCCCGCACCCTACTCCCAGCGCCCACCCCGGACAGCAACCGGGCGGAGAACCGAAGCGCGAGCGCGAGATCCTACAGGAAATCCCGCGCGTGGTCCGGGATGCGAACTAAAAAAGGGGTATGTGGCGGAACAGGCTAGTTGTTACAGCATAATGAATCCGACCGACTGTACGATACTGTAAGACCAGTAAGGTTAGGTAATGATTAGACGAGGTAATGGGAGGACTTAGAACTTTTGGATCTTTATAGACTGCTTGGTGGGATAGAACGGCTGAATGCCGGATACTGGGTACCTGGGATTGGGTACGTACATGTATGAATAGGCCATGGATGAGCGAGTCAGCAGCAAGATACTTGACAATGAAGATTTCTTATCTGTATAACCATATAAACAGTGTGTTTAAACTATCCAGATATACTTCGACCTAGGACAATCCGTCATGTGACATCTATGATGTAAAGTATATGATCAGAAGTAGTATTTATAGTATTATCTAAATAATAGGGACTATGTTGAGGCCACCGAACTTACTGGAATCACAATGAATCCTCATATACGCTGACTTAAGGCTATCTATGATGACACATAGACTTGACTAAGTGAGATATTTCATTGAGCCTCGACTCATCAAAAGTGGCTCACTACTTACATACCTAACCCAATGATGAGTGGCTCAAATATGTTGCCAACTTCATCGCTGTAATTTAATAAATATTGTCCCTAGTGGAAGCTTACTTCTATATTTAAAGCCAATGGTTTATAAGCCGCGATGGTTACTTAGACTTCGAAGTTATTGTTTCTTATTTGACGGTTCTTAGCTTGAGCTATATGCCAGTTACTCAAGGTTGACTACTCAAAGACTCTTGGGTCCACTTGAAGTATATGAAGGCAATATAGAAAAGCTATAATGAGTTTTCATATATAATACCGTCAATAATCGAGATGAGAATCAAATCTCGATATCGAGCCATTGAAAACTGATTCTCATAACCCATAATCCGTTTCAATAAGTTCTCATATCATATAACTGCATATTCTCGTAAAGCTAACGCTAAGGCATGAGGGTATCATAGCATGATAGCCGCGTAAAAAACAAAGACTATTTGATAAGTCTAACGTCTTATTGGTTTGAACAATGCCTTTGGGCTTCAACAAAGCCTTACCTCCAAACTTCATTTTCCATGACGACCTATAAATATTTTAAGAACATTCTGGCCAGACAAAGAAAAAACCAAAAAAGAGGCAACACTTGATTGAAGCTTTCACTTTATTTGTGCAACGACGTGGTGGTGAATTATTCGACATACCCTCTTGAAGAATGATCCCATTCACACGTCAAAGCGGATGGTTCGGTAGGTCAAAGTCACCTGGTGTGCCCCCCACGCCACGCCAATGTAAAACAACCAAGAGGTATGTAAGACAAATGCCTCACTTGAATCACAATCCATGAGGAATGTGTACATTCAAGATTGAATAGGTTATTTCATTCAATTAAATTCAATTGTTTTAGTTATCTCTACTAAAGAATAGTATTAATACCTAAAGGTTGAGAGTTGAATAATGCGGTGTAAAGTTTTGTTAGGTATTCATTAAAAACTTCCCCTTGCCTTATATTGATGTATTGGATGTCCGATTTTGGTGTTTGACGGAAGCGCCACGATAGTTCTCGGTGAAGGGCCAAGAGCTGGATGTGTGATCTCTGATTTGTACATTCCAATCAATTCGACTTTTTAGTAATATCGGATGCGTACCCTACATAATTCATAATAATACCCAAGTCATGCTTGGAAATTGATTATAATAATAACGTGCTTCTCATCATCGATCCCCCGAGGGTCCAGACTTCTTATTTCGTACAACGATCCGCAAAATAAATCAGCGACGACTACATTTAGTAGGTACAACCAGGGTACGGACCAGCTACTAAATAGTACCAAGTTACAAACCAGGTACAAAAACAGGTGCGATCCCGGCCTAAACCCAGTAAATTCTACAGTAAGCATCAACTGATCACACAGTTTAGATACGGTACGGTCAAGAATCGACAACGCTCGACAACGCTAAACAAACCGCTAAGCACCTTACCGTTTGTAATTTCGCCACGTGAACGTACCTAGTGGATACCAGCAACTTCTCTTTGATTTGCGGCGTTCAAGGTTGTCAAGGGTATTTTTCAACAAACTTCTGTTAGAAGAAGCCCTGCGACATTTTCCCTTGCGTTTTTGACCTTTTACATCAACATAAACCAAAGAAACTCTCACAATCCGTTTTTTCCATCAACACGACCATTCTCTTTTCCTTTATTTTTTTTTTTACTGCCATTAGATTTAGTTGATTTTTTTTTTCTTCCTTTTAACCTTTATTGAGATACGATGCGCGGCAGCGCCGTCACTTCGGCAGCTTTGACCGCGTTCAAACAACCCCTATCCAGATTTGGCCGTTCTCATTTATCCACCGTAGCCTCCCATTACAGTTCCGGAGCTCGCTTCGGCGGTAGTATTCGCAAAGCTAGCACCGTTCCGCACAGCGTCAGCTCTTTCGCCGGCTCTCAGCAATTTGAGCCCGGTGTTATTCTGAAGGGGTATTCTGGTCGCGAATACACTATCGAAAATGTTCTGCAGGACAGACAAGACCGCCTGGTCTATCTCGCCAGGTAAGCGAAGCCGCAGCTGAGAAGAAGGAAAAAAAAATCCATATTTTTCTTTTATCTTTTGCGCCCCATCCGACGCTTGCGCTTTGTGGGTCGGATTTAACCAACTAACACGTCTTCAGGGCAAACGAGAAGATGTTCGTTCTGAAAAGTCTATTTGAGAATGAATACAATTATGCGCTCCCTCTGCAGTTGAGGTTTAACCACTCGCCTTATCTGAGGGCGCTGCGGGACACCGTCCCTGATCAGAAGATGTTTGTCAATGAGTACATGACAGACCACCTTCTCAACTTCGCCTTCAAGGATCTTTCTCTCGCCGCGCAAAAGCGCATACTTCGAGATAGCTTACGAGGTCTTGCCGCTCTTCACGACCAGAACATTGCTCATTTAGGTACGTATCTCCCCTCGGACTTAAGCTTCGGATTTAAATCTAACATCGTGTCTCAGACATCAAAGCAAATAACATCATGGTCGATTATCGCGATACCTCTGAGGGAATCGTCGTAGACCGTGTGCAATTGTCCGATCTTGAAGACTCAACTCACATCCCACCTGGGCAGGCTCTGCGTGGGCTTAAAGTTGGTAATCAATTTTGGCGTAGCCCCGAGGCGCACGTACAGGGCGCAGTTGGAAAGCCTTCGGACATATTCTCCTTGGCGCTAGTGGTGAGTTTTGACCGCCTTTGCTTATGTTACGGGTTACTAATGCCGACACAGTTCATATTCATGCGTCTGAAAATGGTCATCTTCCGGATCGACAGCGCGCCAAATGTCGATCTTACCAACGCCATCCTCGAGCGGCAAATTTCCACTTTTGCCGAATGGAATGATTACGAGGCCTTCATCGACTATCTTGGTCGAAGACACCCCTGGGTCGGCGAGCTCGGTCGCTTGCAAGACTCATTTGGTTCGAAGAACCCCCGAAGGCCGTTTTCGCTCTGGAAAAGCGATGCACTTGACCCCGACTTTAAGGATTTGATTAAGAAGATGACCAACTTTGATCCCAGGAGGAGAATCACGGCGCGGGAAGCCCTCGGCCATGTTTGGTTTGACGATGTTGAGGGACTATAATTGATACCATGGGATTAGCGATTATCAGGTTTACGGGAAACAGTACCGCACACGGATTTTGATTTCAAAGATTTGACTTCGAGGCACGGGAACAGGACACGGAAACCGGATATAGACTGATAAAAAGGACTTTGAGGGATAGAGATATAGACTACAGACATATAAAGCAATAATGTTAATGGCGTCGTAGGCCCGCCCAAGCTCAGCACGGATTGAGTTCTTAATCATTAATACCTAATACCACGGTAAGTCTCCTGCATATAATTAGACTAGACAATTTAATTGAAGCGTGACAAGAGTCGACGTTGTTAAGCAAGCATTACTAGATGTGCCATGTTAGCAAGTGGGTGAATTGATCCTTGGAACTTTGGGCATGTAGTATCGCACTGAAGTTGGATAAATAGGCGCATGCCTAGCATTTGTTTGGAGATCTTTCAGATTATATGCAAGCCTGCTGGTTTATAGGCTGAGGTATGAGCTTGGACTTAATCTAAGCATGCTTCCGAGTGGTATGGCATCAATAGAGTATGAGTATATCCGTCAGTGTTCCTCTTGACAGTAAGCGCCTGAGGTCATGAGCTTCGGTGTGATCGTAATCCTACTGTTGACGTGTCCATGTAAAAGGACAGGACTTGTGAAGCGACGGCAGCTGCGTTTAGATAGCTGATAGTTCCCAAGCCTAGGGTTGGAGGGATTCTTTGGGTCTTACCTTTGAAAAATCCTGTTTTCAAAGAGCTCTGTGTGAGCATAGTCAGTCATCCTTGCTTCATGGTGGTCTGGGCAGAGATATTATCAGGAGTGTAACAGAGCGTGCGGTCACCTCGAGCTCTCCCGGCTCTCTCCGCGAACACAAGGATGAGACTCACATATCTGTACTCCATGGTTGACTTACGTCAATTGGACATTGGGGGCTCTTTTTGCGATTTTGGGGATGATTGTTACCTCTGTACGAGGTGAAAGTCTGAGACGTCTCAGCCGCAGTTTTAGGATGAGTGGTGTCTTTCGAATCTGCATGCACTTAATATATCATGTGCCGCTTATCACTTACACCAAGGCCTAGAACTCGCGATACTCCAAAGTCTGGACTGACTGGAGCTCTGTGTGTTGCGCAAAGAAGAAGTAGATAAGTTGGAGCGACGACGGTGTCGTTCCTCGTCGTTTGGGACTCGGGGGCACAGTTGCGTAAGACAGAAGAAAGACTTGACCTTATTCTAAATCCAGCTTTCTCTTTATACTTTACGAAGATTACGACGGCTATAGATTAGCTGCAAAGATGAGGCTCCTTCAACCTATTCTTCTTCTCTCGATCGCCATTGGTAATGCCATCGCGCATCCTACAGAAGCCAGCGGACTTAGTACAATCACGAGCGGCGACTACACCTTTGTCGGCGTGAATGAAACGGTGAGTGAATTCCCATTACTCATTAACCCCTGGGGAGATTAACCATCCTAACCCGTGGCCGGGCCATCCGAACATGTTTCGATTCCTATGATACGAGCTAAGATATCGTTATAGTACGATGTCGAAAAACGGTGCTCCGGATACCTGGTACCGCATTCCGACTGCGAGCCCGGAAAGTGCCAATGTCGGGGTAATTACGGGTGCTGGGCTTGTAACGGCGGACGGATGCAATGCCAGCCTGGTCCTGGCTCGGGAGAGTGTTGGACGTAGGTGGCTTGGGTTCATAAGACCGATCTCTTAGGTATTGGTTCGAACTTTGACCACATGGAAATCTTTAAAATAACCTTATGACTCCCGTTCCTGAAGAACAATATATCTTTCTAGCATGAAAGGGATGGGTTCATAATGAAGGAACCTTTCGTTTTAGGTTTCAATAGCCGTTACGCTCTTTTCTATACAAGTTGAAAATTACTAAGTCGCACTTTCTATGGTTTCGTCGCAACCTGAATGAAGCCAGGATGGCTGTGCTTTGATTATGGGGTTAAGATAACATAATAAGAAGTTACAATAGTTCATATGGAGGTATACCTAGATAGAATTCCCCCCTCCCCCCTTTTCCGCTTTGAACATCTATAATTATCTAACATTGGTCCTTCGAGAGCCCACTCCTAAGGGCCAAGATCTTTGTAACTTGTCTCACTGATATCCTCTCACTTCCGGGGCTGACATGTGGCCCTATACATCACGTATGGTCTAGCTTGAATTGAAATGTTTCTTTTATATAAGTACCAATGGTATATTTAAAGCTTAGAAGGGCCTCTCATTGCAGCTATCTACATACTCGGTTGGCTACAAGCGCAACTATGACCGACACCACAAATACCTAGGTGATATTTCTGAACCTTATCAAGACTTCCTATATCCTTGGCTCAACATCTCTTCCATCATCTTCGTAGCTTCAGCCGTGTCTATGAATTCAGTAATCCGCGAGATCTTCTTTCCGTCTGCTGTAAAGTTCATGTACCAGCAAAATTCCAGAACAATCGGCTCACGGCCGGCGATCTTCGTCCAATGCTCGGCATAGACGCTAGCCTTGAGCTTAGTCGGGTCAATGACACTTTCCAGAACCTTTACCTGAGTCTCCTCCATCATCGTGATCTCCTGCGCCATTCGTGTCTCGTACACGGTGTTGGACTCGGATGAAGGGATGAAGGGGTAGGATTTAGTGTAGCTGACGGGCCTCAGGTATCGTGTGCATTCTTCCGAGAGCGTTGCAGAAAGTATAGATGCATCTTTGTTGCGAACTGCGATAGCGTAGTTCTCGAGGAATGTGGTGAGTGTGGACTCTATCGTGGCCCGGAGCTGGTCTGTAGATGATGACATGTTGGAGGTATACTTGGGCCAGAAGACAATTGGGTAGGTTAAATAAGAGAATAGCGATTAGAGTAAAGCATTAAGAGAGTATCGGCTCTATATATGACACGAAATAATAGGTGTTTGCAAGGCGGGGATTTCATCCCTTTCTTGGGAGCGGCCGAATGTTGGTCGTATTGTGTAACCTAGAAACGTAATAATACATACTATAATTGCTTTAGTTATACTGTTATAAACAAGTTGTCTTTAGTATAATCCTCGGTATTTTATCTATAATATTGTGTACGCTTATTTTTTGGTGCATTTGTATTGATTACCTATTATAATATCCTTTGACCCCATCCGTAAGCTCTGGCTGGGCCCAAGGTAGGAAAATATCCAATGACTAATAGTGTTTAGATATATAGAAGTGGGAGCATACGTAGGATTTTTATGTAGCTAGCATTAGACTGAAGCTTTATAATGAGCATGCAAACCATGTGCAGGACATCAACTTTAATCCAGTATAATACGAATTTAACTGCCTTCAATGCATTGCTGATATAGGAATATTGCAATCAGCTATTATAGCTTTCAATTCCCACGCACAGTCAAGTTCATTTCGGACTATATCGAGATGCCTGGAAAGCAAAAGGATATATACCTAAGTAGGGAGGTAGGTATTGAAGTCAAAGTTACCGGTACACGAGGACTTGACTGGCCAACCATCCACAATATTTACTCAATAAAAGTGGTTAACTTACCCACGTGTACGCCTGGCTTAGACCTTGGTGCTAATACTTTGGGGAATGACTATCCGCCGTCTACCGCTGGATCGATGAGTTAAAATAGACCCATGCATCAATTCACACGCCGCCCCTCGATACCTCTCCAGCTATATTACTCTACAGACTGTCCGCGAGCCTTTTCCCTCAGAATTGAAGAGGGTTATTTGGAGGGATAGTGGTCGGTACGGACCTCCGGCGCCTCATGGGATCCCTGCTTGGGTTTATCCGCTGTATAGCACAACTGTAGCCTTCTAATTGAAGACAGGACGTTGCACAATAGGGCTAAATAGCAGACATGGCGCAATTAGTATCAAGCCGCCTGCTCCGCCTCAAAGCAGCAGATCTCTCCAACTGGACAACTGAGGAGTGCTACTTTCCGCGCCCTATACTGACCAGAGAGTATTAGTTACATAGGACAGCCTCACGTGCCCAATTAACGTAGACATACTCATCATCATCATCATCATCATCATGGGAGATACCGCTAGGTAACTGAGCACAACCCTCACGATATTGCAATAGGAGGCTTAAAGACAATCAGCCGCATTGTCAAATCCTTCTACGGAACAGGACTTGTAGACAAAGTCGTCATCGACGCCACATGATGTATGGCATTTTATTCGACGCTTTATTGTATCGGCTCATCTGGACTGTGTGACGTTGCCACGCATGCCTCCATGTTATACCTAGCAGAAGTAACTTTATTGATGACCCCTAGCATAGACTTTGAGTTCACCATCTATTCACTCCATTATCTTCATCTATCGATCTATTGAAGTGGCATCCGTGTTGGTAAACGGTGTCACCGTCGACTTTATAAGAGACTGGAAAAGATGAGCTCGATCCTAGAGTCCGAAATCGCCTACCAACAGGCCCATATCAATGATAATCGCAGTCCAGTTATTATCGGCGTTTGTTCTGCTTTTACTGTGGTTGCGGTCCTATGTGTCTTCGTTCGCCTCAGCTCCAGAAGAGTCTTGAAGACAAAATTAGGCCTGGATGATGGCCTCTCGGTGATGGCAACGGTACAGATTGCGTCCCAAAGTGCCTAAGCTCTGCTTTCTAACAAGGGATTAGATTTCTTTGATTGGTCTGAACATCTCAGCATGCCTTAGTACGTGAAATCAATGCTATCCCAAATATACAGTTGAGCTAAGAAGTGAAGTGACGCATTATGGTTTCGGGAGGCACACAATTCTCGTTAGCCAGGACCCGAACAATATCATTAACGTTGGCAAGGTCAGTTTTGATGACTTCTTAAATATATCGTAACTAGGTACTAACAACTTTTTAAAGACTCAGGTGCCTTTGGCTGTTTTCTATCAATGTGCCATGGCATTTGGGAAGGGGTCGATTCTCGCCGTCTACGTCCGTAGGTATCTTTACCCTTAACAGCCGCACGATACGTATCGGCACTTGGCTGTTCTCCATATGGATCCTGCTGTGGTGGATAGCTAGCATGCTCGTCATATTTCTCGAATGCGTTCCTTTCAGCACCAACTGGGGCGTGCCGTACAAATGTCTACCGCAATTCAACACTAGCGTATCCATTTCAGTTACAAATGTATTGTCGGATGTCGGTATATTATTTCTTCCACAGCCTTCCATATGGAAACTGAAGCTATCTTGGTCTAAAAAGTTTGCACTTAGTATTGTGTTCCTAGTCGGAGGATTGTTGGTTTGCTCCCCCTATATTGGTGGATAAGCGCTAACAGACCTAGTGCCACGATCGTCGCTATTGTACGCATACCTCTACTCGAAGGAGCGAACCAAGGTGCATATGATGCTACTTGTACGTTTAAACACAGTGTTACAAGTAATCAGACAGGGCGCAAGCTAACTTGTACTTCGCGACGAATCCAGATTCTTCGGTAGCCGCGACGATAGCAACCATCATGGAGCCTGCCTGTGTATTGATATGTAGTTGTCTACCTATGTTCCCTGGCCTATTTAGCCGCTTCCCTGTGTCATCGCTCAAACATCGTTGCCATATCAAAAGTTCAGGCAAGGGATATGATTTATGCTCTGATGGGTTCCGACAAACCGATGGTAGGACTGGCTTCGGGGTACGAAGGACCGCGGATTATATATTAAAGGCCGGTTCAGAAGCATGCCGACTGTCTCTGAAAGTACTGAGATGCTCATGTTTAGTCCTTGGACCCGAAATCATGGCGTCCAAATTGAGGCGGGCATGCAACCAGTCGTATATTCTGTAAACTAACTGTAAGTGATCGGATTACTGTTTGTACACAGCGAGAGAGAAGTATATGGCTGTGGACTTATGTCAACACCCTGTGACTATGGCTCGCTAGCTCGAGACAAGGTTGAGGGAAACCTAAACGCAGTAAACTATTCTGAAATCCACTCGACAGAATTTGAGAACCCAATAGACTCTAGAAAGAAAGCTCTGTTTGACTTGGCTGAGTATGTACGAGCATAGACGGCTAAACGAAGCCATCCGCCAATTGCGTAAAAAAGCCCAAGCAAGAGTCGTATAAGAGTTTTAGGCATGCTTTGCGATGCGACAGATTTGTACGGTTAGAAATACGTTGTACGTAATATTGCTACTTGGATGGCTGGTCTACCTAGCAGTAGATACGAAGGAGGGAGACTATTAAAGATCTCGTTCACAGCTCATGTTACATTTCAGGGGTAAAAGAGTCAACTTTACTAGCGGACGAGAAAATGCGCAGCAAAAGGGAGTCGTCTGCTTATGGTCCTGAAATTAAATATAATACTTTAATAGCAGAGATCTTTTCAAATCAAGATATTATTGTAAGCTTGCGCTTGCTTACATTACAACGTTTAGTTGCTGCTTTTATATTTATAAAGCACAAGCGAGGCGCTCAATGTTTAATAGTTGAAAGATAATATTAATTTATTATTATAAAATTAGAATAATATTATTTCAAAATTACCTTACCGGATTTATAATGTAAATTATTTAAAATTACAATTATTAATAATTACGTATAAATATTATTATAAATTAATAATTTTATAATTTTATTTTATTATTTTAAATTAAATTTAATATTTTCTAATTATAATAATAAATATTTACGTTTATTTTAAAATATTTTCATTATTTAAATTTTAATTAATTAATTAATATTATTTTTAAAAATAATTTATAATTAAAAAATAATAATTTATAAATAAACGTTAATAATTTTTAAATAATAATAAAATAATTTATAAATAATAATAAAATAATTTATAAATAAAATTATATTAATTTATAAATAAAATTATATTAATTTATAAATAAAATTATTTTTATATTATTTTTTTATAATATTAACGTTTTTAATAAAAATTATTTATATATATTTAATCGACGTAATTAAACGTATTTAACGATATTAATTTCGTAAATAAATAATTTAAATTAAAAAAAATATTATTAAATAATAAAATAATATATATTATATATGTTATTAACGACGTTAAATATTTAATTACGATTAATTTTTTATATAAATATAAATTTAAAACGAAATTTAATGTTATTTATAATATTTAATTTTATTTTTTTTAATTAAAAATAAAAACGTAATGTTTTAATAATATTTACTTTTTATTATTTATATTATAAAATTTAAAAAATTATAAAATTATATTATTTTATTAATAATTTTAATTATTAATTATTTATAAATATTTAATAAAATAATTTATATTATAAATTCGGTAAAATAATTTTATTTTATTAATTATTTAAATTAAAAAAAAAATTATTAACTTTTTTTAAAAATTAATTTTTTATTAAATTTATATTTTTTTAAATTTAACGAAATATATTATAAACTTTTTTAAATTAATTAATAAAAATGTATTATTAATTTTAATTAAATTTATTATTATTGTTAAATTTTTTTTAATTTGTTTTTTAAATTTTAATTAAATTATTAATTATTTTAAATTAAATAATAAACGTATATATTATTATTTTTTTTTTAATAAAACGTTTTAATTAATTTAATAAAAACGTATTACGTAATTATTCATTAAATTATTACTTAATTAAAAAATTTAATTTTAATAAAAATAAAATATTTTAAAATTTTTAAAAAATAAAATAAAACCAAAAAATTCTCTCGCGTCCTATTAGCTAAAAACAATACATCGAATTTATGGCAAAAATAATAAATTCTTAGTAAGTCCTTACGATATGATTGGCCCATCTGACAAGGGGTCGGTATCTAGGGGGGGTCGGTAACCCCCCCCTCCAACTTAAGTACGTACCCACTGAGTGAGATTAACGAAGCTGAATACGAAAATACGAATTTACCTAGGATGTTCAAATTAGGATGTTTAAATAGTTCGATATAACTTTATCTCTTGATCCATCAACACGCTGTTAGCTACCGTCTTTAACCTAGGTAGCTCGGAGCGGTCATGCGTAAACAACTCGAAAAGGCTATGATTCCCGGCGACGTCGATCATACATAAATTCTTTTTCAACTCCACGGGTGACCACTGCTTCCTCTCACCGTCTTCTTCCGCTGCTGTTCGCCATGCCGGATTTTCGACGCTGGGTTTTGCTGTCGGCATCCGTCTTCTTGGCGGCTGTTACTGCGCAGGAGACGGGCTCGGACACGTGCACCGACGTCCACATCTTCCTTTCTCGAGGGAATAATGAGCCGTACCCAGGCCGTCAGGGGAAACTCGTCCAGGCTATTTGCTCGGGGCTCGAGAGTTGTGATTATGAGGATATCGCGTTTAATAATGCCTTGGAGGTCGAATATTGCGGTGCCGTGGAGGAAGGTCGCAAAGCCGGAGTCGAACAGATAACCGCTTATAACAAGAGATGCCCGAAGACGCAACTCGTCGTCAGCGGTTATTCTCAAGGCGCGCATGTGTTGGGCGACATCCTCGGCGGCGGCGGTGGTGTTTTCTTCCAGGGCTGTACGACGCCTTCTGCCCCAGGCTTAGACCCAAATTCAGCCCCAGGGAATACGAGTAAGTTTGGATCCAGTCCCCATCCTATCTAGCGTACGGCACAGCGTCGAGAAAGGAGTATTTTCTAGCACGGCAATTCGCCATGTAGTTGTTGCTGCCCTTCTTTTTGGCGATACCCGCCACACTGCCAACTAGCCGTATAATACGCTAGAAGGCGCATCTATCAATGGTTTATTTCCCCGAGGCGGCCAGCAACTCGAGGGTCTCAACGGCTTCGCGGGAGTGCTCCGAGATTGGTGCCAGGGAGATGATCCGATTTGTGCAGTGGGCGATGGGAAAGGGAGTCGCAATGTCCAGAATCATTTGAACTACTTTGATGTGTACTCTAGCGCAGCTGCGGAATGGGTCAAGTCAAAGCTGGGCAAGACGTCTACACCAATATCCAGTTCCACGGCGGTATCTAGTAAGACTACTTCATCATCGATAAGTAGCACGAGCACGTCTGTTGAGGAGACAAGTTCGGAGGCGCCTACAACTACAGCCACGACGTCACAAGAACAGAGCACTTCCGTCTCATCAAGTGTTGCAAGCTCAAGTTCGAGTTCGAGTGCGAGTTTAAGTTCAGGTTCTAGTTCTGCGTCTTTAACTACGACTTCGGCATCGTCACCAACTATAACTTCAGCACCCCTCCCAGAAGGGACGAATTCAGAGGCTGCTCCCATCCCAACAGCGTCATCCACGACGCAAGAGGGAAGTGTTGGAGGGGTTCGGTGTTATAAAGGTTATATTGGCCTATCCATATTGTACTCCCTTCTATTTGTCTTAGCTTAGCCGTGTTACCCTGTATATAGAGTTTGTCGTGCTGCGAGAAGTATGTAATGGTTAGACGTACGCTGCAGGAAGTTATGGCAGCGCAGTAGAAATCATCAAGCAACTAGAGTTTAATTTAATAACGATAAAATCGATTCTAAATTTGAGCTTCATGGCTTCCTAAATCCATCTGCCTTTCGCCCGTCACGAAAGTGTCTCCGCGGAAGTTGGTTGTCTGGAAGAAAAGTCATCGTGAACAGGCATATGACCTGGCCATGTAAATGCCGGTATCTGATACGTGACTAGACACAACCCCGTATTAGGCGCCGGTTGCTCTTGAAGGCGCATCTCCTCGTCTCTCTCCCTGGGTATGGGTTCTCTGTTCTTCTGACGGTATAATTACTCGACCTACTTCCCTGGGATGAATCCCCTCTCCTTCTAGTGGAATATCATCCAAGGCCTTTTGGCTAGCGAGGATGGCATCAGTATTGTCGGATGCGTTGCAAAAGCAATAGTTGACTATCCCGAAAGCTTTCACCTCATCCTCAACGTCGAGAATCGTCTTCATCAGGTCGCTGTTCGGTACGGCCACCCCGTTTATATCTATCCAATTGTTATCACGCCACCGGTATATCCATATCAACAGACACGTTGCAGCATATGGCGAGTCCGTGAATATGAATACGCCTAGGCGACTGCGTACCCGCAGCTGCTTGCGTAATTTCAGCGCACTGCTAAGCGCCACGATAACGGCCCATAACTCAGCTCTTGTATTAGAGGCTGGGTTGAGCCAATTAATCATGTACTCTTGATAGATTGCGCGGGCTTTTCCTTGTTGATCCGTTAGGCAGGCTGTGCCCACTCCAATACTACCACGGCGCACGCAATGTTTGCAAGCGCCGTTGACCCAAAATTCCATAATGTAGCCCATTTTGGAAGCAACCGGTAGAAAATGCAATACAAAAGTAAGAAACCTGTTTTTCTACGAAATCATTAGCTTAATAAATTAGGTAAGTATATGTATTGCATGATGAGATAGGTAGATGTTAAATACTTGTGATCAAATAGTAGTAGAGTGAAAAGATACTGTAGCTCAGTATAAGTATTACTCGGGGAGAAAATCAGGGAGAAACTAAAAAATGAAGAAAACGAAGAATAGTATATGAGTAGATTCATATTGACCAGGCCAATATATATATGGGTGCGCGAGAGTATGGTGTGGCGGTCCTAGCAGTTTAGGATTGCTGAAATTACAGATACACTGAATTTAATGAAGCAAGACAGGTAACCATAAAGTTGACAAATAATCATTGCATAGGGTTAAAATTCAAGGCGAGTGCACGAAATCGGCGGGAGGTAAACTTCAATATTATTAGTACGAAAGATATCTATGAGGGTATGAACCGTTGGTATGTTGTAGAATTTTAGAACTACGAGACTTTAAGTTTTCAAACTACGATTTTACTGGCGCCAGAGGATTAGTTCGATGAATTCTGGCCTCCCCGTAGATTCAGCTTTAGTAAGATATTGTATTAACTCTGAGATATATGAAATTATGGGAGTGGGTGTGCGCCGTGAGATGAGTTTAGCAGCTAGGTATAAACTTACCTGGTTCCATTACTTGGCTTAGTTACCCGAATAAAGACTGAGAAAAGACTAAGAATATGCCTATTAATTTTAGTTAGTTATCGAATTTAAAATTTTATTTCATCTCGGGCTTGAGCTGTAAGTATCTCAGGTAGTTGGTTGGTTCGCTTATACGTTTAACTGCATCAAAATATGTCCTATGGTAAGATTATGTAAACATCAACTAAGTTACCTACGCTGAGGAGTCCTTAAGAGTTAAATTACGCCATACTCTAAAGTATAGCACGCCAACGCCAAACTTTAACTCCTTGACCTCCCTCTACTATCGATAACCCCTCCGTATCTGTGTATGTACTTTTCGTGCCCCACCAAAAAGAGGTCCCCGATAAGGTGAACCCTTATATCTTTCACCTGAACTTCATTTCATCTCCTACATCGGCGAAGGTTATTTAACGGTTTAACGAGACTTCATTCTGTTACATAGCATTTTCACAGCCACGAAGCCGAACTTAAAATCCCAATTGACTTTTTCTTCACGCAAGACGTGACACTTTCTAAGTATTCAATATAAAACCAAGAGAATTTGTGTTATTCCCGATTGAATCGTGAGCGGGGCAGGCATGGGAGACGCAGCCCAGGACCTCGACGCCAAAGGCGGCGCTCTTGATACGGCTAAGGACTTATTTGCAGGGGCCGCCGGAGGAGTTGCCCAAGTTTTAATAGGTACGTTATCTTTTATAACTTTATTTCATTATGTCTTCATAAGCCACAATGACTATTGGGGAGGTTGAGTTATAAGCGAAGAAACCATGGTGCGACAACATATCAGATATAATCCAAACGAAACACCGTAGCTTTGACGAGCCAGAATCGTATTAGCTATGAAGCGGGCGAAGTCAAAATTACTGTGTTAGGATATTTATATCAAGATTAACTTCAGAAAAAGCTCCCATACGCACAACTAACTCTCATCCAGGTCAACCCTTCGACATCGTCAAAGTCCGGCTCCAGACGAGCACGGCCTACAAATCCGCCCTCGATGCCGCGACCTCCATCTACGCCAAAGAGGGCCCCCTCGCATTCTACAAAGGCACGCTAACGCCCCTTCTGGGCATCGGCGCCTGTGTATCCATCCAATTCGGCGCCTTCGGGTACGCGCGCCGCTACTTCGAAGCCCAGAACGCTTCCACCTCCTCCGCCCCGCTATCCAAGGACTTGTCGTTTGGCCAGTACTTCGCGGCCGGTGCCTTCGCGGGCGTCGCCAACTCCGTCATCTCAGGGCCCATCGAGCACGTGCGTATCCGGCTGCAGACACAACCCCACGGGGCTGCGCGGTTGTACGCGGGTCCCCTCGACTGTGTGCGCCAGCTGTCCTCGCGCGGCGGTGGTGTACTACGCGGTTTATACCGCGGCGAGGCGGTGACGATCTGGCGTGAGGCCGCTGCCTACGGCACCTGGTTCCTGACCTTCGAGTACCTGATGATGGCGGACGCGGCGCGGAACCGTGTCGCGCGCGCCGACATCCCCAGCTACAAGGTTGCGCTGTATGGCGGACTGGCTGGCGAGGCCCTCTGGCTCGCGAGTTACCCCTTTGACGTCGTCAAGAGCAAGATGCAGACGGATGGGTTCGGCGGCGAGATGCGGTATAAGACGATGCGCGACTGCTTTTCGCAGACCTGGAAGGCTGAGGGGGCGCGGGGTTTCTGGAAGGGTATCGGACCTACGCTTCTGCGAGCTATGCCCGTCAGCGCGGGTACGTTTGCCGTGGTGGAGGCGACGATGCGTGCTATCAGTTAAAAAGCAAGAAGAAAATGAAAATCGAGTAAACGTGGGTAAGGAGAGTGAGTAACATCTGGGCTTTAGATTATATGATAAGGCGTTGGGTTTCAACCAAAGATGAGTAAGATAGGGGGTTTATCACGGTAGATCTCATTTGGGAGCAATTCAACACTTCGCACTTGGACCGGAATCAGGGCGCAAATTGAATTAGATATGGGGCCTATAGAAGGCAGACAAAATTTCATCTATTCGCTATTTTCGACGCGCCTCTGTAGGATCTTCCTGGCATTTGCCGGGGTAAGTGATTCTATGTCTAGTTCGGCCAGAAGTTTCTTTGCTTCGGCGTTATCTGTAAAGGCGCGGTCGTTGGCTTGTCGGAGAGATATGGCCCCGTCTATGCTTTCCAGAGGCAAGCTCAGTAGCCTTGCGCCATCCCGTAGTGTCTCTAGTGCGATAGAACCATCGGGGATATGACGGTCTATCAGAGAAGCGATAGCTTCCAAATCTCTTGCAAACTGGGTGGCACCGAGCGTCGTAAAACCCTGCGCCATGAGTACGGTTGTCCATATTGTGTCCTGTAGCTTTTCCAATGCTTCTCGCCATACCCGGCGATAGACGGCGGTGCTTAGGGCGGAAGCAAGAAAGTTAAGGTTCCGTTTGAGTATCTAAAGAAGTAGCGTGAGCAGCGATATTGCGGGCTTATAATCTGAAAGTGGAATTTACCTTCAAAGGTTCATCTAATTCTGGAGTTATAGAAAGTTGAGAAGTTTCCACTGTTGATATTAGCATGCCAACTTGTGGTACGTTTCGAATAATAGAGCTTACAATGAGTATCGGCGCTAATCGTGGTCCATTGGGCCTTAGCAAAGTACGGGCGAAATGCTTTCTGATGTGAGTCAATCAGGGCTGTGACAAGATATTCTTCAGCAGTCTTCCGACGGCGAGTGTATGCAGCGATGGTTTCATCAAATAGGATGCCACCATCACCATCAGAGCCAATATCCGCTGAGGTCTTATCTTTCACATTTTCATAGCTCATTCCGGTGGCAATATTACCATCGCCGTTAGTGCGCTTAGCTCTGGCATGGAGCTGCTCCCACATAGATACGAAAAACTATAAAGTCAGCAACGAGCTCAACGTAGTACGCTATTCTTGGCAGATAAATCTTACCTCCTCGTTACTCCAATCCTTTAGGGTAGCAATAATGTGGTCAGAACTACCCAAAACCTTACAGAGGGTCTCAAATGCTCCCGTGCCTTCTAAGGCAGCGGTTTGTTCCTTGGTAACACCATGAAGAGTACGACCCAAAGTCGAGGTAATCGTATAGTACGCATCTAATGAGTCTTTAAAGCGGTCGTGATAGTCATCTAGAATCTCCAGCTGGATATCAATGAGGAATCGGAGTTTGTGAGAAAACCTGCGAACTCGTTCATATTGGGATGTGACGGACTTCAATAAATCCGTTACTCTTACAGCACCAAATGTTGGCTTCATCTTCCCAGCGGTGCTGTAATCGTAATCGATATTTCGAGCATCTGCAGAATCCATAATGACGCGGTAGCGCTCTAGAGCAAAGTCCTTCTCTGCTTTGAACCAATCATCAAAATGCTTTTCTAACACTTCTGAGGTTAGGCCGGCCCAGCCTTGGTCTGGATCACCGCCGTCATAGTTATATCGCGATCTTATCTCATCGTCAAGATCCATTAGCTGCACCATAAGACTGCTTAAAAATTGCGGATTCTTGAGGCCGTGTTGGACTAGAGTATCGACCTTCTCCCTCAGTACGGGCAGCAGTACCGTAATTAAAGCGCACGCGGGATCAATGTAGACCGATTGACCCCGTACTTTGGTTTCCTGGAATCGAGATACCAGGACATAGCCTACATTGTCTCGGAAGAAACCTTCCCATTTGTCGATGAGTGCTAGGAACTGAGGTACACAGAAAGTCCCAAATGACTGGGGACCACTTGTCGCGTTATTACCCATGAACTGAAATCGGAACCACTGGACGAAAGGTTTTGCCATTACTTCGAAAGGAAGTAACGGAATTACTTTCTCAGAATAAAGCACCTCGGGTGCCTGCAGATCGACGAGCTTCTCAAAGCACTGTAGCCATTCAGCGTCCATCTCGGCATTAACGTCAATTCCTTGCGGCCAATTGCGCTTCTTTATAACATTTTCTAGTTCTTCGGACATGGTATGCTTCATCTCATCCCATAAACTCTCTGTAATTCCCTCGACATAGCTTACGAGATGCGTGGCAGCTTGGTCGGCAGCTCCCTGTAATTCTTTCAGTCGTACGCTCAACTTCTTGAGCCTCGAGTAGGGTTGTAATGCGGCTTTAGGATCTCGGGGCAGATGAGAACGGGCCTCAAGCCTCAGATTCTCAACATCCTGCAGCAGCGACACGTATTGATGAGCAAGCTCGATTTTGCGGAGCTGTTTCATGGGTTGCTCGAGACGTCGTATGGCTTCGTCGGGTGCGCTAGACCCAGCAACTATCTTCAAGCGAGCATCGATGCTCTCCTGTAGCGCGTTAAACTCGCGTATTGACCGGGCGATTCCGCCTTGGTGGTCCTCGGCGGCACGGCGAGCATCTTCAAGTTCCTTAGTGGCATCGTCGAGCTGTGTTTGGAGTTGGCTGCGTTGGACTTCGACGCTTGCTATTAGGTTGTCGAGGTTCTCGAAGTCGGTACTAGACTGGAGCTTGTCATCGAGGTAATCCTCCAATCTGATATCGGGTACCCTAGAGTAGGAAGGTGTTGGCGCATTTATGGCCATGATTATTATTTGGGGTGTGACGTTTGCTTTTGAACAAGTCGCAAAAACCCCAAGTAAAGATGTCTCTGGCTACGTATGGTATGCATTTAACAGCTCCACGATAAGATGATATTCAAGTATCCGAAGGTTTTTCGGTTTCGTAGCTGAGCACCAGCTGAGACCCACCTGATGCGTGCAGCCAATCACCTACAGTTAAACCAAACACTGCCCACAGGTAACTGTGATAACTTACACCTTCAACAAGTCTACACACGGACTCGATAGAAATCTTGTACTAACTGAAAATTATACAGATTTCAAGTATTGCGAGAAGAGCTTCAAAGTGCATAAGTTAACTATGGCATTAATTCATACGATTGCCAATCTAACATGATTTCTCTCCCATTCTAATTCAGCCCCTATTCTACACTGACAACGTCGTATCTTCGCTCGATACAATACTATAACAGCCATGTGAGAGTCCAGTACAATGATTGGGGACGAGACAATATTATTGGATAGAACATGGCTTAGAAGTATAGGTTCCCGTTTGTCTTCTGCTCTACTACTTAACTAGAGTTCGTTACTAGAGCGTTTGACTGGCGGTTGACGCCTGGAGGTAAATTGATCTTCCTCATGAGAACGTCCCGTAGAGAAGGGAGCTCCTATCCCATTGTGGTAATTGAAACATCGCGTCTAGCTTGATAAGATCAGAGGATTTCTTACTCGGTGGGCAATCTCGTAAGTGACACGACTGTTATTCCCCATGCGCAGGTTGGGAAGGTCCTGCACCTGTCTCAATTAAGACGGCTCATCCGTCCTTATATCAAATTCTTCGCGCTATATAGTTGACAATTGGTGGGCAGTTAACTGACTTGAAGCTACGAGGATCACTTGGGAAAACCAGCAGAAGCTAACTCAAAGCCATTAGGTAACATTGTTATTCAGCGGCCTTTGACACTGTAGAGCCAGTAATGCTTTGCGCCCCTATCTCCAACGTCGATCGACTGCCACACGAATCATTTAAGCTTTTCGGGACATGACGACATCATTCCCGATGAAATGCCTGTTCCGGATATGCGAACATAGAATTGGCCGTGGGGAGCCAATGAGAAGCGAGTAAGTTATCTTCAAGAAGAGGAATGAGTCGCCAGTGAGACGAGTGAGGACATCATGCCACTGACAATATTAATGCACGCCATTGTCTCGATATTCATAATAGTCCTTTTCGCCCCGTTATCCATAATAAAGCAGATCCGGAGCTAAGTCTCTACTCCAGTATTTTCTACATGCTGCTCATCAACTCCGGTAGTACAGAGAATTCTTATGTATAATTTCCTTAACTCATCCCAGCGACGCGCACCCTAAGCCGAAGCACACCGGTCATGGTCGGAGATGAACGCCGCAGGTCATTTGGAATAGGAGGCGCAGGGAACATCCGTATGCGCTATATCACTCTTGATTCATTTGAAAATGGCGTGGACTTGCTAACAGCTTTTTGGTATTCAGGAACATGGGAGGAGGCTATGGTACACGATAAGACATCAATTAGCGACGCAATAAAACGCCGCAGAACCAGTTTAATGAGTTTGAGCTCCATTTCTGAAGGAGAAGTGAAATCACCTAATAAGTTTTCAACGCGCTTTAAAAGCATATTCGGTTCACACCCAAAGTCAACTTCAGGGATGACCAAGTAAAAACGAAAAATTTACCCGCGCGAGATAATAGCTACTAGAAATAGCCAGACGTTTTTGCTGAATGATAATTGAGGGCGACGTATTTAATTAGGTTTGGTGTGATTCATCGGCTATCTCTATTTCAAGCCTACATGACATATCTGAAATACGGGTTTTCTTTATCAGTAAGATCTTGAAATGCAAGTTTGGCTCTCTCAGTTTCATCTTCCACCATTGAGGACTCCTTCTTACGGTTCTCATGTCTGAGGACAAGGAAGAGGGTTATCGAAGCCACGATAGTGATGCAATAACTGCGATAGAAAAATTAGACGATGATTCAGGTTGGCGACAATTGGAAGTCATGCACGAACCATATAATAAGCCCGAGCCAGAGCTCGGGATAATGAGATGCTTTAGTCTGACTCTTAATCAACTGTGGTCCGATGATGTTTCCTATTAAATTGTAAGTAAATATCTTGACCTATTGAATTGAGGGGTTAGGGACTCATACCAACACAATATGCGACGAAGATAGTCGCCGAGGTAAAGCTCTTCTTTGTGTGCCCGGCAACATTAGACATGCCAATCGTGATGATTAAACTTACTACGGCGCCAAAGGTACCTGTGATCGTATAACCCACTACCGGTGCTGCTGCGTGGTACGTCCACTGGCTCCTCCAGATGATGGCGCAACCTGCTATGACGGGCAGACAACAGACAATCAGCATCAATATGCGAATGTTCGGGTAGCGAGACCCAAGCCAACCAGTGAGGAGAATTGCAATCAAGCATAAACCTCCTAGTGGGAATTGGAAGACGATGGACTCTAAGGTACTCCAGCCAAAAGTTGACACAATCAGAGGACCGAAGCCAGAAACTGCACCATTGACAGTATAAGCCGAGGCCATCATGATAGCTATTAGCCATATTTTGATATCGAGCACGGCCTCCTTCAATTGAGGCCATTTGAACTTGGTACAGCGAACACCAGTCTGGCCATATCGTAGTCTTTCCACCGCAGCAAACCTCTCTTCTTTAGTGAGGAACCACGCCGACACGGGAGAGCTCGGTACGGCGAAGCAAAAGAGACCGAAAAGGAATGTAAGGCATCCAGCTAGGAGGTAGATGTACTGCCAACGGCGTAGACCACCACCTGTTATTTGGGCAAACCCATAATTAAGCGCACCACCTATGATCGTCCAAAGCCCGGTCGAAGAAAACCACCAGCTCTGTCGCAAGGATTGCTCTTGCTGCGTGTAAAACCCGCTGATGATGCACATAAACCCCGTAGGGATAACGCTTTCGATGAAGCCCAGGAAGAAGCGCTGTGCGTAGAGCCCCTGATGAGTGGTCACTGCAGCGGTGAGCATACAAATTAAAGACCAGAGCACAACAACGCCGCCGAGCACACGGCCTGTCTCAAAGCGCTGGAGAGCATATGACATGGGATAAAGCCCACCGAGCATCCCAAAATAGAAGATGGATGTTGCCCAGCTGAGCCGCGACGTATCAACTGCGGGTGGGTGCCGTGGATCCGGGACGCTGAGCTTCAAGTCTGCCGTCATGCCAAACAGGGCTGCAGATCCCAAAATAGCCTAGAGACCATGTAAGTGTTGGGACAATGTGTGGTTATTGGAACATATGTAAGGTTACCTTATCGTAATACACGAGCCCGTCTTAATATAAAAATCAGCCATATATTCTTAGGAAATGAATGAGACGACTTACAGCCAACAGTCATAGCCGGTATCAAAAACCAATCGATCTTGCGAACAGCACGTTGGACAACGACGGGATCAACTGCATGCCCTTCCTCTCCGACCATTGCAATCGCGACATCCCTATCGCCGACCGATCCCGTATCGACCGGCCGCGGTGCATCGGCGGTCGCGTCTGGTTGTTCAACTCCCTTCTCCATGATAGACCAATGGAGTATTCACTATTTTTCCTATTCTGCAAAAGGAACGCCGCGAGGAACGATAAAATTTGCCAAAATCTCGTCTCTGTTCGATCATGAGAGTCACCCTCGCTTACACTAGCGAGAATGCCAAGCTAGCTAATACTCACCAACCCCAGGTCGCTTTAGTTGATGCTCGCCCCCCCACGTCGACAATTGCCTCATTGCTCGCAGGGCTGTTCTAGGCCCCGCCTAGCTCACTAACAAGACAGATCATGGCTTTCCTAGCTTTGAATTAGAACCTAGGATTGATATGCTGAGAGGAAAATCTTTAATATTAATAGTTCGCATGTGCAGGTTTGAGTAAATAATTTAAGGGTGTTATCGTGGAAGACTGGAAATAGATGTTGCTCGGAATAAATTTTAGAATTGGTTTGCTAAGTCCGAATAAAAATGGCTATTCTAACCCCTGATTGTTAAGCCCCACATCCTAGCCCCCTATCTTTTATATGGCTTCAGCTCGCTCACGAGATTAAACATCATGAGATTGAATATGAAATGCTAGTTAACATTTACGTTTTAATAGTACTCTTCTGAAAAGCCGACTTGTATGATTCAATAAATCAGGAAGATATCTTAATTAGAGATTAGAGTATGAGAGTAATGGCTTCTGGGACTTATAACACTCCGAACCAGGTTCCTCTAATCGTATTACTCATGTAAGTAACAAAGGTAGTAAAGGTTATCACCAACACAAGACAATAAATCGCAGGAAATATATCCAAATAAATTGAAATCTATATCTATTTCGCGTGATGCCAACTCCACCCTTTCTCCATTCGCTCTATCATCTCAATAGAGTATCAAGGGCTCAATTCAAATGCATCAAACGTATCTACAGGTCCCGAGCCCAAAACAATACCACCGCCAGGAATGTAGATGCGGCCCTTTACCGAGGCAGCTGCCGTACCATGCCTAGGGTGCGGCATAGCGGGTTGCTTAAACCATTTGTCTTCCTTTATGCTGTAAACCTCTGTCTCGCTGAACACACCATTCGACGCAGGGTCAGGGTTGCCCTCGCCTCCAAAAGTCGCAATGTAATCGCCAGTAACTCCAAGGGCAAGTCCACCGCGAGCAGTTGGCATCTCGGCGTGAGCTGTCCATCCCTTTTCCGGCGCAGTGATATCAAGAGACCAAGTTGTGTTGCGCACGTTCACCTGTCCGTGATCACGGCCACCGACAACCCAGAATCTCTGGCCTATGATTACCCCGCCGACGTGGTCTCGTGGTGCGGGAATGCTCGGGAGCGTCGTCCACGTCCCCTTTTTGGTATCGTAGGCGGTCACGATGTCGAGCGTCAATTGCTCGCCACCAATTTCCAGCCGATCCAATCCTCCAGCTAAGTATATAACGTCTCCCGAAACGCCTATAGCGGCGGACCCACGGCCTTCTCCCTCCGGCATAGGAGGTAATGACGACCACGCACGAGTTGCGATATCATAGACAAAACTGTCCCGTGTTGATCGCCATACCCTGTCTGCCCCGTCTCCCGTGAGCCCCCCAAGCACGTAGATCTTGCCATTAACGGCGGCGGCGTTGATGTGAGTGAAAGCCTCAGGAATAGGCTCGAGTCTCTCCCATGTTCCATCTTCAATCGAATACGCTTCGAACGTGTTTCTCGACTGGATCGCAGGTATGCTGGTGTTGGCGTTGGGGGAAATGCCACCTAGGAGGTAGATATGAGTATCGGTTGCCGTGGTGCCGTGTTCCTGAATAGGAGCACCATTGCCAACGGCAGGAAGATCTGTCCACCGAAAGTTGGGCTGCGCGTCTCGTTGGCCGAGAGGGGATGCTTCGACCGACGCAGCCAAAGGGAGTGATAAAAAGAATGCGGATGGCTTCATATTGTATTGCCCTTGCCAGTTACTACAATAAAACAGGAATAGCAGAAGGGATGCACGACGCATATAACGCTAGATAATGCATTTTGCATCACGTTCGACAGCAGCCTACTTATACGAAAGCAATTGAGTTGGAAATCTCAAAGTTAATGCTCCGTCAATCCCGGCCGGATACCATAGTGAGTAACCTCCGTGCGTTGCTCAATCCTTCCGGGATTAACCCCTGTATTGTTATAATTCCGATCGATCTTCTCGGACGAACCGCACCTTACCATCCTATTTGAGCCGAATAACTTACAGTAGTGTAATCACCAAGCACTGCCCACCGGCGCCGGGATGAAAAAGGTGTCCGAATGTTAGGGAATACGTAAGTCGAATTCGATTCAACTTATAGCACATGTACTCATGTCTTGAGAACACTTGGCATTATGGTTCTCTCTATATGACGTTGTTGAAAGACTATTTACATGGCCATCTACATGCCAACGGAAGCAGATAGTCCAATGCTTATTAACGTCTAGACAGACATCAAAACATGCAATCCGGCGGTTGCAACTTAGTAATACCTATCATGTCATTGACTTCCAAATAAGAGGTCACTACAAGACTTCCAATTATATATCTTGGCCTCAGTCATATGGAATGACTGCCACGGACGCTTGGTGCGGCACAGCTGTTCTTTGAATAGGAGGCGTTAGCATTAAGTGCACTTGAGTCTGGGCCGTGACACGTGGAGGTGGCTATGTAAATTGAATCCACCTGATTGTCAATACGGTGATCCGGCGCCTTGATACAACGCGTATAGGAGATGGATTAATAAAATAGAGGAATTTGCAAGATATTCTAGCTTGTCAGGGTTTAAGAATATTCAACCTAAAACAACCGCCTAGCATTTTGAACAATACCTCGGCATTAAACGCACAATATATTTGAAAATAAGGAAAGTGAACCCGGGTCTATCAGAAACTCATTCTACTTACCTACCTGGGAAGGTAACCAACGTAGCCATAGAAGCTTTCATGTTCCATAATTCTGTTAATACTCTCGCTCTATATTGGAATTCTATATACTCAAAGGGTATAGATCGATAGTATCTAGTTGCTAATATGATTAAACATTACAGTTGTTGTGGTGTTGGCGCTCTGCAACTCTACGCATGTACCAAGTTGCCATTCAGGGGAGGCTTCTCCTCCTGACCCACCAAAGTGTCAGCGATGTTTTCCATCTCCGGCGCTTCATCTTCCGACCTATCGTCCTTCGCGATTCCGAGGAAAGCAAACCTATAAGCATTGCGCAGAAGGCAGTAGAGCCAGAATAGATTCAAGGCTTGTAGCGATGCCAGTAGGCTGAGGGTTACGACTTTTGATAGAGGACATTTGAATTGTTCCGTCTCCCAATCGAGTTCGTATGGTCCGATGGTGCTAAATTCGTTGAAGAGGGAATAGATGATGCGGAGGTTGATGTAATGTCGTAAGTAGGTCCATATAATTATACACAAGCCGAACGAGTGCCCTTGGTAAGGATTGTTAATGTAGTTCAACGACTTGGATACCTGTATGTCACGGGTTAGCTGATGATCGTCATGATGGGCATAGGGAACACAAGAGGAGAGCTGATATAAGCTTGAATAACTTACGGCAAGGAAAAAGTCGCTTATATCGTGGGTGACGTAGACTGCGATCCCCATATACGTAAAGTGGAACCTATAGCTAAGGCCAATAAGGGCTATCGTCACGATATGATGACCGACAAGCTCCTTGAAGTCCTTCCTCCTCTTTTCAAACCCTAATATCATGACGAGCGACTGTTGTACCCAAAATGCAGCTTGGAAGAGGTAATAGAACTTGAGATTCGCGTTGTGCGTCCTGTGTGGGAAGCCTTCGTACATACCCTTGGTATTGAAATACCACACTGGAATCTGCTTCATGCAGTACATCCCGAAGGGTCCAATGAACGCGATATAGAAGGCGATATACATCTGTTCCATGAATCGTAACTGCTTAGCCCGCGACCTGATGCCTAGACTTCGAGCCAGTGGACACAACACCTCGTACATGATGAACTCGCGGGTAAAGGAGAGGAGGATGGTATAGAAGCCCACGAAAGCGAAGTCCCAGGGGCCTTTGGCGTACTGTGGAGAACCGTCAACATCATCTACCTTGTAAGATAGGAATAGAAAGTGGTGAATAATGTTAGAGCTTGTCGGATTGAGAGCGTAGAGAAAGAGGGTCGCTAACGTGAGTATCAGCGGTAGAGTCCATGACCGTCGCAGCAGAGATCGCCCCTTTCTGCGTTTATGATACTTCTTCCCTGTCGGCCAGCTCGCATGACCGTTCCGAGGCAGTGAAAGATTTTGAATCATGCTTCCGATGTGAACACCATCCTCCCCACGCCGACGCGATGTATTATGCCTTGGCCTAAGGTGACTATCCATGATATAGATTTCCGCGATGGTGACAATATCCGTTACCGCAGATTAATAGCTTTAGTAGTGATTATGAATCCAAAGATATAGCTATATGCGAAAGCACCCTTAAAATGAGACACGCTTTGCGTTCTACTTTAATAATTATTGACTTAATTATATCGGTTACCCCCTTTAGCAACGAATTTTATCGCGAGATTCCGACGGGCACCGATCGGCGTCCGCGGACGGCGCTTTCATACATCTAGCACGCCGGCTCATCATAAGGAAATATGTCTATTAAATAAGATTTTTAAGAAGATAGGACCCGCGGTTTCATTTATATCATATTTTGGATGCCATAGTAGTTTTTATCAGCATAGGAGTTAAACCATGGCATCGCGTTCACTTCTGCACCATCTACAAGTTGGCCGAGAGAGTTGATTGGACTACAGTCACGAGGCTGGTGGACACTCGATCTCACGCGCTATATAGTTTAGTTTATAAGAAACGAAAAAGAAAATGAGGGAAAATCTACCATAATTGACAGTATATTTCGCTTAGCTATCGTTGTGGTAGCTTGGAGGTGCATGTTTTTACGACCCCGCCTCCTTTTCCTCATAAGAAATCGGGACATGTGATAATGGGATCGGGTTAATGCATTTTCAAATAAGGCTACGCTAGATCCTCAAGAGCTCAACCCTACCTGGGTACCTACGAATGCTGCATGGGGGTTGCATACGCAAAAGAAGGGGGGGAGTAAAAGCAAGAAGCCGAGGTGAGCTGCTCATGACGAAGCTACCCAGAGGATTGAGCCTAAACCTGAATAAAAAACTAATGATTGTAAGGCTTTCGAATGAGCTTAGAACCCTTTGGCAGTTGAAAATGGAATTGCAGCTGAGTGTGACGCAGCCTGATGTCGTGCTGCTGAAAATATTTTCCAATATAAGGCAGGCTGCGGGCTTGGCGGACTGAATACCACGACTGTAATGTAACTGGTCCCTCGGACAGGGGCGATGAAGCTAAGCACGTATCCGAATGTGTATACTATATGCAAGTCCATCGCCGATTGATATCACAATAGAGCCTCAATTCTTTCGGTCAAAAGGTCCATTTCCATTTCTATTGGGTTCGAGGGAGACATGACTCTTTTGCTCACTCACGTTATTAATTTAGTGACCTGCTATACGGGACCTTCTGGTCCAACAAATGTAAAGTACTGTTCCAACTGCATAGCTACCCGATACTGGTCTTGCGTCTCTTCTTATCCAATTGTTTCGCACTTCCCAATAGCTGTAGCCAACGTGTTGTGGCACTTTCAGCCGCATCAATGACTGCAGCCTATCCCCTGCTACCGAGAAGCAATCCCGGAATGAACAGGCGTTGTAATACATCAATATATCTCAGCTTCATATCTGATTGCCAGCTCTTACATGCTCTCAGGGAAACCCCGATGTGTGCCAGCTCGGCGTCCAGGAATTTACTAGGTATTCGCCGATGAGGCTACAGGCCGTATCTAACTATTTCGATCGCTTCTCGCATAGTCATCGTATTTGAGTAAAAAGTATTGGTTGGTATTGTTGGAGCAAGTATGCGCATCTCCGTAACAGGTGGTGCCGTAAATGCGGTGGTCGTTACGCTTCCACAGCTAGGTAAAATGAACACTTCATACAGATAGGTACCTAGGTAGGTACCTAATGTAGGTACTTATTATGATTATTAAACTATGGATTTTGCTCTAGGGCTCGAGTTCTTTAACAGCTTCCTTCTCTATCTGGCTATGGCTTTTCGATTTTATGTATCAAACCTAGCTCTTTATACTTCTTAATTCAGACACCCCTACCTAAACCCAAGATGAGTAGCGATACAAACCCCAATATGAACAACGAAACTAGTCCCGAGATTACTTGCCTTAGCCCTGAGGAGCACGGTGACAATATCACAGATCATTTAGTCCACTATCTAGGATGTATCCAACTCAAAGTCAGAGCGCGGTTTTTCGACGAAGATTTCGATATCTGGAAAGAGGAGAAGAAGCACCAAGAGCAAGCCTGTGGCAAGACCCACGAAGAGGCAAAGGAAATTACAGACCGAAAGAGAAAATCGTGGGAAACCAACTGCAAGCGTGAATTGAAGCGTATCGATTTCCTTCGCCAAAAGTTGTCGAAAGATGAGAAGGACCACCACTTGGTGGACAAGGTAATAGCAAGCCGTAAGGCCTGGCTTGAGGCCCGGAATCTGGGTCAATCCCATGAGAACCAGGGAAATTCATCGGCGCAAGAGGAAGACTCAGTGGTTGCTTATGACCTAGAAAGAGATATTACCGTGCCAATAATTCAGTTTAAGGATAGTAATCCTGATGACGTACAGGGTCATAATGTGCGGAGCAGGTTCCCGGATCAGAAGATTACACTGGGAAATCTGCTAAGCAAAGACAACAAACTATTGGAATACCGCGGATCCTCGACTGAAAAGCTCGTCAGATACTTCCACATTCCCTCTAATAATATGGATGTATGTTTTGAACCACATCCTACAATCTATAGAGTTCTTAGTTAACTTCTTTGCAGTGGGTCGAAGTAAGTATTTCATCCATAAGGTTATAGGTGTTTGAAGAAGCCAACAATCAGTAGAAAGCTATTGGGCGATACTTTGGCGAAGAACGGCCAAACTACCACAAGATACATCGTGAACTGAAACGAGAGAGAAAGACGAAAGCTTACATGATCCTTCGTGACCAATATTGGCGAGGACAGCTACAAGGTAGCCACCCTCATAGCCCGGCACACGCAAGGCACATGAGACCTCTTTGCTCAACGATATCGTCAGGTAACCAGCGGTGCCGATAGATCTTAAGCTATTATGTATTAACAAGCGTACAGATCCAGAGAATATGAAAGATCTTCATGAGAATATGGTCCTCTTCGTGAGTTTTGGCCTCAGTGAAATGAAAAGAGATATAACCTGACAAAAACATAGATGCCATACCTTCACTGGGATACGTCCAGAAAGAGCGAGCAGTTCACTGCCGAAATTGATGATATCATGGCAGATGCTAAGGAAGCCGAGTTCAAACGTAAAGCAGAAGAGAAAGCTAAAAGATTGGGAATTAAGTACGAAAATCTGGTACCACCAGAGGCAGCGGCCCCTCGGCAACCAAAGTCTAAAATAAAAGTATCAACTATGAGCCAACTATTGAAGCTCATGAAAGAGGAAAGATTATTGAAAAGTAAGCTCAATGTCGACGATAATGGCCGGATTGAGATTAAACGCCCTTTGGGTCAGTTGCTCCTCGACGCCGCGAGACTCTATGAAGGGATGTCAAATTACCGGGATAAACAGCTACTTCGAACATACCTCTCTGTCGATCCGCCTCTTCATCCGCGTCGTACGCTCGACCAAGCTTACCATTGGACACCGAAGTCGACATGGGAACGAGACCGAGACCAGGTCATATATAGATACACCACTGCACAATCCGAACAATTTCACAGATATATCCCGGAGACTAATACATGGGAGGGGCATCCGAAGCTAGACCCCAAACTGGACCCTAAGCTGGACCCCGAATTAGGACCCAAAATTCAGGCTGACTGTGAAGAGTGCAAAAAGAATATTCAGAAGCTGTCCCGTGTCATCATGGTGGACCAGTTGTGGATGTGGATTTTGGACGCAAATACGATTATTACTTGCTTTCCGAAACGATACGGCTCGAATAAACAAGACAGCTCGGCCGTTCACAAGTCAATAAGAGTTCGCATGCAGCACACCGGCGCCGATCAAATCCGCACTGCTTTCGACTTGGCTCTAATCATTATCGACGAATGTGCCAATACACTATTCAATAGAACCAGAACAGCAAGCCATCAGCCACAAGTGATTGACATGTTTTCTAAAGCTATCGGGAATATCGTGAGTGCTATACCTTAACGCTAGGCTAGGTCGATTCTAATAAAAATGGCAGATGCGTAAACAAACTATAGCTTTCGAGAGGCTATGGCGGTGGGCTGATGATGCTAATGAAGTCTATAAATCCCATCACCATGGAGATGTTTCTAAACTCCACTTGGCGCTCCTTGACATCCATCCAGAGGGCAAGCTCGAGTGGGAGATCAAAGACATAGTGGAAGAGTTGGACATCATGCTACATATTACAAGAATCCACAGGCAAATGCTCACCGAATTCATCGCCAACGCTAAATGTTTGCTAGATCCATTCGGGGATTTCGGCAATAAGAAGGGGAAACTAATCGGCAATCACCGACGGGAGGAAACAGAGCCGATACGTGAGGATCTAGGAAGTCATAAGAAGGAAGATAATAAATCATTGGATGGGGATAAGAATGACGAGAAGCGGGATGACTACAATTGGTTCAATCTCAATGCCGATGAGCTCCTACAAACTGTCATAGGGAGGATCAGCCAACTTGAAGAGTTACGGAACCTCGCCGAAAATACCTCCAAAAGTGTAAGAACCCAATTCTTAACTCTTCCCACGAGCCAATTTGCACGAGGACATTATGAGCTTATTGAACTTTAGGTCAAAGACCTTTCGAGGTTGAAACAACAGCAGGCTAGCGTTGTACAGGCGTGGCAGTCTGCTAAGCAATCAGACGAAACTGATAAGCAGGGCAGATCGATTATGATATTCACGATCGTGACAATTGTTTTCGTAAGTTAAACCGAAGCTATGAGATTCCGGATTTACTGACAGCCTTGGTCCTCTAGCTTCCCTGTCATTCATGAGCAGTATCTTCGGTATGAACAATATTGAAATTACCAGTGAAACTTGGTCTATCCGCTATGAGCTCTTGTACATGTGTAAGATGAAATTTCTATCCACCACACATATCTACCTACATATTCAAACTGACGCATTCTTAAAACCTTCAGTTACTATCTCGGCTGCCGTCATTATCTTAAGTTGCCTGCTCGCCTTCGTGGTCTGGATTCGCGCTAGCTTGTTCTACCTGATGAAGAAAACCACGACTACCATTGCAGTGAAATCCGGCCTGTACAACTTCTGGCGCAATAATAGCTGGTCATACAAGAAGTTTTACCAAGAGGCGGAAGTTTACGCTCGCCAGACTAAAGATAGAGCCAGGATGGATGATTTCAAACAGAGAATCCACAGGCGATTTACGAAAGCTGACCAAGAGAGTATTGGGAATGGAACTAGTTCCAAAGGTTCTCTATCTGGGACTGAAAAAGAGAATGACGGTGGTAATGGGCATTCTTCCCATACGCCAGATCAGCGGAGCCTACTATCCTTCCCACAGCGGCTTCGGAATACATTTTATAACAAGGAGGCAACAAGAAGAGCAACGGTGGGTCACTCAAGTGTGTAACCAAATAGACTGCCTAGTTAGGTAGGCACTGTGGCGGGAGCAAGTGAAAGAAGAGTATATCTCCCTTACCTAGGTAGGTATGGAAGTTATCTACGACGTCGAAGTGAAGACAGGGGTTCATACGAATATTACAACTTCATTTTCTACCCTGTCATTCCACGATAACTAGGTGGTTACGATAGAAATCTCATTAGTCAATTTGCATGAGCTATTTAAACACGACAATAAAAGGGCGCATTTCCTAAAGCTCCTCCATGTCCTCATCCAGTAAATCACGTCCTGCCGCAGTTTCATTCTGCCATTCAGATCCAACTTTCTGGGAGTTCTCTCCTTCGTTACCAACCGTGCGCAGATTACTCAAGTAGTCGTCAGCAATGAGCCGCGCGACATTCATGCCCATAAGCGCGCTCGTCTCCATAGTCGAAATGAAACTCTCGATACCAGATGTGTAATACAGCCCGTCCCCTAGAATGGGGTCCTGGAATGTAACGCGAGGGTACTTCTGGGGATAGGGATGGAAGATCGTAGGATGGTACCATGAGATGGGATCAAGAGTAATCGACGCGCCCTCCGTCACACCCTCGTCGTTATCTGAGGGTCGAGTGAATGTGTCCGGCACCTGAACGCCCAGTAGTCGGGACAAGAACTCGGGCGTCACCTTGTGAGGCGAGAAGATCTTATACACATACTCGGCATTCTCCGTTTTTGGGTTTGTCACCACTTTGACTAACGTTGCCGAGAAGAAACCTGCGCTTCCAGCTCCCTCTGGTCCGGGCTTCGCTTCATCGTCTTCGGCTAATGTCGTAAGCACGGAGATAGGTACTGTGGCGGCTGGCTCTAGGTTGAAGAACTCTGCGCTGAATCTGTAGGGAGATGCGAATAGCGTCACGTGTAGTTCGACATAGGGGATTGAGTCTACAGGGTGGGGTATGACGTTCTCATCGTGGCGGATACCACTGAATTGGTACGGAGTTGCGATGACGACATCATCAAAGGCGACTGGGTATGTTGTTGCCTTATTGTTGGTAGCACCGGTGGTCGTTGTCTGTAATCTGTATTTTGGCGGCACCAAGCTAGACGTACTGCTCTTTTCCTTGGTAATCGCAGAGACAGTCGAATTCAGGGAAATGTGTGCTTTGGAGTTTGCCACCATATTGGAAAATATCTGCCAATTGCCGCCCGCGACAGCCACAGCTCCTTCAGGGGCCATCGCAACCTAGACTCAAATATTAGATCAGCTTGGTTGATTAAGGGTTATTGGAAGAACTGACCATGGTACCCAGGCCGTGAATGTACTGCAGATTCGAGGCATAATTGACACGGGTGCTTGCTTGCACGATATCGTGAGCAAACGGGCCGTCGAGCTTGTTCTCCTCCAGGAATTGTTTCCCAGTCAAGCTCGTTATCTTCACGAGACCGAGCTCATACGCAGTAGTCGAGAGGGACCTGAAGGGGAAGTACGGCGACTGATAAAGCTTCAAGAAAGTTCCGACGGTATCTTGGACGAGACGATGAGTGTAGTACGGAGCGGTTCCATACTTCCAGAAGAGCTTGGCGAGGTTCCACCAACCCCAGGATTCGGAGTCTTGCGTGTAAACGAAGCTCTTTCCATCCCAAATACCCAACAGACCCTTCTCATCAGTACCCGGCTCCTTAAGAGGTAGGTTGAAGTCCCTGGTGGCATTGTATAGGATATGATTCACGTCAACAAAAATAGAAGCTCCCAGCTCAACTGGGTTGAGAGGGTCATCATAGATATTGACCGTCAGGGTGCGACCACCGATGTGGTTGGTCTTCTCAAAGATGGTAATATTGACATCGATCCCTTCTTCCTCAGCATATTTATGCAAGTGATAAGCCGTAGAAGAACCGGCAGCACCAGCACCTAACGAACGCGTTAGTTAAAGAGAACAATATGAAGTTAACCGCGTCATAAACCGTATTCCCGAGGAAAGATACAAGCGATCTACCCAGTTGAAGTTATATAATTGCACGCAATTATGCTAAATTCGATAACTTCGATCTTGGGTTTTTTATTGTATACATCGTATGGTTAGGCTGCGAGATAAAGCTGCCTCCTATTTTCGACTTACCTATGATTGCGACTTGCTTCACATGTCGATAGTTAATATCATCTGTGTCAGCAGCAACTGCGAGTGGCGGTAATAAACACACTAAAGAATATAAGCCTGCGAAATGCATTGTCAATTTCTTATGTGTTGAACATGTTTTTGGTGGTAAAAACATGGGCTGATGGATTAACGAATTGAGACGGTGAACGTGCAGACATCCACGGTGTTGAATGCACGAGCCACTATTCCATCATTATGGCGGGGAGCGCCCCTTTAACCCGATATTATGGTAGACGAGTTGCACATAAACAAGAATATTAGAAATTGGCGTTTACTACCCCTTTTCCAAATTGTCTAATACGGCCCTATTTTCAGGACATACTTAAGAGACGTTTTAAAGAGAAGGTCTCAAGATATAGCAGTGTAGAAACTCTAGTTTCTGTAAAATCCCAAGGATTACCAACAATCTATGGAATGAACTACTTGTAATTCTTTACGGTTTACTTTGGGCTGCGCCTTGGATAAAGGAGAAGTGCCTATTCTATTTATCAGGGTCCCCAGAGATAAAGTGTGACTTTGGATGCAAACTCTACTCATCCCTCATTCTCTTAACTGTCAGTTCCATCATTTTTTCCTGACAGACTGGGGCACCGATCTCGTTGGCAACCAGGTCCGGTGGGGCAGCCTGACAAAATTTACGAGGGAGGCATCATTGTATTATAACTTCCTTTTTCATGAAACAATCTTTTTGTATTTCCCGGTAGGTTGGCATATACATATATTATTCCAACCTACATTAACACGGAAAATCACTTATACTCATTCCCAGCTTTATTTAGGTACCTACCTGCTGACCCACACTCACCCTCTGTCAACCGTTCAGTTACTTCCATCAGCCGGGTTTTAGACCCTGTAGCGAGTGATACTATAATGGAAAAACAAATTATCTATTCTTAATATTTTAGTAACGTATTTGCTGTTATTACTATATGCCTATACATGTTGATTATTATCCGACACTTTCTATTGTCTACATTGTTCTTACTTGATCTACATATTATTTAAATGCCATCAATAGCATCTTCCGAGGTTTTGTGTGGCTGCTAAGCGCCACCACCTCTACAATAAACAATTAACAATATGCCCATGATGTATCCAAATAAGAAGCCAACCGTTGTTATCATCCGAGATAAACCAAAATTAAATGATGATGGGACCTGGTCCCATGAACCCCCATATACTGCTGAAAACGCTCATCTCTTCGATCCACTCAAGCAGCAACGCAAAAAGCGCCTAGGTATTGTGTCATTACCCCCGAAATGGGTTAAGAAGAAGAGGATGCTCGAAAGAAACGAACGAAAAAAGACAAAATGCTTTCATCTCTTCCCTCTGCTTCCCTACGAGATTCGTGAGCAGATTTGGGAAATGGCTAGTATGTAACCCTACTTGGGATCCCTTCCCCGACACATTGAATGAATCTGTTATTAACCTTTGCTATTGTAGTGCCAGAGGGAAAGGTGATCAACCTTAACTCACAGAGAGATTACGTATCCATGTCTAGTGCCCTTTTCCCCCCGTTCGGTATCCCGAGATTATCCCTAGTATGCTCTGAATCCAAGAGAATCGTCTCGAAATGGGGTATCGGGTTGCGATTCTGCGGGTTTGGTAAGCCGCTTCATTGTGAATGGTTTGACCGTAGAAAGGACTCAATTTACATCCCCAGTATCCGTGTCTTCGAAGACTGGTGGGGATGGGACAAGTGTCTCGGAGGTGGTACCGTAGTTCTCGATGTTCTTGAGACAGTAGAAGACCAGTATCGTGGCGACGAACCAAGTAAAGTCTTTACGAAGGCCATACAGGCGGGCTGCTTCACAGGCGTCCGTGCTATTGATCTCTCCATGCTAGTGGTCCCGTTCAACCTCAACAACTGGCGCCGAGGGTGTGATCCTTTTGACGAGGGAGAGGACTTGGGAATTGTGGCTTTAGATGATAAAAGACTGCCTACAATTCTACGTAATGTTTTCGAACACCTCGAATTATTTTTCGACAATCCGGTAGAGAGGATGGGACAGAGAGTTCATAAACGTCCCTCGTGTTTACTGAAACACCTCCATCAGCAATGGAATGATGAGTTGAAGTTCTTATTCGAGGAGCAATGGCTCTTTTCATTATTAAGTAAAGGGAAGGAAGTGTCATTAGAGCCAGACCTATTTATTGATGTCTGGTTCGGTTATAAGGGTAGAAGACAAGCATTGAACAGAGAACACGAGGAAGTACAAAAACTGATTTCTAAGATGCCCCAGATTCGACCAGTCATTGTCTTTAGCAAACAACCTCGTTCAAAATCAATAAGCCAAATTTCGCCTGTCATTTCTCAGTGGAACTTAGGAAAAAGACTGGATGGATTGCAGGTTGTTTCGAACCGTCGTCGTATGGCTTTGTTATATGGGCTACCCTTAGGGCGTAGGACTCTTTACCATTAGAATTTTCATCTACCTAGTTGAGATAAGTTAGGTACCTTGGTACCTGCTTAAGACATTAATTGTTCATACATGTAGGTAATCCTCAAAATACTAATGCAAAAGCCAATAGGTGATTTACATATGTAGGTATTTTGGTGTACTGTCTGCTGTCTTAGGTACACAAGTTCGACGATGAACCCCTTAAAACTTCCAGTGTGGACGGCACTAATAGAAGGGAAAGGAGAAAAGGTCGGTCATGACAGGTGGGGGCTTAGCTGCAACGGCTGGCCCTGACTGGCGACTTACCCCACCTAGGTAACAAGAATCCCGCTGGTTTATCTATGGTACATAGGTACTTGTACGTGGAGCAAGGCTTGCTTTATCTCATATCGATACTGGTATGGAAGTATAATATGTACCTTGTACTGGGAAATAAGGCTACAGAAAAAAAAGTTGTCGGTGCTTTCTTGACCCGCTTCGAGCTCTCATCTCCCCAATAACGCCGTGTGCCCCTCGACGACGATAACTACAGATTTCTACCTTAACTAAGGCACCTTTTTTTTTTTTTTTTACAGCAGATCCTACTTCGTCGGGTAAAAATGTCTGCTGCACAGCTCCTTAATCCCAAGGCCGAATCTCGGGTACGTTTAACCAAGCAATATTCCCAAATACGAATTAGTAGTATTGACGTTCAGGCAAGCGGCGGGGTGAAGCTCTTCGAGTCAACATCAGCGCAGGCGAAGGGCTACAAGATGTTCTCAAGTCAAACTTGGGTCCACTAGGAACCATTAAGATGTATGAACCATCCTAAGCCGATTTCGAAAATGCAGTTGCTAATGTTTATCGCAGGCTTGTAGATGGCTCCGGACAGGTACGAACTGTCTTAACAACGTAGGACATAAAATATACGACTCCTAGCTAACTCTTACCGAATAGATCAAACTTACAAAAGACGGAAACGTCCTACTAAGAGAGATGCAAATACAGAACCCGACCGCGGTCATGATTGCCCGAGCCGCGACGGCGCAAGACGATATTTGTGGTGATGGCACGACGTCGGTTGTCTTGCTGGTGGGAGAGCTCCTAAAACAAGCAGACAGATATATCGCCGAAGGATTACATCCCCGAATCATAACAGAGGGCTTTGAGATTGCAAAGAACGAAGCCTTAAAGGTATGCAGTCTTATTCATCTCACATAGCCCATATGCTTACTTCATTCATTATTATAGTTCCTGGACTCCTTTAAGCTCCCTAAGGAGGTCGATAGGGAACTTCTACTCTCTGTCGCTCGGACATCACTATCTACCAAGCTCAATGCAAGCCTTGCTAAGAAGCTGACCCCTGATATCGTCGACGCCGTCCTTGCCATCTACCAAGCTCCCGCGAAGCCAGATTTACACATGGTGGAAATCATGAAGATGCAGCACCGCACCGCCTCAGATACCCAACTTATCCGCGGTTTAGCATTGGACCACGGTGCAAGACACCCAGATATGCCGAAGAGATTGGAAAATGCGTTCATCCTAACCATGAACGTTAGCTTGGAGTATGAGAAGTCAGAAATCAACTCTGGTTTCTTCTACTCCAGTGCAGAACAGCGCGACAAGTTGGTTGAGAGCGAACGCCGATTCGTCGATGCCAAACTAAAGAAGATTGTCGACTTAAAGAAGGAAGTCTGCGGGAACGACCCTAACAAGGGCTTCGTCGTCGTCAACCAGAAGGGTATCGACCCGCTGTCGTTAGACGTATTGGCCAAGAACGGTATTTTCGCTCTGCGAAGAGCCAAGAGGAGAAACATGGAGAGGCTGCAACTCATCTGTGGTGGCGTCGCACAGAACAGTGTAGAAGATCTGTCTCCCGATGTGCTTGGCTGGGCTGGCTTGGTGTACGAGCAGCAGCTGGGTGAAGAGAAATACACATTCATCGAGGAAGTAAAGGACCCTAAGTCTGTTACATTAATGATCAAGGGCCCGAATGCCCACACCATCACACAAATTACAGACGCGGTCCGGGATGGTCTGAGAAGCGTGTACAACATGATTGTGGATAAGAGCGTTGTTCCTGGTGGTGGTGCTTTCCAGGTTGCTTGTGCTGCTCACCTGAAGAGCGATGCTTTCAAGAAGACGGTGAAGGGTAAGGCTAAGTGGGGTGTTGACGCATTTGCCGATGCGCTTTTAATTATCCCCAAGACCCTCGCAGCGAATGCGGGTCACGATATCCAAGACGCACGTACGTGTTATATTTATCCTTCCGTATTCTATCTTGTTATACTAACTAACTTGCCACAGTTGCTTCCCTCCAAGACGAGCACGCAGACGGTAACGTCGTCGGATTGATTTAGTTCTCGGCCAGCCCATGGACCCTACATTGGAGGGTGTCTACGACTCATTCAGAGTCCTAAGGAACTGCGTCGCTTCTTCATCAAGTATCGCATCCAATCTTCTACTCTGCGACGAGATGCTCAAGGCCCGCCAAATGGGCCGAACAGGTCCGGGCCCGGAGGGTGCAGAGGAGTAAATGAAAATGGGTAGACAAGAAGGGCGAGCACGGCTGACTGATACCACTGTACGTTAGACGCAGAAAATTGGCGTTGTTAATAGACGTGGACGAATCGATCCGTGTATCGAATGTGGTATTCAAATCCGTAGTTTGACTGTGTCTCTGCTAAATAATTATGTGATAATTGGAGAGTAGTCCTACGATGGCGTGTCTGATGATCACTAAGTTAACCACCGGGTAAGGTGTACAGGTAACACTGTTCGAGTAAAGCATGCGGCGAGAATAGGGGTTTTAGTAGCAACATAATAGGCATGGGACTCTACGATGCATCTCGTAGATATGAAAGCAGCCTCATCACATCTGAATTACACGACTACATTTTTTGCGTGACGCTTGAATACGAAACTTGACAATCTCTAGATTTATCCAGTAGGCCCCTGGAGGAATTGAAGATGCTAGAATATAACAAGTATATACAACTTATATAATAGCTACCCATATGACCCTACTAGCTCCGCGTCAATTCAACAACCACATCATCACCATCCATCAGCGGAATCCGCCAACCCGCGCGCTCTTGGGTTTCTTCTGGGCTTGATACCCGGTAGGCTGTCGCGTCTCCACTCCTATCGACCCACAGCACCGCGGCCGCTGCTCTCGGCGCACCAGGGAGCTGTGTTAATACAACGGAAATAGCACCAGACGAAGCGTCGTAACTGAAACTGCTTATACTCCCCGCATCCACATTGACCGTCGCTCCTAACGGTCCGATAAACACGCGACGGGTCACGGGGCCATTAGTCTGCACGAGAACCTTGCCGTCGTCATTGTCGGTCTCGGAGAGGACACCACCGTACGCGAGAAGCCCAAAGGTAGCGTGTTGCGCGACGTACGTCCCAGAGCCGAGGACCAGCCCGAGGAAACCCGGGCCGTAGTCTCCGCTATAGCCGTCCCACTTTAGAGTATCGGGCCATGAGTGGAAGGACGCGGACGCGAAGCCTTCTTCGTTGATGTTGGATAGGGGTCCGCTGGCGCCGCCGTAGCCGACTTGGAGGAGGTATGTGTCTGAGGGATTATCGCGGAAGGCGGATAGGAGGACTAGAGAATTAAGACCTGAGCCGTAGTGGTGGATTTGCCGCTCGATGCGCTTGAGCTTGCCCCCGTAGAAGTTGTCCCAGTATCTGCGAGCGTTTCCGTTCCATCCCCAGTGGGGAACTGTGGGCATGTAGCCCAGGACGCTGTTTACTGTCTTTGTTGCTGTGTTTGAGAAGCCGAAGTATCTGGTGGTTTTATTAGAACTACCTAATTGTGAGTTTCTGAGTATGAGGTAAGCACTCACTTCGCCCAGTAGTATACTCCTTCTTGGCCGGTTGAATCCCAGGCCATTTCACTTCCATAAGGGACTTCTTCGGAGTCCCACTGTGCAGCCCTTGATCTCATAGCTTTTGTCAGTGTGTTGGCTTGCGTTGTAAGTCCCTCCCGAGTCAGATCGGTGAGGATCTCTCCAAAAATAGTCTCGCCCATTAATCCGAGACGATTGTATCCAACGTCGGACTGCATGCCGCGTATAACGGTGCTGTAGGCTTGATTGATATACCATTCCCAGTCATGACTCTTGACTAGCTCGGGATAGGCCCGTGCTACTCGGTATAACGACCAATAGGCTGCGGCAACATGAACATAGTCATAGGCACGATCGATTGCGTATGCCGCCTCCTTGTTCCATGATGTCCAGCTAGACCAGTCGATTGCGGGATTATAAGAATACTTTGGAACTGTCGCTGGTTCGTAGTAGAAGATACTCTTCCGTACACCAAAATCTGTCGTCTGAATAGTGCCCCAGAGAACATTGTCGACGAACTTCTCTAGCTTTGAAACCTCCTCAGCATCTGGTTGGATAACTTGCTTTAGGAACGCAGCAAGATATGCGCCCACGCCTCCTTCATCGCTGAGCCCAGCTATCCAAACCCGCGGGTCCTGCGTCACGATAGAACGAGTTTCATAATCGTAACTCATTACTGACGGAGCGCGACCAAAAGGGTCTGATGTGTCGTTGAACCACTGGTTCGTCGTAAGAAATTTGCCTAGGTCCCCAATGGTCTCCGTGCCGGACTTGGTAACGTAGTAGTGAATAGTTTGAGTTTTTCCATTCTCGTAATCTATGGTTAGCCTGGAGCGACCCCAAAAGGTTGGTGACGGTGTTATGCCGTATGAGCCTGATGAGAGTTGACTGAAGGCCAATGACTCCACAGGCTCACTAGAGAATGATATAGGGTTCGACTCAGCCTTGAGGAAGAGCTGCGATGTTGATCCCCTCGGGATAATGTACCCGGGAACACCGAAAGCCACGGGGGTGCCTGTTTTTCGCACAGTTTCATCAATGTCACGGACGCCATCTTTCGCAACCGAAAAGCGTACCCCAAACTGCAGTGTCTGACCCGGTTGGAGAATTTTTGACGTAGGTGGATTCCATGGTTGCACATCCGCCCACTCCTTTTCAGCCCATGCTCGACTAAATACTTGCCACTCGTAAAGGCCCTCGAAAGTCTGGCTGGCATAAGCTGTGGCTTGATAAGACGGCTCGTCTAGATTCCGATATGCTTCGAATGGAGTATCCGCAAGAGGCGTCACGACGAGCGCAGCTCCAGTTCCACGAACGGGGTTTACGCGGATGTAGCCCGCATGCATACCAACATATGGATCTGACAGTGAACATAGACGCTGCGTATCGGCTGCGGCGCGGTTTGTGAAAATGCTGTTAAACTCGGCGGGAAAGCCTAAGCTACCTATCTCAACGGGAGAATTCGCCGAGTTTTCGATGGTGAACCGTAAGCCTAGATCACCAGAGATATCAAGCCATTCACGAGTCACATTCAAAGCCACCGCGCCAGGAAGTGTTGGGGTCAGATTCGAAGAAGCAAGGACTCCATCCCTGACCTTGTAGGCGGCAACCGTTTTTCGGGAAGCCGCAGAATCGCCATCGATCCACGGACCATCACTGCCTTGGCGATAACGAAATGTTATGTCACCCCAATGATACTGGCCATTCCCAGCCCGAGCCGATATTAAATCGAAGGGCAGGAAGTCGAATGAGTCCCCAGCTGGACTTAGCGACGCAAGTACCTGCGCATCACGGACGATCTTGGCGTTAAAATTAGCTGTTTTAACAGTGATATAACCATTTTTGAGACCCAGATTATCACTTTGGCATGCGACGCTACAGAAAAGCTGAGCGAAGGCGACGATAAAGAGTGCCCTCCTGAAGCGAAACATGATGCATCAGTGAGTATAGACGGATAATTCATCACAGCCCAGGCATAGCGAAAAAAATAGTTTACGAGTGAAAATAGCCGGATATCTATAATTTTCCATCTTGACTAGGTCCCAAGCAGTCTATGGTATTAGCACCAAGTCGTATCGTGGCTCGGGTTTCCATCCCGATCTGGCGTCGCATTCTGTTCACGGCGGACGGAGATCGACATGATGCTGCGGGGTATACTTGGTAATGGGTTATATTGGTGGAATAGTTGAATCCGTGAAAGGACATGAGATGTTGGATGTTGGATTATTATATATACGTATATAAGATCCCGATTTCATTTTCGTACTCTCTACGACTTGGAGATGTAAACGGCGTGAATGGATAATTCGACATGTGTTACGCTATTTACTTCATTCACTAGGGGTAACACAAGTGGGGTAACATGGATGACGACAGAGGTACTTCGGAGTTACTATACGGAATGATAGATGGGAGGAACAACTACGCTCTTTCTTTAACCTACAATGAAATATTTCAGGTGAGGCAGGTAATACGAACATATTATAGATATACTTATGCGCATGCCTGTTTAAGCACCCAATCTCATGTACTACATTAGCTGTTGCAGGCACAGGCGATTTACATGTACCTGAGAAGCAAGAAGCAATATGCATGGAGGAAGGCACCTGTAGTTGAGTAATCCTATATAGGCCGGACGCCAACTAAGTTAGCTAATGCCCGGTCGTTTCAGCTCTTCTTCTACTCATTATAAACACCTCACTTTCGCCGGGAATTGTAGAATCTATTTCACTAGGCAGTTCATAATCTCATTCTACTCTTGTCGAACTACAGATTAAACTGTATTTCCCTCAAAATGGCTTCATCTTCGATAGACCGTAATGAGCTCTTCAATGTCAAGGACTTGGTCGTCGTTGTAACGGGCGGGGGAAGCGGTGCGTCGATCTACGCGTCGGGTTGATCAATAAGCGAACTAACTCAACATAAATTCTAGGCATTGGTACCATGATAGTTAATGCTCTGGAGAGTAATGGTGCAATTGTCTATGTTATCGGTCGCCGCAAAGAAAACTTGGACAAAGTTGCTGCTACTGCTGTACGTTACCTCATTTGAGCACGACGGTTCCTGGGCACATTATTAACTCAGCCACCTATTATTTGCCTTGATACAGAAGCATGGAAACATTCGCACGATCCAAGGAGACGTTACTAATAAAGCCGACCTTGAACGGGCGGTCGCTGAAATCAAGTCAGCAGTAGGATATGTCAATGTTGTGATAGCTAATGCTGGCGTATCCGGCCCTACTATGAACGGATTGCCCCAAAATGCCAGCCTCACGGAGTTCCGGAAATACATATTCGACTGGGATGTGGATAACTTCACCAACACCTATAAAGTGAACACTGCAGGCGTATTCTTCACCGTCGCTGCATTCTTGGAGCTTCTTGACGAGGGCAATAAGCGTGGAAATTTGAAGCAGCGAAGCCAAGTTATCGCAACGTCCAGCATCGGTGCTTATAACAGAGTCCCTATTGCCGGATATGCCTATGGAAGCACCAAGGCTGGTTTGATACACCTGATGAAGCAGCTAGCAACCGCTCTTGTGCCGTACAATATTCGATCCAACGTAATCGCCCCGGGGTGTAAGATATTTACCGCCCGACTTATGGATTTTTAACTTGCTAACAGAAACAACCCGATAGTCTACCCCAGCGAAATGACCGAACCATTCCTCAGCGCTCGGACCGAATGGCCCAAGTCCTTTGTACCCGAGGAGAGACCTGGTGATCATGAAGACATCGCCGGTGCTCTACTGTTTTTGGTGAGCAAGGCTGGCGCTTACATCAATGGAAATGTACTTGTAACGGATGGAGGACGATTGGGTGTTTTACCCTCGGCATATTAAGACGCATCAGATTTCCATGGGAATGCGATAATTGTTGGCACCAGACGTGTAGTATACAATAGCTCTACTTGCGATATAAATTGTCGGACACGGCAGATTATCTAGAAATCATTTGCTAGTATTCATCGAGGAACTCCAGAGCTTCCAATCTGAAAACTACGGTTTTTTAATTTTAATATTAGCCATCGGGACTCTCTAACCAAGTCGCAAGCTTTTCACCTTCCCTCGGGACGAATCTAGCGCGCCACCCGCGCGGTGTGCCAACAAATGCCATTCCCTTTAGCCCCTTAATCGGATCAATTGCCTCTATTGTTTCTCCTTCAGCAGGCAGGATACGGAAATGGGCAATCAGGTGTAAGAACACCGTATATAGAGCATTATGAGCCAAATGCGATGCTACGCACATCCGTCCGCCGATTCCAAATGCAAATTGATGAGCGTGTATATTGGAGGCGTTCGGTAGCCAGCGCTCGGGGATGAACGTATCTGGCTCAGGAAAGAGTTCTGGATCTAGAGTGAGGGAAACTTAGTACTTTTCATTTCTTAAGGGATGGATTTGAAACGTACCTCGATTGCAAGCCCAGGAGTTTAGAAATACCATCGTATTCGTGGGGATCGTGGCACCCTCCCAAGTCACATCCGTGTAGGTGGCTTTCGGGAGAGCCAACTTCAGTACCACGAAGTATCGTGAGATTTCTTTCGTTAAGGCGTCGATATAATCAACCTTCGTCGAGGCATATTTATTCGATGGTAAATCGAGGACACCCGCATCTCTAATTGCCGTGTACGCTTTTTCTTGTATATCCGGCCTATGGGCAAGAAGCAAGCAGGCCCAAGAAATGGTAGGTTGGTTCGAATCAGCGCCCTGTTTGGGATCATCGTGTAAGTTACAAGTCATAATCGCTGACAAGTGGAACGATAGAATACATACCGCCATCATGCTCAAGCTTACGCTGATAAGCTCCTCTCTTGTTAGGGTCGCGGATTCGGGATCCCTGAGTACTGCCCCCTGAATACACGGCTTATCTTCACCCCTCTCCACCTCATCCTTCAGCTTTTCCAGAAGAATATTATTATACTCCAATCGGCGACGTCCAATATCCGCAGCGTGATTCTTGGGATGTGCGCCGAGCCCTAGGAATTCTGCCACGGGCTCCCAATACCGCAATAGAGGGATGTAATTGGCATAGTTCTTCCCGGTGTCGCGGAACTTGGAGATTTCACCCTCGACGTAGATGATCTCGGTGAGCAACGGGTCGTCAGTCAGGGACTTCACACTCGACACGCGCGTCCCGTAGTTTAGTGTTAGGCTTAGGTTGAGTGAGAACCGCTTCACGGCAGGCCGGAAGTCGATCTCAATGGCACCATCTCGACACGCCGAATATAAGTCTTTTAGGAACTCGCGCGCCTCTAGGTTTAAGATCGGCGCGTACCTATCCACGCGGTTCCTATTCAGTGCGCCTGCAGCAAGCTTTCTCCTCCGCTTGCAACTCTCGTCCCAGGGGCTAGTTCCGATGCTAGTCACGGCTTTGCTGACTTTCTTGTGGAACACGTAGAACGTCGGTCGGGAGTTCATCGCATGGCTCTGTCCTAGAAACAACTGTTTGGCCGCCCGCGTGGAGTTGATGATAACAGCGGTTGTATTGCCGAGTTGGATCTGGAAGACCGGGCCGTATTTGAAAGACCACTTTCGGTATGTTTCTGCTGGTATTACGTCGCGGTGCTGTTGTGTCGTTAGTATGAGGTCAGACTACGGATGCGAATAATGTGTGTTATTTACTTGGAATAGATTCCCGACGACGGGCCATCCGCGAGGCCCGGGTAGGTTCTTTACTCTGCTACGATATCGAGTGACCTCATTCTGGATCAGGTATAGGACCACTCCAATGATTGGTATGAAGATGATATATTGGAGGGACTTGAAAACATTAAGCGGCAATGCTTCTAGCAGCGACATCTTGAAAAGTGGATGAAGCTCATGAGGTATCCAACTTGACGTCGCGAGTAGATTTAATGGAGTATCACCTCGAGCTCATGTAGGCAAGGTGAACAAGGTGGGATCTGATAGCTTGCCGATGTTCCCCTCCAAAGGGTGGTATCTTTACAAGACCATAGGAGTTAGACCTGTTACCTCGTCACACTCCCTTCCTATCTCAGTAGAGGACCTTGCGCAGCAAAACTCCACAATCACGACATCTTTCATTTTTCTTATCATGCCATTACTCTTTCGATTTTCGTATTTTAGATCTAGGCCAGACCTCATATCTCGCTTCTCCTTTAGTCAACTAGTTCTTCAAGTTTCCAACGGACATCAGCTCGGGGCATGTTCATGCGCGCCTAGGCAGATATGGCGCCTCGTTCGGCTCGACCCTGCCGAGAAGACATCAATGTCGGCGTGAAATGGGGTATCCAACCAGACGGGTCTGGTGTCCCTAGCATAGCGCGCTGGTAGTCGGGTTATAACCCCAGCTAGCTACATAACGCCATTGTGGGGAATGATGGCGATTTTGGGAATTATCAATCCGACTGTAGGGATTCGGCCGGTAGATGGGAGAATACGCGAGACGCATAGGTACCACGTGGGAGTTGATGTCTAATTTCGAGGTGTGCTGCATGAGGGCGTGGGATGGCATCGTGATTTAACATACCTTGCTTAAGACCTATCAACACATGTCAACTTCTATAACCATTGAGTTTCGGTGATTATACTAGGTACAACTGGAAATAAATTCATCAAGGCGTAGGCAAGTATAATATTTTAACGCTTTTGGTATAACAGTTTGACAAGTTAATTTATACCTCCTTGACTGCCGGGTTATGTCTCCCTTCTTTATCTACGTTAAACATGTACGGTTTATCCGCAGCGCCAGCCTCAATAGCCTTTTGTCTACTCCCTCTTAGCATCCACGGAGAGTCCTTCATCCCCTTGTGCCACTCTCTTCCTTCGTATTCCTCTTCTACAGGCTTCTCTCCCGTAGCTTGTATCTCGCGTGCCCTCTGCTCAATATTCGACCAGACGCGAAGGATGTTTTCTCCCGCAAATAAACGAACCTGCTCATCTGTTGCGCCACGCTCCATTAGAAGCTGTATAAGGTCGGGGAACTTAGATACATCCTCTAGTCCGATGGGCACGTAGGGGGTTCCCGAGAAATCGCTACCCACGCCGATGCAGTCCCATCCGCATACCTCTGCGATGTGGAATATGTGATCTACCACGTCGTGGATGGTAGCCTGGTCTGGATCTTTCATCTTCAAGAAGCGATTGACGAAGACTGCCATGACGATGCCCCCGTTGTGCTTTACCGTTCGGAGGACGTCGTCGGGTACGTTCCGAAGGTGTGGGGTTACACTGTAAGCCCCTGAATGGGAAAAGATGACGGGCGCACGGGCTACGCTTAGAACATCTCTCATCGTCTGGTGCGAGACATGCGATAAATCTACCATCATACCCAACCGATTCATCTCCTTGATAGCCTCATATCCTAGTTTGGATAATCCGTTGTCGGGTCCCCCAGCAGCGACGGTAGAAGCTGACGTCGCGAATGAGTTATCACAATTGTGAGTGAGAGTAATGTACCGTGCTCCGAGATTGTACATCTGTCGTATGCTTGCAATACTACCCCCGACCTGGTGGCCACCTTCAATGCCGATCATGCTGGAGATGCGGCCTGACTTGAAAGCTTTACGGGCACACGCTGCCGTGTCACAATATTGGAGGTTCTGGGGGTGCTCATCGATGAACCTTCTAGTGACATCAATTTGCTCTAGAGTATCTCTTACAATCCACTGCCAACTGGTCTTAGTATCTAGTTCTTCTAGGTGATAAGCGGTATAACTCGAATATAACTTACTGATGGATCTTCGAAGTGTTGCTGGTTAACATCACAATGCACGTATACACTCCAGAACTGCCCTCCCACCATCCCTGTTCGCATCCTCTGGAGGTCTGTATGACCTAGGAGTCTTTTGTTCAAGTCAACTCGTCCATCATATATGCGATTCTGTAATTCTATGCGCAATTGCCAGGGTAAATCATTATGCCCATCGATCAAGCTTTAGGATAGTAATCAGTAATAGCCCTGGCTAGAATCTTTGTAGTACTTACGGAGTTGTCTTTAGGACTCTTCTTGTGCGTTCGGCGTAGTTTGTTGGATCGATAGGTGATTGACCTGGCCATATGAAGGCGAGCGGACTTAGTAGAAAGGCGAACCCAGCTGCAAATAAGTGATATCGAAATCTCGAAAAGAACCCTGAATTGTTTGCTTGAGAGTGGACAACGAGTGACTGTTCGGGAGTGCTTGGATTCCCTCTTTGTGGCCGCGACTGTCCATCGCTGGACGGCGATGGGCTTTCTGTGTTAGCTTGCTGCCCTTCCATAATTACTAATTTAATCGCAACTCCTCAACTTGAAGCTGGAATCTTCAATGCAGATTATAAAAGTGAAACAGACATCATATTGGCTTGGAATATCACATTCTCTCCCTCTACCCGGCCCCTCCCCGGTCCACCCCGGTCGAAGTGGGGCATAGTCTATGGGGACTCGGCAGGATAGGGGTTAGTTATAATCATTAGTCTTCCCCCACAGTCACATCCTAAACGTCTCTCCCGTCCCCAAATCCCTATCCCTGGATTATAGTGCGATTGCGTGCTTCTATACTCCGATGCCGTATAATAAGAGCTGCGTTTCTTAGTGGTCTTAACCGACCCGAGTAGTTCGCGTCCAGAGATACTAGATAATAAAGGCGTCGGCTCATACTTACCTCTTCTAGTCGGAAGGGACTTAATCCCAAAGTTTTCGATAATAATGGGAGACTACTCTAAGCGAAATCGGTGGTATTTTCAGGCGTAAGGTCTAGAATGATAAACTACAATAGTCAATCAACTATTGTTTCCGGGCCAAGCTTCACATGGTAAAATAACATAGTTCTGTCGCATTTCATAAGGCTAGCAAAATACTTGCTTAAATACCCTTAGATGAAGATTTAATACGAGGGTTGATAGCCTATAACGATTTCACTACTTTCCTACGTCCCGATACCTATTAGATGTCTATCAAGCCTCGATTCACTTAGGACCACATTCACGCGTGTCTCGTAGCTTGAAGTTCGAAATTTCAGCAGCAATGGCGAACGCGGAGAAAAACTTAGAGGCTAACATAGCAGCTCTTGCTTCTGATTCTGACAGCCAGAAAAATAAAGATGAAGCTCTCGAAAGACGACTAGTCTGGAAAACAGATTTAATTCTAATGCCGGCTCTGGGTATTCTTTACTATCTACCTTGACTAAGAGATTCATCTAAGTATAACTGATCAGTATAATAGCACTGGCGTATCTGACGCATACACTCGACCGAGCGAACCTTGGGAATGCCAAGACTGATACGCTTGAGAAAGATCTGGGCCTCGTGGGAAATCAATTCTCGCTTCTTTTGATACTCTTCGTACGTTAGAAGCTCTATAAACCCATTAAAGTTGTTCCTCGGAGCATAGGATCTACTTTTCAAACTCAATAAGGGGTTATTACCCCCGAAGCACACCGAAATTCGGAAGCCCCTGATTAAAAGAAGAAATTGCTAACACTCATTCGAAGTACATCCCCTACGCCCTCATGAATGTACCATTCATGCTCTTATCGAAGCGGTTCAACCCCGCCGTGGTAATCCCGACCATCATGACCTGTTGGGGAGCTATGGCCATGTGTGCAGCCGCGACGAAGAATTTCGGCGGGATATTAGCGACAAGAATACTCATGGGCGCAGTTGAAGCGGCATTTCTACCATGTGCTATCTTTTACTGTAGTCTTTTCTATACAAGACGTGAGTTGAGCTTTAGGACGAGCATATTCGGTTGTATGGGTTTCATCGCGGGAGCCATTTCGGGATTGATCGCGTGGTCCGTCTTTCAATGGGACAAGGCCTTGCGAGGGTGGCAATGGTGAGTTCACATCTCAAATAACAGTTATACTTGGAGATACTAACACATTCATAGTAAGCAACAGCATACTCCCAACTTACCAGCTTATACCTCAGCCAATTACTGACACATAGTAGACTTATTTATTATCGAAGGGGCGCTTACCGTCGGTGTTGGTTTGCTGCTATTTTTCATCCTACCACACAGCGTTGAGAAATCCCGATGGTTTTCAGACGAGGAAAAACGATTAGCCCGATTGCGCTTAGAGGAAGATTCTCAGGATTTAGATAAAAAGTTCCGCTGGGAAGATGCGAAAAAGGAGACGAGGGACTGGACTACTTGGGCATTCACATTGATGCCTTTACTTTACGGAGTGGGGGTTGCAAGTAGTTCAAACTTCTTACCGGTATGTGTACCTGAAACTATGATGGCAGACTTTAAATCATAAGCTGACGCTTCATAGACTATTGTCAAACGTATCGCCATCACACCATCAAAGGCGAATCTTTATACCGTCGGCCCAAATCTGACCGCCGCTGCCGTCCAGCTAGCGACGACGTGGGTATCAGACAAGCTCCAGCAACGCGCCACTATCGCATGTGGAACACTCTTCGTCTCTTTTCTGGCCTGGATACTCCTTGCGGTTCTCGATCTCGTCAAACATGTTGAGGTTGGATATTTTCTCACGTACTTGTTGACTTTTGGAAACTTCACTCCTGGAATCTTGATACCAGTATGGGTAGCCTCAAATACTACGACGACAACTGGAAGAGCATTCCGACTTGGCCTCAACTTTATGGCACAGAACCTTGCAGGAATCATTAGCTCCGCAGTCTTCAGAGCTCAAGATGCGCCCGTGTATAAACCTGCGCTCATCACAGTTGCTTGCTGCCAGGCGGTATTCATGATTTTATGTCTTGGGTTAAGAGAGTATTTTAGGCGGCTTAACAAGAAGTTAGACAGTGGCGACGCTGTTCATGTAAGTGGTGGCAGGATGAGGCCAGAATATAGGTATGCGTTGTGAAGGGAAAATATTACCAAACCTTCAAGGGTTAGACGATTTCAACCGGATAATCAGAGATCATCTTTCAAATATAGTTGTATATAGGCCATAGCGTGTGCTTTAATCATGACGCACAGACTTTGAAAAGTGTCTGAAGTAATTATAGGGGAAACCTAGGTGAAACGTCTTTGTCGTAAAATGTGCCTAATATTCCTCTTCAACATAGAAGATGTACAATACGACTTGGACGCACGCAGATATATCACAGCGTATATGATAATTGCTATTTCAAATGCTAGAAGCTAGAAACTTAAACAATTATCTCCATCACTCATGTACTGATTCTTCAAATAGCACCATTACTGGTGCCTTCCACCACTGTATGTAGCATTTACAAGCAGCCTCCCAGTCGAGAGACTCATCAATCAGCTTCATATTATACCGGAATAGCATCTTACACAGACATAACGTAGTAGGACAACTGCGTGGCAGTCTTGACATTGATGTCTTCGTACGAGGAAAACGATGTGCGTATCTCATTGACAAGTTTATCAAGAGTAGCCGGCGTTTTCAATAGATAGTACACGGTTGCTGCTAGACATGTCGCTGACGTCTCGGCTCCAGCAACACTATCATACTATTAGACCCTCGTCTGCAGACTTAGGTATTGTCAGTAGAATTTTCGAGTGTCTTACATCAGTGTCGAGGCATGCACCGTCATTTCTTCCTTCGATACCTCGCCGTTTCGAACCTTGTTCACGATATGCGTGAAGAAATCTTGCCGAGGTGTCTCGGCGTCCAGACGTCTTTGTACCTTCTCGCGGCTGTACATCGAGTGTTCTTTTCTCACAGCCCACGATACGTATGGTAGTGCCAATCGTACGAGAACCCCTAGGCCTGGTATGCGTCTGAAGTTATCTATTGCCATAATATCAAAAAGATGGTTTGAGATAAGTTCCATCCAGTTGTAATATTCCTTTAAGAGTAATGCTATTTACAGATTATTATGCTAGTTTTTCCACGTAAATTACCCTACTAAAGTAGCTGTACGCAAGTGACTTAAAAATTATTATATTTTAATATTTTAATTTAATTATTATATAATTAATTGTTTTATATTTATATTAAAAGGTAATTTTAAGTAATTAATATATTTAAATTTTATTTTTCGAAACGTATCGATTAATATTAATTTTAATTATATACGGTTATATTTATTTAAATTAAAAAAATTAATTTATAAATAAAAAATGTTAATTTACGAATAGCTTTAATTAATTTATAAATAAGGTTATTTAAATAGTAATATTTTAATAATGTAACGTTTTTAATTAAAATAACTTATATTATTTAAATTTTTATAAAACAAGTAATTTAAAAATATAATTTTTATAAAATAATATTATAATTTAAAAAAAATATTATTAAATGTTTAAAAACCAATTTATAAATAAAAAAAGTTAATTTATAAATAAAAAAAATTAATTTATAAATAAATAAAATTAATTTATAAATAATTACGTTTTAATTAAAAAAAATAATATTTACAATTAAATATTTTATAATAATAACGTTTTTAATATAAAATAAATATATTAATATAATTGTTATAATTAAACGTATTTAATAATATAAATATTTTTAAAATTTATTATATTTTAATTAAAATATAATTAAATATTAATATTTATAAATAACTTTTTTTAAACATTTAATAATATATTTAATAAATTTAAATTTTTAAACTTTTAACATATAAATAAACTTTAATATTTAATTAATTAACCATTAAAATTATTGATAATTATTATTAATTAATTTTTATTACGTAAATCGATTATTTTTAATTAAAATAACCTTTTAAACCGCCATTAAAATTGCCACTTATATTACCTCGTTTTTATTTTTCATTAATATAAAATAAAACCGTTGTAATCGCCTCGGTAAACGTAACTCAATACGAAGCGGTATAAATGACTTTATTACAACGATACAATCAACTATTAAAATTATTAACAAAGCCCGATTTGAGTTAATTTAATTAAGCGTTATTATTATATTTTTTTAATAAAATCGATTTTATCGTTGTAACAACGTTAAACCCCTTTTTTGCTTATTAATTTTCTCGGTAATTCGTTTAAGTTTTTATTTAATAATTTATTTTAACGTTATAATTGTTTTTATAACCGGCCGTTTTCGTGTTACGGTTATAAAAAAGTTTAATAAAAATAAATTTAACGATTTATTAATGATGTTATTTAATGTATATTAATAAAAATCGACGTTTTTTAAAAATAACGAAATTATTTTAAAATTATTTTTAATAATATTTATTTTTTTATATATTTTGTAATAATAAAGTATATTTAAATAAAATTTAACATTTACAACGTTATATATATATTCGTCGATAATTGGTAGATTTAACCGCGAACGGGTAAATATTAATTAATTAATTATAAAATATTCATTATTAATGAATTTTAAAGTTTTTTTTATAATTTAATTAAGTAAATTATTAAAATAACATTTATTTATTTATTAAATTTAAATTTTTAAAATATCATTAAATAATTATAATTAATAATTTTTTTTTTAAATTTTAAATAATTTTTTAAAATTTATTTAAAATTTTATTAAATTAACGTTTTTATTTAATATATAATTTTTAAAAACTTTATAATTAATTTCCGTTAACGAAATTATTTTAACGTTATAATGTCGATTTTTATTAATATAATATATAATTTATTATTCCCGTATAAATAAATATATATGTTTTAAATATTTAATAATAATAATTTATAATTTGTTAAATAAATAAATTATATAATTTTAAGTAATTAAAAAAATAAATTTAAATAAAATATATATTAATATATTTTATAATTAATAAAAACTTTTTTTAATAACTCGTATATTATTAATTTTAATTTCTTCATTAAATATTATTAATTTATTTTATATATAATTTAAATTAATTAAAACGTTAAGTTTTTTCAATTTTCGATAATTTTCTTAAAATATATTAATTTCGAAAATAATTTTTTTTTCGTTATCGACGTTAAAATTATTTTTAATTTTTTTCCATTTGCGTGAAACGTTAATAATAACGTTTTTATTTATATGAAAAATATAAAATTATTACTTAATTTTAAAAAACGTTACAATTACAACTTTTTTAAACTTTTTATCGAAATTAATAATAATAATTTAAAATTTAAAAACTTTAAACTTTATTTATAAAATAATTAAGTTATTTAATATTCATTTATAATTATTTTTTTTTTCGTTTATAATAAAAGCAAATACTTTATTAAAAATCGAATTAATTTTTATTTATTTTATATAATTAAAAAACGGCATTTTAAAATAATTAATTTTATATATATTATCGATATTAAAAATTTAAAAATATAATCGTTATATTTTAACGTAATAAAACATTATTTAAAAAAAAACCATTAATTAATTAATTAAATTATCGTCGTTTTTCATACGTATTTAAAAAAAATAAACATGTTATTTAAAATAACGTATAAAAACTTATGTTATAATAAAACTTTTTCGCATACGGCGTTTTACTTTTTAACGTATATTATTAATATTTTTAAATGACGGTTTTTTTTTTTTTCTCGTAACTTTACGAATAAAAGTTCGTAAATTTAACGGTTATAAAATATTATCTCGTATAAAATCCTTAATTAATTGTTGAAATTTTTCATTAAAATGATGGTGTTTTATATAAAATTCGGTTAATTATATAAATTCGTGATTATGTTTTAAAAATTTTCCATTTTCGTTTAAATAAATTTCGAAAAATTACAACTAATTATTTACTTTATTACGTAACATTTTAACTTTTTAAAAGTAATTTTTGTTTTTTTTTATACGGTTAACACGGAAACCGACGGTTTTAAAAGTTTTTTTAAAACATTAATTATAAATTAAATTAATTTAAATAAATAAATTATTACCGTTTTTACCGTTACGTTTATTAAAATTATTATAATAAATAAAATTAAAATAATTCTTTTTAAAATAACTTTATAATATAATTTTAAAAACTTTAATAATAATAAATAATTTTTAATATTTATTAAAAAAATTCAAAACTTAATTTATAAATAATTCGTTATTATTTAAAAATTTAATAATTTTAATTATTAAAAATTAATTAATTAAAATCATTACAATTATTTTAAATATTAAAACGTATTATTTTATTAATATTAAAATTAAATATTAAAATTAAAATTATAAATAAACTTTAAATTAATTAAAACTTTAAAGATTATATAAATTTAAATAATAGCATATCATTTTACTAATAATTACTAGTTAATTTAACGTGTCAGTCACTTACAGCCGTTTAATGGGATAATTTACGTGGAAGGGCTGGCAAGGTAATCTATAAATAACATCATTCTTCCTTTAATATTGCACAAAATATCAGCAGAGGCCCAAAAATAGAACAACGAGAACAAATCACTACCCTAATACTTAATACCCTTCTCGATACAACCGAATCCCTCGCCAAAAGCCATCTCTCCTAGCAGGTCAAAGGTGACCATCTCTAACCAATGTACAGCATTAAGGCCCTTGCCTCGGCTCTCCCTACTCACAGGACCTAGCTTATTCACAAAGTCATCTAGGCAATTATGTACGATAGATTCTTGCTCTTTCAGTGCCTTGACTGAGAAAACAGGTGTCAAGTTCTTCTTCTTCTTCAAATGCCTCTTCGGACCGCGCTCGGAGACAATGCAAGCTTCTTCATAGCCGCTTCCAAAAGTATCGTACAGCTCGCCCTTGATAAGGTGCTCCGAGCCGGCCGGCGGAATTCCGTATATATCCTTCCATGATTTCACGGATGCGAATGATAGTTCATTAGGAGAAACTCTGAAGACAGGTCCTAGGTATCGAGAGTTAGTTCTCTTTTATCCCCTTCCCACTCTTTCCTCTGGGCTCAACAAATACAAACCGTATTTTTCATGTGCTCTCTGTATGTCGCGGTGCGATCGTCCACGCATTGTATGCCAGAAACGCCATGCCTATCCAAGTCTCCTCGTTATCAGTGGGGTTCGAACTTTAGAAAGATAGCCTCACCAGTGACGCTCGTGCCAAGAATGGCCCTGGAAATCGTGCTAGGGGATGAAAATAAAGATTGTATACTACGTGTGTCGTTAGGCCAGCAAAGACTAAGGCCAAGGCCTGACCTAACATCACTTGCGTTACACTTTCGAGTTGGTGTACTATACTCATTGTCGTAGGTAACACGAAGCTGTGATGCCGCTTTCTTGGAACACCAGATAATCTACCTACAGGAGAACGTGTAATATTTATAGACTTGTAGAAAAGATTAAAGGCGTGCTTTACAGAAATTAAGTAACCCTCTAGAATGTCACGATGTCACCTCATCACCAGTGCCTATTACTTCCCCTCACCAACTCGATCGCACATACATTCCAACTTAGCTTGTCTGCAAGATAGTTATAACCAACAACCAACTTAAGTCGTACGATCTTTCAACATTATAGCGTATTATGACCTCTCCCAAGAGGCAAAACCCTATAATCAGGGCTGTTTAAATGCCGAGGCGTCATCGAGTCTGCAGATATGGGTTACATCTCGCGTTCAAGAGTCAAGGACAATAATAGGATTAGAAGCTATTTTAGGTTACACAAAAGTGTTGCCGCTTGCTACGCCGCAGATTTATACCCAATAGGAATAGAAGTTCCATGTTTTACTGAGATAAGAAATACTGTTACAAAACCTCCAATCTAATATATATTGACGTAACCTGGACTATCTCTAAGATGGTTTATTTATGCGTTAACTAGGTGGTAATGCTCATAGTATACTCTAATATATAGTATCTAGGTACCTAACAATGAGTTCTAGAGAAAAGTCTAAGGTCCTTAGTTAAGACGATGAAGAAGCGCTTCTCCCCGTAGCCATCGCTCTAAGTTCTCCGCAGTCTCTTCGTACCAAGTGTGCATAATCCCATCTTCGACATAGCCCATATGAGGAGTAATAATCAAGTTACTCCTCCCCTGAGTGCCCCATTCAGTCGACCGCCAAGGACTATCAGCAGGTAACGGCTCGATGTCAAACGTATCTAGCGCAGCGCCTCGAATACGGCCTTTCTGCAACGCGTCGTATAACGCCTTATCATCAATCAATGGTCCTCGAGAGGTATTAAGTAATAGCGCGGACTCCTTCATCCGGGCTAGCTCAGTTTCGCGAACGATCCCCCGGGAGCGGTCACTGAGGACATAATGCAAGCTAATGACGTCTGCCGTCGCGAACAGCTCTTCCTTACTCACCGCCGTAAACGTCGGCGCGCTCCTATCCAGGGCATACCCCCCACGGACCGGGAGCCCCATCTCCTCAGCCTTCCGATCAGCTTTCTCCTGCGTTAAGTTCTCGCTCCAGCACACGACGCGCATGCCCCACGCCAGACTACCGATGCGGGCTACCGCGGCGCCAAGCCGACCTAGCCCGACAACGCCGAGCGTTGCACCCGTCAGTCCGATCGCGAGCTGCGACTGCCAGCTTTTCGCCGGGCCTTTCATCGCCGCGTCGTCGGCGGCTACGTTGCGCGCCAGAGCGAGGATCAGCGCCCACGCGTGCTGCGTCGTCGGGTGGCTGCCGCCCTTTTTGATGTCGAGCTTGGGCCGCGCGGGATGAAGCGACGGCTTGCCGTCCGTGCGGCCCCTGCCGGGGGCTGCGGCAACGCTAATACCGAGTTTTGAAGCGGTGGCTAGGTCGAAGGTTTCGAATTGCGTGCCAGTCGCTAGAAGCAGCTTTAGATTAGGAAGTTGTCTTAGAAGTTCCCCTGGGAACGGGGTGCGCTCCCGCATCGACGAGATGATGGTGTATGGCTTTAACCTGTTGATGATAGCTTGCTGGTCGGAGGCACTGGTTCGCGGGTGATTGAAGGATGGAAGACTGTCATGAAAAGCGGTGACTGAAAGCTCGGACTTGGGTATGTGATTGAAGTGCGGTCGCGCTATGTCTAAGTAGTCGTCAAGAATAGCCATTGATGGTGGCGACTGTGATTGGGTTGTAAATAACCTCACCCGCGCTGTCCGGCATTGTGTCCGGATTAATACAAGACGGCACGCCATTCTTGCTGTTATACAAAGGTGCTGGCCAACATAGCTTTTCTCTATATTTGCAATTTGATTTCTTTAATGAGAGGTATTCAATACTTTGGTCAGCTTCAGAAGTGGGCAGTGTAATGCGATGTTGCATTTCTTGAGTTCTGATTTACCGGGTAGGGTCTAGTATTTGCGAGTATAGCTTAGTTGCTTACATAACTCCACCACCACTTATAGGCATGTTAAGTACGTTAAGGAGAAAAGGTCTTCCTTTGGATAATACTAGCTTGCGTATATAAGACGAATCTTCGTTCGTGGTAATCGAGATGGAAGTCAGGATAGGTTCCTAGGAATGCAGTATTGACTGTTCCCCTGAGCGAACATAGGTACATATATGCATGTGTAGGTATCTATACTGCATTTACTAATTTACGTACGTGGAGGTAATTATATGGCCTATAGTTACTCGCCGGAACTTATTACTATGATGCCGTATTATTGAATTGTTGATATTTCTGATAAGCGAAGAACTCAAAAATCAACCATTAATATTGGTACATCACGTAGTGTAAGCGAACGTATCCAAGCAGAGAAGTAGGCATTTATTTATCGTGCTGAGAGCTGGCTTTTCTTAGCCACCAGGTGTCCGACCGTTGATATTGCTGCTTCTCGAGATGTGAAGTCCGAGACGGGTAGATCAGTTTCAAAGAGGGTTCGAACCCAGTTACGGAGTTCGACCGCCACTAAGGAGTCGACCCCATAGTCGATGAGAGAGTCATCGACATTCATGTCGTCCAAAGCTAGGCCTAATGCACGGGCGAGCTTATGACGGAGCGCCTCCACGACCACTGCGGCACGGCCTTCGCTGGTAGATTCCTGCTTGAAGAGCGCTGCCGGGTTCCCGTTCCTCGAGTCTATACTGGGAGTTGAGATGTTGGCTTCATCGCTATCACCGGCGGCAGCTGCTGCATTTGCTCGGGTGAAGCCAGCGAAAAGGGGTCGCTGTTGGGCTGAGCTAGGGGACGAGTGACCTTGGGCCATCTGCTCCGCCGGCGTGACTAGCCCGACCAGAAGTTGATTTGTAGCAACAGCCTGCGAGGGATCACATATGACATCCAGTAGCGACAAGAGCTGGGCTGTGCTCACCTTGCGCATGTCGCCGACCTGTTCGCGGTGGCGCTGATACGCCTCATTGGCCGTGATGACGCCGGCGTCATGCATCCAACCTAGATCTAGAGACATGGCCTTCTCGCCCTGAGCAATACGGTGGCGCGCGAGCGCATCTTGGAAAGCGCACCCAGCGGCATAGTTGGATTGTCCCGCACTTCCGTAGATGCCTGACAGCGACGAGAGTTGTACAAAAAAGTCTAGACCTGTTCGTAGCTGATTATGGAGGTTCCACGAGACGTCGACCTTGGACCGAATAGTCTGAGACCATTGTAGATGACTCATATTATCAAAGACGGCGTCCTGGAGGACCATAGAAGCGTTGATGCAACCCCTGATTGGCGCCTTTACTTGGTCGGATGCGCTCTTCAGTGTTGCCGATACATCGGACGAGGACGCAGCATCACAGGATGGCGCGATGACACGGACTCCTTGCTCTTGAAATCTAGTGACGAGATCGGCGGCGGCTTGTGACGAGGGACCTGATCTCGACAAGACGATCAGGTTCCTAGCCCCCCGGTCTACCAACCATTGCAATATCGGTCTACCCAAACCTCCAAAGCCTCCCGCTACGACATATATAGCTCGGCTATCAAGCTTCCACTCTCCTCTCGGGGCCAGACGTCTCTGCAAAATTTGTGGTCTAGTTAGATTCCTTGATACTGCATTTCGGGAGACAATGCTAGGGTGTCCTTGGATCACTCACCTCGATTACATCTTCAGGCTCCAACTTGATAATGACTCGACCCGTATTCTTTCCACTCTGCATATATCGAAATGCGGATTCAGTCTCACCAGGAGGGTATACATGCAGCGGCTTCGGGCACTGAATTTGTCCCTTTCGACGAGCTCCATAGTCTTAATCATGACCCTACCGAGGAGGTTCATGTTGGTCCGGGCCAGATGATACATATCAACAACGCAGAAACTAACATTCTTGGCCAGGGCAGCCATAGGAAGTCCAGAGTTAGCCATGATATCCGCCTTACCGATCTCAATGAAACGACCAAAAGGCGCCAGACAGTCTAGAGAGGCAACAAGAGCGTCTCCTGCCAGCGAGTTGAGTACGACGTCTAATCCAGCACCCTGGGTCACGCGCATTATGCCCTGCGCAAAGTCGGTGCTCCGACTAGAGAATATGTGGTCTTCAGGGATTCCAAACTGTTCCATGAGGAGGCGTTTCTTGTCCGGAAGCCCGACGGTGGCGAAGACTTCGGCGCCCACCATCTTGGCGATCCAGATAGCAAGCTGGCCGGTGCTCCCCGAGCCTGAGTGAATCAGGATCTTATCTCCCGGACTGAGGCGCGCTATCTCAACCAGGCAGTAGTAGGCTGTGATACCAGGGTTTACGACTGAAACAGCGCTTTCGAAGTCTACGGCGTCGCCAATCTTAGCCACGGCTTTGTAGTGTGCGCGGGGGAACGTGCGCATGCCGCCGAGCGAACACATAGCCACCCGATCTCCCGGTTTGATGGTATCGCTGCACGCGGAGCCCACTCTGGTTACGACCCCCGCGCAGTCGATACCGAAATCGTTGTCACTTAGGCGACCAAGGGCCACAAATACATCTCGGAAGGCCACGCCCCAGGCCCTGGCTTCAATTTCAACTTCTTCAGGTGCTAGTTCGTCTGGTGGCGCCGTGTCCTCCGCAAAGTAGAGTGTATCAAGAAGACCAGGGGTTTCGATGGCGAGCCTCACTGGGGGTTGCTGACGCCAAGGTGCCGTTACCGACATAGGAGCACCGCCTTCGTCAGGATGGGTGAGCCATTTCTCCAGAGCTTTTTCTCTGTAAAGACGCCCGGTCGAGATGTGGCCCTGGTGCACGGTATATTCTACCTCAGGGCATAGAGACTCAAATGATGCCCTGAATACGGCACTAAGATATTTTATGTAAGCTCCGATGATGTCTGAACCCGGCTCATTGTCCGGTCCGACGGTGAGTGTCACAATCTGTTTGGTCGTTTCAGAACGCACCGATCTAAATAGTCCTTCCACGGTGGCGTGGTAAGGGGGTTGAACGTGGCTTGGGCCGTCGGCAGAACTGATGGTAGCTGTGAACCAAAGCATTCTTTCCCGAGTCCCCATCAGCAGCGCCTTGAAGCATTCGAACTGGTCGGGGGATAGATCTGGGAGAAGGGGCTTGTGTACTTCTACAAGTGAAATGACCACGTCAGCTTCGCTGATGGTAGCGGCATTAGTAGGTGAACGAATATCATCAAATGACACCATAGCCACGCTGTATCCCGATGGATTCAAGAATTCCTCCTCCAGCCTCGCTGCCATAGCGACGTCCAACTGAGTACTGAGACCGCTCACTATTACGACGGCACGAGCTGAAGTCGATAATAAAGACTGCTCGGATTCTTCCTTCTTATCTCCTCCTCTTACTACTGGCCTAGAGAGTATCAGATTAGATTTTCTAATACTACCGCCGTCGGATAGGCAATGATTTTGGAAGGTAAATTCTGTCCCAGTAAACCCATTGATTTTCAGTACGGCATTATCCCAAGTGGACTTTACCCATTCGGCACTTCTCTGCTGCCACCAGGAGAGATAACGCTCAGCATATATAGGAGCTAAACCTGTAATGAAAGAATCGGCAAGACTCTCTCTCACAGGCTCAGTGGTAGTAATCTCCTCGACATAAAGCAGATATCCCCCCGGCCTCAACGAAGCGTGGGCTTTCTGAAGGATTACTTTTCTCATCTCTTCGTTCCTTCCTCGCTCGTCAAAGCAGCAGCTGACAAGAACCAGATCGTATGAACTTGTTAATTCCTCTTGCTTCTGGGTGTTGCTACTTGCCACGTGAACCTCGAAGCGGTCATCGTCAGCGAACAGGGCCAGGCGCTCTTTGACCTTTTCGAACACCGACACGTCGACATCTCCGCATGTAAACTTGCTGAAAGCATGACGCCCCGCGCTATCACCGTCACTCCCGGTTTCGAAGCCAACAAGGGTAGATAACACTTCTTGAGCTAGATCTATGATGCTATCGCCACCGAGAGAGAGTACTTTTAGGTTGGGGTTTTCATGAGACATGAGACTGAGGAGGGAGTGCAAAGGTTTGTTATTGCTTGTATCGGGAGAGGAGCTTTCGGGTGAGGTCATAAATCCCTCTAGGAATTCGCCTTCATTAGACTCTATAACAAGATACGGATCAATGGCACCGGATAGGATGCTCTTGATCTCGTGAGCGAGGAGTAGCGCGACCTCTAAGGAGGAGTTGGGGCAGTGGGAGTCCAGGATTAGTTCGAGTCGCTCAAAAGAGGCTTCTAGGCGCTCTTCATCAACAGTGGCGGTATCACACCCCTCAGGCTGACGTGCATTAGACGCCTCCTGTCTCTGCTGCATCCATAAGACAAAATCTTGTAGGTGGCCTGGTGGAACCAAATCGTCAACTCCTTGGTTGGCGAGCCATTCCAAAGTTGATCGCATAACTAAGTCGAGGATTTCATCGACTCGCAAATGATAGTCCTCATTCGCTGCTACCGCGATGTCGCCAATTTCGAGACCATTATAGTTATAGTTATAAGGATCGACTTGAATGACTTTATGTAGCTCTTTTGTACTCAACAAGCTGAGCTGTGGCTTCCAGTTAATACCGTATAGTGCTATTGGGTCCGTTTTTGGCACGCTCTCATTAATCATACGTGATATGGGTTTGAAAATCAGCTTCTTGCAGTGGATTAGAACCGAGTTTTCATCGTTTCCCATGACCGTGACAGTGCCGTCTACTTCGATGCCTTGGAGTTTGCGCTGGGAGCCGGCCAGAAACCATAGACGAGGAGGGGTTTCTTCGGCTTCCTGACACCATCCAGTGGCAGAGATCCAGCACTCAGAAAGCTGGAATGGGACATACGTAGCCGTTTTTTTGGACCTAGAGGAAGGCGCCTGGGCGGCGATGAGTTGGAGGACCGCGTCTACCACGGCTGGGTGCATCACTATGGTGGTAGGAGTCGTATTGTGCTCTTCTGATGGCACGATTTGACCGATGGCGGTACCGTCGGCATACCAAGTAATGCTGTCGATAAGTTGAAAGTGTCTTCCGTATTGGAGCCCCTGATGAATGCAGGTTTCGTAGAAGCCTGTCATGTCAGTCGAAGCGGCCATAACCGCACGTGGCGACGTTTTATACATTTTATAAGTGTCTCGTGCATCAGCCTGCTTGTCTACAGCACCATGAAGACTAATCGGGTCACCTGTTCCTTCTTGGGACTGGATCTTTATCTTGGCATAGAAACACTGGGAAACCTCGTCACCGGCGCGAACGAATATTTTTACCTCGGACCAGACCGACTCCTTCTCGTACGGCCTCTGGATACGATGCAGATGCAGTTCAGTCTCGACATGCTCCCCAGATGAAAATTCGGGGATTACAACTGGTTCGAGGAAGCTAGCCTCTTTAATATGAAAGCCCGCTATGGCTGCTTTTTGCTTGGCATGGACATACCCGACTGCTTCAAGGGCCATGACCAGCATGGCAGCCCCCGGAAGAAGCATATTACCACACACCTAACAGGAGGGTATGGTCAGTAAGACATTCAGCTTCTATAAAATAGTATAAGATATGCAATATTCTTCTTACCACGTGGTCAGCGAGCCAAGGAAAGGAATCGACGGTCCATATCTGTCGCCATCTGGGCTCCAACGGATTCCAATCTATCACTGGCAATCCTAGAAGATTTACTGCCGCAGTCGCCTCGATGCTACGAAAACGATAGGCGCGACTTAGTCGCGATTCGGCCCAGTACCTTTTGGAATGGTCAAAGGGGTAGCGGGGGCAGTCTATAAGGAATGATCGACGATTTACGTCTTGCTCTTGTTGATTAACGGCCGTGATGGATATACGATGGCCATGACAGAACAGACGACCTAAAGTCTCCAGAGCAGTATGTAAAGTAGGCTTTGACCGATTTAAGATGCTATGATAGCGCACGTCTCTACTCTGGCCCAAGACGTCTTTTATTGACCGTCGCAAGGTGGAATGCGGTCCAATCTCCACGATATCGCTAATAGATGACAGTTTATCTAGGCCGTGTATTGCTTCGGAGAACTGTACAGGCGATGTCATGTTTCGCGCCCAGTATTGAGGTGTCCTAAGGGTGGTGGGGGTCACTACTTCGCCCGTCACTGAGGATAACATAGGAATTGAAGAGTCTTGGACCCGACTTCCAGTATAGTCCAATGAGCCAAGAGCAGCTAGGTATTCGGACGCGACTGATTGCATTGTAGTCGAATGGTACGCGATTCCCGTTCGAAGCTTCTGTGCGAATATGCCAGTCCTATCGAGCGTTGCCTTGATCTTGTCGATGCTCTCTTCACTCCCAGACAGAGTCAGGTTAGTCGGACTGTTAAAGCAAGCGATCTGCACAGAGCGCTGGATTCCGTGAAGTTTCTCATCTTCTAGGAATTCCCAAACACGGTCCTTTGACAGATTCACCGACAACATGGCCCCAGGCGAGGACTGTGTTCTGGCGCGAAGCTTCGCGGCTACTTGTCCGCGAAAGTAGGCAATCTTGGAGGCGGAGCTTAACGATAATGCTCCAATGGAATAGCTGAATGGTTTTGTCCATTTGTGTCAGAAGCTTTTACAAAGCGAATGAGCGACAGATTTCTAGAAGCCTACTTACGCGGCAGCGATCTCGCCGGATGAGTGTCCGACTACGGCACTTGGACGCAGACCAAAACTTTTGAGCAACTCGACTAGGGCAATCTGAAGAGCCGTACAAAGTGGTTGACTATATTCGGGTTGATCTATGGTTTCGGGGTTCTGTAGCTCATCTGTGATCATTAGAAACTCTCTATGAGAGGTTCTCCAGACACGGACTAGATCTAAAAGACTGCTTACCAACAATCGACCACTTGCAGCCCAATGCTGCATATTCGAGATCGATTTCTTGCAGAACCTTTCTAAAGACGGAGTATTCGATAAGTTCCAAGCCCATCCTCGCATATTGCGCCCCTTGGCCCGTGAACACGAAAGTAGGTCCCGCTCCAGCCGATGAGTAAGTCGGCCCAGTCGTTGAGAAGCAGGCGTACATGCCCGTGAACTGGGTATCCACGACCGAGAATGTTCGACAGGGCATCTGGTTTCGTCGAGCAGCCAATGTTAAGGCCAAGTCATTCAGTTCTATAGGCTTCCCTCTAGAAGCACTGGATTCACAATACTCATTATAACCTTGAACCACACGATGGAGAGACTTCTCGTCGGGGGCAGACCATACCAAAAGGTAGGGAGTCTGCTTTGTTAACCCCCAATCAGCTTTTCCAAGAGAGACTCCATTCGCTACCCCGTTAACTTTTACGGTATTAACCTTTGAGATACTGTCAACGTCGGCATTGATGCTATCAAGGCTAACTGTGTATTGTGCGCCTGGCAACCGAAAAGAATTAACAAGTGCGCGAAGGTCTCGGGTCTGGATGTAGTGGTATGAGTCGTCCATGATGACATGCGCATTGGCCCCCCCAAAGCCGAATGAGTTAACTGAAACTCTGCGGAGGCCATTTGTTGGCCAGGGGAGAGACTGAATAGGGATCTAATATGCCAGTAAGAAAGGGGTCAAGTCAGCAATCAACGCAGAATGGCCTACATACCGCCGTGTGATGCATCGTTAAATCTATATCAGGATTTATCTTTTCGAATAGAGCATTTGGAGGAATAATGCCCCTCTCCAAAACCATTAAAGATTTTAAGATACCAGCAACTAAAAATGTGTGTTAGTATTGCCGGTGTCGAAACCATGTGGGCTCTTTTTATTGCTTGAGGAGACGGTGTTACATACGGCCACTACAACCTTCAAGATGACCTATATTTGCTTTTATCGAACCGCTTGTGATTCGGTTAGTTACCTATTTACTATTTATTCTAGAATTGTTTTGAAGGACACGAACACGTAAAGAGGGTCTCTAGAGCGGCGAGAAGATCCGAACACTCTGCCAATAGCCTCCACTAATAAAAGCTATAGTCAGCCTCTATGTCGAACCAAAAAAAGTCTTAGGATTAGCATTAATACGAACTTTCGATTGGGTCTCCTACACGAGTTCCCGTTCCTATTCACTAAGTGAGCACGATGGAAGTTTCTAACTAGACACAAAAGAAATAACCGAACACGCACCATGCGCCTCGAAATATCGGGTTGCACTGAAACCAATCCCAGCCTTCTCGTAAGCCTTTCGGATGAGCTCCGCTTGCGCGTCTGGGTTTGGACGTGTAAGGCCGGAAGTCCTCCCGTCTGAATTAGTACATGTCGAACGGATGACTGCCCGAATGATATCACCATCCTGGAGGGCCTGGGATACGGATTTGAGTACCAATACAATGACGCCCTCTCCTCTGGCATAGCCATTAGCCCGGTGGTCGAAGCTGTAACACTTTCCGTCGGGAGAGAGCAAGCCCCGGTTGTCCAGTAAGACAGAACGCTCAGGGCTTAGGATAAGACTTGTGCCAATTACTAAAGACTTTAGAGAAGCCATCAGCTCGCGGTGTTCCTTTCTAGATATAGGTTTTTCTAGGGGTCTTACCGTAGAGGCCGTGCCGTTACAAATGGATTGGCATGCCAGATCAACTGCTACGAGGCTGCTTGAGCAAGCGGTGTCGACATGCACGCTGGGCCCTCGGAAGTCGAAATACCAACTTACCCTGTTGGCGAGAACAGAGGGGGCAGTGCTGGTTACGGACGTGCGTGGGAAACTATCCGGGTCCCTCGCAGCAACTCGAGCATAGTCATCAGAGAAAGAGGAACTGAACACCGAGGTTTGGGAACCCTTTAACTTCTCAACCTGCATTCCGGCTGCGAATCATTAGTGTGCAAGGGAGGCGGTTAAACTGGCAGAGAAAGGACGTTTTATACCGTTTTCCAGCGCGTGGTATGATGTTTCGAGCGCCCATCTTTGCTGCGGGTCCATGGCGGCCGCCTCGTTCTCGGATATAGAGAAGAAAGACGCATCGAAAACGCCAGGATCATCGCGAAGAAAGTAACCACCACGGCTATGAAGCTGATAATATCACGTGAGAAAGTTACATATAGGATAAGGGTTATATATGAAGTTATTCGGAGCTCACCCTGTTCAACTTGGCACCGCTCGGATCATAGAAAGAGTCAATCGTGGCTCGTGAGTCTGGCCAAGTGGTCATGAGGTCCATACGATTCTCGAGTATAGACCATAAAGCATCCTCATCCTCGACGCCCTGGGGGAGCCGGAAAGCCACACCCACAACGGCAACATCGTCGTCCAATGACATGGTGTTTTAAATTTTCGTATTTGATCGACGCAACCAAGGAATGAATGGTAGACACGGGATGGCCTAATAAAGCGTAACATTTACTAGCATAAGACAGACGGAAAAGAGGAATGCGATAGTAACTCCGTTTCCATGGGTTCTATTACGCCAATGGCTTGGTTGGCGTCATGGTGTAATGCGCCTTTCTATCGGTAAAGACTGCATCTCGCAGGTCGGTCGCTGCTTATCCCATCGGATCTTTAATGCGGCACATTGGTCGCAACTTGATCTTAGCTTGCCGGCCCAGGGTTGGCCGTCGATACTACGTGTTGGCTACCCGAAAGGAACTTTACATGGATTCAAGATGGATACGATACCGACATATCTGCCACTATGAATTTGGCCCCCTCATGACCTTTCCTTTATGTGCGGCGCAGCCCTAGAGGTGTACCGTGCCGTGTGGGGGGAATGTAGGCGCGTATATGCCTGCTCTCCGGGTAGTGATAATTACCAAAGCCTGTGATTGTTACATTGAGTATAACGCGATAAATCCTTGATTGTCTTCATAATAGTACCACAATAGTCCCAGATGAGGTCCTCCATCCGCGTAGCATTGCATCTACCACTATCTATCACCCTTGCAGTCAGCATGCATGCAACACTATAGCCCTACCTACATTGGCTTAGCTTCATGACACTCGACTCCATTTGGCTATCTACAACCGGATTGGGGGAAGTAAGTAGGTACCAGTTGAGTATCCCTTCTCCCCAGGTATCCCCACCCCTAGCTACCTACCTGGGCAGGCATCTAGACACCTGCCGCTAGGTTCTTATAGCTTACCTAGGTAGTTAGTTAGATACCTTGGCTGTTGATCCGCCATTGGATTTGCGTTTTAGAGGCTACCGGTATCATGGCTTTACTTGATCAGTCGTATAGTAGCTATCACCCAGTGCACTACTCCCCCGAAAGTCTTAAGCGAACTTATACACCATGACTGAGGGAACAAGTGCATCTCTGGGCCTGGCAGTATTTGGTCCTCAGACCAACGCGCCGCAGCCAGAATATCTCGATAAGCTACGAGATTATATTCACTCTAATTTTCATCTTCAGAAGCTCGGGCATGAAGCACTTTTCCTATACGATACATGGGATGTGCTAGCGAAACATCGTCAGGATATTGCTGCTCTAAAGGGGCGTAAACACTTAGATACGCTTGCAGCCTGGCTTAATCATGGCCCCTCAAACTCCATAGCGAGCGAAGTATCAGGAATACTGTGCATGCCGCTTTTAGTATTGATAGAAATATCCCAGTACTTCCAGTTTCTTGAAAATACGGGGTTGAATCACGCCGACGTGTTGGCAAACCTACAGCCGGGAAAGGGGGCCGGAGTGCAGGGCTACTGCGCTGGCCTCCTCCCAGCATTTGCCGTCGCCACGGCTAAGGATGAAGAGTCGGTCATCCTCAACGCCGCTAAAGCTATGCGCCTTGGCCTTGCCATCGGGGCATACGCCGAGCTCGGTGACGATATGACCATCGAGGGAAATACTACCATCGTCGTGCGCCTAAGGAATACTGCGCAAGCAGAAGATATTACAAAACGATTCCCAGGTGTGAGTAAAATAAGACGGGAAGAAAATCCAGAGCCGCTACGCAGAAGTTATTCCTAGTAACTGACCACAGGTTCAAGACATACATAGGGGCTATTACCGATCCTAGAACCATTGGCATCGTAGGCCCTGTTCATACACTCCGACAAGTGGCAGAATACACTCAGGCGGAAGAACTGATATCGCAATCTATTCACCTTCGCGGAAAGAATCATAATCCCGAAAACACAATGCTCGCCACAGATCTTTACGAGCTCTCGGAAAAGCTCGAGTCTCTTCAGCTCGGCAACTCGACCCAACTCCTCGTTCGGGTAGATTCTAATCGGGAAGGAAAACCGCTAGGACCGCATCGCGACCTGTCGCACGAAGCTGTGTTTAGCATGCTGACTTCTAGTGCCCATTGGGACATCATACTACGGGATGCTGCTGAATCTCTGCGCTCCTCAGTCGGACGCTCCGATCCGACACGTCCCAATCTCATCGCTTTGTTCGGTATCGGAGACCCTGTGCCCCTTGCTCCATTCCATCAAGCACACGTCCGGGTAACGAAACTAGAGATGTCCCGTATCCCGCCCCTTGCAGGCCCTAAGGTCTCGGGTTTCCCGTTTCGCGTCGCCCGTACCAACAATTCTGGGAATGCGGGAAGCAATGATGCTCCCGTCTATGGCGAGGCGCCGCCTGTTACCACCTCTCCAGAACCGACTCGTTGGGGAGCGGTGCCTATCCTAATATCCGCAGGCACTAAATCAAGCCTCATCTCGTACTGTAGAGAACTGGAGAGCTATTTGCAGCACAATGAGGTAAGTATTGGTCAAGTAGCATGCACGCTAGCCATACGCCGAGAATACCACCGCTTCCGCTGGTCGGCTGTTGTCTCGAGTACCCACGACCTACAGCAGTCCTTGGGCCGTGTGGGGGAGAACGACGTGACAGAGGTACCATCGCACCCGCAACCCGCAAAGAGAGTTGTGCTAGCTTTTAGCGGGCAGAACCAGCGTTTCGTGGGTTTAGACAAGACAGTCTATGACTGCAACCCGCGGTTTCAGTACCATATCAAGGCTTGTGATGAAGTGTTAAAGAAATTGGAGTTCCCTTCACTCCTACCTAGTGTTTTTAGCCAAAACCCTGTCAATGACATTGTTCTGCTGCAGACGGGTACATTTGCGGTACAATATGCATCTGCTCGCTGCTGGATCGACGGCGGTCTGCAAGTGGATGCTGTCATAGGCCATAGTTTTGGGGAGCTCACTGCGCTGGTCATCTCAAACACTGTTTCGTTACAGGCTGGATTGACCATTGTGGCAAGTCGAGCGATGCTAATGGCCTCGAAATGGGGTCCGGAGCGAGGTGCCATGGTGGCTGTTCATTCGACTTTGGAGGATATCTCCGGACTTATAGTTGAGGGTATCGAGGTGGCTTGTTACAATTCTGAGCGCAGCTTGGTTTTAGTGGGCTCGTCCGAGGCCATAACCCGTCTCGAACACGAACTAGGCCACGATCCTAAGTACGCTGACATCCGGTACCAACGACTCGACGTTAGTCATGGTTTTCACTCCAAGTTGACCGAGCCTCTGCTTGATGACTTCCGCGCCATTACTCAGAGCATATCGTTCCAACAACCTGACATTCCCTTGGAAACATGCACACTTGATCCTTGCAGCCCTGAGAGCTTAGCGCCAGTCTATCTCGCAAACCATATGCGAAAGCCCGTGTACTTTGCTCATGCAGTGAAACGAGTTGAACGGCGGCTTGGGCCATGTATTTGGCTAGAAGCTGGACTAGATTCCTCTATAATACCTATGATTAGGAGAGCGGTCGCTTGGAATAAGTCCGATCATATTTTCCAACCGGTCTCTTCCGGCCACAAGCAGGGCCGGGGCAATGAGATTCCTTCGGTTGTTACCACGTTATGGAAAGCTGGGTGCACAGTTTCGTTCTGGCCATTTCTCTCGGCTGAAAAAGCTGGGTTTTCAAACATCTGGTTACCCCCCTATTCCATTGATCAGGAGAGCAATGTGATTAGAAAGGTTAGCCCACCAGTCCCAGTTTCGTCCGTTGATATCCCATCCCCAGAGCCAATAAACAGTCTTCACGAATTCCTGCGAAGAAGCGAGTCATCCTTATCAGCAGTAGCCGAGCGCCAAGGGCTTCAAAATTACTGGAAAGAAGTGTCTCCTAAACAAGACGCCATCGCTTTAGCCTACATCCTCGAATGCTTCAAAGGACTCCATGTGGACTTTGGGCTTTTGGAGCCGGGAAGCGCTATACCTCCCATTGATTATCTACCCAGGCACGCGAGACTACTGCACCGGATGATACAAATTCTGCAAAAACACTCCATCATAGAAAGCAAGGCCGGCAGAGATTTCTCTGCTGCTATACGAGGTGCAGCAATATGTCCCAATAAACTTTCAAACCAACTAGTCAATGAATTTACGGACAATTTTCCACGCTACAGGAGCGAGTCCAAGCTACTATCCATCACGGTTTCTAAATTTACTCCCTATCTGGTAGGAAAGCAAGATCTTCTATTCTCGACTCGAGAGTCCCAGGAAATATTACAAGATTTCTATATCCAATCGCCACTCCTCGCGACCGTTACGGAGTTTCTTGCGAGTGTGGTGGGTAAATACTTGGCGGAAAAGAAACCAACAGGCACCGTCCGGATCCTTGAGGTCGGGGCAAGATGTAAGTCGATGATCAAAGATTTTGCGAGACAAGACGGAACTAACAAAAAGGTACGATGTTGCAGTCGGGGCATTCACGAGAGCCTTGTTAGAGGCAAAGGGACGCGTGGGCCCGAAAACCGAATACACGTTTACTGACCCGAGCCCTCCTCTCGTAAACCAAGCATCGAGATTGTTCAGTAATAGGGAAGACATCAAAATGGATTTTCGGGTGTTACATGTCGAGAGCCTGCCCCCTAAGAATTTGCTCGGCCAGTATGATCTAGTCTTCAGTGCCAACTGTTTTCATACCCCACGCGACAAAGCCCTAGCTATACGGAACATGAAGTCCCTGCTAAAACCCCAGGGATCCGTGGTATTGACCGAGATGACGGAAGGAATGGATTTATACGACCTTCTCCGGTATTCTCTCAATGGGTGGTTGCCTTCGGGGGAGGATGAGGCACACCCATTACAGTCGCTCGGGACGTGGGTTCATGATTTTAGGGAGGCTGGTTTTAAATGCATAGTCTCGCAGAATATTACTTGACATCTCATAAATCATAGATTAATCTGTCTCGTCAATAATAGAAACACATATTATCCAATTCTTCAAGTTTAAGCTATTTAAGTGATACCACTCACTTACTCCCATGGAAGCAAGACATGGTTTAAAACTGCCTTACCAATAAGCGCTTGATATGGAAGAGTACGATATAAATTGCATTCTATGTTTCGTTTATTGTATTAATCGTTTAGATAATCACGGTTCATAATAAAATAGCTCCAGTGCCGTAATTATTCAACCACATATGAGCAGATAAAATCATAGCCCTTCACGACTGCCTTCCAACCCTCGGAAAGGGGGTCGCTGCTTAAATCGCAGATATGGGGCGCGCCCTGCAGCATTACCGCCTGTGTATCGATGCCCGCTGCTACTAAAGCCTTATGCGTATTCCAGCTCTGCTGCCAGGGAACCAGATCGTCAGCCGTGCCGTGGATCAGAAACGTCGGCGTATGGTAGTTGCCTCGACAGATCTGTGCGAAGGGGCTAGCGGCCACGATCTTCTCCAGTCTGGGCTGGGGTAGGGCATTCCAATTCTTCTCTCCCGAGACGTTGTCGCCGTTGCTTTCAAAAGCCCTGCTACTCCCATCGGCGACGCCGGCGGTAGCAGCTTTTTTCTTACTAGGCAACCCACCGAGTATGACGGGTAAGGTCTGTGCCTTCCAGTTGATGTGCAACACGATGCGGCAGCGGCGGTCTGTCATGATCCGCGGATCAGACAAGGGCTCCCAGGAGCTGACGGAGCCATAATTGCTTATGGGCGCATCTTGGACAGAATCTAGGACATCGTACGTGTCGCCCTGGTCCTCGGCACCGATCGGCTGGATGGGATGTTGCCACCAGTCGTCTTCGTAGTTAGACGGGCTGTAGAATGCCAATATAGCATCAGGGGCACGCAAGCCTCTCGCGGGGGCAGTCCAGGCGAGAGACATCGCGAGTTGCCCACCCGACGACCAGCCTATCGCCACGATCCGCTCGCCGTCTATTTCCATACCTTCAGGGAGGCCAGACCGCTTCAACTTGGGCAGGGTGTTTTGAGCCCACTCGAGGGCATCGCAAATGTCGACCATCGCACCCTCGAGAAGACTCACCTCGGGACATAGTCGATGGTCCAAGCTCACCGGTAGGAGCCCCTTTTCAAGCAGGAGCCGTGTCTGGGCTGGTCGCACATCTTTGCGGGAGAAGATAATGTGGCTACCACCATGGATCATCAAAGCTGTAAGAATAGCGAGGTTAGTAATTAAAGATTAAGGAAGACAGAGATAAGCCAGATAAACAACGCACCGATGGGACACTTCTTGTTGCTGAACCTCTCCTCGTTATAGGCAGGGTAATATATATCAGCCTGGATTTCCAAGTCACCTACCTTCTTATAAGTGACTGTCTCCAAGCATACTTGAACATGTTGCTGCTGCTGCTGCTGCTGAAAACGATAATCCTGCGGTGACAAAGTGCCATCGCGACGAATAATAGGGGCCTTTCCTGTAGAGCTTATAAACTCCTGCATGTCGTCCTTTTCCCTATCTACCTCTGCCGTCCTGCTGCGCGGAAACGCCGCAATGACTCTGACTGTCTTGTCTTCAGGTGTCTCCCCATCCGACCATCTCACCTCGTCGAACCCAGCCTTGTGCAAGACCCTTTCCCAATGCCTCTCATTCACTAAAGCGTGCCCGTTGCCACCATTCTCCAGTAGTCTGTCGTCCTTAAACGCCCACCACCCGTCAAATAACCCCACCACCATATCGGCCCAAAACATGCGGCGAGTAATCTCTACTAGCACCAACGATGTTCCTTCGCTGTCCTCGCGCAGCAATCTTCGTAGGTTTCCTAGCGACGCCACTAGATCCCGCGTGGCGTGCACGCAGTTCGCCGCGATCACAACATCGAAGCTGTTTTCCCAACCCGTCGGGAAACTTTCGGGGCGTTCTATGTCTAAGACCTCGAAGCTCATTTCTATGTTGTCATTGCCATTGTTGAAGGAAGCCCACCATTTCGCCATGGCTCGAACAAGGGAGATTGATACGTCCGTGAAGGCATAATGGACCTTCCTCTTCATTTTCCTCCCGTCGTCGGTAGTTTGTGGTGGCATCTTGGAGAGCTCCTCGAGGAGATACCGCGTAGTACCGCCGGTTCCCGCACCCGCTTCGAGGATGCGGAAGGTATCCTCTCGCCTCTCTACACGAGAAGCCGCCGGAAAAGTATGGGCCAGGGCGAGCCTAGTGACAAAATCTGCTACCACAACGGTCGCGGCCCGGAAGAGCGGCCAGAACTCGTACAGATCCTCAAGCGCCTTCCGGTTGTCCTTGTCCCCGAAGACCACTTGGACTCCACCCGCACCATCTTGCCCTCCCTGAAGAAGGGATGCGAGCCGCGAGCCCACAGCATGGACGAGCTTGAGCGCGTTCGCGTGCTGCGAGTGTCCCAGGCGCAGGAACTCGGCATGGGTGTTTCGGTATAGAGATTCTGGGTCCCGGCAGTTTTCTGGGACAGGCGCGTATGTTCGGTAAAAGGATCCTTCGGGACGAGTGGAACTAATAAGCTCCCCATCTTCAAGGACCCTGAATAGTTCTCGGACGAACTGGCCGTGCTTTGGGAGGACTTGTTGATAGACAGCCTTTTGAGGGACAATAGAGCCGGCGTTTAGGAAGTAGATAGAGCAGCCCAGAGTTGCTAGCGTAGAAATGGTATGGCAGAGGACGAGACGGTTAAGGAGGGGTGGATGGTGGTCCAAAAATTGGTAGCGCCGAGCTTCGTGGCGGCGTGGTGGTAGGTGCGGTGGACGGAGAGGAATGTTTCAAGGGCAGAGGGGCTGTATTGATGCTTGATTTATGGACAATGGGGTAGGGCTGCTCGACCACGTGGTGATCGGGAGAGGATATGGGAGAGGGTATGGCGGCAGAGGCAGTAGTGGCATGATCCGTGGTGATAGTACTTGATAAGGGGGTAATTTCAAAATCATCTCCAGTGCTCCCATTGTCGCAGCCGAGAGCAGTGTCGACGTGAGATACAAGTGCGTGGACGTCGGGGAAGAATAGGAAGCTTGTCATGTCAATAGTCAAGCCCAAGGTTTTCCGAATATCATTCAAAACTTCCGTTGCCGAGAGCGAATCTATTCCCAGGTCGCTCAATGTGGAACCATCTTTTATATCATCGACGGGATAGTCTGTGACATTGGATAATATTTGCAGGAGTTCTGGTTTCTTACTACTGCCACGGCTTGAACTGGCATGCTTTTTCGCAGGGGACCTATCACCACTGACATTGCCCGATAACAGCATGTCTACCGGTGTCTGGCCTAATCTCCGCTCTTCTTTCGCGGTTTCCACGACCGGATTTCTCTGGGCCTGAACTGGGGCCTGTCCCTTCGAGGGTGACAAAGAAGGCTGATTACGCTGTCCGTCACCACTACTGACACTCTCTAGTATCTGTGTAAGTAAGGCCTTGGGCATCTTCGAGAAGCGGCAACCAAGTACTGTCATGACCATCTTTTTACTCTGTGCCTCAAAAACGTAGGCATCTGTGGACGACCCAGACTCATCTCCGCCATCGATGCTCATGTTGGAATAGACGATCCACTCCCTCGTATCCGGGTTGAACTCCCCGCCAACCTCAATTTTCTCCGCCTGCCCGCAGACAAATACATCTCCACTCTCGAGATCCGGGTTATGGAAATAGTTGACAAGAAACCCAGCAAATTGCATGAAGCTGTCGATTGTCGGAGCATCCAATAGGCGCTGGTCTTCGGGATTCTCATCATCGTGAGGCCGGGGCGTCATGATAACCTGTCCCGCAGCTTCGTGACCCACTGAAGCCACCTTTTTGATGCCGTGGAAAACAGGACCGTAGCTCACCACAGCGTTGAATGCCCGGTATATGTGATTCCCTGTCATGGTTTCAGCTTGCGGATGCGCAAAGATTTCGTCGTATTTTCGTGACCCTATAAGTGATGCTAGGCGCTTGAGATCCCGGGCTGCTTGAGCGTCGTCCCGTTTCTTGAGGTATATTCGACCAGTGGAGCATTCGAGAGGCTTTCCGCGAGCAGAACTAGAAACGGCGATAGAAAAAGACCAGTATGGAGAGTCACCTTTGTCATCGCCATGATCGTAACCACGCTTTAATACAAGTGATATTTCCGCCGTGGTATCACACCCAATAGGGGACTTCATCAGTAGATCCTCCATAGTTGGCACATATTCCTTGTTGGCTTCGGAATTACTCATCCTCTGGAGGAATAATGCTGCGCGACCTATTGTCTCGAAATACAAAGAAGCTGGAGCCAGTGACTGGCCTGCCATCACATGGCCCCCTAGCATGGCCTGGAAGCGGTCAGACTTGGGGTCGATTCGAAACACGGCCTCCCTCTGCGACGTATCCTTGAAATGCATGAAAGACACAAGTTCGTGTCTCTGTTCCGGCTCTTCCTCGACCTGTATCTCCTTGGCGACACGAGATCCCGGACAGGAAATAAATGGCAGCCAATGTCGCGTCTTCTCAAACTGGTACGGCGGAAGGCATAGGTGGTTGAATTCGGGCCTTCGGCTTGGATGGAATGGCCAATACTGAACGGTGTACCCACGACGCCAAAGGTCGACAAATGCGTCGGTGAGACTATCAGGAGTGAGCTGCGGAGATAAGAATGCATGTCCCGGTTCGTGCTCGTGCTCAGCACGGTTCGGTACAGAGCGCCTGACAAGATCCATCACGTCAGAGCCTTGGCCAGCCTCGATCCAGGTGACTTGAGAGAAGCGTCGAGAGAGTCTTTTTACTGCTTGCTGAAAGAACACTGAGGATTGCGTGTGTTGGCATATAGCTTTGAAGTCGGGTATCGTTGCGGCATAATCATGCTCTCGAGAACTGTCCTCGAAATGAATAGTGGGAGGTATCCATTCTACATCTCTAGCAAGCTCGGCGAGACGAGAGAGTTTGCTTCCAGATAATCCATGTGCTTGAATCAAACCCGCCCTTTCAATCACCAATTTCAACGCTTCCGCGAGGGACAGAGAGCCCGCCACGCACAACGCAGCAAGTTGCCCGAGCCCATATCCAACCACAGCGTCAACGTTTAATCCGCTTTCAACCCAAGCTTTGGCCGATGCGTATTGCACGGCGAAACGAGCCAAGTGTAGTGTCGTCAGGTCTTCAATAGGCTCGTCAGTAGCTCCCCTGAATATAGTCGGATATAAGCTCTTGCGATGCGTAGAGACCAAGATATCATCGCAGTCGTTCGTATGATTCCAGAAAACCCTCAAAGAAGGCTTTGTGTCCGGGTCTAGGCCAGCGAAGCTACTTGCAGCATCCCCAAACACGAGAACTACGGGTTGGGGCTTACTCCCAGTCTCTCGTCTCGTAATTCCAACTCCAGCAAACGCCGCCCTTTCAAGGCTTGTTTCCAGCTCCTGAAGACTGGAAACCGACGTGCAGAGAACGTACGGCAGTGCGCGATTAGCCCGCCACGCGAGCTGAAATGTCAGCGACTCCACGAGATCCTCACCAGAAGTCGTCTGCCCATCTTGCCCCGTCCGCCTCCACTTTCTTACGTAGCCAAGTAACTTTTCGCTGTACCTCGAGAGGCTGTTTCCTGACCCTGCAGAAAGGAAGAGAGGGAATCTCGACCCGGCGCGTGTTCTGCTACTCCCGCCTTCGAACAGCGAAAGCGGCGGCAGCGGCCCTGGCGGCTTCTCCCTCACCAAAATCGCCGAGTTACTCCCGGCCGCCCCGTAGCTGTGCACGCTCGCCACGCGGACCGGGGCATTCCAGGTCAAGACGCTCTCGGGTATAGCCATCCGATTCTCAGTCAGCAGAGGCGCGATCTTGGGGTTCGGCGTGTTGTAGCTGGCCTGTCGGGGGATCTGCCCATGCTGCATCATAAGTAGGACCTTGATGAGACCGGAGACGCCGGCGGTGGCCTCGGTGTGGCCGATGTTACCCTTGATCGAGCCGAAGTGGAGAACCGACGAGTCTCCCCTTTGCGGGCCGCCAAGCGCGTCGCGGATGCTGTTGAACTCAACGGGGTCCCCAGCACCCGTGCCCGTTCCGTGCGCTTCAACGTACGAAATCTCACTGGGATTAACGCCGCCCGCTTTCATGACTTTGCGGAGCAATTCGGTTTGGGATGTGGCATGGGGTACAGTGATATGGTTATCGTTGTAGTTCTGGTTGACACCCGAGCCAACAATAACGCCAAGGATGTCATCGTGGGCATCGATGGCGTCGGCGAGAGGTTTTAGGACTACTACAGCGACCGCTTCTCCCCGACAATAACCGTCGGCTTGGGCATCGAAGGGCTTACATTGGCCGGTAGGGCTGAGGAAGCCGGCGGCATCGAGGTTTTGGTAGTCGAATGGGCTGGTTATAACATTTGTACCTCCCGCAACGGCGCGAGAGCACTCGCCGGACCATATAGCTCGACAAGCTGCGTTGATAGCTACCAAAGATGACGAGCATGCCGTGTCGATAGCAAGAGACGGGCCCGTCCAGCCGAAGTAATGACTTAAATATCCACTCAGAAAGGGGCGTGATGTGCCGACTGTGGCAAAGGCAGTTGGCGGATGGCAGGTCAAATTATCACGGTAAGTATCCAAAACAGCCCCAATGAAGCAGCCGTAGTCTCGCGGCTCGGCTGAAGAATAACCAAAGTACCCCGCTGATTCTAGCGCCTGGTAAGTAACCTCGAGCAGAATTCTTTGCTGAGGCGCCCAAGCCTGGGCCTCGCGCGACGATTTACTAAAGAAACGATGGTCGAAGGCATCAGGATCATTAATGAAGTTTCCCCACCAACGCTTTTTTGCGTAGTCCCCGGTTTGCGGTAACTGAAGGTGTTCGATAGGTGCCGGCTGGACCATCGATTTCCCTTCCAGAAGCAAATCCCAGAGCTCGTCTACGGAGTCGGCGCCTGGGAATCTACCGGCCATGCCGACAATGGCGATTGAATGAGGAGGGTAATCATCGAGCATCTTCTGAGAGCCCTCTTTGTTTCGAGGATCATTACTGTCTAGAACCGGATCATGATGAGGAGGCTTCGGAGAACCCTCATCCTGCTCCCCAGAGGTAGGACCTTGAAAAGACTCCATCAAGTGAGGCTATCTCAAGATATCACGGTATCCATAAATATTACATGAAGGTCCCAATCTACAAATGCAAGTTATATTCCACTCTACTATCGGTAGAGTCTAGCCCGTAAACAGCGAACAGGGTATATCCGCACAACATGGCAGCGGACACTCTTTGAAGCCATGTACGTCAGCAGGGAATTTATCTTCTATAATTGCGGTAAGTATGCCAGGTGTAGTGAAGCCTCTTCACGCCCAGTATCTTTAACCCAGGGAACCATGTCGAAGTACCCGATTAGACACGGCACCGGAGAAGTCTACACATGGAGTTTCTAGGTACCGAGGATTGGGGGCGCTTCTGGGGATCAACATACCTTCGCTAAGTCACCGAGATCCACCTATCGCCGAGCGCCACCCTTGCCTGGCAGGTTACCAGGTTGCCATGATCCTATCTGCCTGCATGTGCGGTAGGACTGTAGGATCCACCCCCCAGCGAGTATGTGGTATGTTCGTGGGGGCCAGAACTTAACCCCTCTGGCTTCAACATGGCACATTTTGGTCCAACACGTCTAAGACAGGAAATGCTCCCTGTTCATACTAGAAGCCGTCTTATAGGGCAAAGGTAGAGCTGGCGACTGATAATCTTGAATAAGGAATAACGAATGCAGCGTAGACTTTTCACAAGATGATTAAATTTGAAGTTGTTGAATGATCAGAACTTAGGAGGAAAATAAGGAAATTTAGGTGGTAAGAGGGAAAATTGCGATTAGCAAAGCTCCCGACTTAACGATAGTTTTGTTTAAACATCGAGAAAAAGGCAATATATTGTATTAACGCAAGATATCGTTAATTTGAGATTATTGCTTTTTACTTATAACGCTATACACTACAAGGAATTTACTATACTTAAAAGTGTAAAAGGCGCCAAAACTTTTAGATTTAAATTTTCTTTTCATGTCATATTGTCCTCCCCGTTCAGTTCTTCTCTATGGTGCCTTAGGGGCTTCAGGTGTCTCATCAGCAACCACATCGTTCTCTGGATAATAGCGGTACACGCCCCAGTCGTACTTCTGCCGCTTGTCGCTAGCTAGGTAGGATGCAATCTTGGGTCGGGCTTTAACAGCTTCGTAATGCTGGAAGAGGAGGTTGTATTTGCCGGATTCTTTGGCCTGCGCTAGTGCCTTGGGGAAGGCAAACGTGGTACCGTCGAGACACTGTTTGCTTGGTTAGCGAGCCCCAAACAGCCCAAGAGTCAGAGAGGACTTGCCTGGAATAAAACCAAATCGGCGTAGGTAAATGTATCACCCATCAGCCACGGGCCAGCTTTCGTACCATGACTGCCTTCCGAGGCGCTTTTCAGTGCGCGGTGCCAGTAATCGAGGTGCTGTGGAAGACGAGACTTAACCCATTCCTTGCTGCGCCGCATGCTTTCCTCCTTTTGGTCTTCCCAGTAGAGGGCGATCGCGATAGGGTGGTGACAGTCATGAACTTCATTGCTCAAACCGTCTAGGGCAGTCAGGGCGAGGGCGTTGACTCGATAGAGGTCGTCCGGGGCGGAGCCGCAAAGCCCCAGCCGAGTACCCAGATACTGGAGGATATTAGGAGTTTGGTTGATGATCAAGTCGCCGTGCTTTAGCATGGGCATAGCGAAGTATGGTGGGTTTCCCCCATGTCCTTTGAGGTAAGCATTAACATACTCGCCGCATTTCTCCCAACCTAATGCGCCGAGGTCGTTGTAAGGCGCACCAGCCTCCTCGAGAATCAAACGAATGTGTTCTCCACGACCAGGAACGCCGTGGTAGTAAACTATCTCATAAGGAGGGGAAGCCATCGTGCCGTACCTTTGTTGATTGACTGTGATGGGACTAGAGAGGACTTTAAGGTATACCTTATTATTATTACTATTATATAAGTAAACCACAGCCAACAAATACTCGCTGCCATACCTTAGGCACCTAAGGTAGGTACCCGTAATGTTCATAAGGTGCGGGGTATTACGGTCTCCCTTGGGCGATCTTACATCGGCTTACATCTGACTTCTCAGCCGTTGCCGTTGGGGAATATCTGTGCAACACAACCAACACTCGGAGGATTCCCGACGGCGTCGGTCACACTAAGTGCTAACCAATGCTACCTACCACTTCATTTTATTAGTTAAGGACCTGTGTGTCTCACTGCATGGGCTCAGCCTACCTATGAAGGACGACTCTTTTATTGATCCTGCAGGACGTTGTTAGCGGCTGATAATTACCTACTTACCGTAGGATGCCGTGCCCCCTAGGCGCTAAGGAATACACCATGTTGTCTGTAGTCTTATTTGTAGCCTTTCCTGCTTATTACTATCGTGCTTCCCGCTCTAGGCAGACCCTCAGTTAGCACGCACGCCCCGTAACGCTTTGACCGACTATGTCCCAAATCGATCTCAACGCGCCCGTCATGCCTCCCCCTCCGGGGGAGACGCAGAACCTCGACAACCCGCCGAACGGGAACGGTATCATTATTGGCGTGTATACTACGTGCATTGTCATTACTGCCGCTTCTGTTGTCCTGCGCACCTATTCCAAGTTTTTTCTCTTGAAGTTGGCCCGGATCGAGGACTATCTTTTAGTCCCGGTCCTGGGTATCTTCATCGGACATTGTGTCTTCTGGATGATGATGAACGGTACTACTGGCAATCTGGTGCACATGTGGAATTTCCGCATTGGTGGTCTGGCCCCCTTTTATCGTGTAAGTTATCTCCCTGTGCAACCCAAATAAACCCAAATAACGTACACTTACACGAATTCTGGGGTCTTAAGAATGGCTTCTACGCGACTTTACTCTACGAGACTGTTATGATGGCCATCAAACCCATGATTCTGTTCGAATGGGTTCATATCTTCGCCTCTGCTGGCCCGCGAAATATTTTTAACTGGACATGTTACGCCCTATCCGCTATCAATGTCTTGACATATTTCATCTCTATCATGATCGACGCCACGTCCTGTACTCCCCGCGAGTATTGGTGGGACCAGACGATCGATGGCCATTGTGTCGATACGAAAAGCCTCCCCATCGCTACAGCGATCATCAACGTGATAGTTGATGTCTTCATTCTACTTCTACCCCAAGGCATTATCTGGCGCCTAAACATGTCTAGGGCCAAGAGGGCTGGTGTTTCGTGCGTCTTTTTCATCGGTCTAATCTCCGTCACCGCGGCTACCGCTCGACTTGCCTTGTCTGTCGCCTATTCCACGTCCGTCGACGTTAGCTACCAATTCTCCCAGGCGGGTATCCTTATCGTCTTAGAAATGACGTTTGCTATCCTTGTCTTTACCTCACCTCATATGCCCAAGCCCGTGTCTCTAATGGCTCAGGCGACGGGTGCCTCATTAACCCGACTCATAAGAACGAGCAATGGCTCCGGCAGCGGTCACCATTATACGGCAAGAAACTACCAGGACACCAACGAAAATGGAGATTTCCTACCTCTGCACGTCGTGCGCCCCTCCAAGAGCAGCCGCAGCCTGCCGCGCAGATCAGGCAAAAGTTCCGTTGAGAGCCAGGAGCAATTTGCTATGCCTGATATGCCTAGGTAACCTTCCAAGGGCGAGGGCTCTTTCTGTCGGATCGTACGTAGTGCGCATCCATGTGTATCACATGTGTCATGTATATTTTATGTCCCAATTTACGAACTATCTTCATGTCTTTTCACTGCGAGGGACTCGATTCCCCGCTTCTTTAGGCCTGTTCCTGTGCTGCGCCGTCCATGACAGGGATGGCTTTCTATGAAATATTATACCCATATCTTTACTATAGTTAGCAAGGTTGGACCAACTGCATGTGAATACCTAGAAATAGATGGGAATTTGACGCACGTAAATCCTTCAAGGCACACGTGCAATATCCAGCCGTTTTCCGTTGGTATGATCAATGATACCGACCTCTGTCCATTAACTCGGAGCCCATGTCCCGCCATTTGCCTATGTAACCCAGGTGGCTACCTGTATCTTCAGGCTGTCGTGCCACCTTACGCAAGGTGCCTCACGTTTATTTAATCTATGCACGAGTCGGCATAAATGTAACCCACATCTTACTTGGATTCTGCTGCAATGGAACAGTAACACACATACTATCTCGAAGTGGTAAGGGATTACGATTGCTATAATCCTGTTATTCTCTTTACCATGTGTAGCGTGGGTAACACATCTATACTACCTGCCCACGTTGGGTAAGTCGGGGTTACAATGGGTTGCAATCTAAATGCGGGCTTCCCAAAACCGAGTTATGATAAGCAGGGCTGAGCAGAAAATATCTCCTATTGGTCATATTTACGCGCTGCAGACTTTCACTCTAATACCCAGAGACCCTCTCTGAGGGGTAGGGATGAAATAATCCGCCCCCATCTCAACATCCCGCGGCCCTGTCTCAAAGAGCTCCAGAATCCCGACATCGTCAGGCCCCACGGCCTCACGGCTCGCCCAAACGCGCCAGATGTAGGCTAGCGTCAGGTAGAGCTCGCCGTACGCCAAGTTCATCCCTACACAATTACGACTACCCCTCGAAAAGCTCGTGAGGTACCTATCTAGCTTCTTGGCCCCCTCCCCGAGCCAGCGCTCCGGGATGAATAGCTCTGGTTGTGGAAATATGGTTTCGTCGCGGTGGACCGCCACGCTCGTTATCGATACGGGCGTGCGAGGCGGGATCACGGTTCGCTTGCCTGTCTTGTGGTTGACAAACACGATGGGATTGTCCGGATCGATGCGTTGCGAGCGCGTCGATAGGCCGTAACCCAGCCGCAGCCCTTCCTTGATGACGGCCTTGAGGTACGGGAGTGCCTGCAGCGCCGCCAGCGGAACCGCATCCATATCTGCGGGTGCAGTCGACGGCATTACCGTCCGCAGCTCCTCTTTTAGCCTCAACAGCGTCTCGGGCTGCCGCAGCAACCAGAAGGTGATCAGCTCCAGGATTGTGGCCGTAGTAAGGGTCCCGGCCATGACGAGCACTTGTGCTTCCTCGGAGAGCCGCTCGGCTGTCTTCTCATGCTGGGGTAGGTGTTTGGAGTCGAGGACCGCGTGGAATATGGTCTGGTGTTCTTTGTTGCGCCACCTTTCGTTCTCACCAGTCATGATGCTCTCAACTTGCAGGCGTGAGGTCCGCTGCTGCGCCAGAAACTCGGCGAGCTCCGGCTGTATCCGTCGTACCACTGTTTCTGGTAGAGCCTTGACCACACTATGGATCCACGGCACGTGTTTTGCCCAGTGAATCGATCTGAGGCCGGCCAGGGCACCGTCTCGCGACGAAGAGTCAAAGCTGGGAGATTCTTGATTGAGGGTAGACGTGTTAGCTTCATTGATGCTCGGGTGGTTACAGTCCTCTCTCTGACTTACCGAGTTTATGATCACAGCGTGCGAACGAATAGATATTTACGACGTCATTCCCCAGGGCCGAGAACATGCAACTCGCATTGAGGATCTCGTTTGAGTCCTTGAACTGGTCTATTCTCCTCATCATGACGCCCAATCGTTCTTGTATCACGGGCTGCAGCCTCCTCACGTTGGCCATGCTGAAGTAAAGACTCAGCGCGGCGCGCCTATGAGAATGAAGCTCATGCTGGACGGTCGAGAAGACACAGTTGTCCAACCCACTAAATCGTGTGAAAAGGGGGTCTTTGTCCACGCGCCTTGGAGCAGAACTACTCGCATAAATAGTATCATAGAAATCCTATCCATGGTTGCTCATTTTGGTCAGTCTCTGGCACCAAACCACTGTTTTACTACCACCACTGCCATCAACAGATTGGTAGGGTCAATCGAGCTTACAGGGTCGGAAATATGGAGTTCTCCGGGTGCAATGCGGATAATTGGTCCATATTTCTTGTGTAGTTCTATAATTTTGAATGTGTATTGTCCCCCGAGGCATATGTCATAGAAGGCCTCGTATCTGTTAAAGGTTAGAAACAACGAACGAATAGCTTGAATCAATGAACGGTAAGACGGGGTAGAAGGAGAAGGCGGAGGCCACTTGCAATCGTGTAAGCGCTGCGAGACGAGGCCCCGGAATGGAGGATAGAGGTCCTAGGTAGACATTCCAAATAGCATTGTAAAGTGCACGACCAAGGAACAGCAACACTGCCAGTATAGCGGCCGCAGTATAGAAATTCATGATGTGGCTAACTTCTAGGATCGTGTACACGTGGAAGCCTATGATAGAATGAAACGGTGTATATAAACGATAGGTTACGAATTAGCATCCTCTATACGGCGATCGACGGTTCTATCTACGTAAGTGGTTGAGACTAAAGAAATAAATCCATTTTCGGTAGTCTAGCTTTCACGGAGGAGGTGGGGGAATCACGCCTCAATGTCGACCTGCTGACTTATTCTATAAATACCCAGGGACACGGAAAAAGAAGTGAGAAAACCCCTGGCAAGCCCCGATGCAACTGTGCGTAAATCGGAATGAGTTAGCCAGTAATATACCGTAGGTAATACAACATTGCCATCGATGGATCAATTCGGCCCATCTTTCGAGCTCCCATTTCAACATGTGAGATAGAGATCTAACCTGTTGTGTCAGATTTCTAGGACCAAACCGGCAATCATCCCGGGTAAGGCTCACACACTAGGTATTCGTCTACCGGCGTTTAACGTCTTCCAGCTTAAGCCAACACCATTATCCGTGCCGCAAACTATAAATGTCTTTATCATTGCTTCCACAAGATAAATACATCATGGGGGTAAGGGGGAGAGGCCGCCGTGGAAAGCTGGTCAGCTCAGTAATGATAAAAGATTACACTGTCCGTTTTGGTATGTGATACTTTGAAGGCAATATTTAGTTAGATTTTCTATATACTACTATCAAATAACTGGTCTTCAGCATGGCGAACCCCGAAGTCTACTCCCGCCCTGCAGGCGCCATGGAGACATTCTTCAAGAAACTCGGAGACTCGGGCCCCCGGGATGGACCGGAACATGGAGTTTGCCTTTGTACTTTCCAACTCCAGTTCCCGGACGCTTTTAGCAAGAGCAGAGCGGCTCCATATATTTCTGCGGCATGGGAAACGTTAGGGGAACGGTACCCAGCCCTACGGGCTGAGATTTCTACACCTCCCTACCCGGTAGATGAGATGGGAAGAGACCGTCCAATTATCACAGTCCGGTCCTCTACCGAGGCTAGCTTCGGCGAGATTTCTTTCTCGACGCACCCAGGTTCTCCAAACATTGATGCCCTATTCTCCAGCACGCCTAGCCTATCTCAAAGCAAAACGGCAACGTGCCACTGGCTTCCAGACCCGGGGCAGGTAATCCTACGTCTTTCCCATTGGCGTACAGATGGTGTGGGCGTGGTCCTCCTAGCCAACGAATTCCTCTCTATGATCGGGAACTTGGTGCAGGTTGGGCACGAGCAAAGCCATCTTGACTTGAAGACTGTCTTGACTCGGTGGCGACAGCAGCAGCAAACCCAATCGTCCCCGCCAGTGCTTAGCCCTAGCGTAGAGGAACTCACTCGGAAATATTTACCACCACCAGCAAACCCTGAGGAAGCAGGCGAATCTGCCGCTGAAGCCCTCGTGCGTACATTAACCGACGGCCCCCGAGTATCACTCTCCCCACCACCGGCGGCGGCCCCAATATCACCTCGCGCGCCGCCCTCCGCCTCAGCACGCAAGCATCCACGCAATTACGTGATTCCTGCAGAGCGAACGGGTTCTCGGTAACATGCGCCCTCAACGCGGCCATCATCCGCGCCACACTGTCACACATCCCCGACACACCCGGCGCGGAACCGGGTTCGTATGCCTTATTTGCGCCGGTCGATCTCCGGGGCCCACTGATGGCGGCCCTGCCTTCCGTCCCGGAAGTGCAGACGTACTGCACTCGGCCCACGGGCAACTTCATCTCGGGGCGGCCCCTCCGTATCAACGGCGTAGCGGACAAGTCCTTTAAAGTCTTAGCTCGAGAACTAGCTGCGGCCTACGCGCCCCGGGAAGACGGCCAGAGGGATCTACTCCATCTCGCGGAGCCGTATATCGATAAGATGGCGGACCTGTTTTCCACATTCAAGGGCAGCCCCGGGTGCCCGTATCCGGGAACACCGGTGATCAGCAGTTTGGGAGTGTTGGATGGGTTGATTAAGGAGACGTATCCGCCGCCGAAAGAACAGGACGGCAGTAACGAGAAGGGCAAACCGGTCCTGCGTGTCACCGATCTCTGGAATTCGGCTGAGTGCGCGACGGGCATAATGAGCTTGACACCGTGGAGCTGGGCTGGGAAGTTAACGCTCTCGGCTGTCTGGAACGATAGGTTTTATGACCGCGACATCGCGACTAAGATGCTACACAAAACAATGGAGGAATTGCAAGAGGGGTTGGGAATGCCGAAACAACGCGACTCGTATAAGATTATTTATGGTCGGTTTTACTCTTTTTCTTTATTTTTCTTCTGAGCTTTCTGCTAACTTCTTGTAGGCTGCGTTGACGATGCAACAAGGGTCAACAAACTCCCTAAAGAACCCTTGCCTAAGCTTCAATTAATGAGGAAACCACGCGACGTGCCGCTTCAAATTAGAGGAAGACGTATTGGTTTAGGCGTAGCTTTCATTGCCGGGAGTTTTCTAATCGCGTCTATGATGATGACAAAGACGCGAATAACTTCGACGCTGTTGTCATTTTGGTGATAGTATCAACCGGGTCAGGCGTTGGGGTCAAAGATCCGAAATCCGAACAACTGTACTAAAGGCTTCAATCGGCGTTCGGCGTTGAGCGTCGCTATTGTATTTGATCTTATATATACCTATTTCGTAACCTGCAGATCTTTTGTATACTTAAAAATCGAATATTCCATGCTTGCCCCCGTTCAAATACGTGGTTGAGGGACTACCTTCAAGCGCAGTAACTACAGTATGTCTTGGCATAGAATGTCTATATAAGAAGGACCTCCCTCCTACTCACAAAAGTTGATAGACTAAGTCAATGTACAAGTACAGTTCGTATCTTGTCTTTCAGAAACTCCTTGACTACATGTGGGTAAATTTCCTAACCTCCCTTCACCTTTAATTCCTTATTAAGAGCAATAGTTTCTATTCGAACACGATTATAGCACCTGCATGCATACCACAATCTCGTCGTTGTGCTAAAACGATATTCCCAAAATTGAGATTGAAATGACACCCTCAGTTAAAGCCAGTGAGGGGAATAGCCCATCAATCATCGCTCTCGCGGAACAGATATCCTCCCTTTGTTCGCAAGTCTCCTCTTATTTAACAACGAATTCGTTTCCCCAACCTAGTTTTAAGGCAGACGCAGGAATTGTCCCACAGACTCCCGACTATGAAGCTCTCCGCGCGCCCCTGAACGATGCGGCGTTGGATCTGCTCCGCCTTATCAATGGCCCAAAGGCTACGCTGTTGGACCTGTGCTTCTCCCATTACAACCTCGCGGCAATGCAGATAGCTCTCGACCGGGGTTTCCCCCACCATGTCCCGGTCGCTCCGGCGACTGGCAGCGATGCCGGCAAGGGGGCCACGGTGGCTGAGATTGCCCAGAAAGCGGGGATGGACGCGGATCGCACGGGTCGGATTCTGAAGCTTCTGGCTACTCAGCGCATATTCGAGGAGGTAGTCGACGATCCCAATACACAGCACCACGATGAGAGCAATTCCCGCTTTACGCACACAGCTAGTTCTGCGCTTATTGCTAGTGATTCTTCCTTCTACGCAGCGCTGCAATTGCAGGTGGATGACAACTTCCGAGCCGCTTCCGAATCCGCGGCCCAGATTTCTCTGGCGCCTTTTGCTTCTAGCGCGACTGATTGCCCCTTTAGTAAGGCCTTCGGGTCTAGCATGTATCAATACATTGCGCAGAAACCGGAAAAGGCAGAGAGATTTGCCAAAGCCATGGTTGGCTGGGCTGAAGGTAAGTCGCTCCGAAACCCCATCATGTCGAACGCGATGACTAGGGGCTAAACCACTCGCCCCTTTTTCTTTCCTTTAAATAGGCGAATCAAGGCAGATACATGAACTCTACAGCGGGTATCCTTGGGAATCATTGGAGGACGGTACTGTAGTCGATATTGGCGGAGGGAATGGGCACATCTCTGTTGGTCTTGCCCGTGTAAGTGTCGAGTGTCGTCCTTCGCTCCAGTATCTATCACTCGTGTAGTATAATTCTTGTTTACTTACCCCTTGATGCCACACAGAAATTTCCCACTCTCAACTTCATCGTCCAAGACATCTCCCTTCCCATGCTATCCGCGGGGAAGGAGAACCAAAATGACGGTCACGACCATGGTGTCTACAGGCGCCTAAGCTTCCAGCAATATGACTTCTTCCAGCCCCAGCCCGTTCATAACGCCTCCGCATTCCTCATGCGGCAAATCCTCCATAACTACAACGACGAGGAGTCTATCAAGATCATCCGCGCCGTAGTCCCGGCAATGGAGAGCTGTGCGGGGCCGCTGCTCATCAACGATTTAATAATGCCCAAGACTGGGACCATTCCGAGGTTTCAGGAAGAGCAATTGAGGAAAGTAGATATCAACATGATGGTCGTCCTAGGTGCTAAGCAGAGGAGCCGAGACGAGTGGACCAGATTGGTCAATGAAGCTGACAAGAGACTGGAGGTTGTGAGGGTCGTCGAAAGTGTTAGCGGCGGCCCAGGATTAATTGAGGTCCGTCTTCGGGTGCAGTAGGTTGGATCTGTTGGTGCGAGACTCACGGCATTTCTGGTTGGTATGTGGCTTTCATCCTTTTACATGACTACCAAGTTGTTTGGAGAGAATATTACCAAGGACTAAATGAATAGATATGATTTTTAACATTTTGTTTTTATGCTAAGTTTGCGAAACTAGCGACGGGGATGAATGGTGCTGCTGTTTCCTGCAAGGCTGGAAGGAGAATCGACAGTAGGTATTAAGTTAATACTTGGATATATTAGTGCTGTCCTGATATATTCGACGGTCGCGCCCCAAGGAGTCCTTCGTTGCAATCAAGCCATTGAGTACCACTAAGGATGGTATGACAAGCTTAAGGGGCCAACAAGAAGCCATTCCAACCCTTGCCGGCTTGTAGAAAAGGATTAAAAAAAAATAATACATTGAAATACGTAAGAAACACACCTATTCGGAAGTATCTTAGAAAAGCCCTGGACTACTCCTCGTCGTCAAATCGCCTTCACGTGCTCTCTTCCACTAGGTGCTATTTCCAGGTTTTCCCTACCTTAATCCATACATACCCAAATACGGTATACTATAGTATACTATGAACAAGGCAGTAACAACCTAGATAGCCAATCTAGAAGGGGCGTAGTTCATACGATATAATGCTTATTCTAGACTGACGTCTATGTCCTACTTCAACTCTCATAATAATTTGCTAAAGCCAGCTTATACGAGATGATATTTGATGAATTCTATTTGCTGTAGATTTCTTAATAATGTTGCCCCCCCCTATTATAGCTAAGAGATAGGAGTATAAAATGCGTATGCATGTCTGCTTTTTGCTTTTTGCTTGCATTAAGATGGGTCATCTTTTTTCACGCGCTTCTGCCTTCCAACCTTTGATATGTAATTTCCGTTGCAATACGTCTCTATGCAAAGATGTATGATAAGGCCCCGAGATTCCCCTTTTGCCATACGCCCTGCTATTGTCTATCCGATGAATTGCGTCTTGCTGGCCTGGATCTCTCTTTGATCTTTCATTTCTACCCAGTGTTGAGGCTGTCGTATTTTACTTCAACAAAGGTGTCAAGTTTGAAGATATGCGTTAGTTAACTAGTGGTTTTGTAATACTTGATCGTTAACTGTTCAACCCTTCACGTTAGAGGTCATACCGAGAGGTCTTATCAAAGAATATAAAGTTGGGTCTGGGGTTTCTTATATTATTGTCACACACGATAGCGTGTGTGATCGCTGACCAGGCTTATAGACTGCTACGACGTTACATATGCTCGATCAGGTGATTTGACGTCCTTTTGCTGAGGATCCCTATTATTGGGGCCAATGGCGTAGCGGGTTAGCAGTTGCTAATATTATCATACTTATAACCGAGAAGTCTGGGCTCAATTTTCCACCCTCGGTTACCTGACCCCAACTTTGAATCTTATACAGAATAGCTTGTTCTGTTTGGAGGATCTCCATTTCCGGATTTGCGGGGAAGACGGAGACACGACTCCACGGCTTCGTGTATAAATATACCGAAAGCGCCGCAAGTTGGAACACCAAGCCAATTCTCTATGGATAAGATCTACTAGCCCATACTCCCTGGATTTAGCCTAAAGATGGTGTCTTGTTCATTAACCTGGCTCTTGGGAAACGGGGTTCATGATCTCCACAGGCGAGGTTCCATCGTGCTGGGTAGGCGCTATGTATAAACATAAGGACCCCGATGTCTGAGGTGTAGATCTCTACACATACCCAGATCGTGGTTGATTGGGCTAGGCGAAGTAAAATGCGTGGGCTTTTGATTTTGGCTACTCTCGGCCTTGCAGCCGCAGAGGACGGCCTGAATGCGTGGTTACGATATGCTCGATTACCGTCCGACATTATCGAACAAGCCGCTATCCCCACTAATATCGTCGCTCTTAACGCCACGGAAACAAGCCCCGTGTATGTTGCCGGTCAGGAACTACAGAAAGGCATCAATGGCATCCTTGGAAAGTCACTGAACGTAACCCACGAAGCCAACGAAGGCCCTTCAGTAGTTGTAGGGACTATTGCTGCCTTTAACGACTCTGGCATCTCAATTGAAACGCCTGAGCTCGAGGAAGATGGCTTCTGGCTTAGTGTCAAGAGTAATGCTGTCGAAATCGTGGGGCAGAATGAACGCGGAGCGCTTTATGGCGCATTCGAGTACTTGTCTATGATGGCCCAAGCGAACTTTACGGAGGTCGCTTATGCTACAAATCCCAGTGCAGCAATCCGATGGATAAACCAATGGGACAATATGGATGGAACTATCGAGCGTGGTTATGCCGGCCCATCCATCTTTTTCAAGAGCAACGCCTTGGTCTCCAATGTGACGCGGATCGCCGAGTATGCCCGCCTCTTGGCTTCGATTCGTGTCAATGGAATTGTCATTAACAACGTCAACGCCAATGCTCAGATCCTAAGTGACAAAAATATGGCGGGACTAGCTAAAGTCGCCGACGCGATGAGGCCGTGGGGTGTCAAAGTTGGAATTTCGCTCAACTTTGCGTCACCTCAGACATTTGGTGGTTTGAACACCTTCGACCCCTTGGATAAGTCTGTCATCGCTTGGTGGACCAAAATCACAGACAAGCTTTACCAACATGTGCCTGACCTGGCGGGTTTCTTGGTCAAAGCCAACTCCGAAGGCCAGCCTGGTCCACTTACATATGACCGCACGCTCTCCGACGGCGCCAATCTGTTCGCGAAGGCCGTCAAGCCGCACGGCGGTATTGTCATGTTCCGCGCCTTCGTCTACGATAACCAGCATCTAAACGAGAAGAACTGGAAAGACGACCGAGCGAACGCAGCCGTCGACTTCTTCCGTGATCTTGATGACAAGTTCGATGATAACGTCGTAGTCCAGGTTAAGTACGGGCCGATCGATTTCCAGGTGCGGGAGCCACCCTCGCCGCTCTTCGCGCACTTGAAGCAGACGGCTTCTGCTATCGAGCTGCAGGTCACGCAAGAATATCTCGGGCAGCAGTGTCACTTGGTCTATCTACCGCCGCTTTGGAAGACCATTCTCGACTTTGATCTACGTGTCGACGGCGAGAAATCTGTCATCGGCACGGATATTCTTTCTGGAAAGCGATTCAATAAGAAGGGGCTTACGGGCTACGCGGCTGTCGTAAACGTTGGCCAGAATGCCACTTGGCTTGGTACGCATCTTGCCATGTCTAACCTATATGGATATGGCCGGTTAGCATGGGACCCAACTGTTGACGAAGTGGCAATTCTGGAAGACTGGACGCGGTTGACTTTCGGCTTGGATGATACTGTTCGCGAGACTATTACACGCATGTCGATGGAGTCTTGGCCGGCGTACGAGAATTATACGGGTAACCTTGGAATCCAGACTCTTACGGATATCACTGGACCGCATTACGGCCCAAACCCGCAATCAATGGATAATAACCCATGGGGACAGTGGACTCGAGCCGACGCATTCAGTATCGGTATGGATCGTACGGTCAAGAATGGCACCGGGTACGCAGGTCAATATCCGACTGAGGTTGCCGCCGTATTTGAAGAGATTGAAACAACACCGGATGACCTCCTGTTGTGGTTCCATCACGTCCCTTATACGCACGTGCTGAAGAACGGCAAGACTGTCATCCAACACTTCTACGATGCGCGTATGTGATTTTTCGAAAGAATTCCCCGAGTTTCAACGTCCCATTCTCAATTTTCTGCCTAGAATACCTTAGGCTAAGAGTAAAACCCCGAAGAAATGCATCGATCACTAACTCCGTCACAGACTACGCCGGCGCCGAAACAGCCGCCACATTCCCCACCCAATGGTCCAAGCTCCAAGGCCTAATCGACGAGCAGCGCTTCAACGAAACCGCCTTCCGCCTAACCTACCAAGCGGGCCACGCGATCGTCTGGCGAGACTCCATCAACCAATTCTACAACAGCATCTCCGGGATCCCCGACTCGCACGACCGCGTCAACAAGCACCCGTGGCGCATCGAAGCCGAGTCCATGACGCTCCGCAACTACCGCGTAACATCCGTGAACCCGTTCGAAGTCGCCTCGGGCCTGCACGTCGTCCAGACCACGGGGAACACGACGGCGGGGAGCGTGTCCGCGACGCTGAACTTCACGGCGGGCACGTACGATGTCGCCGTTGCGTACTACGATTTGTACGAGGGCAAGGCGTCGTATGAGCTGTTTCTGAACGACAAGAGTCTTGGGTCGTGGGTCGGTGATAATGAGAATAAGCTCGGGTATACGCTGACGAGGGGCATTGATGGACACTCGGCGACGAGGATTACGTTTAAGGGTGTGGATGTTAAGGAGGGTGATGTGGTGCGTGTTGACACTAAGGCTAATGGTCGGGAGACGGCGCCGTTGGATTATATTGCTGTGTTACCGCCGGGGGTGGTAGATTGATGACCTTGGTGTTCTATTGCGACTTGTGCAAAAGTTTTCGTATTTATTCTTATTACAAGAAATCTTGTATTTTGGTATCTCTGTATATACTAGGACTAAGCGTGATACTGTTGGTTTTCTATGTCTGGTCTTGATCTAGTTTATATATATTGTAGGAGACGTGAGAATGGATACGAGTGGTGATGACCCTTACATGCTTCAAAAACACCATGCGATAGTGAGATTATGCCCATAGCCAATACCAGGAATCTTTGATGGTTGGTATAAAGGTAAATCCAAGTTTACAACTCGATATAGTTATCTTAATTGTTGACGTTACCGGTGCGACCTAGATCACGTCTTACTCTCCATACCTTTGACCCGACGCCACGTTTCTGATTTCCATGCAGCACCTCTATCCACGGCACTGAGCTTGAATCTGTGGACCCTGTCGAATTATCATTATCGGTCTGGGAGATATCACCAGTAGCGTCCTCAGTCTCCATCGTCTCGTCCTCATCTTCTCCGTCATCTTCCTCTTCATAGGTCCGATAATACAGCTCTTCAGTATAAGCCCAACTTGGCGTATCAAACTTGCCACTAACAAGTACGATTTCTCCCCCCCTTGACATGATCTCTTCGATCCTCTCCACTTGTATGGGCGTCAAAAGTTGAAGCACACCATTCTCAACTTCGATGCCGCGAACAAGAGCCAAGCCAAGAGACTGAGAATATTTTGGGTCCAGGGTAATCCCACTCGCCGTCTCAATGAACGGGATACCTTCAGGTGTCCTAATAACAATGTTTTCATCCAAACCCGAGAAATACGACACCATAGACGTCTGAGGCCCTTCGTCAGTCTTATCTATATCCATCGCATCGGAAGTTGTATCGCTAGGCAACGTCGCATCTCCCTCGGAACATCTGAACGCCTGGACACTCTCGACTCCCACAACAGCGAGAATCGTACCATTAATTGCATCAGCTAATAAATCTATAGGAGTTTGGTAGTCATAACACATGATCCCAAATATTCCTCTGTTGGGACCTGTATAATTGATCTGCCAAGGTGATATGGTTGTTAGTGGCTTGCTATTCCATTGAATCCAGCGTCCATCAGCAACAGAGCTTTGTGACTCGGCATGGAAGTATGACATAGTCTGCATCGAACGGAGATGTGCTGATGTCCTTGAGTTAAGCTGAGAAGCCTGGGAAGGAAGTGTAGAAAAGGTAGTAGTTTTACAAAATTCTTGTAATATCTCTACCACCTCAACTGGGCCGGAATCAGACATATACAACACTCCATTTGGTCGTAAATTGGTGATGAGGGATGTAAGTAGGTCAAGCCCTGTCCCTTGGATCCATCCCGCGGTGTTTATGATAAGCGGATAGCGTCCTAGAGCGTTCCGATAATGGGTCATGAGATCTATTGCAGCCTCAAGATACAATTCGGGGTCTGAAGCTGGAGATATGGAGGCCAACGCATGAGTCCGAATGATCTGGATTTCTGGGCACGGAAGAGGGCGGCAGAATGAGGGACTAAGTACTGGCTCACTCAGAAACACAAGAGCGACTTGCCCAGCGACGCAATATTCAGGCTGTCCTGGATCAAGGTCTAACACAACCACCCCACGGTGAGGTCCGCGTTTAGTGCTGCTTGGCTGGTCGGTGAGAAGTCGGTTTGCAAGTAACTTGCCAAATGTGGATTTTCCAGAAGATTTTGGTCCAGTAATCATAAATGAGCATGGCTTCGAGGAGAAGATATTGGCTAATTTGGCAATTTCTCTATTCCATTCTGGTGGGGATACTAAGTTTTGCAGTATTGTTTTCTTTGGGCCATCCGCTGAAGTATATAGCTATGAGTACTGTTAGCTTTATAACGTATTAAAAGATAGTTCAGGGTATACTTACTATTATAAACGTTGGGTTAGACGAAGAGGTGTTCTTATTTGGCGGCGTATCAGATTCATTCCAGAGTTTCCTAAATTGAGGAGCAAGCCTCCCCAAATCTCTAAGACCGACGGCGACTGGATGAGGAAGTAGTTCCAGTCTCGCATTATCGGAGCACCTAATGACGGGCAATGCGTGGCAATGTGGTGCATCCACCCAATGCACCCTATCTGAGCCCCTCAGCGTTGCGCCGTTGATAGATATCTCGCCAGATGTCACGCGAATGCCATAGCTACCGAGAATCACTAAGCGCTACTACCTATAAGCCCGAATTTCCTAAAATTAAGAACAGGGAAACACACCTCTCCTTCGGACAGTTTTAATGAAATTCTCCCATCTTTTCGTTTTTGGTAGTTGCTTTTAGATGGTTTAAAGTTAGAGAGCTGAATCGGTAATGTCTTACTCGGCTTTGCTAAGATTTCGTCATCGTCTATAGAAGGCGACGGGCTTCTAGATGGGATTATAGGAGACTTGGGCACAACAGTGTCTTCTGTTGGTGGTGATAAAATTTCTGGTAATATGCCTTTCGTATTGGTGCCGAGTTCATTATCAACACTAGGCGGTGGTTGAGCATCTAATTTTTTCCTTATTCTCTTTGAACTTCGAGTCCTAGTGCTCTCAGATGTATCTGATGCTTTTTGTACTGATATAGCCTCATCAGTTGTGTCTATACTAGGTGCTGTAGTAGCAATTTGCTGGCTGAGAAGCCTTTTCCGAAGTGCGAAGGCGCTCATGGCTAATGAGATATGAGTTTTCATTCACTTTATAAGAATTATTGATCATAGCAACGTAGTGTACGACATACCTTGTGGAGGATCTGATATGCTTAATTTCCTCTTTTTGTTTGCAGCCATTTCATTTTGGAATTACGAAGTTCCTAAACAACATGAAGTTTTCATGGTAGAGAGTGATTTGCTAATAGTTGGTTCAAGAGTTCAAGATAAAAGATGAAGTTCCACCAAGTGAATAAAAGTCTATCTCATACATCTCAATGTGGAGCTTATGCAGGTACTGGAGATGTACTTAGGTACATAGACAAGATAGGTAGGTACCTAGATCCATACATCTTCAAAAGGTGGAAAGTGAGACGGATCTATGAAGTTCCCTTCCGACTGCCTTAGCTTTCCGAGGTGGTACCTAGATACCTTCGTACCAGCTGCCCCCACATCACCCCGGCCCCTGATAAGGAAGCGCGCCGCGTCTAAGCATCAAGAAGCTCTCCAAAAAATTTGTAGGCCGGGAGAGCGTGAAGATTAGTTCATCCATTACATATAATACTTCACCATTTTAATATTCCCAACATCACCACGCCCTCGATTTGCGCTTTTTCGGCGAATTTTCTCAAAGAGGCTTTTGACAGGCTTGACTGAACTGACGAGGACTTTACCGTTCGACGCGAGGAATATATTTTGAGCTTCATTTTCTTATCGCATTCTACAGCCGAACTCGTTTTCACTCGCAGCTTGCGGTCGTTATTCGGCACCCATATTCACAATGGCAAAGCACCGCCCTCGTATCCCGATGGGATCACTTAGTGACATGGCTTCAACCGTTCGCGACAAGAAAACCGCATCTAAAGTCAATCCCCTGGGATCTACTCAACTACAAAAAGCCAAAAGTTAGCCAAAGATACTAGCAGCTCTGACGACAGTGACACCAGCAGCTCCGATGACAGCGACCGAAATGGAAGCGATAGCGATTCCGATCTTGAGGCTGCTAAGAGCAAGTACGCTGCAAAGCAAGCAACCAAGCGCAAGGCCCCTGAACCAAAAGTGAACGCTACCAAGTCGGAACCTGTGAAAGCTGCGCCGAATACAGGCGCATCATCTTCTAAAACACCTGTCAAAGCAGCAGCTTCTACGAGCCCTGACGATTCCGAATCCGAATCTGATTCCGATTCTCAGAGTTCGGATTCTAGCGACAGCCCCGCTAAGAACGGTGTTATAAAAGGAGGAAATAAAAATGAGGATGAAGATGAGAGCACTTCAGAGAGCGAGAGTAATAATGAGGAACCTAAGGCAAAACAAGCTGCCGAGGTGGAATCTTCCAGCGACGAGGCTAGCGAAAGCAGTTCAGATGATGATAGCGAGGAGGCGAATGGCATGGAGATAGATAGCGGCGAGGCGGCTATTTCTAAAGTCAATGGCAGCGCTTCTTCTCAAGTGTGAGCACTATGGAATCTCAGTACTTATCTCGGTCGATTATATGCTAATGCGACTATACTAGTTCTCGTCCTGGATGGATGAACACCTCCAACTTTGTGCTTCGCAAAGCTTCGTCTGATAATCCTGCCAAAGAAGTCACGGAGTTTTTTAGTAAGGCCAATCTGGAGGGAAAGCAGGTGTGGTATTTCACAGCACCAGCATCATTACCAATTACTGTGCTCAAGGACATGGAAATCGACCTGTCTAAGGCAACTACCGGTGAAGCATTACTCAATCATAAGGGCGACGATTATGGTTTAGATCTTGAGGCTCACGCCACTAACACACAGATCCAATTGCTTATCCCTTCACAGGGGGGGGATAACTACACTTCTCGTAAGTTACATCCCATCTTCCAATTTAAGACGGTAAATTAACAAGTAGAAGTGAACCGTGGAATCGATTCAACTGTGCACCTCCGCCGCATAGCTAAGTTCGGACCTGGTGGTACTGTTAGTGCTACTGCCACCGAGGATTATGCACCAATACCAAAGGCTATTCGAGAACAGCCACAGGGTCTAAGACCACGCTTCACACCTATTGGTGTTCCTAACTCAACCCCGCAGGTACGATCCATGGAATCTCGCCCTGCACCCGCTACACGAGCTGTTTCTTCATCTGAATCGGAGAGCGAGTCGGAGAGTGACTCGGACGAAGAGTCGACAGTATCGCCTGTCCCAACCAAGTCAAAGAAATCCAAGAAGCCGGAGGCCACCAATGGAAATCTGAAGCGAAAGGAACCCGGGAGTGAAGGTAAACCAAAGCCGGTTCAGACTTCTCAATCTCAAGAGAAGTCTGCAAAGAGACCAAAGACTTCCAAGTCTACTCCCAAAGCCTCTAGCTCCAATAAGGAAGCGCCCGCCTCATCCCAGGCAACAGCACAGGTAGCTTCGACGCCAAACGGTACCCCCAGCAACAAGAAGGCCAAGAAAGAGAAATCGAAGTACTCAGTGCAGCCGACGAAACAAACTCCGGTCCCTGTACCCAAAGTTTTTAGCATGAACCGCTGAGTTGGGGAGTGCTGGATTTGCATAGCCTGTATTTTTGGGCTTATATCTGGACATTCTGTCACGCTTCCAGGCTCGCGATTGCGAAACGGTGGATTTATTGGTAGACTCTACTCGTCGCCTTATCACGTCTGTGTTGCCTTAGGGGCGGACGAAGGGGTTTATTGGAGGAAAATAGGAGCCTGGTCAGAAGTGTTCTGCCAGTCACTAAAACCGGTGGACGCGGACGCGTTTGCGATGGATATTTCCGCAGATAGGCAACATACGGCGTCGACGGAACGCGAGTTCTGATAGTGTGGTCTTCTCGCTCGGTTTCTTGAGATACCACCGGTGGTTTATGCGTCAGGTAACCTAGGTAGTCTTGGTCATGTTTTTTCTCCTAGCACTCTTGTAAATAGGGTGCGGTTGGCTGGACAGGCTAAATACCAAAAGTACTAGGGAAATTTAATGGAGTTTGATGCATTTCGTCATACCGCTGTGAATTGCGATAAAGCTTAATAAAGCTACTATCTACTCAGCATATACCAAAGCCATGGGACAAGTCGTTACGCAGTTTCTTCATTGATTGGATTGTGATCTTAGGCTTCCTTTTTACAGGACTATCTGATAGCACGATTGAGTTACGTGCTAGTGGTGCCAAATATGGGCCGAACTTCGTGAGACTTGCAGTCTACCATATTGCTAACCTCTATTGCTAATAGCGAGAATGCCTATGGCTTATGCGAAGATGTAGAGGCTCATTGAATGCATAAGTCAAGCGACTGGTCATGACTCATTCCTTCTGATTTCATACATTATTTGGTAACGCATCTTCAATAGGAAGATGCTAATAGATGTTATCGCCATTTGAAGAGCGAATAGGGTCATGATAATGGACCTAAACGTACCGGGTCAGCTTCTTGCTTGATAGATACAGAGGGTTGAAAAGACAAATTGAGAACAGTAAGCTGCATCAGATAGGATAGTTATGCATCAATGAAGATCTCAGCCCCGTCTTGAAACATATTTTTGACATAGATATCATCATAACAGCAAGAAAACGAAATATGAGGCTAAAGGGGTTTCTGTAACATACCGACAGTCACAAGTGCAGTGAATCAGGAGGCAACTGCACTACCTAGAGACTCCCAACCACTGCTGTTCCAAGGAGCGACGAAGATCGCTATCTGTGCATCGGCGACCTTGCCAGTTCCTGCATACGCCTCAGCAAGATCCACGGCACCTAGTTCTCCCCTCGGCGGTATAGCCTTCAGGGCCACGTTCAGGGCCATATCTGCTGGATATTCCTCCCCGCTAACCTCGGCCAATCTCGACCATCCGTGTGGGAGATGCGGATATAACATAACGTCGTTTTGAAGCTGAGTAAGGACGTCGTCCTCTGTGCTGTTCTCCGATAGGGCGGCCACGGCGCGGAAAACTTCTCCAATCTGGGCATGCTCTGCATCTGTGACTTTATCACTGGTACGGAGCGTCTGAAGCTCCGATACAACAGCGTCTAGAGACTCCTCATCTTCATCGAGTAATGCTATGATGCCGAGAAGGAGCACGGACTGTACATGGCTTAGGTCCTTCTCGATCACATCGAATAGAATCGTGCGGGCCCTTTCTCGAGCCTCATCTGTACCGGTAGCCCATAGCATTTGAGCTAGGACGCAAACCGCATCCGGGTTGCCGTTGGATTCACTTAGTGCGGTTTCAAAATACGACACAGCTGCATCTATGTTCTTGGAGAAATACTCTGCTAAACCGACTGTCAAGTGTGCTGATAACCTGGCCTGTTTGCGTTGCTCGGCTGTTAGTTCGTTTGCAGAATCATCGCTGCTCAATTGTAACGCCATTTCTCCGCAGTCAATAGCTTCTGCGTATCGAGCAGCGGAGAGATATGATCGAGCCAGATCCGTTTTGGCTAGGGCAAACTGAGCAAGTGACTCTGCGGACTCAGTAGCTTCATAGCTCGCTTCTAATTGTTCACATGCCTTCTCGAGAGTGTCAATTGCTCTAAGACTGTCATTTGTTCGCTCCTGATATAGAGTTGACAGATGCTGATAGGTAAGATCTTGAGGATTGAGGCGACGTAGTTGAGCGAGCGCAAACAGTGGCTGGATGAGAGACGAAACGTCCAAATCGGATGGATTCGTGAGTATATAATCGAATAAAGACGTTGGGTATAGGCGTCTGGTTAGTAACGAGGATGATTCTGAGATATCCATTGCATGGGTGAACAAGCCACGAGCTTCTTTGGCGTCACCGTAGAGAAGAGCAACGAAACCTTGACCTAGCCAGGCGTGAGCGTAATCGGGATCATTGGACTGTGCTCGCGTGAAAGCCTCATTGGCGAGCTGAATATCATTCTGGAGAAGTGCCAAAGCACCAAGATTCGACCATGCATGTGCGCTTCTTTCGTTGAGAAACAAGCTCCGGACAAACGCATGCTGCGCCACAGATGGATTTATCTCACTAGTAACAACACCTAGCGAGTTCCAAAATTCTGGATTCCCAGCTTCCAGCTCTATAGCACGTTTAAAGCACCGGATGGCAGCTTTCTGGTATCTGCTTGACTGAACTCGAACCTGCGAAGGGAGGCAAAGGTGGGCACGGTTTTCTGCCCAGCCTAAGTTGTAATACGCAACAGCTTGAGCGTGGATGTCGTTCGCCGACTCGTGAATTGCTCGCTTGTGCGCCAAAATCGTGGCATGTAAACATCGCGTAAGATCCACTCCAAGCTGCTCGTCGTCTGGAAAGATGCCTTCAGCAAAAATAACTTCTTTGCCTACGCTATCAACATCTTCTAGTACCGCATACGCAGACTTGTCTTCGGTACCTAGGTCAAGTAGCTTCCGAAGATTATCGGTGGGAAAGTCGTGTAAGCGGCTCTGGACAGAAGAAAATAAGGAGCACGAATCGCCCACAGCCTTCCAAAAATTGAATGTGTTAGTGATCTTAGTGGGTACTGTGAGCGCGAAAGATAGGGTATCGGTTGCCAACTCGATCGATTTACCGAATACGCCTTTCTCCACGCAGTCTAATGCGTTTTCAACCATAGTCTGCATCATAGCTATGGCAACGCCTTCCTCATCCGGTCGGGTTGAAATGACCCCGCGGTATAGAGCGATGGCTTCATCGAATTCACCAAGCTCGCGCTTGACGTTCGCCAACATGTACTTTGTAAACCAAGTGTCGCCGATCTTGCTAGTATCCATCTGCTCCTCGAGCTTTTGGGCTGCCTGGATTGCTTTCGTTGCGGCGATGTATCGCCCGGAATTGTGATAACTTTCCCCTAGACCGACCCACGAATGGTAATCTTCGGGAGCTATCCGTAAAGCTTGCTGAAATGAGACGATGGCCTTGGCATAATCTTGCTTGTTCAGTTCCGCCACCCCTAGCGCAGAAAGAGGCCAGCTGATTCCCTTTTTCTTCGACCCAGGAGGTGGTCTGACCCTACCCGAATCTACTACTCTTTGCGCTACTAATTCCACCCGATCCCAGTCCCCATCGTCGGCAAACGACCGTGCTAATCTCTCAGCAGACTCGACTTCTGCTGAAGAAAGCTCTACAGCTTTGAGAAAGCATCTACGAGCCCTCTTCTTATCTTTTGCGTAATCTGCATAGTAGATACCGAGGCTGCTGTATGCTGGCGCAAAACTAAAGTTACTCTTCAATGCGTCTAAAAAGTACGCATACGCACCGGTCCGGCTCTTTCTGGCAGTTTTTGAAGGATCAAGATTCCATATGCAGCAGCCCAATCGATACTGTGTCTGGGCCAACAAATCTTTGGAAACTGGAGTGCGTATCATGAGTGGTAAGAGTGCCTCGAGTTCAGCTTTGCCACGTGTATAATCACCCTTCAATGAAAATAGCCAACCAACCTCCGCACGTACGCGAAGATTGGTACTATCGCCCTTGAGGGCTCGCTCCAAGAACTCGATCGCTCGATCAAACTCCTCCTCTTCTTCGTAGATTAGACCAACGCCAATCATAGCAGGAGTTGACGTAGGATCTATTTCAAGTACCTTGTCGAAGAGGAACTTTGCTTCGCCATGATTTCTCGGGGACTGATAAAATACTAACGCAGTGCCTAAATAGAGCATGAACGATTGATTAGCGTTTGCGAATATTTTCCCTGTCCTTTCAGTTTCTGCAACCATTATTTTCATAGCCTTCCTCATAAGCTCGACGTTGCTTTCGTGTTCTTCCAAGTGCTGGTAGTACTCTCCCATTAATCTATGAGCCAGTAAAGAGTTGGTAGTTGAGATTCCCTCTGTCATCATTAACAGTCTATCCTCATCAGTGTATGGGACCACCGACGTTGGTGCACCGCCGTCTTCATCGTCTTCGCTTTCGTCATCCGCTCCAGATGTAGGCGCAGGTGCTGGAGCCTCTGACTCTTTTTTCGGGAAAGGCGATATGTCGCTTGTCATGAACCCGGTCAAGACACGATAAAGGTCACTATTAGGGAAAAAGGAACAGTATTCATTGAGCACGTTGACGTCCCAATCCTTGATCTCTTTATGGTCTTGCCACTCAATTGCGATATCCCAGGCAAGTTTGAAAGGGTGCTTGATGATGACCATGTCGTTTGCTAGCTTCTGGACTACCTGGAGCTCATCGGCTTTGTTGGGAGGCGGAGTAACCAGAAGGCGGTCATATCGAAACTGAAGCAGCTTCTCCTCATATTGGCGCCTGATGTCGTCGTCTTGAGTCCATAGGATAAGTTGCTCGTAGATTTCGCCCAGCTCGCTCTGGCATAAGACTTCGCGATTGACCTCGGCGGTGACCTCGCTGATTTTAGCGCCTAATCTGGTGCGGCGTTCGCCAATCAGTGTATTGATGCGTTTCTTCTCGTCAACCTCTAGAATCTGGGCTATCGTTTCGTAAGTCTTGGCGGGGTGAGGGACACGGCCCTCGAGAGCGGGATAGATGGGACTATTAGGTAGTATTAGACGAAGGGCTTGGGTGTATTGAGCCCGGTCACCACGGGTACGTGCGAAGTCAATGAACTTGTCAACGACATCTTGGCACTTGTACATCTCATTGGTATCCCTGAAGATTTCAGCAAGCTTAAGAGCAGCCTGTTGGTATTTTGGGATAGCTTTGGGGCCTTGCTTCTCGTAAAGCTTGATTAGGCCTTGCCATGCTTGAGCATCGGATCGGATGCTAATGGCTGTCTTGTACGCCTCTTCAGCTAAATCTTGCTGATTCTTCTTATCTAAGGCAAACGCCTTGAACACATACCTAGTATGAGTGTTAGACTCTTGTAGCTATTGTAGTATGGGAAGTGCTTGGCCGGAGGGAGCTACATACGCTTGGTAAGACTTTGCATCTCTACCAATAACATTTTCAGCTTGTGATATGGCATCGTCCCATTTCTGTTGACGAATAGCATCGTTAATAGCCTTCAGTGAGGCCTTGATGCTCGCCATCTTAGAGAGGGTGTACCGGGGATGGTGAGTTTCATGTCTTGGAATAATTGGGGATGTAGAATTTACGTAGGTGCATCGGGCATTTCATCATTGATTTTGATTTTGATTTTGATTTTTTGGTTGGTATTGGCCTAAAGGCTGTTGAACAATTGTGTTTCGGGCTTTAGGTACCTGATAGCGTCCGTAAAAATGGGTCACGGCAAAACTACGGGTCAGCCAGGTTGCCTGGTCAAGCTGAAGTCCCTTGTCCTTGTCCTTTGCCTCTAAATCCCATCTGCAGGTAAATGTCGGTAGAATGTCGGGGTTTACGCTAGGGGAAAAGCTAAAGTTGGTAAGACGTCACATTGCCTATTCGTCCTGCATCGGACAGCTTGTGGATAGCTAACTTCTACCTTGTGCATAGGTACCAAGAACGATCATTTCCGTCTTCTCTTGTCCAACCAACTATTCCCATACATTAGATCAGCCGTTGTTTTACCATCTGACATTCGGGCATTCGGGAGCCACTGAGTATTAGATGTATGTTTAATAGGTTTGAATTTAATATTCGTTACCATTATAAAACCTCTTCGTTTCCTAACTTTTCTTTCGTGGTGATATTATCTACTTCTACTTCTACTTCTACTTCTACTTCTACTTCTACTTACCTTCTATTTTGTTTTGTTTTGATAACTTAATCCTGATATAATCCCAATATTTCGTTGTCGAAATCGATAAAGATTGGGTAAAGCCTAGATATCATATATCAGCTTTAACACCTTTGTACACAATTGTCACCTCCCCGAAAGCTCCGAATCATTTGACGTTAAGTGTTTATACAGACGTCATTGGTTCTCCATCCCCAATAGCGTGGCTTTGATCGTTTTCCTTTCCGAGCCTTGTCTACTTCTCAGGTAGACAACTTTTTAGGTAAACACTTGTTCGTGTTTGGCCGAGTAATACCTTACACCTTACTTTACCACCTTTTAACTTTCTTCTTCATGGCTTCTTCTCTACGTCTAGTTATCGAAGACGGCCATTTTCAAGATGCGCATGGGAGACACGTCTTGTTAAGAGGCATCAATGTCGCAGGCGATGCCAAGCTTCCTAGCGAACCCGACGTACCCTCGCATGTTGCCCAAGACTTCTTTGATGGCGATAATGTGAAGTTCCATAGCCGTCCATTCCGGAAAGAAGATGCGCATATCCATTTTTCTCGACTGAAGCGGTTCGGGTATAATACCATTCGTTACGTATTCACATGGGAAGCTATCGAGGCAGCTGGTCCTGGGCGGTATGATGAAGTTTGGATTCAACACACGATTGACGTCTTACGAGCTGCTAAGGAATATGGTTTCTACATATTCATGGACCCTCACCAGGACGTGGTATGTTACTCAATCTCCCTCACCCCCCTTACGAAACTCAGGTGTCTATGTTACTGACTTCTGCAATTGATTAGTGGTCGAGGTATTGTGGCGGATCTGGTGCTCCCATGTGGACAGTTTACGCCTGTGGGTTAAACCCCCAGAGCTTCGCCGCTACCGAAGCTGCCATAGTTCACAATACATATCCCGAGCCCGAGAAGTTTCCTAAGATGATTTGGTCGACCAACTACGTCCGACTTGCCGCAGCGACGATATTTACACTCTTTTTCGCCGGTCGCGATTTCGCCCCCAAATGCATAATAGACGGTATAAATATTCAAGATTACCTACAAGATCACTTCATACGTGCTTGTGAACATCTTGCGAAACGTATACATGAAGCTGGCGGTATAGAGAACGACGTTATCTTCGGATGGGAGACTCTAAACGAGCCGAACAGGGGCTTGATTGGGCACGTTGACTTGAGTGTCATTCCGAGCGAGCAGAACCTCAAAAAAGGCACATCTCCAACATTTTGGCAAGCAATTTTGACGGGATCTGGACGAGCGTGCGAAGTTGATACGTGGGATATGGGAGGTATGGGCCCATACAAGGTTGGGCGTGCTCTGATTGATCCTCACGGCGAGATGGCTTGGTTACCAGAAGATTATGATGACACCCGATACGGTTGGAAAAGGGATCCCAACTGGAAACTGGGCGAATGTCTTTGGGCTCAGCACGGAGTATGGGATCCCTCTCAAGACGTATTATTGCAAAAGAACTACTTTGAGAAACACCCGACTAACGGCGACAAACTTGACTATCATACTTTTACAAACACCTACTTTATGGAGTTCTATCGGAAATACCGGGACGCTATCCGAGCAATTCACACGGATGCGATCATGCTATGTCAACCTCCAACCTTAGAGTTACCGCCGAGTATCAAGGGTACAGCAGATGACGACCCAAGAATGGTTTACGCACCGCACTACTACGACGGTATCACTCTCATGACTAAAAAATGGAACCGGACGTGGAACGTCGATGTTCTAGGTGTTCTTCGCGGTCGTTACTGGCACCCAGCTTTCGCTATCAAAATCGGGGAGACAGCAATTCGAAATTGCTTTAAAGACCAACTAGCAGCCATGAGACAAGAAGGCTTAGACTATATGGGTAATCATCCATGCATTCTAACCGAATTTGGTATTCCTTATGACATGGACGACAAATATGCGTACAAGACTGGCGATTACTCGAGCCAGTCTGCAGCCATGGATGCGAACCACTTTGCTGTAGAAGGCGCGGCGATGGAAGGTTATACATTATGGCTATATTCGGCTACGGTAAGACTTCGGATTTTCAACTAATCAATATCGGCTTGTTACTAACCTGCCACTTAGAATGATCACCAGCGGGGAGACCAGTGGAATGGAGAAGACTTATCCATTTTTTCCGTTGATGACCAGACCTTGCCAGTTTCTTCTGTACCTCGAACACCTGACCCAAACCAATCAACGTCTAGTCTATTGAAAACGGCCACCACTAGTAGTAGGACAGAAGTAGAGGATGAGACTTCGGTTACACCTGGAAACTTAAAGCGTACCTTGACGAATCCTTCGATATCATCTTCACCACCCAGCCCGAATCCCGAATTGACCAATGCGCCTGGGTACCGTGCTGCAGAGGCGTATGTTCGACCTGCACCAATATTTACAAACGGGCCAATAGTGAACTACGTATTTGATTTGAAGAACTGCGAGTTTACGCTGAATATCGATGCAAAAAGCGCGCCCTCTGACTTTCCCACAACGGTGTTCCTACCTGACTATCATTTTCCTAAGGAGCAATGCACGGTGGTTGTCAGTTCAGGTAAATGGGAGATCAGCACCGACGATGATGAACGTTCCTGGATCCAAAAACTTCGGTGGTGGCACGGTGAGGGCAAGCAGAGCCTTAAAGTATCGGGTTTGATACGGCCACACAACACTTTAACCGGCACGGCCGAGGAAGCCGGATACCTGGAGCAGTGTCAACAATCTTATGGTTTCGATGCCAAATCCTGCAGCGTAATGTAATAAACGCTTGAGGTTTTGTTAGACTATTTACGTACCTATTTATGTAATGAATTCCGAGGTATTTAATGCCAGACGGCTTGGGAATGCCGTCTGGCTCTGAAAATAGTGACAAGGGTGTTGAGAAAGTGTGCCTAAGGTTTCACGGCCTACAATGCCAAGTACCTCATAAGACGAGTAATATTAATCGAGATGCGTTCTGCTGCATGTCTCTACAATTCGGATAATCCTGCAAGGCACATCAGGTACCTTCATTTATCAACCAAGATTGGGTATTAAATCGGCCCCCAACGACCACGCCCTAGACATGGGTTGTACATAGGTGTTTGTTGGGGGCCAAAAGAAAGTAACAATATAATATTGATAGGTGGTAGCTGATTCGTGGCAATAAGTTGGTAAAGGAGGAATTGAGAGCCTCATGCAAGGAAGCCTGCTTCGAAATTTCTACCACGTACCATCGAAGCTGACGCACCTTTGAAAGGCTATTAGGTATTCTGTTTCAGGGTCAATTTCAGAAATAAAGAAAATTTTAAATTTAAATTTTAAATTTTTTTTTAAAGAAATTTAATGACTAGGACTAGAATGGCAAAATGGACTACACCTTGAAACTTGAATTCTATTTCTTATAATCTAATTCACTATATATTCCAATGCCCCTTCATTACATGTACCTAAATAAGAGTATGAGATTAAGTACATTCATAAGAGTATAATGTATACATTAACTAGATAAGAGGTACATCATCATGTCTGTCCGCGCAAGCCGCATCCAAGCCCAAATCTCTCGGGATTCAAACATTGTACAACAGCCTATCACCACATCGGGCTAAAGCCGTGACGCAGTCCGCAAAGCTGCGAGTCCGCGCTGTAAGTGCTCGGATTGGAGAGAGGTCCAACAGAAGGTGGGCAAATGCAATGCACCCAGCGCATCAAGCAAATGGGATGATGCGCATTGCACCTCGCGTGATGGTTGCCAACGTCTTAGCGGCTACACAGTCCCGAAATTGCATCTCGTAAACCCATCTCTTTTCTTTCTCTCCTTACTTCTAAAGATCCAGTCTGAAGGGGCGACGTAATGATGCGACAAACTAAAAGATTCTAGTCGCACTGTGATGGTTGGTAGTAGTAGTAGTAGTAGTGGTAGTAGTAGTAATAGTAGTAGACAAGAAGACGACAATAATATAGGCTAATACATTTGCGACTAAATTGAGATAACGTGTCTTTGGTGTTTTAGTCGTACGCAATATTAAGGTATGTACATGATCTCTGCGAGTTCCCCCTCAATACTAGGTACCTAGGTACCAACCCTAGCAAGCCCCCCAAAAGGGGGGATAAGATAGAATTGAAAGAGAAAAGTTAGCTGTTTCCAATTCTGTTGACCGCACATCGATTTCAATGCACGGAACATCGGAAGACGGATAACCTTGCAGTGCCAAGAATTTTACATAAGTTGGTTAGAAGTTGATAATTGGGCAAACCGATTGCCATTTGAGGTTTCAATTGCGAAAGTTATCTTTGTCTTTTACTACCTAAGTAGGTAGTTGACAAGTGTTATATATATATAATCTCAACTAACAACCAATAGATAAATCACTTCTTCTTTAAGACTTGTAACAAATGCTCTTAAATAGGTAGTTATTCTAGCTTACGTTAAACGTTATCTGATATATTCTTTTATTAGATGGGTGCTTCACATACTAAATGCTAGACTAAGGTAATATGGATGCCGTAAAGTGAAGAACTACATAGGTAGGTAGAACTGATATCGGCTACGTTTCATCGGGATATGTTCTATGCAGCTAAGGTGCCGTATATGTATTATAAGTGGAATTAAACCCGAATAGTCACATACCAGTCCCCACCTTTACCACCTATAAGCGCGTAGCCGCCGACTTTCACACGCTACTGTACGAAGGTACGACGTGGAGTCCTGTGGAGGCAACTAACGGCCCAGAACTAGACTCGTTCCCTCCTTGTCCCATGTCTTCCCATGTAGGGTTCAATGTTTCTTAGGTACGCTTGGTACTGCGCTACTGCGCTACTGCGTTACTGCGTTACTGCGTACTATGTAGAAAACAATCCCCAAAGTAAAACAGCCCTGATACCAAACAAACCCGACCTTTTCTAACGCTAAGGCTTGACGACAACGACAATTACAACAACAACTTATTTTCGAATCGTCGGTACATTGGACACTTAGCGACGAGGGCAACACCGTACATAATTTCGAATCTCATCAGTCAAAGTCGCAATCTTAATCCTCGGTTATCATGAAAACTGAATTCAGAGGCTAGCCCATAATGCTGGCTACCGTTGATATCGCTGTCTTACCCAGATCGTGACTGGGATTTTTCTCACAGAACTTCTTCTTGTTCTAACCTATCAGCTTATTTTACCCAGAGGACTTCGTGAATGAGTTAGTTTATTGGTTGGGATATCTCTTGGCCGATTATCGTCTCGAAGGCGAGTCCCATCGAGTGCGAACGAGGACTACAGGCCTTACTCTCTCAACTCGTATCTTGACGATTTGATCCCATAACCCCCCATTGTCACATCAGCCTCCTGCTTGTCTTGGCGTCATTGTCTCTTAATCATACTTCCTTTGATCTTCCATTATCTAGTATATCTGCCTAGACCTACGACCGTAACCGCTCTCACGAACCCCCCGATACGATCTTGCCGCTTTGTTGCGGCCATACGCCTAATTGAGGCGACTTGTGTTGTTCTGTTCTGTTTCGCATACACATCATGTATCAGAACACCCAGCAGAACCAGGCGCGGCCGTTCCAGGTCCCGCCGCCGCCGCCTATGTCGCCTCCTGTCGCCGGTCAACCTGGACAACTAAATACTATGCTAAACATCCCTCCTCCACCGCCTAGATACCCGAGCGCACCGACGAGCGGTAGCGTGGTGCTTCCACCACCTCCTGGTCCTCCGCCTAATAGCGCCTTAGGGCCTCAACCACCATGGCAAGCCAGTTGGGGACGTACTTATAATGGACAACCTGGCTTTGCGATCCCACCTCCTCCTGCGGGTGGTCCCGTGCCGTCGTATAACCCGAAACTACATTCCCAAGCTTCAAATGGAGCCTTATCGATACCCCCTCCCCCGCCTGTCGAACTTATGTCCAACACGTATCGACCCGGAAATGATAATAATGAAGCGATGGTATCCGCAACATATATTCCTGGCGGAGATACCTACGGAGAAGGTGTCGGTATACCTGGTTTCTTCCCCGAGGACATGGGGACGCAATCGACGACTCCCCAAAGCTCGTGGCCCTCGACTGGCCAGACAAGTAGCACAAATACCCTAAGTACTATAACCGACGACAGCAATCGTGGCTTGCTATACGCCAATGCGTTCCATAACCGAATGACGTCAACTACTTCGAACGCGACTATTCATTCTGAACTCCCTCCGGAGTTATCAGCTAAATGGCCATTAGACCATGTACTGCTATGGCTTGCTGCAAATCACTTCTCCAGAGAATGGCAGGAGACTTTCAAGAATCTTAATATCCACGGGGCGCAGTTCCTTGAGCTTGGTAGTCAGAAAGGTGGTCGAGGGAATTTCGGCATGATGCACCAGCTTGTGTATCCTCGGTTAGCGCAGGAGTGTGTCAATAATAACACGACTTGGGATCAGCCACGAGAAAGGGAAGAAGGGAAACGGATGCGCCGTCTTATACGAAGCATAGTCACAGGGAAACCAGTCGACACCGCAAAATCTTTACCCTCGCACGCCAGCAGGGAATCCCTTACCGGCACTCATACGCAAAGTGCCGGTACAGACGTAGATTCTCCGAATACCCCTATCAGGTTAGGTTCTAGTACTAGGGGATTTTCACAAACGCGAGCTACGACTATGCCGACTCTTAACAATACAATGAGTTCGGATTCTAACCATCGTGCTATGTTGAAGAATATTGATATAGAGAGTAGTCGGAAGTTAAGCCCTAGCCTCAGCGAGCATGGAGACGGGAATTATCGGGCAGCTCTACGCAGCGATAGCCCAGGGTCGAGCCCTAAGCTATCCAACTCATTTTCACAGCAACCGTCATCGGGTAGTCTATCGCCAACGGCTAGATTTCATCACAGGTCCCGAAACAGCACAGACTCTCTTTCTTCGAATGCGGCGAGATATGGCTCCGGTGTGTCTCCTGAAGTCGGCCAGATGTGGCGAAACGGAATGAGTGGGATCGAGGATATGATCCACGCCAGTCGCACTGATCGACGTCACAATACTGATGGGAAGCATACAGAATCTAATGACAGACCTGCTTCGGCCGAACCATCTTCTGCAAAGGACAATAAAAGCTTTTGGGCTTCCTGAAGCGAAGAAATAAGCAAAAGGAAGACGGCTCATTTCCTTCGCCAGACGACGCAGATTCGCCTACGAGCCCGCATCTGCTGAGGTCTCGGTTTGGGACTCCTCCACCGGAAGCAGTTCAAGATTCAGCGCCAACGTTCAGGCGCAGTAAAAACGGGCCCCGAGTATTTATACTCGTTACGCTAGATAGGTGGAATTACCGACTATGCGACGTTACCGATTGTGACACCGCTGCCGATTTACGTGCCAGTATCTGTATGAGCCTTGGGCTTTCGGATCCTAAGGGATTCGAAGTATTTTTAACAGAACTAGGACGAGAAACACATGACGAAGCACTAGAAGACCAAAGTCTATGGATTCATAAGCGTAACAAGGGTGATGCGAACGGCTCCCTCAAGTTCTTTATCAAATTGGGCAGCACCGGAGAAAGTAACCGCAATATTCCCGCAGCGGTTCCCTCGAGTCAATTAACACCCGGTTCGAACATAAACGAAGACGCTTACGCTCATCTCAACGGCCGTACAAGATCTAGCTCATCGCCCCCCTCTTCGAGAACCAATACCATATCTACTGGTTCAAAGCCACCCGATCCGGAATTAGCAGCCAAAGCCAACGAATATCGTGCTGAAGTCGAAAAGCAGCAAGCTGCATATCTTGCTAAACGAAGGCAAGTTCTGAAGGAAACATCTCCACAAGAAAACTCCCCAAACAGGAATCGTCGGTAGGAATGTAGACTTTGACCATCCACGTGTCTCGCCGTTCGAGGAGAAAAAGCCAGATCTCTTCCCACAGAGGAAAGCGCCGGCGCCCCCAGGTGTAGAGACTGCCACACTAATCAAGGCAAACTCGTTAATCAGGAAGAACGGCCATAATCCGAGACCATCGCTAGGCAGTCTAGATGGATTTCCCAGTCCCAGGCGACCTACTACCTCAAAGAGCGAGACAAGTACAGAACACTGCCCGAGACCGTCGACAGGACCTCCGTCCCCAGGACCCCCTTCTCCGCCAGCAGGATCAGCCCTCGGTGCCTTGATTAATATGGGAAGTGCCTGGGGTCGACTGGCTCGACCGTCAACAATACCGTTACAACAACGGCCGGTATCACCCCCCCGGAATACTTCTGCACCTGCAGCTGGGACGGACTTGGTAGAACAAAGAGGTAAGGGAGCAATGGCAAGCGTTGATTTTGGCATGACCGCCTCAGGTCGTAGTAATTCTCGGTCGAGGTCTGGTTCACCCGGCTCCTTAACATGGAGCCGTGGTGATATACCATTCGTCGTCCCAGACTACTCGCCTGGTGGCACCCCGCTCTTTGGCAACCGGGGCAAATCTCAGCTTGATCCGATTACTAAAATGCGTGACATAGCACAACGAGCCCCATCCCCCGGCGACCTAAGCCCGAGCACGGCCCATCCCGCTCCAGGAGCCACCCCCGGGCCAGGCACTTCCACAACCAACCGACCCAAATCCTACGGACCCAATGTGGACTTTACCGAGACGGACGTACAATTTTCGGCCCCATCAGTATCTACCAAACCGTTGGATGATGACTCAGGTGATGACTCCGATGATGGTCTGTTTGCGATCCCGATGAGAGGAAGGCAGCCATCGAAGAAGGCAGTGCGCAAGCAACCGAGCCGTAATGAGACAAGCGTACTTGACAGTGATTCGGAATCTAGTGACAGTAAAAAGCCAAACTTAAGGGTTAAGACTTCGAGGTCTAAGAAGAGTCTTTCGGTATCGTTTAATTCACCAGGTACCTCTAACACGCCCGATCTAGAAGATGATGAGGGTAGCATCCGAAGCGGAAGAGACTCCCATCGCCGTACTCCCGCTACGCCCGGTTCGGAGCAGTGGCAGTCTGATGATAGTAAGCTCAACCGCCGGAAATCATTTGTTGACCGTGGTGTGTGGGCCAATCGTCCACCCCCTGAGGCTCTGCTTAGCAACCTTGACGCTTTCTTCCCTGAACTCGACCTTGATCAACCTGTGCTTGATGAGAACGAGCTTCCTGTGTCGCCTATACCTGAGCACGAGGAATTTCCTGGCGGGATCAGTAAACCAGGCGCTTCCGCATTGGAAGCCGACCCTCTCGCGCCTGCTGCAGGAACCGGTACTACGAAGTCGTCGGTGTACAATGAGAGCGATACTCTAGGCTCCGACGAATCAACTTTGAAGGCACTTGAGCGACCTCCGTCAATTGCCTCGGTTGCAACACGGAACATGCAGCGCTCCAGTGGACTCGGCCGAATGAAATCTATTCGAGAGGTAGCACGTGGTGCACACGAAGCGAATAAGCGTTTTACTACATCTTCGGCTGGCGCTGGTGCTGGGCCGTCGTCGATGATACAGCGACGCAAGAGTACAAAAATGTTTGGCGCTAATGTAGTGCAAATCCGCCCTGAACGTGGCTCGATGATTGTACCACAGATCCCTCAGGATGTCCTACCAAAGCGGCAGACTACTTTCCGATGGTTCAAGGGTGAACTAATTGGTAAAGGAACATACGGACGTGTATATCTAGGTATGAACGCGACGACAGGTGAATTCTTGGCCGTCAAGGAGGTTGAAGTCAACCCGAAAGCCGCGGCCGGAGACAAAAACAAGATGAAGGAATTATTGAAGGCCTTAGACCAGGAGATCGACACGATGCAGAACTTGGATCATGTGAATATTGTACAATATCTCGGCTGCGAGAGGAAAGAGACGAGCATTAGCATCTTCCTGGAGTACATTTCTGGTGGTAGCATTGGGTCTTGTCTGCGCAAGCATGGCAAATTCGAAGAGCCAGTGGTGAGCTCCTTAACACGGCAAGCACTCTCAGGTCTAGCTTATCTTCACCGAGAAGGTATCTTGCACCGAGATTTAAAGGCGGACAACATTCTACTAGATGTGGATGGAACATGCAAAATTTCTGATTTCGGAATAAGCAAGAAGACAGACAACATTTACGGTAACGACAAAACTAACTCGATGCAAGGGTCGGTGTTCTGGATGGCTCCCGAAGTGATCAGATCCCAAGGCGAAGGATACAGTGCCAAGGTCGATATTTGGAGCTTGGGCTGTGTGGTCTTGGAGATGTTTGCTGGCAGAAGACCCTGGAGCAAGGAAGAGGCCGTCGGTGCGATTTACAAAATTGCGAACGGCGAGATACCACCAATTGCAGATGATGTGCGCGAAGCGATTAGTCCCTATGCCCTGGGATTTATGCTGGACTGTTTTACAGTGTATGTACTTTTCTTTTCATTTACGAATATCCCAATGGCCTACTAACAAGGATACAGTGATCCCAGGGACCGCCCTACTGCAGAACGCCTACTAAGACAACACGAGTTCTGCGAGCTTGACGCGGACTATAACTTCTTCGACACAGAGCTTTACGCGAAAATCAGGGGCACTTTTCAGTAGATCTGCAACTTGAAGGAAACGTTAGTAATGTCGGAAACGATGGCGGACTATTCTAAACGATAGACTATTTGGATAATGATTGTGTTATGACTTCGAGCCGTCGTAGCGAGTTCTTGAAAGCAGCAAGGCTGAACGGAACAAACCACTGTCCGATCTACATCCACCTACACAGCGGCAAATATGAATGGATAGAATCATGTTCTGGTACTTGATATAGAGATATGGGAGGCGGCTTGTATAGCATTTATACGTTTGTTTCGAACTTATCCACTCCCTTCGCAAACCCAGCATGGCGTTCGAGGGGAAGCAAAGACTTGAAGCAGTTGAGCAGGGTTAGATACCCCTTTTGTAAAGGGCTGGGCCTGGAAGTGAGTGTTGCGTGCATACATAGGGTGTATATGTACCTCATGTACGTAGCTAACTATCAATGAGCAATTATTCTACGACTGCGGTATTGTAACTACGTGAAGACTTGTGCATAAAATGGCTTCACCTCTAATGATTATGTAACTATATGGTCATTCTATTCTGTACAAAGTGTCCAACTCATTGAGATGGTTTATGACAGGGACGTCTGTTAGATTAAACGGGTTGGTAAGATGGGTATTAATTTCTCGGATTAAGAGAACTACTGTCAGCCAAGATGTTTGCCTTCTTGATAAGGGAGAAACTTCGTCCACCAAAAGCCACACTTATTAGAGCCTGGATACCTACCTACCCCCTACCTCCTTTCATATCTTCCTATAACTACACTGCATGGTCAACCGGACGAAAAGATGTGTGGCTAAACGGCCTTCTTGTGGATATCGATTGGAAACTAGTAGCCTCGTGAAGCAATCAAGTTACATATGTTATATATCCTAGCCGGACTACTGGAGTAGCTTCTATTGGTTAGATGTTAACCCCTTATTTGCTATATCCTAACTCCGTGTCCCGGCAGACCGGAGCTAATACTTAATCCAACAAAGACGTCAGGTCGTGGCTCCCGGCATGGGGCTCGGACTCGGAATTATCCTTGTGATATTTCCAAATTGAGCGGATTTCTCGTCCGCTATTGGTCCGGATGATGTCTGGCTTCGGGTAGTGCCTCAATCCTGCTTCGTGGGTTAGGTAGATACGTACTGTATTCGATCATTGTACTACAGCAAACAGATGAGAGCCAATATGACCGTTGATCGGCAACTGTAGCTTTCTTTGTCCTGCTTGACGCCACCAAATACTCTAGATAGGCAATCCCTTCGGACCTAAGTAAAAATGCTATTCACTGTAATGCGTAACATTAGGTAGATATTGTCCTCTCTTCGATAATAGTTTCTGTCCTAGTTCCTTCAAGTCCTTCCACACCAAATCCCTCTGTTCAACTTCCGGGCTTGCAATCCATTCCCGCTCGACATTCTTACGTGATGCCTCCTGAAAACCACGCTGCGTATCTTGCAAGCCCACGTGCTAGGCCCCTCGAAGTCAAATCTGCACCGTACACGGTCCCCGGACCCGATGAGATCGTCGTCAAGAATGGCGCCATCGCCGTCAATCCAGTAGACTGCGGCAAGCAATCGGGCGGCGACTACCTGTTCACCTGGCTCAAATACCCCATCGTCCTCGGAAGCGATGTCGCGGGCGAAATCGTCGAAGTCGGGGTGGGTGGCAAAGCGGCCCAGCGGTTCAAACTCGGCGACAGAGTCGTGGGCCACGCTGTTGGTATGGACAAACGCTCGTCTAATCCATCCGAGGGCGCTTTCCAGGAATACACCATCCTTAGGAGTCATCTGGCCGCCAAGATACCTGAAGACCTATCATACGAGAAGGCATGTGTGTTACCCATGGGCATTTCCACCGCCGCCTGCGGCCTGTTCATGAAGGACTATGTCGCCCTGCGACACCCTACATCACCGCGCGAGCGCCAGACACCCCCCACCGCATTCATCGTGTGGGGCGGCTCGACGAGCGTCGGCTCCAACGCGATTCAGCTGGCCAAAGCAGCTGGGTACGAAGTCTTCACGACGGCGTCGCCTAGGAATTTCGAATACGTGAGGGAGCTAGGCGCGGCCCAGGTCTTCGATTACAACGACGCCAATACTCCGACTGCGATAATAACCGCGCTGAAGAACAGGAAGTGCGCGGGCGCAATTGCCATCGGCAACGGCTCGCTCGAGGCGTGCATCGACATCGTGGCCGCGGTGCCGGGCCGCAAGTTCGTCGCGCAGGCCACGATACCGCTCGATGCGGCGAAGCTGCACGGGAGTATCCTGGGTGTGGCTGGGACTATGTTGGGGTATGTCCGGTGGAATGTCGCCAAGGCGTTCCGCGCGAAGACAAAGGGCGTGGCGACGAAGTTCATTTGGGGGACTGATCTCATGGCCAATGAGGTCGGCGGGATGATCTACAATGACTTCCTAGAGCCTGCGCTGGCGGGTGGGATGTATAAGGCGAGGCCTGAGCCGCTAGTTGTGGGGCAGGGGTTGACGTGTATACAGGATGCGATGGATATGAGTGTGAAGGGTGTGTCGGCTAAGAAGGTTGTGGTTACTATGTAAGGGCGTCTTGTACTATGATATTTGTAATATGTAGGATTATAATTCGTTGAATAGGTATTAAGTCAGATAATCTATAGACTCTCTCTGACCTCTAAGCAGACCTAGATAACCTATGGGACTGATAAAACGTTCTCGTGAATAGACAAGATTAAAGGATATGACGTGTTCGTTGAGTAAATGTAATTAGAAACACCTGTGAACAATTACTTAAAGATTATTGCTATGTGATTTTCCACGAAATAGAAAGACCCTAGAAGCCAATTCTCTCTAAGGCCTCCCCGTTATACGCTGTGGTATAGCCGAGTATCTGACTACGTGGATCACTCACTCGATATTTCGGCTTCCGCGTCCTTTTTGGCTTTCTCTCTAACATTTTCCCAACCGAAGCACCAGCCAGAAATAAAGGGGGGCACAGCAAGGCCAGCGGCAAAGTACCATATTCTTCTCAAGGCATGCGAATAAGCCCACAGAACACCGGGTAACTGGTCTTGACCTACGGCCTTAGCCAGTGCCGCGGCTGTTGTACCTGCGCTAATGACAACTTGGGGGTTAACTCCAGGTGCATCCTGAGGAATAGTGTCAATTAGGCTGTTAGTAAGGATGGTCTCCGAAATGACAGTCATCACGGCTGCACTTAGATTCTGGAGAAATACAAGAGTCGACATAGATGCTGGGATCATGTATTTCGGAAGGCGATTTTGTACAGCAAGGAAAGGCTATGGCAGTGTAAAGATATTAGTTGTCTGTGCTTCTTAGGTATGAAACAATCTGTAAACATACTATTGACATGGCGAGACCGCGGCCAGCACCAAAGAGTACTTGATATCCAATCCAATTCTTGGTAGGCGTATCAGGAGTGAGGAGACTTAAAAGACCACACCCGGTAGCATTAAGGATAGCACCGAGGATGACGAACGGGGGATAGTATCCAACCCTCTGAACTGAGTCGCAGTTAGTAGTGTTTCTATCACTGTCTTTATTCAGTAGCTTACTCGAGCCTCCTGCTATTATTCCAAGAACCATCTGCGCTAAGATATTAGGAAGGACATGCACGCCACTTATAAACGGCGTGGCGGCGCGAACGGTCTGGAAGTAAATAGGCAAATAGTAGGATGTGACGAACATTGTGCCGCTTAAGAATAAACCGGACACGCAGCTTGCCCACATAATACGCTGTCTGATCATTGCGAGAGGGACCATTGCGTTGGTGCCTTGGTACCGCTCCCAGATCAACCAGACGATGAACGTAGCGCCCGAGCCACAGAATAGGCCAATTACCTGCGAGCTATCCCATCGGAACTGATTTCCGCCGTACTGTAGCGCGAGGAAGAGCATGATAGCGGATGGCGCGAAAAGCACGAAGCCCGGCAGATCGAAGTCCATAACTGCGTTCTTGAAGACGTCGCGTAGTTGTGGTTTCTTAATGTGGTCTGGGATCTGTATCAGGGTAATTGCAAGGGCCACAGCGCCACCGACTGGGAGATTGATATAGAAACCTGGCAGTATCAATGAATAAGTGTTATAACTGGAATATTGGTATTCGAGCAATGGATGACTTACACCATCTCCAAGTCACATATTCGGTAAAAGCGCCCCGATGAGTGGTCCGAATGCTATGCCTAGCTGACCAACTGATAATGGTCAGTCTACTCTCATAGAGTAAAGATTAGGCTTACCTACTGCTCATGAGACTTCCAACGAGAGCTTTCAGACTTGTCAGCTAATATCTCTGAAGATATACATAGAGGTACGTAATAATACCTGGTTGGCGGTGAGGCGGAATGCAAGAGTTCATAATGATGAGTGTCCCGTTAAGTAGACCTGAGCCACCTACTCCAGCAATTGCCCTCCCTCCAATAAGAATGGTCGAGGACGAAGCGGCACCACATACGGCAGAACCAGCCTCGAAGAGTAGAAGGTAAACTATGAACGCCCACTTTACGAGCAGCATTAGCTACGGCTTTTTACACTGTTTATCTGGCAACGAACCTACCTTGGAATTGAACTTGGAGTATATCTTTCCTCCAAACGGCTGCAGTGCTGAGCAGGCTAGCTGGTATGCGCTGCCATACCACCCAACGTCTAGTAGGGAGTGGAACTCGTCGGTGATATACGGGATCGCCTAGTGAGGATTGTCAGCAGAAGTGGTCTGCGTTAGGGGGCGAGGTATTGCGTACTGTTGCTAGGATGGTATTGTCTAGCATGATGAGGAAGTAAACCAGTGTAGTTGACATTATCACTAGATACAATTTAGGGCCTTTGACATATTCATTGTGTTCATCTTCTGTTGTCTCTTGTTCTAATTGTAGTCCTTCCGTAGTTGATTCATGTTTCTCGGATTCTGCGTCAGCGGAGGTCTGTTCTTCGGATTTACTCGAGGAGGGCTTCTCTTGCGAGATAATACTAGAAGCCTTCTTGTATAGATTCTTTTCCTGTGTCTCAAGTACCTCATCATTTGATGTCGTCGTAGTGGCTGGAGCAGCTTGCTGCAGTGTATTAGGCGTTCGCTGGCCCTCTGAATTGCAACCGGGCTGATCGTTCAACTTTGGCGAATCCATTTCATTTTCCAAGTGCGATGAGAAATTCCAATATCGCTATAGTTTGGATAGCGTGTTAGGGTTGCCTTCTCCCCTGATACGTAACACTGAGAAGCTAGATAAGCCTCTAGGTTCTGCCGCGCGTTCTGATGATGAATACGAAGGGTATGGCGAACGGGATGGTCTACATAGACGACTGAAGGAAATAGATCATTACTTGATATTCCAAGTTTTCCTAGCCAATCGTCTTCGTTAAGGGGACAACCGTCTACTTTGAGTGTGTCCTTGTGTTGTTTATGTCTGCATGTACACTTAGACTCAAAAATGAACGATGGTCCTTAGAAGATGGGGCAACTCATGATGCCGGATAATGTGCTGGGGATTGCGGTATATCAACACTTCGCTACCCGAAACCTATACTCAACCTAGCATAACTCCGGGATGGAGTGTTAATAAGTCTGCTCAGCTCATGTTTATACGTCATATTCTATTATAGTTGATACAGAACAGGCCACAATATAGCGTTCGGTAAGACGGCAAGCCTGGTGACACAGTTTTCGGAGTTTTTAGTCATACTTTAGGCACCTGTGGTCTCTGTGTGGTTAAAGTCCTCTCGCTCAAATAAACAACCTGATATATGACCTGTTGGATAGCTGCATTGACCTTTGAGATTAATCATATAGTGCAACGGTACTTCTAATTGACCCCATATAGAAGTACTAACATCAAATTATCAAGGCTGTCGGCTATGAGCCGTATTACCCCACGACGACGCCCAGCTCATTAGGTAGTGGTGAAAGCTTTGCTTAGTATGATGGAATCTGTAATACATTATATATGAATTCCTGGGGCGTATTAACTTTTATACTGTAAAGATATGCACTTCTGTAAATAGCCCAGGCGAAGTAGCTTACAACTTAGTCAAACCCTATATCGCTCGTACTTAAGCCAGTACGTTATGAGGTAGGTAGGCATTTGGTATTTTTTCTCGATGTGTTGATTAAATTTAGTTTTTAAGTGACATGAAGTTTAACATAAGCTTGAAAAATATAACTAGCGAACGCTCGTTATTACTATTAGATTATTCTCAAATCCCAATAGGGGTATACCTCCAATTACATACGGCTTATATTCCGCGCCGTCTCAACCTATCCTTTTCCCATGTACCTATATGTAGGTATCTAGGTAGGTACTGAAGAGTTTTAATGATTCACACTTTCTGATATCACTCTTATTTTCATGTGTTACGTTTGTATTAAGGGCGAAATAATACTGATTTCGTGCTTACCGGATGGACCTACCCTAATGGACTATAAACCTAAGAATCGAAGAGTAAGCCCGAAGGCTATAGGTTTGTGATATCGCCCTACACGGAGATAACCCCCTCGGACATTTGGACCGTTAAGATACCTGTTAAGACAATTCGGTTTGTAAAAACTCATTCCGAGGAACCTCTCATGTGACGAGCCATCTTATTTACTCGGTCGTGAAGATAGGCGCCGGAGTTATTCCTTTCCTTACCGAGTCGATCGAATCGAATGATGTCAAGATAGCTGATTACGGAGCGACTAGCACCTTATAAAGATGTTGAAGGATAGTATATTTAGACGGGAAAGGAATCCAGGATAGAACAATTTAGAGTTGCTATACCTGTATTGATACGATTCTGAATTATCTACATACTCACTATGCAGTCTGGTCCGATTCTACCGCAATCCGCTTTAGGGCTGGGAGATACTCACGCAATCAACGATACGGCAAGTCGCTTCCAAGATGTCGTTGGTCAGTTCCCTCAGCTAAAGACGTATAGTCATGTCTTGGCCATTTTCCCCCTGAGTCCTGAGGTATCTCAGGATTCCGTTGTTACAGCGTTGAAAGACGCAATGAACCAAATTATTTCAAAGATCCCTTGGCTCGGTGAACAGGTCGTTCACGAAGGGCAAGGGGCAGGCAATTCAGGGATAATCAGAACACGACCGTTGCCCTCAGGCATTTCTAGTGCCGATATCCTCTACGTGAAGGACTGTACGGATGTCTGTCCTTCTTACGACGACATAGTACAACGAGGAGGTCCTCTCGGTTCACTCGATGGCAATATTCTATGTCCTTTCCCCGGCTTCCCTATGGGGTATAACGTCGAGCAGATGGGGTTTGCACCTGTGGTGGCAGTTCAAGCAAACTTCATCAAGGGCGGTGTGATCATCAACTTCTCTAACCAGCATAATATAGTGGATACAAGTGGGATATTCGTCTTCGCTTCACTCCTCGCGATGGCGATGCAAGGCAAAAATATTCCACAGGCTTTTGTCGATCAAGCCAACATCGACAGAACAAAGGTTATTCCTCTACTAGAGCCTGGGCAACCGATTCGCGACCATAGTTATCTCCTGAGATCGGCATTCACGCCAACGCCTGCGCCACCGTCGACGCTCCCTGCTTCGCCATTGAAATGGGCTTGTATCCGCGTTCACCAGAAAGCCATACCTAAGATTAAGGCGGCCGCATCGATTAAAGAGGAATTTGATCCGGCTGTAACTTATATATCCAGCAATGACGCATTGTGCGCATTCTATTGGAAGCGACTTGCTTCTGTACGCGTCGCCAATGGCACTGTGGATCCGTCAGCCGTGTCCAAGTTCTGCCGAGCAATTGATGTTCGCGCCGCTGTCGGTTGCCCACCTGGATACATGGGGCAAATGATCCACCACGCTATTACGCGTTTTTCGTACCGCGACTTAGCGTCGCCGGGATTGACATTATCTGCTATAGCATCTCGCCTTAGAGCTGACCTCAATCAGTCGGCCAACGAGTGGGCGGTGCGCAGCTATGCTACCTTTGTGGCCGGTGTTGCTGATAAAGGGAGCCTGGTATATGGGGGCGGCCTTAATCCAGCCCTTGATGTTGGCTCCTCTTCTGTTGCTCAGCTAGCTAGCAGCTCTGTCGGTTTTGGCATTCTGGGCAAACCCACGCTGATGAGGCGACCTAACTTAGCACCTTTCGGCGGGGTCATGTACGTTCTACCACCAGAAGACAAGTCCCAGTACTTGCCTATCCTCGTATGCTTGAGCGAGAGGGACTTGGCAGACCTGAGTACGGATAAAGAATGGGGAGCAGCGGCTGAGTACGTTGGTTAATTCGGCGGCCTGTGAAGTGATGAGAGAGACCATATCGTGCTTAGAATTTGATTAAGGTCGTTATGTTTGCTCACAATCTACCGACAAATGTAATTCCTCTCTAGGTTAGTTGTCATCTTATGCAGCTTGTCGTTCGTTCCTCAATATCATATATGATCTGAAAGTCCACCTTGGTCTATTAGCTTGGTTCCTGGTAGTGATAGTTCTCAGGTTATTCGTTCTTAGACTAGGTAGTAACGGGAATCTAGCAGACTACTCCTTACCAATTGTCAGGGGTCTCACTTGAGACCTCCTTAGAACAAAGAAACTGTTTTGTATGTATAGCTCTGACTTCAGAGCTTCCTTGGTTAGAGTTCCTTGCGGAACAACGAAGTTGTGTCCTCACCTTTTGGTTTGCCTTGTGACACCAATCATATCGTCGTTCCAAAGCCAAGAACCTGGCCACGGCGCCGAGGGCGAGTCATACGCTGGATAAACGGCATTATGTTAACTGACCGCGCCAATGTTGAGTTTCAAGCATTAGTGCTGTCTACACAAGTTCGACGTAGCACCCCTAAGGGGGTGCTGCGCATTGATTAAGGAAACGGGCAAGATTCGGGATTTAACCGAAATACTTCCAAATAAGTGTGTTTCCCACGTATTTTGATGTATCTTATGATATTTTATAAAATTTCATTATTTTTTTTCCTTTTCCAGAATTAGCAAGGGTCGGAATAACTTTTTATTGGTATTTAAAGTTTGGTACGTTATTTCTAATTACTGCCCGTTTCCTCAATCAATGCGCAGCACCCTCTTGGGGGTGCTACGTCGAACTTGTGTAGACAGCACTAACAGTACTAAAGGAAGCGAATCCTAGGACTTATGCGGTTCGTAAGGTTTTTTGACAATAGAGCTCTAGACCATCTTGAAGCTTGCCTCAAATGAGCTCGACGTTAATATAAGCAAGAAGTAAGCTTAGAACTTAATTCTTACATCTTGCGTCTGACTTGGAAGCATTGACATTGTCTGACAGGAGATAAGATAGGGGTTAGGGGATAAGAGGTTGAACTTATACCATACTGGTTATACGAAGTATAATTTCATGAGTACTGTTAAGTAATTAGATATTTTTCGAGTACTCTCATATATGGCTAATAATATCTCCAACCTATTACAAAATTGCTCACAAAATTTTGGCCGGGTAGATGGTCTGGACCGAATCTTGACGATAGAGATATCTGGACACGACGAGTTTCGACCTATTTAGGAATATATTGCTTTGGAGAGTAGGACTCCTGTTCTTAATTCTTGAGTTGCTTCCCGCGGCAATGTAAGTTCAACTCCTATCCAAATATGTGTGCCTAGAGTAGTAACTAGGTAGTTCCACCCTAATTCTGACTTAGAATTTTACCAAATGCGGATCCGAGTATAACATAAAGATAACCACATCTTAGGTAATTAGTAGGTATCATTCCGAATCGCTCATTATTTTTATGTGGTCATCCCTTTGGATCACGTTTTATAATCACATTAGGGTTTTTTTTTTCTCTTTAAAGAAGGAGTAAGACACCAATACCACGAAGCATGGCTTTGCATTGTCTATTAGTGTCCTATGTTGTGTCTAGGATGTTGCATTACTATACCATCATGATAAGGCAAATTAGTCCGATGGAATTCGGACATAAACAGGCTTGTCAACTAAACTCTACTCTAGACTCAGCATGTAAATATGAGTCTTATGGAAGTAAGCGAGTGTGTTGATTCAGCTCTTACTCGTGTAAGCAGACCGTTGACGGGGAAAGCTTCGACCAGGTACTGCCAGGAATCCCCAGTGAAATAAGCAAATATAAAATACTAGCGTTAAGACAGCAACCCTTGAGGCCGACGCCCCATGGAGCTAGTAAGCGGCTGCTTACTTTTTCATGGTGGCGATTGAATCCTATGCCAAAGATGCCACTTAATTAGGTCAAAGTCACAGACGTATGGAGATACTTAGGAACATCGTAGTAGCTTTAATCAAACTAGAAAAGATAATTGTTCTATCTTCTGTCAGAAACTTTAGAGTATATATTAGATAATAATTGAATTCATTATCAAATGGGTCTTATAGGATAGACTTACACCCAACGTGGTAAAGATATGTTCCGTCTTGGGGTCGCGATAGCTTCCCGCGTATCCACGCCTCAATTCCCACATTTCAATCGCATCAAGGTTCTGACCGCTCAGTGGGCTATGTAATTGGTCTGAGCTCTAAGGGCTGATCAGTCGGAAATTTACTAACATTTCAGCGGCGGGAAAACAATTGTACCGATACCAATATCCTTTGTATAGGTAGAGGTACTTACACGATGAAAGCATGGACCCTTGAACTTAGGATTGTTGCTCATCTAGCGATTCAATATTCAGAGTCGAATCAATCCCTGTAGCCATGAATATATGGCGCGCTGATGTGATACGGCCTCTTTGAATTTAGTCATCGGATGTTGAGATACGCGTGGCTTACCAGTTGGCATTTTAGCTACCTCCCAGGGCGGTATCCATGCTTTATCGATGCGGGCTTAGAGAACGTAGAGACTATTATATATTGCAGCTAAGTCGCTTCTTGTAAATCTTGTCTACACTCACTACGCCTTTGTTGTAGGCCTCATAAGACTTCTCATAACTTTCAATATGAAGAACTCTATTCGGTTCGTGTGCAACCTCGCCCTTTTCGGGACCCTCGCAGCGGGTGCTAGTATTCCTAGATACTTTCAATCGTCCCCTTTTACCCGGCGTCAGCTGAAGGCCACACAAGTTCAGGGGGAGCTTGGTAGCCAGCTCTCAAACACAACTTCTATCTTTGGGCCGGATGATGATCGCTACCCTGAGGCTACTACAAGATGGAATATCTTTGCCATACCCAAGATTCAAGTTGTCGTCGAACCCGGCGAAGAGTCAGATATCTCGCTCATTGTAAGTATTATGAATATTGTTATATAAGTTTAGTTCGCTAATAATGGCCTAAGGTGAAATACTGTAATGAAAATAGTCTTGAGTTCCTGGCTGTTAATCGTGCTCATGGAGCTTCCCAAAGTCTCGGTTACTTCAATGGTGTTCAGATTAATCTGAAGAATCTTCGAAACATTGATATTCAGCCGAGCGGTAAATCTGCCTGGTTTGGAGGAGGTGTCTACGATGGCCAGGCCTTGAGATACCTTTGGGATCGAGGCTATGTCACCACCACTGGGTCCTGCGATTGTGTCGGTATGATGGGTCCCGGCCTCGGAGGTGGTTATAATCGGCATCAAGGCTTGTACGGCATGATTAGCGATAATATCCTGCAGCTAAATCTTGTTTTAGCGGATGGTACTGCTATTCGTGTCAATAAAGATAGCTATAGTGACCTCCTCTGGGCTATGAAGGGCGCAGGTCACAACTTTGGCATTGTAACGAGCTTCGAGATGAATATCTTTCCCCGAGGCCCGGATACATGGCACTATCATAACTACATCTGGAAGGGTGACAAGCTTGAAGAAGTTTTCAAAGCTCTCAATGTTTTTCACAGCAATGGCAAGACGCCGGTTAACATGGCTCTCAATTTCGGAAACTTCCAGATGAACACAACAATCATTGAAAAAGAACCCGTCATCTTTTGGACCTTCGCTTATCGCGGGTCGGCGGAAGAAGCTGAAAAACACTTGGCTCCATTCAATGCCATCGAAGCGGCCTATGAAGAATTTGACGATGTACCGTATCCGGGGATTTCCTACGCTCAAGCCACTAATGAAGAAAGCACCCTCTGCCAAGACAACCAACTTAGGATCGCTACTACTACAAATCTTGAGGTATACAATATAACGGCTGAACGTCTTATATTTGATGGCTACAAGCGACGTGCGGCCAGCAATCCACTGTTGGCTGCAGGAGGTAATATCCTACATGAAGCCTATTCTGATGAGGCCGTCACAGCTCAAAACCCGGACGACTCCGCCTTTCCTGCCCGCTCTAATCATTTCTTGATGCTGTTCCAAACAGTCGTCCCTGATGAAGACCCAAGCCTAAAAGATGCTGTAGAGGAATGGGCGGCCGAGGTTAGAAACCAATGGATTGAAGGCCAACCGGGTCGGCCCATCCACGCTTATGTCAATTATGCCAATGGTTTCGAGCCTCTAGAACAGATATATGGCCACGAGTCATGGCGCCTGGAGAGACTTCGTAACCTTAAGGCCAAATACGACCCTTCAAACCGCTTCCGATACTTTAACCCAATCATTACGGACAAGAATGTTTAGTTCAACTGTATACATGATTCCTGCTAGGCAACTTATTAGACTAGAACAAGAAATAGGTCACCCTTTCCATAGACTAGGTAATTCACGTTGCCATTCGGGAGACCTCGAGTAGTGGTTTAAATATAAAATTCCTATCAGCAAAGCTATTTATGCTAGCTACATGCTATCGTAGTCCAAGTACCCTATAATGTAACGTAGATTGAAGTTATGTGATCCTAATCAAGTCATTTAAGGTCCCTAAATAAGTACCTAAGTGATACAGAACAGAAGTTACCATGAACATCATAGTTCAAGGCATGCCAAGGAAAAATAGTAGGGGGTAATAGTTAACGCAATGCAGATATCTTTCCATCCGTCCCCTTTCCTATCTTGTCTCAAACCAAATCATTATTAGTGCTATCTACACAAGTTCGACGTAGCACCCCTAAGGGGGTGCTGCGCATTAATTAAAGAAACGGGCAATAATTAGGGATAGCATACCAAACTTTGAATACCAATAAAAAATTATTCCGACCCTTGCTAATTCTGGAAAAGGAAAAAAAAATAATAAAAATTTATGAAATATTATAAGATACATTAAAATACGTGGGAAATATACTTATTCGGAAATATTTCGGTTAAATCCCGAATCTTGCCCGTTTCCTTAATCAATGCGCAGCACCCCTTTGGAGGTGCTACGTCGAACTTGTGTAGACAGCACTAATATTGGACAAGTTGTCATAGAGTGGCTTACAAGAGCTCTCCAGTGGCCAGAAGAGTGTGGGGTGAGACCAATGATATTCCGGACTTGAGACACGCACGGACGAGTCTAGAACCGTCAATGATCAAACAATTCGAATAAGTTGTCCGCTTGGTTTGAACAGCTCGCGGCCAGTTAATCGTGGAGTTTATTATGATACAGTGGCCGAACTCACTGCTGTCTTAATGATAAGATATTGAAACTATCGGCAATAAACTAAAAGCTGCTGTGTATGTTACTCTTCAGGAATCTCTAACGCCAAATATGACTAGGTGTTCCAGAATTATAGGTATTGGTGCTGTTTACACAAGGCACAAGAGTGCGTCATCGAACTTGTGTACACAGCACTAATACACAAGACCTACAACGTCAAATGAGTTGACCCCCACGAACAAACAAATAGCTCTATTGCTAATATAACGGGAAGCCCCCGTATTTGGTTGGCTGCTAGTATTCTGGCAGAGATTCATTAGCCTCCATTCAAACATATGCAAATCCAATAGGATGGCGTTAGAACACGGCTTGGGTACATAAACTATCTAACTCTCAGCCATCTCCCTCCTACTTCTTCGAACGCCATCGCGCGCGTAGCGGAGATCGGAAGCAATGTGGCCGATTCAGCAATAGGGCATTGAATGATCATGGTCAAACAAGATTATCATGTCGGTAGTCGGATCAAGGCACAAGGGCCTTGGATGCAGCCGCCCTTCCATTCTCCATTAGGTACTAGGAATAGTTCGTACTACCCCCGTATCAGATCTCGGATCGATGGAGACACATCGATGACATAGAATCTTAGATCCATGCTAAAGAGATGTGGGGGCATATGCCGAATGGCAAGTCAGAGACGCGCGATTCTACAGCAACGCAAGTAATGGGACTGTCGTGACACGGGGCGCCACGCAGTGTATGCCGTTTACCGTTGCCTCGCACAGATGGAACCGGCCATAAACCACAATTGGGATCTAAGCTGAAGCCCCTACTTGGGTAATTGCGCAAGAAACTGCGAGATGACTACAATGAAATGCAAATGGAGCGTTTCCCGACGCGTAGATTATGTTTATGATACTTCATGAAGTTTCAATGAGTCTCGGTAATGCTCATAAGCCTCACGGTATATGCTCCGCGTGGCGTTAATGTGTATCGTCCACCACCTTAGCGAGCAGTACATCCCTACTTTAATTCCAGATCCTTCTCTTGCCATATAGCATTGTCGATCTGCAATCAGCGCCTTTTTTTCTATGTCAATCTTGTAAATGGAGATCCGATCGTCACTCATGGGATAGAGCTATGAAATAAGCTTACTACCTACTCAACTCCCATACCCAACGGTCGCTTCGAGCTTGTTCGAGACACTAAGGTCGTGTGAAGCAATCAGAACGCTATGTATGGACGGGCCGAGCCACGTCAACAGCCCGGCTACGCCTGTGAAGGTATGTTTTAACGTCTCAGCCCCCGGAAGCACAAGTGGGAATTCGGCATTGGCCGTTGATTAGAAAAGATGATGATTCAAAGTCGACGATCGGACTTCTACCAAAAGAGTTTTATTCGGAGCCAATACTAACTGGATGAACCGGGAAAAGAGTGCCGTAAAAAAAAGCTTCGATGTGACAGGCAGCGTCCACAATGCGGTGCATGTGCCAATGCCCAAATCCCATGCGAAGTAAACGACCGTCGTGTCCCTCGCGGTCCAAAGAAAGGAAGCATAGGAGCACTCCGTAGTCGCATCGGTATGCCATACCAAGGATTGACTGAAGTATCAATGCTAAGCGTCAAAGTAGTGGCATTAGAGCGTCGTCTCTCTACATCGCAATCCGAAGATAGCCCAATGACAAATGGTCATGAGCTTGTGTTGGCAGCAGAATCCCCAACGAAGGAAGGCATTTCGACACAGTTTTCCCGTACGTCCCTCTGTCCCTTAAACTTACGTGTTGCTTTTTCTATTCTTCCTGTTGGATGGTACGATCTTATATCCGACATATCCGAGACATCTTCAACAACTACGTCAAGATTTTAGAGCGAAAGTAGTAACTTAACTGCTTTCGTTGTAGTACCTGATTGGGATGTGTCCCAACAAGAACAAACTCCCAATAGTTCGATCCCTTTGGCATGGGGGCCGCCGGCGACTGCACCTCACTCGCCGTTGCTATTCTCTGAGCTCCCAGTCATACCCACCATAGCAGCGTCGTATCCATCACCAAAACAGAGTCCAGTCTCAGTTAGTGATGTTTTCATACCAGATCTTACAAAAGCGGACTTGTGGGTTTTCCAGACCCCCCAAGTGTCATTTCCAGGTGGCTTACACTATTTCAAAGAATACAGGTTTATTTTGACCGTGTTCATCCAATTGCTCCTATCCTTAATAAGTCGAAAACCTTTCGGTGGATGAGCGAAGGAAATGCTCTCAGTGAACCTCAACAATGTCTGCAGTATGCCATATTGACGTCGGCTACAGCCTTCTCCAGCCAATTCTGCGGTCTTCAGGAGTCCTTTTACGCCAAGACTCGGTTCATGCTCGACCAGCTAGATCTCAACAGCACTGACTCTCCGATGTGTCACGTCGAGCACTTACAAGCATGGATTCTTATCACATACTATGAATTTGCAAAGACCAATTACCGCCGCGGATGGCTCAGTGCGGGCCGAGTCTTCCGCCTAGTCCAATTCCTAAAACTCTACGAACTAGATGGTTCCAGAAGTTTAGGGGTAGACAGCGATGAAAATGCGATTACGTTAGAGGAGAAGAGGCGAACATTTTGGGTAGCATATTGCCTCGACCGTTTTATTAGTGTCAGCGAAGGCACGCCTATGACGTTAAACGAAGAAGTGGTTAGTTTTCTCATTTCAAGACGAACCCTGACAGAATGTAAGAGGTACTTGGAGGAAGCAAGCTTATTCTTAATATTTATAGGTATTCACACGACTCCCATGCCCAGATGATGATTTTCAGAGAGGGCTTGTGTCTCAAGAGCCTTTCTTATCAGAGGTTATGACATCTGCCGACATGAGACCATACGCACCACTAGCAGAATGTGTAATTCTTGTCACTATCTGCAGTCGAGCCCTCTCCCAGAAGCAAATTTATACAATAGAAACGTTGTATAGCAATATTCCGCTTGATTTTTCTTCTCGGCACGATTGGCTCGACGGGATCCTCACACGTCGGCTCAATAATCTCCAAGTTAACTATCCTATGTTAACGGTGGCTGAAAATCCCATGATCATTTACTCCTATATGGTTGCGTGCTCTGCTATCATTTACCTGTGCCGTATTATGGAGACCTTATCCATAGGCGACCAAAGTCAATCTTTCGTGTGGGAATATCAAGAACGGGGGCTCTGGGCAGCCCAGGAAATCTCTCGAATGGCGAGGGAACATGAATATCTTGGCTATTTCAGGGCACATACGTTTATGCCTCTAACCATCTATCTCAGTGTGATGAGGCTTCGGACGCACCTCGAAGTCCGAAAAGGTGATTTGGAAAAGAACGAGATCGAGGATGTAGAGAAATCGCTTCACGGCTCCATCGAGGCGCTACAGAAGCTGCAATCAGTGAATAACCTGTCAAGTTATTACTTGCAGCTTCTGTGATGCTCTCCGGTAACTCCTAGCTGGGCTAGAACAATGGATAGGGCACCGATCGGAGCGAGGGTCATATCCCTCTTCCTCCTCACATCTGGAATAATGGTCACCATTATTCCGGCATGAATACGTTAGGATGCATTCAACAATGTCATCCAAGCCATTAGGCGTAGCACAGTCTGCAATGTTTACGTTAGAACTATACAAATGATATTGGGACACTGGGCCCTAGACTTCATTCTCAAGAAAATATAGGCATTAGATGCCTCACAACGCTTACAGTGAAATGTTTCATACGATAGATAGATGGCACGTTAGGTAGAATTGAGACGAGCCTAGCAAAGATATTGTTTCTAGAGCTCGGCAAATAGCTAAAGCAGCCTCAACAAAGACTGACAAATCCCAATACATCATATAGAGTCAAGTTGGGTATTCGGTAACTTCCCCTCAGTACACTATAGCATGTCAGTATCACCCGATAATAAAGTCTTATTGATTGCTTTCACACTATTCAAGGGTCCTGCTGAGTCCCCTTTAACTAGAATAACGGTTGTGCTTTCTATGCTTGGACTCGAATATTCTGGCATCTGCTTGTGTAAAACTGGTCTCGAACCTAAGATACCCTATACGTATTTGTTTTCGTACTCAACAGAGCAATTGTACGAAATTATGACAACTACCTAATCGGGTAAGTAGGCAGATACAGTCAATGGCCGGATTAAGACTGCTGGAAATTTAACGAGCCCCCACGAATTCTCAAATAGGGGTCTTTGAAAATAGTCGTTACGTTACCTTCCACCAAGCCGAATCTAGCGGAAGCTATTCCCAATCAAGAGATTTTCTGAAGTCTGTCTAGTGGGCTAGCAAAGGTACTGGAATACTGCGTTTGGGGCCCAGTACCATCGGATATGGTCTAGGGGCCAATGAGAAAATGTAAAATAGACAATATTTTACCTAAGTGGATGGTACGAGACAGTGAACGGCAAATCCCATGCGGATAAGTGAAGTAAGCGCTGACATCTAGCAGATATTCAATATATCAGCATCCCCACCAAGTATGAAGACCGGTGCTTGATGCAGTCGGCCGTACGAATGAAACAAAATAGCATAAGCTTTCTTCATCTTAGAAGCGCGTGTATTCGACTCTTATACATGAATCTAGCATTGAATATTCCAGATACCGTCTGTAAGAGGTAACGATCCGTCTTGGTAATGCTTGATCAGACCTCAGGTTAGGTCATATGTTGCACAACTTCTACTAAGGAATCAGCAAATGGCATTGTTTTAATTTCAAGGACTGTCCATTGGTGCTAGGGGTCTGTCCCTTTTAGGAAGGATTATCAACAACGGGTCAGCCAAAAGCCTTTTGCGTCGTGTCTACTCTGCTACCTAACCTTAGGTCCCCAGGGGTAGGTAATACAAGAGACCCCAGATACCTGTTCAAGAGGAATCTCCATGCACCCCTATTGGTTGGAAGAAGAATGATGAATCATCATCGCTTTGGCGATCAAGCAGCCACAATACCCTGATCGAATCTCATGAATAAATTACTCATGTTATACGAAAATGGCAAGCTGCCGAGCACGTGGCAAGCTGCCGATGATTCCAAAAAGGGATGTGCACTAACGCCAATAAGTTCAACTGTCTCACTAATCGAAATCTCTTGCTCTTAGACATATAAACGGGTATTTACCTTAGCTACGAGGTAATTATGCACTCAAGGTATGCTATATAACAAGGAGACGTCATCCGCTAGTCTATGTACCCAAGGTAGACTTCATTTCCTAGTAGTCCAATGCAACTCTCGGCGCCTCACTTGTTATGATAGTAGGCTCTTCTGACTCTTTCGACCAAAACCACTCATAATCTACAAGCGGCTATTTCCGTCCTGATTCGACAGAAGCGGAAAGCGCCTTATTCTCTGCATGTGCATGTTCCGGAGATCTACGAACTAGTTAAGTCGATCCAGCATGAACCCGTCTCGGCGCTCTACGCGACGAACGCCGGCATTATGCAATGATTCCAGTGGCAGCCTATCAGCGTGCCGGACATTGGGACATGATGGCGCCCCTCTCGGTTCGTGCCGAACGTGGCTGCAAGCCTTATTCATATTAGGCCAAGAACTGCTTTTTCAGTGGGAGACTTTGGCCATGTAAACGATCGCAGCGTATTCCATATTACAGGTTCGATCGGCCCGTCCCAACACCATCTGAGTCTATCGAAGCTACAGGAGTGGGGACACTCCTCACTGTCTACGAGTTTACGGGCACCGTCTACTAGATCCGGATATGTACCCTGAGCAAGTTTTTGAGCCTCAATGCTACCAACTGCAATTGAATTCCATCGTTGACGTGATGGAACGATTGACGACAGGAATCCATGAAGAGGAGCTTAACTAGATGGATAAACCATCAACACCAATGCTGTAGTGGCACAATATGCTACCGTCCCAATCAAGTGGCGATATGAAGCTCAGTCCGAGGCTACCGACTTCCACCAGTTCGTATTGTACGAGATCATTTACCCAGATACAACGACCAGCATGCATTGTATCAAACGGAAGTCATGCCCAAGAAATGTAGTGAAATCTTTACCAAATGAATCGTAAAGTAGTCCCTTTAGATCTCTAGGCTGCATCGTATAGATCAGGTATTAAAGTTCTCAAGTCGAAGAGCCGCGAGCCTTTTTCAGAGCCGAATAGTCTACCAGGCAGCCGGCTCAGGGGAAAGGACCAACTCCCAGAAGTTCTTTAGGGATAGTATATAGTTGGGGGTGGTGTGCCAGCATATTTCGGCCTTAGGCATCGATAAGGACGCTATAATATCAATCATATTGCTCATTAAAAGTCATAATATAACTACGCAAACTATATCCCTGTGACTGTACAAGACTAGGTAGGTAGGTACGTAAGATGTTGGTCACATGTTATCTGTCATACGACATTTCTTAAATGTACCTACCTACCTAATATGCTGATATGAACATTATATAGAGGTAATGCAACCTTGCGGGACCTACAAGTTATTACTACCTAGAAAGACTTATGTGGCTTCAACTCTTAATGCCAGGGGTCTCACTTGAGACCCCCTTAGAATAAAGAAACCGTTTAGTACCTATGTATAGCTCTGACTTCAGAGCTATCCTAGTTAGAATCCCTTGCGGAGTAACGAAGTTATTTCCTCACCTTTTGGTTTGCCTCGTGACACTCAAGGACGAGATGTCATAAGAACTGTTATGGAAACTTGACGTTAACTTATCTACTAAAGTGATGCTTTCCTCCAACGGGATTTATCGCCTTAAACTTACCTTGTATGATACCAACCCGCATTTACATGCCACTAATTCAGCCCAAAGTTCCCTCTAGTGACCATAATAGAGTGGTCGAGAGAGTACCTATTCACCGTGAATAGGTGTAATATCTATTCTCTTAGAAAATAGCACCGGAAATATAGCTAGTATTGATGCGTAGTTTAACTATTCAAGTGCCAAGATAGCCTCATCCTAAATCTGCTTCTATATTGTGCTATCCTGACCTAGCATGAGGTTTTTAACTCTACAACCTACCTAAAGGCTCAATGTCAAGATTCGTGCTTGACTAATAGGAACTCTTAGGTTGAACATTACGGCCATTCTTAAGCAAAGGTTAAAGTAACTTCTTCCTGATAGAACCTTGACGCAACTTATACTAACTATATCTACCTAAGTATGTTGCCCTTAGTGTTCCTAGGAATAGGAGTTTAACGTGTATGGTTGTCGATAGAACTTTATTGGTGCAGCTCAACAATTGGTGGTCTGCCTATTCTGCCTACAGCGAGAGAGGAGTCGAGTGGCTGTGCAATCTCTGAGTCTCCGATTTTCAGTTATTTCTACTGACTGCACAGGTTGGCGCAGCAGAACAGCGTCAAAAAAGCCTAATGCACGGACCAAATAATATGCTATAACCTTTAATACTTCATATTGAATGTTTCACTTATGATATCAAGACGAAAAGAAGGAAATACAACTATAACAATTACCAACTCGATATAAACTGGCTAATGTTTATTACAGTCCTCTTTATCTACTTTTATATCTCACGTTATGGTGTTTGAATCCTTTTTTAAAACCTGTTGTGCTTGTATATGTTGATAGTGGGTGCTGACCCCTCGTCTTTTCTTGACTTATTTGAACGAACCAGAGCCTTATACTTAAGCAAGCATAGAACTATTCAGTTAAATAAAAAGCTATAGTACTACAAAGATGTATAATCTACTCGCTAGGTTCGACTTAGCTATAATTGTGAAGACGAAGTAAGTCCTGCTCTAGACAGCGACAATATTGAAATATTCCGTTTCTCCAGTTTTCATATATAAGACAATCATGGAGGCGCTGGCGGCCGTAGGGCTGGCCTCCAATATTCTCCAACTTATCGAATGCGGCTATAAAGTTGTCGTGATGGCGAAGGAGTTACACAATTCCCGCCAAGATGCAACCGAATCCAATACTAACACTGAATTTTTGGCGAGGGAAATGCGGGAGCTTAGTCTGAGAGTGATAGAAGACCTACCAGCATCTGATCTAACCAAGGATGAGAAGGCTCTATGTAGACTCGCACAGCAGTGCGGTGAGATTTCAAATAAACTCTTGGCATTGCTTGAAAGCTTGAAAGCTAAGAAGCCAGGAAGTAAACTCAGCATTATAATAACGGTTGTAAGGAATATGAGAAAGAAGAATGAGCGGGATCAACTCGAAGCGAGTCTCGATAATTACAGGAGGCAGTTACAGATACAGATGAGCAATATGTCTCGGTAAGCCGCCCTATCTAGGATTCTTCATGATCAATTCTTATTCAATTGTAGCTCGGACCTGGCACAGCGGCTTGAGTATACACTTAGTACTACGTCAATGTCTCAAACAGAGATGTTACACTTGAGAGACCAAGTTCTCAAGCTTCAGCAACAAGTTGTCATTAACTCTAACAATATGATGACATTTTTTCGCAAGCTTCAGGAAGTTGTAGAGATACCTTTAAAACAAGCCTCGATTCTACAGAGTCTCCGATATCCTAGAATGCATGACCGTTTTGAGAATGTGGAAGTAGCGCATCGAACAACTTTTCAGTGGCTTCTCCAGGGTCCGAAGCCCCTTCGAGCCCTGTGCATCAAGGGTCCCCAACAAAAATAGCCATGATTCCTTTGATTCCGATGCGGATATTACTTCGAATCTAGCGAAATACCAACAGCATGAAGCATTTTCTACGTGGTTGACAGGAGGACTCGACCGGCCCCACGGTGACACTCCTAGCAACGACACGGCCCCTGACAGTCCAGATAAGAAAAACATATTCCACATCGTGGGAAAACCTGGAGCTGGCAAATCGACTTTGATGAAGTTCTTGTGTGAGAGCGATATCACGTTTGGACTTCTCAAAACCTGGGCAGGCGAAAAACGTCTCATTATCGCCAAAGCCTTTTTCTGGAGGCTAGGAGATGATGAACATAAGAACCTAGCTGGTCTTACAGCTTGCTTACTTCACCATATCTTAAAAGCGGCGCCGGAACTAATCCCTATTGCACTTCCATCTCAATGGACATCAGATTACGAGAAAACAACTCTTTCAAACCCCAGTAGCATGCAAGCATTTAAGCGACTCCTTCAGAGCCATAAGACTTTCGAGAATCATAAGATGATATTCTCCATAGACGGACTCGATGAGTTTGACGGCCGCCCTATCGGATTGATAAAGGAGATTATTAGTTGGACGACAATAAATCCCTCCGATCTTAAGATATGTGTGTCTAGCCGACCCTGGAACGAGTTCGAGATTGGCTTTCAGGGGTATCGACGCTTTCGAATCCACGAGTGGACGCGTGATGACATCCAGATTTTTATCACAGACAGGTTTGAGGAGCTATCAAACATGTCTCCTTTAGTCAGCAAACAAGAACTCAACTCAATAGCAAGCTCGATTATTGATAAAGCCGAGGGAGTTTTCCTTTGGGTCCGGGTGGTTCTAGCAGCTATCGAGCAGGGTGTGCTTAACGGTGACGAGATCCGAGACCTCAGGCGTAAGGTAGCCGCCTTCCCAACAGAGCTGAAAGATTTATATCAACATCTATTTGATTCGATTCCGGAATATGACCGTCAAAAGGCATTCCAATTCTTGACTCTTACTCTTGACATCGGCGGCCTATACCCAGTAGCCTTACTTCAGTATAGGTTTCTAAATGAACTCTCAAATGACCCGGATTTTGCGATCAAGCTATCTACGCAATCACTGCCTGATATAGAACTCCAGAGGCTCTCGGATATATCAAGCCGCCAAGTCAATGGACTATGCAAAGGTTTCCTTGAAGTATGTTCCATGAGAAATGAAACATGTAAAAGTCTCAAAGGGGTAAGATTCATGCATAGAACTGTGGTAGAATTTCTAAACAGAAATATCGGGGTTATTAAATCCTACCTCGGTGAAATTGACACGATAGATCGAACATGCCAGTCGCTTCTAGCTTTTATAAAGTCTGCAGCAACCAATGACTTTTTTATTGCGGAACCTGGGGCATTATGGAATGAATCACTGAGGGGATCCGAGTTTATATGCCAACTTGTACGCATCATGTCAGTTTACATACGAGTCCACTATAGCCATTACGACACAGAATACGGGACAAAGCTGAACAATCGGTTTCTCATGTTTTTGGATAATATTGAGAAAATCGCAAGCCAAAAGCTCCAAAACGGACTGGAAAGGGGGCCAAAGAATAGATTATCGAACCCTATTACGATGCTGTTCCAAACCCATTACAGAACCGCCCCGAGCGGCTCGGGCACCGCATTGGAGGTACCGCCGTCTCAGCTCATTGCTGTCCTAGCTGCGCAAAACCTGTTATTCGAGTACTTCGATGAGGGTAGACGATGTAACCTTCGAACCGAGGATGACCCAGAATTCAGAAAGCGAATAGTACATGCAGTCTTACACGGGGTTTCTCGGCAGCAGCTCAACCACCCAAGAGCGTTTCAAATGCTAGAGACGCTTTTTAAAGCTGGGATTTCTCCTAACACCCCGTGCGAAAGAATGTTCTTCGGGGGCCAAATCACAAAAGGTGCTGATTTATGGAGCTGGTTGTTGAGGCGACTGATATTCGTGGACGCGGAGGCGGAACCGCCATATGAGATCGGATATAATTCTAAGAACCGGTTCGAATTCCAGCTCATTGAGCTCTTTATACGGTACGGCGCTAGTGAAGACTTTACTTTGACTTTTGGTCCTTGCTACGAAAGAATTGGCTCAGATAGACTTTTCGTGAAAGTCTATGCTGGCGATTCAAAGGTCAAAGTATAGACCCTAGCATGGATCAATACTATACCATATGTGTCGACTATCGACTAGACATTGTTCGATACTCAAGGGAAAAAGGTGGAATCCTTACTTTGAGGGACTTACTCGCCGACTGTTTCCCCCAAGACTATACCCGTCTCTACTCTCTCCTCGACAAAAAATACCCGAGCTCGCTTGAAACGAATGATCTGATCGAATCTCGTAATTTGCATTTCCCCGTAATGCCAGTGCTATTCCCAGAAGAACACCGATGCCTCGAAGAACGGGAATTTGAGAAGGTAGTGATTGACGGATTTGGTTTTGGAAAAGTGCCTAGTGGCTATAGGGAATGCCTCGCACATTCTGACAAGTGTTTCCAGGACTTCGAGGCAAAGCTTGAAAGCAAAGGACTACGAAACGAACCTATTCCCTTAACTAACACCAGACTATCACGCCCCTTGCAAGCGGTACGGTACATAAACCTCACGACTGGTCCCTACCAAACATAGGAGGAAAGGTCTTTGAAATATGGTTATGCCACTAAGGTTCATTACGACTGAGTGGAGTTTTTAGGACGTACATGTCATATGGATATCATCATTAGCTTGCTTTTGAGGTGGAGGTAGCCGGTATAAGGACAACACCATCGTATAAGCCGTCGCTCTTAGTCCTTGAACCATCACATCCACTAATTAAGCTATGTCGAACATCTTATTTCAACATCGACAAATAGACTTAAGATTGCACTGGGCATATTAAGGATAATTATTATAGGTACTTAAGATATGTCTTAAAATAGGTATGTTAGATATGTATAGAATCCGAAAGCCAACCTATCCGTGGCCGACCATACATATACGCCTAAGGTACCTAACTCTGCTACCACCGCAATAATGTGCAATAGATATTAGACCCTTAACCTAGTGTCTTTCGTAATACTGAGACGATGACCCTCAAGTCTCATTTAAGAATTGAGAATGTGCTGTTAACCCTCCAGTTGCCCGACCTTAAAAGATTGTAATCCATCCGACCAGTCTATTATCTAAAATGTAATAACCTGTCCCCATACCGAGCTATTAGATATCGTGAAGATATATCTGCTCGGGAAAAAAAAAACCTAGTCGTCTCCTAATATTGTTGTTGAATAGGATTCGGGGAAAAGCTTAAAGAGCCAAAGCTGCGAAAGCAGCAACTCCAACTAATCCCATACCAACTTCTGGTCTAACACCGGCATCGGGAGTTTCGGTAGGGCCGATAGCCGAAGTGACGATATTGGATGCCGATGCTACGGCAGATGGATCTGGGTTTGACGTCGCGGCATCGCAGATTTCGGGAGCCAAAGTGCTAAGCTCTAAATATTTTGTCAGTTGGATGAACTACGCTCGGACCTGATTCACTTATAGGGGGTTACTGCTTACTGCCGATATCATCTTGCGAACACTTGGCTGAGAATCCTATACAACCACTAATACTGGTAATAAAGGACTGTCGTTTATCCTCACTGCAGAGGCACGTGAAATCTGTCGCCGAGCATCCCGCGGATTTGGCAGAACTGTCTAGACAGCTTGAGGCGCATGACGGTAATTGCGAGACGAGATCCGGAAGGGTAGAGTTCTGGGCCGCAGCAAAGGCGGCGAAGAAGGACAAGGCGATGGTGGAGAACTGCATTTTTGCGACAGGAACTATTTTTAATCGGTATTTACAGGTTCCAGTTGCGAAGTTGAACCTTTTTCTTTAATTCCTTTTGGCCAGCCAAAAAAGGGTAAACGGATCAAACGGAAAACTCGAGCGGTAAATCGAACGTTTATTCTTGTCTGTCTCTGTTTGTTTGTATACACACAGAATACCTGGTTTTAGAAAGCGAGGGAATCAAGGAAACACAAGACTCAAACTGAATAAAATCTAGATAGTGGATAATGCAAGAGACGAGACGAGACGAGACGATAAAATGACGATAAAACCAATCCAAAGGAAATAGATACGAGGAGAAAGAGAGTTGGTTTGGTTTGGTTTAAAACGCATTGATCGCTGGGCTGTGCAGCGCTGAACTGTGCTGAATCGATAGCAGAGACACAGTGCTCAGTGGGCTGTGTTAGTTAGACCCATTGTTTCCGCCAGCTATTCAGTAAAGATTTACAGTGGTTAAAAGGTGAGTGGGCGAGAGATTTAGCATGTGGGGTTTGAAACTGGCTTGGCGCTCGTATTGAAACGCTTCTGGCTTCTGATTTTTGAAAGGGCTGTCAGATTTGACGGGACCTTTGACGGAACCTGCCAGCCTTGTTGAAGCTGACGTCATATCCATGTTGAATGGTATTCATGTATTCAGGTACCAACGAAACCCGGATGATTGATTTCCATCTTCCGATTATCTCGTGAGATGTGAGATGGTGTGGCTACTAAATATACTTGGTGGCTAATAAAAATGGCTGTGCGGATAAGATAAGATAGAGGTAATCAGGTTTATTGAGAACCCGCGCGAACCCAAAATGATGGAATTCCAACCGTGATCACCAAATCACCTATCTTGCCATTTCATTCGTTCAGCCTCAACATCCTCCCACCCCTTGCAAGCTTCATAGTAATGGAGGTGTCAACAGCAGGATGGCATTCTTCTATTCAACCCACATTCCCATCTACGTCTCCATAACTTGTATGCAACATATATACTACAGATGTAGTGTGTGTGGATGATAACCAACAAATCCTATCGCTAGATCAGTATATTTCTGCTGGTTAGGGGAAGCCGATTCCCATCCGCGACACTTAGAAGCCCGCGTGAGCAGCAACTACGTAGCACGTCATCCATCCCACCTATTCTCACATACCATTTTTACACACTTTCGCACAATGAATTGTCTCGGGTATTAATATACCGTACCCCCAAGGGGTACCAACCGGCCAATATGTCATTTTTCAAACTTCCGGCAATTTTGAAAAGTGACTCGGTTGAACCGGTCATTCCTTCTTCGTCTAGTAGTTCGTTGGTTGGCGATGATAGTCCCTTAAGCTTTGAGTTATTAGACCTGAATGCCAGAGAGTCAACACTTCCTACACTCCCTCGGCTATCAACCAAAATGTCTTATCAACCGCTCGCTTCAGATGACCCGGAAGACCAGAAGTCTTACGGATCCTTAGATGCAACACCTAGTCAAAGCCCAACGGCTTTACTGGGCGAGACAATTCGAATTGAAGATCCAGTAATAGAGATAGAGAACCCATTTTTAGACACGGAAACCACAGAGTATTGGCGACAAGTCTACGAGAACTGTCAATATGAATGCAGACATATCTTCAATCCAAAGTTGACCTGGTCAGCCAGGGAAGAAAGAGAATTAATCCGGAAGCTTGATTGGAAAGTCTGTTTATGGGCGGTACGAAGCCGCCCTGTTATTACTTCGATAGGGGCTAACAACTTGCTCCGGTCCAGTGCATCATGTTCTTCGGCTTACAAGTAGACCGCGGCAATCTCTCACAAGCAGTTTCTGACAACATGCTCGATGACTTGGGTCTAGATACTAATGGTATGGCCTAATCCACTCAAAACTCACCACCCATATCTTTGACTAGGGGTAAGCCTCGCAAGTGCGTGCTCCAGCTCTGTCGCGATGTGTTATGAATAAACATAATCATTTCACTAACGACGTATCAACATATAGACTATAACTATGGTCATTCTATCTTCTTAGTATCTTTCTTGATCGCCGAACTGCCATCGCAGCTTATATCAAAAGCGGTAGGCCCAGACCGCTGGATTCCCATGCAAATGGTTCTATGGTCATTCGTCGCCATTTCGCAATGCGCTTTAACCGGCCGTGGTTCCTTTTTATTAACCCGAAGTCTACTTGGATTTCTCGAGGTAACATTCCCCTGTTGAACATCATTTGGATTGTCGATCTAATTTATTCAAAAGGGAGGATTTATACCCGACTTGGTATTATGGCTATCCTACTTCTACACATCGCGTGAACTACCAATAAGACTTAGCTACTTCTGGACGTCGTGTAAGCTCCAAGACTATCAGTAACCCTCTACTAAAACTGAAATTAGGGATTCGCTAACTTTAATTTATCAAGTATCGATCACAGGAATTGTTACCTCTTTGCTGGCTTTTGCGCTCCTTCACCTCAGGGGCGTCCTGGGTTGGGAAGGTTGGCGATGGCTATTTCTACTTGAAGGGTTTATAACTCTATGCATTGGAATAGCATCATTCTTCATGATGCCTGCATCTGCGGTGCAGACCAAAACATGGTTCCGCCCGAATGGTTGGTTCACGGAGCGAGAAGAGGCAATTGTTGTGAACCGGGTACTTCGCGATGACCCTTCCAAAGGAGATATGCATAATCGACAGGCATTAACACCGAGGCGGTTATGGGAAGCCTTGAAAGACTACGACTTGTGGCCCTTATACGCCATCGGCTTCTGCGCTTATGTTCCTCAATCGCCCCCCAAAACCTATCTCACTCTTACCCTTCGGTCGCTCGGTTTCAGCACGTTTAACACCAACCTTTTGACTATTCCGGCAGTAAGAATGGACTGTTCCAGCTCTTTCTATTAGCCTTTGCTAACTTTAATAAGGACGTAATGCACATTATCAACCTCATTCTGCTCACAAGGCTGTCTGAATGGTTGAACGAACGATCATTGGTCGCTATTGTGCAGCCTCTTTGGACCCTACCCTGTATTTTTGCTTTGAGATTCTGGGGAGGCTTGATTGAAGATAAATGGGGCACATACACAATTATGATGGTCCTTCTGTCCTATCCATACTGTCGTACGTCTTCCCTGCTTGGCTCTACGCAGTAATCGTTGTTAGCTAACGCCTCTTCAGATGCAATATTAGTCGGTTGGTGTTCTAAGAATTCTAATAATGTCGGTACTCGGACGGTTTCGGCAGCTCTATATAATGTGAGTCTCACTTGAGTACTACTTTATTATACTAGTCACAGGAGTAATAGGGTTAACAATCTGTTAGATGAGCGTCCAAGCGGGCAACGTATACGCTTCTTATATTTATCGCGATGACGACAAGCCTCTATACCGCCGCGGGAATTCAGCGCTGCTCGTGATCAATTTGATTTCTATACTGGTCTTCCTATTGACAAAGCTCTACTATGTCTGGCGAAACAAGCAAAAAGAGCGCGTATGGAATGCCCTAAGTGAGGAGCAGCAAATGGAATACAGGAAGACCACCAAGCTACAGGGCTCTCGAAGGCTGGATTTTCGATTTGCTCACTGATTAAAGGACAATATATTCGAGGGCTCGCATCGCTCCTACATAAACAGACATATTGGAATGCACCACCTAATACAAGTCATTCTACTCAATCCATGACACGTTGGAATATGATTCCAATAGTGGGGCACTTAACTAATAGACAACCGTCTGATAAACCGACTGAAGCGTACCTAAGATTGTCGACGTACGTTGCATGGAACGTACCTTAGGTCTGTAGCACTGGTCCGCCAATGCTCACTATGATTGATTTGTACCTTCGCTCGTACCTTATGAGGTATTTGGAAGCTTGTATGATAGTATTTCGGCCCCACAGTATGTCAACTGTCGACCGATACAGCTGGTGAAGGTAGATAACTCATACTCAATGTATCTTACGCGTGTACCTTGGGTAGGTACGGACCAGGTAAGTAAGGCATATACTTAGGTTGGTTAGGTAGGTGCGTAAGTAATCAGACTTCATTTCATTTTCTATATAAGTCTGTCGGTTCGGACGTTACCAATTTGAATTTCTAAACTTTCAACCTACAACTTACAAGACTCAAGACACACCTTACAAATACAAATCATCCTCGTTAACCAACAAACACATTTAAGCTATAATACCAGCAGGATACCTCAGCCGCAAGCTCACGATAATGGGTACGCCCCAGATGCCCTCCCACCGCTGGATGGTAGCACCACCAACGGCTACTCCCCAACACCAGCAATCCAATATGAATAAGCTTCCAGCAGAGATCCTCCATCGCATCTGCTCATATTTAGATGCTGGCGATGTTAAACGATTTCGATTCATCTGCAAGAGCTTTTCGATAATTGGATCACAATATCTTTGCCCTAGTATCCTCTTACAGGTGAACCAGGATCCTTCTCGGAAGTTAAGGGCTCTCACAAGCCAGCCTTACATTGCCCAAGGCGTACGATCGATAGAGTTCCAGCCAGCCGCCATTTTCCTACCGAGATTGCAGATCAATGACGCCTTTGCGCCAATCAATACAAGGGATACTAGAGGAAGTGGTACGTGGCCCCCCGGTACTTATTGGGGCTCTGATTATGAATACTTACACTTCTTGCACGTACTTCCCCGATTCCCACGGCTTCGACACATCTCTCTGAGCACATTTGCCTTCATAAATGATCCTGGAGACGAAGGCCGGTCCCAGGATTTCCACGTTGCTAATCTCTCCACGGTCGCTGTAGCAAGCCAACCGTTTAAAATGCTGTTACAGACGCTCGCGGATACGGGCATCTGCTTAAAGAGCCTTTCAATAACTCATCTTGATTGGGGCTTTTTCCACTCCAGCAATGCCGAGCTCAAGTCATTGCTTAAACCTCTAGGCAAGCTCAAACATCTGAAGCTCTCACTTGACAATAAAGTTGTGTGTCCATACCCCTATCTAGTGAAGATCATTTCTCGATTCAACGAGACCATGAGAGCCGGTGCGATGCGATCATGCCTTACCCTGCTTACCGAGCTACGCACGCTAGACCTTGATTTTTTTGTACGACGGTTACAGCCGACAGGAGTCAAGATCATAAGCCTTGGGCTAGGGGTGTACCGCTCAGCTATGCTATCCCGCAGGGGTTTACCTGGCCGTACCTGAAGAGTGTTAAACTCCACCATGTTCACACCGAACGGCAAGAGTTGATGGGCTTCCTCTGCCGTCACAAGGGAACGCTCCGCGAGCTACACCTGCATGACGTTTTCCTCATAAGCACTTCATGGTTCCTTCTGATGGCCGACATCCAGCGAGAGCTGCGTCTGACAAGGGCATACCTCGAGGGAACGATCTGGGGCTGCTACGAAATAACAGAAATACTTCTGGGAGTACGGCACGAATTCTGTGTAGATACGCTTGATCAGAAATTGCGGGCCGACATCATGAAGTTTCTCTCGGCGGGGCGCTCGGAGACCCCAGGTACGGATACCTCTCCCTTGGCACTTCCTAGTGCTATGTAGGACTCGATGTCCGATGATCAGCAACATTTGAGGTAAAAGAGATCATATGGCTATCTGGACTCTTTCAGAATCAGATAAGAGGATGAAGGACGCTACTAGATTATGTGTCTAGGGATTCTTACTTCAGCCTTACGTGTCTACTTGACACCTTGGGCGAAGCCAGAGGCAAGGCTTTGCGCTAGGTATGAAGAATTTAGATAGGATCAATCAAGGCATTACCTCATCTTTGTCAACTTTGTGATATTTGATAATTTAAATAATGCAGACTGGCGATATCATATACCCATAATGATGCCAATGCTTTGAACAATTACCACGAGTTCATTCTTCCTTCTGCTAATAGAGTCGAGAAAAGGGCTCTAAAATTATGACTTGAAATCTAACAAAATTTGATATAGTAACCGGGACTTGGTGTTTTGCTCAGATATCAACTATAATGTCCAGATGAAGTGGAGTTCGCATCACATATATAGACAGGCATTAAGAGACGAGCCCCAACCCCGATCCGCATTGACGTGTGACGTGCATCACTACATGTATTCCCGGCACCACATCGCATGCATTAACACGTGGAAATATAGTTCGTGTCTAACTTAGGTAGCGTATAGTGCTAACTAACTATTATGAACCTTTCTACTTAGGTACTCATGGACTATTTTCTATTTAGCTCTTGATATTATCTAAATACTCGAAGTATCTGACGTCATGTTTATCTTTGTAATGGATTTAATGGTAATTTATTGTTTACCTATAAGTACTTATCAAATGATAACTGTGAAAATAAAGATCGTGTACCAAGTGGATGGATGACTAGTAGCGTTTGAGTGAGATTTGATAGATTTGATTGCATCCCCAGACTTTTGTTAAATTAAATGCTCAATAAACCGATAGGGCTAACCACAGGCCACCTAAAAACTCCGATACCAATTAATACTCAGATTTATCCCTTACGTTCAATCTTGTGGCGTTTGCTATTATATATATCTGAGATGCGTAAATAGTGCAATTACCTGAATTTTTCTCATTGGCATACTTCGAGGGCTATTACCTGGGAAACGAGCATTGAGATAAACTTGGACAGAGGTATGCCACGAAGAAGCGGGATGACGTTTTAAGGCTCATTAATGAAAATACAAGTAGAAATGCAAGTTGAAATGTCAAATCGAAGATCGGGTTATCGCTAAAGCCAGTCTAAACCCGATTGGCAATTGAAACAACGTTGTTCCTGTGCAGCTTGCAGAGCGCTAAGTCAAGCTTGTGCGGGCCGAAAACAAGGCTAACCGAAATAGGATTATGCATCATACGTTGATTGGTTGTCGCAAAAACTCGTAACTTGTAGAGTCTAACCATGTCTAACCATATCTCACCGTATCGGCCAACAGGATTGGTGAATGCTTTTGTCGCCGTAGCAACAGACTGCAGCTCTTGTCAACACAGAGCTATGTCAACCCCGGGCAGCTTTACCTGCAATACCTGCAACACCTGCAACTTAGAATACTATCTACAACACTTCACATATTCATTCCCTACCTCTCTACCTTATCTTGCATAGCAAGATCAACCATCCCAGAATCATTATCCACTTTGAGTTGTTGTAGAAGACAACAGCTTCGAAAGTAAAAAAAAAAAAAAAAGACAGCTTCAACAAAGTTTTCTAAGCTTTACTTAGAAGACACTCAGACCACATCTCATTTGCCTGAACAGGGCACCACTTACAAGCATCTAGTTTTCGTCTGCCAAGTTCGCCCATTGCTGCTGAGAAGGACTTAAGAGCTTAATTGCCCGGCCAGACTGGCTTGCGCTGCGTGAGGTGAGTTTTCAAAGAACTATTACCCTTTGGATGCCAATTCCAATTTCTTCGTGAGACCTCACGACATGACTCGGGAACCCGATGGACTGACGGATAGATGCAGTTTCGGAACCAACTGACAGCCAACTCGGCAACCAGGATCTATCGACAACCGGCCCATTTCCGAACTCGACTCTCATCACGATGCTGTCCAATCCGGTTCATGGCGGTCTTCACGCCCATCACCGACAACATCGACGACAAAACTCGACACCCACAGGCTACGAAACAATGAAGATCGCAACAAACCTGCCCAATATGCATCAACAACACCAGAACCAACAACGGTCACGCATGGCCCATCGTAGGGGCATGAGTCTGGACACTCGACGACAACCACAACATCAACAACAACAGATGCACTCTTCGACAATACCAACACGGCAGGAATACTCAACGGTAAGTAACGCTACTAACAATACAGGATCAATCACATCACAGCATGTGCTGCGAGAAGCGCAGCAGCAACGCATAGCTCGCCCGGACCCCCAGCAAGCATACGCGAACTTGGCAAGCGACGACGGCTACCTAATATCCCCTCACGGGACACCAAGGACACAAAGTTTTGACGGACAAGGGTTTGGAAATCTCTCAAACCAGCAGGACATGCAAATTAACCTTGACATGTATAACGGACCGATGAACGTTATCATCAAAAAGAACCAGGAGAGCTTCTCCAGTAACATGACAGCGTCCCAGGACTTCGAACAGTTCCCAAGCGCCCTATCCACACCTACGCTCCTGAGCTTCCAGGACAGCCCAACAGGGAATCCTGGATGGATCTCCGAGGGAGAAACTTCCAGTGCTAGGAGAAACTCCCGTCGAATTAGCAATGGAATATTGGATAGAGTTTCGAAATTCGAGAACTTGGGAATTGAGGTCCCGAGACCTTTGACGCCTCCTCGCCAGGATGCTACAGGTGAGCATATACCATTTATACCATGAATCAGGAGAGAAACAATAGACTAACATAGGAAAGACTACTTCCCACTTACACCTATAGATACACCGCATGACAGAACCGTAAAGCACGGTCAGCCACCGCCGCAAAGATTCTCGGAGGGTTATGACGAATCATTGGAGGAAACCGTGAAGCCCACAAGACAATCATCAAATGGGCGGTCACGGACAACCTTCGATGAGATGCGACAAGCAGCTGAAGCCCAAGTTTCAATGCCGTTACCAAATCGACCCAACACGATGCCTCTAATGGAGACATTTAATCCCCCATCAGACCCGATGGCGGATTTCTTGGATATGGACCATATCGGTAACGGCGGCATCAGAGTGGATACCGCTTTTGATGGGCTTCCCATGCCTTCGCATCCCATCAGCGCCAATTCAAACCTTTCCGGCCATTCAACTCCCATCACACCCCAACTGGGCGAATTCAACAGTTCTTTTGAATATAAGCCCAATATGCAACACCCCAATCTAGGATCCGACGCGCTCACTAGCGAAGATGGATACTCGATAGAATCATGTTCTCGTCGAGGCACACCGCAACATCGTCGAAACGAGTCAATGGCCAGTATTGCAAGTGCTGCAAGCATCGCCAGTATCGACATCGAGAAGACCAAGACCTCGACAGGAATCACACTCGAAGATATCCATCAATATATTCAAGGACCTGACCCTCGGGATAACAAATGGACCTGCACCTTCGAAGACTGTAATAAGAAGTTCGGCCGAAAAGAGAACATCAAGTCCCACGTACAGACACATCTCAACGACCGCCAGTATAAGTGCCCAACCTGCGATAAGTGCTTCGTCCGACAGCACGACCTCAAACGGCACGCAAAGATACACACGGGTATTAAGCCTTACCCTTGCGAGTGCGGCAACAGCTTCGCGCGCCACGATGCGCTCACCCGTCACAAGCAACGCGGTATGTGCATAGGCGCGTTTGAGGGTGTCACGAGAAAAGTGGTGAAGCGCGGGCGTCCGCGTAAGCACCGACCGGATATGAGCGAGCGGAAAGAGAAGACGCTCCGCACTCTCAAGAAGAACATGTCTACATCCTCGATGTCGTCGCAGTCTGGATACTCGGACACATCGGCGGGTAATTCTCCCGAATACGTCGAGCCGGACTTCGACGTGCTAGACGGGATCATGGACGTGTCGATGGGCGGAACGACAATGAACCCAAGCTCCCTCCAAGGCCTAACTTCATCCTCTGCACCGATGCCCAGTCTTAGCAACGACGCGCCAGTGAGCGAACACTCGCCGTCAGCGGCTAGCGTGCATTCGTATGTCTCGCAATTGTCACATATCTCGCTGCATCAGGAAATACTGCCGTCGCGACCAGGGTCCCCTGCCAAGAGCGTCGCTAGCCAGTTCAACGAACTACCTGAGCTTTCCCGCTCGTCGTCCCCACCATCAGGTGGCCGGTATTTCGACGCGGAGCCCAACTCCAGCGGCACGGAGACCTCGAGCATCCCCAGCTTCTCGGGGATGAGCGAGGCGGACGACGACGTGCTGCTCCAGTTCACGAATAGCGAGACGGGCATGCTGATGCTGAGCTCCGACAGCAAGTTCGACGAGGCGTTCGACAGCGTCGATATGTTTACTAATAACGACGACGACTTGTTCTTCGGTAACTAGTTGTTACCTAGCTAAGACATAAGCGATAACGCTGTTATTTGGAAGCAATAATATTCTTTCGTCCATTCATATTTGACGCGATACGAAGCAGGACATATACTAGAACGGTATACTAATGATCAAAAACGGCATCGTTGGGGGAGGGGTTTTTGTAATGGCTTGACCCTCGGGAGCGTTAAATCGCCCCAGCTCCTTTCTTTCTTTTCTCTCTCGGTCAAGACGTCATGTACGATAATGTGGAATTACAGGAGAACGAAGGAGGGGGTCCACGGTGAAAGGGGGGAATTGCTACTATTATTTTTTATTTTTCGTCTACTGGCGGATCGGATGGGGGGGAAATATGTTTTGGCGTTTTAGCGCCGACGCAAAGCAAGGTGGCCCCGTCTTTATCATCTTTATATGTTGTTCTGGTCTTATTAATTTGGCGGGTGGTTACAAGAAGAAGAAGAAGAAGAAGAAGAAGAAGAATACTTGAGAGAGTTTCCATAGGATAAAATGCTATTGGGATGTAGTCGATCTTGTGTTCTGGATGATAATGATGAAGTACATGTAGTGTTGTTTAAAGTGTTAAGTGTTGCCTGCATGATGATGATATGGTGTACACCTATGTATTGGCTTTCCTGCTTTAGGTACCTGAGGTACCTAGCTGCTGCTTGTGCCTTGTAAAGTGGATACATGTATACCTAGGCCTCAGGAAATCTCCAAAAGATCTCACCTCCAGTATTCTACCCCAGGTAACCGCTAGGCTGGTAAGTGCGCGCGCATAGCCTGTATCCCGTAACCTGCGACTGCCCAAGTGATAGGTAGGTGCACCCAGCCAGTCGGCAGCATCCGCTAGTACACGCTCCACTTATATATGTTTCTAACCGTTGATGTAGAAAAGCAAGGCAAGGTGATTAATACTCAACCTTCTTCTCATTATGAGATATGATAAAAGACAAAAACTTACATAACTTAGGAATCCTATAGTGAAAGATTCCCCTATCTGTGTTCATCTACCAATCCTTTAACCCAAGGCAACCTATCAAAGAATAACCGTGCATAGGTATATGGAACCTGATCGGTTAAGTGATGATAGTTCTTAAGCATCTCGGTTGCAAACGGTTCTATCTGGGTTGATATTTATACCCAACTAAACCTATATACTCTTGGAGTAGCTTTCAAACGGGAGCCGCTCTTGGAATATTGCACGAGAAGTCTGAATATAGCTTCCCCAGGAGGAATTCCTACAGAACTATTGTCTTATCGATCATCATCCCGAACCATCACGCAACATGTTCAACCCGACTACTATCCCATATTTCACCCAATTCTACCCTATCGGCAACACCCCCGCGGTTAGTCTAACGAGAGGCCTACCCCAAGGAGTAGACGCCGATATCCTCCTTCTCGGCTGTGGTGACGTCCGTAATATCCTCTTCACAGCATACTCCGAACGAGGATTTCGTAAGTACTCCTATTACTCTGACCTAGTCATTCTTGCTTCCATTCCCAGCAGAAGCTAGTTGAGAAGTTTCATAATATGTTGTTATTTCTTTTATTTATCGTTGATGTCATTAACATTCGAGTAGCAGCAAGAAAGCTTGATATTACATGCTGCGACGTTGAAACTGCTATAATAGGTGAGCATAGCACCATATCTACTACATGTAGGTGTTTATGCCTAAACTAACTTATCCTAGCACGAAATGTGCTTCTCTTCACCCTCCTTATCGATGGCATCAGTGCCGATAGTGCATGGGATATTTATTTCCATTTCCGCATCGACGCAAGTTCGAAGAAAACCATCAAAGATCAAGCACAGAAATTGGTATCATTGTCAGACAGTATCGATCAGTGGAGTGAGGGACGTTATGGCTCGGTGTTGAGATTCTGCGATGTCAATTCGCTACATGAAGTCAGACGAGTCTGGATGAAGTACGCGTCAGCGTCTAAGACCGAGGCTAGCTTCGAGAAAGACCTTGAGAAGACCCGGAAGCTACTTAGGCTTATGAGCGGTCAATCTGAGGTCGTCCTAACCGGTCTCAGATCCGCCGCGCCATTATCACTCACATCGAAAGAGGGGATTTTGCAGGCTAGAGAGCGCTTCTGGAAGCATGGTAGTCTTTCCAAGCACCCTGGGACGGTCCCTAACCCGCTATTCTCCGAGTCTACGTCTGCAAACACGTATCTTCACTATGGTACAGATCCTATTCTAGGGTTCCATCTTGCAACTGCCGTAGCCAATCTAGCACCTGGGTCCCCGCTTAGTCCCGAAAGAGGCCACGGCGAGATCCTCGACGTTATTGCTGCTGCGAAAGTTCAGTTCCGCGAATGGGTAACGGCCTTCCGAGGCATACCGGAAACACATGTAACACTAAGGTTCACTGTATCTGATGCCTTGTCCTTTGGTCATGCTCTGCAAGCCATTTCAAGTTCAAGAGACAGTCCCACATGTCTCTTTCGTCGACAACTTGACATAACCCCTATTGAATTTGACCCTAAAATTTATGCCACGTTCGACTCAGCACCGACCAAGTTCGATGTAATTGATACCTCAAACCTTGCCGACCATCTTGGCGCACTAAACCTATTAGTAGCAGCAGCCCCCCTATTGAAGACATCAGCGAGCTCTACCCTATGGACAGAGACGTTGCTCAAAAGCGAAAATACGCGAAAACAGCAATTCGACGCTCTGCTACCTGGCCATGCCCAAACGATAGCCCTACTACTTGGTCTAAGCCCAGTCGACTTTTGGACTAATGCGACATCCGTATCGTGCGTAGATGAAGTCTTGTTAAACTCCATGGGCACATCCGACGAAGCGCAACAAGCGCATTCGAGATTGGCCTGGAAGCGGAGTACATCTTTTTCTCGATCACCTAGTAGTCTCGATACACTATCCGTTGAGCCACATGCTCTCGCTAGTGTAGTATTTCAGGTTTATCTACAAATATTTGAGGGCGAAGATCTCACACCACTTTTGAAGGCAAAAACCGATGAGTTAGTAAAAAAGCTTCTCGGTCACAAATATCCACACTTCCACAGAGGCAGCTTCGTACTGTTGATCAAGTGTATCCAGGCGAATACTTCTACAGCCTGGCCGTCCTTTTGGGAGCGTTTGTTAGAAATGATAGACCAAGATAATGAAGATAAGAGAACCATGAGAAGTCTCTACCGCCAGGATTTAGGCGCTCAATTGCACGTTCGTGGCCTATATACCGAACCGTGGATAAAGGAAGGAGTCAGATCGATACCGAGCGCAGGCAGCTTCAACGCATGGGGAAATATACCCGAAGTAGTTTGCGTTACAGTAACGGTACCGAGAAAACACATCGACAGTCTATACAGCACTGAAAATGGCAAAATTAACGCGCCAACGCTCGAGGGTATGCTCAAGTCGAGTAATCCAATGAGTTGGGAGAATTTCTTTTCCTGCGTACATGTTGTATTTGGACAGGTTGAAACAACGGGACGCCGTGAAAGCGAAAGTTTCTCGATAACAATTCGTCAGGACCCCCTGGGCTGGCAGGGGAAGTCTCCTCTGATAGCCTCCTTTTACGTGCCATCCGCTGGCCTTCAGTTTGAACCAACAGATACTCGAGTCGGTCTCCGTGTTCAGAACACACCCATGAACGTCCACACTTTCAAGCATCTCTTACCTACCATGAACTTATACACAACGATAGTCAAGGATACTTCAAGTGTTTTTATCACGAAATATGAACCCGGAATGACTGGCTATCCCTTGGCAGGAAGCTATAAGAAGCCTATTGCTAAGGACGACGTCCAAACAGATGCACTTCCAGGTGCCCAGATTACTGCGAACTTTGAAGATGGCATGATCAAGTCCCTATGTAATCATGTCGACCTTTCTTCGCAAAAAGCCCAAAAACTCCTGACAGAACGTGTCCCGATAGAGTTACAACAATCGTCACCACTCTCAATAGACATCGTATTTGGCAACAAAGTTCTAGTCCGTTCCGCGTCATTCCCATCTCCGGTTGTCAAAGAGTCCGCCAAAACGCGTATCGCACGCAAATCGTGTTACATCGAGATCATCGTGCCCCTTGCAGACCCCTTAACTTCAGGGCCGTTATCATCTTTCATCTACCCTATCACGCTTGGAGAAAACTCCGTGCCAATCCCGCTCAATAGTCAACAAGTCAACCTAGACTCTTTGCCAGTCCTCGATGTGGACCAAGCCCACAAGAAGGACAACCAATGGCTAAACATACTAACGTCTCACCAGTTCTCCGTCCGTGAGCGAAGATTGCGGGACTCGGCCCAGCCAGCTACACTACGTATGAACTTTAAAGAGTCGCTCTTTTCCATTTTCATGTTAGCTTCGGGGCTTCAAGGCGGAAATACTGGACTCTTTGCACTTCAGCATCCCGAAGGTGGAAACCAGATCCTCATATTCGTCCGTGCCATACGAATCAACGGCGCAGAGGGGTCTGTAGTTGCAGATGCAGCGATTATCCCTATCACTAGAGAGCTACTTGACTCTGGGGACATTGAGACATTCCTTTATATTCTCCGGGAATTACAGATATGCGCTATCCGCGTCAACGACGAAGAGCTTGTGCTCTGGAAAAAGGTTCTCCCGCACTCGCGGAGCGGTGTCGCACGTGGAGTCACGGTCCCAAATGCGAATACAAAAGCCCGGTGCCACTATCCCGCTTAGCACGGAGATGGGGAAACAGTTCATGTGCAGCTGCGGCGACGGAAAGCTACCCGAGGGCTTCATGAGCTTGCCGGAATGGGATAGCACAGCATCCAAATATGCAATTCGCGTGGCAATTAGCCCAACTTTCTCAGTACCCTTTGTCGAGGATATTGTAGACCTGGGTTCACTTAAGGCCCAAGGAAACCTTGAGCGCTTGCACATGGACAAATGTCGCAATTGCAACGCGACGGAAGGCAAGAATGGAGGGCACCTCTTGAAATGTTCAAGATGTAAGGAGGTCATGTACTGCTCGTCGGAGTGCCAGCGCAAGGATTGGAAGAAGCATCGGATGGAATGTCAGGCTTATGATGTGTCGTAGCTGAGTTGACAAAAGTACTGAGATGGGATCTATCGGAATAGGACGAAAGTATAGCGTCAGTTCCCAGCCGCCATAATTTGTTGCCTAGAGTTAATGGGATTACGAGTACCAGACGCTCAGCCTTATGGTCACTTTCTACTCCGAAGACATCGTTGCCATTCGTAAGGGGGTCTCCAACCCCGACTCCGTGTGCCTCGGCTAACGAGGATCCACAATGGACTCCGGCATTTTGAGGCCAGTCGTTTATCAGTAACGAGCGCTAATAACATGTAAATATGAGCAGAATCGTGAATGGTATTCGAGGATCTTTAACGGTGGTAGAGTGTATGCCGAAGAAACGCCTCCATTTTTTCTCTCATTAACAAATCGCGTCTCTGCCGCTATCTAAGTGGTTCGAGACTTCTAGGCCCCTATGTTTGGGGTCATCGCCGCTGCTCGGCGCTATCGTATGGTAGCCACGCGTTCAAGGGTTGCTGACCCTGCTGAGTAATAGGGTGAATGTTCTAGACAAGTCTTGGGCTTGAAGTCGTGATTGGGGTATTTGTACCGGCTGCGTAGTGAAGATCAATAGTTGTCGCTTACACCCAAGCGATTCTCCGAAAATGTGATACTCCATGCAACCCACAACGGAAAACATGTGTTATAGGATATGAGGTAGTATTGGAATGCCAGCACTGCCAAGGTGAGCTGGACTAAGCTTTGATACCAAGAGAGGTTACATCAAGCCTCAACACACGCCTTTCAAGCCCTACCATAGACACAAGGGATCAAGCACTCCCCTATTTAGCCTAAACCCCTCGCCGCTTTCTGATAAGCTCATACGTCCGAGGTTACCGTGCGATGCGATATTGAGACTATATACAGGGCTGGAGAACTAACAGGGTGTATGCCAAGACCAGAGCCGCTGGTGTCATTGGTAGTACAACCTATGCTGCAATAAACATATCGATTGGTATTAAGACTTCAAGGTAACCTTCCGAGTGAGACTATAGACGCATCCCGCATGATAGGTAACGGTCATCGGCCCATTTCACTATGACTTTGCACAATATCCTTTTTACTAATAATTCGGTAATCTGGAAGCGTGCCTGCGAAAAAGTTTCTGGTCCTTATTTCCGATAGTTGGAGCTCTTCTCGTAGAAGGTCATGTCTAGTCGAGCAATATACATAGGCCGTTGCGGCCATGACACTACTATGAGGCGTGCGGTAAAATAGTCTATATTGGCAGATCTTCAACATCATGAAGCCGAGTCTTTCCCTCTTCTTTGGAGGTGTATTTCTCTCCGAGGCCATCGCGCTGAAACCTAGAGCGCTTCTCTCGGACTCCATTCAGCTCACTCAAGAGGATATCGGTGACTTCTCCGCTATAGACTTCGGCGACGAGGCTGCAGCTTCGCTGGACGACACTAATGCCTCCGAGTGTAAAGTCTTCCCGGGCGACCGCGACTGGCCGTCTATCGCAGAGTGGGCTCGGTTGAATAGAACTCTCGGCGGCGCGCTGCTAAAACCAACACCTGCTGCTGCTGCCTGCTACCAAGGACCCGACTTTGACTTGGAGAGGTGTCAGTACTTGGTTACAAATGCCTCCTCTTCACACTTCTGGATGGATGAGCCGCTTGTTTCGTTGACGGAATGGTCGCAAGGCGGGACTTGTGCGCTCACACAGAACCCTCAGGGTAACTGTACGCGTGGAGGATTTCCGGAATATGTCGTGAATGTTACGACCGTGAAACATATCCAAGCAGCAGTCAATTTCGCCAGGAACAAGCGCATCCGGCTAATAATCAAGTAAAATGAGTCCACAAACCAAAGAGCTTCGAAGAGAATGAGAATCGCTAACTATGTGTGAACAGAAACACGGGGCATGATTTTGGCGGTAGGTCAGTGGGCGCAGGATCTCTCAGCATCTGGACGCATCATCTCAAGGCCACGGAATTCATCCCTTCGTATAAACTCGGGCCTTACAAGGGAAGTGCCGTGCAATTCGGAGCCGGCGTTGAGTCGTGGGAGGAGAAGAACTTCATGGCAGCTCACAACATAACGGTGACTGCGCCCGGTTGCCCCACGGTGGGAGGAATCGGCGGCTGGATGAGCTCGGGAGGCCATACGACGCTCACCTCCAAGTTGGGTCTCGGAGCAGACCAAGTCCTTTCTCTTGGTGTCGTAACTGCTTCCGGGCGCTTCGTAACAGCCGATCCATATACCAACCCCGATCTGTTCTTCGCATTACGTGGCGGTGGTGGAGGTACGCCCCAAAGTCCCGTAATAAGTCTTTCCTACATTAGTAACCAGTCCAATAGGAACCTACGGAGTAGTGACTTCGGCTATTCTGAAAGCTCGCCCACCAGTAAACGTGACGTCGACGTCTTTACGCCTCACTCTTATGCCATTAACCAATACTACAATGCTAACCCCCGGCCTTCTCGCTGACGCCGAAAAGTTCTGGCAAGGGGTCAGCACTTACTATAGATTCGCCGCGAAGATACTAGATGCCGGCGGTTACTGTTTCAGCTACATCTATCCGCTCCCAAACAACAGCTACAGCTTCACAACCAGCTCATCATTCATCGACACCACGCCAACGGCAGTCTACGAGTTCATGCAGCCACTATACGACGACCTGCACGGTCTCGGCATCAACGTGACCAACCCAGCGTCCCTGTTCACCTCTCTCTACGGGCTTCCCGGCCGCGGAACCGGGTCCTCGCCCGGCAACACGCGATACCGATCGCGTCTTCTCCCGCGCGAGAACTGGGAGGACGACGGGCTATGGAACAAGACGATGGGCGCGATACGCACGGCCACGGAAGGCGGTTACGAGCGCGGCTTCTACTTCCACGGAACAATGGCATCCCCACGGAACAGGTAGCAGGATGGCCCGGGGCCGGAAACGCCGTCAACCCGGCGTGGCGCAACAACCGCATGCACGCGATGCTGATGGACCAGACGCCGGAGCAGTCGACGGAGCGCGACGCCGTGATGCAGGGGTACATGGACCTGCTGCGGGAGGCGGCGCCGGGGGCCGGGTCGTATATGAACGAGGGGGACCCGGGCGAGCCGAACTGGCAGCAGGCGTTCTACGGACACCACTACCCGCGCCTGCTGCGGATTAAGCGGCGGCGCGACCCGTGGGGTTTGTTCTGGGCGCCGACGACGGTGGGGAGCGAGGGGTGGGCGGTACGGTCCGCGGGGTACGCTGAGGCGCAGAATGGGAGGTTATGTCGCGTTAGGCGGACAGTGGGTGATGGCGAGTCATCGTGACCCCGTGTATATGTAAGCGTAAATATTCGTATGACTATGTCCTCAGGTGCCAACTAGGCACAGGTACATCCTCTACTTATATCGACAAACCCAAGATCAAGTTATGCCTTGGAGGAACAAGCGAGAAGAACTCAACCAATCAAATTCGAAGAGCAATGTGCTGTGCTTAGTTGGCGCTTGAGGACATATCTTCGGTCAATCATCCGGATCATAGCCCACCCATTCCAGAAGAGCAGAACAGGGCAGTAATAATATCATTAACGATTTGAAGTGGCTGAGCTACGCGCAGTAAATAACGAGTCATGCCAGAAATTCTTGGCTATGTTGATCCGTGCGCCCAGTTATATAGGGGCTACAACGCTACGTCAAAGTTACCGACTACCAGGCTGTAAATAGGGCAACACAATTAACTACCTAGATCTAATATCAAATCCAAGCGCTTGTAAAACTTTAAGTGGTTTGCAAGATATTGTCTGTTCCTAGACAATAGAAAACGAAACCCAATCTACTCTCTGCTACAATCTCTGGAGCAAATCAAACATTCAGAAGCCCCTAGGTAGGCCTACTTGTGAGCCTTGGCCCCCAAGCTTCATCTGCAACCCGATGCATACTTCAGAGGTGATGCATATTGTGTGGCAGCTGAACTGACATATGTGAGGGCTAGTCAGCTGAGCACAGCCATTGAAATTTATAAGGCTTATTAGAGTCCAAAGTTTTGCCCAATCAGTGATTTTTTTCTACCTAACATGACAGGCTTGAGTATGCCCCTGAACAACTTTCTCGACTATGAAGACACATTTTAAATATAATTAAGAACCCCTCCCAACGTTCGGTACATGGCCTAGGCTTAGCATGAGCCCACCCTAACAGAGTGCTCTTACGAAATGTCTTCAGATATCTTCAACATTCAATGGAAGCCCTCGGAGCGGCCGCCAGCGTTGTTAGTCTATTAGATGTCACCCTGAAAATCGTGGATTATTTACACAGAGTGCGAAGTGCCAACAAGGATCGAGATCAAGTTATTCTCTCTATAGTAGGCTGTCATGCCCTTCTCAAGCAACTTCATGATGAGACAACCCGATCGCAGCCAAATGATGGATGGGCGAAAACTATCAAGGCTCTCGAGGGCCCTGATACGCCAATCTACAGACTCAGCATATGCCTTGGCCTTGTCCAGGCGAAGCTAGAGGGCAAGGGTTTATTGAAGTCACTTAAGTGGCCATTTGAGGGAAAAGAGGTCAAGGAAATTCTAAACGTTATGGAACGGGAAAAGGGGCTTCTAAGTCTTGCGTTGACGAACGATTGCGGGTCAGTGGCTATTTCTCATAGCGCAATAATAAATAGGTATCTAATCAGAAACAGAAAGTCTATACATGAGATAAAGAGGAGTGCCGACCAGAATGCTAAGCAGCTCACCAATATGATCCAGTTTGTAGCTAAATTCTTCCAGAAAGAATTTGCTTCTCTCAGGCAATCTCACACTAAGCTCTTCAACCTCATGAACCACACCATTTTATCCTTGCAAGAGGAGCCAAAAGAAGACCCACTAGCCTAGCTGTCTCACGAAGAATACAGCACACAATACAACGACTATACTTCTCGTCGGCAGAGCGGAACTGGAAGCTGGATCGTGGAAACTCCAGCTTTTATAGACTGCCTCAGGGACGATACGGACAAGCCAATCTTGTTCTGTCATGGTCCCCCTGGTGCCGGGAAGTCAATTCTCACAACCATTATCGTTGACCACCTAAGAAAGCAATTTCCAGACCACTCTAAGGTCTCAGTAACATAGTTATATTGCGATTTCCGATTAAAACATAATTCAGGCTACCTCCTAGCCAGTCTAGGGAGGCAGCTGGCCAAGCCTCACTCCTCTACATCCATAGTCATCACACGCCTACACCAACAGTTCCAGAGATATAAAATGAAAAAACCAACGGAGAAAGAATATTCTGAGATGCTTTTATCATTGTTCGCTTTATATTCGCGTTCATTTGTCATTATTGATGCTTTGGACGAATGCCAAGACACGGACGGGGACAGAGAAGTATTTATATCTGAAATACTTCAACTGCAGGAGACTTGTGGTTTTCGACTCATCGTGACATCAAGAGCCAACCCTCATATTCTAGCTATGTTTGATAGCTCCCGATGCACAAAGCTAGAAATCCGCGCCAGTGAAGGTGATGTTAGCACTTACTTATATGCGAATATTATGAGTAGGCTCCCTGCCTTCGTAGCAGACAACCCGAGCCTCGCTGAGACCATTAAGACTAAGATCGTTACCTCTATCGATGGCATGTAAGAGTATATCTTTCTTCTCTAAATACGCCCCGTCGTGTTCGTTCTTAGTTTACTATTAGCTCTACTGAGTGGTGTAAGATACGGAGCTAACCTTAACATTAGGTTTTTACTAGCTAAATTCCATTTTGATTCTCTAGTCGGACAAAGATCTCCTAAGACCCTCTGTAAAGTACTCGACGGAATAACACCGGCAAGTGAAGGATACGACCGTGCATATGCAGACACCATGGCTCGCATCGAGGGACAGCATCCTAGTCAGGTTGAACTAGCAAAGCAAACGTTAGCTTGGGTGGCTCTCGCTGAGACGCCCCTTTCGGAAAATGAAATACTAACCGCTCTTGCAATCGAAGACGACTCGTACGAATTCGAAAAAGATAATATCCCATCTATAGACGACGTCTTATCTTACTACGCTGGGCTCGTGACGATCATGGAAGGAGACAGGCTAATCACACTGGTGCACTACACCACCCAAGAATACCTCAACGGAACCGTTTCGCAATGGTTTGAGTATGCAAACACATATATTTCAAAATGCTGCCTCACATATTTACTTTATGACTCCTTGCCCGGTCCTGTGTTTGGAAAGTACGAAAGTCCTACGGATGAGTTCCCTCTATATGTCTATGCGGCTACGAATTGGGGACACCATGCGCGCAAGGCAGTGGAAAATTCCGGCACGTTGATGGCATGGGGTTTCTCAAGTTCATGGAGACAAATATACCCTCTAGCACGACGCTTTCTGAGAAACAACAACAGGGTACGGATGGCGGGTAGTGTTTTCCAAGGGGGCTTCGAGATCACAAAACTTCACATGGCAGCTCACTTTGGGCTCGCAGCAATGGTAGAAGAATTCCTTGCCGAAGGGAGCGATCCCAACGTTAGGGATACATTAAAGTACACTCCGCTTCACACGGCTATTCAGCAAAGTCACACGTTGATACTACAGATGCTTGTCAACGGCGGTGCAGATATCGAGGCAAAATCATATAATCATATGACACCGCTACATTGGGCTTGCTTCAACGCCACTCAGACACCATCAAGCCTCACAGCGTGCCGTTTTATGGTCGATTTCCTCCTTGAAAAAGGATCAGACCTTCATGCACAAATAGACACAGAGGAAACGCAATTGCACGTAGCGGCAGAAACGGGAGACTTACATGTAGCGCGGGTTCTCTTAGAGAACGGCGCCGATATGGAAGCTACTACCTTAGATGATGAAACTCCAATAATGTTGGCCACCGCCAACGGCCATATAGATATGGTTCAGATGTTTCTACGAAGAGGCACGAATATGTGTCCCACCCCAGGTAATTCGACATTGCTTCACTGCGCAGTTGAGGGGCGCCAACTTGCTATGGTAGTATATCTTTTGTACTTAGGATACGACGTTTATGCCCAACTAAGAGACGGGCGTACGGCACTCCATGTTGCTGGCGCCAACCTACCAATGCTACGCCTGTTGATAAAACGCGGTGCGAATACGAGGGCAGGCTATGAACAAACAGCATTAGATTTCCTATGCTGGAATATATGGAAGCATCCCAGAGAGTGGTCAGATGTAAAATCCGCCTTAGTATCAGAGAGGCTGCCCGAAATACGTACTTATGTCACGAAGCTAGAATTGGCAGCCTCTGAGTCCCGTCGAGCCGATGTGATCGAGATGCTTAAACAGGGTCCTCCCTTTTCGATAGATGGGATCAACTTCCCGGAGGGCTATGAGGTATCGTCCAATCGCAAACAAAGCACCTCCGTGATTAAAGCAGCAAGGTTCCTCTTTCACCAGGAGATTCATTTGGCTTATAGATACCAACTCACACTCTGGGTTGCAATTGAAGAGGAGCATGGTGCTGCAGCATCTGAGCTGCTCGATAGAGGAGAAAATATCTATCTCAATTCACACGAGGTAGATAGAATATCATCACACCTAGACAAGAAGAGAAAACGCCGCTGGTTAATTGACCTTCCTCTTGAAGAGTAAGGGTTACAATAACCTAGATAATTGGCGACTACAAGCGATGGCTTCGGGCTATATAGGATGCGGGTCATAAGAAAATATTCCGTTACAACTTTTATACCATTTCACTTCAAACAGATACCCTACAGCATAATCCCCAATAAACCCATATCGACCAATCCGATACCTAGTAATTCCATAGCATGGTAAGAGATTCATATGAAAATATTGCGGGATTACTTAGTCTTGCATGTCTTAAGCTTATTCATTTTCTCCCTCAACTGCTCTTATTCACACTCAAGTGAAGAACTACTAGTCACGCTCCAGGTGGTAGCGTCTATTAAGATGCGTTGAATGATATGACAACAGTGCTAGGCTTCGATAGGAGAGTATTCGATTTAGCCCTCACCAAATGTAGTGAACAAAATTAATTCCAAACCAAAGATTTACTGCTAGACCAAAATTTTGCAGCATAGTGAATTCAATCTAAATGAAGTAGAAATCACATAACATTGTTACAGACATATTACCCAATAAAGCTTCGATTAAACATCCCCTTTGTAATTCAAGCCAACAATTCATTACTACCCAAAGTTCAATAACAGTGTAGTTGTTACCAAAGGACATGGTAGCCAGATAAAGTGATTGTATAAAAACAATATCACATAAATAAGAGTATTTAATCTCTATATATACCTCCCATACCAAGTGCTTCGGTAGAGACTCATATTTAGAAACAACAAGTCAACCAACCACGACCTTGCAACTCGAATCTTTCTTAAGTAGCAAGCTTGTTCTGGGACTACTTCCGAGAACGTTGATGTCAGAACCATACCCTCGCTAATACCCTTCCAACTGACTCCCCAACCGCAACCATGTTCAGCATCCCCAGGCTCGCCGTGCTCGCCCTCCTGGCGTCTCCCGCCGTCATGGCAAGCAACATAATCGTGCAAAACAACTGCAAATTCAACGTCTGGTGCTCGGCGGCCAAGAACGACGGCACCTCCAGCCCATCCGTGCAAGTCGCCGCGGGTGCGTTCTACCAGTCTCCTCTGCCAGCCGACAACGACAACGTCGGCTCGGTGTTGAAGTGCTCCGACGCGGCTAGTTCCAAGAAGGTGTTCCAGGCGGAGCTAGCGGTGGAGGACGGAAGGTCGTGGTTCGACCTGTCGGCGCTCGACGGCGATCCGTTCCTTACCCACCACCGCCACGCCGAGCTCGCGGGCGAGTGTGTCCTCGACTGTCCGCCCGGGTCTACGTCTTGCTACTGGCCTGTTCAGGTCGATTGCTTTACTACGGAGGATATGGTGATGACGCTTTGTTAATTGCGTCCTTGGGTTTTGGGTAATGACCCCGGCCGTGATACCGTAGCAGATATTCAAAAAAAAATGGATCTATTTAGAAGATGGGAATTTCTCTTATACGCCGGGATTGTAAAGTCTCTTACACTCGTGCGCGTTGAGAATAGCTATACTTAATGAATAGTACCTCTTATTTATAATAACTTACATGGTGATCTTGCTTAAGTGACTTATGTCTATAACTTATCAACTTATTGATTTGACTTGACCATAAATATAGAATTCATGGGACAAAAAAATATCGTGGTGACTTATTACTGAATATGAAAAGTGTGTAAGACATTTTAACTACTTAGAATAGGTTGATAGGGATAATAGGGGTAAATCTTGGCTGCATACTAACAAAGACATTGTGTAAGCACACTTCTTTTGTTCTCTGGACAACTCGATGCACTGTGCTTGTCCGATCTAATCTAAGGTTATACACACCTAGGTAGCTTATAGGATATACTTATCTTTGAATTAATTGGGTGTGGTGGCTTGGATATGCTAGTTAAAAGACATCTGACTTTTTTTTTTTTTTTTTTTTTTGAAATTCTTTCTAGATACACCATAAGCTAGAGGGTGTGTATATAAGAAATAGGGAGGACATGAATTATGGGTTAAACTTGAGACTCATACTGTCGATTTGACATTTGAAGTGATTAAGGCCTCGACAAGACTCTTACTCATGATGATTTAGTTGATTCTTGATTTCCTAACGATTATAACCAACACTCAAAATCACCGTGTTCTAATCCGCGTGAGAAGACAAACATACTTCGATAACCCTACGATAAAGTGCCTGCCTGGTATGCCAAGTATGTGGCTTGCTTGTCAGATATGCTGAAATACATAAGAGATTATGGACTGCGCTTCTGCACTAAATAGTCTGGGCGTATTGTACCGGGAAGAGAATGCCGGTTGATCCGATTGAATTTCTGACCTTGGCGAGAGCTGGCGTGGAGTGTACTCAATACCGAACTCCTGAATTTCACAAGAGAATGAGACAGACCCTGGATATGAATTAAAGAAACTATTGAACTATGTGCGAAATGCGCTGTAGGATACGCCGCATATTGAATGTGGTGCGACTTGACTGCCGATGATATGTATGTAATCAGCTAGGTTGATAATAGTTACCAGGAGAAGGAATTCATCGTATATCTTTTGCTTGGCGTTGTGCTATGTTAGTCTAGATCCTTGTGTCGCACGCGATATAGTAGCTTCATAGCATTCCTTCTAGATTTGGTGTAAAGTGCTCCTATGTCGCGGCATAGGAAAATCCCCGGGTTGAGAAGGATCAGATGGGTGTTGTGCTATTTTAAGAACATGGCTTTTACTGGATATAGAAGCTCTGGATTTTGGACATGCCAGATTGGTTATGACGCGAAAAATGAGGATGCTGTTTTGAAACGATATTTTCAGTTCCCGTTGGTTAGGTAGACCAGGCCGAGTTGTTACATAAGTGATTTGTTTCTACGAGCTCATGGTCGATAATCTGGTAAACAAGGGCGAACTAGGTACTAAGATAGAAGCTCGAGCTGGTACGTTACCAGGTAAACGAACCAGGTAACTAAACGAAGAAACTGTGGATAACTGTCAAATAAAATAACAGGTTCTTCGAGACTGTTATCAAGGAAAACCCAAACCATTATAGTAATAGTGTGACGTGGTTCGACTATGAAGACTTGGGTATGTTAGGCGCATATGCAAGTCGGCGTCTAGGTAACTTCCAGGATTCATCATCTAGAATACGAATGAAAGTAGTAATACAAAAAAAAAAAAAAAAAAAAAAGGGTATGGTGAGTTTATAAGGAGATGTACCTGAGTACGAACAGTAAAAAAAAAGTTTTCAGTGGACTGAAAATGTTGCGCAAGGGCAAATGTTCAGCCTCACTCATGCATTATGCAAGCCGTAGGGCCGGAATCTAGATTCTGGGCGAAAAAAGAAATCGGATATCGAGTTGATAATGACGAGCCTTGACGAGTCCGGGCGTACGTGGCTGCGTGGCTGCAGTGTGGATATTCCTTAGTATAAGTATACACATAAGACCTTAAATTTGTCGCATTTGTTCTCTTGTTGGATTCGTATGGATAAATACTTTACTGTCGTTTAACCTAGTTAGTTAGTTAGTATTATTAGTATCATAGGTTAGGTTGTTGCATGGTGTGTCCACTCTAGGTAGAGTAGCGGATCTGTAAGAAGTGCCGAGAGGGACGAGGTGGACTGGGTGATCGGATAAGCTTGGCCGTGGAAGCATTCTAAAGAAATTTGCTCCTCTTGTGTTGCCTGGTACTTAACGGTTTGACCGTCTATTGCCGTGTTTCTTGTTTCGGCGTTGGCTTGGCAAATTCGCTTTTCCTTCGGTACCTTAGGTACCACTTGCACCTTGCTTGTCAAGTAGGTACCTATCTCTCGTCTCGTATCTTATCATCATCCTATGTAAGTGTGCATAAAGAGAGAGGGTGACGTCGCAATATTAATTTGTAGATCAAGATTCAACAAAGTAGCATTGATATGGTAAGTCGTCATCACCTTGGTTGTCATTGCCATTTGAATTTGAAGTAAAATATAGTTGCTATTAATTCGAAGCCGATATCTATTGCTAGATTAGGTGAATTAAAGAGGCGACAATGCGCACGATACCAAAGAATGAATACAAATAGTAATGGGTGGCGAAGGTTGTCGGGACGCTAAGGCTAAGGAGGATGAAGGCGGGATGAATTTAATAATTAGGATTAGAAAAAAGGGCCCGATATGGAAGCAAACACGCCTTGTCTAAAGTTTTGTATCTAAGTTTTGTAACACCTTGCTGCAGCAAGTATTGACTATGCCATGCACAATTAGGTACTTGATACCTTAGCGCGCGGGGGGGGTATTTGAAAATGCTTACAGCGATAATGTTGACCTTGAAAATTCTTATATAAAAATATTAAAAAATAAATTGATTTTAATTTTTAAAAATCATTACTGCAATTAAATTAAACGTAAAAAAATATTAAAAAATAAAATTATTTTATTACGTAATTATTTTAATTTTAGAATTTTTTTTCGAATTTTTAATATAATTTTACGTATATAAATATATTAAATTGAAAATCATTTTCGAATAGTCATCATTTCAAGTTGGGCCCCGCTTGAATAATATTTTATAATTAAACATTTCGAGAATAAAGGTTATATACGTCAATTTCAAACACTTTACATAATCAGTGTTACTAAGCAATTAGCTCAACGGATTGGCCACCCGTTGAGTTGATTAATAAGTGCGCTAAACCTTCTAAAAGATTATTTCTTTCTAATAAAGGTCATACGTTCGAACCTCACTTATCCCGTAATCCTCGGGTTCCTTTTTTTTACTTTATACTTATCTATATACCTATCTATATACCTATCTATACTACGTATATACTATGACGCAATCGTATCCTTTTTCAAAAGCATATTACAATTTCAAAATCATTTCAACTTGAAATGATTACATATTGTAAGCATATTATGCATATAAACCCATGTTCAATACGAAAACTATTCAATAAACGATCGTTTCATTTGCATGCTCATGTGAATCCATTTCAGTAAGTTGATATTATTGCTGTAAGCATTTTCAAATACCCCCCCCGCGCGGTAAGGTATACTAATGCATCTTATGTACGTGCGTAATTGAGTTTTTGTAGCGCCACATAATGCCGAATTCCATACTTCACATTACCTATGGGCTTGAAAGGCACATAAGGCACATCATTAAGCGAAATAGGATAAGCGTCAGGAACAATAACTTGTGCTGGGAAAACCCACGCACTTTCCATAAGTCGGCCTGAACTTATGCACGGATAAACCCGACATAGTGCGAGACGATACGATAGGGATAGATTCATAAGTCCATATAAGGCATAGATTTCTCCTTTTCGAGGGTACGCAGCCCAATAAAATGTAGCCGGTGGGGATATATGCACGTACACGTTCTCGCCGAAGTTTCAGGGGGTTAGGTGACAGCCAAAGCCGTTAAAGCAAGTTCCAGTAGCTAATGTACTAAATCTGAGTGGCTTGACACTACTGCAAGGGGTCTGGAGAAGTCCAATAAGAGACGTAGATAAACAGGGGAAAACAGTTCGTTAATTGACTAGTCAAACAAGCAAACAAGAAGACGAAACTCTGGGGTTTATGATGGAGAGGAGGGGATCACAGCAGGAATAGAAGGTAGAAAAGGTCAACAACTGCTAACTATTTGTAAGATAAGAAGCGAAAGATACCTGGGTAATTAATTAATTATTTGACTTGGAGCTCACAAGTGGTGGATAAAACATAAAACACTGTGCAGGTGTAACCATGATACACGGTGTTGCGACGTATTTACTTAGATAATATTCCCCTTGTCCGATGTAATTTCCCATCCTCTCGCTTGACATTCTCCTTGTAGTAAAGGAGCGCAAGGAACCCGCCGCCTATCGAATTAGAACCCCACTTATTCCTATACCCATTTACGCCCATTTACGCCCATTTACGCCCGTTTACGCCCGTCTACCCACCGAGAAGCTGCTGGGTGCCTGCCAGCTTTTCACAAAACCGCGCGACTGCTACCACACTGCTGCCACGCTGCATGTAACCACTAACAAGTCATGAGCCAGTAAAACCGCCAATCACCCAGTGCAAATACTACACTGTCAGGCAGGTACCTTTTCTAAAGTACATACCCAAGGTAAGTGGGTTCCTTCTGTGACTGGGGTCCAATCCCGTTTTGGGTTCTTAGCCTCTGTTTCTCACAAACTCACCTTTTGCATCCTCGTGTCTTTCTCCCTCTCCTCTCCCTTTCCGACCCTACACCCCGACCTGCCTCTCAAGCAAAAACAACCCCCATTCCCACACTCCCTAAGTTACTCAGGCCAGTCAGTCCACTCGTTTCCTCGTCCGATCTCGACGTGTCTCTCATTTCTCATCTTCTGAATTCGACGTTTTTGTTCCTTTTCCTCACATTTGCCCTGTAACCCCCTTCGTAGGTCTTTTCTCCGGGTCATCGTCAAATTGACCTCGTCAACCAACAAAGAAAAGAGTGAGTAACAATACCAACACGACACTTTTCTTCGCATACATCGAGTTTGTCACGTTATCACATATACACGATCATATCTCCGCGAAAAAAATATATACTTTATCCCCGATCATTCAGCATCTCACACAAGCTTCCTAAGGATTCATCAAAGGCGATTCACTAGGACATTATTCAATAAGGGATTCTAACGAAGCAATTGATTTAGTCGGCCATTGTTTTATACATTCCTTTTTTACTTGTTCATTGGTCTTGCCGCCGCCGAAAGACCACAAAGGAACCCGGTACAAATCAATTGCACCCCGACGTCACTGCCGCAAATACTCATCAAAAGACCCGTCGTCTCCATTTACATGATCTGGACAACTTAATCGCGATCCGGACTTGTAATACAAGTATTAACCGACGGAAATCGAGAGAATCAGTACGAAACGATAATCAACATCATCGGCCTCCCTCCCCAGAGGAGATTGAATCCGTCCCTTATTAGATTCCCTATCCTCTCTAGTCGTTGATCGGGTTGAGAGATTTATCAACTTTTCATCAACATTAATAATTTTCGATATCATGTCATTTCGTCAATTTGCCGTTGCGGCCATTCTGGCCCTAGGTCCGTTCACCAATGCGAAATCGTTGCAGTCACCGCCAGAGGACCCCATACCGGGTACGGATACCGTCCACGGATGTTATAAGTCTGTTGGAATCTTGAAGCTTGCGCAAACAATTGAGTTTAACAGCCAAGGTGCATGCACAACGCTGTGCCGTGGGAAGCAAAGACTCGTCGCTGCTACTTACGCCAAAGACTGCTACTGTGGTGATAAATATCCCAGCAAGTCTGACTTAACCGACGATGAAGATTGCAACGAACCATGCCCTGGATTTGGCGATCAGGCTTGTATGTTATCTTACGATCATATGTTGAGTGCAAAGCTAACTCGTTGATAGGTGGTGGTCTTGATACTTTCACAGTTTATAACACTGGAGTAAGGGTAGCAGTCGGCGAAGTATCGTCTTCCAGCTCATCCACTGCTACACCTTCGAAGACCACTTCAAGCGCTTCGGACTCTCCGGCTAGTACTTCTGGTCAGTAAATCCTTGACATTTCTCAATGTTAGTCGAACTTCAGCTAATTTATGGTATAGACACTGTGGAGACCGTGACAGCCCCAACCGAACCCGAGAAGAGCTCTGGTCCCAACGTCGCCGGGATTGCAGCAGGTGTTGTGGTTGGCGTTGTCGCGATAACTGCCTTTGGTGGTGCTGTTTTCTTCTGGTTGCGCCGAAAGAGGAATGCCGAAATTGAAGAAGAGCACCGACGTAATGCTGCTGTCAACGCGTTCATTAGTGGTGGAAAGCCTCCCAGCAGCAGCGGCGGTGTTTCGATGACCGACTCTCGTCTTGACCCTGTTATGAACCGACGAATGAGCGACGGTAGCATCGCTGACAACCAAGATTACTCGCGAAGAATTCTAAGGGTATGTAATATGATTAAGGGTTCTAAGCAATGTATGCTGACTATTTTCCAGGTTACCAATGCTTGAAACCCCCATCGCAGATATCACGATGAACGACTTCCGCTTGTAACACTTTTTATTCACATCGGCATCAACGGCGTTTCATGGTGGCCATTCGTCATTGGATGATCGATCAGACTAGACGATCCTTGGCGTTATTTGTATTGAGGTGTAAGGAATACCATATTGGGTGGTCACACAATATAGGGCGACCCTCCCCGGCCTTGGTACTACTGACGAAAAACTTCCTACGCCGTCCTCTCCTTTTTCTTTTGCACGTTGTCGACTGGCCATGTCACAATTTGCAGTTCGACATCAACTACGGAATTTCTCGCGAGATATACTAGGGCTGTAGCCCGGGTCCAGTAACGGGAGAATGTGCTACAGCCATCGTGGAGTGATTTGCGTTTTGGCCGCTGTGCTGCGCGAGATAGTTAATAAAAAAAATGAAGCCGGAGGTCTAGCGACGGCCCAGGGGAATTTTAAGCGGATGTAACCGGCTTGTGCGCGAAGAGTTCTGATAGAGAGGATTAGGCATTAGTGATCATTGAGGGGACTTTGCTGTATATTATTCAGATAGTCCAAATGACTATGCATTTGCTCGAGGACTTCGGTATATACGTGTGTATTGTAGTTCTGTTTGTACATGTTACTTTGTAGGTTCTTCTAATGACGTTAATTAATACTCGCTGGGATTGCTTGGTGAAACACGACACTGGTAATGAGGTAGGTATAAGATAAGGATTAATGTCAATATTACACTGAATCCGGGGTAATGGACAACGGCAATTCCTAAACATCAAGATTCCCCGGGTTTGGCCAGTCGCACGTGTAAACTATCACCAGTCCAGGTCACACGAGTTTCTTGGTTGGGGGTGAGGCAGCCCGGTCAGTAGGCCAGTAGGCCATTAGGCCAGTAGTGACGATCATATTAGCCAAGAGAGAACAACGCCAAAGATCGTCAACTCTGAAACCGGGCGAATGAATAATCTATCTGGGAAGGGGTGTTGTCTCCTTGCTCGTCGGCCTATGGTATCTTCTGCATCGGCAGGCAGGTTAAAGTGTTTACTGCGATGGAGTTACATTAACCGCCTGACCATTGTTGGTTTTATTATGTATTATATCGAAGTGGTGCTTTGATTTTGGTATGATATGGACGAAGAGTTAATGTGATGACGTATAACTAGACGGGATGTGGAATATGTTTGAATACGCATATAGGGGGGGGTTAGTTTATTTTATCTCTTTATATATACCCAGATTTTTATGATTACCTTGTTGTATTTTTATTTATTTATTCTTTACTAGGCTTGAAATAGAGATTTATTAATATGTATGCCTTCATCTAAACGGAAACGATATATGAGAGTCTTATGTGATGAAGATTGTTCATACCTAGGGACGTTATGAGGTACCTAGGTGGTAGTGATGTTAATTATGCGCATAATAGATCTATTATGCGCTATTATACGTATAATAGCTATTATGCACATAATATATATAATAAGCTGCTATTATTAGCAACATTTTTCTAACGTTTCCTTCGTAACAAAACTTATTTAAAAATTACATTTTAGGCTTAATATAAGCTTTAAATTAGAGTATTAAAACATCTTGCTATATAAGAATTTATATTCAGTTGAATTTGGCTTGTTTTCAAGTCAATTGTAGAAAGCCCTCATTGACGATGCTTCGTTACTTATTAGCGCTATATCCCCCCTTAATACTAGCGCGTCGGATAAACGGGGTAACAGATCCGTCATGCGCATAATAGTTCTATTATGCGTTATTATATCTCATTATACGGTATTATACGCTAGTCGTATAATGAAATTCGCATCACTACTAGGTGGTAGTGGAAGTCACGTGGGCCCGAGATTTTTTGAGCAAGAGCATACCTTGGTAAGCTTTGTCGCGTCAGTCAATTGCTCAAATCGCGACTCCAATTCCAACAACCCGCAATCGCCAACTGATAATAATCATTTGCCTCCATACCTTAACCTTTGTTTTGTATTACGACTGGCACACAATTTATGGATGTTTATAACATGATGAAATTCTAAGTGGATATGAACCTGGATTTACTGATTATATCCGGTTCCTTATTATCCCATCCACTAGACCTTGCAAAGAGCTACATTTGAAGTTCTGTTGGCCCTCAATATGGCCCCGACAACAGTGCCTCGTGTCCGCCGGACAGCACAGAATACTCAGTATACGTATATCTACCTATTATGTCATATATCCGTATTTCTCCATCTAACTTCGGTCTTTTCAGGTATACCCTACCTCGTCGCATCCATACTGTTCAGACCTACCCTGTCCTCTCACCCCAGGGAGCGACTATCTTAATATACGGCCATGAAAGTGGAATCACGATAGTATGGCGCGGAGGACGGCGATTCAAGCCCGAGGTATCTAAAGAAGCCGAGCGTGGCCCTGCTACCAAGCAGAATGGCAACCCCCCTGCGGATGCTGTTATGATTATTGATTCCGACGATGAAGATACCGCCCCCGCTGGAAAGGGAGGATCATTTGTTGATACACCGCAATTCGAAGAATCCCTCGACGAAGACGCACCATATCCCGAGATTATTCAAACCCTCGACCTCGAGTTTGGTACTGCTGTTTTCCATCTTGCGGCATTGCCTTTAACACCTTGCACAGCAGAAGATGCTGCGTGGGGAGGTGCGGATATCCTAAAGGATAGGATGGTATTTGCCGCTTCGTGTCTCACTCGTGAGGTCTTCCTTATTACCTTGCCCCTTGTTCCGCCCTCTCCCCTAAGCAAAGCCCGTGCCGAGTTACAAGAGTCTCTCCTAGCCGGAAAGGCTGGCAATGGCAAATGGGGTGAGACTATGACCGTGCTGGCTGGTCAAGCAAAAGGTAGCGATGCCTTAGCCATGACCCTCATTAGACCAAAGACTGTATCGGAACGTAATAAGTCAAATGAACGATCACGCTCAGAGTCTAGTGCGCTGCCTCGCGTTGTAGTAGCCGCTCATTCCCCGAAGCTTCTGGCGCCCTCCGTCTATGGGACGTGCCCCTAGAGGACTCATCAAAAACAGGTCGACGGATCGAGCCATTTCAAACCGAGTTTCTACCGAAACCCCTTACTTCTATCTCCTTTAACCCTACTCACTCAACCCAACTTCTATGTAATGCATCGCCTGAAGCTGTTAGAATATACGACTATGCTCTTGCCTCAATGCCTCCCGAAGATTTGTCCGAGGGGCCATTCCCTTCACAAGGCTCTTGGCTCATTTCGTTCTATCCGCCTTTTGCCCGCCCCTCTTCGTCGCGGAAACCGATACTCGCGGCTTCGTGGATCACCCATGGTCGTGCTATTCTTGTTCTCCTTGCGGATGGTCAATGGGGTATTTGGGATATTGATGGCGTCTCTCCACAAGGGCCCGCCCTATTTGGCAAGCCTGGGTCTGGTATTCGTGGTGACGCACTAACGGAATTTAACATCTCGGGATATGTTGAAGGAACGAGCCCTCTACGAAATCCTGCCTCTCAACGGGGCTCGAACGGTAGCTCCGATTTCGTACCTATGACACCTCACTCTAGGCGAGATGCCCTCACAACTTCCCATGGACCTGAACGATTTGCACCAGTTAGAGGAGGCATCGTAGTAACGCCGTTGCCAACGGGTACGGCTACGACAGCTGACGAGAGTGTTGCCTTGTGGATCGGAGGCGCTGAACACGTTTTCGTCATACCCGGCGTTCTCAAGTTCTGGGATGCACAGATCCGCAAGGGCGCCGGCGGTGGCGTCAACCTCTTCAGTGGAGCACAGCCAACCCGTATGGTGCGATTGAACGATTTGAGCGTTGGACTGATGGGTGAACGTTGCACTGGCGTTGGCGCTATTGTTCGCTTCGTCGAAAATGGTAGCGCAAGCCCATCTGGAAATGAAGGCCTACCTGTCGAATTGTTGGTGTGTGGCGAGGCGAGACTTGTGATTGTTAGGGAGAGTGAGACAGTTGTCGGCACTAGGATTGGTGGAGTCATCGGCCGCGGCAAGAGATTAAGTGACCGCGTAAAAGAGAACAGCGCCATCGTCGTCTATCCTCGACCACAGCAGCCGAGTAGCGTTGCTTATAACCTTTCGGTTGGCCCCAGAAGGAAGCTCTCACGATCTGGGATGGACGGTCTGTTTGGTGAATCACCTTCGAGCGATACTACTACTCAAGCCCAATCGGAGCAGCGGCCCCTGCAACTACCCACGAGGCCCAGAGGTGGGTTCGCTTTCGCGGATAGCCTGAATGCTGCCGCCGACGTTGAGCAGCATGAAGCGGAAGATGAACGAGACGTCGAGGTGGAAATGCTAGACATAATGGAGATCGATCGAGAATTAGACGCGCTAGATAACGGAAGGGGTCGAGGCCGTAAGAAGGTTATCTTTGACTCATGAGTCTAAACATTTGATGTCGACTAACGCTTCCCATACTGGTACTACTGAAAAAAGGGTTGGAGTAAGATGATGTATGATACCTCCGCTGACGCATGGGAGTTTAGGAATGAATTAATCATGGGGGGTTACGAATTAGGAGCATTACTCGAGAGCTCCTTTTCAATCCTCCTATTTCCATTTACGAGAAGCTTGCTAAATGCGGTTCAGGTCTTGAAAAACCTTCAATTTTCAAATCCTTTTTTTTTTTCTCTATTCCCACGGCTCCGGTTTGATTATTTCCTATCTGCTTTTCCATTCACCAATTACTATTTCCCTTTCCGCGCGGCAAGGTGGAGCACAAGGCGAGAACCTTCCTTGAAGCTCTGTAATCCATGCGGTACATTGAACGGGGCGCTCTACTCCAGCGTCCCAAGCGTCATTATCTTTTTACACATGGCGCGCGCCGACGGTTCCAGGAGGGAACATTGGGAGGGGGCTTGGGTTGGTTCGGATCTCTATGCGAATTGACCGTTTGCCCTCCCGCCCTTGGACGGCCCTGTTATCTGTTCTACGCGACACGCGAAAACGGGGGGCTGAGATGGGGGTGGGAGACGGGATCGTCGGTACATTTTAACGTTTATACGTGGGCTCTTTGTGCAGATGGAATACTGCTGTTGTTGAATGCGCCGTTGAGTGATGGCTTATGTGACTGCATCCTCGTAATTCTGACGGGCTACTGTAAGCAATTATGTGATCGAACGCCCTTGTGGAAATGTTAGGGTGAGGTATGATGGACTTCAAGTGGACTAGCATTAAGGTATGGCTGTATTGATTTTTGGAGGAAATACTTTGGTTATCTTTGACTTGTTAATAGGTAAGGGCTCTTGTAATGAACCAAAGTCTCTTTGTCTAGGTGGGTGTTGAGACAATATATAGGCCATTTTCCCCGACTTTTCTTGGACTTTTTTGAAGAAAAACAAAACCAACTTCTCGCAACCCATTCCATTATTTGAACTGACGCAGCTCCGCGACAAGCTCCAGTATTGAAGTAACTCTAAACAGGAAACCTAAGCAAATCTGCTTAATAAATTATTAGCTGGTAAGCGTGCAATCCTCCTTACAGAACTCCTCGGGATGACCTTCGTCAGCCCAATGATCGCGGTTCTTGCAGGTGCAGATCACGGGCTCATAAAATCCATTACCGGACTCATCCGTCTTGGGTATGATGAGCTCGTACTGGTCGCCCTCTTTCACATCATCGTAATTGGTCTTCGTACCGCCGCCGGGGCAACTGTCGTCGGAACCCATCTTCTTCATATGACCCTTAACACGCTTGACGCCTGGGTAGACCAGGATACTGCAGTGCCAATCGCCTTCCGGACAGGTCAGGGTGATGGCCTCCTCCATGGTGTCTTCCACCGTCTCGAAACGGATCCGGACAGCGCCCCGCTACCCCCGATGATGCTGTTGACGGATAGGTCGAGACCAATGCCGACTGTCCAGGTCGTTCCGACCGTGTGGCCTTCTGTGATTTGTATTTCTGTATGGGGTCAGTTGCCTGCGCTAACACCGTTGCTGTGCTGGATGGGGGGATAGGTTACAGAGTTAAACTCGACTTACCTGCGCCGCCGGCACCCGAGGCGCCTGCTTGCCATGGGTCACCTAAAGCTTCTTCGGTACTGTCGACCGTCGGACAGAAGTAAACATAACCCATCATGTCTGGGGTATACTGAGGTACGGCCGTCACTAATGGGATAGCGAGGCCTACGAGAAAACTGGCCTTGAACATGGCTAATAGCTTGGAGCAGTAAAAAGGGGGGATAATCTAATGAAGAAAAGACGAGGCAAGTAGATTTTAAGATGAGATGATAATAGTCCACGAGATAGTCAGTGTCTTATTGACCTTTATACTCAGACCTCTGGCCAGTTACACCAGCCTGTTGTTATTTTCAGCAGCCTTTGTGTAACTTGAATACGTCAAATGTGATTCCTTCCAGTGCCACAATCCTAAACTTTCGCCCTGGAACGTCATATCTAGAGATTTCCCCGGCAAGAATCTGGTTTACACCAGTTGCCGGAGTGCGCCAGCGCCCGGGGTGGTGGCTATGCTGTTGTTATGCTGGGTATGCCGAGGGCTTCTAATGCTAAACTGGCGGCGGGTGTTGCGAAAGGCGTTTTCCGTCCTTCTAAAATTATGAAAACCGTTGAGGTGATATTCATCGAAGTTACGGATGTTAGGCTTGGCTGATGGCATGTTTGGATCGAGATGTCGTGTTTGAACGCTTCTGGGCTCAGTCAAACGGGCTCAGGGTCCAAGAACTTAGTCAATTTGACGGGACATTACGAATGCTAAACTTCCCCTGGGGTCGGGTTTTTCGAATAAGAGCCCAACAGTACTATCAGACGTTGCGGGGAATGAAACGACATGTTGGGTTTGATGAGTTCTAAGAATATAGTAACAATAGAGACACCACGTCGTAGTATTACACTGGTCAAATGGGATTATCTTATGACGATTCGTAGTATCGCAATCCAAAAAACTCCTTCATAATGTATATGGGACACCGTATATTCATCCCATGCTGAACACCTGTCTACCTAATATAACAGCGTATATCGTAATTGTACACACATCCCAGTGCCTAGAAAGCTAGAAAGCCAACAGCTATCCACCCAAAGCACTCTATTCTGGTATCAACCTCTTCATCATCCCCAACTCTCCCAATGCTCGCTCACTATGATGCTATAAAGCAAACCCCAGATATGCAATTTGTTTCTGTTTTTTTTTTCTTTTTCCCAAGCCAAAGATGCACAATGTCCTCATACTAATGCAAATTTATATGTATGTACAATCTAGTTATGGCGATAAATGAGTGCAAGCAGTTTAGGTTAGTATATACAGAGCTGCTGGCTGTTGTGAAATCACGGTGATTGTCTTTGCTGCTGCAAGATCCCTAGTCCAACATCAGAGGCAGTAGCTGTTTCCTTTAAGTTCCCTCTCTTGCTTCTTCTGCTCAGCCTGTGAGGGCTGAATCTGGAAATCTTTTGAGGAGGACTTGAGGTAATAGACGGACTACTACCGTTGCCATTACTAGCTCCGACCCCGACACCGCTCACTGTAGGAACAGACGATGCCTCTCCTTGTTGTGGGGACCCGAACTCCACGACCCTACCATCTGCCAGTCGGATCCCGCCTGAACCGGACCGTGACATTGGCTCAGCATCCTTAGGCGAATCTAGGTCCTGGCTTAGACTGATCCTGGAGATTCTAGTTAAGCTGCTCAGTCGTCCACTTGCTGACCGATGGCGACGGCTATCAGTTCCCCTTCTCTTCGGCTTAAACCGCGAAAGCAGACTCGGGGAATTCGAGGCGTGGGATAATCCTCCTGACGCAGTACGTTTACGTCCACGAGCTGATTCGTTATAGAGCGAGTAGCTAGTAACCACTCGCTCGAGCTCTAGTCCGTCTAATCGCGGGCTAGGTTCCGTTTCCACTACGCTTGGACGACGCGAATGGGGTCTTTGCATCACTTGGGATTCTGCTGATGAGCTATACGCTAATGGAGAAGTGGTACGATTTAGGGAGTGGTTCGAGCCATGACTATTGCTAGATTGGTGGCTTGGATCGCGCGACATAGGTTGGCTAGAATAGCCTTGAGGATGCAAATTGGGCGACACGGACGACGCCACCCATGGTGGTGGATGTTCCGATCCGGTAAAACTCTCTGGTGGATTATGCACCGTATGAGGATATGGAAGGCTGGAAGGTGTCCGGATTGAAGGGAATGAGTGAGCTAAGGGCGGTGGATATTCATCATTTTCGGCGATAGAATGCTGGGAAAGTCGAGGGAAGAGTCCCATGGACGAGGATTGGGAGCCGGCGGGGAGCGTAAACTGCTACTGGAGTTGACTTCAATCGGAATTGGTGGCGGAGGAAAAGGGCCTGTGGGATGGGATGGACTGGATTGCGCAGACCTTGATAAGACCGCCGAAGATGGTCTTGAAGCTCGCATCGAGGGGGAATGTGAAGGCGATGTCGAGGGTGGTCTTGAGGAGGGCCGCGAAGATGGCTTGGCTATGCAGGCCGTCTTGTCGCCTTCAGGTATAGAAGTTGCCTGTGCCGCCGAAGAGCTTGGTAATGGTGGCGATGTAACAGTTAATGGAGCTGCGGCCAAAGGACTAGAGATTTTTACCGGAGCGAGTCCGTCGAGTGATACGGAGTGATCATTCTCCCTGCGTTTTAGGATTGATGTAGCAGCATTGTTCGGTGACGGCGCCGGGCTTGAGAATGTCACGGATAGGGAATAATCCTCTCCAAGTGCGGCCTCGGCTTTAGCATCGGCGTATGATGGTTTACCAGCTATTAATCTCGGACGTGCGACCGAAGTAACATCGCTAATAGATTCAATGTTGCTTTCGATGCTTCTCTGTTGCGATGAAGGCGATCCTTTGTTGATTCGGTCGAGGGTCATTTGCGCTTTAGTAGCATCTGACGAGGTGCTGTCTGTATAAGAGCGCGGTCTGGCTGCCTGCTGAATCGTTGATGCGTTGATGATGCCTTTCGCTGTTTCGCGGCTAATGCTAACACGTGGGTCGCTTAGTATCTGAGAGGCGGCCCTCCAAGAACCGGCGTGATCACGGTAACGCCGCGAAGCATGCTTTCTGATGGTTCGGTGGTTAGGACCAAAGACCTTCCGTGTAACTTCGTCATCATCCGGCATTGAAATCGACTCAAAAACTTCTGTTGGCGCTGCCTGTGGTGTTACTGTTCTCGAATAGTCAATGTCGTCGTATGGCACGCCATGTGGGTAAGTAACATGCCAATGGTAAGGATTGTAGTCCGTGGCGCTGTAGATTGCTGGAGACTCCAACGGCGACAATGGTGAGTTTTCGTCATATAAGATGTAAGGTTCGGCTATGCTGCTATTACTCGGAGGAGTTAAGGAGTCTTCCTCAGATAAACTATTTGTCCGCTCAAACACAGATACCACTGCTGGCTCAAACCCTTGGCTAGAGGCGTCTGTGAGCCGTCTCGTGAGCTCGTCGATTCGCTTATCGATGGTACTTAAACGGGATTCGACAAATTCTCGGCATTGTGAAAGATCAGGGTACTTCTTCTCAAATCGGTCGATATGAGCTAGTAATCGTTCTCCATGGATGCGAAGCCTTCGGAAGTCCTCAGGCACTCCTGTTTGAGGGTCGTCGGTAGCCCGGTGTTCGCTCACGTCAAATGCTTTGCAGAAGATGCATATTGCTCGCTCCAACCAAAATGCGGCTTGTTTCTCTTCTGCGAGCGCGTCGACAAAAAGCCTGAACAATCCCGTGGATTCTCAATATGTCAAGGCTATCTTGGCCCATATCGACGCTACGAGTACTATGTGAACTGGCAGACGAGGCTTCGGTATGCTCATTCCTTTCAACGAGAGCGAATGCGATAAGTATCTTGAATGTGTTATTCAATGAAGACCTCCGAGTTTCGGGATCCGCGGATTTCACGGGCGTTCTTTTGTCTAACGCCTTTGCACCTGTGATTATACTTAGTAAAAGGAGAACGTAACTTGACTATTCTGGTGACATACCTAGTACTACCATCTCGACAGGGATGTGTGTGCCGAAGAATGATAGTAAAGACATCAGGTTCAGTGCGGCGACAGCGCCTCTATGCTCGAGCTGCTCACGGACCGCCCGGTACGCAGGGAGATTACCGACCTTCGGGCGACTTCGGAACGACCTCAAATACTTTGCTAGCGGCTCCCGAGTAGCCTTTAGTTGTAGTGCCGCAACGTGAATCATGAGAGGTAAACGGTCCATTAGTTCGACCAATTCCTCGGCGCGTCTCAAGTCATCTTGAGTATATGGTTGTCTCTTGCCCATCTCCTCGAAGAGTAGTTCCTGAGCTTCTTGTTTCGTCAACGCGTCAAGCGCTATGACCTGAGGGTTATCAAACTGATAATCTTCACCCGCTGTTCGCTCTGTGGACGTGTATATTATTCCGGTGTTTCTAGTAAATGGGATATAATGTTGAAGACCTGCAAGATCAAAGTGAATGCCATCCAAGATAAGTAGCCAGTTGTCATTACTGCTCAACCATGTATGAACAGCCTGAACCATCTTACGAGTATCGATGAGTCCACTCCTATCTAAGAAGTTGGTCTCATTTAACCCTACCGTTTTTGCGATGTCCCAAAAACCGTAGTCTAGTTCTTCCAGCGATTTTGCCCTAATCCAGAAGATACCGCCGGGATAATCGTATCTATGTTGGAAGACATATTGCCGGGCTAAATGGGTCTTACCACCGCCAGGCATACTTTGAATCAGAACGGACGAAGTTCCGACCGATCTTCTCTTGCGGTCCATTAGCATTCTATGAAGCAACTTCAATTCCTTGTCCCGACCCTTAAAATGAGTGTTAGGACGAAATACTGTCGGTTTGACGAATAAGGGCTCTTGAGGATGTTCATCATCAGATTTAGACTGTTGAGAAGGGAAATATTCTTCCTCTGACGGCTGATTGGGTGTCACTGGGCCGGTGATGAGCCGTCTAGGGTGGTGGTCGATCTTCGAGGGGTCTGGGGTGGAAGGTAAAGTGGTTTCATTATGATGCTGCGGAACTACAGAAAACAGAACAATCAGCTACGGCTCCTCGATCTTCGGTGTCTAGCGCTTTCTCGTAAATAATGATCATCGACCTCCTCAATCTCAAAAGGAAGCAGAACATCTTCAAACAATGAGCTCCCCAAATACTGATCATGATAGCGGTCTGAGCTACTTTCTAAAAAGGGTAAAGCTGGTAACCTACTGGATCCTTGGCCAGCCTGCTGTATACGCTGCGAGTCAATCTGGTAGGGGTTAGACTTGATTTCGTTGGAAAGGATGTCAAGTTTTGGGGGGACATACCCATGGCTTCATTCTCTCTTCTATTTCATGCTTGGCCCTTGCCAACTTGTCGTCCTCCTCCACCCTCCACCGCGTAGCGATGACATCCGGCGCGTCGACGACCCAATCTCTAAGGGCAGTAGCTATGGTTCTATAGCCCGGCGCGTTTCTGCTCTCAAACTTACACATCCCAGAGTGAGTTGCTTCAATAGCGTAATACGCCACGCCAGGGAGTTGGGGACTAGCAGAATGAGAGTCAACTATTAACGTTCTAGTTCCCTTCAGATCCGACTTATGATTCTCATGCGCCATGAGAATCTTGAACCGCTGATAGATATCGAGGAAATGAATATTGATATTTTGTAGAGTTTCGTTGTCTCTCTTTAGAGTTCTTAGTAGAACCGACTCCGACTGGAAGAAGGTCCTAGGGACCACGGCGTCCGACATTGCCTGCAACATCGTACCCCATGTCGCTAAATCTGAGCCTGCATGTGGCGTACCGAGGAAGATGAGACCGTACGTAGATACGTATATCGATCGGTAGTCTTCATGCTGCGAAGACCTTAAGTCATTCGAATATAACAAGGCGCGCTTCACCAAGATTCCGCCCAAGCTATGACACACCCAGAGGATGGGGTTATGAGATGATTGTTCATCTTTCCGGTAGTGAGTGAGCGACGTTACTAGGGTTTGCGCATGCATGTAAATGAAGTTATCACTCGGGTTTGACCCGTGCTTCTTCAGTATACATCGGCATTATATCCGTACACGAGGATGTTTGCGCGGGCATCCCTCAAGGAGGTTGGAAGTAAATCGGTAGGCCAGAAGACGTCATTCTTGGCGGTCCAAGTCTTTTGCGGGTCGCCGTTTAGTCCGTGGACGAGAACGATATCGACCTTGGCATCGGGATGTGTATAAACTGCTGTTGTCTCGTAACGCGAGATTTGTTTATTGATCGAGCCCTGCGGGGATGTTGGGATTAGCAAACCACTCATACTTGTAGATAGGAACGAAGCCGTCCGAGCTCTGACGATCTTGTGTACTCCTAGAAGTCGGATTAGGAAGCATCGCCAAGTATGAGCGACTACCATAGTAGGACTCTAGAGTCGAGGATAGTTGGTCTATAAAGAGAAGATGGGACGATATAGCAAGCCCCAGATACGGCCAGATACATTTCAAACGAGCGGATGGAAAAAAGAGAGAAAGGGTTTAGACATACCATGCTTGCTTTCAGGCAAGAAGAGGACTCAAGCCAATGTTATTATTATTTACCTTTCGGGTGATGGGTGTATGTGTAAGAGCTGTAACTGGAAGACGTGCTTGTCTACTTATAAAGGAGGGTCAGATTTCACTGCGATCAGCGTCGCGCATGACATCAGTCGTAGATAATGACAGTAACGGGCAGTACAGAGTTCGGAATACAAGAAAGCATTAGAGCTGGAGGGAATATATACGGTATACTTTAAAGAGTCATAGGAAAACTACTAGATGGGCAAGTAGATCTCGGGACAGCCTGACCGGTGGCTACAAGACAGTCCCCATACGGGCAAGTTGTACTCCATATACTATTCCATGTGCTATTAACACGATGTTGCCCTGCTTAAAGTTGGGAAGGTCGGATGATTGAACAGTGCTTAGTTTCGGTCGAGGCGGAATTTGAAAGCTGGTTAAACAGGTCACATCGAAAAGAGAGACTTGGGTAATGAGGGTGTACAGAATTGAAGGGATGGAGAAAAAAAAAGATGTAGAGGATGTAAAGGATGTAGCAGATGTAGCAGGAAGTAGCAGGATGTAGTATCACGGGGCCCTGTTTCTAGTGTCGTCAGCTGCTTCGGTGTCTATGGGTGTCTATGGGTGTCCTCAGCCCTGAGGCTCAGCAATAACTTCCATTTAGTTTAGTCATACCCTTCTATTTCCCCACACCATCCTTGCCCCCAGTTGCGACCGAAGTTGCGAATTGATATGTAGTTGCCTTGTAAAGTACCTAACTTGTAAACTTCGCCTTAAACCTTGTTATATCAGTATGTTGTAGTGTATGCAAACGCTGTAAGGAGCTTAGAGTATGCAGTAAGACGGGTGGGCCGCATAAGCAAGGGTCATGATCTGGGGTGGGGTTAATGGGGGGTTAGGAAGCGATGGGGGTTATGCGGATATGCACTAGGAAGGCGTCGCAATTCGGCACTTCCATGTTTGTAAGAATAGAGTAATGCGTACCTGCTTAAGTGGGATTTTATCTACCTTACCCTTAGGTTACGTACTTAAAAGTATAGGCTATACGAGAAAGATTCAAACGTTAGGTTCGATTTAACAACCTATAGAATTACTAGAGCATCATCATATGCAAGTAGGGTGCCCTATCTCTGATGTCAAGCATTTGACGTCGAGTAGATCGTATTCTCGTTGGCCGAGTCTTAACGAGATCCGAGACATCGGCCGGCGAAAACTATTAGTTGAGAGTTGATTGGATGGATAAATCGCCTTCGTCACAGTCATGTTGGTAAAGCTACCCAATTTTTGTTGAATAGTGGTCCGTCCTATCTGAGGTTGCCTAATGAGAGATACATGTGTAACCGTCGCACAGATATCATGGTCCCACTAGTACGGCGCTCAAACTAAAGCTTAAACTTTATTATAGACATATTCGTACTAACAAACTTAGTGAACCGCGACGGAGCTACCGAGAACTATATACTTAGGTATTTATTATTGAATCAGTTGGCGTGAAGTGGTATCGTTTGTACTACCCTTGAGTATTTCTTGTTCTTTTCGGTTAAATCCAAATATTCTAAACTCTCATCTACATAACTATCAAATATTGTATTAGTCAACTACCAAACACGGCCATTATCTTACCCTTCGTATCAAATATAGACACTTTAGGACGGCATCACTTCTATATTAGGAACTAGGGTGTTTGTATTCGGTAGTGAAAATTGATTTTAAATCCCGGAGGGTTGTCTCGGGGTCCCAATCCCATCCCTCGCCCGACTAGTTACCACCAACTCGAACAAGAAATGACATTTGGTGCAAAGTACGGCACGCTGCATGAAAGGTAAATGCCCGGAAACCTACCTAACCTAGGTACCTGCCATTACATGTAGATTAGGTACCCTATGTCGCCCCTCTGGGTATGTATTTCGATGTTCTCGGGCACTAGATCGCGATCAAGAAATTAATTACGCGACTGGTGGGTTGCTAATATGCTTTGTTTTGGTTGAAGCTATATTTTTCTTTCACATGTAATACGATGAGTTTCACATGGGGAGTATCATGAGGTTGTATTATCTAGCGGTCTGGCCGCTACACGGAGATCGTTCCGCGTATTCTCTATAACGGTTATTCTCCATCCTGTGGAACCTGGTTAGTTCCACTGGTGTTCGTATGCGGTTGTAAGTCAACCACCATCATGTAAGGGACTAGAGTCTATGTTGGGCAAGGCGGCGGCTAGAACAGGGCCAATTGCTCATCACCACCATCATCAGTTCGTCACAGTCCCACATGCCAGGCACCCTCATGCCCTACTAGTTGGGAACACAGCCAGCTCTTCGGCATAAGCTGTTGGTTCCTGAGTTCCGAGATATGACACCTTCGAAGTGAGATATCACTATGAAATATCACTTCTACACCTCGCTGTATGCTATTCTAGAACTGTCACCCGCATGGTGAGACTGTCCCGTGATGATTGAAAAAATTTTCAACTTAAACAACCATCTCCTAAACTTGGTTGACAAGTAATAGACTAAACGACTTCGACAAGGGCAGATTTGGGTGTGTAACATCAATAAGGGGTACTGCCTCATTTACTCATACCGACGGTAGCCTCTTCGATCTTTCTAGAGAAGAAATTCAAGGCGACTCCGGACAGTTGCAGAACACCATTCTACCATTTCTTGGAAGGCGGGAAGAGGGTCGAGGAAAGACGTATATTGCCTGATTTCTAAGCGCGGCTGTTCGAGGAAGATTCAGGGATCGCCTACATCATCGTACGCCCCAATCGAGGGACTCATGCAACAGTCACACAGTGTAGCGTAACAACGAGATGCCACACTGGATTGGCACGCGAGGCTGTGCTCTTTGTTCGAATTCCCGAGGTTCAGTCCTTCGGAGCAAGCATTAGAACATATTCTCGTGTGCTCTGGCCGAACTGAATCATGTCCTTATCTCTAAGCTCGAGATATCTGCTGTCGGGCACCTTCTTTCCGTTGAGCATAGTCCCATTGGCGCTTTCTAGGTCGATCAAGTATGGCTTCACTTTGCCAATCTTATCGCCGTACTCATTGCGTTTTTCAATGTAGCGGAACTGTATGACAGCATGTTGTTTGCTGATACTCGGGTGCTCTGCAGGTAGGTCCACGACGGCCAGCTCCCTCCCTACTAGCCAACAGCTACGGTTCCCGAGAGAAATAGTGTCGACAATATCTTCGCCCTTGAAAACGAATAGTTTCCACTGGTCCTTTGGAGACGCCTTGCGAGCTTCGGGCGGCTCATGGTACTTGAGTACTATCGTGGACCCGTCTGCCTGAACGACGGAGTTTGAAGCAGCAGCCAATGCGCCCGTAGTCCCATAGTTAGGTTTCTCCTTCGGCTTCGGTGGCTCTTCGCCTTGCGTGACGGCGAAAGAATCAGCCTGGGAAGGTAATGGACCGCTTCGCTTCACTATTTGTTTGGCACCTCTATCCCTGTTTCTATCTCTATCTCGGCGGTCGTAGTCGTCTTCCCGTGCCCGAGTACGGTGTGAACTTTGATTATGCCTGTCGTAATCGCGTGACCTTCGTCGCCTATGGTCGTCCCCTCTATCATGATTACGGTCCGGGGAGATTGATCTACGGCGAGGCGCATCGTCGGGAGACCTTGAACGCCGGTGGCGTCTTCTAGTTCTAGACCTATCACGAGACTTGTCCCTTTTTCGGTTGTCGCGTCGGTGGGAATCGCTGCGGTGGCTAGTTCGGCTCCGCCTGTCACGTTCGTAATCGCCGTCGCCATCGCTTCGTGAGGCTCTTCGCTCGCCCAGGGAAGACTCGTCGTAGCCCATATTAAAATGGATAAAGGAATCGTAATCCAGTGGCTGCCTACTCAATTGAAGCTGAAAAAGGAGTGAGGCGGATAGTTAAATGGTTTCGGTCATGAATCTGGAAAAGCTTCTGAGGCTGAAGATTACGCGCTTGAAGCTAGTTGGCTAACATTAAAGCAGGGACATGAATATCTGTCGTGGAAGGATCCACCGGACCCACTAGATTAATACCCACATATATCTAATATTCTCCCAGAGCTAAATTCTCTTCTAGATATTTCATTCATACAACTTCAAGATTCTAGATTCAATCATTTTATAACAATTAATAACTCCACTCGTTTTATTATTTTTAAAACCATTATATTTAATAAATTAAAACCATTAATACCATAAAAACCATTACTTTTATTTTAAAACCATTTTTTTTTTTATTACACTATTAATAGCTTTAAATAACCTCATCGAACTTTAAAAATTAAAAAAAACCATTTTAAAAACTATCTTAATAATTATTTATTTACCTTTTTTAATAAATTACATTAACAATTTATTAAATAATAATACCATTAATTATCGTTTTTATTTCGTAAATATCGAACCATTACTTAATTAAAACATTATTTTTCTTTTCTTTTTTACTTTTTTTTTAACCGATATAATTTAAAAATTAATCCTTCTTAATCCTATCATTTTTATTATTCTATAATTTCCTATATCACCACCTTAAACATTATTACAAATAAAACAATTATTTTAATTTTATAAAATTTGTTATTCCAATATAATGTTAATTTCTAATGTTAATGTTTTTTTTACCCGTTTTATTATTTTTATTATAAATTTGCAACTCCCCCAAAAAATTATTAATAATTTTTTACTTTTTTAAAATTTTATTTATAAAATTTTAAATTTATTAAATAATATTAATATTATTTATTTAATTAAGTAAATTAAATTTTTTAAATCATTTTTTACTTTTTTACGTCATTAAAAAAAAAAATATTAAAAATATTATTTAAAACTACTTTTTAATTTATTAAAAATATTTATATTACTGTTTCTTATTAAACCATTAATATTTACCTTATTAAAGCCACAACATTTTAATCTTTTAAACTTACTTTTTAAATAATTAAATTATACTTTAAATAACTTTTAAATATTTTATCTTCCAATTATACAAAAACTATTAAATGATAAATTTAAATTTTTATTAAAATAATTTTTTATACCGTCCGTAAAATAACTTTTAAAAATTAAATTTTAATATTTATCTTTAAAAATATTAAATATTATTTAAATTTTTACAATACCATTTATTTGATTATTATTAATTAGATAATTATCTTTTGTTATTAAAACATTATATACTTTTTTTAATGAATCTAAATTAATTAAATATTTTTAAATTATAATTTAATTACAATTTACTAAATTGTAATTTATAATAATTTTAAATAATAAAAATAATAATTAAGTTTAATAATATTTAAATCTTAATGTTTAATTTATAATTGCAATGGTAACTTTAATTTAAATTATTAATTAAATTCTTTAAATTAATAATGTTAATAACGTTAATGGTAATGGTAATAATAATGTTAACAATGGTAATAAAAAATTTTTTAAAATTAAAAACATTAATTATTTTAATTTTAATTTTAAAAATATTAAAAATCTTAATTTTTTTATTTTTAATAAATATATAATTTATATTAATATTTACATTTTTATAAATTATTTTATAAATTTAATTATATTTTATGGCAATATTAAAATTAAATAAATTTGGATAATATATTTATAAAAAATTACATAAAGTTAATTAATAATCAAATTATTAAATTTTAAAAAATAAACTTTTTAAATGGGAAATATTACTTTAATTATTTACGTTTTAATCACTTAATTTAAAAAATAAAATATATAAGTTATATTGGATTTATAAAAATATAAATTTATAATATTAAATTTTTATAAAGATAAAAACTTATAATCGTTTATATATAATATTATTAAAAATGTTAAAAATTATAATTTTTTTTTTTTTAATTAATTATTAAATGTTTTTAATATCTTTAATATTTATATTTAATTATAATTATAAAAATTTATAATAAATATTATTATAGGATAATTCTTTAATTGTTTAAATGATTATAAACTTGTTTTATAAAATTTTACTTTATTTATATATTTTATAATTTTTAAAAATTATTTTAAATTAAATAATCATTAACTTTAAACTTTAATATAATTTGTATATTATGGTAAGTAATTTTAAAATGATTTCTATAATTTATTTATTAACAAAAATAATAATTAATAACATTGTAATTAAAATTAACTATATTATTATCGCTTTTAATTTAACAAACAATACAATAACAATTAAAGCAATTACCAAACATACCCCAACTATTAATGGTATGGTAATAATAATAATTATAATAATTACAACAATTAATAAAAAGCCAATTAAATTAACTTGCCCAATTAACCGCTTTAATAAAATTAACAATATTAATAAAACTTTAACTAACATTAAAATTAATAAAATTAACTTTATTAACTAAATTAACGCAATTATAAAAACTAATAAAAAAATTATTATTAAAATTATTAAAATTAAAATTAAAATTAATAATATTAATAATTACCATAATTTTAAATTTATTTAATAAATATTAATAATATTTTAAAAATAAATAAATATTTTTTAAATAATTACTTAATAGATAAATATTCTTTAAATAAATATAAACTAAATTTTAACTTTAATTATAATTTTTTTTTAAATAATTATTTCAATAATTTTTTTACCCTATTTAAAAATAATTTTTAATTAAATACTTTAAACTTTATTAACGGTTTTATAATGGATGATTTTTAATTTATATCCCAATTTATTTTATTTAATCATACTTTATTTAATCAAATTATATTTTTTAAATTTATTTTTAATAATTTTATTTTTTTTTGTTTAAATAATAATTATAATAAAATGGCCCATTTCGGTATAATTACCCTTTTATTAATTGAAAGTTTTTGTAATATATGTAATAAATATTTCCCCAATTATAATAAGTTATTTTATCATTTACGAAAAAGTTATTATTTATTAAAAAAACATATTCTTACGATAGCATTGTTAACTTAGACAATAGTATATTTATTTTATCTTGTCCCGTTTTAAATATATTAAACCACGCCCGTTATCAATAATAATATATTGCCTTTTGACAATACATTGATAACAATTGATAACCCATTAACGACGCTTGACAACCATATATTATCGATTGGTTAATTGTATATGTGGTTATTTGACAAAACTTCATTTATTATTGTAATAGTTTATATAACCTTTTTGATAATATTCCGATAATTTATAATATATAATTTGATTTTGTTAAATAATGTTGTTACGATTAATGTTAATATAACATTAAATATTTTTTTTACAATATTTGAAATTTATTATATAAATGATTATATAAATATTAATATTATTGTTAATAATTAAATTAAAATAATTGATTTTTTTATTTATCTTTAAATTATAATTAAATCCAAAATCTTTATTATATAATTATTAATTAATTTTAGATTAAATTGTAAAATTAATTTTTTTTATAAAACGAAGTTTTATTTTAAATTTTTTATTATAATAAATTTAACCATTAAACATAAAAAAAACATTTGTAATAATATTAGATGTATTAAGATTTTGGTAAATAAATTTTAAATTTTGAAAAAATATCCCGGTATAAAAATTTATCATCGCGCAACCTTATTATTAATTTGTAACGTTATATAATATTAATTATTATTGTTAAATTATGCAATCATTCGTTTTTATTTTAAAGGTTTTTGCGACGGTAACCCAATCGTTACGATATTTGTAAAAAAAGTTACATTAGTTAATAATTTTGTAATTAAGATATTTTTTAATATTAATATATTAAATATTAAATAAATAAATATTATTTTTTTTAAAAAATTAACCATAATACAATTTTATAAAATAATAATTTTTTTATTTATTATTTTAAATATTTATATCTAATAATTTAAAATGATAATAATATGTAATAATATTATATTTACCAAATTTTATTATTATTTTAAAATAATTTATATAATAATTTACGGATAAAATTTAATTTTTAAATTATTATTAAATAATATTATGGTTTACGTAATATTATTTAATAATTATATAAATAAAATTATTATTTATAATAATTTTTAATTAAATATTATTATTTTTAAAAATATATTAATAAGTTACTTTAAATTAATAAAATAAAATTATTATAATTATTAAATTATTAATAAATAAAAACCTAATTTAATATTATAAAAACTTTTATTTAAAAAAATAAATTTTTATATTTTCAAATTTATTAATAACTTTATCATTTTTAAAATAAAAAATTTTTATAAATACTTTATTAAAATTATAATTTACAATGATTTTAAAAACCTTAATATCTTTGATAAATTATTAATTATTATATTATAATATAAAAACATTTTTAAAGATAAAGATTTTATAAATATTATAAAAGATAAATTCCTTTATTTTAATTTTAAATTAAATTAAGAAAATCTTATCTTTAAAAAATATTATTTTTACTTTTTTAATGTTAAAAACCAAATAATTATTAATTAAATAATTATTAAATTAATTAAATAAAAATATATTATTTGGATAAAATCCTTTATCCTTTTTTTAATACCTATTTTTATTATATAAAAACCTTTATTTACCTTTATTATAAAAATAATAAATAAAAGTTTAGAAAAAATCATTAAAAAAAGAAAAATAATTATTAATACTTAAATTTTTAACAAAATAAATTTAAATAATATTTACCCTATAAAATCTTAAAATATATTATTTAATAAAATATATAATAAAATTTATATAACCGTAATAAATATTTTTATTTTTTTTTATTAATAGTAAATTTATTTTTTTATATAATAAACACTTATAATTATAATAACTAAAAGTTAATACATATTTTAAATTTTTATTATAAATTATAAAAATAATAACACTTATATATAATAATAAATAAATATTTTATTTAAATATATTAATATAATAAATTATTATTATAATAATATTATTATTATATTAGAAATTCTTGAAAATTATGTTAATAATCTTATATTAGTTTTTTCTTTTTTATAAAAAAAAAATATTTTTATAAATTTATTTAAATCTTTTATTAATTTTTTTAATATTATTATTTTAAATAAATTTATTAATTTTTTTAACTTTTTTATAATAAAAAAAAAATTTATAATTATTTTTAAAATTATTTTCTTTATATTATTAAAAAATTTTAAAATATTTATCAATTTTATAAAATATATAAAAAATAATATCCTTTATTTTATAAAATTTATAAAACCATTAAAAAAATATAAAACCTTTTTTATTTAATCTTATTTTAAAAAAAGTTAAATAAAATAAAAATATTATAAATAAATAAATAATATTTCATTAAATATCTTTTCCAAAATCGAAAAATAATCTTTTAAAAAACTTAAAAATATATTAACAAAATATATTATTTTATATTTTTATAATTCGTTCTGTTCCTTTTATATTAATTTTAATATATCCTATAAAAAAATTAACGTTACTATTTATTATATTAATAATAAAATTTTACTTTTTTTTTTTATAAATAAAAAATTATTTATATATATATTAAAAATAATTATTTAACCTATCATATTTTTTTCCAAAACATTATCATTAATAAAATAAAAATATTAATTAACTAAAATAGAAATTTTCAATTTTATTTAAATAATAAAAAAAATAAAATATTATATAAACATAATTTAAATAAAAATTTATATTTTTATAAATTATTACACTATTTTTAATATAATTAAATATAACGATATTATGAATTTTATTGCAATAAATAATAAGAATTTTCGTTTTATTTATATAATAAAATATATTAATAAATTTTAATTTACAATTTTATATAAGCCAAATAAATTACATATTATTTTAAATATATTATCCCGTTTTTTTATAATAAATTTAAAAACTTTTAATAAAAATAATAAAAGTTTTAACGTTTTTTTTAATAATAAAAATAAATATTAAATTACCTTAATAAACTAAGCTTTTTTATTATATATTAATACCTTCTTTACAATTAAATTAATAGTAATAGATTTTATAAAAAACCTTTTTGTTAATTTTTTTATTAAAAATATTGTTTTAATTTAAATATATTCCGAATTTAAAATTAAATTTTAAATAAAATATTTATAAAATTTTAAATAGAAATTTATTTTTAATATTATTAAAGGAAATCGTTTTTTAATAAATAATACCTTTATTTTACTTTATTATTTTACAAATAATTTATTATAAAAATTATTAAAAATTTATAATTAATTATATATTCCCTAAATTTATTATCCCAAAATTTTTAAAATAATTTATAATAATAATTATTTAAGTTATAACAAATTACGTAAATAATTATTATATTTTATTATTAATTTTAAAGAATTTAAACAATATATACAATTTTATTTAAAATATTTTATTATAAAATTTCGGAATTATAAACCTTATAATTTTTTATAACTTATCATTAACTTTCTTTTACTTATTTTATATAATTATAATTAATATTATATTTAAAATCCCTAAAATATCCGAAAAAAAAAACACCTTTAATATTATAATAAATAAATTCTTTAAAATAATAATAATTATTCCCAGTTACCATAATTAAATAACGCCCAATTAAGCAAATATTTACTACAATACTTTATTAATAAATAATTAGGAAATCTTAAAAATTATTATATTTAATTAAAACTTAAAATTTTTATCCGATTTTTAATAATAATTTTAACATCGTATAAATATAAAATTATTTTATATAATAATATATTACTTTTAAACCAACAATTAAATAAAATAATTTATTCTTTAAATTAAATTAATCTTTCGTTATTATTTTTATATTTTAAAAAATAATATATAATAAAAAAGTTATTTATTATATTTATAATATGAAATTAATTTTTTATAATTAATAATTACTTAATATAGTTTTTTAAAAATATTATACAAATTTATACTTAATATTATTCTTTAATTTTTATTTACTTTAAATATTTTTATACTATTTTTAAAATTTTAAATTAAGATTTATAATACAATTACCTTAGTTACAATAATAATTAAAAAATATTATAACGTTAAATATAAATTTATATTTTTTAAGATTAATAATTATATATTATTATATTTATATAAAAAATATAATATTTTATCCGTGTTAATTTTTAAAAAAAAGTTTAATTAATAATATATTAAGTTTTTTTGCGTATTTAAATAAATTAATTACTTAATATATAAATTAAATTTTCTTACTTATTTTAAAATATATAATGTTATTTTTGTAGATTATTTTAAACTTATTTTTCCATTAAATATATTTGGAAAACAATTACTGTTTTTCGGAAATATTTTTTTAGAAATATATTAACGTCGTATTATATAAAAATAAAGAAATAAATATTTTATAAAATATATTGGTTTAGATTTTAAATATATTAAATGGTTTATAAAAAATTAATTAAAAGAAGATAAAGATAAATTGTTAATAAATTTTAAAAGATAAAATAATTAATTATGGAATAATTACAATTTATAATATTTTAATAATTAGTTTACAATTTTTATAAATTTTTTATAATAAGGACATTATCTTTTTTCCCTTTATGGGAATATTATTATAGAAGGATCTATTAGATTTATTAAATTAATACCCATATATATTTAATATTTTCTTAAAGTTAAATTTTCTTTTAAATATTTCATTCATACAATTTTAAAATTTTAAATTTAATCATTCCATAATAATATCTTTATTAATTTAATAAATCAATCGTTATATTTATAATATAATTTAAAAAACATATATGTATTTAATAGGATTATTAGGAAAACTTTATTATGTTACACGAAATCGTTAAAAACATAAAAAGGTTTTTTTTATTAAAATTATATTTATAAAACTTTAAAAATTTAAAATATATAAATTAATGTGTAATAAAATTAATAAAATAAAAAATTAAATATAAATAAAATAATGTTTAATTAATTAAATAATTTAGATTAATTAAAGTTAATGTTATTTTATAAATTAATTAATTAATTAATAAAAAAACATATATTTAATTTAAATAAAATATAATAAATTAATGATTATTAAATAAAAAAATTAATTAATTAAATTAAATAATAATAAGTACATATTATAAAAAATTTTAAAACATTAATGATTAATATTTAAAATTATTAATTAATTAATTAAATAATTTTTAAAAAATAATATTATAATTTAAAATAAATTTTTTATAATAATATATATTATAAAAAAATATATAAAAAACGGGGTAATTAATAAAATAATTTAAAGTAAATATTATTTTAATTTATATAATATATATTATTATTTTTAATTATTTAATTAAATAATAATAAAAGGAATACGTATTTTAAATAAATATATATTTTATTAAATAATTAATTAAATAAGTTACGTTTATAATTACATTAATATATAATTAAGTTATTATTTAAATTATTAATTAATTGAAATATTTAAAAATAATTATATAATTATATTAATATTTTTTTAATTAAAAAAATTATATATTATAATTTAATTAATAAAAGATAAAATTATTATTAATTTATATATATTAATTAAATATATATATAAATTTTTTTTTATAATAATTTAATTTAATTTTTTTTTTTTTTATAATTTTTTTTAACTTATTTTTAATATTATACATTTTACATACTACTTTTTTACCAATTAATTATCACATATTATTTATATATAACTATATTATTAACCATATTACCACCTTAATAACCACATTATTAATTATATTATTACTTCACTCATTACACCAAATATTCTTAACCCCCCTAATTATATTTTAACCTTTTTATTTACCATATTATTATCCCATTTAATACTTTTAACTACTTTATTAATCTTATTACTACTTCACAACTATACATTTAATATTTTTTCTTTACCCCCCTTATTTACGTTATAATTATAATTATATAATTAATTAAAATTATATAATTAATTTTAAATTAACTTTATTAAATAAATTTATCCTTTATCTTATATACTTAATAAATATTACCATATTCAAATAATTAATATTTAATATTTATTACCTTATAATATTAATAATATTATAAATTTTATTAATATATTTAAAAAATTAAATTATTTTTATTAATTACCTCCTTTACTTAATACTTACTATTATATACATTACCATATTAATTAATTAAAATTAAAATATTAATTAATTTAAAATAATTTAATTAACCGTTTATTATTTATATACATTATATATTACCACTTAATACCCATTACCACTTATTTACTAATATACTTACTATATAATTAAAATAATCAAAATATAAATAAAATTTATAAAACATATTAATAACGTACCGTTATTTAATATAAATATTACGCTTAACGCTAAAACCTAACAACCGTCCCACTTTTTTTAACCCCGTTATTATATATCCTCGAAAAATAATTAATTAATAACACCACCATTACCCATACCCCCCTAATACCACCACGTAATTTAACCTCTTTTTTTCTTTACGCCATTAAATATTAAATTAATATTTATCTTTAATAATATATAACATATTATAATATTTTACAAAACATTAATATATAACATTTAAAAATAATATTAATAATATTTTAAAAAATAATTTAATATAAAATTAAAAAATAATATTTACTAATATTATTATAATAAAAAATAAAATAATAATAATTTCTTTAATATTATATATTTATTTTTATTTAAAAATAATTTTAATTTTAAAATTATTTTTAATTTTTTTTTTAAATTTACATAAATAAAAGAAATAATTATTTCGTAATTATATTATTTTATTAAAATTTATTAAATTTATAATTAATAATATTAATATATTAATTATATTTACCATTTTTTTTAAAATATTAATATTTTATATTAAATTTTCTTTTATTTATTTATTAAATTTAATATTATTATAATAAAATTTATTAATTTAAAATTTTAATAATAAATATTTTATAATTTTTAAATATAATACCATTATATTAAATAATAATTAATATATTTTTAATTTTATTATTTAAAATATTATAATATTATTATAAATATTATATAATTATTTTAATTATTAAATAATAATAATATTTTATTTAATATTTTAAATTAAATTATAATTATTAATAATAATATAATTAATAAAATTTTAAATAAAAATTTATTTAAATTAATAAATATATATAATATTTTAATTATTCCGGATATTATTATATTATATTAATAATTTAACATTATTTATAAATTTATTATATTAATATTAAAGGTTAATTTTCTTAATATTTACATTACTTTAATCTTTAAATTTAATTATTTTTAATTAATTTTATTATTTATTTTTTTTATTTTTTTTCCTAATAATATTATTAAATTTATTATTAATTAAAAATAAAAAATTTATTTTAAAGATTATATTAATTATATTTACTATTAATATAATAATTATTTTATTTTTTACCTTCATTTTACTTTTATTATTTTTAATATATTATATTATTAATAAATTAATTATTATAATATTTTCTTTATTAATAAAATATCTTTAATTAATATAATTTACGTTAATAAAATTTACCATATTTTTAATAATAATATTAAAAATAATTAAATATTATTATTATTTATTATAAGATTTTTAATAAATATTTTAAATAATTAATTTTATTAATTCGGAAAATAAATTAAATTAAATTTTATTATAAATATATTATAATATTTTTTTTTATTTATTATATTTAATTTTATTAATATATAATAATAATTTTTTTAATAATTAATATTAATATATTAAATATAATTAACTATTAATAATTTTAATAAAATTTAAATCGCTTAAAATAATCTTTATTATTATTCTTATATTATTATTTACTATTTCCATACTTATTTTATTTTCTTTTTTAAATATATAATTACCCTTATATTTAATATCATTAATTATTAATTTCAATATAAATAATAAAATTATAATAACTTTTATTTCTATATATTATTATAAAATAATATTATTATATACCTAATTATATTTATTATTAAAAATTAAAATAAATTTATTTAATATTAAATTTTTTATATTATAATAATTAATTTATAATTAAATTAAATATTTAATAATAATTTTTTAATTATTACTATTCCTTTATTTATTATTAATTATTTTTATAAAATTTTGCTATTTATTTAAATTTACATTTATTTTTTAACATATTATTTATATATTTTAAAACAAGTTAATAACATTTTAAAACTTAAACTTTAACCCATTAAGAAAATCTACGTTATTAACAAAGTAATATTTTAACGTAACGATTTTTAAAAGATAAATGTTACCTTATCAATAATTCGGTACTTTTCAACATAAAATATTCAAATTTTTAATTTATTTTATTAATTTTATTTTTTTTATTAAATTATCTTAAATATCCGGATTAATATATTGTTAAATTCTTAATATTATAATTATATTACGAAACAAAATAATATATAATTTAATCTTTATAATTCCATTATTATCATTAATTAAAACATTAATATTAATATTATTTTATATACTTTAATATATATTATTAAATTATATATTATTAAATATTATTTAAAAATTAAAAAAAAAACGTATAAATTTATTAATTTAATTTATAAAATTCTCTTTTAAATTAATAATATTATATTATTTTTATTATTTATTTTAAAATTAATAAATAAATTAATTAATAAATAAAATATATTAATATAAAAAATAATATATAAATTATTAAAGTATTTTTTATAATTAAATTTTTATTTGGTTATTTAAATTAATTATTAACTTAAATTAGATTATATATCTTATTTTATAATAAAAAAAAATTAAATTTAAAAAAATAAATTATTATATAATTAATATAAAACTTAATTAATTAATAATATTTTTATTATTATAATATTATTTTAATAATTAACACTTTATAATTAATATTAAAACCTTTTTATTTTTTATTTTTACATTAAATTTTATATTTTAATATATAATTTAAAATATAAATAAAATAATTTATTATATAAGAATTATTATTGGATAAAATTTATATTATATCACTTATTTTAAGTCATTTTTAATAAGATTTTATTTATTAATAATATTAATTATCTTATTTATAATTTAATTTTTTAAATTTATCTTTATTATATTATTAATATATATAAATATAATTATTATTATATTATTAATATATTAAATAATTATAATAAATTTAAAAATTAAAACGTATTAATATTTAAAATATAATAATTTTAAAATAATTTAATTAATTTTTAATTTAAAAAATTTAATAAATTTTAATTTAAATAAAATAAATTTAATATTAAGATTTAAAATATAATATATAATTAATTAATTTATATTAATAAATATTTTAATTTTAATAATAATATTAATTATTAATTTAATATTTATTAAAATTATATGGATTTTAATTTATATATTATTTAAATCTTAATTAACATTAAAAATATATTAAATTTAAAATAATAACGTTTTTATAATATGTATATGATTTATTATTATTATATATTAATTGGGAAATATTTATTATAATTTTTTATTAATATTAATAATTTTAAAAGTAATGAAAAAACGTATATTTTAAATATTTTTTTAATTTATTTATAAAAATTTATTAAACGTTATAACGTTTTAAACTTTATATTATAAATAATTTTAATAAATATTATCATTAATATAATTAATAATCAAATATTATATTTAATATTATAATTATTAATTAAAAGCGATTTTAACATTTTATTAATTATTATATTAAGTTAAATATAATTAAAATTTAATAATATCTATTATATATTTATTAATAAAAAATTTATAATAAAGTTTAAAATATTATTTTATATTAATTATTATTTTTTTAAAATTATTATTTTTATTAAATATTATGTATTTAAAAGTTTTAATATTATAATTATTAACGATTTTTAATAATTATTATTAATATTTATTTAACTGTTATTTTATTTAAAAATATTAATTAATTTAAACGATTTAATTAATTATAATATTTATTTAAAATTTAATTGAATTGTTTATTTTACCGTAATAATTTAATAATAAAATATAAATTAAAAATTATTTTAATAAACATTAAAAATAATTTATAATATTAATATTTAATATTATTATTAATAATTATTTAACCACCATATATAAATTAATTTTTTTATAAATAAAATATTAATATTTAATTTAATATTATATATTTTCTTTATTTATTATAACATAAATAAATATAATTACTATTATTTATTATTGTTTAATTGATTAATTATAAATATTTACATTATAAAAACAAACCATTAATAAAATTTAATTTCATTATATAACATTATTAATTTAAAACTTTATTTATTAATTATTATTAAAGTTAAATATATATTAATAAAAAATTTATAAGTAAAATATAACTTTATAAATAATATTATTAATATAATAAAAAATATTACATGGTCAATTAACGTTAATTATAAATTAACCCCCCCATTTATAATATTAATATTTTTTTCCGGTTATAACAACCCGGAATTATATCAAGCTAATATTAAATGTATAATTATTTTTATTTTTTATTTTATTACTAATTACGATATAAAAAATATTAATTATTAACATATTTAATTTTTTTTTATTATAATATTTATTATTATTATATATAAAGTGTAAAGTATTATTTATAAATAAATAATATTAAATATATTTTATAAAAAATTTATTTTTAAATTAATGTACATAACTATTTTTAAAATAAAAAAATTAAAAAATTTAATATTTAATATCCTATTTAATTTAAATATTTTAATAAAAGAAATTAAAAAATTAAATGAGTAATGTAATTGAAATTAATTAATTAAAATTAATTAATTAATATATTAATTTTTTAAATTTTAATTTTATTTAATAAATATATAATAATCTTAAATAAAATCATTGCATAACATCGATTTTCCAGTTATTTAGTTAGGTCTTTATTTGCAAAATTTTCCTAACTTAAATTGCTTGCGATTTTCAATGTATTTTATAAATTAAGTCGCATATCAGATCTTCACAGCTTCAATCTAACTGCTGCTTACAATATTTTTTTGCCTGCACATGAACCAAGCCATCTTCTTCGCCATTAAATTACGCGTCTCTCCGACTCATACTACGGTGATGGCGATTTATTAAAAATAATACTTGACACTTAGGCACATCTGACTAGGAGACGCGTCTCTTGTAAAAACCTGCATAGGCCTGCATCAACATTGAATACTATGGTCCTTGGTTTGACGTATTGGACTTCAGGCGAATAGAGAATAGATTGGGCAAATAGATTAATATCTAGGAACACCACGCGATGATACCCGTCACAATAGGTCGCACACACATGCAAATTATGTCACTAGAAAATCCTATGTCTATACGACCAGATATGGTGGGATGCATCTTCCTCATGGCGATGCTCAAGGCACCGATCATAACGAAAACGAGTTGGGAAAAGCAAAAATTGCGGAAACTACGATCCACGAAGGATAATAGAAGAGGGTCGACTCCGCGCTGTGCAATGCAGGTCTCCCCCCTTAAGAGCCCTCATTCTTGAGCGAGGATTCTTCTTCCAAGGTAAGTATGAAGAAGAAAAGAAGAGAAAAGTGTAAAAGGCGGGGAGGGACGCCAGATATTTATACAAAACCTAGAGCGGTGTCCACGCTGTACAATCAGTAACAAGTGGCACTAATTCTTTGCTAGGCAACCAATCAAAAAAAGCATTTGTGCGCTAAACTCAGCGTATCCACTAAAACAAGTTTAGTTCAGAGTCAATACAGTTTTATTGAATGGCTTGAAGCGCCTTTGTACCTGATACAACAACCTGACGCAGTATTGTTGATGATAAAGAACATTACCTAAGTTATTGGACAAATTGATTGAGAATGTAGTAACAGTAACTTAGGTACCTAATCGTAGAATATCTGGTAATGAAAGATCTTGATTCCATAAGTACTGAGCTACAAGGTACCTACATACGTACATACGTGTAGGTAGGTAATCACCCCCTTTTCTTCAATGTAAATATTGCGGTACGTTAGGTACGTTAGGTACTTGATAATTATCTAGATACGTGTAGGTAAATGTCTATGTATCTGGATATATGTGCCTATGTAATTTAATGAGAGTACGTTGGCCATACTCTAAAAGTGTACTACACTTCTAAGATATTAGAAGTTGTATCAAGATGCTGCTTGCAGTAAAAACTACCAGGTAGCCAACTATTCAGGTAGTTGTTACTACCGAAAGGAATCATTTATTCTACAATTTTCAAGTAAGCTTACTTAGTCTTATTCTTGGATAACGCCTTTTTATCTATAATTGTCGATCCATCATTCTACCGAGGGCTAACGTATGTTACTATAAGCTCACATCTTATGATCGGTTTCCCAAGAGGCATGAAGTTGCTGTTACTTTGAATAACAACCAGAAGTAGGGAAAGTATTTAGATTATGTTGGTTTCTGCTGATTTTATCTATGGGTGACAAGAACATTGTTGTAATGGTTAAACGTGGTATGGAGGGTTACCGAAGTAGGGTCACACGTTAGCAGATCACCAGTTTATCTACGTATTAAGGATAGAAGGACGCTACACTGTGCAAATCTTTAAATCTGTAATATAATGTATACGGATTACTATACTCTTTCTTCCAGATACTTGCTGGGTACCTAGTTAAGCAAAAGCTTGTTCGACCCCTTTCTTCTAACTGCTTAATAGATACGACGCGATCATAATCATCAGATAATTTCTAAACTGGTTCCTTCCACGGACACACTTCACTAGGCTCATCGGCCGCTCTGAAGCTCGAGGCATCTTCAACTGTGCTTATGATTTCTCTTGTGCATACAATCCCATGGATATGGTCCAAGGACCATTCTTGACTCGTCCTTTCTTCATCGTTACCATTTCTCAATAACGGGAAAATCCTACTAACCTTCCAATAACCCTGCCGTCTGCCCAATACACCATCAACACGGGGCCGTGGAAAATGGTGCAGGGGACGCGGCCAGAATGTTGACTTGCTATACCATGCTCTCATTACTGTTGGGTCCCGGATATATGAGCCATTCCAAATCCCAGGAATAACTGGCACACAAAAAACCAAGAAAGAGCAGGTCATCTCGATCATCGACCATATCATTAGTTCAGAGGAAACGTAGGTTGTATCTTCTGAGCGATACTCTGTAGATCTTTTAACCCGGATGCACGAAGCAATAGTAGCTCTGTTTCAAGTTCAGCATTTGATACAAGGGACATTATGGACAAGAATGATTTTCCTTACAAGATACCAATCGTAAAGACAACGGAAACTCCTACTTTCTTCGGTTTAGGCATATGTAGCCTCCATATGATGGGCTGTGGCAGAACCAGAATGAAAACATTGATGACTAAATTAAGAGAGACTGAGAAAGTTTTAAATACTGTTCTGTCGCCAGTACAAGATCCGCCGATCGTATCATCCCATATTCGTTGAACGGGCATACAAATAAGATTAGATGCGATTATTTCACCGCTATAGAAAATGATGCTGGCCCAAATCAGGCAGCAACAGGCCCAATAAAAGGGACCGCGGCGACCTTTGGGAACGAATATATGGATCCATTCTAGGAGTATGGCCGTTTTCGTCACCATTAAGTGAGCGGAATTAAGAACCATACAAATGTGTGTAATCTAGGTAGGCTTACTCAACACCAGTGATTCGGGAGGGCTCAGTGGTAAACTCACGAATAGATGCTCTCCCAAATTTGCCCGGCGAAAGTCCCACTCGTGGATATGAAAACCGACGTCGATAATCAATATGTAGGTATAATAGGCTATGCTTATGAAGATACCCTGCCAGCGAGTCAACTTATTGATCGGATCGATATTAGCTACCTAGGTATCAACTATCGACATACGTATGCAGCGACTATTAAATCTAGGTAGATGAATCGAGTTAGTGAGGGTTCCAAAGATGCTTTAGTAGCAGGAGGCTATAATACAATCTTCGATTCGCATTCGCTTAATAAGGAAGATCTTCGCGTAAAGTCGCGTAAAAACGAATAATGTTGTTATGGTTAAACAAAGTGACGTTAATATGAGGCCGCCGTTGTTAAAGTTTTGCGGATCTATCAAATTAGATTGTACCCCGGGAGGAGGTGCCATGGCGGGCTGATATAGAGGTTCCTCCTTTTCAGTAGGCGTTAAGGAAGAGGCATTTGCCATAGCTTGATTGTCTATTCCTCACAAGCGGAAACCGATATTATAGCCAGGAATATAGAAAGTGCTGGGCACATGCCAAGTAGAAGGACCTAAAGTAGGCTAGAGTATGTAGGTCTGAAGGGAACGAGATACCAAGTTATCAAAATATCTGGCAACTCTGAACTTTTTCCATTTTATCAGTAGGATGGCTATGCTAGGTCTAGGTATTGGACGTGACTTGATATGCATACCTCGAAATAAAGAGTAACGAATGTAAATGGTTGACCTCATGAAGTGGACCGAAACTATAGAGTGCCATCATCTGTGAGTTGTATCACCACGGCATCGCAGGCAAGTCGCCAAGGCTAGTCCTACAATAGGACAATGCAGATGGTGGCCGTTCTCGTACTACGAATTGCTAGCATATAATCTACATTGTAACGTCCGGAGTCGCGATTTATGTGTCAAGAAGGTTAGATTTGCAATGTCGACTGCCATCGGTGGCTTACGAAGCTGGCTGTGCCTCATGTTGTGAGAGGTAACTAACTCTTTTATCCATTTGGCTAGGATTCGTGGCTGGTCTTTAATAGGCTCTCATTGGTGACAAGGAATCAGGTGCTATCATTCGAATGTTTCGTATATAAAATGGGGGTTTTGAACGAATTCTCTGAGTAAAGTTGCAGTTATTCCTACAGCTAAGACCTCCTCGGAGGGGCTATCTCTGAGAATTAAGGCAATATTCTATGGCTAGCAACTCTCTATTATTGTTACGCTACGTTTAAAAGGGCAATTGATATTCAAATCTCCTTCGTTGTCTGCCTCGTATCTTGTTTCCCATTCCTTTGATCAGAATCCGATGCCTCCTCGACAGCGCCATCCTGCATTTCTCTCCAATCTAGCCCCCATTCCAAGATGTTCGGATATTTACGGACATAGAATCGCATTCCCAGCATAAACACTATACTCCCTACGCAAAACGCGGCAGACAATGGGAATCCGATCGGATATGTGGGGGAATCAGAAACCCGCCACGCACGCAATGGGATTGTGGCGTGCCCGACATAGACCAAAGTAATGGCGATAGCTACGATGATCGATCGCGCCTCAGGTTCCTTCCGCAGTATCTCCGCCAGCCACGCGATAAGTGCGTAACCCCAAGCAGCCGTAGCGAAGGTCAGGAAGTAGAAAGTCATGATTGTAGGGTGTGAATTTGGCCAACCAGACAGAACCGAGGTTGCTATTAGCTGTAAAGCAGCCGTGGCACAAGAAACTTGCCAACGCCAGCCTTTCCAGTCACTCAGTGCATTTAGTGAGATGTTGCACACAATTGAGATAGCATACCCTCCAAGTGGGATGAGATTCACTGTGTAGGTCGAGTATAATGGGTTCCCTGCTTCGTCCTTGACGCCTTTGAGATATAGGAGGAAGTATGAGTTTGCGCGTTGCGACCAAGCGAATTGAAGGTAAGCTGCTAGAAACAGGTACGTAAGGGGGCTTTTGAGCAGCGAGCGGAGCTTTCGAACAAGGAGATCAAACGGAATCAGCTTTGACGTTGTCATCCCGTGTTTAGCAAGCCTCGTATGCGCCAATTCCCGCTCGGCAGAGTTCAGGTAGAGAGCTCGAGTGATGTTAGGAGAGTCGGGGATGACCAAAAATCCTATGGCCCCCCACGCCATCGTCATAACGCCGGAGACGATAAAGAGCCACTGCCAGCCCTCAAGACCATTAACGCCATTAAGGTTTTTATAGAGCGCAGCCTGTAAAATACCCAAAAACATATTGCCAGCTACACCGCTAACACCGAATATAGCTAATCGCTTGCCAAGCTCTTTGGGTGTATACCAGTTGAAGATGAGGCTGACTAGGCCGGGCCAAGAAGTCGACTCAAAAACACCAAGGAAGAATCTCAACCCAAAGATTGTTTTTGCATTGGGGGCCTTATATGTCGCCAAAGTGAGTGCACCCCAAATGATTTCGCAGATTGGTAAGAAGATGGAGGGGCGAACTCGCGTCTGTATCATTTGAGCGGGAACTATGAAGAGCGCGTAGCCGATGGAGAAATAAGTAGTGAACTCGACTAGCTCGTTCCCATAGAGCGAAAGAGATTCTTTCATGCCCGAGACGTAGGCTTGAGTTGTTGTAGACTGGTCCATATCTTTCATTAATCCAGCAACGAAGGCCCAGGTCAGAAGGAGGACGTCTAGTTTGAAAACCATGACATGTTCCGGGTCCTTGAAGTAAGGATGTATCTTTCCGAGCCATGTCGGCGATGCAGTATAGACCGCATCGTGCTGGGTGTCAGGGGCTGGTATGCCATTGTCTTCTCTAGACGGATTTAACGTCATGACTGCAATCGCCTAGGGGCGTTGGAATTGGGTGAAAGAGGAGTCAGATGTGATCGGGCGACATCAATGCTCTCAAGAAGATAGAGTCTTGAGACACGCCTAGATACGAGCTCGGCAACATGCTAATTATAATGCGGTTCGTTATCAATCAGTACGAACCCATTTAGAAAAACCCTTTAATTATCATCGGGCCTGCTTATGGTGACATTCAAGCTATAATCGTGGCATTGAGCGCCGGTCTATTTGACCCCAGCGCCATCTATATAATGAATCTATTACTTACCTAGCTCTAGTAATAGTATCTACTAGCTATCGAAACCGTGCGGTCGGTATTTGTCGCCTCCCTAACACCAATTGAGATGCCGTCATCTGTCAAACCGATGTCGTGATGAAGACTAACCTGTCTAGTCCGCCTCGGGCCCGATTGATGACCCACCGGGGCCTAGGCATACAGTATCACGTCGGGGTTACAGAGACCGAGCTTGGCTCTTTTGGGGAAATTCGGCCGGTCAACGGCGATAATGGCATGTTCGTAGAAAGCTTGAGCTCCGGTGCGGATCTTGGGACCACTACATATCTTGAGTAACCAGCGCATCGGTATTCTTCAATTTCGAACCCCGAGCATAACTCGAAACCATTAATCAACATGTCGTCTGAACCTCTGTATCCGGCGTACCTCCCAACTAGGCCAGATGGGTATATGCCCACCTTGAATGTCCCCGAATTCGAGGCGGATGAGCCAGGACGCCGGGCGGACCCCCTGAAACCAGCCATTTTCAAAGCGGGCGCGAAGATAACGAATCTTACGCCGAGGGTCGGGGCTGAGGTTACCGGTGTTCAACTCAGTCAGCTTTCTCCAGAAGGGTTAGATGAAGTTGCTCTGCTGGCAGCCGAGAGAGGGGTTCTAGTTTTCGTAAGGCCTTTGAAAGGAGACTGATAGAACCATCGCTAACACTAAAACACAGAGAGACCAGGACTTTGCGGACGTTGGCTTTGAAAGACAACGAGAGATCGTGAAATATTATGGACCCTTGCATAAACATCCCACGATGGGTTACCCTGCGGGAACAGGTCCCGAATTCCACGTGGTATACGCGGACGAGACTGCGTAAGCATGAAAGACTAGGGAATAGGAGATGAATAACTGTACTGATGCGATCGCAGTGGTAATCTTAGAACACTTCTAGGTCCTCATACGAGTTACGACTTATGGCACGTTGACCAGACCTTTACGCCCAATGTGCCGTCAACTACCTTTTTCTGGGTTCTCGAGATTCCCGAATCTGGCGGTGGTGACACGGCTTTCACATCCTTAACAGCGGCATATGAAGCATTGTCGCCTACATTTAGACAGCTCCTCGGAGGATTAAGTCTGTATCACACGTCGGCTTCGGTCGGAGAGGTTGCTCGCGTCGGAACAGAGCGCGCCTTGAAGGAGGCCGTGAACACGACACACCCTTTGGTTATTAGACATCCCGTCACAGGCAAACCGTCGCTATTCGTGAATCCGACAATCGCTCGTAAGATTGAGGGGCTCTTACCAGAGGAATCGGATAACCTCCTAAAGTTCCTCCACGAACATATTAGAAGTCTGGATTTTAGCTGCAGGGTAAAATGGGAAAAGGGAACAGTTGTGATTTGGGACCAAAGAACTGCGGCGCATAGCGCGGTACCTGACTTTGCGGATGGGGAGAGACGGCATATGGTGCGGATGATACCCTACGGCTCTAAGCCCCAGCCGGCGTTCCCAGAGCAGTTCAATTCTTTCAAGGAGAAGATAGATGGTTGAGTAGTTTCCCGATATTTTAATAATAGTCCTAGATAATGGGCTAATTCGTATGTTTTTTTGGGGGGGGTCAATTTTGTTGGTTGAAGCTATAAACACAAATGTATGTATTGTTGTACTCATTTAAGTTAGATCGTAGGCAGCAGAATATGGTGAGTCAGTTGTCAAAGGCGAGAAACAAGCTGTGCCGTTCTTACATGCGGGAAGAGTGTCCACGCCGCGGTAACCTGCACCAACATGTATCTGTAATAAGTTATTCAGAAGGCATCAAAGAACACCTGTCAAATAGAGTCACAGAGGGAGATGCTGATGAATGTTCCTCTTGAGCTCCAAGTTACCCCCTCCAAACAGCACCTACGCAAAACAACGCCTTGGTAAATAGCAACCATTCAGCACCTCATTTTATACAAGTTGCAGCTAAAATGTCAACTCAAGGGGTGGTTATGCCGCTTCAATCAAAGGACCACAAGACATTGATGGACACCATTGATAAACTAAGATCAAAGGAAATTAACCAATGTGTGAATCTCCCTCAAATTGTTTTATGCGGGGACCAGTCCTCAGGCAAGAGTTCTGTTTTGCAAGCAATTTCGGGCATGGCTTTTCCGACGAAGGATAGTTTGCGTAGACATTTCGCAACGGAATTGATACTGCGCCATACCGATGAACACACTGAAGAGAAATGTCGGATATCTATTTCTCCTGGCGTCGATCGCTCGCCTGAAGAAAAGTCACGCCTTGAGAAGTTTCAATACTCCGAGATCCCTGATAGCTTCAACATCGGGGCCTTGGTAGACAAGGCTAAAAAAGCTATGGGAATTGGTGTTGACCAAGGTAGAACCTTTTATAAGGACGTTCTTCGTATCGAACTATCCGGCCCAGCGCAACCTCATTTGACAATTGTCGATCTTCCGGGTCTGTTTCGTGCCGGTAATAAGAAGCAATCTGTTGAGGACGCTGCGATAGTACAATCGCTGGTATTATCGTACATGAAGAATCCGCGCAACATCATCCTGGCTGTGGTTTCGGCTCAGAGCAACTTCGTTTTACAGGAAGTCACTCAACATGCGCGCGAGATAGATATTGGCGGTGAACGAACCTTAGGGCTTGTCACAAAGCCGGATACGCTTGATGTCGGCTCTACAAGCGAGCGCGACTACTTCGAATTGATTCAGAATAGAGACGTCAAGTTCCGGCTCGGATGGCACGCCATGCGAAACCGCGACTTCAAGAGTAGAGACGTTACAAACGAGGAACGGGACCAAGCAGAGGCGGAGTTCTTCAATCAGGGTGTCTGGGTTGGACTGCCACAGTCCCATAAGGGGTCCGTGAGCCTACGTACCCGGCTGAGCGAGGTGCTAAAGGAGCGAATCCTCGATCAGCTACCGGATATTCTAGAAGAGATCCAGATAGGCCTAGACCAATGCGCAAGCCAACTAGAAAAGCTTGGTGCAGCTCGCAGCACGCTCGCTGAACAACGCAAGTACTTGCTTAATGTCAGCCACCAATTCTCAAACCTTATAACAGAAGCAAAAGATGGCGTCTATCAGAGTGAGTTCTTTGGGCCTGCTTGGACCGAGACAGCATACCGCAGGGCACTTTGTACTATAGTACGGTCCGCTTTGGCCAGTTTCGCTCACAAAATGCGAACCGATGGACAAGCGAGGAAGATTGTTGAGATCGCCTCAGAGAATGACCCTACGGAAGTCTCACGGGATGCTTACGTACTGGAAGTGAAAGATTTAATGAGAAGAACTCAGGGATGTGAGCTCACAGGGAAATATAACCCTCTGGTAATCGGCGAGCTGTTTCGCGAGCAATGCAAGCCTTGGAGGGGTTGGCTTGAAAGTTTCTCTGGCGAGATATTTGAAGCTGTTAAGTTAATAGTTAACGAAGCATTATCCTACACTGTGGATAAAGATACGAAGGTGAAGCTCTGGGATGAACTGATTGATGATGGCCTGGATCAACTCAATCGTCAACTTCGTAGCAAGGTAGACGAGATCTTGCAGCCTCATGAAGACGGCCATCCGATTGCATACAACCACGATCTAACGGAGGACGTCCAGAAGATCCGTACTAGTCGTTATGTTAGAACCAGTGTTAGGCGGACCCTGAGTACGTATGGGTCTATATCAAGTGCGATCCGGGTAAACATCACCGAGTGCTTGGAGACAATTGTCAAATATATTAAAAACGACATGGAAGTTGTGTCAAGTTCGGATGCCATTGACTGGATGGAAGCATACTATAATGTATTTATTCCTGCTTCCCCTTGGTAGGGCGCCAACTGATAATATTATAGGTCGCGCGGAAACAAGTTATAGACGACTTCAGTAAACTGGCCATTGAAGCTTGCCTTACGTCGAAATTGCCCGGACTATTCACCCCAGAGATGGTATCTGAACTCAGCGACGACACTGTAAGTAGAATCGCGACAGAGAGTTGGGAAAATGCGGAGAAAAGGAGGTTCCTGATGGATACGATGAGCATTCTAAGCAGTAGTATGGCGGAGTTACATCGCTTAAGCAAATATCATAAGCTCACAGGTGATTGACGTGCCTCTTTTTGAATCCGCTACAATCATGAAAGCTGACCGTTTCGAAGATGAACTAGAAAAGGCAAACAGCATACCGAGATCCCCATCTGTGCATTCATGGGACCAGTCAACGCTAGATCTATCTGCATATGAAAAGTCGGAGAAATCTAGCTACGAGGCGGTCGATACAGACCCCTTAGGCTTTTCACAGCGTCGATTCAAAGAGGAGGAGGAGGAAGAAGAAGAAGAAGAAGAAGAAGAAGAAGGGGAAGGGGAAGGGGAAAAGGAGTATATTCAAATTGATTGGCCAGAATAGTGGTTGAACACTTGACGCTACCTACAGAAGCTGAGCCATGTACTTTGATAGGCCTAACTTGGGCTTCTCGGTGTACTTGAAATGAATACATCGCTTTATTCTAGCGCAGAATGGAATATACACCTTGGGTTATAGGGGAGAATAGACTTGCCGCTGCTCGCAAGATTGACTAAACTAACTTGGCTATTAAGAAACAACATACATTTTGTGCTTACTTGGTTAATTCCTTTAGCTATCTACCTACGACTAAACGTCTCCCCTTTTTCGTCAGAATTAAAATAGTTAGAGTAACTCAATGGTAGGAAGTATATATAACACGGCTCCCTGAATATGATCAAGATGCACGAGACTCGTGGTTATTATACAACAATGGCCTTCGTTGTGTTTGAATGTATACCTCAGGTACCTCTTCCGGAGGTACTTATGGTGCCTAAAGCAGTGCAACCTTGCGTGGCGAATAAGAAAACTGAGCACTCATATCTATACATAATACATCGAAACCCAGTATTTGTCAATTAATGGGCCTCACCCTACAACAAGGAAATCTGATAGATGATCAATAATTTAACGAAGCCGTTCAAATATTGGCTCGGAAAGGGAATCCTACATAACCGTAAGTTCAAGACGGGCACAAGTCTCTGGACAACTGCATAGCAAACGACTATGTAGACTACCGATAACTTGACTGATTGGAGCCACGAAAGAGATAGGGCCGAGGACTCAAATTTGCCTCTCAGTTCTAAGGCAGAGTGTAAACCAGGTAACAACATATATGTACGCCATCAAAGCTTCTTTGGATGCATCGACCCGTCTCTTTTGATGTATAATTGCCCCCGTATCCCGTTATTTTTATATACTACCAACTATCCCACTCAAGCCGTATTCACCTATATATTCCACAGATAAATATTGAGATTAGATAAGTTAAGTAAGTTTGCGATGGATACTAAAGATGTTTCCGACTATGAAGATTATGTTGCCATCTTCAAGCAGAGTGAAGAGAATGCAGCGAAAGCACGCCTCCGAAAAGGCGAAAAGCCTCAAGACCTCCCCTTTCGCGAGTATCTTATTACGCTATTCAACATGCAGCTCCACCATACAGCTAGTACAATAAGAAAATTCAATCATATGCTTTACACATCGCAAGTTCCGCCCTATTACCTCCCCTGCACCCGCCCTGTTCGGGAACTCAAGCCTCTGATGATATCAGACCTGAGACTTGAGACTCACCATAGGGGGAAATATGTTATGATCCATCTCCTGACTCGTCCTAACCGAATGACTGCGGTTACGGGTATTGCCGAAGATGAGCAGGGCACCGCGACCCTTCTTCAGCTCTACAATCAGCCTGAAGAATCCAAGGTTTCCAAGGATCATATTCTACGACTTAACGACGTTTGTATTATCAAGGAGCCTTTCTTTAAGGTTACCAATGATGGCTCATATAGTCTGCGGGTCGACCATGTCAGCGATATTATCTGGTTGCAAGATACCGATAATCGCATTCCTCTGGAGTGGAGAACCCGGATTATGACTCTTGACGAGAGTTCTGAAGATATTCGGAAGGAGGGGAACACGGCAGTTCAGAAGAAGGATTGGGCCAAAGCAGAGCGTCTGTGAGTAATTTCTCGTGGGAAAGGTCAGATATTTGATAGCCGAAGGTACTGACCAGGAAAATTTGCAGGTATACGGATGCGATACGTGTCGCTAAAACTCCTAAGGAGGAGCAGCTCGCTCACCTTAACCGTTCTCTTGCTAACTTTCACCTTGACCGGCCAGAGAAAGCACTTAGTGATGCGCAGAAGGGGAGCATAGGTGATGATTCCCTAGCTGAGAAGGCACTATTCCGACAGGCCAAGGCCCTTTACGCGCTTGGAAAATTCAGTCCTTGCCTAGAGAAGCTTCTGCTCTGCGTGCGTTCCAATCCAGAGAACACAGCTGCATGGGACGAGATCAAGCGAGTTAGGCAGCGTCTCAACGAGGAGAAAACAGGATCATATCACTTCCAAAACATGTACGAACAAGCCAAAAAGACTCCGCCTCTGATCGACTGCGCAACGTACGTCGGCTCAGTGGCGATCCGCAATTCGCCCGGACGAGGAAATGGTCTGTTTACCACGAAGCCCGTAAAGGTAGGCGAGCTTTTATTATGCGAGAAAGCATTTGCGTACAGCTATGCTGGTGACGACAACGATATCGGCAAGTCAAACACGACCATTCTCATGAACTGGCACACGAACACCATGTCCATGGGCGGGCAGGCGAACCTCATCACCCAGATTGTCCAGAAGCTATACCACAACCCTGATGGGGCAAAGAAATTTACTGAATTGCATCACGGCGACTATACCCCTATCTCTGTGTCTGAGGCTGACGGAGCACCTGTGGTCGATACGTAAGTCCCTCGAACAACTATACCTAGCAAATAGACCAGGACGCTAACAAGCAAAATATAGATTCCTCACCGTGAGAACTATCCAATTGAACTCTTTCGGGGCTCCACGCACCAGCTACGAGCACACCATGTCTACCATGCCCATGCTTAACGAGGACGGCGGGAAGCCCAAGAACAAGCCAACCGAGCACACCACATGCGGCATCTGGCCCATCGCCTCGCGCATCAACCACTCCTGCGTCAGGAACTGTCTGCGCAGCTTCATCGGCGACATGCAGATCGTGCGCGCGAGCAAGGATCTCGAAGCCGGCACAGAGCTGGTCTTCGAGTACCGCCAACCCGGGCCGAACGAGACGTACGAAGAGACCCAGAAGAAGCTCAGAAGCTGGGGCTTCGAATGCGGCTGCGCGCTGTGTCTGAGCAAGAAGTCCACGCCTTGGAAGGTCATCAAGAACCGTAGGGCTCTAGGCGAGTCACTCATGCTACTGCTCCAGCAGAGCCCTTCGCCGGCACGGATAAGTCGCGCAACGGCGATACTGCAGGACTTTGAAAAGACGTACACGACCAATCCGAATACGCCGCCCGTGCCCCGGGCCGAGTTGTCGGATCCGTACTTTGCGCTGGGCGCGTACTTGAGCGGGAAAGGGCATCTGATAGAGGGGCTGGAGATGTTTGTCAAGGGGCTAGAGGCACTCGGGTATGTTCTCGTGGCCTGCCCGCCACGGAACGCCGGGCAAGGGAAGACGAACAAGACGGTGCTGGAGATAAAGCGCTGGGGCCAAGCTAATGAGTCGTCAGTATGGGCGTTTTCGAGGATGGTGGAAGTGTACGAAATGCTGGCGCCTCAACTCGCCGATGTCGTGAAAAGCTACGCCCGCGTCGTTTACAGTATCTGCCGTGGCGAGAACGAGACTATTGGTGCACTTTTCCCAGAGCTTGCGTAAGTGTGAGGCCACCCTGGAAGGAAGCATAAAGGAGGTGCCAAAATGTCTAGGAACCATTGGTGATGGATATGGATCATGAATTGCACGTCTTTAGATCTTGTGGATTGTTCACTACTTCTATCGTTGATGTTATCATTCACCTCGGTAGATGATTAGGGACACGAAGTCTGGCGATCAAGATTAATAATATAGGGGAAAATATTCCCATACTCTCGTGGAAGCTTAGCAAGCCTACCCCTTTTACTGCGCACTGACCTCTATCAGCAGGTACCCAGGTACTTTTGACCCGCAAAAGGGGTTTATGGCGTAACCAGAATCCCCAGGAAGAATCCGCTTAAGATTTTCGATTCTGGAAAGGATTATTAGAACTTTTATAAAAATCGAATGTTTTAAATTGTACTAATAACTCAAATAGTAGCTATCAGTATATCACATCTCGCTTCCAGATTGGCACTACCTCAAAGTCATCCAAACTCCATCTAAGTTTACCCCTTTCATCAAGCCAAGCGCCTTGGTCACTAGTCTTCAGGCCATGCTTTTCATTTTCCGTAATTTCGTTCTGGCTGACGCCCATCGGATCCTTTGCGATCCAGATTAAAGGTGTTGGGCTCGTGAGCGCCGGGTTTAAATATGCTTTTCGGAGTTGCTCTTCCGTGTACTCCGGGACGTCTTCTTCGCTATTGAATAAGTCCCCGTCTTGTAGCCACGATCGCATGGCCTGGTATGAAGCGAAGACTTGCGGTTCGAAGAAATGCGCTATTGGGTCTAGAATGCGCTGCGCGATCGGCTTTGGGACATTTACTTGCTGTCCTAGCTGCTGAATTCGGGATGCCGAGTGTGCCTGTCCTTCTTCTGCAGAAGATAATAGTGGGGCTGACTCTCCATCTCTCTCAGCTATGGTTGAGAGATCAGCCGGCAAGAATTTCTCAAGTGGATTAAGGTATTTGTTTGTTAGGATGTTATAGAGTACTGTTGTGATGAATAAGAGGCCGATTATAATAGATGGACCGGTCGCTCTTCTTAAGCTAAAAAGACCAAGCAAGGCTAACTCGGCAACGTAGACGCCTGTGAGAAGGTGTTGCAACGCGAGCGTATAGGCTTGGCCCCTTGTGTCTATCTTCGGCTGAATAACAAAAAGGAGGTTATAACGGTAGGAGAAGTAATATAGGGCCAGCCCGATAGCCGCAAAACCTAGTACTAACGGTGCGATACACGAGTACGCAATTGCTATGAAGGGTGAGCAGCTATAACTGAAGATAAGAGTGAGGTGCGCACTAACCGATGATTGCAAAGTTGGCAAACTGTGTACCCCAGTTAGCGTTCATCCGTGGTCATTGTATAAATTCAGTGTCTTCCTCACCTTAGGAAACAATTTGCCCCATGCAATTCCTTTCATACTTGTATAGCGGCTAAACTTCTGTCGCGGAGTCTTGTCAAAGAAACGGTCGTAGAAAAGATAACTTAGAAGATCCGAGTAGTTAAGTAAATTGTCGGCAGCTGAGGTAGTGCCCTGGATAATGAAGTACGTGAGGTAGAAGTTTGACGCCTTTGGAAGCTGTCTTGCTAGTAGTTCAGGGATCGACGTAGGATCTTTGGCCTTTTCCATCAACTGTGCAGCCACTGGCGCAGCTCCAGAGAAAACCGCCGTAACAAAAAATACTTGTGTCACTTGGAAGATGTAATACCATTTTTGGACCTTTAGTTCGGCAGCTGTATTGGTAGGACTGCCAGTTGATTTGAATATATCTGCTAGTAGTAAGCAACGCTTTCGTAGCTGAATTCGGGATGGTTAAATACTTACATCTGAATATGCTGGGTACTAGCTTGCTGAGCCAACTAGTCGCCAGGGGTGGTATCAATCCAGATAGGAGACCAATGACAGGCTCTGGTAAGTTCTTTAAAAAGCTTAACCATTCAACATTATCGGCGAGATAGCCAATATTAGAGATTAAGCCGATGATACCACTCGGAATAGACCAAAACACTATTAGAGCTATGACAAGAGTCAAGGCAGTTCCCTCTTCGGATATGCGGCGAGCAGGAGGTATAGTAAGATTATTCCATATGATCTCTTTCGGCGAAACACCTGTATACCTAGGAGAGAGAGCCAACAGGTTGCTGGATGCGACTTGCTGACAGGCCCGCTGAGCTTCCGCGCACGTCCTAAACTCGACGAATACCGCTGCTGCTCCGTTAGTATGACTAATTTCATGTGCATTGCGTTCATCTTCGATAGCTGCTTCCTCCTCTTTGATTTTCGCACGTAGCCATTCGATACTATCAACTTTCTCATTCAGTGGTGATATATCCGGTTTATGTCGTGGTCTGATAGACTTCTTAATCGTGTCTTGAAGGTCCTCGTAGCGTAGATGTTCATTCTGTGCGCGCGATTTTGTCTGTTTTCTACCTTCACGGTTGGCTTTTCGAATCAGAGCCATCTCCGCAGCCTCAAGCTGCTCAATTTTTGATTTCCGTTTCGAGACGAGGCTCTCCAGAGCGTCAACTTTAGTCGCTGGCCAAATGCGCAATGCATCATCTCCAAAATAACGCTGCATATTATCTTCGTCAAGGGCATCTCTTGGTGCTGATAGGAAGAGAACGGTGCGCGAAGAAAGACGGTTTGCAACGGGCTTCGACAAAGTCCAGGCTTGACGAAGACCAATAAGCCAAAGTCTTTCGCGGGCAACTGTAAACATAACGAAACTGAAGAACACCCAGGCGATTATTGCGTGTGCATATAGATGCCCCTTTTTTCTAACGTTTCCGATGCCGATCTTATCCAGCTCGGTTGACGATCCACCACCAGTTGCGTTCACCGGCATGAGAATGGGCCACGTAAGACAGCAACCAACGAAGCAGATGAATATGACTGTTCGCAGGAAACGAAGATAAAGATATGCATCTAGAGACTGGTGATATAAAACGAACTTATCCGAAACCTTGCGCATGGTATGGACCCAGTTGAAATACGATCGGCCAGCAGAAGGAGTACGATCCCTATAAAATATTTAATACATATGATAGTAGATAAGTTAGAGTCAATTTATGTACTTCTCTGGTATGGTCCCGATGAAAGTCCGGGGAGAATAGATATTTGGGTACCAATGTCGAATGACGATAAATATCGCAACGAAGATGAGGCCGGTTACCTTCTTAGTTTAGCAAGTATACAAGGTATGAAAGTATATACACACTTACCCATGTGGGAACAAAAGCAGAGACGACGGCAGCTAGGGATGCCGAGCCTTTTGGCTATAGTGGATGAGATGTTAGATTCTGTTTGATTATATGTGATAGTCCTTTTGGACATGGGCGATGGGCTTCACAAGGGATGACTTGAGTATCTCCTAGGTACATGAATTGTGGGAATACTTACCTTGGCTTCCATAATACTTGAATTGCCATTCACCTGGATAGGATCGTATGAGGTTTTATCAAATTCCATTTTTGCGATTCTACCGTGCTGACCGTGTTAACTCAGAACACGTTCTATTCTTCGTCATTAGTCTAAGCGAATAGTTAGGATTCTTGAACTTTGAGATGTAGTCTATAGACATAACGAGATTATGTTGAACTAAAGGCGGGAGAGAACGACATGTGATGGCCTTCTATTTAACTAAAATGCAAAGTGGCTTATGGGAAGATTGAATATCTAAAACAAGATGTTGCAGTTATTCAACTCATGAGTTTACGAAGTGATGGTTTGTAAAAAGGTGTCGATGACGTAGTACGCGTTTTAGTTTGTGCCGCGTACACTAAGTTACCTACTTAAGTAGGTACCTAGGTACTTAAATAAGAGATGTGGCTTGAGCTGCTTGAGGTGGCTTGACTCTAATACCTCTTATAAGCATGATGCTTCTAAAAGACTTTAACTCATTTCCCCTTTTCTCATTCTCCATATTTCTTAAGTTCTTCACAATATCAACTTGCAACTATTAGTTAACCCTCTATGTCATACGTATTACGTATGAACCTCTTGGGTAAGTCATCGAAGACTTGGATTTAACTTAACTAATACTATTCAGGTTATGTAATGCGATAGGACTTAGTATCCTGGGCATGCATTACATAGGTATGTCTTGGCTTCTTGGTAAGGAAAGGCGGTGCAATGTCACCTGTCAGCTCGTCAACCTTAAAAGATACGGCGTATCTGCGCTGAAGTGGAGCCCATCACCGCGTAGCCATTCAGCGAATAGCTTCTTCAAGCCTTATAGACCTTACGGCGTATCTTTGTCTGTTAGGCAGATTATTTTCTTGCCCAGAATGCTGACAGATGGAAAACTAGATCGTCGTTTGGCATAACCGAGCCTCAGATTCTTACTATTGTAATTTCCTGACTGGTGCATCATCGTTACGGTAGGGCTACAGGAACATCATGTATACTCATATATATACCTCTTCTCCCGTCCGTTCTACAATACAATATTTCTTCATCGCAATCCTATCCCAAGGCAAAGGCATCTATTGTGAACCACCATGATTTCCTTCCGAGCTGCGTTGCAGCTTTCATTTATCACCCTCTCCTTGGCCCAACCCCAGGGGGCTTCGAAACTCCAATGGGGTCCGTGCAACAAGACCGAGGTCCCTAGCGAAGTCCCTGTAGACTGTAGCGTTCTGATGGTGCCTCTCGACTACACTGAACCAGATTCCGACGAGAAGCTACAGCTTGACCTCGTCAGAGTTCCTGCCCCTGTGAAACCCTCCAAAGGGAGTATTCTCTTCAATTTTGGTGGACCTGGAGGTACTGCACGAGATGAAATAGGCATTAAAACCTTGGCGGATGAGTTATTAGCGTAAGTTCTAGAAACATCATCTTAGCTCTAGCTTCACTATACTGATGTCCTCTTTAGGCTTACTGGCCGTCAATTCGATCTCATTGCATTCGACCCGCGGTAAGATTTTATCTTTATCCCTATTACTACTTGAATTATTGGAGGCATTGCTGATGACTCCGGCGTTTATAGCGGTACTCACGGCTCTAAAATCCCTATTCAATGCTGGGAAAATGAATGGGACGCTTGGTCATATTATCTAGATCAGATACCCGCAAATGCATCTGATACTGCTTTGGGAAAACATTGGGCATCTGCAACCAGGCTTGCCGATGCATGCCTCAGGACACAGAACAAAACCGGGAGCTTGGTTAGTTCTGCCTTCGTGGCAAGAGATATGATGCAGATTGTGGATGCTCTTGGAGAGGATGGAATGTTACGATACTGGGGTATGTCTATAGGTACTTGGTGGACACGCTAGAGTAAGACTGACGACGCATGTTAGGTTTCTCGTACGGCACAACGTTGGGAGCAACTACAGCTGCTATGTTCCCTGATAGAGTCGAACGAATGATCCTCGACGGTGTTCAGAATCCGCACGAATATTATCACGCACAGGCGTAAGTTATTGATCGACTACGGGTTGGAGACATTAATCATTAATAATATTATAGCGACTTCGAGGAATTCTCAGATGCGGACAAGGAGTTCTCAGCTATCTTTACCGGCTGCGTCGAAGCTCGCGAGAACTGTGAGTTGGCGAAAGGCAACAATAAGACTGCCGCCGAGCTCGAACAGATTACTTGGGACCTCCTCGATACTTTCAAGTATAGGCCGATTGCTCTCAAATCATTCTTGCTCGACTACGCCAATCTTAAATCTGTTCTGGTACAGGCCCTTTACAACAGCGCCCTTTGGCCGGCCATTGCTCAGTTACTCAATGCAATTCTGAACGAGCAATATGACCTGGTTAATACTATTGCTGAGGCCCTAGCGCCCCCGACCGTTGAGGACATATTCAAGCAGAGCCAACAGCCGCAGGTACTTGCTGCCATTCACTGTAGTGATAATATGGTTCGAAGCAAGACATTTGACGAATTCGCTCCGGCTGTCCAGCATTTGTATGACACTAGTAGGATTAGTACGTAACTTTTGATACCCTCCCTCTCGTGTGAGCAGCTCGAAATGAGTCGATTTATACCAGCTAAATAATCATACCGAGATCAGTATCTCATGCTAACGGCATTGCTACAGTTGGAGACGCCTTGATATTCTTGTACAGCGCATGCGCGCAATGGAAAATCGAACCAAAAGAGCGATACACGGGTGACTTCAACGTCAAGACCAAGAACCCGGTCCTCTTCATTGGCAACACTTTCGACGGCCTCACAGCACTAGTTTCGGCCAAGAACGTCAGCTCTACTTTTGAGGGTAGCGCTTTGCTCACGGTCGATGGATACGGGGTAAGTTCTCTATTCTTCTGACTACCTACCTAACGCACCTCTTTTCGACATATTACATTAGACGCTAACATTGCAAATAGCATGCGTCGTTGGCTGCTCCTTCGGCCTGCACTATTAGAACGACTTCGGCGTACTGGGCGAATGGCACCCTACCTTCCGAAGGAAAGGTCTGTGACTCGGTACCTCTGTATTCGGGAATCACCTGGGCGGATGTCATTCAGGAGGTGTACGGAAACACTACGGCTCCTGCCAAACGACAAGTGCCTCATCTGCCAAAACTCGGGAGCCCTCTGGGCCCCCTGTTCATTCCCCGTCGATAGACATCGCGATGAAACTGGTTGTTGTTGTTATGATTGGTTTTATCCCCCTTTTAGAATATTAGTCTCCTGACCAAGCACTTGAAATTTGATAAAGGCTAGACGTTTGGCCGGGGTTTCAATGTATTTACCTCTTCTGAATCATTGTATTAATACGATTGGCTGTTGTATAGCTTGCTTTGCTGACTGGCTTTAATTTTTGCTAAGGTGCGATGTGGGATCGTAGCATGTCTGAGATTCGGCTGGCAATATTTCTTCTAGGATTGGGTAGTTCTGGATCACTACTTGGATCTTGATCTGATTCCAAAAATCGTAGTTATAGCCTCCTGCTTAACCGTTAACTTTGCCTAGTACCTCCAGTACCATGAGTAGGCAACCCACTTGAAATATTGCGTAATGCGCCTATTAGTGTCTCTCTTGTGTTCAGAGGGCAAGTTGTTGGTATCGATATTATCTTCTGCCTTTCTTTCCGCTTGACGGGCACTACTGTTCTGGTCGTTCTTAGGGGTAGATGCTTTCTCGAACAACCCCCCCACTCTTTCGAGAATATCCGCCAGCTTCTTTATCACTGTCTTGTGCTTCTCCTTAGGTGACTTCTTCTTGATAACCTTGTTAAGCGTTTTAGGTTTAATAGCAGTGACCTTTTTGAATCCTCGCGTTCGGTGTGATATTGTCGTAAGGTCCTGTTCGAATTAGCCACGATTTCATAATGTTATAATAGCTAGGTAGATACTAACCGCAGTCGATTTCCCTAAGTGAAAACCCATTGCACCTTTAATAGCTTGTCTCGTTTCTTCCTTGTGCCAATGGATCAGGTCATTCATGGGGTTTCCAGGGTGAAACGTGCAAGCCTTTCTTGCCTCTGCACCTAGTACGGGGCCTGAGAAGGGGAGCATCAAATCTGTGATATCAAGGCCAGTTAAGCGGGAGTAATCTGCTGCATAGTTGGCTCCTATAGTAGCTAGAGTATCAGCTCGGCAGTTTCCTTCAATACCGACGTGTCCTGGCGTCCAGTGGACTTCCACTCTGCAGCCTAGGTTCACAAGTTTTCCAAGTGGACAAGCTACATGTTCGTAGATCAGGGGTTCATCGGGCTGTTTGAATTCCAGCATGGAGCGGCAATAACTGTAATGTAAGAACTGGATTCCGGTAAGACCATCGGTGATGATGATTACCTTGGGCGGCGTAGGGCGTTTGCCATAAGCGGGACTTGGACTTCGTCCAATCCAACACATTACCTCGTAATACGCTATCCATAGACCCCGGTGCAGCGCTATTGCTTCAATGTCTAGGAAATCGGAAATTCCTTTTGATCCGTAGGCCGCGTCGACCCAGTCGTGGTCGTGACCATATGTACGCTTGTAAGTAATACCAGCGCCGACAATACTCGATCTGTGCTGATGCGATGCGTCAGTAAACATGATAATGCGCGGGGGAGCTGAAAGACTGTTGGCTTTTGCCGCATGGACTGCATATCGAATGGCATCTATGTGCCCTCTTGCTACGAACTTGATGATGCTCTTATCATCGTTCTGCTCCTGATCTTGTATAGGCTCCTCCGTTTCGACATTCTTGACGAATTCACTGAGTTCCCACCTGGCATAACTGGGGACTGAGTTTGCGCCGCCGATTCGTAGTTTGTCAAAGGGCAGCTTTGGTCGCCAGGATTTTCCTATAATCCATTCGCCTTCGGTACCACAGACGGCGTCGAGTCCATCGCCAGCGCCGCGACTGGTTGCTTGACCCGCCGAGTTACTTTCCTGCTGATCCATGATGAAAGGTTGAATAATAACGCGTTGATTTTGGCCTAATAGGGGTATGGTCGCGAAATCATTAACGGGAATGGGCCACTTGGCTGCGCAGTCGAGACGCGAGTCCGGTGTTTGGAATGAATGCAGAGAGAGTGGGATGCGATGCCGGAAAATTTAAAAGAAAACATTTATCAAAAATGAGGAAGGTAGGTGTAGGCATAATTAATTTAAATACGTGCACGCGATAAGCGTGTGTGCTCTTCCCTAGCAACCCTACCATAGAAACACTAGCATTGTTGTGATATCTGTCCTAACAAAGAAGTCAGCTGCCTATCAAAGAATATGACCGTCAATATTGTGAGGAATCTTCTGAAGTCATACTACATGCTGTTTACAGTGCTCAGTTCTGCAAAATAAGTCGGTAGGTGTTAAAAGGCATATGATGCGCTGCTAGGTAGACTGAAAGACTCAGGGGTAACGAGGGTCATATGATATTGCATAACGATGGAGTATTAAATTGAAGTTGAACATGATCTTAGTTCTACGTGGATTGATCTTTCAGTTTTATTTTGGTGGATTTAGACGTAGTTGTGCATCGACTTAACTGCTTCTTGAAACAGGTGGGAGTTTAACATCTACCTCTTATAAGATACCTTGATGAGTGTATCAACTAAAAGCCTTTAGCCAAGGAGTCGAGGTGTACCCAACCACTCAATCCTTCGATACGTCAATACTTTTTAGTCGTTTAATATTTAACATTTCCAGAGTGCGGTGGCAGACTACGAATGGACATTATCTCTAACAATATACAACTTTGCGACGAAGACCAACAAGCTATGAGCTTCGATGAAAGATTTTAGACAGAGACTGAAATAGATGTACGTGTTCAATATATATATAAATAAGTAGTTATATTCTCCTTTTATATATAGTATTGAAATATGAAAGTGCTGTCGAAGCTGTATTTTGTATGTGGGGATCGGGTAGTGGTGCAGATTCGTCGTTACGAGGCGTGTCCTGCAATGACTCCCGAGGTAATGCTTCTGTAGTAAAAGGCGGATGACTGGTCGTATAATTATTGTGCTGGTTCTCGTGCTGGTTGACATACCTTCTCAGGTTAGCGTAATAAGTTTGTGCATCTGTGGAGGACGTGGGTTCCGGTTCCTTTGTTAAGGAACGATTCTGATCACCAGGCTCGCGACTACTATCTTCTGACCAGGGACGCCTTATTGCGCGGGCAACATATGGCAACTCTGCAGCAGACCGTTCCTCGGAAGTAATAGTTGGAGGTTCGATCGAGTTACTATGTCGAGCATCTCCAGCATCGTTGCTACTGGAAGCCTCTCCTATCTGCTCAGTCGGCGAATCTGAAAAGAGATTGCCGATTAAATCGTGATCTGGGTCGTCATCAGTAAGTGCGCCGTCGGGGGATGCTTCAGATGATGTTTCGCGGTAAATTGATTCGAAGCTATGAAATTTGGGGTTAGTCCTTTCGGACTGGGAGTTCGGACGGGGCTCGGGTATGTTGCAAGTAATACTCTCTTGCACCTCAACAGTTTGACTTTGACGAGGCGTCTGACTAGCCTCGGAATATCGAAGTGTTAATACCTGCGTGTTCCCCTGTGTTTGACTACTTCCAATATCTTGTCCCCCGACCCCAGGCGTCTGTGCAGGTGGTTCGTCTAGTTCCATCGTAGGAGCAGATGAGCCCTCATTCTCGTCGTCGACTTGTTGCTTCGTGTTAATCCGTTTTTCTTTTATTAGTTTCAGTCGAGCACTGAACCTTTTCGCACTAAGGTATCCTGGTATTATGGAGGATAAGGGGCCATTGAGATCGAAAGTTCTGATGGACTTGGCGGGGACCCAAGCATATGTTGCGCCGACAGGAGAGAATTCCCCTTCTAATTGTATCTTATCCCATTTAACACCTTTGAAAGACATAAATGGGAATTTCCGATCGGTCACTTTAGACCCGCCGTCATCGTAGTCTTTCTCCCAACCTAGTATCTCCTTATTTGACTTGTTATATATGTAGCAGGACGGGATGAATCTTGAAAGAGTTGTCTCGTGGAGTGACTTCGAGATGCCTATTGCGTTAAAATCACCGATGGGCAGGAGGACTGCAGCATAGTCGCCTTTAAAGGGGCTTAGCTGGACCTTATAGACTTCCCCGACGATAGGATCAGTAATGCCTCTAAAAGTCACTCTGTTTTTCCTTTTTCTTTGGATACGTCTTCTGGATATTGTAGTTGATGGATTGACAACAATAGTGGCTCGCTCTTCATTACGGCCTTTGTTAATCCGAGCTGTACTTGAAGATTCGCCGACTTCTGAAGAGTTCCCAGTTCGCACTCGCTGTCGCTTCTGGTTTTGTTGCTTCGAACTTGGGTTTACATCTGGACCTTCTAGTAAATCATTAGCCTGTTCAACCTAGACCTTATAGGGTACTAGTAACAGAGTTGTTTGCTAGTCTCAGGGACTGACCAACTTCGGATAGCCTAGGCCGTTTGCTTGGTGAAATACCAGATGTTGTAAGTGGACGGCCCCATTCCTCGTCGGAGACTTCTTCTGAATCGATCACAATAGGTTCTGCGAGCTGGTGCCAAATATTTTCGCTTCCCTGTTTTGGTGAAGTAGTTTCTGTCCGTCCTCTTGTCACGTCAGATAATTCTCGCTCGCCTTGGTCTACTGGTGCTGGTGTCTGTTGCGAGTTAGCCGCTATATTTTCTATCTGAGCAGCGCAACTCTTAGGAAATCACCGCTCTACTTACAGACGCAATCCTTAGATAAGGCTCAAGCTTTCTTTTGCGCTCTTGCTTTTCTATTTTTAAAAGTGCGTGGAACTTATCCTCTTCTTCCTGGAGTTCTTGTTCCTTTTTCTTCAACTCGGTCTGCTTCCTCTGTAGTTCCTCTTGGAGTGATTGAACTTCCCGCTGACGCTCCTTGATATCCTCTTGGCGGGCAATACGGCTATAATCAAATGTTGACCTTGCATCCCGTTGCCTCTTGAGGTACGCTGATTGAATTGAGTTGAGTCTAGCTAACGCAACTTCATACGGATCATATTCGTTATATTCGTTGTATTCTGGAGATGCTTCGTGTGGAGAGCTCATCATTTCTTTTGAACCAGTACCTAAGTTGGCAGTTCTGTGGGTGGCGAGTATATCAGAAGTAAATGAAAAGTTGGCGTTGAGGGTGTAAAATGAAATGTTACAGGATTTCGTACATGCGGAGGGGTATTCACTTTTGATCTTGAGCCAAGTGGCGGAATTTGCTTATATCAAATCACAGTTGCTAATTAAATTGATTGACTCTAAGTTGTTGATGCATATCCATTTTATAACTAAAGATTAGTATTGGTGGCTTGGATACAGTTAACTATGAAAAGCTAGCTCGAAGAAATAGGACTTCGTAATCTATTTCAGTACCTCATTTGCCAATCACTGTAGTATTTTGTTTTTGAATGCTACCCTTCTAAACTCCCTGGCCATGGGAGGCCTTACGATGTGTGTATCAGGAACCATGCGACAAATTTACATGGATGGTGAACGATTTAGCAACTTATGATGGAGAGGCAGCCAGAGAAAGAATATGGTGGAAAGTGATGGTAGAGCCATCATCCTATGGTTCCAATTACTCAGGGCGCTTAACAGTGGTGTGTTCGGGTCGCATCTTTGGACACCTCTATGCGGGGCGCCGAACGCATCGCAGCCAACATGCATATTAGACAATCTCCCGGTGTCGCGCCGGTATAAATCCTATATATCCACGGCCCGAGTCAAACTAGTTCCTAGTTATTTTGTCCTGATACTCCCGGAGGATCTCTCCTCTCGGGTTGTAACGTTTCACTTGCGTCCAATACATAAATCTGCTGTTCCTAGTCTACCGCCCATCTTCTGTTGTCATATTCTGCAGTCCAAAAAAAGTATTTATACCTCGACAAGTTTCTCTTCGTAGGGGTGAACACAACAGCAACAACCCATTCAAGCATATGGGAAGACAATACCAGGTTTCCTTACCAGTATTGGCTTGATGCGCTTCAATACGCCATTCGGGCGTTCAGCTTCAACCAAGGGAATAGCTGGTATATTAAGTGAGGCTGTGGATAATCGCTGTTTATTCACATTGGAGAGGTGGTCGTATAGAGCTTGTCGCATCCCAAAAAGTAAAGCACCAGCAGTTATTCTGCCGCTGTTTATTTATGTTTTGGAAGAGTATCATTGGTCTTCGCGGCCGCAATCTGCAACTTCTCGTTGTTTGCTACATCATATGAATGCTTCGTCGGAACATAGGTACACTTAAAAGTTCTAGATCCCTTCTTACAAGTGGCTCAAATCAAAAGATTTCAGCCGCACAAGCATCGGATAATATGCAAACATGTTCTAGTAACAAGAAGTCCTAGATCTTATGGTCAGACGGCATTGCCCGGTGCGGTCATGTCTCCTTAATGTATTACGTGTTCGCTCGTGGCAGCATAGACAGCCTCACCGATGAGTGCTCAAGTATATACCAAACTATTTTCCCATGCATCTACATCAGGCTTCCGTCACTGAGCGAGGAACTAAAACAATTATTCCCCTAATTCGACCAATTAAGGGGGCGATTTAAGCTGACACTCCGTTGCTTCGCCCCGCGGCGAAGACTATTTTGGCACGTGCCATTGGAGAACTGTGATATTGATGCTTGCACCTATTTTCTATTCGACGTCATGTAAGTACCCTAAGGTATTGTGCGTATTGTGCGACAATCAGGATATTACTCCTAGGTATAAATATAAACTAGATTAATCGGGAGCCTGAATGTTGGTACCGTTATTTCTCTCCTCTTTCTCAATCCCCTCACAACTTCATAGAACATCATAGTGTTAGTCGATACGAATTATCAATTTTCTCGGATAAAATAGAAAAGTTCCAGCCTGGAACGCACAACCCCATCATGGCTCATTACTATGATCACCACCATGACAGCTACAATCAGGCCCGCGATTTGGCCAACCGTTTCACAAGGGAGACACGTCACAGTCAATATCCGACACAATACATAGTAAATGAAGGGAAAATGGTTGTTCACGAAAGATCACTCAAGCAGAGCAACGCGGTTATATACAATGCACCAGGCTCAACTTTACGTTTCGTACCGTCAAAATCGGCCCCAACGCAAAACCTAAGCACAACTCGCATCATGCACCTGAGTCATACTGGCGCACTACCGCTCCTCCCATCTATATGTGTCATGGTTGCCGACGACGCCAGATATACTATGGGAATTACTGTCACGATTGCACGGCACTGCGGTCAACCGCGGCTCCCAAAAAGAGCAATAAGCAGCGAGACCGCGAACATAGACAAGACCTTCATTTGACCTGGGCTCCAGACGACAAGTTAATCGAGTGGCATTAGCGGCACTTGGTGCAGCTATGTTCGAGTTAAATCAAGAGCGCGTTGCAGATTAGGGGAGCGGGTAGTTCGTGGGAGCAATTTGCTCCTATTTCTTTCATTTTCACATTCCTTTTATGATTGATTGGTGAGCGTAGGCGTTTTATTATTCAGGGTTGACTTATATTATAACTGGCATAACGCATTGCTATGGCCTACTATTTTATATTAGATATTTACCTATATTCAACTTCGCAAATATTGAAATAATCTCACTCTTCAGGAGTCATGACACAATCAAGCACATAGTGATAAGGGTTTGAGGCCAATAAAGAGGATGTTCGACTTCGAATAAAGTGGGTGTTTGATATGCACTTTTATGGCTGGTAGTGAACCCGCTCCTTATTACTACTTAAGGTGTATGAGTTCCCAATATCCCCTATCCCATACCCTTAGGTGTTTTTCATACCATAGATAGTAATCCGTCATCATGCCTTAGACCAGTCATGTATGGGGCTTATCTGGGCCTAGTATTGCAGTAATGATTATCTTACTGCACCATCTAGTTTACATACCTAGGTAGTTACTTTATCCATACCATGAGCCATACGATAGTCTAAAATGAAAAGTGTTCCAATATAAGCAAGTTTCCCTATTACAAACACAACAGAGGAGAATGCCAAAAGATCGCGTTTAAGAGCAGAATAATTGTTCACTAAACAACAATAGATGAAACATTGTTTAGCTTATGTACTAGGAGACTTTTATAAGCCAGCATTCCCCTGAAATAAAATCGTCAGAGTATTGTGCACTCATAAACGGGAGGCTCATATATCTGTTGATATCAAATTAGAAATTTGTGTACGAATTCAACCAAGATCACCTAAAATTGAAATCTCGTCATTTGGCCAAGTCGAAGTAATGTCAGATGATATCAAAAGTAGTTTTGGGGTGGAAGTGGAATTTCTAATCGGCGTTAGGCGGGCAGGCCCAACACTGCAGATACCGAAAATGTTTAGATCATCCAAGGGCAAGCCAATAGAGCTTGAACCCGGTCAAATAATGGCAGAGATCGTCCGAAACCGGGTACAGCAAGTCATCGATGCTGCCGTAGAAGGGCTTGAAGGAGATCACGTTATTACCAATCTCATAGAGTTGAACGACGCAAATGCGAGGCATTTAAGTAGGTTTATGGACTGGAGTATTGGTAGAGATTATAGCGTCAGGGACACTGGCCTCGACGGGGATATGGCTGGATTTTATTGGCAGGACCTAGAAATCAGATCGCCAGCATTCTTCGCTACTGATAAGTCCTACGCCGAGGTTCATCATGTCCTCACAGCGCTTTCTAATAATTTCTGGATATTCGCCCCGAAGTCGGCTGGCTTGCATATCCACTATGGAAGAGGCAAAGATTGGATACCCATCACTCATCTGCGCCGGATTTCTGCTTTTCTTTATGCTGCTGACCCAATACTGACGCAGATGCATCCACCTCATCGTCGAGAAGGAGATATAAATTTATATCCGAGTAATCGACACTATAGTACCTTAGCACACGGGATATCGAACGCGGAGGCATCTAGGAAGCTCCGGCTTAATTTTGACGAGGGACATTATGAGGAGGGACCAGGTCAATGGGCCTCTGGACAAGCGCAGAGATCTGAATCCAGGAATCAGGAACCCGAGCCCGTGATTAAGAAAGTCTCTCCCCCCGACTCTCCCTTTAAACGAGGTACTCTAGAGGGCTATAAGTTTAATAAGGATTACTTCGTTCACGGCAATATTGAGGCAGAAGGAGAGTACCTACCAGGGCGGCAGGTAGATGATTCACTAGCTATCGCGATTGGCGCGCAGGAGCTCCTGTCTGCGCCAAATGCCCCAGTAATATCGTTCTTGATGGGACACCGGCAATTCCCCCGTAGTGCCTACAACTTCGCGGCTTACGGCTTGGATACGTATGGTGCGGTACAGTTATTTGGAGATTGGCCACTTCCTGCACCGCAAACTAAGCGAACTATTGAATTCCGGCAACCTGCTGGCACGGTAGATCCTGATGAAGTTGTCGCGCATGCAAAAATCGCTGTAGGCTTATGTGACTTCGCGTCCAAAATTAACATTAACGCTCTATGGCAGTTGATATCAGATTTTATATTTGCTGAAGCCCACCCGACATGGTATGACGTTTTTGATCTACTATCGGAAGTAGAGCTAAACGACGAAGCAAAAGTTATTCAAAAGCAGATAATCAAGCATCGCGGACTGAGGCTTGTAAGCGAGAACCCCGTTAGGTTTCGCAAGCCAATGATGATTCGCTCTCGTTTGAACAGGTCTGTAACTTGGTTATCTACCCTGTTCTCATCTCAACGTGCACAATCTCAACAGCAGGCCGAAACAACGCCGGATACTGCGAGGAAAAGGATGATTTCTTTTTTCCTTCGACGAGGGCGGGGTTCGTAGTCAAGTCAATCTATAGTTGGTCATTATCCTACTTACAAAGGGCGATTATACATGCATCGGGAATGATATAGACGTAATATACGTGCTTCATTATAAGAAGTTAATATTGAGCTCGGATTTAGATGTGCAGACTCTAAACAAAGACAGGGAAATACTAACATAGAGACTGATATTAATTGAGACTAGTCCATTGTCAATCAGCCTCCGAATCAACAATATCAGGGTCACTCTTTGAATGTCTTTTCAAAGCTTGAAGTCTAGAAGGCTAGTCAATTTACGTGATTTAAGCAAATCAAAAAGGGGTAAAATAGGGGGCTAAGTGTAAAATCAATAGTAAGCTTGCGTCCGTAGAGCCTTTTATATAAATTATACACCTTTGCCTACAATCTAGGTACTGATAATAATTCCACAAAATCACTCAAGGCTATAAGAGTTTCGAGTTGCATAGGAGGGAGTATAAATAGGCCCTAAGTAATCATCAGCATAATGATGTCTTCCCCTCTCCGTTTTCCGCTCTGCCGCGTCGCATGATCTGCGATGATCCCCCAACGACCTTTTCAAGAGGCTATATAAAGTAGCTACCAGCCAGCAACTTCGTTCCTAGTCAAATCGCCCATATAAATGATTGTATAGCCTCGAAAAACATGGTGTTTATCGTGCCACAAACTGCAGAGCAGCTTAATGCATATGTATTAACAGACCTATCTGTCTATGAACTCAATTCATTTAAAAAGGCTTTCGAGTATGGCACTTTCGCGCCGTTCGACACTATGCTCGAACTCATTATTAAGAAGGCCCCTGAAGACTACCTGAACCGACCGCATTCTTACATTCGCACAAAGGATAACGAAGCTGGTCGCACTAACCCGTTCATCCTCATCGACGAGGAATTAAGTTCTCAAGGTGCGGTCTGGTTTGTGGATTCTTTTGCTGCCGACTTCGAAGTCGATATAGACGAGCCGATCGCGGAGTCACGAGCCGTATTATGGGAGATCCTGGTACAGACTGAATATCTGCCCCTCTCGTGGGCTAACTACAACTGTGGTAACGTCCATATCCACTCAGATCTTTGCGATTGCGGGGTTGAATCCCCCGTTAAGGAAAACTTCAAGCAGCCAAAAATAAATCGCTGTGATGGCATGGAACTTGAGTCACTGCGCCAAACACCGAGCTTGCGTATCGTGGCAGAGCCGGGCGAGTTTGAAGAGAATACTGATGAGGAAATACTGAAGACATTCGTTCCTCCGCTAGATATAGCATATCGTTTAAAGGAAGACATTGCAAGGAAGATTGGAGTAATAAATGAGTGGACTGGAGGGATGAAAACACGACCAAGGGAACCAGCCGATGAAACTATAAAGGAATTCCCAGAAGGCAGCATCGCTCTAGAGATGAAGCCAGACCCAGACTTCCCTTGGCCCCCATATAAATGGCCGGAAGGGTCTCTTTAGCATGAAACATCCAGCTCGTGCATAATTTAGATTTAAAGGAACCACGGTTTTAACTTTGTAATGTATACTGCGTTGTGAAAAAATAATGATATTATTAATGGGTGCTCTTGAGGGGTTCTTTAATAAAAGGGGGGATCCTAGAGGACCGATCTAAGACATCTAAGACGATACTTCCAACCGATGAAGTCCGCCTGGTAGTCTATTTGCAACCAACCGTAACGCTATGCATGACCAATACCCATAGAAACCGACAATATCATATGACCATGCGTATCGTCATTTAATACGTAAATGCAACCATCTCCCCGCGTATTTCACGCTCATACCGTCTCCTTGCGCAAAGGATTAAGCTTCATGCTGAAGTTGTTCTTAGCAGCTCCAGCATATTGATCCACCTTGGCAGTTATTCCATCCTCGACCTTGTTCGAATATTCATCGATCTTGCCGTTCACCTTCTTGCCGACGAAAGTACGGAAGCAGCCATAAAGCCCAGTGGAGAGCCAAAAACGCAGTTCACAAGGTCGACCCAGACGGCGCACTTCATGAGTGTAACACTGGTACCCTCATACTCGTCTTCCTCGCGCTTCAGGAAGATCGCTGCGAAGGTGCCGAAGAGGGCGATCCACAGGACGAAGAGGATCAAGTCCCAGGCGAAGAGGCGGTGCGATTGCAGGCGACCGAAGGGATTGGGGATGGAGTATATGATACAGGTGATAGCAGAGAGACCGGCGACGATTAGTGCGAAGACCCACGCGGGTGACTGGTTGTTCCCGTGTCTACGGTCATGGTCGACCCGGCGTCCGTATAAGCCACAGACGACAATAGCGAGTACGAACTGGATCCCGCGGACTATCCAACGCAGCCACGTCTCGTAGATATACACCTGCTTGGTGGCGGCACCTTTGCCGAATCTGGTGATGAGGGACTTGATAGCCATCGTTTTTCTCTTCTGCTTCCTTTCCTGGCTATTATTATGGGGGGGTACGTATATGCAAATATGCTAAAATTTCGAAAATCCAAAGAAATTTGAATAGATGATCGAAAAATATAAATGGCAGAAACGTTCAGTAAGGAATTATTAAATAATTATCTGCTGATAATACGAAATGAGTGCAGGGTGAATCAGAGACAACCAGTGTCGTATGTGTTAGAGTAACGATGAATGAAACAGGCGTACAAGTAGACTCAGTTCTTGAGGAACAGTGAATGATATTTAAATATAAAAACAATGGAAACACAACCAAATTTGAGTCTCTGAATCCATTGACAAACAAGCGCCTAACACTCATACGACAGGGTTAACAAAGAGGACCAAATGGCCTTGAAGCTTTTAGTCGCTTGTCAGTTCGAAAGACTTCTAAATCGGGAGTTTCCTAATTGAAGCGCTGTCGACCAATCGAAGATAGGGCCCGTAGTGGTCTGTGCTTGTGGTTTTGTCCCCTGTCCAGCGGTAACAAAGAGGTTGACTGGCTATGGCGCTGTCTAGGTTGAGACACAGGCGCTTAATAACCCGTCTCAGACTATGATGTGTATTCATGACAGCGCTAATAGGCGCGGCCATCTTTTGTAATGATCCCTGTGTAATTGAGCTAGCACGTATTGTAGAGATTGTCTTTTCAATCTCGAAACGACCTGACGTAACTTTCTACAAGTAACACAGTGTAACTACAGTGTTGTGATAAGATGTTTGACTGGCTTATGGGAGTGTCAAAGTCAGTTATGAGAAACTCGAGTCTCACGAACTATGGTTACAACTTGTAGTAGTAATAGGGCGAGCAGCTGATAGCAGGAGGCGATACTACAACTTACAACTATGGAAGTTTTGCACCTATTAGATGTGACGAATAAATGTGCGGTTACGCAAGATTCGAGAGATTCGACAGATCTCGCATATTGGGGAAATCTCTTCGGGTATCAGCCTCCGATGAATTTCGATTTATACCAAAGATCTGGGTTGATTTCCGACATTACTCTTCTGGTTATTTTTCTCGGTCGCCTTAATGCGGGTTAACCGGAAACCCTTAAATCAGCCCATTCAACAAGCTTTTACTACGTTCTATAATAGATGTACGGTTATGCGGGGATATAAAAGGCATTCCGGGGAAACCAGAACCGGATACCACGTGCTTGCCCCGAAAGTTTTGTATTGACAGCATAGATTCGGCAAGAGAGGTCTTGAGTTTCTTACAGCTCTTGCTGTCCGGTGCCCGTGTGATCTGGTGACTTACTGTGGGCCCTTTAAAGCGTACCTCGGCAGTGCGTAACCCCGGCTCTTTCAATCTCCAACTTCTCCAATTGGCCACAATTAAGAAATCTCAGGGATGACCTCATCATTCCCTCTATTACAATCCCCCACATTCTCAGCTCCAAGTAAGGAAGAGCCTGAATCACATGCCAACAGCAGGTTAGAAAAGCGATTGGACCGGCAGAGACGTACACATGACACGAGTAATGGTGAGGAAAAACCAAAACATCCCAAGTCATTGATAGGATTCCTTTCCCCACGAACACCCCCAGAAAATCCGTTGAATCTTGTGCGTAGGTCCGCTCCGCCTACCTAGCTACCTAGGCCTATGTGGGGTTTGCCCCGGGTAGAAAGCAATGTCGCAGATTACCATTGCCAATAGCGAGGCGATGAGTGGCTCAGAAGGCGTGTTAGTGTATCCATAGCGAGCTACATAGTAGTGTAGACGGTAGGTTAGCTGCTTGCGGCATGGGTTCCAGGATGGGCAGAGCATTACTATGTGCAGGATCCCTTTCTAGAATCACATGTCGGGGCTTACAGCTCCTTAGCCGTATTACGTTACAATAGACTCGGTAAGAAAGTGTAATCGCCGAGCCTTTAAAGCTTTAGAACAGCACCGCGTAAAACGTAATTTCTGAAGCCTTTCTTCTGTTACACCTCTTCCTTTTCCCATCTGTACTTTTATTTACTCATTTTATGTTACTGCTATAATTGCCAATAGATACTTTATCTCTATATACCCGAACATTTTCTTTACTATGTCCAAGACTTTTTCTAAGAGCGACGTCGCGTCGCATAACAAGGGCGATTCGCTATGGATCGTTGTCGATGACGATGTGTACGACCTGACTAAATTTCAAGATGAGCACCCTGGTACGTTGTCAATTAACCTCCTCATCCCATCTTTACATCTGCGCGGTTTGACTTTCGGGACGCCAAAAGCTTAAGCACAATACACATCAAAATCAAATAGGCCCAAGTCAAAATAGCTAATTGTCTTATTGCTGTGTAGGTGGAAAGAAAATCTTAACTCGAGTTGCTGGAAAGGATGCATCGAAGCAATTTTGGAAATACCACAACGAGGGCATTCTCAAGAAGTACAAGCCGTCGCTCCAGATCGGCTCCTTAGATACCAAGCCCAAGGCCGAACCGACACCAGAACCATCCAAGACCTACGCCGCCCCCAAACCGACTCAGGAGACCAAGAAAGCAATTACTCCCACAAGTGCGCAAGAAGAGGCCGAGGCGCTGGAGCCCTTCGGTGCTTTAATTCCGTTTGCGGATCCCAGCTGGTATCAGGGAGTATGTATTGGTCTAAGCTTCATTGAAATGCAATGTCTTAATAACCCCTGCTAATTTATCGGCTTCTAGTTCCACTCTCCCTATTTCAACGAATCCCACGCCGCTCTCCGAGCCGAAATTCGCGAATGGGTCGAGCGCGATATTGAGCCGAACGTCACAGAATGGGACGAAAAGAAGGAGGTCCCGCGCGAGATCTTCCTCGAGGCGGGTCGTCGCGGTTATCTTGCGGGTCTGCTGGGCGTGCACTATCCCAAAGAGTACACGAAAAACACTGTCAAGGCGGTACCGCCTGAACAATGGGATCTGTTCCACGAATTGATTGTTACCGATGAGTTATCACGTGTCGGATCTGGTGGTTTCGTCTGGAACATCCTCGGTGGCTTCGGAATTGGCTGCCCTCCGCTCGTCAAGTTTGGCAAGAAGGCTCTGAAGGATCGCATTCTACCTGGACTTCTCACCGGAGAGAAGCGAATTTGCTTGGCCATCACGGAACCCGATGCTGGAAGTGATGTTGCCAACCTGACTTGCGAAGCCAAGCTCAGTGAAGATGGCAAGCATTACATTGTCAACGGCGAGAAGAAATGGATCACAAACGGTATTTGGTGCGACTACTTCACCGTCGCCGTACGAACAGGCGGCGAGGGTATGAACGGTGTTTCCCTGCTCCTTATCGAGCGTGAGTTTGGCGGTGTAAGTACCAGGCGGATGGATTGCCAGGGTGTATGGTCGTCCGGTACTACATACATCACCTTCGAGGACGTCAAGGTGCCCGTCGAGAACCTCCTCGGCAAAGAGAACCAGGGCTTCAAGGGTAAGCAAGACTCGCCGTCCGTTTCAAATCAAATTACTAACTTTGAATGTAGTCATCATGACCAACTTTAACCACGAGCGCATGGGCATCATCATCCAATGCCTGCGCTTCTCTCGTGTCTGCTACGAGGAATCCGTCAAATACGCCAACAAGCGACGGACATTCGGCAAGAAGCTAATTGAGCATCCTGTGATCCGCATGAAGCTGGCGCACATGGCGCGGCAGATCGAGGCCTCTTACAACTGGTTAGAGAATCTCGTCTACCAGTGCCAGAAGATGGGTGAGACCGAGGCTATGCTCCGACTTGGTGGACCAATTGCTGGTCTCAAGGCCCAGAGCACGCTTACCTTTGAGTTCTGCGCCCGTGAGGCCAGCCAAATTTTCGGTGGACTGAGTTACTCGCGTGGCGGTCAGGGCGGCAAGGTCGAGCGGCTGTACCGCGACGTCCGTGCATATGCCATTCCTGGAGGTAGCGAGGAGATCATGCTTGACCTGAGCATGAGGCAGAGCTTAAGAGTTGCCAAGATGACAGGCATGAAGTTGTAAGAATGGAAGAAAAATAACAACAATGTGTATATAACAGAAGTTTCTTTGTTTTTCTTGGATGTACGATGATGGGCGCTGGATATTCAGAGGGCGCATTCGAGTCTACGCATGAAAATTCGAGACTTCAAATTACTACCTACTTGGTTAGGTGCTTATTATTTTATAACATTTCCATATATCGATGATTCTATCTCTTAAATTCGAAGTGACCCCCACGCCCATTTCGTATCGTAAAGTATTACCCCTTTTTAAGGTCAACACCATATTACTTTCCATCTATAATATAGTCGTGCAGCCTTATCTACCCTAAACTCGCCGCAGGATTATCCCAACATATGTTATACTTATTCTCTACTATCGTGCTTGCCCTAATTCTTACCAATTATATGTGAGTTATAAATAGGGGTATATAGATAAAGGCGTCTTGGCATTTAGAAAGGCGGAGCAACATTATACTTATTCACTTCTGTATAACTTGTTACCTTCATTCCATCAACTAGAAATTTGTCTCCTTAATCGAATCTTTTAACGTAGATAAGTTACCTGTTTAGTTCAAGTCAACTATTATAGCGTAGAGCAAAAAGGGGTAAAACATATGCCGAGGGTTAACAACAATCTCAACAACACATAATCTAAAGGGAAAATAAAACTCTATAGCAGCTACTGGCAACCTAGATATTACCTAACAAGATAATTGCAAGTAGGCTATGAGTCAAGACAATGAAAGCAGACGTAGAAAAAAAAGTGAAGAGAAAAAAAAAAAAAAAACATACAACACCGGGGATTCACTGGTCGTCACCGACCCAATTACTAATCCGGCGATATCTGGCTTATCTATGGGAGAGCGGACGGGATCCCGAGTTTTCCAAATTCTATGGTCGTATGTGCTGGAATGATTTGCTATTTCCTTTTATTAAGGGTTAACCAAATGCCGAGTCCTGGACGGCCCCTACGTACCATCAAGGGGGACGCAGTTGGGAGACCACCTGGAAACTACAAATCCCAGTTGATGTTAGGTTTCCTTATATAAATCTTGTTCTAGTCTGATATGCTTTGTTTTTATTTGCGAGTAGTTGTTCGAATCATCCTTGTATATACTGTCGCGGAGATAATATTGTCTAATGCCTAAGTGGTCTTCCCTACGTATTGTACCATATTACCATTCTTTCCACGAAGCTATTACTAAACTTGAACAAAACTCACGTACAAGCATCACAACTGTCGCATATATCGATTCTAGGTATATTGTTTTAAATACCTAGTGGCTGGTAACTTGATATGAATTTTGTATAGTGGTTTCAAACCCCTTTGCGTTTGCTCCTAGTTCTTAATTTTATATTCCTCCTCCCACGTTGTCTCTTTCTAATATTGTTTCTTTCATAAGTCCATATGTTATTGATGCAAAATAGAGTGCTCTTCTATGGGTCTCGATAAATATCACACTACAAGACTACCTTCGTTACTTAGTGTATGCAAGGTCACTTTTGGTTCTCTATTGGATACGAAACACAATAATTGGCCGCCTAGACATTCTTGTTCCCAACTAGGTTGACTTCATTTCATTATGCTTGTTCAACCCGCCAGTTGATTTAGGGTAGAATAGATTTCTTTACTGGAGAAGGATGTTCTCGGCTCTAGGGGTGAAATGTTGTCTTTAATGCGAGTAATTCCATTCACCTTGCGTCGGCAGCAATGCAAAGGTTGTCTTGGAAGTTGCAAAGGGCCTATCAGGATGCCGATTAGGCATCTATTTAGAATCTACAATAAGTTCATTGCACCGTTCCTTATCTTTGGTTTCCCTGAGGATACTGTTTCTCCGCCACCCTCCCAAGTAGTTGCCTGGTTTATGGAAACTGTAACCTCAGCTACACTACAAAATTACGGGTCTTCATCCTTCACGTTCACCACTGCTTCATCACCATGGCAGCAACCTTTTACGTCGGCTTCAGTTAGGGCTGATCAAAGCTTCCTCAAAATTTGTGTTAGCAGTTCCTGGAAAACTATTTAATCCATCAGAGTCTTCCAAATTTCTTCCACCTTCAACTTTTACAACTCATCCCTACACAACACACAACCTCAACATACAATATCAATAACTTGTACAACCCTTGCCAATAGAAGGTAGGCAAGCCTGCAATACCCCCTATTCCAATATTCCTATTCAACCTATCTTCCATTTCTATTCATCAATATTATCACTTCGAATGCCTATTTCCTTCAATAAGAACCTTCTATCAGTTTCCTATTACACCTACCTATATTATTTACCCATCACCAAACGATGTTGTCAAGTCGTTGACTATCGAGGTATATCATTATACTATTGCGACAATTCCAATAACATAGACTTAGCTTTAAAGTTTGTCTCTGCAACCATCTACTTTAGGACTCCTCTCTATATCGTGGGATGCATTACACTTCATATACAAATACTGATTGAGAACTGTTTCATTAGGCAACGCGCTTCTATACCTATATCCTTACGCACGTCTCGAACTCACCGTCGTTAAGGCACGATGGAATCCGGCAACTTCCTGAATAATCAGGGACAACGCCACGCTGGCGAAGAGTCACCTCAGTATGGCCGCGATCCAAACCGACCACGTATCGGAACATCTCTAAATCCTTGGTTTATTGACGCCCCCGGTGCCCCCAATCCCGGGTTGAATCGTATTAGAGACAACGCAAACTCGCCTGCTTCTATCAATAGTATGGAGCGCCCGGGTAATCTTGCCAACCATTCTTTATGGTTGCAGGAGCCTATAGTCGCCCGGCGGGAAAGCCACTATTTCGAGCCAATCTTCCCGTCGCCGTCCATTCGCGCGATACCTGCACCTCGAGCCGTAAGCTCGCCGTCAAGCGCGGGTGGTGACGAAGGATATATTCCAATGGGCAGATGGTCCACCTGGCGCGCCAGAAACTTATTACCCCCTGAAGTCTGGAGTGAGCAACTGGCTGCCACCGGTATATCGGAAAATTATGGCGGCAATATATTCCTATCCTCCAACCAATCAGCTGATATACCTGAGGAGCAGAGCACTTCACTCTGGATGACCAATCTGCCACCTAACTGCACTCATCAGATGCTCCTCGGTTCTATTCGAAACTGCGGCAAAGTCTACGCGACAGTCATCAACCCACCTGACGAGTCTACCGGTCGATACAGACAGCGAGCTCCTCATACAACCTCGGCGTCCAAGCTCGTCTTCTTCGATCGCTCAGGTGTTGACAACCTCCTCGCGAAGGCGCAGGCAGGCGAATTCTCCGTGGAAGGCTACGTCCCGCGTCTCCGGATGAACCGTATCAGATCGGCGCCACGCGAGCCGACTACTCACTGCCGCGTCCTGCACATCGAAGGGCCGAGCACCATCGTGAACGAGCGGTTCCTACATAAATTCTTCCAATCCAAGTTCAACTACGAGCTCGAAGCCGTCCTCACGCTGTCCGACATGGGATGGTACACCCGTCAGGAGTGGCGCTTCGGAAGCTTTCGCTGTCAGGCTGAGTCGGCGCGCCAGTCTATCGCACGGGAGAAGCTCCGCTCGAACCTGGCCCCAGCTGAGGCACAAAACTGGAAGGCGGTTAAGGTCTACTTCGGTGTTGATCCTTGTGCTCCCTAGCCGGGTGTTATTTCTTAACTATTTTATTTTGCCTGGCTTTTTCATCCCACTACGACGGACCACAGAAGCGTAAAGCCCACAACATAGGCATGTTTAGCCTACTCAGCCTATTGATCCTCTTGATTACCCCTGAAGTTTTTATCAATCAGGTCTCTGTCAGCAATGTCTATTAAGCGCTGGGATGGCGTATGCGTACCATTAACAGCATCCTACGACTAGACACTAGATGAGATAGCATCATTCGGAAACTTAATACATTCTCTATTCTACCCCAATATTGTGCTTGATATATTGTGCTTCATGTGTTTGAGTCTTCGTGCCATGCTGTCTCTTTCTTGTTAGTGACTACAGATGGAAGAGGGGTGAGTCTAGCCCCCATATGTCGTTTCTCCAATCATATACTACTACAGTTCTAAATCGAATCATCTCCATACCCTTGTCACCAGGACGGTGGCTTTGCTTTTTTCTCCTATTTTAGGAGGACTAGCTTATGAGTCATCTTATACCCAAACTCTACCTACTCTCTAGGTATGTAAATGTTGCCAGTTAAATATAATACTACTTGCAACTACCATCAACATGGAGAATACGATAAGAGAGTTAAGTCCCAAATTACTGCGGACGCCATTGAATAGCAAGCCAGTTGTTGTAATGACATGCGGCATTGCTGGTACGTCTCTTTTACCGAATTTCTACGATTTCACATCAGATTTTATATTTCATCTCTTCACTATGCTAGGACTATGGAGAGCTAACTCATTACAGGAGCCGGGAAGTCTACTCTTTCCAAGGCTATACTCTCAACGTATCCAAATTTTGAACGCCTGTCAGCCGACGCCACAATTGCCGCTAAACATGGAATATACGGAGTAGACTATCCACCGGAGAAGTACGCCGAATTCCTAGAAGAGGCATCCGATGAATGTGAAGCCCGGCTTACTCGCCTCCTGCGGGAAGGAAAGAAAGATCTAGTGCTGGACAGGTCTTTCTACAGTAAAGACTTTCGCGAAGAAACTAAGACACTGATCGAGGACAATGGCGGAAGATGGGTATTAGTCTACCTTCGCCCGAAGAGCAAAGAGTTTCTATGGGATAGAATTTCAAGAAGGAGGCAGGAAGGTATAAATGCGGACTCTGCCCTTGAGATCACTAAGGAAATTCTTGATGGATATTGGGATGGCTTCGAAGCACCGGTAAATGAAGGAGAAATAGTTATTGAAGTAGGCTAGAAGGACTTCTCCCTAGAGGTTAACAATATAAGGAGCACATTGGAATTTAAACGAATTGACAACTAGTGTATCCTCCTTGGGACTATTTTAATCCTAAATATTAATCTCATTGCTTTAGCAGATTGTCGTCGCTTGTTCTCGAAGGCGTACGAAGATATGTATGCAGCTAAACAGTTTATAGTTTATGCATCTATAATCTCATATCGTATAAACCGATGTAGGAGTGTCGAATAGGGGGTCGTCGGCCCACCAAATGACGCGCATCATACTATGGAATACATGTCGTCATATGGATTAACAGGAGACTACTAACCGTAGTAGTTTACGAACTTATTTAATGCTTAATTGTACTTATAAAATTAGACTTATAAAATAGTCGTTATACTATTTCAACACGTATAATCGGGAAGCATCTCTCGTTTGCCATTATAGTTTTTAAGATGCACCGACTCACGAATCGGGGTTCCAGGATATTCCCACTATCCAGGTCCCTCGCTCTCAGCCAACGATCCGCTAGTTCTCAAACTCACTCGCAGAACCAAGAGCAAAGCCAATATTCAACTCCAATAGACCAAAAAGGCACGATAACCTCTGAAAGTCAGGGGAAGAAAAAGACTATGGCAGAATTGGATGCAGAATTACAGCGGAAGATGTCGGGGCTCTCCGGTGACGGTGGAGAGGCTGGAATAGAATACGAGGATGGGAAGCCAGTGGCGATGAAGCGAGGTGTAAGAGATGTAAGTATCACCTATAGCTATTCCCTTCGTCTATCCTAGCCCCGCTACCACCGGACCCCTATAACGAGTTTGGGATTAGTTAGCTAATCTCTAGAGTAACAGAACATGTTCCGTTACATCTAAGTGAAGTTTCTTAGGGCGCCGACCATCAAGATGATGTTGCTTCAAACTGTCTGCATAGACTTTCAACATCTCACGGTATCAATAAAGATAGGAGTTACATATTTACTTGTCAAGGTTTAAAATTATTGTAGCTTATAGGAAGCATCTAAGGCAAGGCCGAATGATTCCGAAATAAAGTCCGCATGAGCCCTACGGTAAGGATGTATATAATACATATAAACATGTTGTTCACTCAGCTCTTTAATTTAAAAATATTGATATTTTAAGTTTGGAACAATTCCTTGGTCCTCTATGGGTCGACTCACTTTTCTGATTATAACACAAAGAAGCTCATAGTAGACACCAACCTATGGATAACTCATCTAATGCATTTATATACCTAGGTATTTAAGTGAATGATTCTTTATACAAAACATTTACAGGCAGAATTAATCATTACACTGCTATTCAAAGTAATACATAGGTCAATATTAGGTATTATCTATTTGAGTCCTTCTCGAAAGTCTGAGGTTAGTAGCACATAACGGTTTGGGACTCTTACTTTGGCCCTCGCGCTTGCAAGTGACTCTTCATTCACAGCGTCCGTAGTATTCCACAATTAGTTCTTTAATCCCGAATATCTATACGCGGTTTAGTACATAAGCCCAGTCCAACCGAGGATGCAACTCATCACTGTCTCCACACGCGGCACATTCCTGGGGTATGCGACCTCCTTCAGGGATGGTCAACGGCGGGAGGGATGGTCCCAATCAACCACATAGGACGACACTATGTCTGCACAGCGGGAACCTGGATATCGCAGACGAAGTTGACATACCGGGCAGCTGTAAGTATTCCACGAATTAACGCATGATACCCGCCAATTGGTCATACACTCCTCGCCAACCATGTGCCCACATGGGAGGACTTCTAACCAATCTTCTCCTCTGCTAGTACCGATGAAGCGTCCCTCACGGCCGAGAGGAGCATCGAATCGAAGTCGATCATCACAGATCGTACATCGTAGATCAAGAGATACAACTGGGTCGCCTTCAGTAAATTTATCCTCAAAATAATGCCGGATTTCACCGAACATTTTGACATTGCTGATATCGATTATTTCTGGTTGACTTAGGTGGTTGCCTTCATTAGGACCTTCGCCAGGACCTCTACCGGAACCTCCACCAGAACCTCCACCGGGACCCTGACCCACTGTCCCTTGGTTGCCGGTAGTGCCTTGCCCTGAATTGCCTTGATTCGAGGTAGAGCTAGAACCTTGGTTGCCAGCAAGGCCCTGTCTTAACCCCCCTTGGCCCTGGGGTTGATCGGAGCCTCCTTGTTCGGGTACTCTTTGAAAGGCCGGCCCCGGAGCAAATGGTCCTGGATAAGGGGCTCTTTCGCCAACACCTATTAAGTTAATGCCCTGCCTATTATTCAGAGCACGGGAAAGAGATTCTGGTCTACGCATATTCCACATGTTTGCATTCTGCCCTAGTGCTCGTCCCACAGGTGTCTCAACACCAGGACGATATCGTAGGCCTCCAAAAATATTCGCGCGTGCTGCATAGTTATCACCACTTAGGCCCCCAGGAAACTGGGGGTAGACCACGGGGTCAAAGGTGTATGGTTCAGTCATGATTACGTTTAAACCTAAGTGATAAAGCTTTTGTCTGAAAATGTTGAGGAAATTTCTCGAGCAAGTGTAAACGACGATATCAAACTATATCTTAAGGATATTCTGGTTGTAAATTTCAACTTTTGCCGTGGATACATTAATCATTATATATCCCCAGGGCCAATACAAACGTATTGAAATGATACCTGAACAGCGGAGATGAATCAAAAGCTATAGACCAGTTCACTAGCGATGATACTGTTATTATACAACGTTATTTTGTGTATACATTTGTATTCTAGGGATACAAGTATATCATGTCGTAGAACTTGTAATATACCTACGTAAGGTGCATTCAGTTATGCGAACACTTCACCTGTTTCCGATATATTCTCCTCCTGGGAGGAGGCATGCCATATCTTGGCTACAATCCTCTCCTGAAGTCTGCGAGAGCCCCCACGCAGATCGGACTGTACATAGGCGTCGACTTCTTCCATTGTCGGCCATCTCCAAGAGGCTCCGGGTTCTGTAGTATTTTCCATTTGAAACATTAGATCGTCCTGCTCCTCGCGACTCAGATTCGGACCGGCAAATGCGTGAAAGGCGCAGAACGTCCTTGCTATGAGCGCGTGGCCACGACTTTCTATCCGCTCGGCTTCTTCATCAACATAGGTTCTGTGAGTCAATATCCACTGCAGCAGCTCCTTCATAGTAACTGTATCCTCGAGAAAAGCTAAAGCGCGCATATATGCATGAAGATGAGCAGGTCCTACGCCATGTATAAAATGAGGAACTTCGAACCCGATAGGTCTCGATCCAGATATTCCAATCGGTACAGTGAGTTGAGAGAAAAGAGACTGCAATGTTGCTAAGACTTCATGAGAATGCTGTACTAAAGGAGTCGCGATCATCCCACTATGTCTCGTTGATGGATCGTAACGGTATAGTCGGGCCATCGCCGCTTTTTCAATGGCACGGCACAAATAAAGAAAAATATCTGCGTTTACACCTGCTGTTTTCTGCACTGCGTGGATGACATTCATAGACATCGATAAGGCTGTCGCATCGTTATCCTCCTGTGTACCATTTATCACACATATGTGTGGTCGCGCTAGGGCCCTTAGGATAATAGCCCAGGGTGGTAGAAAGGTAGAGCCTTCGGTAGTCCCCGGCCTCAATCGAAGCGTCGCAAGGTTGATAGCATGCCGAATGCGGAAAAGGTCTTCAAGGGGAAGTTTTTCTCGACCCTGTCGATTAGGCTGTAATCTGCAGAGAAGTTGTATGTAGCTCTTGAAAACTAAGAGAGGGATTCGTCGAAGCGCCTCATAAGACGGCTGTTTAAAACACCCAATGCGTTGATACTAGCAGGATCTATGCCGCTATCGCGAAGAAAGCGAGTACCCTCTTCAAGGGAGCTAGCATTCATCAGTAGAGTGTTAAGACAGTGGCCCTCCGGTCTCACGCCGTGACTGATCATCCGATCGTATAACTCGGTCACCGTAGGAGGGATAACCTAGCTAGTTCATATTCGCTATAATTGGCATCATGAATTGGAAAGCTTTCTCGGGTTTCACCTGGCAAGGCGGTTGAGGTTTCGGGGATGGGGCGAGCATGTAGCTTCATGAACATCTCGGCATAAACCTGCGTATTAGGTGGTTTGCCAGTCTCAGCGGCAAGGTTATTAAAACTTTCCATGCCTCCTGGCGGTTGCGCGTTGCCCGTATCATCGTGGCCCAGCGCGAATATATATTTCGATCTTCGTCTTCACCCGCCCACTCTTTCGGTGGATGACTACGAGTCTGGATAGTAGGAGAATCACGGCCCAGCCCACCGAGTATATTGAGTGCCTGATCATAATTGTCATCAGAATACCCAGCCTCCTTCATGAGAACACCTGCTTTTACGCTTCGCGAGTGATCATCTTCTGCCGTTCTTTTTGCATCGAACCCGTCAAAGTCTTGCCGATATGGGGGCCATGACTTTGAGTATCTTATAGCAACTACTTTCTCCGTTTTTGACCTTTTTAGCCCAATCATAACCTCTCGGACAGCTCTGTAGCTAGCTTTGTCGATGATGAGATGGTTGTCCATATTATCGGACATGGCTAACAAGAGCCTTTGCGCTCTCCAGTTAAATTCCAGGTTCATAATTGGCTGGTTTGCAGCTGGTCGTTTAAAGTATTGCAAAGCTGCATTGAAAACTTGACACTTTTTGTAATAGCTGCTGGGGGGTAGTTCTCGTATGTAATCCATTGTGAACCGTGCGACCGGGACAATTAACCTAGGCCATGATCTTTGGACTTGATTAACAAGACGACGAAGCAGTAGCAAAAATTGGGCTACTGTCAACTTTTCTTCACGCCCAGATGAAGCCATGTTGTTGTCCAACAACGGAGACTTGGAATTGATGTGGTGGTTTAAGGTGTATTCCATTATAGATAGCAAAGACTCGGCTTGACGAAATGTCTCATTACTACGCAGCATAAGTAAGGCGAGGAAAATAGGTTTGGGGCGTTCAGTTGAAGTAAAACGTTGAACACGGGTGTCTCCGTTCTCCCCCGATAGTATCCAGATCCAATGATCTACGTCTTCCCTAGACCAGCCTCTAGCAGTTAAGCTATGGAAGCAGTCAGCCCACTCAGACGGAGTGATGGAGCGTATAGACTTGTGTAATTGAGACTCATTCGAAATGTCTTGGCTTCCCATCCAGATCTGGAACATCAATAGGGGTAAGCGTTCCGAACGCTGCTGAGCAGCGAACTGAAAGACATGACGATATGACATCTTTTGCCTGTCAGTCTTGCTACGAATCCGTAGGGCTACTATTCGACTAGGAGATGTCCGTAATCGAGGATAGCGATGCCGTCTAGAGCTGGTCAATCGCGAGAGGGTTTGGCTCCAGGGTGGTTGAGATGACCAAAGAGATATAGACCCAACTCCAGACTTAGCCGATGATACCACAGATGAGGCAGACATTATATTGCTATTTGTATAAGAAGATCTTCGGCTTTTATAAGTAGACTACTCTCATGAAGAGATGAAAGCTCTCCGGTTGCTGTGTTCTACAATCGGATCTAGAAGCGTGTCTAACCTGCAGACTGGTGGATACTTAAATATGCCAGACATGTTGCTACTCACGCGGTCGTAGGTTCAGAGGGGCCATATTAATATATATCGTCAACCGAAAGAGTTGTATTAGTTTAGTGATCGATATGAGATAATAAATGAATGAATGTATGAAATTCAAAACCATTCGGACGTCATTTTCATCTTTCAAAAAATCCTTATCGATTAGGTACAAAGTACCCAGATACTGAAATGTAAGGTACCTAACTGATGTACATGTACGTACCTGATCTGCTCATGTAAAAATGCCTTTAGCGTCAGTTTAAAATCACTAGGTTAATACGTTATCAAAGGTTATCAACGCCGAGGTCCGCCGATAATGCGATAATGCGATAATAAAAATAAAATCCAATATTATTCGTTCGCATTGAATTTCTCGTTAGAATCCGCGATGAAGACAATTCCCACACAAGCCGATTAAATACAGACAATATTTGTGGATTAATAAATCCCCATTCAATGGCCGAATTAACTTCACCATGCGACCCTCATTGCAAAAAGTAGTAGCTTCTGCAGTTCGAGGACTGCATACAGCAGTCCCCCCTCCAAGACCACAGCGATGCTTCAACCAAACAACCTTCATCTCTTTACCGCAAAAGTGTGGCTTTTCTACTTCTAATCGGTTATTATCAAACTCTACGAAAGATGACGGATCTACAACACCAGAAAATAGCGCTACCGATAATTCGGAAACCAACCAACAGAATCAGCCCTCAGCCTCTAAGCGCAAACCTGTTCGTGTCTCAGCGGCGAAGACCTTGCGCCTGGGACTTACTACCAAGCCACCTCCGCGTGCTCCTGGTGTGAGGAAAGATAAACCCGACACCGAGGTGGACTATCGTCGAACTATAACGTCAATATGTGTTGCTCAATCTTTCGATATGGAAGCTGTGCAGGAAATATTGCGCTTCCACGCATTCGAACTGGATCCCGATGGTACCGAATTTGATCCTACGGGTGTTGTACATGCGAGGGGTATCAATAATGGGGATATATTCGTCTTCCCCTCCGGAACCGTGGTTACTTGGTCCGTACCCACCGACGCCCTCATGACCCTTGCCACTAAGCAGTTAATTCGAGCTGCCCAATTACCCCATGTTGACCGTCTTGAGATGGAAGAGCTCGAATTCATACCGGATGAAACTCGGGACACCAGTTATATGAGGGGCGAAGTTGTTGTTTTAGGCACGAGGGCACAAGATCTGGAAAACCGACGATTAGATACGACCCTTGCCAAGATTGCTTTTTCGAGCGGTCTAGCCAGAAGTCCTAAGCTGGCAGTGCTCGAAAACCAGGCCATCGACTATTTTGAAAACTCCAAGGATAGTCTAGACTTTCTCGAGGGAGGTCTCGAGCACAAGCTGAAGCGAAGCGCCGTCTTAAAGATGACTGGCAAGCTTCTTACCTTACGATCGCAGCTGAATCATTACTCCGACATAACGGACCAGCTTCCCGACATGTTCTGGGATTCGGAGTCGAATCTCGAGAATTACTACAACCAGATTAGTACTGTTCTAGACATACGGCAACGGATCAGTATTCTGAACAAGAAGATTGACTACGGGTTTGAGAACGTAAGTGTCTTGAGAGAGATGGTCAGCGAAAAGTACGGCCACCGACTAGAGTGGATTATCATATGCCTCATCACCATCGAAGTCTTATTTGAACTGAGAAGGGTGTACCATGAGAGCATAAGCGAGGCAAAAGCAGAGTAGATATGAGGGGTTCTACGTATTTTTATGCGTGAAAATGGCAATTTTATGAAACACCACTCAATCCATGCTTATGACAATTTCCATACAAGTTCCCAACATAGGAAAAATACAATGCGCTATCCAAGCCAAAGCATGAGTTCCTTGTAAGTTGCTGGAAAAAAACCATGTCAAGTTTACTACTTACTATAGTTAATCGGCTACCTATCCATATGTATGAGTTACAGCAGATGGGTAACGATAAGCCTGTCGTATGAACAGACGCCAATACATAATATTGTATAAATAACACTGAATAAGGAGTAACTTGCGTTAGCTAATATTTACATATATCAGTTCGCTATATTCAGATCAATACCCCTCTCCATCCTTCACTACATATCAAAACTTGCAACTCAACTCGTTAGCATCATCATACAGGAACCGTAATAGTAGATCGTAGGGACCTGGCATCATAACTCGACTCGGGTTCCCCCTACCCGAGTATTCGTTACCATGATTCCATTGACACACATTAAGTATTAGCTTGCCTATTAGTTATTAGAAGCTCTTCTCTATCTAGAGATACCTTGAGGATACAATTTGACTTTGCTACAACACGCCCGAACCACCCAATTAGCTCTTTCGTATGCGTTTCCCCAAGGGTCTTCCACCATGTTCGTAAACGGCCATAAGCTCATCTGGCCCAAGACTAATGATCGAAGGCCAGAAAGAAGGCGCCTTGTGAATAAGCATAGGCTCGCTCCATTGAATCCTCCCTCCCTCCAAGCCCTCTGCGAACACGGTTTTAATAGCGGCCTTTCTCGGCCACGCCGGTACATCCGTCTCCTCATCCGTCATAAACACAACAGCCATCCCGCCATCCTCGTAGCGCTCAATCTGCGGCGCGCCCGCATTGCGACCGGGTCTCGGTCGATACACCACGCCTCTCGACCCCCACGTCAACCCATCATCGTACGAAACAGCATACTCAACGCTAAACGTGCCGTGTCTCGTCGTCTCGAACACGACGACCAGCGCATCGATATCCCGCTGCAGGCCATTCGCCGCGACGCCCGCGGTGTCGCGCACGCTGACAATCCCCTGCATGCCGTCGCGCAGGTTCTCGTGCGATGGGTGGCACCGCAGACACCGCGGCGGGGCGCTCCAGGTCCGCCCCCCGTCCCGCGAGTCCACGCGGAAGGTCTCTTGGTCGTTGTGCGCGAGCTCCCGCGAATACGTCAGCTGGATGTCGCGCCCGTCGCGCCCGCCGAGGCGCATGAACGGCTCCCAGAGGCCGAGGCCGTGGTTCTTGGATGCGCTCTGCTCGGCGGCTTGCGAGGCGAAGCGCCAGGATCGCCCGCCGTCTGAGCTGCGGCATACTGTCTGTATTAAGTTAGGATTGAGTGACTTGCCATGGAAAATAATAATAATAATAAAAACACAAAATATTGAGTATAGATGTGCTTAGGCAGATTATTATAAGTCTCAAAAGGGGTTAGTACTCACGATGCGGAAATGCGATGGCTTGTGGCCGGGCTGGCGATCGTGGTTCCGGAAGGCAGCGAGAACAACAGGACCGTTATTCCCGGAGACTGTAGCCGGTACCTCGATTAAAAAGCCGTTATCAATATCGCCTACGCCACGGGTGACTTCTCCGTGTGGGCTAAAAGTGCGCCCGCCATCCACGCTGCGCGAGACTTGGAGAACATGCTCGCGACCACCAGGGCCCTGAAATCCCGTTGTTAAACATAATAAACCACCATCCGCAAGCCGACATAAACGGGGATACGTCCCACCCGCAGGGTGCAGTACAGTCTCACTAGCGTCGACTTGCCAATGAACGGGAGAAGATGTCGTACTGTTACCAGAGTCGCCGCTTAACAGGGGGCCCAGGTGGCCTAGGATCTTTTGAGTGAGCCTTCCGGCCATTAAATATCAAAAGGGGGTAGGCGGATTATTCAGTCGAGGATACCTACTTAGGTAGTAAGTAGCCTACGAAAAAGTTTCTAGGAATAATGGTTATATCTAGGTACTGGTATGCTATCTAATGTATCATTTCAACTGTTTGTATTTCGACGTACGCGCAATCATCTCCACATATTTGTCTGGAATCTCGTCGTAGAATAATTTGACAGATATCATTTCTCCCTTTTTTCCCGGTATTAAACTGCGGGTGATCGCCAACGCGGGAACTTTAAAATAACGCAAGGATCTTCCGTTTCCATGGTCGATGATAATATAACATGTGTAAGGTAGGTATGTATCTCCTACCCGCCAACTTTCTTAATCCAAGTGACAGCCCCTTTTATTTTTTTCTTTTTTTAACATTAATGGTTTTAAAGCATACCGAAACTAAATAAGTGACGTATGTGATAGCCCACTATAAGCCCCTCCAAAACAGGAAGAAGACGTTCAGGTTTATGCACTTGGCCGACCCTAACCTGTCCCTCTTATTCCCTATTGCATACGCCGTAGCACCTTAGTTCTAGTTAGACTCGACTTCTCGGGAAGACGGTCTACGTCTATGACGCATTATGCACAAGTAGATGGTTCAAGTATCACCTTGAACGTCAAATGATTGAAAACTAGAAAGGTTACATCTGACTCCTTGATGTTAGTAGGCGCATGTGCTGAATAAGTCTGTGTTAAGCAACACCTAATCGGGTTTGTAAGGGATTACCAGACAGCGCTGTCCTTGGAGATAGGGGCTGCACACCAGTTCAAACCATGTGAACAAGTTCTATAAGAAGCTGCCTACCATGATGTATGTTGGCCGTGCCGCGCATATTGACCGATATAAGAAAACTTGTCAAGGATGGAGCTTTACTTAAACTTGGCTACTAGGAACATAAAAGATTATATGTCGGGGAGGACTATGTCGATGTGTATAACTTTCATCATATAAGCTACCACCAAGCCTAGGTATAAGCACTCATAGGTGTATATAGATTGCGCGACTTCTTCGGCTAGGCTTATACGCCCATCGATCCTGTCTCATATTTGAAAATGCGCATCGACTCTGAAAGAAGCTGCACCATAGAAGGAAACACCAGTGCATATTTAAATTTACTTTCATGTATCCCATCAATTTCACTGCTGTCCCAACAACTCAGCACAACTTCGAGCAGTTCACTAGTATTAGTGATATTTCTTTCTAATAGGGTCTTAGATGATTACACCATTTACACATTCCACGAGAATAAATAACATTTCAATCCTTAGTTTTATAACTCTACGTTAAAATGAGTCCCAAAGCAAGACAGTCTGCCGATACTAGCTCCCAGGGCTCTCACATGTCCTTTGAAGAACCGTCGCTTCCACCATCGCCAAAGTCCATACCGAGCACCATGCGCCAGAAGCTCAAGGCAATGAAGGAAAAAATGCAGTTGAGTCAAATCCTTGTCCCGGGCAAAATCAAGCCGCTGGGGTAGGTATCCAACGATAGAGCCGTGGATAGGAGGAATAGGAGCAAGAGAAGCGGAGAGGAATCCTCTCCTTACTCGACGAATTTTGCACTATCAGAGGACGCATCCGGGGAAAGCAACATTCCATTCCCATTACTGGACCAGAGCGATAGTCAAAATGCCGTAAAGAACGCGTTGAATATCAATTTTTCCGGGGGTGGGACACCTAGTTCCGACAGACCGTCCAGTACTTCCCAAGGGAGAGCTATATACAAACGCTGGCCGGACGAGGAACTCGAGCTCCAGCGCGAGGTAATTGATAAATACGAAGCAGGAGTCAGTTTATGGACTAAAGAGAAGCTTCTCTCTATGGAGGAAATGATCGCGGGTCTTAACGGTCCAGTGCGCATTCCCCTCTACGCCGGACAGGGGAGTTATACCGTTTGGAAAGAACCAGGGTACGGGGATCAACTTCTACCCGCACATACTTAGTTGTAGGCTGGCTGATATTTTTGAATAGATTCGTGTACAAGGTTGATTTTCACGGCTACCACGCGTTGGCTTTTCCGCCTGCCTCCCGCCCCCACGGGATGGCATACAGCTCTATGTCCATCAGCGAAAAAGCCCCTTATACTTACACGTCCAAGGACTTAGACAAGCAAGAGGGAATCTTCGCTCGATGCCTAGAGAGGTGGATGGAAAACCCGATAGGGAAGCATTTCGAGGCAACCTTCATGAGACTCCCCCTTCCGCCGTTCATCAACAAGATCGTGTGCATCGGACTCGGCAACTTCATCGCCGCAGCAGACGACGGCAACGATAACCCCGACCTATATATTTCTATGCTCAGACACGTAGCAGTGGTGAGCCTTGCCCAGGTGCTATTCAAACGATTTGGCCGCCAGATCCAGATCCTCGCGCAGGACATCAACTACACTCCGGACTGCGCGGCGATCCTGTTCAGAAGGGGTTTCTCAATTGTAGGCCGATACGGGGCAGGCGGACTCGCCGAGATAGACGACAAGACGTTCGTGTTCGCCCCCAGCCCGAACTTCTGCGTCAAGGAGATCGTGGCGGATATCGCCTCGCCGGCCGCAATGTTCTGGAACACGGTTCTGACGCCGGAGGAGAGCGACAAGGCGAGCAGGTCCGAGCATATTATGAATTACGGGGATGGCATTTCGGCTCATTGGAAGTGTGTAGCACCCCGTCTCTAATTTGACATCCTTTCTCCTTGCGTAATTCCGTCTCTGTCAGTATGTGTACTAACCCACAATAACACACGCAGTCATGAGGTCGCCGATCCTGATACTCCCCGCGTGCGTATACTAGCTAAGCAGTACGACGTATACCAATTCCCCCTTACGAACGTGTTTGGGGAAGTGTCGATATATACGCAGAAGAGAATGGGCATGACGTCCTCGGATTCCAAATAAGGAGTTCATATATAGTCTTGTAACTGGATTATTACTATGATCTAGTAACTAGGAATCCGTCACGGACGTAGCGTTGGTTGTTGTATATACTTCTGGGCGGGTGTATAACTCAGTCACTACGGTCATCACCAGCGGACTTTAAAACATATATTTACTGTATTAAGTTTTAGTTGCACATTCATTCGAATATGACTGCCTTGGAAGGCTTTAAACACGGTTTCAGGCTTTCTTATAAGTGCCGTAGAGTGGCGAAGCTAGTTGCAACAGCGCTGCAATATCCTTCTAGTCTAGACGTCGTTGACTTGCTAAAATGTGAAAGACAATATAAGCTACTAAGACAGCCTGATGGTACTAAAATTAAACCTGAAGGGATTTTGATTAATCGCTAGAATATGTCTTTCTCATCATTACTGTATTTCTAAGGTAGAAGGTAGACAATAGGCGGTTGTTACTTTTTATGGGACTAAGTTCCGGGCAATATTCTAACTAGTCGAATCTATCGCTGGAGTTACCTTACTCCCTCTTTCTTCCGACTAACCGTGTATGTCTACCCTCTAACCGCCATTTAAGCAGTCTCGTCTTGTTGTTCCATGCCCCTCCCTATCTATATTTCCTGTTATACCTTCCCTCAAGCAATATGATAACTTCGCAACCTACTTTGGTAGATGTTTATCTACTTTCATTTCCTCTAAGATCATATTGTTGCGAATAGTCTCGAGGACTCAGCGAATTGTTAACCGACTATTGAGATTGATGATACGTCCACCAGCTTAGGCTCAAGCTCACCGTACTTCCTCATCAACAGCAATATGCCACTAGACTCTACCCCCATCATGACTGCTAAAGTGGTGTTCCCAACGAGCAAAGGCGGTTAAGAATAACGAGCTCGCACTAATTCCTAATAATAAAACAACTGCTTGAGAGTTCATTATCATATGACCGTTGAATCCCTAACAGAGCAAACCACTTTATAATGGCCATACTACGATCACCACTTACGTCAACAAGGAACTCCGAGCAGCATGTCAGAACGCCAATTAATCCGTAAAACACATCATCATCAATTAATTCAACTACAGCCTTCATACTATCTTATCTCCCTCTTCCGAACTAACCTAACATCTCCACAGGATTTGTTTTATACACCAAGGCTACGTACACGCCGTGCCACTATAGGGCTGACGGCGACGATATGCCTTGTATCGGACCTGCGCCGCCTGCTCGTTGAGCAGGTCGCGGAGGTCGAGAAAAAACACGTAAAAGAACAAGATGAAGCTTTTCTATCCCGAAAGGCGGAAGGAACGCAACAACAAAGATATTAATGAAGCCGTCTACGTATGTCCTGCCCGTCCATTTGCCCTAAGGAGGAGGGGGGAAATCCTCCGTGTTTCCACTTCGCTAACTCCGATTCTCTAGTGTTGACGGCATCAACTCTAAGGGTAGACCAACAAATCGGGAGAACAGGAGAAGAGCCGCTCTTAACCCCTTTTGTTCTAAGAACTCAATACCTTTCCCTGTCGTGGAAGATTATTCCACTTACACTCTTCGTATCTCACTACACCGCCCCTTTATTCTGGGAGCTCTGATTGCTTCCCAACTCAATATGCAACCTGAATGATCAAAACCAACGCCAATACGACTTTTATCTGGACGTGTTTCTGTTATTTTGCCCAGTTTCCAAATCCCGTTTTGGTGCTGGGTCATCAGCCCTTGGTGGGTTGAACGAGTAAACACCCTGCGCACCTTGGCTGGGTGGACGTAATATAGCATCCGCCACGTAACGATGGTAAAATTGAGGTACAGAAGGTCTCTAGGCTTCTCTACCAGGCATTGGCTGGCCACCGTTTGCTGCCGGAGCTGCGGGCGCCATCGCGGGGCTTCCATTAACTGCGGGAATGGGTTTGGGGCTCTGGCTGGACGTCGGGTAGTTGGGCATACCTGCTCTAACCGCTGCCAACCTTGCCGGATCTCCTCCTAGGCCAATGCCACCCAAGCCAACTGGTGCACCAACCTGTCCTTGAGCGGACATGGAATTTCTGATACCCTCAGTTGTCCTTTGAGCACTTTTGGTCGCATCGAAGCGAGCCTTGGCTTGGTCCATAGCTTGCTGAACCTGGTGAGGATTAAGGGAGGTATGGAATGATGAAGTACCCGGGGTTTGAGGATTTGGATTCTGCTGGCCGTGCTGGTTAAGTTGGTTATTGGGCACTGCAGGCGAACCGGCTGGTGGATAGAAGCGTCTGGATGGGTCGTTGCCCATATTGGGTTGACTACTAAAAGATGGTTGCCTTGTGGGAGTTGCAGCCGGGTTATACCCTGGGTGGTGAGGGATCGGTTGATGCTGCGGTGGCTGGTGGGAAATATGCGGGGATGCTGTCCTTGGAGGTATGTTAGGTGTGCCGTTTGCGTATTGGTTATAAGGTGGGTGTGTTGGAGTGCCGTGCTGCTGCGGTTGAAAGGGTTGAGGATGATAGTTGGGTGGTTGGGTGGCTGGTGGGTACGGGGGGAAACGGGCCTGTGGTGTCTGGTTACCCATGTTAGGATAACCAGGCATGGGTTGGTAGGGAGGTCGAGCTGGCGTCGGTGTTCCTCCGTAAGGAACGGGCTGTGGGAATGGCGCAGGTTTAAATTGCTGAGGGTAACCCGCGTTGGGATAGTGATTGGGAGGCCGGTAGCCCGTATTTGATGGGGGCCGCTGTGGATAAGCGGCCGGCATTGTCTGAGGAGGTCTTTGTATAGCAGGCTGAGGGGGTCTTATTGGCGTTTGCGCGCCGTAAAACGGTGGGTTCGGCATCGGAGCACGGTTAGGGTGATACTGCTGACTATACTGCATGTTGCTTGAAGAACTCGATGACCGATGTGTAACTGGCCGGGGGTTCACAGGAACCTGTGCGGCTCTTGCACGAGCAGCGGCCTCATCTTCCTCCATTAAACCTTGATATTCATCGGTGCGAACTTCGATCTTGGTTGATATATTCAATTCTTCCAGCTTATCCGAATTGAGGCGTGCGACGGCGTAAGGCGGGAGCATTTGGATAACGAGAGCTAGCTGCGCTTTGAGAGCCTGGTAAGTGGCTGTCTCCTCTTCTCCGGGCTGCACCGGTGTTCCATTCGTGAGCATATCGCTATGTGACGGATCCGCCGCATACCGACTCTGACTAGATGCGGTTGGAAGGGTCAGATTGCGATTCTTCTGATATGATACTAGAGTTTGAATCATATCAGATACGTCTTGGAGGATGTCGTCGACGTCTTTCTCCTCGTCGGATTTCTTTGGACAGCAGGCTTGTTCGAGGCTGGGGTCTATCATGGTATCGTCCCAATTTTCCAGGGCTTCCTTGATCAGTTCTTCATCTACCTCTTCCACAGGGGCAATAGCGGCCTGCTCCGTATTCTCCAGAGAATCTTCCGGTAGCTCGGTCTCCATCAAGCGATCCAAGCTGCGTCTTCCTACCTTCTGCCACCACATAGTGTGGCTAATTAATCCCGACGAGATCATGGCAGCTGAGTCATCCTTCGAAGGGGCGAAACTAGAGAAAGCGCCACGGAATAGCGCTTCCATCTCGGACATCTCGAGGTCAGATGAAGAAGGCTTATTTCCGGCTAAGCTTAAAGCTCGCTCACGTTGTTTTGTCATGATCTGCGAAGGGGGGGCGGCATTGCTGTAATCGAGCCAACGTCCGGTGGATATTGACTGACTGAAGTATGATCCGGCCCGGTACTTAGACTTTTCGGTCAGTTCAGGGCGATGCCAGCCGACTTGGACTCCTTTAGTGGTGCTCTTCGGTGCCTTGGGTGGCTGGAGCGATGGTAGGTTACGTGGAGCTGGGAATAGCTCCCCTAACGTCTTCGATTTCTTGTCTTTCTCAATGGCGGAGGAGAAAGAGTAAGGTATTGCCTTAGCAACCTTAATACCACTGGGCAAGCCATCTTCTCTCAACGGTCGAATTGTTGTTTCTGCATTTTCGGGTTTATGGATGGGTTGCTGTAGACTCGAGTACAGAGGCTTCCCCCTCATAGACTCCCCAATAATCGTCAGAACCGTGTTTCCACTGGCGCTAGACTGCAAATCGTTGATTAAATCGAGATCGTGGAGCACATCAGAAACGCGGGGGTTATAAGGATATGACAACTCCCGCTTGAAAATGCTATAGGCCTGCCGCTTGAATTCAATGACCTTAGCAATGGCCTCGTCGTTTATTTTGGCATCTTGTCCAGGTGGTATGTCTCGTAGCTCGGCTAGGTGGTCGGCGATGGAGGTTTTTACATCGGTGATAATATTAATAAGGTCATGATACTGCTCTTGGGCGACCTTGTCGGCAATGGAAGGTAACGGCTTTCCATCGTCGGGCTTCTTCCTTTTTGCTTGCGGTTCGCCGGAAGAATCTTCAGGGTAGGGAAGGGGGCGTTTGAGAACAGAGGGTGTCGGGTCAAGCCTATATACCGCGAATAGTGAGCACTAGAACTAGAGTACATTGATATGTTACGCGTGGACGAAGAACTCGGGGGAAAGATGCGCATAGGTCTTGTGAAGAATATTTACAAATTGAAGAAATATTATACCTTTGAAGAACTTCAAAGTAATTACGTATCGTAGGCTGATCGATCTTTGTCGCGCTGGAGAGAGAAGTGTCATCGGTTGCAGTAGGAGTGATGCGATCAATGGTTAGACCATTTGGTGGTTTCTCGCCAACTTCCGAAGGCTCGCGTTTGCGCTTGATAGAGCCACTAGCGATAGAATGCGCAGTATTGACGTCGGAGTCGGCACCAGTATCTGGACTATTGGCATTGGAATTGGCGTCGACATCGGCGTTGTTATTGTTATTACTGCTGGTAAGCTGCACGGGCGCAGAAATGCCGTTAGGAAGTGCTATGGCTGGCGAGGCCATTTTTGCCAAGTTGAGATGCAACTTTTTTATAAATTTGTTTTTTTTTATTGTTGTTGGCCGTCGTATGCGAGATGCGGCGGTTGATGTCGATGGGCTGCTAAGAAATTGGCGGCTCCGTCGCGCTGCACGGCCTGTCGGTCGCGATTGAAAAAGGGACTTGGGGATTTCTTGTGGTTGCTGTTGCTTGCTGGTGCGACCGCGACCTCCCAGACTTGGAAACTGGACCCCCAAAAAATTCAATGTTCCCAGGCAAGACCGGGTCTTCAGGTACTGGAAACTGCTAACTGCAACTTGACTTACGGCAGGTATTCCGTAGGTAAGGAGGTACCTAGGAAAGAACCACAAAATTCTTTTGCAAGGGCGGTAGAAATGGACAGGACGCACCATCCAACGGAACTAACTGATGGAAGTAATAAGAACGGAAAAAAGAACTGAATCTTTTTTAAAACCGAGTCCACCACGAAAAGCCATTCGGCAATATTGATGAATCGTTTTAAAATGGATATGTTGTTGAATGCACGTAATTTTAGTTTAACAATTTTCTTTCCTGGAAACTGCATTCATCATTTTTTGGGAGGGAGGGAAGAGGCTGCGACAACGAAATTGAATCTGTCCGTCCTGGCCTGCAAATGATGGCCAACGCTATGTATCTGAGCTAATACCGATCCAGCCTAGCGCGATTGGCACGAGCCACCAATTATCATCCACACGTGATTGACACAGACGTATGTAGCTGGACGCGTATTTCAGGGTGAGTCAGCCTGGTTTTTACATATTCAAAAGAGCAAACTTGATGAAAAACATCCCTAAATAAAAAAGCTTAAATACCTACATATTTGCCTATAAATTGATAAGTCCAGTCAAATACTTATAACTTATAAATCGGTATTTTTAGTATTTCGAATATGTGTAAGATAGTAAAATACGATTAACTAGCGAAACTAGCGAAACTCGCCCGAGTGTTTCTAGCAAAGTCTTGCTCGGACCGCAAAAGATGCTTTGATACAACTCGGACCCTTATTCCATGTACTATCGACTCCCGACCCAACCATGAGCGTGTCGGAATAGCGTCTCTACAGAATCCACCCAATAAAAAACACTTGCATATGTTAACAATTGGTTGCTACATTGTTGGCTACCTTTTCCCAATTTATTGGTATAAGGATGGAAATGTAACCTGACAAATTACGTGTGCAGTAGCAGCTTTGCTTATATTTATCTGACTGTAATATCATATCATATTTGCACATCTGCAGCGTACTCGACAAGAATGAATGGGCCCTCAATAGTAGCAGAAATCACCAAGAATATTAAGTTACTAGGCGTACTAGGCGAACGACGCTACGTGATATTACCAAGGCAACATGGAAATGGTGATATGCTATACGAATACGTATTTGTTGTAGGTCTGTAATTTACAACGGAGACAAGGTCTCATCATGCTGAACGACTAAGCCTTAATAGCAATACCCAAAGAAAAAGAGTCCCAGGCTAGGAACCAATTCGAAATGCACTCAAAACCGCTGTTACCCTCCAATTATGGTTTAACCAGTACAATTTCCATGTTGCATCTCATTAACAGCCTCACCAGGTCATTCATACATCCTCTTTCATAGCCTTGCTAGGCTGCACCTATTTAGCCTTAGCCAGACCAACGGTGCCCTTGCCAAGGTCGTAAATGGAGTACCATCTTCGGAGGAATGCATCACCGAGAATAGCAAGAGGGCCGACAGGGGCAGGGAAGTCCATGCCCATGAAGGTAGAGATACAGCTGCCCTGGACCTCGAGAATGTAGTCGTAGGGTCCGATAGCGAAGTCGTAGCCGCCCAACTTGAAGCTGATATCGGGGAGCGAGTCGCGGACAGAGCAGTCAACAGTGTATTGGCCGTTGAAGCTCTTCTTAGCGCCGATTTCCTTGTTGAGTAGTTCAGCAAGGTCGGAAGGAAGGGCAATGAGAGAAGTACCAGTGTCAAGTATGACACCAGTGTTCTCGAGCTCAGCGGTCTCATCACCGAAAGAAATGGAATCGAAGTCGACTTCCCAGTAAGCCTTGCGGCGTAGCGGGATTTCGGTGATCTTGCCGGTGTAGTGGTCCTTGTCAACACCACCGAATACAACCTCCGAGGAGTCGTCTCCATTCTCGCCACTGAGATAGAAGGCAAAGACGGGGTCGTCAATTAGCTTCTGGTTAACCAACTGGTAGAAAGGAGGGACAATGCCGTTAACGGAGAGTCGGTCAAAGCCTAACCCGAGAATGCCATCAAATCGACCGAAGGCGAAAGCAAGACCAGGCTCACTGGTAGCCTCAGCGAAATCTTGGTTCTTAACCTTAAGGTCCCCGATAGTCAAGACATCCTGAGACACGAAACCGCTTAAGCTACCAGATCCATAACGAATCTCGAACTCAGTGCCGTTTTCCTTGTACGTCGAAGAAGCGGACGAGTCGTACTTGGAGTGAAGATAACAAGCGATACTACCGCAGGATGAGGAGGGAACCCAAAGGTTAGAGCTACCCGTATCAAGGATAACCTTGAAGTCTTGGGGAGGAGTGCCAATGCTGATCTCGGAGAAATCTATCGAAGATTAATTAGCGGATGCTTTGGAGTTTCACAGGCAGATGAATATACATACACTGAGCATTCATAAAGTTGGAGATGGGAACAGGATGGTCCTTATCCACGTGAACGGATGTGTCTTGGAATATGGCCTGGCTCTGCGTCTCAGGTCGAGCGCCCATGTACTTCTGGCCAAGGCCGCGCACTTGGTGCTCAATCGGGATGCTCTCCTATTATAAGCCATCAATACTATGTCGCATCAGCTAACCAAGGGATATACGAACCAGCTGGTCAGCTAGAGGGATCTTCTTAAGCTTCATCTTGTGGACGCCGGCCTGGGCGGAGCCGAGCAGCACAGCTGCGGTAAGCAGAGCTCCCTTCATGATGGGCAACTCGATGGGTATCGACTAAATTAGAACAATAAAACTATGAAGGAAAAAAGTGAGAGACGAGCGATATCCGAACAAGTTGAAATCCTGGGAATAGAGGGAAATGTAGATGAAAGTTTGATGATTGATGATTGATGGGATGGGATGTAAATAGGTAGGAGAAGGAAGAATGACCGATGATGCTGCTGAGACTAGAAGATAACGGCCGAGCTCGTCTAATCAATCAGCGTTCTATGTTTTGGGGGGCAGGCGGAAATGGCCCAGTCCATGCAGGCAGGCACTTAACTTTCTGGGGGTGGAGTGAGGACCTTAGTCTCGTGCGAGGAGAATACAAGTTGGGCTTGTACAGTACATCTGTGTTATCTGCTTACCCGTGACGATTGTGACAAGCAAGCCTTGCCTAAAATGGTCCGAGTCCACCCAATGACGCAGGTAGGGAGGTTTATGTGGATCCTCGACGTTCCAACTGTTCCGGGCAACCAAATGCTTGAGGCAGCAACCGCTGATGACACAAGCAGGTACAAGCTCAACGCCACCCGAAAGGGCTGGGCTTCTCCAATAGAATGTGGTATTTACGTTTTAATCCGTTCCGGGATACTTAAAGGGGTACAACAAAATAAGAGGAGCATTCCGTACTGTACGAAGCAATCAATATTTCCTGTTACAGAAATAACATGTGACCTAATATCCGCGTTTGCATGTTGGTACCTAATGTTGGTATGTTGAAGACTTCATAATTCTTACTCTTATGTAAGACATAAAATACAAATATTGAGTGAGCATTCATACTTTACATAGTAGCATTGTCAATCATGCTTGGGCCTTGGCGTCCGCGAATCGCTTGATACCTACGCATTAAGACCACAATGCCTATTTCTAGCTTAAGTCAAGCGGTGGTTTATTATTGAAAACGGTCTTTTGCCTTCGTATATCCTCCGAGTCAAAGTTTTGGCTGTGGTTTCATAAACTTCATACTTATCCTGAAGTTGAAACTACGCCAGTCACTAACATAATATTTGGGATTTTTTTGAATAATGCAAAGCTACCCAAACATGAAGAAGCCGTGGTTAACGTGGTGTACCTACCTAATTATTTGGATATAAGTGAATCTTCCCTTTTCAAGTAGGGTTAGCTGTGATTCCCATCAACATGAAGGCCAAGTATACCGCATTCAAAACTCAGATAAAATCTGGTAAGCCCAGTGTTCTCCTAAAGCGTTATGAACCATGATCCTAAGTTCCTTATAATTGATAGTGAAATGGGGGACTCCTCGAATGTTTGGGGTTGATTTCGCCCGAAGAGGTCAATGTAGGTGACGAAGGACGTTCGAGAAATGTGAGACCTACCTAGGTTAGGTAGTTATCTAACATTATGTCCCGCTATAATATTTTGAGAATTTTAATATTTTGCTTTGATGAGCAGCGTCTCGTCTCGTCTCGTCTCTATAGTGCTAGATATTACGCTCTCTTGTATACTCGAGGTTTATATTTTTAAATGTCAATTATAAACCAAGAATACCATGCAGTGTTATTGGGTTGAATCAAACATCAGTTGTCTGATTAATAGAAGGGGAATAATTAAATTTTTGGAAAACGAGAAAGGGTAAGATTCCTTACGCTGGGACCAGTCTAAATATGAAGTGTATAATATTTTATATATCTTCGCTTTATAAATTAGCTACTCAAGTGAATTCGCTGGAGTGTGACCCCCGAAAGATATCCGCATTCTGGGGGGTACATTGGAAAAGGAGCTCTGCGATCAAAGTCAACTCATAAATAGACCATCCCAATGATGTATTACTAGCCACTTCAAACTCGGCCTCGCAGGTCGATAGCATGCCACAGCTGGGTATGCAGACATGGTAGCTGTGCTTACGTCAGTTATACAATAATAATGTTAGTTACCTACCTGTCTAACTATATAATTGTATAATTTTATTATAATCTTTTCAATACGAATAAATTATATAAATGGCAAACACCTTAAAGCTGAAAGATCATCCACTGCAACAGTAAGTATAGGGGACCTTGATGGATGAGCCGATTCGCCCGACTTCGGCGCCGATCCTCCTATGAAATACTAGGTACGCTAGTGGATTAGCCGTCCAGCCGCCCTAGCTTAGCGTCTGTTAAGCTACTCCGCCAGTAACTCCGGATCCTAGGAGAGCTAAGAGTAAGTAAGCAGTTAGGAGCGTAAGCAGAGAGAGGTAAAGAGAAATTTGTTCACTAGGTATCAATTTATTACCCCGCCGATGGTTGGACGAGCACCCCGTCTAGACTTTTACACAGTACTTCACTTAAGAGGAACCCCACCAAACCCCAATTGGAGGAGAAGAAAAATATTATTCCCTCTTCTTGCCTTCTTACCTTTCGTAATCCTTCTTCCTTCTTTCTTTCCTTTACTTATTAAAAAGCTTTTCAGTCCGCTGAAAAACTATTTACTATCTCTTCCCGAGCAAGAGAACATTCCATTGATACTCGATTCTCAATTCGTACCTAGTCAAATACACAGTCGATTTTCATACAATGGCTGCCAACGGTTCTACCTACGCTCTCTCCCAAGAGCATAAGGACGTCAGTAATATCATTTTAGTATCTATCTCGTCTTCACGAGAGTAATCCTGCTGACTCACACATAGCTACTCGAGAGGTCTCTTCTCGACTCTGATCCAGAGGTTGCGGAGATTATGGTAAGCACTCCTACCTCAAGTTAATTAAACTGGTAACTAACTCAATGATCACCGTAGAAAAAGGAAATCCAACGACAGCGAGAGTCCATTATCTTGATTGCCTCTGAAAATGTTACTTCGCGTGCTGTCTTCGATGCTCTTGGTTCTCCTATGTCCAACAAGTACTCCGAAGGTTACCCCGGCGCCCGATACTACGGTGGAAACCAGCACATAGACCAGATCGAGCTCCTCTGCCAGAAGCGTGCTCTCCAAACCTTCCATCTCGACCCGGAACAATGGGGCGTCAATGTCCAATGCCTCAGTGGTAGCCCTGCGAACTTGCAGGTTTACCAGGCTATCATGCCTCCTGGAGGTCGATTGATGGGATTGGACCTCCCCCACGGCGGTCATCTGAGTCACGGATACCAAACCCCTTCCCGAAAGTAAGCTTTTACTCCCACTGTTTAAACCATATCCAATAGCTGACCTTTGCTACTTATAGGATCTCGGCAGTTTCGACTTACTTCGAGACGATGCCTTACCGAGTAAACCTCGACACTGGTATTATTGACTACGACAGACTTGAGGAGAACGCTCAACTGTTCCGTCCTAAGGTTCTTGTTGCCGGTACCTCTGCGTACTGCCGTGAGATTGACTACGCACGCATGCGGAAGATTGCTGATTCCGTCGGTGCTTACCTCGTGGTTGACATGGCTCACATCTCTGGCCTGATCGCTGCTGAGGTTATCAAGTCTCCTTTCCCCCATGCCGATATCGTTACTACTACAACTCACAAGTCGCTCCGTGGTCCCCGTGGTGCTATGATCTTCTTCCGAAAGGGTGTTCGAAGCACTGATCCTAAGACCGGCAAGCAGACTCTCTATGATCTAGAGTCGGCTATCAACTTCTCCGTCTTCCCCGGTCACCAGGGTGGTCCCCACAACCACACAATCACTGCTTTAACTGTTGCCTTAAAGCAGGCCCAGACTCCTGAGTTCAAGGCCTACCAAGAGAAGGTCGTGTCTAACGCTAAGACGTTGGAGAACAAGCTCAAGGCTCTCGGCTACAAGTTGGTATCTGACGGCACTGACTCTCACATGGTTCTCCTCGACTTAAGACCCCAGGCCGTAGATGGTGCACGTATCGAAGCTGTCCTGGAGCAGATCAACATCGCTTGCAACAAGAATGCCACTCCCGGTGACAAGTCTGCCTTGACGCCTTTCGGTATCCGCATCGGAACCCCAGCTATGACCTCGCGCGGCTTTGGCGAGCAGGACTTCGAGCGTGTTGCTGGATACATCGATGAGAGCATCAAAATAGCTAAGGAGATCCAGACCAGCCTACCTAAGGAAGCCAACAAGCTCAAGGACTTCAGGGCTAAGCTTTTCGAGGGCGGCAACTCTAGGATCGACGATCTCAGGAAGGAAATCTCTTCCTGGTCCCAGACATTCCCTCTTCCCGTCGAGGGATGGAGACTGGATGCGGGCATCTAGTATATCACACATGCGAATGAATTACGATGAACCGGGGAGTTATTGTTCAACATATAGATTTGAGGGGGAAAGAAGGGGCAACTCAACTTTTCTCTGGTTTGTGGAAACGGGCTAGGTTTTATTACGGAAAACAGGATGACAAAACAGGACAGTTGCATGCATTCATCAGGCGTTGCAAATATCATAAGAGCTTCGGAGTTTGGTACAGCTCTGGGGTCTGGGTCACCGGCGGCACTGCTTCAACGCAGTAGATTATAGGGAACTGATATCCATTCGATGTTTATGTGTAGATAATAAGGATGCTAGGATACCCGCACGAGGGTAAATCCCAATGGAATATAAGCTACACGACGTTGTAGTAGTGGCATTCTCCAATGATTAACTTCAGCAACCAAAACCAGTCGTGACGACAGCGTATAACGCCCCAGAACCCCCCCTAGTCTTCTCCATCTATCACGTCATCCCGCAGTCGCTGGTAATTATAAATCAACAAGCGTCTTCAACTTAACGTCGCACTTGACATCTACGCTAGGTATATTAGTAAGTTCATATACAATTGTTGAAAGGGTTCCCCGATTCGAGTCTTCCATATCCGTCTTCCCTGCAGATAATTATTACCTCCACTCAATTAGACAATCAATCAATATGGCCCATCCGGACTCCAACTTACATCCAGTCGCAACAGGTCTCGCCAAGAAAACAGTTGATGTGCGTATCAACTAAGTGCACACACACTTCCAGTTCGGAAAGAGAAGATGTATAAGAACAGCACGTGCTAACGTATCTACTTATTGCATAGGAACACTCGGCCGAACAGCCGTTGAAATTGTTCGCAGGCTGGTTCTGCCCTTTCGTACAGCGAGTATGGATTACACTTGAGGAGAAAGGCATCCCGTACCAGTATATTGAGATCAATCCGTATCACAAGGGACCTGAGCGTACGTAGCATAAGAGCTCTCCTAGCTCCTTAAGATGATCTTAAACCTCACCTTGGTCTTTCGCACGTGAGAGAGAGACACTGCCTAGCTAGTTAGCTAACCTGTGGTGGAAAGTCTTGCGCGCCAATCCCCGCGGCCTCGTCCCAACGCTCGAGGTCGCACCCGGCAAGTCCTTGTACGAGAGCACCGTGCTGTGCGAGTATCTGGAGGACCACTATCCCGATCATAAGCCGCATAGTAAGTTCGTTTCACACTTGGCAGACCATACAGCTGGCCGATTATATCTAATGGGTGCGCGCGGATAAGTCCTCCCAGAGGTGGGCAAAGACGATTATACCCGCGCTAGGGCCCGCATCTGGACCGACTACGTCACGAGCAGGGTGATACCCGCATTCCATCGGTTCCTCCAGTTCCAGCCGTCGAAGCAGGAAGATGGGGAGAAGAGGCTTGATGAGCTGCGCCGGGAGTTTAGGTCACATCTTCTTGAGTTTGCGAGGGAGATGGATCCTCAGGGGCCGTTCTTCTTTGGTTCTGATTTGAGTCTGATTGATATTGTGCTTGTCCCTTGGGCTGTGAGCAAAGACTTCTTCGTTCCTTGCAAGCAATCATATACTGACCATGTCATGTGTAGGTTCGCCTCTGGGTGTTCGAAGAATTCAAGGGCGGCTTGCGCATCCCGGAGCCCGGGCAGGGTGGGCCGGATGAAAAGGCCTGGGCCCGGTGGCGGAAGTGGTTGGACGCGGTTTCGAGCCGAGACAGCGTTAAGAATACGACAAGCGATCATGAGCATTATGTACCGATCTACAAGCGCTACGCGGACGACTTGGCACAGTCGGAGTTGGCCAAAGCTACGAGAGCCGGTAGGGGTGTTCCGTGATTGCTAGATCATAGATTTCTCATTTGGGCCCTTGTATGTGCGAAACTCCTTTTCTATGAGTTCGCATGGGAGGCTGAAATTTCCAACCTCGCTTATAATCACCTACCTACCTACTTACCCAACGACGTTTAATAACTCAGCAGCATCTTAATTGGATTCTTAATCTAGTACTCCCTACTTCATATCAATCCCTAGAGGAGTTTGTGAAGTAATTTATCTTGGATTTACTACTCTAGGTATTCTGGTAACCACAATACATAACTAAGAATGTGGCATTTTTGTATCTCTGTGATTAATCCCGTGTTTGACAGCTTCTAGCGGGAGGAGAAACAGAAGAATAATCAAGACATACTTCAATTGCTTATTTGCTACGGCGGGATCCCGCGGACAGAGTGAGTCAGGTGGATATTCGCATTGCAGATTGGCACAACAGTCTCTACTCTTGTGCAACAACGAAAACAAATATCCCGGTAGTAACGACACTTTGACGGCGCTCGAAGTTAGGTATTAAACCTTCCCGCGGAAACTTGCCTGAAGGGCGCTTATCGAGAGGGCATTCCCTGTTTCTTGTGTAACGACTGCAACGAGCAGTAGGCTAGGTGCAGTCATATACCGGAGTCTATCAGATGTCAGCTGTGCAAACTCCTATTAGTCAAGCTTTGCTTCACCTGCATTAGTCAAACCAGAATTAGATTTGGGGATAGCACTATATTCCTTCGACTACACTATCGACGCGGGCTTTTTCTTTTTGTCTCTGAGAAGGGATAAGCCTAAATTACGGCCGGTTATAGATGCATTCAGCTCTAGCTCTGTAATTTACTCAATCACACTCATAATGCACACTGTGAGCACTGTGAGCGCGTAAAGATTCTCAATATCTTTCTGGCTGATTAGGAAAATGCTATAAGAGTGTCTGTTTCCCGTGGATGTCTAGGTAGGTATGCTTCGATCATCATCCTCATATTCAGTAGTTCAGCTCTCTTCTAGAAGTCATGATGCACACTTTATCCCTCTTCGTGGCATGTCTGAGCCTAGTCGGAGCTACACCGTTCCAACTTATCTCGAAGCGACAACTCGAGGACCACCAATGGGTACGTAGGGAGACGGATGGTTGTCCAGCCTATCTTGAGGACGGCCAATATGAATCCCCCAGCTACATAACGCGGATTTCGAAGTGCGAGCCCGATAGGCCTTTTGGTCCTCAGAGAGCCGGCCGTATTACGCCTAATGATATCTCGTCTATTTTCAGTTTCGAGGTACCAGAGTCCCGCGCCGATGCCAATTGCACACTCGAGTTTCTCTTCCCCCGGAAGGACCAGCTCAGCACCTCGACTTATAAATATGAAGGCGGCGGTTCCTTTCTATTCACAGGATATCTAGCCGGTAGCTGCCCTACTCCCAACACGACATTCAATAACCAGCCAACGCCTGGAACTTTTCCTGCACACGCTATCCACATGGAGCCAGGCTATGCATACACAATCGATGTTGGCCCTTGCTTATTCTCTGCTGGGTCGTGTGTGGCTGGTGGTAAGCTAGACTTCTTCTATGAGGACTTCTTCAAGACATTAACATGGAACAGTGACTTCATCCAATGACACTACCTTCGAGTTTGTTCCAAACACAGACGACTGTCCGATTGGTATTTATAATGCCTATAGCTATGGGTTACCTTGTCCACCAGAGTATTGTGGATGATTACACAAGACAGCTAGGAAATGGGCAGAGGACATCGAGGGGACACAGTGGCTAAGGCTACCTACCTATGGGTGTGACAATGAAAATACTTCTTAACGCCTCAAATCTCCTAGTACTCAGGGGTAAATGAGCAATCATATGAAAGAGCCACGGACTTCCAATAAGGCATACTCTCCGCCTTCCCACTGTCCTTGATGTTGGAAACTCCGAGATATTGAAGGTGTTCTCAAGTATGATTGGCCGTTGACATCGCTTAAATTCAGCCCCTTTGTACTAGTTTTAGGTAACATTCAATGTACATTATTTCGGTTATATAATTGAGGCGCTTTTATACGCATGGCCTAGACAGGCGGTCGGATTCTGCCCTGCGCCCAGTCTTGCTTTCCTGAATTGCACATTGGCTCAGCCCTCTGTCGCAGGTGGCGCTTGTTAACCCAGTACGCTTTTACGTACTTATCCACAATGTCTTGGAGATTGTGACATGTGATTTCTCAACTTTCCCGGGATAAGTGGCCTATTCGTAAACAGGAACATAAATAAGTCAAAAGGCAACATGGGAGCCGCGGCATAGCCAATCATAGCACATGTGGTTAATAATGAGAGTTTTGCAAGTTGATAACTCTACTAACCAACTATTCGAGACAGCAGGTTAGCCAGGCTCTTCCTGAATTACCTAAAGCACATTTTACTATTGATGAAAGATACGGTATATGAGTGGTACTTTTATATCGACTTAGTCTACCGACTGTTTGAGTAGGAGGGGTGTCCTTCTTATATATACATTCTATGCCAAGATGTCATGTTCTGGACCTGGAAGTAGCCCCTTGATCACTCATTTCAACAATTATTAACGTCTTAAACCAGGGCTTCTCTATGTAAATGTAGACAGACCATTCTACGATATCTATTAATCGCGGAGGGATATTGAGTAGCACACCCCTATATTGCTCTCGGCCGCACTTTTCTCTAGCCCCCATCTCTTAGTTTCTATGTGAGACCGTGTCTAGTACTCAAATAATGCTGTTGTAGTGGCTATGGCTTTGTGCGACTCCTGGCCGATTGCTTGCGTGGCAGGACTCTCCACGTCTTTAGTGAAACTTTCTCGGTTCAACTTACCACAATTACCTATATAACGTGTAATATATAATACTATAGATAGCTTACCTAAAGCCTTTGCCATCTCAAACTTGCGAGGCCAGTCATAGTAACATCTCGGTAGACTATTGAGTTGCTTAATATGGTCGATGTTCCTACAGAGTTACGGCGAGTAACTTCCACTTATTTCCAAGTTAAAAAAAACTAATACGTGACAGTGCTCCTGAAGAAGAGCCCATTGAACAGCCAATAGAGCAACAGAGCTTCCGTGCTTGTGATTTTGCGAAGAAGAGTACCATTTCTCAATGGTTCCCTCAAGTCCATGACGATGAGAGCAGTAGTAAGCGCATATACTTCTCGAGAAGAGGCCGAGCAATTTTAATGCAAATACTGCTCATAACTATCATCTTTGTTACTAACCTTTCTCTAACAATATTCACGATTGCTCGGTATAACAGCGAGAATGGTGTGGGAACCATATACGAGGGTGACTGTAGCGAGGTTAAAACTTTAGACCAATGGTCCCATCTCCTAATCAATTGCCTCAGTACTGGCATACTTTCGGCTTCAAATTATTGCATGCAACTCCAGGCAGCTCCGACTCGGGCAGATGTCGATCGCGCCCACCACGCCAGCTCCCACAAGCAGGATCGAACACATCAAGAAGGACAATGGCTCGATATTGGCGTACCAAGTGTACGAAATCTCAAGTATATCAGTAAATGGAGGCGATTGTCCTGGTATATCTTAGGCTCGACATCCATTCCTATCCATCTAATGTAAGAAGAAGAAAATAGGCTCTCCTGAATGTTCAAGCTAAATTTGAATCTAATAGGTACAACTCCGCAGTTTTTCAATCACTTGCATCAAACGATTATACCATCGCCGTCGTAAAAGATTCATTTATAAATGGAAGCAGATGGGACCTTGTCACAGCAGAAATAAATCGAGCAGGAGATTTTGGGTGGGAAGATTCAAGAGTAAACCCAAAGGATCGCAACTACACAGAGATTATTCAGACAATGCAGCGGGACGTGTCTAGTGAGAGATGGGAGAGGAGGAACATCTCTTCCTGCTACGCGTTATATAACGATTATTTCGCTGCCCAGGGCAATGGTGTTATATTCGTCAAAAACGACACTGGCCCAGACTATGACGATAGCCTGCTGATGTATGTCTCCATCATACCACGTTCGGACAACTGGGCAAAGAATATGTGGGCAGCTACCAATAGCACGAAAGATTTTGTGGCCAAGGAGCCGGAGATCCCAGTGACCAGATGGTTTCTGGGGCCTAAGAGATATGAAGTATCACATTGCCAGGTACAATCTCCCAGTACGATTGTCAACAAGTGCCGCTTCCAGTACTCTCCGGCTATCATGCTCACCGTATGCGCACTGAACCTTACTAAGATACTAGTGATGCTCTGCATTTGGGGTTTGAGAAGATGGCAGCAAGCAAAGCGCGACGATGCAGACGGAATGGTCCTATACACCCTTGGCGATGCAATCGCTTCGTTCATCCGGAATCCGGATCCGACGACCGTCGATATGTGTCTCGCTACCAAGGATGACTTCATACGACACAGGTCAAGGAAGTCCCGCCTCGTCAAAGAACCATTTACCCTAAACCGTAAACCTAGAGAATGGGAAATACGACGAAAGTTCTGGTTTACGGCTGCCACAAAAAGACGATGGCTCGTGCTGTTATTCTTGTGAGTAAATATGATAAAACCCCTTAAGTGGTATAGGATCCGTTCAATGGTGGCATGTGAAGTGGCTGACTTAGGTATTGAAGGTGCTGTCTTGTCATCTTGATAGCGGGGATTCTGCTCGGGTGTTCTTTTAAAAGCCTTCGCCTCCGAAATATGCCTACGTCGATTTCAGGGCTTCGGGATCTAGGTTTCGGTAGCCTTACCCCATATACCTATCTTATTACCGGATTGCCATTAGAAGACCCTGCGGGCTTGATATCGAATGTGATTCTAGCCAATCTTCCGCAGCTAGTCCTCTCGTTTCTTTACATCTTTTACAATGCCATGCTGAGTACATTTCTTGTACAGCACGAATTTAGTCGCATGCATTTAAAGAGACGTAAAACGCTGCGTGTCTCGGAGCCCGTGGGAATCCAGCGGTCTAGTTACTTCATTTCCCTCCCACTCCGCTATGGAATACCTCTGTATATTTCTTCTAGCCTAATACACTGGCTTGTATCGCAAAGCCTATTTCTAGCTCGCGTAACAGCTATATGTGCAGAGGGCTCGGCGGAATCCTGTCCCAGCAATCAAGTTGACACTGTTCACTCATTCTCGACTTGTGGTCATAGCCCATTTGCGCTTTTCATTGGTGCGTATATATTTGCTACAATTTCATCGTGTAAGCTAATGATTACTAGCATTGATTGTTGGGGGCTTGATTGTGATAGCAATTGCTGCTATCGGATTTCGCAAATACGACGGAACAATGAGTATGGTATCTACTAATAGTATGGCGATCAGTGCTGCATGTCATGCTCTTGAAGAGGACCGTGATGAGTCTTATCTACTACCAATCCGGTGGGGAGTGGTCGAAATCAAAGATGGGGTCGGAAAGTGCACATTTACAACGGCTCCAGATGATAAAATAAAGGTTCCCGAGGTTGGTTTGAAGTACAGGTGACTTCGTTGCTCTCGCGGGCATCTTGTCGTCGGCGTTAAATCTGGCGGTATTATCATAATTCAGGGGGTTATACTTAGACCAATAAAAGTTATACTATAGACTAAAACAGCCTATAAATAGGTTGACTCCCATTATACATTATCTAGATTCGTGTATAATAACATATAATAACGCTATTCCTATTCAACCTTTTTAAAGTCTGGAGAATATGAGGTGCCGATGCTAACTTTTACATGTGACTTATAGGTATGGCTGCTCAATTTCCATTTTAGGACTACTTTTTGCGACCAACGCCAAGTAACGTATAAATAGCCATAAACTTGGCAAAGGTAGACGTCACCTATGTACTTGAAATGTACGGTTGGTAATTAGTGAGAATATAGCCGGTAGCGGTTAATATGTTATACGTTCGTGGCATCCTTCCATATAACCCCCAGAATGTATCAATAATATAATTCCACTACCACCCAAGGAAGTCTGCTTGACTATGTTCTAGCTAAAGTTAGGCTTGGCCTCTCCGCAGTAATATAACTTTGAGGCGACAAGCTGTTGGGGTTTATGTCACAATCACACCTTAAGCTCATGATACCGGCGTATAAAAAGGCCTCTGCTTTCCACCATAGTTCTAAGAGTCGCGAAACACCCTGAAGGGATTTTATGGGACTTTTCTCGTCAACATGCGTACTTCTACTCTGATTGCTACTGCTTCGGCGCCTCTCATGGCATTAGCCGCCCCGATTGTCACTGGACGACAAGGAACCTCCAAGTTTTGCACACGGATCACACCAGCACCCTCTCCAGAGGAAACAGAGAAGAGGTTCAACGAATTTGCGGACCTTTTCCTTGTTAAGAAGGATGTCTACAAAGCCTTCGAATATATCCTTCCCGAATACATTGTAAGTAAATGGAATTGACGTTATGCCGTTCAACTTTAAACCTTGCTAACCTAGGTAATTCCTTATAGAACCACAACCCCTTGGCTCAGAATGGGGCTCAGAATGCCTTGGATATACTTGGCCCTATTTGGGGAAGTCAGTCGATAACAGTGCTCCGTACTAAGTTTGAGGGAGAGATGTCCTGGCTTAACTACAGGAACTCTATGGGCGAAATTGTGGATCGATACCGCTGGGAGGATGGCTGTATTATTGAACACGTACGTCGATGAACCTTTCCTTTATTAGTTTTCTGTAAATCCAATTAACTTGATTTTAACTACCGAATATTAATCTTTGTTATCGAATAGTGGGACCAAGGAGAGAAGTTTCCAACTTCTTGAAGTACCTAGGACGTAGGTCGAAATAGGGAAGCGCTCAAGGACGAACAACGTCATGTACTCTTAGATCCTAAAGTTACATCATATTTGAGATATCATAGGGTCTATAAGTCAAATGACATATATTTGAGAATCTCCAAGGTGATGTTCCCAGGCCAAATTAAACACGGGGCTCCAAACGCAACTCGGCACTTACTTCAACAATGAAAGTCGATAACTAATAAGTAGTATTATAGAACTATCCTGTTATTCTATATATTCAATTAGGTTATTCTGGATGACAACTCAAAGTATAGATGGAAAATCACCATAATATTCAGAGTCATAAATAGAAGTTACCTAGCTTTGTAATCCCATTAGCTCCACCGGTTCCCTCACAGCGTTCATTTCCACCAAACTCCTATATGTGTGGGGTGTTTGGTCCGGGACTTCATAATCAATTCTTTCTTCTCTGTCGTCAGTGTTTGATGATTGGGATTTGCCCGTATGACTACGCTTCCGCCTGCCAATCAAGTATGCTGCCGAAATGGATCCAATGAAGAAAAGAATACCAAGTGATACGCCGAGACCGATACCTAATTTTGCACCAGTACTAAGACCCTCGGGCTTATCCATCTGTTTAAGCGGCGCACTAGTTGCACTTGGTGCCGTAGTTAGTACGTTTTGTGTCGTTTGTGCTGTCTTTTCAACCGTAGTCAAGCTTAGAGTGGTTGATGTAGACCACTCGGGATCATCCGAGGCCCTCCACACAGCGAGTCCCTTCGCAAAGACCCAAACGCCTCTGTCACAAGAGGTACTAACTGTCCCAATCTTTGTTACAGAGTCACCCGAATATGATAGTATATCCACCATATAGATACTGGGTGATACCAGAGTTGATTCGCACGCATTGGGATCACCACTACGTTCGCGGCTACAGGTAAACCCGCTATTTCATTGGCAAACTTGTTAGTATAGCTGCTTCTGAGCCTATACAGCCATATACATCCATCGTATAGGTAATTGGTGTAGTTACACTCACCTAGGACAGCATGTAGCGGCAGTTGCACTCGATGATTCAAGTGCAACGACTGCCATACAAGCGTACGTATACCCTTCTGGACAGACCCCTGGAGAATAGTAGTAGCCATCATACCGTTGATAGTTCGACGGGAAACAGCCGCTAACGGTCCCATACTGCAACCACACCGTCTCGAAGCTGGAGCCTACATGTATCGAGTGGCAACCTGTGCCTTGAGCCTGGTAGGGCGTAGTGAGAGGTCCGAGATTTGTCATCTGTAAGATAGGCACCTGGGGCAAAGCTGGTTTTTAGGGGAAAGGCAATAAAGCTCAAGGACAGGATAGATGGGATATCGCTCACATATACCGTATTTAAGAAGGATATGTATATATTGTGTATCCACCCCCGGAGCCTATCCTGAAGTAAGAACTCACGTTGAATCTGCGTAACATGCCTCCTAAGATGTGCCACATCCGGGGAGTTTGGTATCTAATCGCCTGCTTCGCCCATGAACTTCAGGTTTACCGCTGGGGTGTCCCTGTTCGAATTGAATGGAATAAGCTTATATGATTCGAGGTTGTCGTTTCATTCGCCGCCTTGAAGATCTAATTTCGGCCCGCCGTCACTTGTGTCACGGTGATACCAAAGGGTCCTGGCTATTTCCACCATTTCGGCCACCAAAGTGAAATGGCTTGTGCCCCTGCATACCTACTTTTCGCATTAGGGGAAATGATCAGGTATCGCATAGATCCTTCGACATTAATGATCAATACACATGATGTATACACCTAACTGTAATTGCAATACTACACTCGTAGCTACCATAGGCGGCCGCGTGGCCGAAACATTTTATGAAAGGTTTTATCTTTACCAGAGGTATTTACATGCTGAAAATAGGACAATAAGATATATATAAATGTTAGCCCCCATGTGTACCTCTATACTTTGCCATGTCCGGACTATTTCCTAATACTTTCCTCCCTCCTTTTCGGCACCTGGCTTTTGTCCTGTCGATTGTTATTTAAAAGGGCTGCAGGCATACCGGCGGTACAACAAAAGAGTTTCCAAACTGTGAGGATAGCAGGTTGTATTATTTACTTTCCACGGAGATGTGTTCTACAACTTGGTTATGTAATCCTTGCTCGTATGTGGGATGGTCTTTGGCGTCCTTCGGGACTCCAGCTCCTCAGGCTCGGTGTTGTTGGAACATGGCTCTTCTTTTTGCGCCATGCTCGACATGAATGACCACACTACAGATTCCCAAACTCCAAACCCATAAGTTACGATGGGTTGCTATTGCAAGTAAATAGGTAGCTTTGGTCTCAAGCTAACTACTAGATATTTAAGTACAAGCCAAAGATGAATATCTAGGTAGGTATTGTTGGGAGAATTTTCAGTTTTACAAGGTACAGTTTGATCGCCTGTACTTTATTCTGATAGTCAATCTAGCGAAGTAGACCCTCAACGGTACTACAATTCGGCGTTTCTAGGTCTTTATTTAAAGAGTTTATTAGTTAGGACAATAGAGTTGCACCGTCTTATACAAGTACAGTCAAACCCGCAATATTCGAGATTTTAATTACTGAATATTCTCTGGGCGGGCAGATCACGAAATGCAGCTGGAGGAGTCATGGATATAAACCTTGCTTTTCGAATACCACTCACGAATGTCAGTAGGGGATAGGCTTACTAAAGAACAGCAGCCGATGGATAAAAAGTTCACTGTGTCCCTACCCTTAGAAGCCTATCACACCAAGCACGTCTTTATAGGGTCTACTTATAAAATGCGATTATACTAGTATTGTAATCTTGACTTTAAGTATTCCCTAACTAACTGCCTGTCTTTATGCTAGGTCTTTTCTAGCAACTACAAAATGTAACTAGGTATCGATACGAGCATTGCTATTACCTACTTATCTACTTTTATCCTACGCGCAGTAGCCTAGTATTGTATCGAACTAATATCGCGCTACAACTCAATTTGGTTGAAACGAAAAGGACGTGTTGGGACTTGAGGATACGTAGACTTGCAACGCGACAGAAAAGGCAGCAGGAACCCTAGTTCACAACAAATACCTAACGGACTACGTAATTCGGTTGAAAGCTCAACCGACCTCGGCTGGGAACCCGTACCGATATCTCTCCCGTCCTCTGTCGAGTGGACGGTGATGCACCTAACTGGACACTTGATCAAGAAGAAAATGTTTAGCTTGGGCTCGGCAACGGAATTACCTCCACTTCCCCAACTTCAAGATAATCTGGGGTTAAGATCAGCCCCAGTATAACGCCTGAACTTGGCGTGTTAGCTACTCCAACCCCAGATGATCCACAGGCGCGAAAATAGTATGGTCGTTGGGGTAGGTTATTGGTATTAGCACCGTCGTTACGTATCGATGGCTAGGACGCGGGGAGAAGGCTCGGGAAGAAACGTATTGTCTTGGTTCGTTGTATTATATACCGATAGTCAGGAGTTCCTAAGATGATTAGCTTTGCTTCAAGTAGGGGGCTCGCGTTGAAAATAGTCTCGCACAGGTATCATGAATGTTGATAGTCTGTCGCAATGTACAGGGAAGAGAAGAAAGAGATGCTTTGTTGCACACCGGGCAGCCACACGGCACGGTTGGCTTTTACAGGCGGTGAGAAACGATTAGGTCAGTCACTAATATCGCTAGGTTTATTACGGAGTACCTATTCATAAGCCAAAGTGGTAGCGACAGGCCGCACGGGAAGTTTCCGAGACCGGGAGTAAACCACGGATTCGAGTGGATGAGACTTAATCTTGGCTCTCTGTTTGGACCATTGTCGAACAAGACAAGCGGGAGTGCGGGTACACTGCACATGGTGACAAGGGGGCGTGAAGAAACGTTCGTGGGGCTTCCCCCCAATGCGTTATGATCTTCTGAGCGCACGGTCTCCTGGCCCAACGCGGAGATTCAGGCTATGCGCGTCATTCCAATCATGGCTTCCCATGGACGCCGGCAGCTTTCGCAACTTTCTAGCGTCCTAGAAATCTTGTAGCCGAGCAAGGAGGAGGTAGAAATAAAGACCTTGTACTCCCGTTGAATATAGTCTTGCTTGTTGGAACCTTTGTCCGATATCTCCTCCTACCTGCGTAGCTATAGATTGAACGGGGTCAAAAAAGAAAACGCAAAAACCATGGCGAGCTGGTATTCTATCGGAATCGCCCTCTTTGCCGCGATGGGCACATTCCTCTTCGTATGTTATTCGTTCTCATCTCATTATTTTGGTATATATGCGAATGAACTGTCATATTGACCGATAGGTTTTATAATAGGGATTCGACACTGGCATTGCAACAACTAGTGAGTCTTAGAGAAAAAACAGAAGGGGTAATGCTGCGAATGGTTTACTAAGTACTAATTAGCCATCGCACATCAAAGCTGGATCGACTATATGCAGCACCCCTCTAATGGTCTTACGGGAGCAGTGGTGGCTGTGTATATCGCAGGTGAGGCCATAGGTGCTTTGGGCCAAACCTTTATAGGAGACAGGCTGGGTCGCATTCGATTTATGCAGCTTCTGTGTATCATTGTAACGATCGGCACGACGATCCAGACGGCATCAGTTAACATCGGAATGTTCTTAGCGGGTCGTGTCATTGCAGGTGTTGCTGTGGGTGCCATGGTTGCTACTGTGCCTATCTATCTGAGCGAGATCTCGGCACCCAGCCAGCGGGGTTTGATTGGGGGCATATCAGGATGTGGTATCTCCTTCGGCACAATGATGTCCAACTGGGTGGGCTTTGCATGTTCGTACGCACCCTACGGTGCTACACAATGGCGCTTACCCCTGGCTATCCAAATACCCTGGGGTGTCATCATGTTCGTGGGTTTAGCGACGTTCATGCCAGACTCTCCAAGACAGCTCATTCGAAACGGCAAAATCGAGGCAGCCCGACGCGAGTTTGCCAGAGTTCGACGGGACCTTCAGTCACATGAAGTACATGAAGAGTTCGCCTTAATGCAGGCTCAAATCGAGTTCGAAATGACGCGCGAGATCAAGTCGTACCACGAGATTTTCACGCTTTTCGGCCGCAGAGCCATGGTATCTATCGTTGTCCAGACTGGAACCAGCTTGACGGGTATAAACGTTATTCAATACTACCAAACCATCTTATTCAAGTCCCTAGGAATCCAACAAAAGACTATACTTGCGTTAGCGGGTGTATACGGAACGGTTGCCTTCCTCTCGAACTCTATTACCACGCGATACTTGACAGATCAATGGGGTCGCCGAAAGATGATATTAGCAGGTTTATCTGGACTTATAGTAACCATGATATACTCTGCCGTGATGCAGCACATTTTCCAAGATAGCGAAAACAGGATAGGCAAGGGTTTCTCCGTGTTGGGTATATACTTATACGTTGCATGGTACTATGGTAAGTCGCATTCTGGGTCGCTTATGGTCTTTTCTAGTAGCCATGAGCTTTCACATATCCCCTAACACTGAAAACTATTTTAAATACATATTCTAACTCTTTTTATTACAGCAATGATCAACTCTACAACTTGGTTATACGGTGCAGAAGTATTGCCGATTGCGCTGCGCAGTAAGGTGATGGGTCTTGCAGCGGCAAGCCACTTCATTGTCAATGTTGCTGTTACAGAAGCTGGTCCAAGCGCCTTTGCCAACATTCGCGAGAACTACTACTACGTTTTTGTTGGATGCACACTAGTCTTCTTAACTATTGCATATTTCTACTTCCCGGAGACACGCCGGAAGACCCTGGAGGAGATCGCCGAAGCTTTTGGTGACAAGGTTGTCCTCATTGATGAGGCTCGGATCGATGGAGAGCAGGCCGTTCTAGCAGCACGAGATGAAGAAAATGGGAGCATCACGAAATCAGAAAATAAGGGCCAAACAACAACATCAACTACGTCAACTACTCCTCCCCCGCATGCCTCTACATCTTAGCAAATTCAATTTTAGCATTATAGTTTATGACCATATGAACAATTAATGAAATATGCTAATAATATGAAAATCGTCGCAGATTACTTAAATCCGTAAGCACTCAGCTTACGAATGTTTCTTGATGATCTGAGTATGCCTATATAAGGAGCATATTTCTATTTAATACTTTTCTCAGCCAAGTATCAGGTCTATAACCCCGATCTCTCATCCTTATGTAAGGTTCTGCTCATACAAGTGGAAGCAACATCGCGTGGGATGCATTACATCTCAACCCCGGTCCTTGACTCCTCTACCTTTCAGACAGCATCGAATATCCTGCTAGATTCATAACTGCTATTTTATACTGAGCCTTCAAGTAATAGAGGCGGAAATCATATTAGCAGGAGATCTTTGCGTAAGTTTTATTCCACCTTCTTAGCAGCGTGGTTAGTCTCGCCAGCCCTAATAGCCTTAGAGACCTTGCGCTCGGGCGAAGTGTAGTAGATCTAACAGAGAACGTGTTAGTTATATGTGAGACGACGTAGCTTGTATATGCAGAGATCAGGAATAAACTTACGTAGGCTTCAGCTGCCACGAAGTGCAGGATGATGGCTACATATCCTGACATGCCAAAGCAGTGGGAGTGGGCAGCAGCCACGCCAACTGGGTCGTCGTCAAGGACATAGACACGAACAGCGACGTGGCGGTTCGGGTCCTCTCCTGACCACTGGGGTGCACACTCCGGGTACTTGGCCTGGTACTCAGCCATGGTGGCGTTCTGAACATCCATCAAGTATTCGATCTTGTCGCATGGTATAGCTACATACCAGTTACCCATGTACGACATGGTAATGGAAGTGGCCAACATGATGATACGAAGGGTAATAACGGACCCGCCCTAGACAAGTAACCATGTTAGCAATCGGCAAAGAAATATGTTATAATATTCGATAAGGATCGGTGGCAGGGAAATAGTTATGAGGGAACATACGTAAACCCAAGCGCGTAACATATAGTTGCGGTGCTCCTGGATCTTGTGGTTCCTGGCGGCAACAACTCCCTTGTACACCGCAGTAACGAAGATGATAAGAAGGAGCACGTTCATGGATTGGGTCTCGGTACTGCCACCCATCGTGTGCTTCAACATCGGCAGCGCAGAAAAGGCTCCGATGAGGGATAGCACGGTCGAAATCCAACCATTAATTCGGTGGAGCCACAGCGCCTTGCGTCGGAATATTGGGACAAACTGTCCGAAGGCGAGGAGGGCTGCAGGGAGCACACACCACAAGTGCGTCCTGATGGCAATCTGGCCGAGTGTGAGATTCAGGTAGTAGAAGCACTCTCCAGGTGTAGCGGCGCCCATGTTACCCCTGGCCATACCAGGACCACTGCAGAAGACGCCGTAGAAGTCGAGGTACGGCAGCCGTGAGACGGAGAACCCAAGCAGAACGCCGCCAAAGATAGCCCATAGCCAGAAGTTGTAGCCCTTCGAGAAGCCTACCGCCCGTGCGAGCTGGGTAACCACGCCCGGAGCGCTTGGCGCCTCACTGGTTGACGCCGCCATCGCTAAAAGGAAGTAGCTGGTTTATGGATGGCGATGTTTCGATAGAAGATCTTTCGACGCGTGTTATTTTCAACCGCGGAAACTTGAATCGAGTGTGAAGTTCTCGGAAATCCTTGAATCTGCTCTAGTTACAATAGCAACGACTACTCTGGAAGTTTCATCCTTTTATAAGTCAACAAGCCGTTGGCGGGTTCGGAAGAAGGGCGGGATCGAACCCGAGAGCCACTGGGTAATTCTGCAGCATGCTGCAACATTTCGGAGCGGGCCACATGCTGTCTCACGATGCAGCGTCAATCTCATGGACGGTACGGGTCAGCATACGTTCCAGCTCGCATGGATCATCCCGAAATGGTATTGATTTTGGTTGTGTAGTATTATAACCAATAAATTCTGCATCTGCAAATCTGCAATTACAAGCGCCAGAGCGTCTAGATTGGAGAGAATTGCCTACTCAGTTGCCACTATCGTCATCGCATTGTACTCTGAGCTCTTTTCGTTATCCTACGCTCATAAACACACGAATGTCTACTTCAGCTTATGCGACATGATATCAAGGTATCTATCCAAGTCATACAGGACGTAATGGTAAGTGTAATAGTATCTAGGTAGGTAACGTCAAACCCCGAATAAAGAATCTATAGAATATTGACCAATTACAAGCAACTTATTCTTTGCGCTTATACTATAGTAAACTTACCTAAGTTAGATGGTCTTTGTACCTGATAGATGTAGGAAGCGCGGGCATCGTCGGCCGCCCCTTGTAGACCCAAGGACGGGCATAGCGGGCGGGATTCGTCGGCCGTTCCTTGCATCTTCAACGTCCATCACATGACTGAAGCCAGTCTCACACCCAACCCATCCAACAGGTACACAATGGGGATTATATGTGGGACTTGTCATTTATCCATGGGCGAGGTTTTGGATCCTTTCTCCTAACATAGCTCGCCAGCCAGAAAGGAAGCCGAACCACCATACTCTTTCCAGAGCCATGAACGACCTAGTAACAATCGGGATATCCCGAACCTTAAATACGGTAAGAGAGGGATGTAACGCTCCCATCTGCAAGATAAGACGGAGCTGGAACACATCCTAACTTATGGCCAATCATGTCGACGGCCAGGCAACACCGTCGATCTGATTCCCCATCAATTAACCCCTCAGTTCCACTTCTCAAAGTGTGAACATTTTCTGTAGATAGCCCGGCCTCCCGTCATCCTCCTCCTTCCATCTTCTCAACTCATGCGGATCGAGATTTGGCTCCTCAACTATTGACAGCGGCAGCGGGTGGATTCGTGAAAGTGGGCTAGCGTCGTTCTTAGGACCGCACCTTGCCGAAATGGAAGCCCTAGCTGTAGTCGGGTTAGTGAGCAACATCCTCCAATTCGTCGATGTGGGATATAAGGTATTATCCGCATCAAAGGAGATGTATGGTATAGGCAACGAATCGAGTCAGTCGGCCAAGGACATCGAGTTTACCACTAGGGAGATGAAACGCTTGGCCCTAAGCTTAGATGGAGAATTACCGGCGCTTCGGATGACAGATGAAGACGAGGCTCTACAGAGAATAACTACGGAATGCAGGCGATGGTCTGATGAAATGCTTGCACTACTCAACCGTCTGAAGAACAAAAATCCCAATAGCAAGATAGAAGCATTTAGGGCGGCTTTGCGGGGTTATAAGATGAGGCATGAGAGGGATCGACTCGAAAAAGGCCTCGATAATTGTCGGAAACAACTCGATCTCCAGATAGTCAGTATGTCTAGGTACGGCGACGAGATATTTCCATGTTGGGATTCTACATAGTACAGTATGCATTAACTGATTGTAATAGATCCGATACTATTAGAGGGCTCGAAGAGTTGATCACGTCAGCGAATTCGACAAACCAGGATTTGACGAGCATAAAACATGCTATAGAATCATTCCGGCAGTTGTTACCAGGGCAGGTAGCCAATGTTGATTCCCAGTTTCTTGACAGGCTACAAGATATCTTGCATCTGTCAGATGAAGCTTTATTGGCATCTAAGCGAAAGTTATTCCTAGATGCTCTAAAGTGTGAGGGAATGGAGGATCGATTCTATTATGTGGAGCCAGCGCATGCAACGACTTTTGAATGGATCCTTGAAGACGACCCTGGTCACGATAGTACATCCGCGGAGGGTCTCAAGGGAAGAAAACTGGACCCTTCAACCCACCAGGTGACTGAGTTCCGAGAAACCATCCGAGTGCGTTTCACCAACTGGCTCAGACGCGGGGATGGTATATTTCATATATCTGGCAAACCCGGGGCGGGGAAGTCAACTCTGATGAAGTTCCTGTGCATGAACAAGTCAACAAGACGCCACCTCGAGCACTGGTCAGACGAGAAAGTTCTCGTATTCGCCAAGACCTTTTTCTGGAGGCTTGGTACTGACACGCAAAAGAATCTTATAGGACTTATTCGCTCTCTTCTTTATCAAGTTCTTTCTATTGCACCAGAGCTGATCCCTCTTGCATTTCCCTCTCTCTGGATACAACCCGAATCGTATGTGACTGGTACGATACAGCTGGAGTTAAGTGAAATTGAGCATGCATTTAGAAATCTCTTGACTAGCGAAGCAACTTTCAAAGGTCATAAATTGGTGTTTTTCGTTGACGGCCTTGATGAGTATCAAGGTCGACACACCGAGCTCGTAACTAAATTGTTCAGTTGGACATCTTTGAACGCTGAGAATCTCAAGATATGCGTTTCTAGCAGAGAATGGAATGAGTTCATGGTTGGGTTTTCTAAATGCCCTCAATTACACATACATGAATGTACGCGTCCAGACATCACCATGTTTGTTAGTGATCGTCTTAAAAGTATGCCTCCATTTCCGACACCAGTCAGCTGCGAAGACATGACATCTCTTGTCAAAAGAATCGTTGATAAGGCTGAAGGGGTCTTCTTGTGGGTACGACTTGTACTGACTGCTGTCGAGGATGGTATGCTCAACGGCGACGACCCTTCGGACCTAAAATCAAAAATTGATACATTCCCAAATGAGCTCACTGCCCTTTATCGGCACCTCTTTGATTCAATTCACTCAGCCGACCGTCCCAAAGTTTTCGCGGCTTTGAGAATGGTGAGAATGGCGCATGATATGGGATATTCCCACAAATTACCTCTACTCAGATTCTTTTTCCTGGACAAGATTATGAATAATCACGACTACACTGCGCAAATGGAAACTATAGATACACCGGACGAAGATGTTTCACGAATATTAAAAATCGCCCGGAGGCAAATATACGGACGTTGCAAAGGTCTCCTGGATGTTTGCCCATTAAAGCGTACAAAACTTATCAAGTATCAGCCTCTACCCGATGATGGCGAGGTCACATATATGCATAGTACTGTATATGAATTTCTAGAGAAAGGTTTCGTAAAGGAAACCATTGACCATACTGTCGGGCATATCGACTTTTTCGACTACATCTGTCAGACCTTCCTCGCATTTGCTAGATTCGCTAAGCAAGCCTGGTTTTTTCATAGACATGAAAAATATGAGGTTTCTCTTTTCGAGAAAGAGCTAGTCCACATTCTGAACTTTGCCATTTACGAAACGCCCGTCTTCCTTTCTGACGGTGGCACGCATCGACGGCAGGACCGTTTTCTCGAGTTTCTGACTATGCTCGAAGCAACGGTTACGATAGGACAACAGTCGGGGTCAATAGGGAAGCACATATCCCTTTGGATACCCTCGGATCCCCGCAAAACCAAAATCTTTTTGGGCTATACTCAGTCTAATACCTATGTTCAAACGTTTGCAATATGTTGGCAAATTCATGAATTCATCAGAAAAGTCGGCCCAAGTTATTTAATATCCACCGCGAGCAAAGTTAGTCCAATTCAGATATGTGACATTGCCTTGGGGCTCATGCCACTTTTAACGGGCCAAATCGATCAAGGCGGCTCAAAGAGTCTTCGCTATACCCGACTATGTAGAATGCTCGAGTTATGCTTCTCAAGAGGAATTTCCCCTAATTACGTCAGCCCAAAAGTTGAGGAATTACACCAATCCGGATTTGAAGGACTATCCATATTTGAATTGATGCTTCGTACATTTATATTTCCTTATAAATACTTATTAGAGTATGATAATCAAAAGCTACCCGCTGGAACTTTCATATATCCATTCCGATTGCTTGAAATGTGCCTCTATTATGGCGCTAAGTCGAAGTTCAAACTACGTTTTGGTCCGGCTTGTCGTGACAAGAGAAATAACGAAGAGGTTCTGGAAGTTACAGCGGAATATACTAATGCTACAGACGACTCCTTATCAAGCGGAATCATTTCAAGGTCGTGCGCACTAGTCACCTTTGCGGAACAACGAAGTTGGGAGGTGACTCTTCGAGATCTTGCAGAGTTATGGTTCCCGCAAGATTATGAGGCTCTCCAGCATTTGATTGACAGGAACGAGAATACGATGGGCTCGAACCTGGATTCAAGTTCTCAAGAAATCCCAGTCTTTTCCGAAGGCAAACTGGAGCGGTCCTGGGCTGCTGTCGAACTGGGAGAAAATCTATTCCCGTGGCACAAAGCTATTAGAAACAAGCAGGAAAGATACGATGTGATATCAGACTTGTAACCCGATCGTATAATATTTCCAGCTTAATCTTACGATAGGAGATCCTATGGCTTTGTATCCCAGGTCCCGTATATACACTATAGGCCACTTCCTATTAAGGAGAGCTAATAGCACGAGGACGCCTTAGTAAGCAAGAGCGGTTGGGCAGCTCCTTACCTCCGTATCGCGGCTCATCTTCGGTCTGCAAGTGCTACATGGCTTCCGACTTCCTTCGGCGCCCTTTGATTTCTGAGTCCCGAACGCCCTCCGATTACTGCCGGGGGGGCCCCCGACACCACAAACTGCGGAATCGACTAGCCAGAAGCGATGTAAACGCATCGACGGCTTACCTAAAAAGTTTAGATACAATACCGTTGACGATTATGATCCTCATACCTTGCATCATGCCCTCCGCCTCTGCTGATGATGTTTCTTTTAACTCAACCACCTTATGGCTACCGTTCCATTCGTTCTGTGCTCTTCATATAGTAATATAATAATAAGAACGGTAGCTCGTTTCCATGATGTATTTCTTGAGCTTGAATCCGTAATAGCGAATTATCAGAGGAAAGCCAAACATTAAGTATTAGGTAAACATGATGCTCTCCAGCTCGTTCCAAAAACCTCAGGGGTACGTCCTCCCCAGCATTCCCTGCTCGTTGTATAGTTTCCTATTCTGTATCGATACCGGCATCATCGGCCCCGTTACCGAAATGGGAGATTTCACATCATATACCGTCTTCAATGGTGTGGGCTTGGCTACGACCTTGTTTCTAAGTATGTAGTTCTAGGTCCTCCTCCTATCGAACCAACGCCATAGCCATGCCCCCCAATGCACGCTTGAACACCCCTAGCTTCTCCAGACAAGCACTTAAGTAATCACTAACTTCCACATCTCCCGTGGGCCCCTCCACGCAAGCAACGCAGTCCACGCCAGCACCGGCGGCGGGGCACGGACAGCAGCAGTAAGCATCTATCTCTTCGCCGTGACATACGCGCTCTCCTGTACCGCCGGCATCAACATCTATGTAGCCGAGATCCAGCCCCAACAGACCAGAGCCAGCGGCAACGAGCATCGCCCACGGCGGCAACTGGCTAAGCAACTTCCTAGTGGCACTCATCACGCCTACGTTTCTCGCACGCACTAGCTACGGTGTGTACTTCCTATTCAGCGGTTGCGCCCCGCTGACTGCCGCCGTCTCTTTCATCTTCATGCCCGAGACTCGTGGCTTGGGTCTTGGCGAGATCGACCACGCGTTTGCGTGCCAGGGTAGCTGGGCCAGTGCGCTTAGGGAGTTTGCGAGGGGCTTGCGGAAGAGGGTTCGTGTTCGTGAGGAAGTGCCTGTCCCTGTAGAGATAATTGCTTAACTTTGGTAGTGGCCAGACGGTTGTCCTGGGTATAGCACCTTCGTCATCACTACATTCTCTAAATTGGCAATTGGAAATAGTACCTACCTAGGTAAGATATGAGATTTGAAATGAGAAGATGGCTAACAATATCGAGATTGAAACTGGGCCTCCTGAACGGATGAAAATTATATACACATCTGATTTATTACGTTATTTGCAAAATTAGTGTAGTAACAATAAAGAGACGAAGGTGCATATGGTAACGTATGTGAAAACCAGTATGCTACGGACAACCAATCCTAGGAAGAAAAGCTGACTAGGTAGGTAATTTACAATATCTACAATACACAAAAAGAAATTAATCGAGAATCGTCCTTTAGCACCACTTATTGCGAATGCTTACATCAGCTCAGGGAACTGTTAGATTCAGTATGATACAAGTTAGCTCATATAGCCGGATGCGTGACGGTGAAATAAAAAGGTAGCGTGTGGGTATGATGGGGGGAGAACTATGTACATGGCGTGCATCTCGGGTGTCCTGTCGATCGATCCTGCGTGACTCATCCACATGCCGTCCTGTTTGTCTCCTCAGTCGTCGTCCATCCATCCATCCAGTTATATGCAAGTCGTACCAAAAAAATCATTAGCAGAAAACGAGACAAATATGGAACTATGTCCACTTCCGAGGGGGCGAATATTCATCGGCAACCCTTCTGACAAAACGCCACATGCACTGCCATACGCCGCACATCTTCCCTTCGGTTCCAGGCCGGGTCTAAGGAAAATCTGAAAGGAGAAAAATAAATATCCCGCTAAATAGGGTATAGAATAGGGATAGTAAGAATTAATCAAACACTGCTTTTTCAGGGGGGCAGATGATAAGAAAAGCAACACCACGACTACCTCGCAGTATCGGGACGAAATACTTCTGGTGTACACTTCTCTAACGCTCCATACTTTCTGGACTCATCATGCCATTGTCTTCTTTGTCCGTTTGACTGTTGTTGCCTTGGCTCTGCGTGCTTCCGACACGCTCCATAGGAGGGGCAGCGGCAGGTAGAGATGGACCATTCGCAAGGCCGCTACCATTAGGCATGGGCAAACCCTTTATCTTTTTCGGGCCACCCTTTTCGGGACTATTGTTAGCTGCCTTGTTAGCTTCGGCTGCTTGGGCCTCCAGCTTCTTTTTCTTTTTATTAATGGCGTTCTGCTCCTTAGGGGGTCGCTTTTGGGGCGAAACGATCTTGCCGGTAGCACCAAGACGTGGCCGGGGTCGTCGCTGCTTGACAGGCAAGTCTTCATCTTCCACCAAAGGTGAGTCGCCATTAGCGTGCAGCTTAGCGAGGAAGAAGTTCTTGACAAGGCCGATCTGTTCCTGGATGTTCTCCTTGGTAACAGGCTCAGGAGGTGCAAGGTCCTCGAAGAGGACCTCGTCGGAAGGACCTTGTGTAGGATTCTGAACCTGGTACTGGCTGCGCACCCTGGATTGGAGGAGATGAAGGGGAACCGAGAGCATACCGCCCATCTCCCCGGCTAGGCCAAGTTCCTTGAATCCAAAGAAGTCTTCGCCGAGCTCTTCAGCGAAATCACCTCCGATAAATTGTTCACTTCCGTCGTTAAAGGCAGCTGCTCCGTCCGGTCCCGTTTCTGTTACCGCGGGACGTAGAAGATCACCCAAGTGAGCCTTCATACGTTCGTGAATACCGACTAACTTATGACCAAGCCTCTCAACCTCATCCTTGGCGTAACCCTCAAGCGATTCGATCGAGTAGCCACTCTCGTTGAGCGTATGAAGTAGGGCCTCCTCAGGAGTATAACGGGACCGAGCTGTTATACCACGTTGGAGGTCTTCGGCAGAAGGGTCCTTCTTTTCAATCTCGGTATAGCTTTTGACGGTCTGCACTACCTTTCCGAAGTAGTCGGCGGCTATGTCGGTGATAGCATCCATGGCAGAGGGCTGGAGCTCTTCGAAGCCCGCATGGTAGAAGATCTTCGCTACAGATCGTTGCATTCCTGCTCTGCAAACCTCAGGCGCCATTACAATGTTATCACCGCACGTAACGTGTGGTTCGACATCGGCTTCTTGAAAAGGCTCCGGGTTATATTTCGGAAACTGGTTCGCATATACCTAAAGGACATTAGTTAACTGAATGTTATCGATGCAAGTGAGACATCTAGAGAGGCTATTTATACCTGAGTTTGCAGTTGCATCTGCTTGATAACGCCAATCTTTGAGCATATCTTTCTCGTCTCCTGCATCTGCCGAATATTGGCGTCAAATTTCTGCGTCAAACTACTCTTTGGGGCGGTGAAGTAACCCTGCGGTAAGGCTTGGAGAAATTCCTCATGCTGGTTGATAACATGGCCTTCACTGTCTTCCACCCATTGGAGGGTTGGTGGAACGTCGGGGACAATACTCTGGATGTCGTAATAATCGGGAATAGTTTTCTCTTCATCCTCCTCCATTCCCTCAGCAAGAGTTTCGGTTGCCTTCGCTTCTTTGCTAAGACTAGCTGATGGATCTTGGGTATAGCCAACCAAGCCCATAGTTTCCGCCTGTTGCCGGCCGCGTAGGAATCGACGCATACCAGCCTTACTTCGAAGCAATGCGGGTTCATCGATATTCAACTTACCGTTATTGAAAAGTTGAAATCGACTCTTCGTAATTAGCGCGCGATCTTTCTTAGTCACTTGCTTCCAGATCTTGTACTCCTCGTCTTCGTAAGCTTGTTGGGCAGCCTCGTTCAGCGCCTGTCCCAGTGCCATACCGTTCAGTTCGGGGCCGTCAATATCCATAGCGTCCACGTTACTGCCCATGCCTGAGTTATGGCCATTAATCCCACTAGGGGTCATAGATCCTGCAATAGGAGGCGTTCCAAACCCGTTACTCCCATCAAGTTCAGAGCCTTCTCTGTGGGCTTTCGCTAGTAATCCATTCAGCTGCAACACAGGCTTTTGTTCTACTCCAGGAGTCATTTCCTGCTGGCTAGAATGAGTCTTCCTGGATTTTGAGCCCTTCGCTCCACCGGTGATTCGGCCGCGAGACGACATTATCGGCTCGTCGTCCGAATCATCACCACCATCATCATCTCCGCCGTTCTGCTTCCGTCTTTCTTCAGCTTCAACTTCGGCACGAGGGCGAATAACAAGGTCCGGGATCAATGGAATCAGCTTCTCGGCCTCCTTACGCATCCCGTTGGCCATTCGCCTTAATGGGTGTCCCATGTCTTGGTTATAGCGCAGACAGTTATCCCAAATTAAATTAAGGTCTGTGACGAAATCGGACTTCGACTTATAAGTCAGCGACTTTAGTTTCTTGGTCATCGTCCCGAGATCCATGGGCTGCTTAATGACTTTATAGAAGGGTCAGTTAGTGAAATTGGCGCTCGGTGATTGCATGAAACTTACAATTGTAGTAATCGGGAGCGTCTTTTTTGTTGACTCTCTGGAGGAACGGGGTCGAGTATTCAGTATGTGCCTTCAGTTCAGTCAAGACCTTTTCCAGGGCCTCGTATAATTCTTCTTGGTTGACATTCTCTTCGCTAGCCCATTTACTCCTATTCTTACGAACTTCGTTCATGAGGAGGCGCAACTCAGCATCTGATGCGCGCACCATATCGCGCTTCATATCTATGCGCGCAATAAGATGCTTGAGTGTTAGACTAGATGCACCCAGGTTTGCGCTACTGAGCGACCCATGGTTTTCTCCAGATGTGCCTCCATTGGTATTACCACTAGTATTTTTGTCCATCTCAGCCTGAAGCTGTTTTTCAGATTCCTCGAGCTGCTGCTGTTCTAGCATAGCAGCCCTATCATTCTCCAGTGTATAAAATGTAGTATAGAAACTGCGCTTAGCAGCCTCCTCGGTATCTTTCCGCGCTTCTTCTAATTGCTTTCGCGCGTCTTCAGAATTGCTAGCTTGCGCTTGCGATCCATGCGACCCTGTCTGACTATCATCTTTCGTTCGATCGTCAAGTTTATAAGGCGACGGCGCAGACGCGATAGGGGAGCTTCCTGACTTAGAAGGAGACGGAAGGCCTTTTGCGGCGGCGGTCGAGGCGACTTTAGACTTAAGGGAGGATATAGTAGCGTCATGATTAATTCCTTCATCATCTTCATCGTCATCCTCATCATCGTCCCCATAGTCGTCTTCATCAATCGTCCTTTTCACTCTCTTGGTAGGACGTTCTTGTATGGCGGTATGATCGGTAGTTGGAGGAGGAGCAGTTGAGGGAGTAAGTGGTCGCCTCCAAGATTCTATGGCAGCACGGTTAATGGAACCATCCGGAGCGAACATCTGCGCAATGCGAGCTTCATTTTGATGATACAATTCGCGGAAGTGGGCCCTCACGCGGTCCTCGTCGATATCTGATGCCTCAGGCACCGACGCGGCGGAATTATCCATAACTTGGTTGGATTGTGATGATGCATCAGTAGTATTATGAAAGGGACGTTTGCCAATGACTTGATGATGTTGCGGTGGTGGCCAGGCATGCTGACCGTTCATGATAGACATGATGGCCTTGTGGGCGTGTTAGAGTGATGGACTGGTGGCGGGAGCCATGCGGGAAGATATGACAGTCGCGTCTAATCGGAAATAGGGTGTTTAAGTTCCCTAAATTGACATTTGAAAGATAAGCGACATCGAATTAGATGACAGAAGTTGTTTTTATAGAAAATTTGATAAGAATGGTGATGCCTTGATGCGTCGTGTTCAAGGCGATTTCGCGTACTTTCTAAGGGTGAGGTTATGGCGAAGGAGGTTTTGAGCGGATCCCCTGGTACAATGGTCTTGGTACAATGGTCTTGGTACAATGGTCATGGTACTGTATGGTAGGCTACTTACGCTACGCTACTACCTATGGCTTGATGGTACCGTGGTACATTTTACGTCAAATCCCACTGCCTTGTAACCTACCTGACCTAAACCTATTACAATGAATAATACACTACATGGGGTACTTCTTATTCTCTACTATCATCCTACTAATCTCAAGTACCATATCTGACCAATCCATTTAGGTACCCCTAAGAAAACAGCCATAAACAGTCTTAACTTCCAAATAAGTCAGTGTCCTTCTTTACGTGCTATTGCGTACCCTAACATCATCACAATCGTTACACTTATAGCGGTCTAACTGTTGAATCTGCACTACATGTAGGTAGGTATTAGGTTAAGTAACTACCATAACTTCACACAGATTTCTTACAACCAGACGGTACATAAAAAGCTACCAGAATGAATAGTAATGAAGTATTTAATAGATGGAGCTTATATTAGGACTTGAGAGGTTTTTTTTTCTAAAAAAAAAAAAAGCAAAGGCTTCTTTATTTTCTTTAAGCTGTACTAATTCATTTTTAACTCTAGGTATCTTGTTTGTCAAAGCAGAACGTGTATCATTTACACGATGTGCTAAAACAGGTACCTCATACACGTCCTTACCTAGGTATTCATGTCCCCCCGCAAGCAGTGAAATGTACTGGAATCGAATGATCTTTTAGATAATCATCATTGTCACGTGCTAGATACCCTTATGACTGAAAGTTAACGGCCACAAAAAAAACTCCGTCTCACAGCCACATTTTCGTCATATTCAATGTTCAAGTAGGATGCGATGTCCCATTCGGAATTTGATAATACTACAACCCATGGTACATTATATAGTCTTAAATCCATAGATCCCCCAAACGACTATAAATCCTAAACTCAGCTCAGCTTGACCTGCATATTCCGAAACCCCGAGATCAAAAGTGTGGAGAGTATGTGATCTAATAAGTACCTCGAGGTCGCTAGTGGGGAATGATATCAAAGTCCCTAGCTGGCCCCAGGCAATGGGCGACGAGCTGCAGATAATGAGGTACATGTAGCACGGTTACATAAGGCACGCAAGGTCCTAAGCCGCTTATGTAATTCAGCTCAACCGGTGCCGGTGTAGATCTTATGGCAGTAGCGCACTGACTACCGCCAAGCCTTAATGCTTTATAATTAAAGTTTAAATGAAAATATCTTTATAATATTTTATAATTTTAATTTAGTTAATAATTAATAATTATTATATATATTATAATTTATTAAATTTTAATTATTTTATAAATAATTAATATTTCGAATTATTATATAAATTAATTAAAAAATATAAATAATTAATTACGTAAATAAAATATTAATTATATAAATAAAAATTTAAAAATTTATTAAAAATAATGTAAATTTTATTATTAATTATTGTTAAAATATTTAAAAATAAAATTAAATAATTAAAATAATATAATAATTTATTTATATTAATTAATATATTTTAAAAAATAATTTAAAATATTAATAATTGTTTAAATTTAATAAACGAAATTATTTCGAGATTATTTAAGAAAAATAAAATAAATATAGAAAAATTTAAAATTAAATTAAATAATATTTTAATAATAATATAAACGTAAATATTAAAAATATTATTTATTTTTATAAATTAAATTTTAATATTTATTTAAATAAATTAATTAAATTTAATTAATATATTAATGTTATATATATTTAAAATATTAATAATATTAAGTAAATTTAAATTATTATTATTTATAAAATATTTATTTAATTTAATAAATAATAAACGTTTATTAAATAAAATTATTAATATTTATTATTTATATATTAATACCGAAATTTATATAAAATAAAAAAAAATAGTAAAATTAATATAACCGGAAATAAAATTTATAATAAAAATAAAAAAATTATTTAAATGTGAAAATAAAAATAAAGTAATTTTATTATTTAATTTTAAATTAATATAAGTAAATGAAATAATGTTAAATAAATTAAATAAAATTTAATATTATTTTAAAATAGTTTTAATTTTATATAAATTATAATTAATAAAAATTGCGTTTAAATTATTAAAAAATTTTTAAAAAATAATTAATTATGTAAAAAATTAATAATTTAATTAAGTAAAATTTTTAAAAATAATATTTTAAATATTAATTAAATATTATATTATTTAAAATTTAATAATAACGTTTTTAACGTTATTATTATATTAAAATAAAAGTTTATTTAATTTTATAAAATAAATATATAAATTTTATTTTTATTTATATATATAAACGCGTAATATTTATTAAATTTATAAAATATTAATAAATATTTTTTATATATATATATTTTAAATTTGGTTTTTAATATAAAATAAATAAAAAAATTAAAATATAAATGATATAATAAAAAAAATAATTATTAAAGTAAAATTAATTATATAAATTATAATAAAAAATAAAATTTATAATATTTTAATAATAATTATTTAATTATAAAATATTAAAATTTCGTTTTATAATATAAATATTTTAAAAATAATATTTAAAAAATTTAAAATAGTAAAAATATAATAATAAAATATATAAAAAATAATAATTATAATGTTAATATAACGAAAAAATAAAATTATGTAATATAAGTAATTAATAATAAATATTTTAATTATAATAAAAAAAATTATTAAGTTAAAAATTATAATAAAAAATTATAATTTTTACGAAAAATAATTTTAAATAGCGAGAAAATTATTATTAAAAAAATGATTTTTAAGGATAATAAATTAATTAAATTTAATAAATATATTTAAAAAGTTTTTAAAAAATGGTAAAATAAACTTAAATAATAAATTTAATTTACTGTTAATAAAAAAAAAAAAAATAAAAAACGTAATTTTAAAAAAAGTTTTAAAAATTTAAATATAAATTAAAAATTAGTAAAAATATTTAATAATTTAATTTAAAATAATAATGATTAAGATAATTACGTTTATTAAGTTAAAATAAATAATAATAATAAATTATTATTTTATAAAAATAAATTTATTAAAAAAAATTACGAAAATAATTATAATATTTTTAATATTAAATTATAAAATGGTTAAAATATTATAATATTTTTTGATTATAATTATATATTATATTATATTTTAAAATTATTAGTAAAAATATTAATAATATATAAAATACGAAAATTATTTAATATAATTAAAATAAAAAAATTAAATTTATAAATAACGTAAAAAATAATAATTTACGTAAAATTTAAAATTAAAAATAGTTATAATATAATATTTACCGTTTTAGCAAAAATAATTTTAAATTATATATTTTTAAAAAAATTTACTTTTAAAAAAAAATATTTTATAAATAAAAAATTATTTATAAAAATTACGTATATAATAAAATATTACATTTACGAAAATTTAAAAAAAAATCTTTTATATAATTTTTTAAATAAAAAAACTTATATTAAATAATCGAAATAATAAAATTAATATTTAAAATTATTATTATAATAATATTAAATTTTAAATAATATAAAAATATATTAATAATAAATTTTTAAATTAATATATATTTTTAAAAATATATTAAATATTATATAAATATAAAAATATAAATTTTATATTATATAAATATAAATAATAATTTTTTAATAAAATTATTATTACGAAAATATAATTTTTATTAAAAATAAATGTTAAAAAAATTTATTAAAATTTATAAAAGTAAAATAATTTAAAAATTTATAAATTTTTAAACGTTATTATTATTATTAATATTTAAAAAAATATTAAATTAAATAACTAAATCAAATAAAAATAACTTAAATATTATTTAATATTTTTATTATAATTATAAAAAATTAAATAAATATATTAAAAAAAACGTATATTTATTATTTAACGTGTAAAATTAAATTTAACGCGTAATAAATTACTATTAATACATATTTATTAATTTAAAAAATAGATTTTAATATATATTAATTTATCTATTATATTATAAGAAAATAATATTTATAATATTTTTTAAAATATATAAATAAATAATTATATTTTTTAAATTAATAAATATATTAATTATTTTTTAAATATTTATTAATAAAATATTATATAAATTTTATAAATTTATTATAAATTTTTTTAATAATATTTATATTTAAATAAATATTTTAAAGTAATTTTATAAATAAATAATAATAATTATATTTTAAAGATTTATTAAATATAGAATAATTATTAATATTAAAAAAAGTTAAATGTTTATTAAATAAAAAATATTTTTAAAATTTATTATTTTAAAATAAAATATTAAAATTAATTTAATAAAAGTAATAATAATATAAAATAAATCGATATTAAAAATAATTATTAATATTTAAGTTTTTATTAATGTAATAAAATATTTTAAAAATTTAATAAAAAATTATTTAAAAATATTAAGTTTTTTTATAATATTAATTAATTAATAAAAGAATATATTAATAAAATTTAATAAAGTAATTAAAGAAATATAGTTTAAAATATAAGAAATAATTATAATAATATTAATTATAATAAAATTTAATTAAAAATTACCTTTAATATTAAAAATAAATATAAGTAAAAGATATATTAACGCCATTTTATTATAATTATATATATATAATAATTAATAAATTTTTTATTTAATAATTTATTTTTTAAAAAAATTAATTAATATTTAATAATATTATTTAATATAAAAATAAAAATTATTAAAAATTATATTAATATTTTAATATTAAAAATATTAAGTAAAAAAAAACGATGTTATAATGATAATAAATCACGAATTTTTAAAAATTATTAATATAAAAATTAAATAATTTATAAAAATCTTTCGATTTTTTAATATTATAAAATATTATAATATTAAAATTATTTATTATTTAAATAAAATTAACGTTTTAATTAATTATTTATTTAAATTATTTAAATTAAAAATAATTGAATTTAATTTTTTATTTATTAAAAAACTTTATAAATGAAACGTTATATATTTATATAAATTAAATAAATTTAATTTATAAATTATTTATAAATATTTTATATTTAAAGAAAAATTATTTAATTTAATTAATAAAAATTAAATATATAAAAATTTTATTATATATAAAAGTTATTTATATAAAGTAATTATATATAAAAAAACATTCGAAAACTTTTTATATATAATAAAAACAAAAAATAAAACCGTTAATTTAAAAATAATATTTAAATTTAACAATTTAACAATTAAATTACGAAAAATATATTACGATTAAAATTATATTATAATAAAAATTATATTTAAAAAAATATTAAAATAATATTAATATTTTAAAATTATATTAATAATATAAAAAATAATAATTAAATATCCTACGTGTTAATTAATAAAAAAAACTAAATTTAACGTTATTTAATTTATAATTTATATATTTATTAATATTATTAACGTAATAAATAATTAATTACACGTTTATTAATAAATATAACATTTTTATAACAATTAAATACGTTATAAAATGAATTAAAGTAATAATAATTATAACGATATTATTTATAAATTATATATTTTTATTTAATAAAATAAACATTATTTTTAATTATTTAAAAAAATAAATTAATAATAACGTTAAATCGTTTATAAATTATAAAATAAAAAAATAAATAAAATTTAATAAATTTATTATTAAACTCGTTACGCTATTTAAACCGAAAAATAATAATAAAGTTAAAAAAATTAATAAAAACTTAAAAAAAATTATATTATATAAATATTAAATAAATTTTATATATATAAAATTATTATAATTATTGTAAAAAACGTTAATAATATATAATTATATTTTTAAATTTGGAAAATATAATAATTATTATTTTATATTTAATACGTAATTATTTTAAAATTAATAATTTATCGAATATAACAAATATATTTACGAACCGATAAAAAAAAAATATTATTCGTAAAATAATTAACCGAATAATACGAAATATTATTAATTTATAACCGATTTAATAATGTTAAAGTATTTAAAAATTAAATATATACGTATTTATAAAAAAAAAAAATTTAATTAAAACGTATATATTTAAAAATTAAATATTAAAAATAAAATAACGTATTATAAAATATAAATTTTATTATAATAAATTTTAAATTATAGTAAATTACCATTTAAATAATACGTATAAAATTTAAAATTTTAATAATATATAATTATAAAATAAATATAATAATATTAATTTTTTTTTTTTTTTACGTTTACGATAATTATTTAATACGTAATATATAATATATTAATAAAATTATATTAAAATAAAATAAATAATATTTATTAAAATAAATAAATTAAATATATAATTGTTAAAAAAATTAATAATAATTAAAGATAATTATTTAAAAAAAAAAATAATGTAAATTTTATAATAATAACGTATTAATTACCGTTAAATTTTAACGTTTTATAATTAAAATTTAAATGAAAATATTTCCATAATATTTTATAATTTTAATTTAATTAATAATTAATAATTATTATATATATTATAATTTATCGGATTTTAATTACTTTATAAATAATCAGTATCCCGGACTATTGTATAAATTAATTAAAAAGTATATCGGTATGCGACTTATCATATAACTGTATCAGTCAAAGCCCCAAATCTTTCAAGCACCTTAACCGATAGGCTGGGTGACGAAAGAAGTGGATCCCCCGTCAACTTTCCATCGCTGGAAACCCGAAAGTTGAAGCTCACCAAGGCCAACTTTCTTCGCTTTCGCAACGTATCTTTTTTTTTTTTCGTGAAGCATTACGGAATCTTTACAATTCACAATAACTGACGATAACTTCTTACGAAATCATGCCCATGCATATTGTCTCAGTTTAAACTCTTATAGTCTCCAACATGCGCATCCGCCTACCTTTTGCAGGTTCGTTCCATGGCTTTCTCTTTGTTGCCTAATGTGCTCTATTTCATACTTGTCTCGGGGGTTTCAAAGCTTGCTATGACGATCCCCGCAGATGGCTTAAGCTTTATGTTATAACCCCTGCGAAGATCATAAGTTAACAGAACATTTATAGGAGTTTTCTTCCTGCTATGCCTTCTCGCAGGCTACGCGGGGCTCTCGTCCCTACAGCTCGACACCGTTATCAACGATAAAGTCTTACACCTCTTAACCTTTTTCCTCCTAACCGTCGCTTTCTACTGGATCATCGATACGAACCGCCGCCGTACCCTAAACTTCACCGTTGTTGTATGTACCCTAGGCCTTGGCATCGGCTCCGAATTCCTACAAGGGTTTCTCCCCAACGGACGAGAGTTTGATCCCTATGACATTGTGGCCAATATAGTGGGCAGCTTAGCGGGGCTCGGATTATGTTCCTGGTATCACTTGAGAATGCTGGAGAGAAAGCGTTCGCGAAGGCAATACAATGCAGTTCCCGGTGAGGACCCCACTGATCTCGAGCTTGGCGAGGATATCGAAGCTCAAGAGGAGGGCGTCATGTCGGCAGCCGGAAACGAAAGAGCCAGCACGCTAGAGGATGAAGTCGACAACTGGGACGAGAACGCAGTAGATGCATGGGATGAGGACGAAGAAGAGGGCGATATAGGAGCGAGCAACGGCAAAACGCACGAACAAAACGGGGGAGAAACGGTCGATACCAAGAAGCGAGTCGACTAAGGGCGTTACGAGTACACGATGAAATGGATGGACGGATTTGAATGATACCTTTTCTTCAGGGGTAAACATAAAAACATGTTCACTTATACGGCATAAACCGAGTTTAGTTGTTGGCAAGGCCCTGGGGATTATGGCGTTTGTAAGAGTTAGGATGAAATTGGGCGTGACACCACAGGCTATCAAAAAGGGATTTGTCCAAGTATACCCATTTCCTTCGGCGGAATCCTGTGAACAAAACAGTTCCAAGGTTTATGATGGTCTGGTATTGTAAGAGAGGCACTAAACTCCATTTGCATGTAACCTGATAATTCTTTTTTTTCTTGATTCTTTAAACAAGGTTCAGTGTGCTAGAAAACAGGATGCGTATCCTCTTATGAACTAAACACAACTAAATACTACTATCGTGGTAGATACTCCTTTTCAGTCATTGCACTAAAATTCCAGCGAGCACGCGATCGCTTGCGCCGAATAGTAGCCCGAATCCCAACCTACGCAGTGGGTCCTCGGCAATTACCCTTTGCAGATAATATCACGGAAAGGGCAACCGAAAAAAAACTGCAGGTTTAGATATAAGATAATAAATTACGGGAAACCACTACCGAATAGGTGGATTTATAGATGTGGTTTACCCAAAAAGAGCTCAGAACCTCCCAAATTCACGGAACAAGTTTTCAAATATTTCGTGACCGATCAACATGTCTTCTCACGCCCTCACCAACGAGCCTAAGCTGAACAGAGCTGGCGAAGTTGAAGAAGTAAGTTGATTTAAGCAAAGATCACATATTCAAATTACTGTACAATTCCCATTACTAAATCATGTATAGTTACTCGATGCGGTAAAATCTCTCCTCATATCATTCATTAGAGATGCAGACAACGCAGCCTCCAGTCGAGCCAACGGCTATATAGCTACGGATGCTCAAGGGACACCAGGGAGAAATGTCTTGGTGGATAAGCACCAACCTGAGGAGTTAGTAAAGAAACTGCGCATATCAATCCCAGAGGAAGGGGAAGGAAAAGAAGGCCTATTAGATATCATCCAGACCATCCTACGATACAGTGTAAATACATGGGATCAGGGGTTCATGGACAAGTTATACTCGAGCATCAATCCAGTAAGATAACTCATTGCTACTCATGAAGAAGAGCGAAATCCCTTGGATCCGAAACTTATGCAGTTCAACAGGTTGGTGTAATATCGGAACTTGTCCTCACGGTACTAAATACTAACGTAGGTCTTCTTACCCTTTAATTCTCTCAAATTCCTAACCCGATACAGGTACATGTCTGGAAAACCTCCCCAGCTTTGACAATCATCGAGAAGACAACCGCACGTAAACTAGCAAATCTCTTTGGTTTCACTGGTCCCAGAGCAGGTGGCGTTACGTGTCAAGGTGGCAGTGCTTCGAACTTGACTTCACTTGTTATCGCCCGAAACACCCTATTCCCTGACGTGAAAACCTCTGGTAACGCAGGCCGTCAATTCGCGCTGTTCACCAGTGAACACGGACATTATTCGGTTGAGAAGGCAGCTGTAACCTGCGGTCTCGGTTCCAACAGCGTGGTCTCAGTCCCAGTCGACTCAGCCGGTCAGATAGTCCCGTCAGCGCTTCGTGCAGCTATCATTCGTGCTAAGGACGAGGGTAAGACGCCCCTATACGTCAATGCAACTGCTGGAACAACCGTATGGGGATCATATGACCCCTTCGCCGAGATTGCTCCCATCTGCAAGGAATTTGGCATCTGGTTGCACATTGACGCGTCGTGGGGTGGACCAGCTATCTTCTCCGCTGCGCAGCGACACAAGCTAGCCGGGTCAGAGCATGCCAACTCATTGACAATCAACCCGCACAAGATGCTCAACGTGCCTGTACCCTGCTCATTCCTTCTCACCAACGACGTGAACGTCTTCCAGCGCGCCAACACTCTGCGTGCCGGGTACCTATTCCACGACGCGGCCGCCGAGGACGAGATCTGGGACCTAGCAGACCTGACGCTCCAGTGCGGGCGCCGTGGTGATGCGTTAAACCTAGCTCTTTCGTGGATTTACTACGGAGATAAAGGTATCGAGAAGCGCGTTGACCACGCGTTCGACACAGCAGCGTATCTCGCAACGCTGGTGCAGGAGTCTAGCGATTTTTACCTCTTATCTAGCAATCCACCTCCATGCTTACAAGTATGTTTCTACTACGCACCGGGTGGCGTATTACCTGACGACCATGAGGAAACCACGCGGCGCACAAGCCAGATAGTTGCGAAGCTTGTGCCAAGAGGGTTCATGGTGGACTATGCGCCTGGTCCAAAGGGTAGCCTTTTCCGTGTGGTAGTGAACACGCAGACGCTGAGAAGTACCGTCGAAGGACTCGTCAAAGCTTTAAGGGAGGTCGCAAAGGAGGTGGTCCCATCTTAAAACTATCAAACGTCCCTCTATACCTAGTTTCAACTTTCGAGATGTATGATCGTTTGGCTTTGGGGAAACATGTTGCTGTAGTGCCCGTGGAAGATCGTATACCTATTGTACCAATACAGCCTAGACCTCGGGTAGTGAATTAGTATAGCTAATCTTATATAGCTTCCAGCAGGTATGCTAAGAAAACTGTAATTATCTTATGCCCGTGGAATTTTAAGAATGCCGTATTTCCCAAGATTATTGCATCTCTGATCCGCTCAGTAGACCGCTTAAGGCGTGAGAGGCCCAAAAGAATTCAGAGTGGTACCGGACATACTGGGCATACCGTGCTAGATAGTATGGATGGGCGCTAGTCCACTGTATATTCGTTCAATGCATGCCCAGATCCTTGAAGGAAAGTCACATCACTTCTTAGATAGAACATCTTCCAAGATAACTAGTAGGCTTTTACTTACCGCAATATGTGCCCTCATATATGTAAGGGACGATAGTGTAGCAAGATGCTTGAGACTGAATAAGACATGCATGAGTAATAACAGGTGACTCTACCCTTACCGCCATGGCAATCAAATCCATGGAAAGATAGTTGTGATGTATGATTTCATGTCATGTTTAGCTCTGTCTATGGCCAAGGGTGTTGTTACTCTTCCTTCATATCTCTTTGGCTCAAACTACGTCTTATTCCTTGGTCTGTTTTGCTCTTCAAAAAGTATTTTAACTCAGAGCCATGGTATGTTGTACATACGCTTTTCAGTGTGAGTTTTTATAAATTTTTTCCAAATAATAATAATATTTGGTTACATTATCTCGATCAACTTATGATGTTTCGGTGAATAAAGATATCCCCAACTCGGACTTACACACAGTGCCTACTTCAAGCTTGACCCACGATTGGTCAGGGAGTTTTCGGATTTCCCACCCACAGACCAGCTGCAAAATATATGCCGCAAATTCAAACAAAATTCTCACCAGAAACCGCCCGGTTAGCTCAATCGGTAGAGCGTGAGACTCTTAATCTCAAGGTTGCGGGTAAGTTCATATTTCTCTGCTTCTGAGATTTACAACCATATTCTAACATCACCTTAAAGGTTCGACCCCCGCATCGGGCTCAATTCCTGATGCTTCCCAGTCCACTGGGATTAGCAACCTCTCTTTTTTCATTTTTTCATTTATTTATTTATTTATTTTTTGTTCTTTTTTCAAGTTTGCTTTTTCCTTTCCTATTTTCTTTTCCATCAAGTGATGTTATGTTCTCCCGCCATTCTGCTTGATCTTTTTTCAATTTACCCGTTTGTATCTTTGGCAGTGTGATACCCGCAATTGCTTGTCCCACAACTATGCCATACCTGACTTTTACGTGCATATCTACTCTTTTTCTTTTCTCACTCTTTTTTCAACATGGGTGTCTTTGCCGTACTTGTGCATATCACGAGTCTCAATGCCTGAAGCAAGGTGTCCACGTGGCGACCTAGTTGAAGCATCACGAGTGGAGTCGAATCGGCGCATTTTGGCCTGGTTTTCCAAATGTTGTGTTCCGTTCTACGAATTTATTGGTTACGGACCTTAGGCACTTCACGATCTTATCAGAGCATCACCTTGGCATTGGGCACGGCACGTAAAAATCAAAACTCGTTGATGATGAGAGTTAACATGGACTCTTTATTTACTTTCTCGTGGTATGCTTTTTACCTGAGTACTATACTATTTTTTCATCTAGGTATCCCTTAGTGTGCGAGCGCCTTGATGGCGTCGACTCGTAAGTCTACGGCCTTCTTGGCCGTGAGAGTGGGGCCGGCGACCTCGAAGCCGTGGGGCACACCTGGCAAGATGTGGAATTCGACTTCCGTGTGGGCGTCGGATAGTCGCTTGGCATAGTCGATCGACTCGTCTCTGAACCAGTCGAGGTTGCCGACTTCGATGTAGGTAGCGGGTAGGTGGCTTAGGTCCTTTGCTCGCGAAGGTGCTGCGTAAATGCTAACATCGGCTTCGGGCTTGCCCGCCTTTTCTTTGCCAAGGAGAAACTCCCAGCAACGGATGAGGGTCTTGGTGTGAAGGATCACGTATTCCTTTAGCGGGCTTTCGTATTCGGGGGCGTGGTAGGAGAAGATGGTTCTGTCGTCAAGCATGGGGTAGACAAGGATTTGCTTCTTGATGGGAGGTTGTAGGCCACGGTCGCGAGCCAAGAGTGATATTCCTGCGGCGAGACCGGCGCCAGCGCTGTCGCCCATAACACCGAGCCGTGTGGCGTCGACACTGAATTCAGCGGCGTGCTCTATGACCCACTTCAGGGCCGCGTAGCTGTCTTCGACCGGAGTAGGATCAGGGTGTTCGGGGGCGAGACGGTATTCGACAGCGAAGAACTGGATACCGGTCTTATCGACTAAGTTGTAGATATAAGGCGCGAAGATTTCGACGCTTCCACCCATCATACCTCCACCGTGTATGTGTAGGACTGCCGGCAGCGGCGTCTTGCTGGACCTCTGCTCCTCGGTAGCGTACCGGTAGACATCGATCTCAGCACCGTCGTGCGACTTGGTTGAGTGCTTAGTCCTGATGACGCTGGGTATCGGCGAGAACTGAGCGAACATAGCACGCATAAAGTTGTCGTTGGCTTCGCGTAGCTCTTCTAACGACTCGTCTGGGAAGGTTGCGCCTTGGCCAACGAGTTTCTCCCAGAAGGCCGCGAACTCAGGTTCGTACTTGTAAGAATGCTTCTTTGGTGCTGCCATCGTGAGTCTCCTTCTGCTGAATGATATGGGTAGGTATGAATTATTTGAATTTCGTTACGCTGTGATCCGAGTGAGGATCCTTATATACAGCTTTTTAGATTTAACTGAAGAATAGAGAACTGGGCTTTCAAGTCAAGTCGAAGGCCAGTATTCTACGTATAAATATTCCAACCTCCTGGGATTACTATCTACAGAAGCCAGGATATTGCCATGTGCGCTTGCGAATCTGCATGGGTACGGCACAGGCACGGCACGAAAGCAGGCTGGCTCCTGTTACTACATCGAAACTTGATGCATCAAGGAGCCAACGTGCGGCAGTACGTTGTATCGCCCCATGTGTGGACGCTTTGACTGCATGAAAAGTTCTTCTGAAGTCGCATATCTGATTAATTGTGTCTGGTAGCGAGAGAAATCGCCGAACAAGCATTGTATCTGATTCGTCAGAAACCCCTTGAGCTCGGAACCGCTGTAAACACACCCATGTATATTTCTAAGATCAACAAGTAGTCCAGTGCAACGTCGATGCATTAGACTTGCCCACAACACGAGCGGTGTGAAGCATACCATAACTATTTGGTATGTGGCCCCAAGAGTAATGGGATATAAATTGGACCTGTTTTCGTTGAGGGGCCGGGATTGTTCATGGGATACGGATCCGTAGAGGGTTGGGATCTTGTATGAGTGCGATGCTCTTTGACCCCGGACCACGTGCGGATTTGCAAGCCTTCCTAAGAGCATAAGATCACGGCATGCGTCGGTGTCCCGGAAATGGGGCTGGAGTGAGTTCAATGCGCTCAAGCGGTCAATATGCCCCGATTTAGAAGATACCCAAGATGCTTGTAGCTATAGGTGGTTTGCGTAGGAATAAGTCGCCTCATATTTTCATACTCACCCCTTGACGACCAGGGCGGTGAGGGGTCTCTTAGGTAGTTGCCCGCGGGGTTGCTGTGGTGCCATTCAACCCCTGGCCTTGGAGGGGTAAACACAGAAAAATAAGGTATGGTTGATATAATGTGGTCGTCTACCTAAACAACAGGCCATTGTTCCATGTACGATAAAATTCCTGCTAAGGAGTAGACTCCAAAAGCAACGTGCAAGAACCTGGGTGGCCGTCAGTGAATAGGGGGACTGGAGTCAAAAAACGTGTAAAATTTGGTATGGATGGGATGTAACGCTTCCTAGCCGATGTACATTCTGTGGGCTATCAAGAGGCTAACGCGGCTCATTCGTTGTAAGCTTACTTAACGATAAAACAAAAACCAACAAGATGTTAATGGTGTAGGAAGACGAGAAGACCTCTCGACGACACATGACAAGAAAATCCGAGTGAGCAATATTGAAGAGTTCAAGTGATCGAGCTCATATGCCCCTTAAGATAACCTCACGCGAACCTCATCACGCGTCATGCCTATTAAGCGTGTAGGGGATGGATTCAGTTGCCATAGGGTTGAAGGGATTACAGCTCTAAACTTAAAATACATGTCCCTAGGTTCATGTTCCTAGATATTCGTGGAGCAAGTTGGGCGAACAAGCACATAGTCGAATAGGATCTGATGGAAAGGAGAGCTTTGGGCGCAAACTTTGTTTCTAGTCCCCTGGCGATAGCGTTGTATACCAAGCCAACGTGATATCGAACCGCTTAGTTGTCGCCCCGGGTTGAACATCGTCGGTGTCCTAGCTTCCCGAAACCCCGTCACAGGAGGGCTAAGCGCTAGCAACTAGACCTCAAATGGAAATGGCTCTACTATACCACCTGGGTAGCGCCTCGCGGGTGATAGCCGCCATTGCGGATCGCGATGCCGGGAGATCGTACGGATAACGTAGACCCACAAGATGGATTGTGCCATCGAGTAGCTGTATAGCACAGGCCAACAGCTCAGGACCAGGACCATGGGTCAGAAGCTCTGGTACTAAGCTTTGCGGGTAGAAATTGGGCAGGTATAGAGGCATGAAGATTGCTAATAGAGATCACACCTAGAATATGATGATTAGATTTAGGCGAATTAGTGAGTAATAGGGTGCTTACCATAACCCTGAGCAGATCTCCCGAACAATTTCGTATGCCCTATTTAGGGCGATCTGGGGAGGTCTTTGGCGCCGAACTAAGACTGAGCCGACCATCTTCAAAGAAGACAAGAGAGCCTTTCGCACTACAATAATAGCCTACTTTCTTTCTTCCCAGTGGCCATGGCTGCCTATAATTTTTGGCGCGTAAAAAGAGCGAGTGACTATGGGGGACCGGCGTACCTTAGAGTCCTCAGGCTTGAGTCAAGAGAGTTCGGGCTACTGTCGGCATATGGCATCGGAGAGGAGTAAAATGTGTTTTGTCTCCCGATATCAGAGAAAAGTAGGGTCTTTTTGCTTCAAAGATATCAGTAAAGCTCCTGGACCTATCGGGATATGGAGTGATGGCTCCGAAGATACCAGGTTCCTTGAGGGCCACAACCATTAAAATGCTTCTAGGCTAGTTCACATCTAAGCCTTTCTCTTTTCGCGCCTAAGAAGCTTTTTTCACAGGTCATACTAATTTCATTATGGTTCTACTTGTCATCAAGGCCGGTAAGAACGTAGATGGGTCTAGATTGAACCTTGATGATGGATCTCGTCTGTTGTCATGGGTGTTAGCAACTCTTCTATGAAGGTATCATAGTGGAAGGAAGTTCATTAGGGTTCAAATGACTTGAGCTCACCAAGCTTATACTTCATGCCTCCTTATATAACTGCTGCATGGTAGGTGGAAGGTATTGTATTATGTAAGTACCTAAGTATGGTATAAGACTAAGGTGCGTAACGTACAGAAGTATATGGTACCCATGTCACATAACAATAACTAGGTGTCGCGGCAGCTTAATCAACTACCGTACCTTATAATAGATCACGTAGAGCTGTCGGTTCTTCTAGGTTTAGAGTAATATAACTCCAAAACAGAATGAGAGGTAGGGTCTAGCCCGCGAGGAAGGTTTGTACGCCGAGAGTTCGGTGGGTATGCTTAGTTGCTCCATATGTTAGAGGACTACCCCTCCATGTATAATGAGATCTCATGATAATGGTGGACTGATAGGTGGAAACTAGATGGATAGCTTATACCTTAAATTGGATTGTGATATGGTTTGGATCTACAATGTAAATAGATACATTCAACCCCATTGAAATGGTATCAAAGCGGGACTACTAGCAGTTACTATGTATGCAATGGTATGAGACACCTCGAGTAGCTTTCGCCGGCATAGGTGCTATCTAGTGGTAGTAGTTCTCAATAGAAGAGTTAAAAGACAGTCTCCGAGGAAAGGCTTGCGAGAAAATGATTAATAATATCAACACCTCGGGAACGTTGTATTTAGAAGAAATAAGATAATTTGGTAAATAAGGGATATATCATGGACCGAGGTGTCTCCGTTGATTTTGGAATTGTCACATTACGCAAGGGGTTGGCTACTCTCCCCAAGAGAAGCAGGTTTTAGTTATTGATCCGGATTGGTCCACAAAAAGGGCCAAAATAAAAGTATGGGATCTGACTGACTACGGAACAGCATAAGGTAAATTGGTTTGATGTAATTCTATTACGCGTCAATGTTCAGTTGGTGTGATTTAATAGCCGCGAAACTTGACGGGACGTTAGGTATGGTAAGACAAACAATTAATCAAAAATGCTTGGTATCGGATGGGGCGAACGGAAATCCCATGTAGGGTCAGGATGGCATTTGAAGGGGCGAAGACAGAATCCCATAGTTGTGAACATATTACAATTACGTAGATAATGGTGAAAATTTAGGACAAGATCTACAGCGGGGAAAGACATGCCAGTCCGTTTTAGTATTTGATTGAACAGCAGGCAAGTTGAACTTGTTTTTCGGTCTGAGTATTTGTTCACGTTGAGGGGTTAGCTACGTCAAATGTGCGTAAAAAGGAAAAAAAAAAGATTAAGGGGGAAATGCTATGGCAGACCATATATACCACTTTGCCAAAATCGATTTTGGTCGGCCACTAAACTAGATTTAGTCAAGCGCCAATCGATTTTATCGGTCGGATACTTGAAATTTAATGGTCAATACTTGTATTTTATATGGGTAAATTAAATATATTACCTCAGATTACCTGTTGAAGCAGCATTACCCTTATAAAAAGGTAACATATTGCTTTAAAAGGACTACACTTACTTAAGCAAGCATCTTATACGAGGCTATACACAGATACCTAATCTACAATACAACCTACAATACAACCTACAATACAACCTACAATACAACCTACAATACAATCTATATCGTTTATTTAATACAGTTCTTCGGATTGTCAAGTAGTCCTGTTACACATAATGCGGCTTACCGAGTCTTAGTTCCCGTACAAAATTCGCATACTTATTTACTTACTTATTTTATTGAAGATAAACGATAGATTAGATAGGTTAGATAGACTAGATAGATTACCTACTTACCTCAGGTAATTGATTACTTAGGTACCTACTTAGATAGATTACCTAGTCGCCTACCTAATTGACTGCCTGATTGACTACCTAGTAAATTGGATGGACTTGATAGATCAAATAGGCTTTGAACAAGAGGTTTAATTGTATAGCCTCGTACAAGACGTGAGATTTATTGTTGTCAAGCCAAAAGAAATATGTATCTAACAGCAATATGCGACTCGTATTACGCATAAGTAGACGTGATGTATATGGCTTGTGCGTACGCTAGGGATAAATTACCCCTTACGGCCACCAAAAATCGATTTTGGCAAAGTGGCTCCTATGGTCCGCCATAAATGCCTTCAAAAGCCGCAACGCCACATATGGCTTGTGTAAGTGCCCGGAGCAGGGATTTTGTTCTTTTGGGTTGATTGGATGCCGAGGAACTGAGAAATTGTTAAGGCTCTAAGTACCCAAGGTGAGGCACAGCTGAAGACCCAGAAAACGGACGTTTTGCTCCGAAGCATCAAGATAATCCAAGATTCAAAGAGCCATAAACTTCCCAAATAGGAAAAGAGCAAAGGATAGGATAGTCTCGTCACCTCTTTGGTTCGTTCGTTTCAAGCCAACTGGCTCCGCCCGCGGATTTAACGGCTGATATCACTCATCGCAAAATATGATGGCAATCGTTAAAATGCGTTCTTGATCGAATCTTCCACCTGACAACGAGCCGGGTCTTCGCCCAGCATGTCCATCCGCCTATGCATGCGCAAACCATTGAATGGGTATAAGCCAACTCTTGTAGTCCAGATATTCGCAATGATTGGGGGAATTAGCTAAATAAAATATAGCTATACCAGCATTTGTTGTTGCTAGCGGGCTTGCTGCTACGATATCTTTGCGCACTTCGTGCTATGATTGGCTCGGCGTAAGGCTGAATGTCAACTCTGAGGTTCTACAAAGTTCTAAACAACAAAGGCCCGAACGGAATTGAAATGCATCAGCTGCTTGCAGTTTGCTATCTTATGAAACTTAGCTGTTCTCAGTTGCATCTCGTATGAGAAGTTCGTAGCAAAAGCTCCGGTCGTAACAATTCCGCTGAGCATGGCTTGATATCAATATGACAGATAATCTACGTAGCATCTCGATTTCCTTTGGTACGTAGGAAGAAGGAATTGGGCGCGATCTTAGTGGAGGTAAGATCCGGAGAACTATCACGAATGTTTTCTTTTACGACTGTTTACTTTCTCTTCTCCGAGGAGCAAGGAGCAAGGAGCAAAGCTTAGGTCTCACATCCTTTGCTGTAGGAACAAAAAAGTAAATATAAAATTTCTAGCTAACAAAGAAAGCGCCTCTTAAGCTCGCAAGCTCAACCTCAGCTAGATAGCTTAGCTATCTAGGTACCTATCTAAGTATGCATGTTTTAGGCAGTCGGAACAATCTTAGAGAGTGGAGTTGGCGGAGGGAGGCGGATGGTGGAGAATGACTTTAACTTTAATAAGTATCCTCTCAAGATGGCACTTGTTTAAGGAAAGCAATTAAGTACCTAAGGTGGTGTTTAGGTAGTTTAGGTAGTTTACTTGTCTATACCCTCTATGGGAAGTGCTTTGAGATAGCTTTGACGTTAAATTTAGGTAATAATTGCGTCGTATTAGAGCTCCAATACTGTTACGAAGTGGTGCATCTACGGTAGTCTTCTATCACTTTTTCATAATCCTCTACCCCGAATAGCCTCAACATACCAGAAGTTGACCACCCTTGCTAATTGCGGTACTAATCGCGTCTATCAAAAACCCCCTCGTGACATTGGTAACTGATTAAATCCATAAAGTTCAGGTAAATATACATTGTTTTTGAGCTCTGGATATTTGCTTGTGTAATACCAGAAACGTGTTGCGAGTGTTATAGTGCCGTCGATCACAGTAGACTTACATCATTTGGGTGAAGTTCAGATAGATCTACCCGTTAAGCTGGATTTACGTATTCGGGTACTCTGTACACACTCATCTCTTATGTATCCGGCGGGTATACGCCAACCCCTATATAGAATCTACTTCGTTGGTGTTCTTTAGATTTGCTACGAATTTTCTAGCTACAACCAGTAGCATCGGCAGACCTCTCTAGTAAGAAACGTTAATGGCTTCCGGGCTGTGCAATACGTACATGTGTACCTAAAAGTTAAAAAGAATACAAGGCTAATGTGAGCCACGAAGGACTCTGGAACAGTTCGGACGGTACGTAGAAGAAGAAGCGGGGAGCTATGGACCCAAGGCCCAGAAACCTCTGATGCTAATCCTCTTTGGGGGCTACTTAGAGAACTATCATCAAGCCATGACGGTACAATCCCTGCTTGGTCTCAAAGCTTTCCGGCTATCTCATTGGCTCCAGATTTTTCATCGCGATCGATCGCCGCTTGGGCGTTCTCCCGCATCAGGAATTGGTAGAATCCTTGTTCTGGCCTTTCGATCGAAACCATTGGTCCCAGGACAGGTACCTCAACATGGTATGCTCTTGTTGCGGCCTTGTTACGCAATGGGGGTTTATCATGTACCTCTTACTGCTTCGCGATTCCGAACATGGGAAAATCCTTTTCCTGTATCTATATATGTATAATATGCTTGTCTCTCTCTCCTCTCTGGGTTCCGTATCCTGTTTCGTTACTTCTACATTTGTTACCACCCATCTCGTCTTACCTTGGGCTTGAGCTTAAGCTTCCGTTTTCACTACAGCCCATCACCCCTTGCCTACAGCCAACCGATACCTTAAACAGCAGCACGGATACTAAGGCCGAGCTGTTCCCCCATCCGGCTATTCCCAGACAGGAGCTTGGAGGTATCACATTACGGCTTATAACCGAAGGGTTCACACTTTATATTATAACATACCATAGCGGCTTCCGTCTTAGTCGACGTTCCGCATTAGGAATATAGCGTCGACGCAAATCAAACCCGTACAGCACGTGAAGCAACCTGAAAAAAGACAAGTCAAACGAAGAACCGATTCACGTAGACGCTTCAGCCCTCATAGCCTACGTCTCACGGTTTATTGTGATCAACTGCCATCCCAGCTCCAATACTTCATATACAAGGGCCAGTGTGCTTCGGATTCCCGTTAACTCAAGTCAAATATACACATCAGTGTTTACCTTTGTGGCTGCAGATGCCAACGAGGCCCGAGACACCCCACCCTCAGCTTATGAATCTCTACCGTTAAGAGACTTATATAGTACAACCGGACCTAACTTGTCTTCGCACAAGAACCCTTATCCGGCTTATTCACTTTAGCTTGCCAACACATCCAAACGTACATCAGTCCTAAATCGACTTTGGTGTCCGTCCTACCTTCAATATTAAGGTTCACAATAGATCCAAACCCATGCCGAAGAGATCTTTAGACCTATCAACCGCCATGCCGGCCAACGAACGAGTTCCGCCTATAAAGGCGCAAAAGGCAAGCTCTTTATTCCCTTCCACTTAGTTATTCAGTGAACTTCTAACTCGTTATTGCAGACTGAACGATCCCACGAAGAAAACCAGGAGAGAGCTTACATTGCCGCGTCAAGACGAGCCGACCGAAGTTTAGAGGCTAGAGTACAGTCTGCTCGACAGGCATCTGAGATCCACCGTCGACGGACAGGTCGAGGTCTCAAAGTGAGCGAGGAAATTGTGCTAAAGGAAGAAATGTACGAGGAAGAAGAAGACGACCTACCCCGCCACTACAAGTACCTTACTGCTCATCTGCAAACGAACTCCCCGGATATGAACCATCGTGTGAACGCATACATTACCACTCAAGCGGCGATGGCTACCATGGCCAGGTACAACGAGGTCAACCGACTTTTCAGCGAATCATTTCCAACGGCCATGTCATACCAACAAAACTTAGGCAATTCTATGTATATGGCTCCGCTTATGAATACAGACACGAACTTCTCGCATCGGATGTCCACTTCGGGGTCTAGCCAAGGATCTCCAGCAACCAGGACCCAGTCTGTGTCTTCTCAATCACAGTTTGACAGGAGGGATTCCATCACAACTGGAAGCCCTATACCTACTTCGGCTACCGCAATGTCATCCCCGCCCGCATTGACGCCTGCATCATCAACAGATGCGGACACATCCGACACCAAGAGCACTCCATACCAGACGCCTTCCGCATTCCCACCTCTTCATCTTGATCCTCAATTAGCGCAGCAATCAACATCCTCTTCCGTCTTTACTTCGGAATTATCAAACGAGGTGAAGATGATGGCAAATATTGATATGAACGATCCAATGGCGATGCATTTCCTAGATGGCAACCCTTCAACATACCAGATGTTCGGGCCATACCCTAGTGAGATCACAGCACAGGAAGATAGCGCCAAAATCAGTCCTGTGGATCAGGAGTCTGACGCGTTCGCGTCTCAGAATCTCCCTCTCCCAGACGACTGCTTCGCCTCACCAATAGCAGATTCTATGGGACCCCTGGATATTTCGGTCGAAAGCTATAGTCGCCTAGGCACTCCGGCTGGTGGAACCGGGGGAGATGCTTGGGAGAGTTTTGTCGACTTCGGATCCGAGCAATAACGCGGCGATATTTTATGATGAGTGTTGCCGTTATTGAGACTTGCAATGCGGCCTGTATATGTCTCAGCCTACCGAATATTTTCCCAGATTGACCCGGTGTCATATTTTCAGAGATACCATGCGTCATTCACATTCTGCGCCTGTTAGGGTCCGGCACTTGTTTGGTTCGCGTGAAAGCGTTACTTGTTTCTTGGGCCGGTGTTTTGGGTTTTGAATTTTCTACTACCGCCAATGATTACCTACGCCCAGGATGGAGGTATTCTTATGAAGTGATTTTCATTCAAGATACCCCGTAATATTATGTCGAACTGGGCGGAAGATATTTATCTTAATGGCGGCTACTTAGTCTATTATGACTAAACATGTGAGGTATAGACTGAGTGTCATACCTGAAACATACAAACCAATCTGACTAACTACTAGATGCGAGTGCACTCTACTACTTAGTGGTATTGGGGGACTAAAAGAGATCCCGTGAAATATGGCCAGTATACTTTGGGCACTACTGGGTAGGATGGAACGAGAATTGCTACGGAAGTCATGAGGCGTAGTTCACCGTCATTTATATGGGATGGTATAGGCTTCAGTGAATAATTAAAAAGGAAAAAATAATGAGGAATTACCGCGTGGAAGAAAACAGTAAGGCTACGAATCCGAAGATAGGGATGATGGTGCATATCGTTGTGTCTAAACCAACACAAAATTTGGAGACATACCAACAAGAGAAAATAACGATCTGAAGGGATCTGTACTGTAACTATCATGAGATTGCACGTACTCCCGTACGTAACATCGAATTAATTATTACAATAACTGTATCTGCAATGTTAACAGATTCAAATGTGGCATAACTCAAAAGTAACAGTGAAATCTTAAATCGTATCACAATTCTATCTATACTTCCCTCGGTAAACATACAATAGAAAGCAGCACCTAGGTGCAGCAGAACTCTCTCTCCCGCCTCATTTCCATCCGCCGAGGTCGACATTGGCCACAACGCAGGCTATTCGCCACATACACCGAACTCGACGTCTAGATCGCACGTTATAAACTTCCCCTGCACACATAAGATCTCCGCGCATCTCGCCTTGTGTAGCCTCAAGGTTTAGATTTCGGGAAACGGCACGCTCTTCGGTATTAGTGCTGGCTACGCGCAGTGTTCGCCCCCTCGCCACCTACGAGTGCTGCGCATTCATGAAGAAATCGGGCAAGACTAAGGATTTGATACGAGCCACTCCAGAATAAATGCGATGTCTACCTGTTTCGAGGTATTTTCAAACGTTCATAAAATTTTATAGAATTTCATTGTTCTTTTCCCTATTCTAGAATATGACAAGGGTGTAAATGACCTCTCATTGGCACCTAAAGCTTAGCATGCTATCCTTAGTCTTGTCTAATTCCTCAATGCGCGCCACCCTCTTAGAGGTACCTCGCCAAACTTACATACGTAGGTAGACAGCACCTGATACCGTCTACCTACTCTAAGCCGAGGTACAGGGCTTGAATGTAGAGTACCACGACTCTACCGAGTGTCTACTAGGCTAAAGATGTGTCACGTTCGATCAAACCCCTTTGTGGTGAATTGGCGAGATGAATTGCTGTTGATATCTGACACTACAAGGACTAAAAGTTTAGGGAACAACTCCTGGTGTTCTCCGAGGAAGTCTGACTTAACTGTGGGAGCCTTTAAAGCCACATCTTAGAAGTGTCCATTGTTACACATGCGCCATTCAGAATCCCGACAAAGGTATCCTGACTGCAGGGTCTATTCTTATCGAGTACCTATCTCTCTCCCTTGACAACTGTTTTCCGCGGACTCTAGAAACGCACAAGTACTGCAGTTCCTCATTCGTGTTCCACCTGTTTCTCTTGTATATCAAGAACCTGTTAGACAGACGTTAGCCGTGGTACGAGTGACCCAAATCGGAATGAAAGACCATATTGCGATGTGTCCGAAGCTGCGTTATAAAACAACTAACCTTATATCTTAAGAAATATGTTGGAGCAGGTCGACTCATCTACTTAAAGCTGAAGAATGTGCTGCCAGGTTATTCAGACGGATGTTGGCCATTCTATACCCTTAATCACCATATACGAGAAGTCTTTGGTGCTTCTGCCATTTGTGGTGTTATGTATAGGTAGTGTGAATAATTCTTGAAGTCGTCTGCCGCGTGCCAGGTCTCTCATCCCAAGCTTTGACACATCTACTAATATCATATGCCGCGCCATATGACTTCAGGTTAGCTATAACTGATGTAGCTCTTTTACTTGTGACAAGACTTACTGTATTTAGCGCACTTATGTCTTTAGTCATAGACCGTAGACCGCCTGATTCAGGCCTGGGATGCAGCATTTTCTACACCTGATGGCGAGGTGATAATAATTCGCGGAAGTAATATAGAGACCCGAGAGTTAGCTGGAGTCGGGGTTGGGAATTTTCCATAAACCATGTGTCTGGGAATTATGGTTTCAGTAAGGGCGGGTAGCGAGGTATCAAGTGGTGGGTTAATGGCGCGTTGGGCAAAGGGCGGTGTTAGGAACCGCTTTGCATCCTGCGAGGCTTGAACTGCGCGCTGTGCTATGGACGTTACGCGTTTCTTTAATTTCCCGATGCCACTCTTGCGAATATGGTTTTCTCCAGATGAAAGAAACTTCTCAGGTGTAGGGTTGCCATCGGTGTTATTGGTATTCATGGCTGGTAGAATTGCAAGTGGCGGAAATAGATTAATAAAAGGCCCAGGGAGTCGACTTGAAAAGCCACAGGGGAGGGTAGTGGAGTGGGAAATGGACTCAATGAAGAGTGATAGTTGTTTATGGAATAAGAGCACATTGGGGTTGTGGTAATATTTTGAAGTTGATGTGGATTGTTGACAAAGTATGGTTAAACGAATTGCAAGACGTGGATGACAGACTCACATAGATATTAAAGTAGGATAGGAAAGTACTAATAAACAAGAATACAGTCACAGCTGGCAGCAGTAGGAAGCAAAAAATAAATTTAATATCGTCTGGGCAACAATGCTGGGTATTTGATTTTCCTTCGAGGGGCTCACTGTAACTATTGCTACCTAAGCTGTGCAACTGCGTGAATCGATCTAGCAACAACACTCTATAAGGCGTTATCTAGGCTTCTTTTTCTCTTCTTTATATGATCATCACTTTTTACCCTATCTCCGAGAGCGTAGCCATTGGCACCTTCCCATCTTGGAGGTCGTATCGGCGCTTGCTCCGTCGAAGAGTCAAGTTCCTTAGCCCAGGAGATCCAGTCTCTCCTTCTATTCCTCCATAAATCGCCCTTCCAGGTCCTCCAGGTGCGCCGACCTTCAAACGAGTCCCTTAATTCTTGTTCATGCTGACCTAACTGTTCCATGATGAACTCCTTAAAGTGAAAAGGTATGGATATTCCGTCACCTTTTGAGGGAATAGAAACAATTGAATTAACGACCTTGTTGCCGTACTCGGATACGGCCAACTGGAATGAATGGGATCGTAGCGATGCAACTAATGTCTTGTGGAAGACTTTATTTCGCGATGGGGTTGACAGCGCATTGACTAGGACGTAGGATGTCGGTGTTGACGATGTTGCAAGTTGGAGAATTAGTTCTTCTGGGAGAGCGGTGATGGATCTCTGAACTGTACTAGAAGGATATCCAGGTATAGCAAGCATTGTTGTCGTCAATTGCGCGCCATGTGACACTAAAGCTGAACGGTTCTTTTGAGGTAACTCTTGATCTTTCTTCTCATCGGTTTCTGGTGACTGTAGAAAGCATAGCTTAGGGACTAACGACTTGGGGTCTGATCCAAGCGCTTCAATTAAAGCCTTCGTTAGGCTATCTATCTCACTATCGGCTTGGCGTGCTTGACATCGTTCGAACAAGGTCTTGATCACGTTGAACCTTGATAGCGCGACAAGTTTGTTGAATTCGGGTAAGGTCTGTTGGACAGCAACTACTAAATCTTCTTTGCTGAGTCGATTCAGGACGCGAATAGCGGGATAGGACGCAATGTCATTACGGAGAAGACTGTGAATGCGACTTCCGAAGATGTGCCTGTATAAAGCCTTAAAGACTCTTCCAGGGCAATGAGTAATGAGAGTCTCGAGGAGGCGTGAGCCAATATGGTCATATAACATTGAATTAACAAAATCGGATGCTGGCGTAGTGGCGTCTTTTAATGACGAAGGGGCTCCTGGTAGGAGCTTCCATAGCACCGCCATATCATCAGAGTTATCTTCGGCTGCCTTCGAGTTTAAACTAATGTCTAGCTCTAGAAGTAATTGCAGTACTGGGTTTCCAGTCGGATGCGTCGCTAATACCCGAAGTTCTGTGGTATTCATACCGGAAACTGAGTCGGCGATGATCTTTTTGGCGGCTAGATTGAACGACATAGGCACGGCCCGTAATTGTGAGTTTAGGTCGGTCGGCCCATCAGATGTCCAAGGGACTGATATCTTTTCCTTCTTTTTACTGTGGATGAGAGACTTAGTCTGGGACTGCTCTAACGGGCGTCCAGACAAAATAATTAGTAGCACGCGAAGAGTATGTGAGGCAAATTTGTCCGCGAGTAGATAACCGAGGTGACCCTCGAGCTCGTCAAGGGTTGCAAGGAATAACTCTTCCATATAAGGTAAAGGTCCTTCGTTTGGATCGTCTTGATCAGTGAGGGCGTCATCGCGCTCACCTCCGAGTTCCCTAGTAACGACAGGTGCGGATTGTAAGAATAGTGTCTCGCAGCAATGACTTGCGAAGCGGTGTTGGATGAGGTTTAAGAAGTGGCCACTGAACTGGCTAAATAACTTCTTTTTTTGTCTTGTGTTGGACATCAATATGAGCCGCTCCATCAAGCGTGAGCATGACTGACTGCATGCTAGCTTAAGCTCCTTTCCTTGTGCTTCGGCAAAGACACTGGCGAGATACAGTTGTCGTTCTTCTTGAGAGGGGAAGTCATCTATATCGAGCTGCTCGTCGACGGAGCGAAAATATTCTTGTTCTTGGTCCGACAGCATTCCAAAGAACTCGCGGTCGGCTTGTGGTGGTCCACCGAATGAAGGTTCGCCCTGATTGTATCCATCTTGAAATATAGCTTCCTGGTGGGCGACACTATCATCACCATCGTCATCCACATCATTTAACCGTCGCTTCTTCGCAGTTTTACTGACTTCTTGAGCGGCCAACGCCTTTTCACGTCGCTTCGCCTTTCTCTCGTCACGGATAGCCTGTCGCTTCGTACGTGGTTTCGGCATCGTGGATGTTTCGACGTTACGTATCGTGGGCTAGGTTCAGAATTTATTGGTGATAGAATGAATTCGAGCGCAAGTCGCCAAAATAATTTTTTGGAGTTTACAAGCCGATAAGACGCTTATCTTAGCGTGCATTAGTGATATAGAGCCAAGACACTTATGCATCCAACGTTGACCTACAGTTTAATGTGGAGATCACAGTTCATGTAGGTACATCAAAACCGTTTATTTAAAGAATCGATACGGATGTCTTCCAAGAATGATGTCAGTCCGCCTTTTCTTACCTACTAAAACGATGGTTAATACATGTACTTTTAATATGTTGGTGATGAGCATAATCCTTAAGAGTCAGCTTGCACTATATATATGTACTTTGCCTAGATATCTGAGTTATCTTTACCCTAGGTACCTGTTATGCCTGTATTATACGCAGTGTAGAGATCTGTGATGCTAATTTTGACAAAGTTGCTCTAGGCACCGTAACTGGGCCGATTGGTAAGATATCGTAGGGCTATAATTATCTATCATCGTATTCGTTTAACGCTTTGATACTTGCACATAAATATTATGTAGCTATAACAAGAGATTGGGTAAATTTACATCAAAGATTTATAAGCTTCTCTCTCTGTATTGATGTTTATTTGAATAACTAGTGAGCTTCTGTAATACTTGTAACTAAGGGTTTCTAGCTAGTTACTATGTAGATGAACGGGGTTTGACTCGACCGATATTAATTTCTAATTCCATCAATTTGTATGGCCAACCAATCCCATACCCCTGCATTGTTGTCGACAGGGTCGCGTCTTTGGATCTCCTATTCCTTCTATGTCTAGATCTTAGCAACATATATCTAGTTATCACCTATTATTCTTATTAGGTAAACCTCAGCCCTATAATAACTAGTTGAAGGTGATTCTTTTTCTAGTTTCTTAATAAACAAGGATGATTTAAACAACGAGTGAGAAAGTCGACTTAATATTCCACCTTCATATTCATATTCATGGAAGCGCAGTGCATCCCTCATTTCGAGCAACAGCTTCAAGCACCTTCAGTATTAACCCATCTGCTTGACAATAGTATGGATTTTCTTCGGCAACTATTAAACGCCTTCGGCGGCTTCTTATTAGCTGTCGTGGCGACGCGAGCCATTGCGTTTCTCTCTGAACTTTCGCGTTGCAGAAGTCTGATGAAGAAGTTGAAAGATTTGGGAAAGGTGAGTTGTTCACCGCTCCCCTTTCCGATTGAATATGCATGTTAGCTTACATCTTAATAGCCGATGCCCGAACACAGCACTCTCTTGGGCCATCTCCTAGTGGCTAAGACTGCCGCTGATGAGCTCCCACCAGGTGCACATAGTACCTACATTCTTGACCGGATAGCTAGGAAGTTGGACGGGGAGAATGGACCACCGGCATATTACTTTGACAGTTACCCTGTCAGTGTCCCTATGATTATGGTAAGGGACCCTTATATCGCCAATCAAGCTACTAGTCATCCCTGGGTGTCGGCGGAGAAGCCTACTACCCTTAAAGAATGGTTTGCACCTATCTCGGGAAAAGGAGGTATCAATCTTTTCACCCAGAATGGGCAAGAATGGAAAAATGATCATAATCTCTTCCTACCCTTCTTCAATAACAACAACCTTGATGCTACCATGCCCGTGGTGATCGAACAGCTGCTCGTTTTTCGTGGACTTCTTCGAAAAGAAGCTCACAAAGGAGATTTATTTCATCTTGAACCGTTGGCGCTATCGCTTATGAACGATATTATTGGGCTTGTGGTATTTAACGCTGAGCTAGGCAATCAGACATCCGGCTCTCACCCCCTTTCGAAGACCATGCTTCGCCAACTTAGATTAAAATTTGGCGCAAATAATGTCATGGATAACATCGGTCAGCTCAATCCCTTGAGGGTTTTCAGTATCTGGAATAACAGCCGTATCTTGAACCAGCACATTCGTACTCAAATTACAAAAAGGGCCCATGCATTCCAGGAGGCTAAGGCACGTCACGAACAGTCGGCTTTTAATTCAATCCTTGATCAAGCTCTCGAGACGTATTACTCTCAACCAGGCCGAAAGCTGTCTGACCCACTTGATAAGCAATTCATGAATTCGCTGTGCGCTCAGCTGCGCATGTTTTTCTTTGCTGGATATGACTCCACCGCGAGCACAATGGTCACTAGCTGTTATATGATTTGGAAATATCCAGAGGTCCTGGCTAAGCTCCGTGCTGAGCATGATGAAGTTTTTGGGCGAAATATTGCAGCGTGCCCAGACATGATCACCGAGAATCCATCAATTCTCAATTCTCTACCATATACCCTGGCCGTGATAAAAGAAACACTACGACTCTTCCCCCCTGCCAATGGTATTCGAATGGGATGTAAGGACCTAGTCTTAAAAGGCCGCGATGGTACTGAGTATCCCACCGAAGGCTGTGCCGTCCAGACGAGTCATTTTAGTGTGCATCGAAACCCCAAATCCTGGCCGCGACCACTCGAGTTTTTACCCGAGCGGTTCCTCGTAGGCCCGGACCACGAACTCTACCCAGAGAGAGGTGCTTGGCGTATCTTCGAGTATGGTGTTCGCAACTGTACTGGTCGGGCCTTTGTCCTGAAGGAGGTCAAAGCCTTCCTCGCTATCATATGCAGAGAATTCGACTTTCAGGAATGCTACGACGAAGTATATGCTAGAGAGAAGCTCGATTTGACGACTGTGGATAATGAGAAGGCCTACCTGATAGAGCATGGCTCTGCACACCTACGCGGCGAGTTCCCTTGTAGAGTATCGCTAAGCGGATACATCCCTAAGGAAGCGCAGTGATGGCGAGCCCCCGATTTCTAGAGATGCTACTTTCCTCATGCAGCACGGGGGTCACATTCGCGTCATGTTAATTTCATGAAATGTTTCTGCATTAAAGGACTAGCTCATATCGCAAAAGCGAAATTCTAATACTGGCCGCTAACGTATGCGAAACATGGTATCTAGTATGATATTAATGGTACAAGATAATGTGCTATATGATAGCTAATTCACACATTATATCGATATACCAAGGGCCCTGAGTTGGCATATTTTCTATTAATCTTTAAGATGCGCTTCAGTCGGAACAAGAACTGGTTCTTCTCCAGACGAGGACTCATCCTCTTCTGTATTGCCAACCCTTTTAGAACTAAAGATAAACATTAGTAACTAATTGAATTGAAGATATAATGAAACTTACTCTCTGCGATATAATAGAATCGCAACGATAAATCCAGCCCATAGTAGCACGTGGAATGTTAACGCGACAGGCCATCCGATGCGCCATCTCGGAGCACCATTGGGTCCAGCAGTGGGGAAGAGTAATAGGGGTACCCAAATGTTGAACGAATAACCAAAAGTCATCATTGCGCCCTATAACTCTGTAGATTAGCTGCTATATTCGCTTTCTATCATTTGCCGTGGCTATAGCCACATTCTATAGGGGTTAGACATATTCACGAACCATAATAAGAGCCCTCTCCTCCGAGTCACCCTTTACAACAGAATTAACAGTAGAGTATAGCACAGGGCTTAGACATCCCGATACACCGAAGAGGTACCACGCGAAAAATCTAGAGGGCCTTATTAGCAAACGGGCTAGGCGCCGAAAGGAGGTGGGGAACGATTGACGAAAAAGGGGAACATACTTGAGAGGCTTCGGAATGTCCCAAATGATCATACATATCGAGGAGAATACGATGCACGTTGTCGCACTCGTGTAAACGGTCCATGAAGGATAGATAGCAGCCAGGGTAGTTCCCAGCCAAGAAGCCACGATGTTGATGGCGTAAGTGACAGTAGGCAGCTGATTGATTTGAACGACCGAGAAGCCTTCTTCTTTCAACCAGAGGTTCATATATGAGTCTGGATAACCGGATATAATCATGCAACTGGTGGAATATTAGCTTTCTGGAATTATTACGAAGATAGTAACTTACATATAACAGAACACAAAAACCCAGATATGCCAGCGCCTGAGTGTACGTTTAAACACGTCAAGTCCTAGCTTCCCCGGCTTTCGGATCTTAGCTCGCTCTAGTCTTGCTTTCGCGAGCGCGATATCCTCGTTGGTGAAGTAGAACGGCTTCGGCGAGTCTGGGATTCCAGGGAAGACCAGGAATCCAGCTAAGGCAATTGGAAGTGTAAATATACCGTCGATGATAAACAGCCACCTGAATGAGACAGTGGCACTTAGTTTTTTATTCTAGACCGGAACCGAGAATGTAGTAAGAGAACGAAAAGCTTTCTTACCTCCATCCGGGCATTCCTCCTACACCAGACAGGTTGGTATATGCCGCTGCTTGTAAATATCCGCTGACCATGGTTCCTAAGGGGTTACATATGAACCAGGTTCCGGCTCGCTTGAACAATTCAGGACCGCTATACCATGACCCTATTATGTAGTCAGCCATAGATCGGAACAGGTGAAGGAGATGGGAATGAAATATCTGGTATACCTAAGATGAAGTGTGTTCCGGCGAAAACTGGAGCTTCCAACATGCCTACTAAAAAGCGACACGCGTAGAGTTGGTGAACATTCGTAACACGACTCTGAGCGAAAGTGCATATGCCCCAAAGAACTTCGAGTGTCGGCAATAACCAACGAGCCCTGTGTGTATTAGCCCCCTTTCGTGTAATTCTTTGTAGAAAGGGTTGAGCAGTAATTACTTACAATTGAGGTCGCGACATAAGTAACATGCCAGGAATTTGGAATATCACATAAGCCACGTAGTAGCACACATTGAAATAGTTGAGCTCATTGCCATATAATCCAAACTCCTCCTTAAGACCACTGACGTAGGCATTGCTGATGTTTGTTTGGTCTTCACACCGCAACCCCTGGTAAGCCTATGTAAAAGGAGTATGGGGGTGAGAATAGGGGCTAACCTAGAAACTTAACAAAGACTAAAAATCGTTAGATAAAGTCGCTATACACGTAAGAACGGTTTACTCACAACACAGGCAGGCGAATATTAGGATAGATAAGTCAAGCTTGAATAGAAGCCTGGATATTGTTAGCGCAAAAGTTTCAACGAGGGTTATCAGAGTTGATATTCAAATAAACATACTTCCTTTCTGCTGCAGGGTAGCTAGACGGGTACCAATTAAAGATCTCTTTAATAAGGCCATATAGGGAGTACCCCTGACTTGGTTTCGTTACTGTCATCGTAGCGCTTAACCGAACAAGACTCCTCAAAGCTTACTACAAGAGGAATTGTCACTCATGAGTTACACGAAGACACGGAAGTTACTTGTTACTTATAAATGTAAGTCTTAGATCCGATGGGCACTTGCTCTTATTTTAAGGCGCGACTTCACATCTCCGACTTGCACCATCGACTAAAGCCTAGCTTAGGGTCTTAAGAAAAGTCCCTGGCCCAATAGTGCCAAGCAGATAAGTGTAGTCTGGTTTAACTACAATGCTCTACTTATTTTATCGAGTTATCTCCATTGTGTCCTAATAGTGTTACATTGCTTGCGATGGGGGGTATGATGATGTGCGATGGCGTGCTCACCAAACGCTAAAAGAGTGCAGAGGTTATCGGCATACTAAAGCTTCACGACACCACGAGTATACCCATACTTCCTTATCCCCGCACACATAATATCTTCTCCAAGTTACGCCATAGTAATAGGCTACTTCGATTGGTAGACCTATTATGTAGCATATCGATAGACTAACCCCAACCGACCTTTCAGGGTAGGAAGCTTTTAATTGACCAGTCAAGACTATAATAAATCAATTGTAAGAGATATGAATAAGAGTTTCAATCCAGGCGCGTTGAGTCTCGCGACTGTTAAGTATATAAGATGTGGATATGCCCCGCGCTTTGGCACTCCTCCGAACTCGCTGTTTTCAAGGAGAGTTGATATTGATATTTGTAATCAATCCTCAAAATGCCGGGGCGTATAATCGATCGTTATGAGCAGGTACCTGTGACACAGGAAGACCGTAAGCCAAGAGACCATATGAGATACCTTCTATATTCCTAGTTAATAACTGGCTCGCTATAGTTGACTGGGCCGACCTTGTTACCCTAGACTTGAGTCTATACGAGAAACCGGGAGGCAAGGAAGAGCTGGTAAAGCAGCTCGACCATGCGGTTCGGAACGTTGGTATGTGGCAGTTACCAGCAAACATCCTCGATAGTACCAGTCCTAACATATTCCTCGTAGGATTTTTTTATGTAAAGAACTTCAACATTTCTCAGGAAGAAGTCGACCGCCAGTTCGCCCTGGGTCGAGAGTTCTATGCGCTTCCCCTGGAGGAGAAATTGAAGTATCATAACAAGCAAGATCTCGAAAGCGGCGAATATAACGGATATAGGCCAGCAGGCCACCGAGTGTAAGAGACCCGACTAACTTATTCCCTTGAGTCCGTGGGCAAATCAGGCTGACGTTTCATTCCTGTAGGCTCGGGAATGGAGTGAAGGATAATGTCCAGGTATATAACATACCGAAGTTTGATGGTTTCCACCATCGCGAGCAACCCCCTATTCTTCAGAATAACATTAAGGAGATCGAAGCCTTCTCGAGGGTAAGCAAACGGATGATAATCCCCTCCATGCACATGAACTTACCATAATGGACCAGAAATGCCACCAAGAAGTCGTCGTTAAGCTCCTACGTCTTTTCGCGATCTTGCTTGAGCTAACCGACGAGGACCAGCTAGTTCGGGACCATCTATACGATATCAAAGGAGAAGACCATCTGCGGTATATGCACTATGCGGCTCGGAGTGCAGAGGACAACGCCAAGGTGGCGAACCTGTACGGCCCAGGGCACACGGATCTTGGCACAGTTACTCTTCTGTTCAGACAGCCAGTAGCTGCGCTCCAAATCCTAAACTCAGCAGGAGAGTGGAAATGGGTGAAGCCACAAGACGGCACCATCACAATCAACACATGCGACGCGCTAACCGCGCTGACGGGCGGCCTGATCAAGTCTAGCGTGCACCGAGTGCACGCGCCGCCCACGGACCAGGCACATATCGACCGCCTAGGCGTGCTGTACTTCGCGCGCCCGAATAACCACGTTGTACTGGACCCAATCGCAAACAGCCCTCTGTTGAACCGGCTCGGTTTGACCAGCAATGCGTTTACGGAGTTGGGACAACACCTAACTACGGAGCAGTGGGTTAAAGTGCGACAGACGCAACAGCAGCGACCCCGCGTCAGCGCCAAGATCTCTACGGATGGCAAGTATGAGTACGAGAAGAAGGACTTGGAGATTTTGCCTGGGCTGCACGCTGTGATTCATAACTGAGTGAGATATCTCTAAGTCAGTGAAGTCAAGTTACCTACCGGATCAATACTAGGTGGTAGAATAAGAAATAGATTGTGAACAATAAGTCGAAACCATATTTTGTGACGCTCTAAGACAAGACATAACTGTGTTCCCTGAATCATCACCCTTGCTTAGTGACATTCAACAAACGGAGAGCGCGCCTACAACGCGATGATGAAAACATACACGGAAATCCAAAGAGTAATAAATAATTCATAAAGCGTAAAATTATGTAAATATTTTCCATATCGCAAGCCTCACAATCATATCGACCGTAGTTAATGGATAAAAACGCAAGGGATTCTAATCAAGTTATCTCACATAAGATTCATACCGACCAAAATTAAAAATAAAATAAAATAAAAATCCCAGGGAACACCAACCGCACATGCAATCCAAAGTCCCCGCCCGATTTTCATTAAGACCCAGCCTTAGCCTTATCCATTCGCCTCATAATAAATGCGCCCATCCATCTAGCCTACCTAGCTAACGATCTTCTGCAGCTTCTCCCTCACGCCCCCCTGGGGCCACGACCAATCGCTGAGGAACTGGGGGTCGACGCCGTGCTCGAAGGAGTAGTTCGCAGCGGCGACCTGCTGGCTCTTGAGGGCGTCGCGGGCGGTAGCGCCGCGGTTGCCGAGCGAGGGCATGCGGTCGATGGCGTCCATAGCCAGACTAAAGCGGTCCGTCTGGTTGCGGATGGCGAGCTCGAGCGGCGTGTCGATGTTGCCCTTCTCCTTGTACCCGCGCACGTGGATGTTGGCGTTGCCCGGCCGCTTGTATGTTAGCCGGTGCACCAGCCACGGGTACGAGTGGAAGTTGAAGATGATGGGCTTGTTCTCTGTGAATAGAGCCACCCATTCTTTGTCTGTTAGCCCGTGCGGGTGGTCTGTGTGGTGGATTAGCTTGAAGAGGTCGACTACGTTGACGCAGCGGATCTTCAGGTCCGGGAAGTGTTGCAGGAGCAGATCGATGGCGGCGAGAGACTCGTTGGTGGACACATCACCACAGCTGGCCATGATAATGTCGGGCTCTTCGCCGGCGTCGGTGGAGAACTGCGGCCAGATGCCGATACCCTTTGTGCAGTGCTCGATTGCCTGTTCCATCGTGAGGTATTGAATGTGGGGTTGCTTGTCTGCGACAACTACGTTCACGTAGTTTTGCGATTGGAAGCAGTGGTCCATGACAGAGAGGAGACAGTTTCCGTCAGGTGGGAGGTAGATGCGGACTACCTCGGGACTCTTGTTGCAGATGACATCAAGGAAGCCAGGATCTTGGTGCGTAAAGCCGTTGTGGTCTTGCCTCCAGACGACGGCAGTTAAGAGAATGTTTAGCGAGGGAACCTTAACACGCCATTCAACCTCTAAGCATTTCTCAATCCACTTGCAGTGCTGCGAAGAATGTTAGTATCAATTAGTAAAGAGCAATCGGATGAATGGACGTACCTGGTTTACCATGGAGTCGATAACATGGATGAAGGGTTCGTAGCTGTTAAGCATGCCGTGCCTACCACTTAGGATGTAGCCTTCTAGCCAACCTTCGCAAGTATGCTCGGACAAGATCTCCATGACTCTTCCGAAAGGAGATAAGTTTCCGCCGTCCTCGTCTTCTTCGAAGTACTCTCCCATCCATACCTTCTTACCAGCCTCATATACGGCTGCCAGCTTGTTAGACTCGGTCTCATCGGGACCCATTAGTCGGAAGTTGTGCGGATTGTTCTTGATGATATCACGTAGGAACTTGGCAAAGTTGGCCATGCTGCCCTCTACGGTGGCGCCTGACTTGTCTACGTTGATAGCGTAGTCTCTAAAGTCGGGCATCTTCAGCGGTACCGCTAGTAATCCACCGTTGGCAACGGGGTTCGCGCTCATGCGCTTGTTACCAGTGGGGCACAGTGCCTTAAGCTCGGGTGAAATCCTGCCTTCTTTGCCGAAGATGCGCTCGGGTTCATAACCACGCATCCATTCTTCGAGGGTCTTAAGATCTGCTGGGTTGGTGGTAGTACCGGTGATGGGTACCTGGTGAGAACGCCAGAAGCCGCTGAGGTAATGACCGTTGACCTTACGCGGTGCAGTCCATCCCTTGGGTGTTCGCAGGATGATCATAGGCCACCGTGGACGGAAGGGCTTGTTAGAGTCACGAGCTTCTTTCTGATATTTGCGGATTTCCTGAACACAGTGCTCAAGGGTGGCGGCCATAGCCTGGTGCATCGATTCGATCTCTTCACCTTCAACAAAGTATGGCTGCCAGCCATAACCGTAGAAGAGTTGCTCAATCTCCTTGTGCGAGATACGAGCAAGCACAGTAGGGTTGTTAATCTTGTAACCGTTCAAGTGTAGCACTGGGAGGACTGCACCATCACAGATGGGGTTCAAGAATTTGGTGCTATGCCAGGCCGTAGCTAATGGACCAGTTTCGGCTTCACCATCACCGACCATTGTTAGGGTGATCAAGTTGGGGTTATCGAAAACGGTACCAAAGGCGTGGGAGATGGAATAACCAAGCTCACCACCCTCGTGGATACTGCCGGGGGTCTCGGGGGTGGCATGTGATCCCACACCTCCCGGGAAACTGAACTGCTTGAAGAAGACCTGCATGCCCGCAGGGTCCTCAGTCTTCTGAGGATAGACTTCGGAGTAAGTACCCTCAAGATAAGCCTGGGAGATGACAGCGGGAGCGCCATGGCCCGGGCCGGAGACGAAAAGGGCATCTAGATCGTACTTCTTGATCAATCTGTTGAAGTGCATATATGTGAAAATCTGGCCGGGAGCGGATCCGAAGTGACCCAGCTGGCGACCTTTGATATGCTCAACTTTTAGAGGTTCTCGTAGAAGAGGATTCTCCTTCAGGTAGATCATGCCAAGACTTAGATATAAGCTGGCCTTGAAGAAGTCATTGTACTTCTCGATTTCTTCTCTGGAAAGAGGCTCGCCCTTGATCGTAGAGCGAGCCTTACCGAACGGCCGGATCGCATCGATCTCGGCTTGGTGTGTATCTGTCATTGTGTTTTGGTGTCTTCGACTTATAAGTGTGTGTAGTGTGGGTGGAACTTTTCAGTCAAGAGACACTTGGAAGAAGCTTGAGTCTCAGCACTGAAGTTCTCTGAGTAGCCCAAGCTATCGTGTCTATATATATAAGAAATGATCTTGTGATGATGGTTTACTAGTGGAATGGATATGATGGTGTTGAAGATGGCGACTACTTATAAAGGAACGTTCCCGAGGTGTTGACAATTATTGAAACTACTACTCTAAGGTGGCAGTTGGGCCGTCCAGGTCCGCAAAGTCTGTAACGTCCGCAAAAAGTTGCATGGACAGTTGATTCATGTGAGTGATACTGCTTGGGCTGAATGCATGTGCTTGGTATCATTGGACTCGGTGGGAAGCGAATCCAAAACCAAAGCACCGGGTATGCAACCGAGGCGCGAGTAACGTGCAATTATGACATTATAGCGTGGTAATAGCCTGATAGATAGTATAGTGAGCCGGTTCTCCAGCCGTTCTAGGCGGCGAGAACAGTGGCTGATGGACAAAGTTGCATGCGGAATGCGGCATCTTAGTGGTTGGTTTGGTATAATGGGTCGACGGTGGGCTGATTTCGATTCCCAAAATTCCATGTACGTCATACACTTTTTCTCCCTCATCCGTGAAGCCCGTGGACTTGGAGACGACGATTCACTCGTTTATGCAATGCACTCTTTTTCTTCTTTATCGATTGTAATCCTCCCCTAAGTCCCCAAGTCCCCAAGTCCAAGCCGAGTCTCCGGGTTCCCCCTCCATTTTTTCCCATTTTTGTCTTGTTCTTATTTCACTGCTACGTATCATCAACCAACCATGTTGTTTGCCTTCTTACCCCTCTAGGGTCTCTGGGGTCTCTGGGGTCCAGAAGGGGTATAGATCTTGCGCATCCAGTTCCTAACAATCCCATCTAGATTCCCATCCTTGATTACTTTTTAGGGAATACACGTGGCTGAGAGATACTTGTATACCTTGTCTACCTTGTCTACCTTCCTGCGAGTATCAGTCGACTTTTGATGATCCGATAGGGATTGGCAGCAATTTGTTAGGCTTGTCTGGATTGCCATTTATGAATAACTTCTTATCCTGAACATCGGCCGTAGGAGATCTGCGACCTTTTGCTCCCAGGATAACTTTTAGCTTTCGGAAGGGACAGAAACAATCCCTCCTCTCCCTACGTTTTCACGGGCCGATTCACGATTGTCGAATTGCCCAGATGTAGGTAAGCACCAAAGACAAAGCATTGATCAGCAATTAAACATACGACCCAAGAGAAAACCTTGAATTGTTTGGGTTTTTTTGTGTATAGCTTCTCGTATCGAGCGCCGAGCACCGCGGCTTGTGGTAAAAAATTCTTTGTCCCCGTGAATACTTCTCTCTTGAAATGGTATGTTAACAGCCAGCGACTAATTTCTTCTGCGATTTTCCTTGTCGCACTTATTTTCAACATATCCGCGCACGCTTATTATTGCTCATCCTTGGAATAATTAGCAGAGATATGCTGTCGCCGATAAGACACCAATGCTTAAGTGTCGTGACCATTTTTTTTCAAGATGCGAGAATCACCTATCAACACGTTGAGGATCGCGAGCGAATGATAGGACCTTACCGTGTAACCGTGGTTCAGAAGACGCTCTAGGTCCCTTTACAGTCTAGAGCACTACGCAGCCGGCCGGCGCCGGTGCACCTGTTTCTGCCTCCGGAATGGTTTGCAGCGCCAATCGCCGATTCATGACGAGCGAGAGCGAAGAATAATAATGCGAAGCGAATTATTTTCAGCACAGGGATGAAGAGACTTCTTTGTCCTCGAGCAGATGGTTGACTTTGAATACACGAACATTCCAATATTCTTCTGAACAACGAGGTAGAAGCGTTTTGGCAAGAGGAAAATCTTGTCTCATTTGCAATCCGCGCGTCGAGAACGAAGTGCGAACTAATACATATTCTCTAATTCACACTGTACAAACTAAACGAAAAACAGTTACTTCGTGCAGGACGATCCACTTACATGTGAGAGTGATTTGCTTGGCTGGCTGGGCAAATGCGAAGAGTTTGGGAATTAACTTCCCGCCAAAACCTTTCGCAAAATGGGAAAGGAATCAAAACTAAGTTAGGATTCATGGGCGTTTGCGTATTAGTTAAAGGGGGTATGGATACGAGGAAGGCTTAAGAGTTAACTATTGGCGTAATTTATGTAGCGTTGACTAAAAACGACTAAAGATATGCTTCTGTATAAAACCTCGCTGTGATATGAGAGAACTTATACTAGTACTATAGTCTTGGAAATAATAAGCTTCTAGAGACCAGCTAACTACACAATATGCGAATTTGAAGGTAACATTACTTGCGATGACGGACAATATATGACACGCCCGGTTAACCAATTTAACAATATAGTGTATATTAGGTTTGATGAACTAGGAAGCATTTGACGTTTAAGCCAAGATATGGAAAGAACTCGATTCTTATATTCACCAAGTGAACCAACAAGTAACATATGAAATAACTATATTTAAGAAAAATTATAATTTGCGACATAATTACCTAGGCAGCGTATAAATTGAGCTGTTGTAGTGTATAAGTAGACGAACGAAGACTCTATAGCATTAACTTCAACCCTTATTCGTCTGTTAAAAGAAGACTAATATTAAACCCGCTATGAAATAAGCAAAGCATAAATGATTTTAGATTCGACCTCGGCCAAGAGACCTGTTAAGTTATAAGTTTATGGAACGAACCGGGAAGCTAGCTTTGGCGATTGTCTCTTTACCTATATCCTTAAAAATGTTCCTCGAGTAGAGAGTTGTTTACTTTAATAATCCTAATTGAGATTCATATTGTCTATAACGACTAAGTTGTGCCTGATTGGTTGAATGGTTCCGGGAAGGAATCCTTATATCACGGGCGGGGTTGGCAGTGCCCCTGAAGAGCTGAGTCCCGTGTTTCAAACACTTAATTGAGGAACTATTTGAACGACTCCATAGCTCGCCATAAGAGCATGCTGTAGAAAATGTCATCTAATATAAAATTATAACAACATTCATCCGCATTGCCGTCCACAGAGTTGCTGATAATCCTAGAGTTATGACACCCAGTTTCAAGTATGAATCTTTGCCTGCGGACAGTATTCGACTTCTTCAGCTGCAACCAGAACTCAAAGATGGACGGCTACAATTGACCATCGGAACTCATAAACGTCAAAATGTTCCGAAGTATATTTCTGTATCTTATTGCTGGGGCCAGCAGCCCGAGTCAGAATTGGTTTATCTAGATGACCAACCGTTCCTGGTGCGGCCGAACTTGTTTCAGTTACTACTTCACTTGCGCTATCATTGCCGCGAGTATTCCGAATGGCAGTACTTTTGGATTGATGCCATCTGCATCAACCAGAGCAACGTCCAAGAGAAGACGGAGCAAGTCAGTCAGATGGAGAATATATATCGCAGTGCGACCGCAGTTGCGGCTTGGCTCGGTATGCCAGTGGGATTTCAGAACGACGAAAGGGCTGGAAGGGACCACACTTCTAAATTGATGTTACCTGCATTTGCAGATGAGATTATTAGTAGCCCATATTGGTCTCGAATGTGGATTGTCCAAGAACTCATTCTCGCCAAGGAAATCATTCTTCTATATGGGCACTTCCGCCTACCTTGGGATAACGTTAGGGGAATATTGCAGGCGTGGTCTACGGTAGGAAAGTCTAAATGGAAAAATAGTGCGGCCGGAAATCTGGCATATATGACAGTTGGCGCTTTATATACTCAGAAACATGGTCGGGCGTTAGGCGAGCTAATACGCTATCTTGAGAACTCAGAGGCTACTGATCCTCGAGACCGTGTGTTTGCATTGATTGGGCTCGTGGAGGACGAGGAGCGGAAACTTCTTGGAACGATATTTCCCGACTACAGTATGAGCCACGAGAAAGTCATACTTATCACTATGGCATATTTAAAGCAGATATACGCTCCTCGTCCTTTTAAATGGGTCGTTAGGCCTCAGCAAGTCTGGAGCCACAAGGTGTTTGGGCTTGACCAAGAGACGTGGAAAGCATTATGGCTAGAAACTGAAGGATATGAAACACCACACGACCTCTCAAACTATACCAACGTCTGGGATATGAAGTCGGTTGGTCGGCTATTGAAGGTTGGCCAAGTGAAAGAGATATTTCGCGAGCAGAAAGTTGAGCTCAAGGGCCAAAGAGAGAAGTGGTTCGAAGTAAGAGCGGAAGCTCTACGAAAGTTAGCAACTGAGTCCAAGCGATGAAGAAAACCCGAGACAATAAATCTGACCCCTAGACTGAAAGATAATGAATTGAAGGGATATTTCTTCTTAACTACGAGTGAGAGCGGTATAGTACTGCATTAGAGATATAGTCGGCTTGCTGCCTATAAGCCCCACTAAAATATCCTCCACTTCTCAGAGTATTATAGGTTCTATATATTTCAGCTTCAACTCAATTTTTCATTCTTCTATCCCTCTAGGTTAAATCCGTGGACATTCTTAACCCTTAACGTTCACTTATTAGCGCATAATTCATCTATAAAACATAATTTTCAACATGGATAATTGGCCTCAAGAGCTTTACGACCGTGTCGTTTCCTTCTATCTAAAAGGGAGATATGTTTCTAACCCATTATTTTTGGCACTCGCAACTGTATCCCGCAAGTTTCAAAACTCCGTTGAGCGCTATACCTTCCGAGACCTACTTATTACTGCTACCGAGTCGAAATTGAACGAGCTTGAACAGATTTTAACCCCTCGTCGCCGTGGTTTTCTACGGAATCTCGCCCTTAGGATGGCTCTGCCGCCATACTCTGCTGAATACTTTACCGAGTTCGAGACGGACCAGGACCGTAGGGCAAATAATGAAGCTATTACTGCGGCGTTAAAGCGCGTTTTCTGCCTCATTTCTACTCTTTATGGCCAAAACGACAACATAGCACCCATGCTGAACTTAAACATCGTTGGGGCGCATTCGCCTTCGGATAAAGGAGGAATAAGGCCATTTTTGCCCAAGGTCCCTGCTAACTACCGATATCAGGTAAGACTAGATCTCCATGCGCAGCGTTATAAATTCTCGCTACTTGATCTTACATCTGACGTAAATGACTTTCCGTCGCTACCTTGTATTCGGCACTTCACGATTTCTGACTGGCGGCGCAATTGGAATCCTCGCATCGCAATGCTTCTTTCTACAAAGATGACAAAAGCTGAGAGTATCAACTGGATTCTGGACCGTCGCGAGGACAGCTGGGGCCGATACTATAGCATAGATCGTATGTATCGGGACGAGCTGGTTAAGAGTATCATGTCGGTGGACCTTCCAGCATCTGTCAAAAAGTTCTCCTGTCATATAGTTCCGCCGTGGACCGATAATCGGCAAAAGCTCCTCCCTCAATTCATTACCCCGGGAGATCCTGACCCAGTTAGTTGCGCCCTAAGACATCTTACAAGAAACTGTACATACGTCCATATAAACACTACCGTTCATCCTACATTATTTGATCCTCTTACGACTATACGGAATGGAGTTGGACGCTGTTGGGAAGACCTAGAGACCTTAAAAGCCTCAGTATATATGCAAAATCCAGAAGGAAAGTGGTTATTCAAACTTGGAAATAGTGTTATTGAGAATCGAGACTCCTTGATCACACTTGATCACCTTCCACCCGGCTATGGAAATACAGATGAAGAGCTGCAAGAACGCGAAAAATTCTATTATCAACATATGGTTCAACCGGAGAGACGTCACGAACCCGAGAGATTTATCCCGGATGACGTTGAGCTGAACGCTTTATTTACAGCTTTCGCACGGGCGTGTTGTCACTTACCGGTTCTCAAAGAAGCTTCTCTAGAGGCATGTTGCCTGGGCATGGACATTTGGCAATATGAGGTAGGGTGTCTGGCACCAGGGGCGCGATTCCCGAGGGGCAAACCAATGCACTCGCATGACGTGAACTCGTGGAGGGTTTATTTCTATGTACATCAATGGAGACCCTCGGAAGCTACAATTGAGGAGTTCAAGATGATCGGGAGGATGAGAGATGGATGCGACCCTGTGTTTCTGTGGGGAGAGTAAATTCAATGTCAGCTACTACGACCTCATTTTCATTTCGCTGCGCTTGTTTCATTAAGTATCTCACAATAATTTGTATGTTTAAGGCACCTATAAATAATCTTCATATTACTTCTGGGGTATGCAGTAGACGTCAAGATCTCTTGGATACAGTAGGAGTCAACTGCCATTTATGCTTGGCTCTCCTACATCGACCCGTAAGTCGGCTCACATGAGATAGGAAAGGGGAGAGATCGTCAGGGTGAGCTAGTCGGGTTATTCTTGAGTATACCCATAAGAAAGCCAGGTAGCATTGATAACTTTTTTTTTCGTCTCCGGCATTTCGCTCATTCCATTTTGAACGTGTCCGCATCAGAACACGCCACTCTCAAGCTACCATTACATCCTGGGTGAGTGATGATCAAGGTTTATTTGCAACCCCACCGTCTCTTGGCTCGCCAACGAACGGTCGGACATCCGGAATGAGAAGATAAAAGTCCAGAATTTAGTACACATTAAAGAAAATGAAATGCCTATGGGGAGTATGAACGCGGTTATGAGTTAATATATTTCCTCTATATCCATATGTAAACCAGCTCAACATGAATAAATACGAAGGCCCTCCGCGGAATCCTGTGAGGAGTAAGCATCTTTTGGAGCCCATTAACCGCTAAGCATACTGAGCTCGTGGTTCATTTCAGCTGGTTGTGCTAACCATAAACGATCACGGATCTGCTGAATATGAACGTAGAGGGAAGCTGTCATGGCTATTTTTCATTTTGTAGCCCTGTCGTGTTACCAAATGCAGACGAAATCTCGACGTCTGAAGCTCCGCCATGGCCCTGATTTCAGCCGCTTCAGTCTAAATAGATGTAACCGTACGGATCTAGGTAGGCCGGAGTGCATTTACCATTGCGTAGACATACGTGTGGGGACCAATCAGAACTCGGGTAATTTACTCTTTCCCATTACCAAAAACTTGGTTCGCTCTCCTTCGCGTTCTGCTGCCTTGTGAAAATGACAACTGCCGATGCCTATAGTAGATAGACGAGGAACGGCGCTTGTGGCGGTTAATGAGAGCGGACGGAGTGCTGGAAAGGGTTACCAGTGTGACGACATCAAGATATATAAGGCGCTTACTCGCTTACTGGACGCTCTGCAGTAGCCCAGAAACACTCCTAGGTTAGCTAGCAAGTCCATATCGCCAAGTTAGAAACGCATCATGGGTTTTATTTCTCGACTTGCTCTAGTTGTGACCACCCTCGCAGGCCATGGCTTCACTGCTCCTACCTCAGAAAGTGCCAAGTACTGTGATGAGTCCACTGGAGTATGCTATTCCGAAATCTCTGTCGGAGTAGCTCCTATAACTTGGCGTATTGCTATCCCAGCTGTACAAGAAGGCCCATTTGATATCCTTCTCCAAATAGTTGCGCCAAAGTCGGTCGGTTGGGCGGGTATCGCCTGGGGAGGCGGCATGCTATACAATCCCATCTCGCTAGGGTGGGCCAATGGAAACAGCACCGTCCCAGCAGCTCGATTTGCGACGTGAGTTAAAGTTCTTAGTTATAAGACATAACTAATGCTTGTCTTAGAGCCCATGTCCAGCCAGAGATATACGAGCCGGCGAATCACACTGTACTTCAGGGGTCAACGGCAAACGCAACTCATTGGACACTAACTACTCTCTGCCAGGGATGTAGCACATGGATCCATAACGGAGGTGCGAAGGAGGTTCTCGATCCCGGCGCGACGGCTGCGAGCTTCGCGTTCGCCGCATCCGCCGTACCTCCGATTGACCCCACCGACCCCCTATCCCCGATCGGCATCCACTCCGAGCACGGTATCTTCACATTGGACTTGGCGGCCGCCAAGTCCGAGCAATTCAACTCCTGGGTTGAGAAATTGGAGGTAAAGGCCTAATTTGTGTTACTTGCCGCTGAAGTTTTCTCGGGTGTACGATCGAAGCACGCGGATGATATGTCAACGTATATAGATATGGGTTGAGATAAAACTGAGGTGGCTAACATGTATATATTTCCGCGAGGAGGAATGCTGTGATCAAGATCAAGATGAATTTTGAAACTGTTTAAATCATATCTTCGTCCGATTCATTCTGCCTTGACTATGAACTGATCAAACTGCTTGGTGTTTTCTCTATTAAGATCCGATGAAACCCTCGTAGTCTCCTGCAGAGTACGAATAAATTTATTCCGTACGTTACTTGGGTAAGTAAGCCTTCTATTTCTTAAGAAAACACCGCTTCTAATAAAATAAAATAATTATATTAGAGTATATTCAAACCAGATCTTATCGGCGTATGAAGGGTATCTCCACGTCCGTATCTAATTCGTGGTGAGTAACTTGAACCAAGGGATGACGTATGCGTGGCGATGCTCAACGCCAACTACCGCGAATATGATGAATGACGGGTCTTTTAAGAGGTTTCCAAGGACCTTGAATCTAATAATTCCCAATTCAAAAATCGCGGGACCGAAAGATTACGGCATCAACGTATTATGACAGCATGAATCGAGATCCTATAGCGAAATCATTAAATAAAAGTTTAAGCTCATGCAACAGCCACGGAGTTTATCCTCATATGGCAACGATGTGTACCTAAGTGCCAACTTTATTAACCTAGGAGGTTCGTATTGAGTTATCGGTCCCGTTCATACTGCCGTCCGGCCGGGCACCAAGACCATCTCTTCGGATAGCACTAACGACTCTTAGCCAGGTCAAAGTTGAATCAATTACACTATAAAGTGTTACCTGCATAAGCGCTAATCATTAGGAGACATGAGTTGTGTAATCAAGATTTGTATGTGTCTAAATGGTGGCATTATAGGACTATGGGGCAATGCGCAACAAGATTCAAGTGATATAACGCTGATATGTTCTTGACCGGAATCAGGACTCAGCCTGTCAAATATGAGCAAAGGGTATCAAAGTCAGTTTATTTCATAATATACAAGGCCCGTCCAATGTGCCCAAAGCACCAGCATGCCAGAGACTGGCTGATTTACGGGGAATAATACACACTCATGTCTTAAATCCCAAAAAAAAACGCACTTTTAAATCAACGACATGGCTTGCGAAACGAGCGTGGTTATATGTACATGATACCCGGTACCTTTGAAAATGCTATCGACAAGTAATATGTACATGAAGAAGTGATATATACAGTGCAGAGATTCATAGCTAACATTGCTGCCATGAGATGTGTCATAAACGGTGATATGGGGATATATGATGGGGAATGCTGCCTTCAGCTCCCATAAGTCTCATCGTAGATCGACTTTGCTCAAGAAGCAAATCCACCGACGGTGAGCTGTAGGACCTGAGGTCCCATTCCAGCGACAACACCAGCCTGGTTCTCGCCATCTGGGTTAACGTCATCGTATGAGAAGGCGTATCCCTTGCCGTCGATTTCGTGCTTGTGCACGATGCGAGAGTAGTGGTTGGTCGGGTCCGCAGTGTAGTAGGTGTCACTGGGAAGACCGGGCTGCAAGTTACCGCCGTCAAGGAGTAGAGTGGTGCGGAAGAAGGCGGCGCATAGCCTGGGAACAATGGCCCTGTGGACGTCGTTGTCAATGTCTTGGATGCCGAAGGGACCGGAGTTGCAGCCCCAAATGTCAGCAACAGCGGGCCTGGGGTATCCGCGGTTGTCTCCAGCACAGGTGAGCTCGTCGCCGGTGACACGGCAGACAACGTTTCCTGCGGCAGCTTGGGTGTTGATGGTAAGGTCCTCGTTGGTATACTTCTGCCAAACCTGCTCGATGTAGTCGTTGTAGTAGTCAGCCTGGGCGAGAGGGTCGATAGACTGGTACATGTTCGGCGCGAGGATACGTAGAGGCTTGCCTTCGGCGTTAGTAACACACAGCTTGTCCCATGGCTGACCGTCAATTGCTGCTTGGTCCTTCAATTCCTGGCAGATGGTGGCGAGCGAATCTTGCTGGAGACCCTTCACCTCTTGAGTCTGTCCATCACCCAAAGTCAAGGTCATGCCCATAACTAGACCGACGAAATCGACGAACGAGATGTTGGCGTAGATACCTCCCTCCTCGGTGTTGGTAAGTTCGACAAAGCCCCAGTTCACTCCCGCCGAAGGGTCTGAAGGGTTCGCGGCGGCGGGTTCGACGAGCTGGGATACTCCATCTGCGCCGGCAACTGCGAAGAACTGAAGCTCACCTTCAGCAATCCAGATACGCCCCGAGCTGATATAGTCAGGTAGAGTGAACTCGGTAGTCTCTCCTTGAGGGCCCATAGGCAGGCGAATGGCGTTGGCGTCAACAGGTACTGGTACTGGGCTGCCAGCAGCGTCCGGGCGGTACCATGTTCCGTCTCCTGCAAGCATAACAACAGCGCCAGAAGGGTCGTTACCAGTCACGTAGACATTCAGTTGCCCTCCTGCGAAGTTGTTTACAAGAGCTAGCTTGAGCGGGTTATATTCTTTTATACCAAAGGTCTGGTTGCTTATGGTGCGGTTAACAGTATTCTCTTGAGTAATAATCAAATCCCCCTTCCCTCCCGGGGTTACAACTATAGGCATCGGCGCTGCGATAGTTTGGGCGATGAACGCCGTAGCAGTAGCTACAGCAAAGTTGAAAAAGCCACGCATGATGAAGAACTGTACTCTGGCGTCTTGCGGGAAACAGAGTTATTTTCGATAACGATCGGATTGTAGTAAGGAGTGTATGCGCATCGAACTAAGGAATGGACGCTTATTGCCTATGGCTTCAGCGAAAAGAGAGTGAACAGTTCAAAAAGAGAACCGAAAGATCCGTGCTGTACACCTACGGGGTTATACTACGGAGGAGAGCATAACACGAGGAGCCGGGCCCGTGAAGAGTTATATACGTAACGATGTCCTAATGGTTAGTAGTGGCTCTTAACTTACAAGAAACGTTACGATCCTTTTGTTACTTAGTTACATTGACCTTATACAGATCACACGGACCAAGAGCTGCGCATAGCACCTCGATGACCTTCCCTTTCCGGTCAAAAGAGGATCTATGAATGGCCCTGAAACTAGCCTCATAGAGGACGATGCTGCAAGTAAGGCGAGATGGCTTTTTTTGTGCACATGGTAAGGTTTATCCATCTTCTACACTAGACATGGGCTTTATTTCCGAAGGATGTGTAGGGGCCAGGGGGGGAATCTTGGAGGTTGTTCCAAAGTTGGAGAATAAGAGATGCCTGGGAGCTAGGATCTGAACTTTTAGTCCGCAGAACCTCCGTAGAAGCGCCTCCCTCTAACACATTACCTTCCCTTAATTACCAAAACCAATTTCCAAACCGGTAGTCAGCCAATGAGATCCCCAGGTTGTCCGCTATGAGTATTTGCATGAACCAGCTCACTCCAACGCCTCCTACAGGCGTAAACCTCCTGATTGGGGGCATGTGATATAGCGATGAGCTTTACGATGAGTTCCAAAATGCTGAAATTCCGTCATATTGGTCAATTTTCAAATCTATGCCCAGGAAATCCTCTTACCGATCGTAGAATTAAAATGTATAGGATTTTATTTATTCGGCAGCATGGCGCCCTAGATGCATCAACCTAGAATCTCTTATAGATCGTAGTATATAGATACCTACTCATCCCCGTGGCGTCCTAACTACTTGTGACTTGTTAGATCAGGAAGAGCAATCATCTTACCAACATGCACTCTCCAACCTTGCAACCTACTGAAAAAGCAGTCGTCTTAACTTGCAACCATGGCGGTCTTGCCGTCCAAGCTAACAAACACCGAATAGCCTTTGTCGTGACCACTCGTCGGCATATACATCAGGCCGAACAGAGAGAGTGATCGTCAGTGAAGTAGGATCTTAAATGCAGACAAACCGATTTCAGATACTCGACCTACCGACTATAGCAAAGTGAACCGACAGTGGATACGCGTATGTCCTCTTGGAGAGGGAGCATGGATTATGATTTGATAAGCCTTGGAAGAGAATGGACGTTTGTCAGACTGACAGATGCACTCTACTACGTAGTATAGGAAACTTCTGACTGCAGCCTCGGGAACGACCATATACGTGCAGCATCTGAAGGCCTCGGATCCTAGTCGCCCATTTACTTACCAGGTAGGTAGCCAGACGTGACTCTCATCCGATGTCTTATGCGCCACCGCCATTAACTTAACTCGCACCGCCGATCATCCCCAGATATCGATGTTATACCGGCTTGACAAGGTCAGTTACTATTTTGTCGAGCTGTCAAATCAGTTTAGGTTATCATCGACAGTATAGGCATACTTACCCTGACATTGGCTTGAAGAAAACAAGCCTTCAATCTCCCTCCGCCTTACTATATTTAGACACCGAGCAGTAGCCACACCTAGTACCCACAACATATGAGTATCACACATAAGGCGCCGCGGTATACAGGAACATATGTGCAACTCTATGCGACTGGGAAAATCACATTAGCTTAAGTCCTAGGTTTCCAGATTTAAAATAATTCAAGGTACCTAAGCGTCTACGGATGTGGGATTACGAGAGTTCATTCGCTAACTAAACGTTAGGACTAAGTGTGAAAAATATCCTTAATAGTTTGGTCCACGTAAGCCTGGTATATCTCTCGAGATCTATAAGGGAACAGGCAGGATGGTTGAAGCCACAGCACGTGAGATAATGATCGCCAACAGCCATCAGTGTTCAGGAAGGAGACGACATATAAATAAATGGTAATTCGTTTCTACTTGTTTGACCAGTCGTGTTATTCTCCTACCAGCCCCATTCGCAATGCTACCTTGTTCCTGCAGGTGCCGGCTTTTGACCTACCGGATCGAGCCTATCAAAGCCAACACAACCCCCTTTTCGACTTTGACGAGTCTATCACATTTGAGCATAAATGAAACAAGGCTTAATTAAGTGTAGCTAGGAAGAAGCCTCTTAAAAACTTTTAATGTGACTACCAACTACCAACCGCCCCTTTGTGTACACAACATGATCATGGGATGTTGTATACACGCGGGCGACTGTCGAATTGCAAATCCGGGGCATTGCTGCAAGGGTAGAAGATGAGAGAGCATGGACCGGGGTACGGAGCTAAGGGCCATCGGCGTGTGGCACGGCGCCAATCATTGATCTACTCGCAGGGCTCAGCTTTTATCTTGAAACGGATTTGTTTCAACGGGGGTAACACTATTCTCGGCCGGCGATGCGGTTGCTCCGGGGCCTCAGCTCTACTACGCGATATATACGAGTAACGAAATATATGAGTTAATTCAACGCCGCACAAATACTTGTTCAACCAAAGACCATCACCGGCAGTTTCACTACGTCATCTGGATTGGATTGCATACATGAAAGGATCAAGGAGACTACCGAAATCTCGGGTCATTCATTTATTTGATTCGAACATTTAATAGATACCTAGGTATATTACAATAAGGGACATAGTTAAACGTGAAGTTGACGATAGAACATTCATAATGTTCAAGTAGCACACCGCATAGTCAGAACAGAAATCTCAAATCAACTACCCACTATAAAAACTAAAAATGTATTTTTAAAGACTCAAATCTTTAATCCTTCGTTAAAAAAAACTCCACTACGCGGGGCTAAGGCTGAGAGTCGTCTAATGGAAACTTGAAGGATTCTTCCTTTCGCTCAACTTATGCTGCAAGGCTACTCTTTATGATTTCGAAAAGACCAAATCCACCCAATACGTGCCGCAACGTGGCCAAGCGATAAAATGATTTGCAGTAATTGCGAACTACGAACCAACACTTAGCTTGGATCTCTTGGCAAACCCACCCGGTATAGCAACACGGGCTTTTCGATTATCGTGGGGTTTACTTTAGATATTATGAATTGCGTTATCGGCTTTGCCGTAATACTAGACTATTAATATATTTTTTAGATCTCTTCCAGAAACTTTCGTTGGAGGCGCGATGTATATAATATCAGCTAGACGTGGGACATCAGGCATCAATTTGTAGATCAAGATATGAAATCGGACACAGATCAGCATGTACACGGGGTTTAGGGTATTAGAATAGAATATAAGTGTTTTTATAGACTTGAGTACCAAACTAACTTTAGAATTGTCTTTTACACGGGCGGATATGAAACAGACTATACGTATTATAACAATCTCTAGATATTTGAGCCCCGTGTCGCAGCAATGACGATATTATACTCAGCCCTACTAGGTAACATTAAGACAAGAATAACCGAAATGCAACCCCAACCTACTTCCGACTTCAGATGAAGGGCAGCCAACCACTGGGAGTGCAACATCCGCAGTACGAACACAGGGGCCAAGTCTATCTTAATCTAGTTCAACACTATCGCAAGCAGCCTTGGGTGTCTCAGGTCGTAAGTACTGGACAAGCTTAACAATGCTGATATACGGGTATTATCACTGCCAATTAGACTTCGCCCTAGTACTTAGGACCTGTCTATAGAAAAGCATAGGTCGGCATGACCAGAGGTTTTGGCGGAAGCATAAATATTTTACCTCTGACCGTAAAAGATGAATGAATCTGCCCGTCCATAAACTTAGACATGAGAACTGGATCAGAAAGACAACGCATCTCGTATATAATAATAAGGCATGGCTTGAAGTGAGGAAAGCTGGAACATAGCGACTCACGCACTTAACGTCCGTCTATACTGTAATAAACTTCCTGTAAGATCCACTATTGGATAGAAGATTTTACGCTTAAGGAACGAAGCGCAAATGTGAATGAATGAGTTGTTAGCCATGGCCCGCAAAGGGGGAAATAAACATGTTACCATGATTATTCTTTCAATGAAACCCCCTAAAGACGACTTTACGATCCTATCAAAGTAAGGGACAACTAAATGTGAGATTTGACAAGGAAATACTTTATATTTATAAGGAATCTCTGAGAACTAAGTTGTAAAAAAGTGCTCTTTCTAAGCATAGGGGAAAGGGATGTTCTTCTTATATATGCGATACATTAAGGGAGTGTACTTTTTATCTGCAGCTACTCGTGCCCTCTGAAGAAATACAAATAACATTACATGATATCGGGTTTCCGAGGATAGATAGTAAAGTTTCAATTAAAATACAGGTTAGGTACTCCCAGCATTCAACACGGTAACGAATGCCTAGGGCTTCAATTGATGTAGCCTTCCATACAGTGTTCAGTCGATATGCACAGGCAAATGTGCTGCATGTGTCAGAAGACCTCTGCAAAAAATCGATGTTGGTATATCACTGCAATTATATGGCTCTATGAATACAACATATGAGATGAGAAAAGTTGTACCTTTCAATTTGTGTGATCGGTGCCTCTCGTAACTACCGTGCATCGTAATTGCGCCCAAGCCCTTCCACCATGATACTTCATTTCTTGGCTTGGTCGTCACTACGTGTGACGGGCTTCTCAACGCGCTGTCCAGTTTTATTCTTGGGTGTGGATTTGGACTTTGCCCCGACACCGTTAGTCTTACCATACACGTCTTCATGTTCATTATTCCCAACTTCCACATTGTCATCAATTTCTCGTTCGTTACCCTCTACGTCGTTGTCATCGATAGGTTCATCATCTTCCGTTCCTGACTCTGCGTCTTCCCTTTCTTCAAATCCTTCCTCGCCATCTTCATCGTCCTCCTTCGATACATTGTCTTGTTCCTTCTTCTGTTTCTTATTGGCAGCTTTACCCCCTTTCTTTACCTCCTTGCAATTTTTATTTCTTGTATGTGATCCTTCGTCGGTTCCATCCGAGATAAGGTTGACCTCTTCATCTTCATCTTGTTCGTCGTTGTCTTTTTCGGGATCTTGACCGTTGGCCTTGCGTTTTATACTACTTCGCCGACCTTTATGCTTCTCTTCGACAGTCAGTTCTGACGCTCTTTTCACAACATCATTTCCCGATCGCTCAATGCGGACCGCTGGGTTGTCCTTGTCGGCTTTTCTTTTTACTGTATTCCCACGCTGCGTCTTGATCTCAATCGCCCCTTGCTCTTTAGTTTCTGCGACCGTACCCCCAGGAGCACCGCCGCCCCAATTCCAAGAGACTACCCAAGACAGTACAATCAGCAAGTGGTCGCTAATAAATGAGGGCTGTTCTATACCTTTGTCTCCCTCTTCTGGCGTTTCGTTTTTGGCCATAACATTAGGTGGAGTCCTGGTACATATGATGGGATGGTAAAGAAAGCGACCGATTGCTAGGTGTAGTCTAGAGAGTAGGAGTATTAGTACTTATAATAAGTTGCGGGCTGCTGTCATTATATTTACTTCCTTGCGTCATGTCGATGATTCATTATCCGTTTAGTGTCAGATCCCTGTGTTAGGACTCGGCACGACAATCTGGCCATAGGGATAGAACGCTGGCATGCGCCACTTACGCATCTAGAGTGGCTCGGTATTAGAGCACAACATCATCGCATGGGGAAAACGGACCTGGCACGGAAAATTGTTGACATCGTGGGTTTTGTGATAGTGAATTCCAAAGTTACTTAGCTAATCAGAGTCGGAAACAATATGGCAAGTCTAGACTGAGGTTAGACTCATAGCAGTCAGAAAAATGACCCTGAATAAGTATTGCTAGAATACACAGACTGATTAATTTGAGTTTAAAGATTAAGATATTGCCTACGAATATTTCGGAGGAGCTTGTTTTATACCTATTGAGAGCGAACACTGATTAATTGACGGAAACATGAGTAATAGAGGAGAATTGGTACTCATTATTCTGGCCAGTGATGAGTAAATATGACATACCACGGTCAAATCTCATTTTACATTAGTTTCCTATAACCTTTGATGGCTGTTTGGTAGAATTTAAGTACACCTGGGGCTCTACCAAACACTTCCCTTAGTCCTTAATGATGTCTTCACCTCTTAATGAGGACGGCGGATTATCACAACTCATTAATGCTTATTAGATGACTATCTAGACTCATCGTTGTTCAAAATTTCTGGTTATTATTGATTTCATTGTTCTATCATTCCCGGCAATCCCTTACAAAGTTGTGTAGGTAGGTAGTTTGCGGTTTGCGGTGGTTGATATTGAGTGCTATGATAGTGGTTGTGTATAGTTGTGGACGACTAAGCACGGAAGGTTAAAAGAAGGGTTATGAGGAGTCATGATGGCTTCGTTTGGCTTGTTTCGATGGGGATACTTCAGACCTATTGAGGGAGGCTTGACTGTGTGTGGTAATTACGGGCCATACTGAGAATTACTAGGCATTGCCCAACATTGAAGGGTTTTACTCAAACAGTACCAGATTGCCCATATAACAAGATGTAGTGGGTTTTGTTTTCCTTCACAACCCTGGACGCCGGGTCAAAGATTCCACCAAGGTATGAAGCGTATTTTAAACTAAGTGCACGGTCATATTGTATTGCGTTCACTACCGTGGGTGTTGTGGGTTCATCGCCCCTTAAAGACGGGCTTCCTCTTATCTTTAAAGGCCTCTAAAGCCTCGTCTCGGTCCTCAGTTTTCACCACGCGCTCGTACATAGCGTTCTCCATTTCCTCCCTAGCCCAGCCCACAGCCTGTAGGGCAGATCTAACGGCAATCGGACCGCCCTCACAGATCTCACCCGCCAATCTCACCGCCTCCGAAAGAACCGCGTTCCGCGCTCTGGCTGGTAGTCCGTCTTCGGCCCCATTATTCGTCTGCGCGACACCGTCCCGCTCGTCTTCGGGCAGCACCTCAACTAGCCGATCGGCAATTCCCAGGAAGTACGCCTCGGGAGCAGAAACGCGCCGTCCGGTAAGAATGATATCCCTGGCGCGAGAAATTCCAATCAACGCTGGTAATCGGTAGGTACCACCGGCGCCGGGAATTATGCCTAATCGCGTTTCGGGGAGACCTACTGTCGCAGTCGAGGCCAATACTCGGAAGTGTGTGCAAAGGGCGAGCTCGAGGCCGCCGCCTAGGGCAATTGATGAGACGGCCGAAATCGTAGGGATCGGGAGAGATGACAGTGACGAGAATGTACCGCGAAGATCTGCTAAAAATTGCGCCGTTCTAGAGTGGATCTCAGGTGTGAGCCGAGATGTAAAATATCTAACAATAACAGTATATACTCACTCTTCCTGCGTAAAGCCGCGTCGTTCTTTGAGATCTGCGCCAGCGCAGAAGCTCGCATCTATAGCGCTCGCCAAAATCAAAGCCCTAGTAGGCCCTTTCTGATCAACACCAGCAGCCCCGCCAAACCGCGGCGGAGGCGGTATTTCTTGGCCATCTAAGGTGTACTGCGATTGGACATCTGCGACTTCAGCTCGTAAGGCAGCTAGAAGGGCTTTCGATATAGCATTACGCGCAGATGGTCTATTGAGCTCGAGAACACGAATGTGGCCTGAATTTGGAGCTTTGAGGTTGGTAACTCGGATGAGGGGATCGGCGTCAGTCGAATAGAGACGAAAGAAACGGACGGCTGACGGCGCCAATCGGGGATTGAGTCGTGGTGGCATTGCGCTATACAATTGATATAGTCGTAAACCAAGCGCTTCCAAAAAGTGATAAGAGGTAAGTAGATGGATATCAAACAAGTGGGAACGCGAACAAGAGCTTGCGACGTCACAATCAACACTATCTCGGCTCGATAACGGGATTTACAGCGGCTATTAGCGGCTCTCCAGGGCTCTGATGTCCCCTCAGGTATAATTAGATTGGATATATCGTTACAAGGCTATATGTCAGATACATAATAATATTAATATACCAAATATCTTGCATTAATTGAAGCTAGTTGCTTTTAAAATCGTCACCTTGTACTTGCCGCGTAGACTCGGTGTTGCCGGAGGTCCGTCCAATCAACGAGCTAGAACCGGGCTTATACGCCGGAGTTAATCGAAAGGGAAAGTGGGATGGCATTATGTAGTACCGACCATGTCATCGAGAGCATCTCCACTCCATGCCGGCCCGGAACTTATCCAAAGGAAGTGACAGCCTACGTACCTAAAGAGCAAACTGCTTCCCTCTGAGCTCCGAAACTTCCTATTCGCGCTTCTATGATCATTCGTCCTCGATAATGGCCAGCGACTCAGCGCCAGCGTCCCTCCCTCCAGAGGCTATCGAATTCGCAGGTCGCATGTATAATGCCGCGCGAGCGGGAGAGATTGATGTATTCCAGCAGGCCCTGCCGGCTGGTTTGCCTCCTAATCTAACAAACGAGAAAGGGGATTCACTTGTATGGAACCATTCATTAACAAACTTTTTTTTAACAAGAACAGCTTAGCAAAAGAGTTTCATACATAATACTGATAATAGATCACCTATTTTTAGCTCATGCTGGCAGCTTATCATGGACACGCCGATCTCGTCAAGCTTCTTATTCAACATGGGGCAGACCCGAACCGTATCAACGATAGGGGCCAAAGTCCCTTAGCTGGTGCCGTTTTCAAGAAGGAGGACGATGTAATTGAGGTCTGACATCCGCACCCAGTGAAATCTTCGAAAGCTTGTACATTCTAACTTATTGCTTGTGCAGGCGCTATTAGAGGGTGGTGCTGATCCAGAGCATGGCTCACCCTCCGCACTGGCCTGTCTAGCCATGTTCCAACAAGAGGATCAGTGGGGTGACAAGTTTAAGTCAGCTCCAGGGAGAGGGAAGGCCGAGAAATCAGCATCGGGATAAGCTTCATCATATCCTCACTAGTCTCTAGAGTTAATGTAAATATTGTTAGCCGATATCTACATTACCTTATCACGTAGTAATGACAGGCGTAATGGCTTTCCAGCTATGTTCGTCCATATACATTAACTCGACGTGGATTAAGAACAATGCTAAACACCTCGGACATCTATGATAATTACCTAGTTATCTGCTTGACTATTTACACGACCTTGATTTGACTCCTAATGGTATATATATAAGAAAGCCAGCACCGAACAGTGCCGTAGATAGAACCAATATGCCCCCTGTTATGACTCCTTGATCGAAGAATTGCACGTTACGTTCTTCCTTCAGGCGTTTTACCTCAGGAAGCTTAGTTGTCATCGCTTTATCCAGTCGCGCTATATTCGCCGAAGTCGTACCGAAAAAGATTGTATCGAGGAACTGATATCGTTTTGAAGGCGATATATACTGTGGTTTAGGTAATGTGAATAAGTTCACATGGTATGGTGTAGGCGAATTTAAGTCGAGTGCGATTTGGGCTGGGACGATTGGGTAATCTAGGATATAGATTAGATGAAAGTTAAGTAAAAGCTTATGGCGAAGGGTAGGTAGCCATACAGAATAGGTTGGGATCTGATTGACGAAGCTGACGTTTGCGTCAATAAATTGGCACATGTACTTGGCATCGCGTATTAATCCCGTAATTATAGCGCTCTCATGACTGAGACCCTTATAACTGAAGTGGTCATAATACTTGACCAGTTGTTATTTGGTTACAACTTATTTTTCTTTTCTTTTCTTTTTTGTACGCATATTACTTTACCATCTAAAGCCAGTCAGTTAACTCATACCGCATGCTTCAAGAATTATAGCAGTCCAAATTGTCTCAGGTTTGGGGTTGGAATGGGCCAGATACGCTATATTCGACTTTCCCCGAGTTTTTCGCCCGGATTTCCCCCCTCAGTGTCGGGACTCGGCTCCACGCGAAGTGGCTGTCTTGTCCCCTCAAAATACGACATGAGGTACGTAGTAAATGGCTCTCATCATAGCATAAAATATAAGCGCGTCATTTTCAAGCCTATGAGCAACCCTTAATCGCCTTTAGGGGAAATCGAAGAAAGCGTATCCAGCAGTTATTTGTGAAATTGCATTAGCGACCACAACCATGCCGAATGAGATTAAGGAGATTCACGTCGTAGACGAAGAAAGCTTTCCGTATGTTTTTGAGCAGAATGTGTCCATAAAGCTCAAGTCAGAAGATGGTGTCGTACGCTGCAATGTTTATCGACCAAAGTCATCTGAGAAGGTACCTGTTCTCGTTACCTATGGACCATATGGGAAAGACATTCATTATAAAGAGTAAGTCGATTCCCCAAGTTGCTTCTTAACTCAGTACTTAACGTTGTTATGGGTAAGCTTCCACCCGAAGTCTTTCTCCGAAGTAAACCCACAACATAAGTCCGCCCATTCGGCTTGGGAAACGCCGGACCCGGGTTTCTGGACAGCACATGGGTACGCCGTGGTACGCGCTGACGAGAGGGGATTGGGTCAGTCTCCTGGCGTTTTAGACACCATGTCTAGAGGCACCAGTGAGGCTTTCTGTGACGTGGTGGAGTGGGCGGCAGAGCAGCACTGGTCTTCAGGCAAGGTGGGACTATTGGGTATTAGCTACTATGCTGGGAGCCAGTGGCGGGTAGCCGCTCGCAAACCAAAGGGGCTCTCGGCCATAATTCCATGGGAAGGTATGTCGGACTACTACAGGGACAGATGCCGTCATGGAGGCATCCTGTCCGACGGCTTCATTCGTTTTTGGTGGAATAGACAGGTTATCACAAACCAATACGGACGACCAGGAAGGAATGCTAGCAACTGGGGACCGGACACCATTGAGGGAGATCTCACCGACGAGGAGCTATCTAATAATCGAAACGACCAAACTATTGACAATCGAGTCAATCGTTTCCGGGACGAGACTTACTATGCCTCCAAAGAGTATGATATGGGAGATATCGAAACCCCGCTTCTCTCTGTTGGAAACTGGGGTGGTATCCTTCTTCACCTGAGGGGGAACATTCAAGGTTACATACACTCTAGTTCCAAGTTCAAATATCTTCGCATGATTACAGGGAGGCACGATCTACCGTTCTATTACGAGGAGGAAGTTAGCATACAATTAAGTTTCCTGGACGCCTTTTTGAAGGGGAACGACCGAGTGGGCTGGACTCAAGAGGGCAAGGTCTCGCCGGTTAGTCTAGTCATTCGCAAAGGTGATATTGGTTTCAATGATGCCGAGAAAGAAAAGGCCTACCCCAGGCGCGAAGAGAGAGAATGGCCTATTGCACGCACGCAGTATACAAAGTTCTTCCTGACGCCATCCCTAGCTTTGGACAGCAACCGCTCGGTAGTGTCGACATCAGAGCGCAACAAGCTATCATATCGTGCATTAGGAACGATCGAGAAGCCTTCTTTTCTCCAGTTCGTCACAGAACCTTTTCAGCAAGAAACCGAGATTACGGGACACGTTACGGCACATTTGAATGTATCGGTAAGCCCTGATCCAGCGGGTCCTACTCCAAAGGACATAGACTTATTCGTAACCCTCCGTCATATCGGACCAAACGGGAATGAAATATTCTACACTGGCACTGCAGGTGATCCCGTTCCCTTGACTAAAGGGTGGCTGAGAGTGTCTCTCCGAAAGGTTAACGAATATCATCCAAAACACCAACCGTGGATACCCCATCGGGACTATACTAGTCGGGACGTCCTTCCAGTCATACAGGGTGAGATCTATGGGGTTGATATCGAGATATGGCCAACGAACGTTGTGGTAGAGAAAGGGGGGAAGATCGTATTCGAGGTAGCTTCCGGTGACACACAAGGCTCCGGTATCTTCTTGCATAATGATCCCGTTGATAGGTGAGTTTGAACTACTTTTAGTGGACTACAAGCTTGTGCTAACGCAGTATCCAAGGTCCCCTGATGTATTCCAAGGTACGAACCATATTCATTTCAGTACGCGTTTTGAGAACTACGTCACTCTACCGATAATTCCGAATTGAAAGGTCGATAGAATACGGATAGGTAGGAATGTAATCATACAGAGACATAAGGCCGAGTGCTCGGGCGAGTAACATACTGGTCTATGAAAGCCTATGTTGGGTACAGTGGAAAGTTAAATTAATACGACCCATCTAACCACAAGGTAGAAAAATTATTTCACTATGTCAACTTGACTTACAACTATTTCAATTAATTCTAATTAATTTCTCCTACGAATGAAAGCATCTTATAGCTTGACCTTTTACCGTTTCAGTATTATAAACCATACCTTAGCGCTCGCGTTGCTTGTTTCTTGAAAGTAACAATTTCCGAATGAGACTCCAAGACTTCCCGCATCTGCTTTAAGCAATTAGAAAAATAATCCACGTTAAATCAAGTTTCTCGCTTTTCAACGATTTCGCATGATACTCAAGTATATATGAGAAGTATACATTTTGATACACGCTAGATTCTGTCCCGTTTCTTTCAATGGCTTGCATTGTGTGATGATCCCGAATCTGATTAATTACATCAATGATCATATTACATGGTAAAAGGTTTCTGTAAGATGTGATCAACAAAAGCGTATATAACTCTATTCTCCCATGAATATCCTGGGTAGCTAGATAATGGATATTCTGGTGAGTATCGGTCATGCTGTCGTCGCCAAGGTTTTTGGCCAGCTTCCGATTATGAACTGACTATTGCACATATTGCTCAACTCCCATGTTTCCGCTGTTAGTTCAGCATAAACACCTTCGTCCTCTTCGTCGCCCGCAGCGCCAGCAGCAAACATGGCTGCCATGAAATGGTCATCGGTCAATCAATGGGTTTGAGACATTCCAAGATAGCTCACAATGAAAAGGAAGTCATCCACTTGTAATTTTCTGAATTGATATACCCTAAACGACTTGAAGAACATCAATATCAAATATGGCTTCTTCGGAATCCATCCGTGATCGCCCCTCGGATCGGTACAAGAAAGTTGTTTGAGGGGATCTCGGGAAGCGGGGGAGTTGGGGTCTCAGCTCTTATCCCGAATGCTCCTCGGAGCAGTTTGAGTCTTGCTTCTTAGTTACTTACCTGCGAGACGAGTAAAGGAGTATATCTAACTGGCACTCGTTAGATATGATATTCGTTTTGTTCTAACACTCGAGCTTGCTGTTAAGTGAATTTCTGTTCTTTTTCTCCTTGACCTGGCAACCCGCTGACCAAATAACACATCTGCTAAGAACATCGCACATTATGCCCATTGGACTTCAGACGGCTATCAAGCGGATCCAGCAGCTTAAGGTTGGCGAGAATGGCTATACGGGATTCCACCCCGGAGAGAGTCAGATTTTCACTTCGGGCTCTAAACCCTTTGGTGACGACACCAGGGCTCTGACGAACGATATTCGTCTAGACCACGATGTGGAAGTGGTCGCATGGGATGGGGTTCGTATTTATATAGATGTATATCGACCTGCGGACTCCTCTGAGAAGGTGCCTGCTATACTGAGTTGGTCACCGTACGGGAAGAAATACAGCTCACTTGACATGCTTCCTATGACTAAATGGCACTCATGCGTCAAGCGGTCTGATCTCAGCGGACTTGAGAAGTTTGAGAGCCTCGACCCAGCCATATGGTGCCCTAGGGGGTACGCTATAGTTAAGTTAGCGTTGATGCGCGGGGCTCGGGCCACAGCGATGGGCACATCTGCGTTCAGGGCACACAGGAGGCGGAAGACGGTTACGATGTTATCGAAGCCGTTGCGAAGTTGGAATGGTGCAATGGTAATATTGGCATGGCAGGAAATTCGTATTTGGCCATTGCACAGTGGTTCATAGCAGCGCAGCGTCCCCCTTCATTAAAAGCCATTGCGCCCTGGGAAGGTCTCAGCGATATGTACAGGGAACAGTTCTGTAGAGGTATGATACTCCGTACCAAACTAGATATGTCACCACTAACAGTCAGTACATTATAGGAGGGTGGTTCTCAATGCACAATTTTGATCTTATCACCAGAGTGATTCTGCGTGGGCACTCAAATTCTGGGGTAGAGGATTTTGCGGAAATGTACCGTCGCTCGCCTGTTATGAATGAGTTCTGGAGGGATAAACGTGTCGACATGACCAAAATCGAATGTCCGGTTTACATCCGTGGCGCAGATGTTAGTAGCCTGCACACCATGGGCGCCATTCGAGGCTGGTTAGAGATTCCTCACGATAAGAAATGGATTCAATGGGGTAGCTATCAGGAGTGGTTTGAGCTGTATAGCATTCCCGCATCCACTGATTATCTCACCACCTTCTTCGACCGTTACCTACGTGGGGTCGACAATGGCTGGGAATGGGACACGCCCAAAGTACGCTGGGCCACCCTGAAGTACGGAGATAATCACCCTGTCCACGATATTGTCCTACCTGACTACCCAGTCCCAAACACATATTATCAAGAACATTTTCTATCTGGCAATGGAAAACTAAGCACACAACCACAGACAGCCATCGAAACAGTGTCTTACGACTCAGAAGACCGTAACAGCTGGGTTGAGTTTACGCACACCTTCTCGGAGCCAGCCAGGCTTATTGGACTGCCAAAGGTGACACTTTACTTGTCATGCGATTCGCGCGATGACTTTGTGGTCTTCACAATTTTGCGGAAGAAGGATAAAAACGGCAAAGACCTGGTCCACCTAAACTTCCCGTTTGAAGCGACCCCAATCAAATCGATGTCAGAGATTGATGAGAAGGACCAACAGAGCATTAACACATACGCTGGACCGATGGGGATTTTGCGAGCATCGCATCGCGAGACGGACCCGTCGAGAAGTATTCATCCTAACTTCCCCTTCCATCCGCACGAGCGACAGCAGAAATTCCCCCTGGCACAGTTGTGAAGCTCGAAATCGGAATTTGGGCCATCAGTGTTGATTACGATGCGGGGAAAAGTATTAGTCTGAGGGTAAGTCTCCGTCTATTCTTTTATTTGGATTTTTATCTTATTCCTTATTATCTCTCTTTTTGAGGAATCAATCGCAATGAAATATTTGACTAATGGGCTAACGCTTTGCAACAGATTGGTGGTAAGAATCCCAGTGCTGCCGAGTTTACTGCATGGTCTATACCCCGGCCAGAGCATGAGCTGAACCGGGGAGAGCATAAAGTTCACTTTGGCGGAGAGTATCCGAGTTCTTTGATCATCCCCTATATCGGGAAGCCCTAGATCATATGTTTCAGGTATACATATTAGTTGCATTTAGGAATTAGATAATAGAGTTAAACTCAAGACCATTACGACGTTTTGTTCCCCTGAAAAAATGACCGTCAATGAGATGTATCCAAGTAGGTACCTTGTCGAACAGTGAGCTAAATAGAGCACAAATACTCATAACCCATCGTCACTGGTTTACTTATTATTGTTTCCTGTATTATGCCATATAAATTACTGCCTGCTTGATAGGTATCTGTTGAGTCTTTCATGAATACTTAAGTAAAGATAGTCACTATGATTTTTAAAGCCCAACGCGCTGTATTTTTAGCGTGCCCCTACAAAAATAAACCAATCTATTCAGACAATATTCATGCTTTACAGTCATCAAACCCAATCCCAAAATCCGAAGAATTAAGAGCTGAGCTGGTGTGCCGGGCACAAGACAATCGAATTGCGAGGTCTGACAGACCCATCAGAGATATGTGCCACACACTGACTTAGGCAGGTTTTCAACTACATATCAGAATAGTTTCAATAATATCCATATCGACTAGCCAGTTTCCTTTCCGAGTTCATTCTTGGGGTCCGATACAATTCGGCTCGGTTCGGTTCGGATCTCTATGCGACAGGATCATCCACCACCAATGAGAATGCCCCTTTTCTTACCCCTCTTTCCGGTTCAAGTAATACTAGGGAAGTGGGTAAACGGTACTTGGATCGTAATAAAATATGTGTTGAGGGTTCTATCAAAACCTAGGAGAAAGTAGTTGTTAGTTAGATGGCAAGCATGCATTTGACCCCAAGTGATTGATTCCAAAATGACAGACCAAACACAGAAATTCCGTATCATTATTGTCGGCGGCGGTATTGCCGGGTTAGCAACAGTAAGTCATCAGATAGTAAGCACAACGCCAGCCAGCTAACTAGAATGACGCCAGGGCATTGCTTTGCGTGGGTCAAACAGATCGATCACTATCTTAGAACGCTCGCTACGGTTGAGCAGGGCTCACACTCGGAAAAAACACTAAAATTGATAGGACCACACTTATAAAGGACCTAGGCGATGACAACCCACCAATAGCTCTGGTTGGATTGTCAAGGGGGAAGTTGGGCTAGCCGGAGAATATGTTATGGCATCTATATAAAAGGGGGCGCGGAATTCCATCCCTGGGAAGTATGTAAGGAGTTTAAGCGTTACAAATTCAGTTCCATCTACTTATCAGATAACATTACGAGCTACTGTATTCGCCAACGTAGATCCTCGAGTAAATAGACCAGCCTAGTTGAGATGGAAAGGGAGCCGCGTTTCAAACAGCAAATAAATTGAGTAAATAGGTACCTAGGTACCTAATGAGTCCAATAATAATCTTCATGGTTATAGATAACATTTTATTGATCCATAGAAGCACAAATAAGAAAGCCTTAATTCAGTACTCTTCTACATCGCCGAATGTGTCGTAAGGTCGTGGCAACGGGACATCTAGCTTCCGACTGAGATCAGGTGAATAGATATCGGCTTTCTATGACATTGTCAGCAGGTGCATGCGGCGAATTAAACATGTTTAGGTTTACTTACTTTCTCAGCTGATTGGTCTGGAGTTGACATGAAGACGGCTTTCCCATCGTGCCCAAAGTATGCAAGATCCTTCAATCGCATTAGACTTTTCTTCCATGTAGCGATGATCTCCTTACAAAGAGGTAGGTAGATGATGAATAGCAAGATAGAAAACACACCTTTTCAAATGCCGCCCGGTTTTTCGACGCGAAACTGATCCAGTCCTCGCTGTATGGAGCCCTCGCAACCTCCAAGCACCTAAAGTGCCAAATCTTCCACTCGCCGTCCTGCTTTAGGAAGTCGAGCGCATACTGGCACCAAACCCAATGGGCCCAGACACGTTTTCCATCAACGTTTTTATCCGTGGGCTCGTATAGATTTTCCGGCATTGCCCCGACATTCTCCAGTTCGGCTAGGCCCGACTCGACGCCAGCCATGAGCCAGAACCCTTTGGCAGTCTTTCCGTCTCCGGCGACCTCGATGAGAGGCGTTGTGGTCTCGTGTAGTATCAGTTTACCCTTCGGTGAAGGGCGCCCCGTATGATACGCCATGACGCTGTCGTAGTTGGTGTACACGCCTACGTTAGTGTACTGGGCATGGATACCTGGTGTGCCTCGGGAGACCCAGAGGTCCTTAATTTGTTCATCTTGGAAAACGTTGTGCAGGTGCATATACTTGCTGAACACATTTTCCACTGCGCCCCGGTCGTATGCCTATACATAATACACGAGAGGTTAGAATGAGCGGCTATAAGTATCATGACTGTCTAGGATAGGAAAGCATTCTACAAACACGTTGCGCAAGACGCTCCGCCGCTTCGACACGAGCCCCAAGGTCGGCAAGTGAACTTTGAGAAGACATGGTTTTTCTCGAATAGGTACAAAAATACATGCTTCGTCTGCTATACTGAGTCGTAGCTTATATTGAGACGCAAAAGCGAAAAGCGAGCATCTATCGCTCCAACATCAGCGACCGGGTCGGCGATATGGGTGGAGAAACAAGCTCGAGCCTGTCAGGTTTCCGAATATAGGTACAACGAACATTTCATAGTTGCCGAACGCCCACATCCCGATCTTCGGAAGGGCGAGGGTATCCCGTAGCAAAATGGGACTGCGCACACTATTAGCACTCATCCAACTATAGGTTAATTGTAGGGATTACTCAAGGAAGTCATTATGGTTGACATTATAGTCTAGCAGTAGAGGTTGAGGCTGAATAGGGGTACATCAAAGCCTATTATATATGGACATATACTCTAATAATAATAACTTCTACGTATACCCATTCTATATTGGACTTTTTCGCCTTCCTTTTGATTTACAATCGTACTACCTAGTCCCATACTCTCTGTCTCAGATCCTTCCTTCTCCGGCATTTTCTGAATGAAAAGAGCCGTAGCTATCATTAAACCAGCCACTGCGGTGTAGAATCCCCACATGGGCCTCATCGCTGATGCGAACTCCGTGTTAAAATTCTGCGTGTCTGGTGCCATAGTAAATTGGCTCCCGAGGCCCTTCTGTAGGAGTACTGACCCCACAATAATGGACATCGAGGTGCCCAGATTCCTCAGGAGCATCGAAGCAGATGATGCTGCCGCGATATCCTCCTGGGCTAAGTGGCTCTGAAAGGCGATCATAGGGGCCTGAAACAGCGGCCCAGCTCCAACACCCATAAGGATTTGGAAAAGGATGATCTTAGCCCAGTCCGTGGTAGGCCCAAGGTCAATAAGCAAGCCCGTCCCAAGGGTCATTATTACGCACCCAATCCAAATCGGAAGGAGATAATTCCCGGTCCGTCTAACATACCAGCCAGTACTCATCGTTGAAGCTGAAATAGGTAGAACGAGAGCGAGGAGAGTGACACCGGAAATGATGAGGTCGAAGTGTAAGGCTGTCTGAAAATAGAGAGGCAAGAAGTAGTCATAAGAGATAAAACGAAGCCATGGAGGCAGATGATCATGAAAGAAGCGACATTAGTGCGGCGCGAGAAGATCCGAGTAGGAACTAGAGGGTCCTTTGCCAGCGTGTGCTCGTAGACGCCGAACAGAAGCAGTATAATAACGCCAACAATCAACAAACAGATAACCTTCGCGGAACCCCATTAATCAGTCCCACCGCCGCCGGACTCGAGGCCATAGAGGAAACATATTGTGCCGCCAATGACTAGAAGCGATCCAATCCAGTCCAAAGACCTCAACCCAGCAATGACAGGGGTTCGGGGGTTATGGATGTGTAGGGTGAAAAGAAGTACGAGGAGTGACACACCATCGAATGGTAAGTTAATGAAGACTAAAAGGCAGATATCAAATTGTATTAGTAAAGTAGAACTTAAGCTATCATGTGATAAAGGTTTGAGGTTTATAGCCAAGCATGGGGAAATACTGACAGCACCACTTCCATCCAATAGTCTGGGTGAAAACACCACCCAATACAGGTCCAAGGCTGGTCGATATGGCATACACAATTCCTGTGAGGCCATAGTACTTGGCTCTGTCGCGCAATGCAAAAAGGTCACTAATGATAATAGTTACTAGGATCGTACAGCCACCGGCACCGAGGCCTTGGACAACACGACCCACGATCAGCATCGAGACGGATCCAGCCAGACCCGATATCAAACTACCCACCAAAAAGACAGCATTATCCAGTATTATGATGGGCTTTCGACCGAAGATATCGGATAACTTGGCCCAAATGGTGACCGATGGCGTGCTTGCGAGGGTGTAGCAGCTTCCTATCCAGGCGTACTCGGCGGCGCTGGCATTGAGGTTTCGGGCGATGGTTGGTAACGCAGTTGCTACGATAGTGATATCTAACGCGGAGAGAAATAGAGCGAGGCAAAGCGAGAACATGACCAAACGGCGCCATATAGTCCCCATGGTTGAAGCCTCTCCTACCCCGGATTTAGTCTGCCCGCATTCCGCAGCTGAGCTCTTGGGTTCTTCAAGCTGTTCCATTCCGCCGGACTTTTCTTGCGTCGCCATCACTGAGGTTCTAAGTTAAATAATCCTCAACATAAGCGTTGCTTTTGATGAATTAAGTAGACCACCTGCCTGGGTAGGAATTGAGAGTTGTAGCCAGTCGTATTTTAAGTGGACCATTAACGACGTTCGGTTCGGCTCGGATCCCGTCCTAGCGGTGGGAGAGGAACTCCCAGCCAGACCACTCGGTTATCTGAACCATAGTTCTTAGCGTGACAGAAGAGGCGATGCTCGTTCGCATACCGATACCATGAGTTCGGTCATTGTAACTTGTCAAATACAGTCTAAACTGCAGGAAACTGTTGAATTTATCTCGCTTGGAAAGTTCTTTTTGCATACGCGATCGACGAGAGGAGCTTCCCACCATGGCTACAGTAGTCTTGTATCTGGCTATTTATCCCCCTCATCGCTCGACAGTATGCTTGGTTCATAACTTCACGACTTCTCAGTGTTCGCTTGAGATCGAACAACTCGAATGTCGTAAGCTTCCCAAGTAGTCATTGCATGTGCCACCAAATTATCCAGCAGTAGAGAGTGAACCACCAGTTCTCTATTAGACTCACCCTATTCCCAGCGGAGTGGGAATGGGCTTGGTTTAAACCACAAAACTGTCCAAATGATCAAGAAGGAAATCAACGTCGCTCAACAGAACATTATTATGAACCAAGTGGCTGGCTGGTATTCCCAGCTAGTGATGACACCAGTCGTCTATGCATTTTGCTTCGTCGAGAAACCGTCTTATCTATGAAGACATGTATCGACAAGTATTAGGCACGCAAGAGCGTAGAGAAGCAAGGGAAAGAAAAATGAAGAAGCTAATCCAGTTAGATATCGCATTCGATTTCCTTTAAGGTAAATCCGCTGCTACGCTTATTTCCTACGCCCAATGGCTATCGTCAGATATAACCAGACATAACAGGGGCCTATCTTGGCAGCCCAATGTTATAAATTGAGCTAGCTCCCAAAAATCAGACTTGTTCAGCTACCACTCTGCGCCAGCTACTCACTAGATTTCGAAAAATGGTGTAGTTGAGCTGCAGAGCAGTCGGCTCTCTTGCTTGTAATGCTCTTCTACACTACCATGTTGCTGCACAGGAGATCCAGTCCATCACAGCAGTATGGCAGCTGGCACCAGTTCCTGAGAGATTGGATGCATCTATTGTGGAAAGAAGGACATATAATGAGGGGTTCAGAACCGGCATCGTTCTGACGTACCAGGTCGACTGCCCGACCACAAACTCACCGGAGAATGACGCTTGTCGTGATCTCGGTATATACCCCGCGCAAATTTACCACACGCGGGGTTCGGTGTATGGTGGGACATGGACGAGTGGTTCTGGAGGCGCATCGACAGCATGGGAATGCAGATTGGGCGACTGCGATACGTGCACTTTTCCTCACGCGCAATCCGCCGACTGTAGCATCACCATAGGAGATTCAGACTCAAGCCCGCGTACCAAAACCACCAAGATCGAGAGCTGTTACCTAGCACAGCATAGTGTACCACTGGTCATTACCGCCGGCGTCGAGAAGCTTGATGCCAATGGCTACAAAGCGACCGCCGATGTGCCAGAGTATCTGTCCAACTGGGACTACATTCTTTCTGGATTGGATTGCTCGCCAAGACCGATACTTCAACCTGCAACCATAACACAGACCTCTGCGATAACCACTCCAAGGATATCCAGTGCCAATGCTGAAATTACAGATCCCGCTACTAACACAGGTCATCCGATAGCCACAACTCAATTTACGAGCCCTACGCCGACATCCGGAGTATACAGGTCAACCCAACTATATCCTTGCGCATCACCCCAACCTCTAACCCGATTAGGCAGACATTTGAGTAGCCAAGACTCAAGTAAGGTTTCCACAGTAGAGTGAGCTTTAAGGCTTTAAAGCGCTGAAGATGCACTAAGTTACAGGGCGTATTACTCACTAAATACGCTATAATTACAGCGCGTGTCAACCATTAAGTTTTTACTCATTTTATCTAATCGATTAGGAATTAATTAGAAATCGATTATTATATTATTATTTTTTATTTTTAAAAAATTTAAAATATTTCAATTTATTATTAATTAATTAAAAATTAATTTGCAATTAATTATTAATTAATTTTTAATAAATTTAAATTTTAAATTTCAAAAAATTTAAGTTAAAATTAGTATATAAAAAGATAAGTTTTATAAAAGTTATGTTAGTAGAATAATAGGGAGGAAGCTTAGCCTAATGTGCGCTAGTCGAGGCGCCTTGCCGTTTTGGGTTAGAGGTTGGGATGATGCGCCAGGATATAGTTGGGTTGACCTGCCTCCAGGACATCCGCCGCACATGGCGGGATGTCAAAGGTGCTCAGACGCGGGCCCATAGCCATACCTTTCGTACTACTACTGTTTATATGATGGCTTTGATCTTGATAAACCATTTAGGGTGCGGAAATTCCACAGGAGTTCCATAGAGTAATACGGGCTTCCGTAAGGAGTTATCAAGCTCACATCCCAGAAGACTACTCCTCAATTATTTATACCATTTAGATGGTCAATAGGGATAGGTAATCTTAGTGCTTTGATTACCTAGCCAGCATAGTAATAGTAATACCGCCGGCGCACTTGCTTCGCTAATGATGCGCATCTTCATAATTGCAGCATAGTCTGAGTTTGACTACTTGAGGCTGAATTGGAAGTCAACACGAAATATTCCTCATACGAAAAGAAGGGACCTGGATAAGTGGATAGGGCTCGGCCAGTATAGAACTACCTAGCTAAGCGTTTAAGACCCGACGCTTTTCAACCAGGTTCTCCGCATTAAGTCGCAGCGTTGCTCGGAGCCAGATACCCCTATCTTCGCCAAGTGTTCTACACCTTGTCTACCTACCTAATCCAGCAGGTGGTGGTGATAAGAGTCAACAATATGCTAGCTAATTCCGGGATGCTTCCCTAGTATTCGACCATGGTGGTAGAGCAAGGCTGGATTATGGATCGAATTGCTGGAGCTGATGTAGGTGATATGGAGTCCGCATCATTATGCCAAGCTACCTTACGATCAACAGGTACGATCGACACGAATGTGCCTTATGTCGTGCTCACGGGTGTCGTATTTATATCTACAATGCCCCGAAAGCCAGACATTTATGTTTTAGTCTCTTCTCCCACGCGCTTCTTCGTTGAGGGCGTGAAGACACCTGGTTGAATCTACCAGGAATCCAGTCCAGCGCCGTATAGACAATGAAACTAAAGAATGCTGGCAATAGCCACCAAGCGGTCGCCATGACCGTCTTGGCCGGCGCTATTCTGTCAGGTCGAACCTGGGCTGCGCCGTTCACTCCGCAGAGCGATCCGTTCAAAGTGCTGGATCCGCAGAATTGGGTAAATCCTGATAACATGACATGGGCAGACTACAAGACGCCTCCCGGGACGTCCTGGTCTGATCCAAGCCGCAAAGGGTCCATCCGAAACTTCAATATTGCTCTCGTGGCTGTTGACTACCCAGACAAGCCCTTCGTCATTACACAGGCGCCAAATTCTACCGTTTTCGGTAATCCGCTACCGATTAAATCCGGCCTCGACCGTACGGAGGTCCCGGCCTTTTATCGCGATTTTCTAAACAAGCCCAGCGACCTCAATCACAATCACACCCTCCATGAGTACTGGATGGAGGATTCAGGTGGGCGATTTGGAGTGGATTTGACAGCTTTCGGTGCTTATCGGCTGCCCAGCCGTTCATATCAGTATGGTGTTGATGATGACGAGCGGGGTGGTTTTAACCAAGGAGCTTGCCCATCAGAAGGACCTTGTTCTATCGACCTGCGGACTGATGCTCTAGGAGCGTGGCGGGCGGATGTGGGCAACGACACCGCCAATACTTTCGAACTAGTCTTCATCCTCTCGGCTGGTCAGGATGAGTCTTCTACCTGGCAGGAATTTGGCGAGATGAAATTCTTAAGCCCCGAGGACGTGCCCGACGAGTTCGGACCTCCGAATGATGACAACCTCCCCAATTATGCCCAAACGAGATACGTAAATTGGACATCGTGGCAGGCTGCAAGTGTCATCTGGCCGAATGCAGGCGGTGGCTCATCTACGCAAGCGGAAAGCTCGGGCATGTCCACATATGCTCACGAATTAACTCACTTGTTGGGTATCGGTGACAACTACAACAACCCGTATGGCGACCCGCCGCGTCGCGCTTATACGGGTCCTTGGTCGATGCTGTCTCGAGGCAGCTTCAATGGTCCAGGCGGTCCGCACACGCGTTGGCAGATCCCAGCAACTCTTGGCGGAAGCTTAGGTTCTCTTCACACCGTTTCGGACAAGTTGCGCATCAGTTTAGCTGATAACTCAAGCGTGCTTACGGTTTCTCGTGAAGCTTTATCCAGCTCCGGCCCCGTAGTTGCTGAGATCACTGCACGATGCATCAATCCAGGGGAAGGGGAATTGCTAGGATTACACGTCATTCTTGGCGAGGACCTTTCGCCATTCTGTAACGTTAGCACTGACGCTCTCTGCGACGGCGGTGGTTACAACAATTACGATATCGAAGTCATCGATAGAATGGGTGCTGACTCCTTTACTCCTGACTCGGGAGTCATGGTCAGCAAGACCAAGGATACCGACAATGCCCCCTTCCAGTGGACGATTGACGCTAACCCGCAGGACATCGATGTTATTGACTTCTACCGACCTGACGGCACAGCTTCCAAGCTAACCATCGGTGACTACCGTCAATTAGCTGATGCGCTGTTCCATGCAGGTACGCGATCGGGTAGCGAATATGAATACACCGATGAAGCAAACAGGTTGCATTTCTACATCGTCGACATTCGTCGCGACGATGTTGGTATCCTCCGTTATACCGTGGGTGTACGGTCGCTCGACGGTAGCGGGTCTAGCACTTACGGCGTTGATCTGAGCGAGGGCCAGATTGCGGAGGGACCAAGGGCTAGGGCCAGTGGCGGTCAGGGCGTAACATGCGCGTTCCGCCTAACCAATTCTGGCACATATGCGGATGGTAACGCGACGCATCCTCAAGACCTATCTGCATATCTGACCTCAGATATCTATCGAATCAGCGCAGAGGTAGATGGCGACGGGTGGCGCGTTGAGGTGCCGAACGCTTTGGCTACTGTTAAGTTTGGTTCTTCTAGCACTGTTAATGTAGCTGTTGGTGCTGCAGCAGAGGCCGCGGGTAGCGGAGTTGTTAGATTAACAGCTACTTCTGAGTCCGACCCGACGGTCTCTATCTCCAAAGAGTGCCAGGTCAAGAAGTAGAATAACCAATAGAATAAGAAGCTACTAATATATTGATATTTGGAATTAGTTATCTTTGATTAACCACGCGTGAATATTGGAAATCTACCCAAGGTACGCGTATCACTTCGTCAATTTCCATGTGTGATATTAAAAAATAATACAGAAATCCACGGACGGCACCACTTATCCGAATAGCTACCAAATCATAAGATAGTCTTCCTTCTTATGTATAGGCAGACTCGAACTTCTTTAACTACCCTATTATTAATACATGTTTAGAGTAATGGTGAGATTCTCCTATCATCGTTAGGTACCCGAGGTCAGACACGTTACACTTCTACCTTAAGAAATACGTCAATAACCAGTATCTCAACATCATCTAGCAAATATTCTCATATGGCACGGCTCATTCACTCTTGTTGAAATCATTATTATGCTCTGTATAAGTAAGTGAATTCCTGGGATCTTGACGGGCGACGTTACCCTGACGTCATGGATATATACTTGGCGAACCATAAAGATCATGACATCGTCGAATGGAGAGTATGCTCCTATGTAGGTAGGTAGGTAACTCACACGAGCCAGTGTTCCATGAGCATTTTCTGTACTCCCAAAACCTATTATCGCATCTTCCCATATCAGAGAAAATGTTTGGTTCCAGCAACACATTCGACCCTAACACCGACGTCCCGGACCTGAGTGGGAAGGTCTTCGTAGTAACGGGCGGCAGCGCAGGCATCGGATATGGAATCTCAGCACATATCCTGCAGCACGGCCCTGAAAAGCTGTACCTGCTCGGAAAGAAGGAGGAGCACTTAGCTGAGGCCGAAGAGGACCTCAAAAAGTATGGTGATGTTTCGCGTGTCGAGTTCATCCAGGTCGAGCTTGAGGATCTTAAGCACACGGACGAGGTAGCGCGAAAATTGGCATCTAAACTCGACCGCCTCGATGCCCTTGTTCTCAACGCCGGGCTCGGCGTCGGAAAATACAACGAGACCAAGGACGCCCTCGATAGTCATATGCAAGTCAACGTGATTTCGCAACACCACCTCGCCCGCATTTTGCTTCCGAAACTTATTGCAACGCGCAACAGTCGCCTGTGCTTCCAATCCTCTGAGATGCATCGCATGAGCAACAGCGATATCGCGTTTAAAGACGTCGCGGAGATAAACCAGGACATCGGCCCTACCAAGCTATATTGCCGCACTAAGCTCGCGCAGATATTACTCTGCAGAGCATTCTATCGACGCAAGCAGCATGGCGAGTTGGGTCTCGTGCCCGGGATGGGACCATGGATCAATGCTACACATCCCGGCGGAGTGAATACGGACCAGCCCGATCAAGCTGTAGATGCATACGGGACAGTACGCAGTATGCTTATTCAGGCTGCGAGGCCGTTCATGAAGGAGCCAGTCGAACAAGGCTGCCGGCCCATATTATTTGCTGCGACAAGCGATGCGGTCGCAGATGAGAAGATTGATGGTCAGTATATCATACCGGACAGGAAGGTTTCGGATATTAGCAGTCAGGCCAAGGATGAGGAGCTTCAAGAAAGCTGCTGGAGGTTGGTGGAGGGAGTTTTAAAGGAGAAACTAGGAAACCTACCGTACGAAACGAATTAAAGGCCAGGTAAAGTGAGAATTGATTACCATTCAAATCAGGCTAGTTTTACTTGTAGTTCGATATTGGTGTAAGATATGAGAATAACACATTAGATGTTGATTAACATCACATATTACAAGCAGGTAATAGTGAACCAACATTCAATTAACTACAGCGAACCTAATAAAACTAAGATTTAAAATAATACACAGCACCTGGTCGATGAACATACCTTGTCCCCCTCTTACACATTGTACACGGGCTTGGATGGTGCGTATCCAAGAAGACGGTCAGTAGATTGGCTCGGCTGGAACTTCTTCTCCTTGTACCATTCTTGGGCCGTCTGCGATAACGTCACAACTTCTTTAAAGTCGAAATCCTTCTTAGGGAGCATCGCATACACACCCTCCGACCACTCAGGGGCGACGTTATAGATTTGAGCTAGGTACTTTTTCTAACGATCGTGTTAGCAAAAGTTTGCAAATGCATAGAGCGATGATCTCAAGGACATACCTGAATCAGTGGGTATTTGACCTGCTTCAGGTTTTGAGCCGTATTGTAACAGGTATGCTTCCGCTCCTCCTCAGTCATTACCCGCCTCCAAAGTTCAGTCGCCTGTGCATAATCATTCTTCTTCCCTTCGTGCCACTAGAGAAGTTTAATTAATAAAGACGTCCTTCAGTATATAATCACTGATAAAAATAGACTCACATAGTGGCTCTTGCGGCTACAGATATTATCCGAGACCTGGAAAGCCGGCTCGGCAGCATCTGGGCGGAACTTATGCACGAAACTGTTGGGCACGTAGGGAGGGTTTCCCGCGTGATTAGCATCAACTCGCATCTGTCCATCGAAATTGACAGACGAGAAAGACTGCGCCATGAATGGGCAGTTAACAGGAATTTGGTGCAGATTGACGCCGATGCGGTGATACTGCGCGTCCCTGTAGAAAAACATGCGGAACTGGAGCAATGGATCAGGGGAATCGCCGATCCCGGGAACCATGCTTCCTGGCGAAAAGGCCGCTTGCTCTACATCCCGGTGGAAATTCTCCGGGTTCTTGTTCAGGACAAGACGGCCGAACTCTTCCATCGGGAACTTGTCGCGCGGCCAGACTTTAGTCACGTCGAACGGATCGAATCCGAGCTTCTCCGCGTCTGCGTCTTCCGGCTTCATGATCTGGACCTTGGCCGTCCATTCAACTCGCTCGCCGTGCTCGATAGTTTCCCAGAGGTCGCGCTTCGAGTAGTCAGGGTCCTCTCCCATCTTTCTCAGGGCCTCATCGTAGGTGAACTGCTTCTGTCCATGCTTGGCGATGAAGTGATATTTGATATACACAAACTGTCCCTGTTCGTTGATCCACTTGAAAGTATGGCAGCCGTATCCGTGGTTAAATCTCCATCCGACGGGGGTTCCGTGGTCGCTGAAGAACATCAAACCCGCGTGGTTTGACTCGGGTGTGTTAGCGAGGAGATCAAAGGTAGCATCCTGGTCGAGGAGGAAGTTCTTCGGGTCGCGATACTGCGAACGGATTACGTCCGGACCTTGGATAGGATCGCGACAGAAAAAGATAGGCCAGTTGAGCCCCACGATGTCGTAGTTCCCCTCTTTAGTATAGAACTTAATGGCGAAGCCTCGCGGGTTTCGCGCTTCGTCGGGGAACTCCCGACCTAAAGTGACGGTAGAGAAGCGGATGAAAATGGGAGTCTTTTCACCCGTTTTCTGAAGAAAATTGGCTTTCTGCTCCCTTATTAGCCTTGCAATATACACCTTTTATTATAGGTATCGCGTATTAGACAACTTACTGTCAAGTTGGAAACATTCTTGGTACACTCAAAATACCCAAATGCGCCGCTTCCACAAGGATGCACCATACCTAGTACTATATTAGCTGGTCTTTCTCTGTATGGAATTCAACTTTAGGCAACTTACGCTCTAAATTCTTCGAGCGGTTGAAGGTCTGCTGCTTCCTATAGACCGCGTTAGAAATTCGTATTTCCAGGCTTGCTACACGTTCTTACTGAAAAAGGAACACATCACTGGCTACCGGAATGCCACCAATTGTCTTACTATGGCATCTAATACATATGTTAGCCCCGTGTAGCATCTGTCAGACCTCCATACATACGCGTCTGGGAATGGAATTGCCTCGTTGTTAGTAAAATAGGGGGCATCATCGGTACGAATTCCGTCTGCGACACAACCCGATATCTTAGCCGCGATATCCGCAGGTCCCTCATTGGCGCTCATCATATGTGTTACGCGATTTCCACGGGATTCACCGGCTGTGGAACTCTGAATTCCAGTCTTGATAGCCTCCAGTGGATGCTGGGTGATACTCCACTGGTTGCTGTTCACCTCGCCACCAAGAGCGCTTGAAGCCATCTTAGATGATATGCACGAATATGATCTTTAAAAACTGCCGTAGCGTGTAGAGCGAACAAGAACGGGATTCTGATGGATTTATCCTTGAATGCAACATCTCTTTATAGCTGATGGCGACTATTGTTATTGAACCCTCATCCACCCAGGTGCTTGGCTTTGACGTTGATATTGATGTAAACCTGACGATATTCCCCGTTCTACAGCATATAGCCCCGATCAAGGTTGAAGGTCGACAACTAAAGATACAAGATCTCATAGCAGCTAGACACAACTACCAAGGTGAAAAGCCAATCACAAAACATATAACAGTGCTGACCGACTTAAGCTTCACCTCGGCATCTAGAATATAACGGGAATTATGACGAATTCCGGGAGTTAAGCTCCGGAAGCTCAGCCCTATATATCAACAATTTTCTCAAGGTCATATAATCATAGCACTGGAGTCCATATTCCAACGGCATCCCCACATGCGAGTCTCTTATGTCATTACACTTCATCAAAGTCATGATCAATTGGCGTATCGCATTATGTGGCGAGAGCATTGAAGTAACAATATTCGATTTTAGATACGGATATTTTCGCTGAATGTTATGTCGATATTACCTAGGAAAATAGTTTCATAGAATAAGCACCTAATCTAAGCGAATGCGATCTTCTATCATGTTCACGTTCCAAGATGGTGTAACTAGTAACATAAACTCAGAAGAAGCGAAGAATGATATCGCAGTTTCAGGCTATTAAATAATTGTACGAAGTATAAGAGTGTTGATGTATTTTTAGTTTTTTCCATGATGTTGGGTTTGGACGATTCACGCTAAGATTCACATAATTCATATCGTTTAGGAGTAACGGAGATCAATACTGAAATAGTAAACCATAATCGGTATGAATCTAAAGTTTTCTTGGGATAGTGCGATAAAGATCAAAACTTAGAAAGGCCTTAGCTGCTGCTGCCGACATCCTAGAGAGACTAGCGAACGGGAAATGAGGGGATCGCCTTAGTTACGAAGGTGTACCAAAGAGAATTTAGAAAGGATAATCAGGGGCATAAAACACTATCTCAGAACTGGACAAGAACAGAACTAGCGTTGGGGGCAAATGAATGACTACCTAAGTAGCCTTACTGTACCATATGAGATTTGACACGGAATAGATACGTACCTCTCCTGTGTGGTGCCTAGACAGTACAATTGGACTTCGCCAAGGCAAAATAAATCCCAACGTAGGAATCGGGATAGTTAATGGAACAAATAGATACGATTATTCCTAAAAACAATAATTTATATATGTAGTGTGACGCGTGGATGTAACTATATACATATTTAAGTTGTGAACTACTTTATCCTACTTAACGACTGCCTAGCTTATATACCTAAGAATTAACGTTGGCGCTTATAACATAGCACTTATCTTAGTCCATCAGGGCAACAGTCCGGATTAACTCATCGAACACTAGAACCATACTACATAACAAATTCAGAGGTTTCAGCAAAATGAACGAGACCATTAGCAAACAATCCTAACGCATCTCTTCATTCACTTTCAAGCAAGTCACGAACGGAAACAGCACCAAGTACCAAAAATGGTAATTTTTTATAATTTTTTTATGTGCGAAGATTACAAAAGAATCTTAAAATTAAACAAATAGCTAGTTGTACCTATATAATATGCTTGGGGGCTAGACCCTTTTCTAAGCCATTCTAACCTGACCCTAATCATGTATTTCCTCATCTAAACCTGCTTAATAACAAAGCAACTCTCACCAAACCTTAAACACCCTTTGAATGCAAACCCTTAGGTCGCTTATAGGAGAGCGACGGCAGCGGCACCGGCAACGGCGGCAACCATGTATCCGACGCCACGCTCAAGGTGACCAGCGGCGGCGGTAGGGATGGTGGGGTAGCCGGTGGTGGAAGACTGAGCCGGGGGAGGGACGGGGCTACCGGTGCCAGGAGGCTGAGGAACCTCAGAGCTGGGAGTAGGCACGTCGGTAGGGTAGGGCGGCGGGGTCTTGATGGTGGTCAGGCTGCTAGGGCCGCCAGTGGGGTAGCCGGTAGGGAAAGTAGGGAAGGGAGAGAAAGAGCTGGTCGGGTAGGGAGTCTGGGGACCAGTGGGGTAAGGAGTGAAAGTCTCAACGGGACCGGTAGGGTAGCCGGGAGTTTCGACCGGGCCGGTAGGATAACCGGGGTCTCACCAGGAGTCTCGACAGGACCAGTAGGGTAGCTAGGAGTCTCACCGGGTGTCTCAACTGGGCCTGTAGGATAGCTAGGGTCTCGCCAGGGGTCTCAACGGGACCAGTGGGGTAGCTGGGAGTCTCGACGGGTCCGGTAGGATAGCTGGGAGTTTCAACCGGGCTAGTGGGGTAGCCAGGAGTCTCACCAGGCGTCTCAACAGGACCGGTAGGGTAGCTAGGTGTCTCAACCGGGCCAGTAGGGCCAGTAGGGTAACCGGGAGTCTCGCTGGGGTCTCACCGGGGGTTTCGACAGGTCCAGTAGGATAGCTGGGAGTCTCAACAGGAGCAGTGGGAGTGGTCACAGTGCAGACGCTGGTACCGACAGAGACGGTCTCAGTGGTAGTGTGAGGGTACTCAGGGTTACCGGGGCAGTTGGTGACCTCAGGTCCGCAAGAAGTGATGGTGCGGATGGTAGTCGAGTAGAGAGTCGTGGTAGAGAGCTCAGTGGTAGGGTAGCCAGGAGCGGTAGGGCTGGTGGTCGGCTTCTCCTCGGAAGTGGTGGAAAGCTCAGTAGTGGGGTAACCAGGGGCAGTAGGAGTAGTAGTGGGTTTCTCCTCAGAGGTGGTCGAAAGCTCGGTGGTAGGGTAGCCGGGAGCAGTGGGGCTGGTTGTAGGCTTCTCCTCAGAAGTGCTGGAGGTAGGGTAGCCAGGGACGGTAGCAGTCTCCGAGGACGACGTTACAGGGCACACAGTGGTGGTGGGGAACAGTCTCAGTGGTAACGTGAGGAGTACCCGGGCAGTCAGTGACAGTAGAGTGGCAAGAGGTAACGGTGTACCTGGTCGTCGTGTAGATGGTCGAGGTGGTGTACTCAGTTGTAGAGCTGGACGACGGGACGTGGCCGGTGGCGCTGGACGGGTACTCCACTCCAGTAGAAGGAGTATAGAAGGAGGTGGAGATGGTAGGAACCGAAGTGCTGATGGTACCAGAAGAGACCGGGGTGGAGCCAATGGGGGAGTTGTCGTCAGACCAGTGGTAGACTCAGTGCAAGAGGTAGAGCTGGCAGAGCTGCTCGGGGCGCTGGTGGGGTAAGAGACCACAGAGCTGGAGGTGCTGGGGACGAAAGTAGAAGAGCTGAAAGCCTCAGTGCTTGAAGTAGAGCTGATCTCAGACGAGCTGGGAACACTGGTAGGGTAAGTGGGGTACCCAGGAGTAGTAGACGACTCGGACTCGGTGGTAGCGCTGGAGGAAGAGATAACGCTGGTCTCAGAGGTAGAGCTACCGGGGTAGGTAGGGTATCCAGGAACAGTGGTAGAAGAAGTCGCCTCAGTAGAGCTGGTGACTGCGGTGCTGGAGGTGGAGCTAGAGCTAGAGCTGGCGCTGGAGCTGGTAACCGGGACGGAGCTTGAGGTAGAGCTGGAGACCACGTACGAAGAAGCTGGGCTGGAGCTGGTGCTAGAGCTTGAGATGGAGATCGAGCTACCAGGGTAAGTTGGGTACCCAGGGACAGTAGTGGACGATGTCGCCTCAGTAGAGCTGGTAACGGCCGAGCTGGAGCTGGTGACCGGGGTAGAGCTGGAGCTGGTAACTACACTCGAGCTGGAGCTGAGGCTAGAGGTAGAGACCGAGCTGCCCGGGTAGGTGGGGTACCCGGGAACGGTGGTAGATGAGGTTGCCTCAGTAGAGCTGGTGGCCGGGACCGAGCTGGTGGAGCTGGAGCTGGAAACCACGTACGAAGACGCCGGGCTGGAGCTCGAAATGGAGATCGAGCTGCCAGGGTAAGTCGGGTAGCCAGGGACAGACGACGAGAATGTCGCCTCGCTGGAGCTCGGGCTGCTAGCAGGGTACGAGGAAGTTAAAGTTGAGCTCGTCACACCGAAGCTGGAAGTAGAGCTCGACTCAGGGTACGACGGGTATCCCGGAACAGTCGATGACGACGACACAGGCGGAGTGCTAGGCTGGTAGCTTGAAGGTGAGCTCTCCGGATACGATGGGTAACCCGGAGATGTAGGGTATGCTGGCGAAGGCTCCGGAGGAGGCACGGCCGGATAATCAGCACTGGCAGAGCCAGCGAGAGCAAGAGCCCCCAGGCTCAGGAAGACGCTTTTCATTTTGGCGGACTTGATATTGCTCGGACTAGTATTATATTAGGTATTAAAAGTATATTCCAAGCGAAGGACAAGAAAACGACCGTGATCTGAAGCGACTGTGGTGCACAAGTCAAAGCGAGTGAACTTGGCTGTGTTTATACAGTTGAGCAAGCCAGAAGCCGATGAAGGGACAGAAAGATCTGGGCTGCGAGGGACTCTTTAATATCCATACGGTAGAGTGACATCGCGCTGCTGTGTGCCTTAAGGAGAGACAAAGACCGGGGCATCGATACCAGTCAATTTTACGGTTCCACAACGAACCAAGCCCCGTATATTCCATAAAGCTATGATCCATTACCTATCGTCTCCGCAGAGACGGCGGGTGGGCTGACGTTGAGGCTGGCGCAGGTTGTACCTCTCGTAAACCCAATACGACGCAGACACGAGCAAAGCAAGTGGAGCTGCGTTAAAGCTCGACTTCTATTGGCGCAGATCCTACGAAGGGTGCCATGCCAGGTTGCCGTCTTCACTGTCCACCAATGAGTCCAGCCGTTGGCGCTTTGGCCCTGACGCCGAACGTACTGCTACATAGCTACTCTTATGGGAATGGTATAGAGAATGATTGGCTATAATCTTCAGATGCCCCTGGGACGCCTGGACGCGTTAACGCACGCTCCAAGAATATTACCAAATTTAGCACCTTTAATCTCCAGTCGAATACGATAGATAATACCGAATTCACAATGAGAGGATATGATAAGTCGCTCAGAATGGCGGTCATGTATACTTTCATTGGAAATTAGCGGAGATAATCTTGTCCCCAATTGTGTACGTAGGCTTTTATCGCGCGCGGTCCAACACCCTATCGTGAAAGTCCCAAGATCCCATTCGGTTCCCTTCACAATTCTGTTATTGCATATGCTTATACATAATATTCATAAAATGCTACGTAGTAGCTCAGAGTAGAGATCTCGGTGGGCCGGGCGATCCGGGTGGTGCCGGTGTGGCGTTTTTCCCAATCTAGAACAGGAATAGGGGCCGTTGGAAAACACTAGAAATACAGCTAATTTGCGGCCTTCGGCTTATGCTGTGGACTATGTATAAGGCTGCCGTTCTGTCATAGTATCCATTCGCTCCATACCTCACGATGCTCGGTGGAATTTTTCAGAAGTTTCCCGAGACTCTAGCTTTAAGCCTACAATACTAGCGGGCCACGATCGAAGTGATTGTCGGCACCATGATGCTGACTTGCATTTGGCCTGACCTGCATAATGCCCGGACCGAGGAATTGGTTACTCTCGATGGAGTTTCTCAGCATTCTGTATTTCAAAGCGTGCTTAACTACTTCTCGATCTAGTGAAAATTTTCATATGCAGCCAATACGGTTGGTTCCACTGTTCTTCAGTCTTTTTCCCTGATACGGAAATCGTTCAGGGGCATGGAGAGTTAAGTAATCACAATAGGGGCGTAGGTATAGGGGTATCTCACCCATCCTGCATAGAAATATACGTAAACAACTTGAGGCTTTGCTCTTGTCCTGTTCTGATTCTAGTTTACATATGCACAAAGTAATAGCCGATTACACGCAATCCCCTTCTTACCCAACGCTAGGGGAGCATGTGAGAGAGTGGCTCAGCGTAAATAACAATATTGGTCCGATTTGCGACGACCGGCTTTTTCGGACAAGGGGGTTGATGACTGCCAAGACACGCAATTTCAATGCCGAAGGGATTAACCAGCAAGGTACCTTGGGAGAACTACTTACGTGAAATAAAAAGGTACGAGATGTTGATGTTCAAACTAGTGAGAAAAAAAATAAAGAAAAAAAAATCAAATCGCGATGGCAGGAATAAGAGAAACGGTATTACCGAAGCAACCTCTTAGTTTAACTCCTTACATCTCCTTACATCCGTATTGTAGCCTACTTCGTACTCGATCTAGTGACGTCACCTTTTTCACTTCTCGGGGCTCCATATTGTTCGATATTCTAGTGTGCCTCGTGTATTGCCGAGAATTAGTCCAGCAAGCCGCAAGCCGCAAGCCCGCAGACTCTTAGCAAACTTAGCTCCGTCAAAAGGAAAGATTCTAACTCGGTCCACATCCTAAAAAACCTGCCAGCTGCGAATAATATATAACCATCGCTTTCATCGGGTTGTCGATCAATCAGCTAGCTGCTGTCGTCTAAAGTAGTGCAATAAATACGAGCCGCAAAGTCCCACTTGGTTTGTTGAAGGAGTCCGAGGTGCCATGGCATCAAGTCCGCTTAACGGTATGGAGTGAACAACCTGCATGTCTTTTAACAACTCACCTACCTAACCTAAGCCTCCCCGCAATTACGAGCTTTTCGTGCTGTAGCGCTTACATAGTATTTGCTCACACTTTGGGGATCGTCCGATCGCAGTGTTCAAGCAGCCCCTCAAGCTGTTCTCCCAGCAGCCTATGACTGGCTTCTTCCGCGACGGCTACTGTCGCACCGGCGGAGGCATCGATCCGGGCAACCATGCCGTGGCCGGTATAGTTACGGACGAATTCCTTGATTTCTCCGCCTCGCGCGGGAACGACCTACGCCAGGTCGGCTTGAAAGGCGGCTGCAGATGGTGTCTGTGCACTGCCCGTTGGTTCGAGGCCTACCAGGCCTACCGTGGTGGAAGGGTTACAAATTTGGGAGTCCCCCGCGTCGATTTGGACGCCACCGAAGACAGTGCGTTGGGAATGGTTGACATGGAAACCTTCAGGCAGTTCGCCGTCGGGCATAATCAGTCCAATGCGGGTGGGAGCGGAAACAGTGCTGCGTGAATTGGTTCTTTCACACGCTACTAGTCCTGTGCCAATTTGCTCTTAGCAGGGATGAATGGTGCTATGTGGCTGCTTATCGCCCAGAACTTGTTTGGCAACCTGTTTGGAAGCACAAATCATAACCTTGACTAAGACTCTTAGGGAGATGGGAAGCAGCTGGAGACCGAATACGGCTCTTTAGTCTAGGTATAAATACATCATAATCGGCTGATTTCGAGGTGTCCCTAGAGACAACAAAAGTAATGTCAAATATAGAACGTGAGTGACGAATGATAAATAGGGAAGGAAAGAATGTTTGCTACGAACTGCTCAAGCAAAGAAAACGTAGGTCTTTCGGTTAGGGATCAAATAGCGAGGAAGACAGACGACCAGATATATTCAAAGAAGCTTACTTAGCCCTGCCTGAGGTGAGGACATTCTTAGTGAAGAAGCAGTAGAAAATATCTCACTATTCTGGTGCTCTTCACTTGCCTCTGCTCTACGGTAGACTGGATCTCATCGGTACTATTACCGATACGTCGTCATACTACATAGTACGTGCTGCAGGTAACCGCTTCCAGACCAATTCAAGTATTACCTCGGGTTCTTTTGGTTTGCTCGAAAGTGGGCGATATTAGTGACTGTTTTCTGCTTGATGTCAACTAAAGACGAAGAGGTAATTGTGATAATACAGCTAAAAGTGGTCGATTTTAGACGCGAAGATTCTAAAAGGGCAAAGCGTTCCATCAGATCTGCGCGATACGCTCGAATCTCAACGTAAGGCGTTTAGCACTCCTAAATCGGGCTCTAAGGAAAGGATCAGTCCATGTGACTTAATGTTTGGCGGCAAAAGTATGAAGAACATTGCGAATTCTGCAGCCCGGGGAAAGCATCTAGAAATAGATCTTACTACGACAATAAAATGTCGCATTCGGGTAGATCTTTTTACCCACCGAGTTACGTAGAACCGAATAAGCAGTAAGATCCAACATAATAGATAGGGGCTATAATCTCTATAGATCGCTTAGATATGGATTTGCGGCTGATGCCTATCAAACAACTAGCCCAACCTGTATTTTGCATCCAGAAGGCATTACTTCACATCAGTCACCAACATGAATTAGCTTTAAAGTCACTGCATCTGCGGTATAACAAACTGTGTTGGCCACGTAAGGTCGTGTAACCTGTAGCCGACATATCCATCGGTTGTTGGGGTCGTCTACAACTTTTGGGGTTGTTCTTCTTGGTACGGCTATTCTCGACCACTTAGCAATTTTTCATAAAGAAGCCGTTGCCAGCTCTCCTTTACCTGGCCATCGACTTGGGGGTATTACTTAGGAAGACTGCAACGATTGGTACCTATGATCCCATATGCAGCTCTTGTCAACTTTTTGTCGTTCCTGACCTCCTGAATGGTGCAGAGAACCCGATTCGGATGTTGTCTTTGGCTCTTTTTGGCGCACCATGCAAAGTGAAAGCGCTTGACTTGGCAGGTGAAATATTTCTATTGTCCATGATTGGCTACAGGAATCCTACTTTGACGAATACTCGTTAGCACATGTGGCATTCTTGTCACTGCAACGGTAAATACTTGGCTTATGTAGTATTTCAATCTAGGGCAACCCCAGGTACAACATCCAGCAAGGGATCAAGGCTTTTATAGGCTATATGTTTGCGGGTTGTTTCACCACAAAAGAAACAAAAGCTGGAGACTTGTTGGCGGGAATTTGGCCTGGGTGACAGGTCGGTAGAATGCAGCTGAAGGACGCTATATAGGCCAATTCCACGCGACTGCAAGGATTCAGGATGAACCCGATACTTGGCGCCTGGTCTCAACGGTAGGTATGTGGCGTTTGCTTGAGTTGGATGTGAATACTCTAGAGTAGCTAGGTATGTAGCAATTTGGTGACTATCTCCTACCTATGAAACTTATGCTTTTTCGTCCTCCCTGAAGTTACCTGATACGTAGGTTAGTTGGGTTTCCATATTTCAACTCCACGTCCTATTAATCAATCCCTACTTACATATATGTATAGTGTTGTATAATGAGGGGTATCTGCAAGTCAGTATGCAGGTCAATCTTTGAAAGTGAGGGTCATACCAAGCCAGCCAGTCATTTGTGAGTATATCACGATATCCTTTCAGTCTGTAGATAAACAGCCAAAGTCACTATTATAGAGTGCTAGATCTAACTTACAAATGACTATTAGAAGATCTTTATTCATTTCAATCACAAATGTTTCTTTTTAATATATGTAGTTCAACCAGGGATGAAGTGTGACTAAATATAATTTATCTGGTACAAGACAACCCACGTGTTTTCTGTATTTGATTCTGTTCGAGCAAAGACACAAGTATAATAATATAAAATCAAGAGACCTTTACTGAAGATGATTAAATATCTAAGACTATATGTAACGATCGAAGTGCGACATATCTCAATCTATCTAATCTAAGTAATCTTTATTAAAGATCTATTATTCATTGTTCGTTTATCAGATCTCATCTAGGAGTAAAAAGGAGATACCCAATGCCGAGCTTTAGCAATTAAGATCCTACACGCTACTGTAGCTTCATTGCTTGCTTAGGACAGATTGTGTTAGATTTCTCAGGTACTTAACTTAGATAGATAAGGTACTTGATAAACACGCTCAGTCATATAGTAATATCGTGTGGGGGAAGGTATTTCTACGATATTCAACGGTGTACTTACGACGTACTCTAAACCATTCAGTCGAATCAGATGCGACCACTTAGGTGTTGCAGGTACCTGAAAACCCCACCACGAACCGTTAGTGCGTTTTTAGTCGATCCAATAATCTCTGAAACTTAAAGCGAGTTCCCCAAAACATCTTCTTGGCTTCCGACGCCCGCAGGATTGAGGAAGCCATGGTCCCCTAAATCCTCCAGCGACTACCTTTTTTTTCTCCTTGGCTGTGTGCAGATGCGATCCGCGCCGCGCTACTTTGGTTCCGATAACCTGAACTTACCAACTTCACCTTCAACTTTTTAAACCATTGACCATTGAGGACTTTGGAAGTCTTGATCGGATCAACAACCCTCTTTTTTTTGCATTTGCATTTGCATCTTCTCCTTCAAATTGATCTTCATATCTCTCGTTCTCCGTTCTCTTATCACCTAGGTTAATCAATTCGCGAGCGGTGCTCCTCACAACGTTTCTGGCCCCCTTTTAATACTTTAATACTTAGTGTTTCTAATTACGGATGCACATCTCCCCGATTCGTCGTATCTTACATACTACGAACCTCAGCCCACTTTGATAATTACCTTTGATATCTTGTTACTCAGGTCAATTACCTTAGTCGCGACATAGCAGAGTTCCCGAAGGCCGTTAGCGGGTGGGTAGCAGTCGGTATAACCTAAATATCGGAAAGGATCTCTATTCAGAAACGGATCTTCCATATTTCTGTCTCTGTGCTGCGTATGGCAACCCCCATCTCGGCTGCCGTCCAACCTGCTCTGTTTAACCTAAGCCGACCAATCGACGCCCTGCGATGCACTCGTCCGACAATAATCGACGAGGCCAGCGTCGCCGGCCAGATTTGAATATAAACACCTCGAGCCCTGTTAGTAGAGGTCACGATTCTGTGCCTTCTGTGCCTTCTACGCCGCCGACAAGGTCGAAGACAAAGCCACCTGTATCGAGTCGAGCATATCGAGTACCTTCGAACCTACCGCCGTCACGCGATTCCGATGATTCTTTCCTAGATAACCGTTCTGACGAAATCAGATCAAACGAGCCCGATCTGTCCGACCTGCCCAGAGGTAGGAATGTCAGAGATTCTCACGATTTGTCGCTACCGTCTCGCCAATTTACGCGCGATTCGCTCGTTACTAATATGCTGACGTCTCTGGACCAATTCTCCCTGGGACAAATCCACACGCCTGTGAACAACATGTTTGACGATGATGATCCTCTCAGTCCGTCAAGGGGAGACGAGTACTCGAGGTCTATGACGGCTAGTTCTCGGCCGGGACGCATGTGGAGCTCTGGCCCTGGCCCTAGCCATGGCCACGGCCACGGATACTCATATAGCTCCGACTTCGAGGGTACCGATGACGGATCCAGCAGGATGTCGGGCCAATTTTCGAGGGGGCGACGCAGCAACAGCAGTTCTGGCTTTCAGACAGGCTTGGGCCGGATTAACAGTTTGCGGGAACGTAGCAGCAATCCCAACGCAGCTGGTGGACGGGGGTTGCATTCGAGAGGAGGTAAGACCAGCAAAAGCAGTAGCACCAACAGTATCGATGCAGGCGGGTTTGCCGAAGTCCTAACCACTCAGCGGTGGGCCCATGGTATCGGTGGGAGATCGTCAAGTTTTGACTATGGACAAAGGCCTTCTTTAAATTCTCTTAGTGCTTGGAAGACTGATTTTTCTAATACGTTCCTTGTTGATGATTACGAAGCAGCACCAACGCCGACGATACCTGTTGGGCCTCGTCGCCTGAACATGCCGTCCACTCCCGTTGGGCCCCCGCCTATGCTCTCGCCGGAGCCCGAGGCGAAGACTCCCGATCGCAAGAAAGCTGCTCCAAGATCGAGAAGTGGCACTTCGAGGACAGCGCAATCTAAGCAGGACAGACCACGCGAGGTACCGCCTCCGTTACCTTCGGCGGATCTAGATGCTGCACCCGCGCCACATGTCGGGTACGAAAAGTCTAAGGAAGCTTTGAATAATACTCCCAACCCAGCACCGCAGGTGAAGCAGGGATTTTTCAGTAGGATATTTGGCTATCGGAATAACACAAATACCGCAGAGACCAAACCGGCGCAATCTGCATCTACGCCAGCAGAGAGCGCTGAGCAATCTAACAAGTTACAGCACATAGCATCGCAGACGAAAAATCAGTCTACTCCCCCGTCAAGGGATTCACAACGGCCATCTAATCCACCTCAAATTCTCCATAAGAAGTCATCATTCTTTAGAAGGCGAAAGAAGTCTATAGCCGAGCCCCCAGTGCCACCGCCTCCGGTACCTGCGCCGATGGAAATCAATAGAATCAAAGAACAAACTATTCAACGAGGAGATAGTCCTGTCAGCAGCCTACGCGAGATCATGAGTCCCTTTCTACAAGAGAACGCACCGTCTGTCCCTGGTGCACTTTTATCTCCCGGTCTTGAGAGTTCGCCGCGAGCACGAGGTTACGAATCACAGGATGAAGAACATGTTCGTAAGACTAGAGGCTTCTCCCCTGACTACGAGCCCAGTCCAAATGCTACCATTCGGACTGTCAAATCTACGTCGGCCTTGAGAAACCAAGACGCTGCCCGTAGACGATCCCAAATGGAAGGGCCAGTGCGAGACCTCCCTGAATTACCTCCTATGAAGTCGACTGAGGGCCGTGATGCAACATTCTTCAATGATAGCAGTGACGAGGGCGAAAAGTTAGTGTCCAGTGGAACACATAAGCAAGAACAGCGGCAAAGCGGTAAATCTCCAAGGTTAAATGATTCGAGAGGTGGATTTGACGGAATTGGGAGCCATGAACAGTATGACAGCAGAGATGACAATTCTAGACCCACACCCTCGCCCAACTTGCCACTTCAACGGAACACCATGCCTGAAGAGGAAGACCACAAAGTTTCCGGGAATCGTCAGGGTCCTAAGAGGATGTCTACATTTCCAGGTTCACTTAACAAATCAGCCAATGGTTTACCTAGTGTTCAGGTGGACGATGTTGAAAGCAGCCCAAAGATCGTGGGTTCGCCTTTGGACGAGCCCGAGGTGTCAGTGGGAGAGCCGACAGAGGATGACCGCCAGAAAGCCCAAAAAATCTTCGACGGGAATGAGGATTTTATTCAAAAGGAGAAAGCAGCGGCTTGGATGGGAGAAGAAGGCCTTGTGAGGCAAAGGACCCTGAAGGCATACATGGATCTCTACAACTTCACGAATGAAAGCGTTCTTGCTAGCTTACGACAAATATGCAGTCGACTCGTCTTCAGGGCTGAGACACAGCAGGTCGATCGGATTTTAGTCGCATTCTCGAATCGGTGGTGCGAATGTAACCCCAATCACGGCTTCAAGACTACTGGTCAGTAAATTGGACTCCGTTGTGGTTTATGACTAACATATTATAGATGTGATCCATACGCTGTGTTATTCAATCATGCTGTTGAACACCGATCTCCACCTGGCAGACATTGATCAGAAGATGACAAAGAGCCAATTTGTCAAAAATACTATGACGACTGTTAAGCATGCTATAGCTGACACTATCCCTGAGGCTTTTGATCGGCCTAGCATTTTGCCCGGCAAGAATAACCTACTGAACCCCTCCGATACAGACATGGGAGCTGCCTATGAACCAGAACCGGAGCGACCTAGTTGGAGATCGTCGTTTATGCCATTGCCACGATCGGAATCGTCGATGGGTAACTACGCAGATGGCCCGATCGACACATGTGGGCCGCTTGTAAAAACACCATTTGAAGGTCCTATGAAGGCATGGGTACAACAAATGGAACTTGTATTAAAAGATATCTATAGTTCAATCCGCGATGAAAGACTCCCTCTCTTTGGAGCTGAGCCGGGCCAATCGCAGAGCCAAGCACAAGCTAGCCTCTCGGTTATGGGTATGCTCAAGCGTAGCCCAAGCGTCCTATCAAAGACGCCGTCCGAGGGCCACATCTCTGTGCGCGGTAGAATCGCTGACCCGACCCGCAATCCTGGAAGCAGATGGAATTCAAAAAGTCGATCTAGGCCAAGGTTCCCCGGTAATGGGCACTCTTCAAGCCGTACCAGTTTTGAAGATGGCAATTCAATCTGGAGTCCTACTACCTCGTCTGCGACGTGGAGCCGCTACTCTCTGGGTAGGACCCAAACTTCGATGTCTATGGACTCGTTTAGCTCATACCCGCACGGCGACTATCAGCAGTCGATTGGGTTTGCGAACGCTCTAAGCCAAGCTATAATACGTGAAGATGTTCCCCCAGGTACCAGTGGGCAGTCCATCATGAGCGAGGATGTGCAAAGTAATCAGCTTCTCGATGATGAATCACTTGAGCTAGCAGGGCCACCGTGGGTGAAAGAAGGGATTGTGATTCACAAGCATCATTTAGATGGTATGGATAAGAAAGCTAAAGAGCGAAATTGGTCCGAGGTTTTCGCTGTCGTTCAAAAGGGAACAATGAGCCTCTTCTCCTTTTCGACCAAGTCAATGCGTCAAAAGGGCCGTGTTGGCCGCAAGCCCCCTCCTGGTGCTGTTGTCGGTGGTGGAAACTGGCAGGAGAATGCTACCAGTGTGGGTTCTTTCTCGCTCCGCCAGACGCTCGCATCCGCTCTCCCTCCCCCTGGTTATTCTCGTAGTCGGCCACATGTCTGGGCCCTTAGCTTGCCCAGCGGCGCTGTACACCTTTTCCAGGTTGGCACCCCTGAGATCAGCAAGGAGTTCGTTCTCGCGGTCAACTACTGGAGCGCCCGATTAAGCACCCATCCGTTAGTTGGTGGTGTTAGCAATATGGAATATGGCTGGAGTGATGCAGTTATCAATAACGCCCTTATACCAGCCATCAATGAGCCACCCCCACTTCAACGCCCAGGTAGCGCAGCTGCAAGTCGCACTAGCATGCATAGTCGCCAGGGCAGTCTTCAGAGCAGCATCCGTTCGTCGTTTGACGTCGGCGGCGGCTCGCGTGCGAAACTACCAGGTGACCGAATCCATATTGCTGAATGGACAGCCCCAACACAATCCCTGCGTCCAAGCAACGCCTCCGAAGATGAACAGTTGGAAATATTAGAGGCTTACGTGAAGTCTATCGAAGAAGACCTACAAAAACACAATCAACTCAGATCTCCTATGCTCCTGGCCTTCACACCGCGTGGTCATAATGCTGGCAAGGCGATGGCTAACTGGGAGCGAAAGAGTAGTTATTTATTGCGCGAGATTGTCAAGTTTCGGACATATGTCGATTGCTTGCAACACGCCAAGACGAAGCGTGCGGAAATCTATGCCGAACGCGATAGCGCAAATCGCGCCCTACAAGGCGAAGATCTAAGCGACGATGACGACGTCCGTGTCCCGGAGGATGACTAGGTCGTATAGGTCGAGGAGAGTTCGACAACCCCTGGACCGAAAGATCCAAAATCCGTATTATACATAATTTCAATTTTCTCTTTCGACCTCGGTACCAGCGAAGCAAAGTAAAGCGGAGTGGTGGGCGAGGTAATTTACTTTGTATTACATTAAAAGATCAAGGGGATAACTCGATACCCGCAAACTGGCGCACGCTTGGCTCCTTGTTTTGCTATGCTGTAAATATCGCATCTGTTCCATAGTTCGGAGAGAGTTTACTCCTTGTTGTGAATATTCATATTGAACGAGTATACGATTGTACGTTTTAAATTTTTGATGCTCGAGATAGTCGCTGGGTTTTACAATATCCATTTGATGCTTGTGTCGTGAAATTTTGGCTCTATGGCTTCAGTTCTGCAGACCCTACAACACCTTGTAATTAATAACTTTATCGGCTATGCAGAGATACGATCGTTAATAGTTATAAGTCTAGAATATTTCCAAGTTTCATAACCAAGGCTTAGGATTAACTATAATATGTATGTGCTGCTTCGCTCCCATACAGTCTTCTCATTTATTTTTAACCTACTTCAACCTCTAGCTGCCAATCTTACTTCTCTCTCACCTATAAAAAACCCGATGATTGTTAAGTAAAAGATAGCTAGGTACCCACCCACCTTATATACCTTTAAACTCTTTCCTGGACAGGTGTCTACAAGTCCAAACCCCTACCTACGTAAAGCGTACCCCCTTATCTCTACCATTTCAAGCCCTCTCACCTACCTCCCTATAATTCCGTGCACAGCACGATATCCCCCGCATCTGGAATCAGATCATGGAGACACCAACCTATGACGGTTACAACGGCGCGGATGGGCCAGCGCCAGAGTAATTCCCAGTTTGCAATCAGCCGTTCGATAGGGTCTGGGGTGAAGAGCCTGTGTAGCTGCTGAGATTGGAATTCTGGGCGGGGGTTACTTTCCTTACCCATGTTTTCGTTGAAGCGGAGAAGGGAGAATGGCGTTGGGTAGACGGTAACAACGTATAAGGAGAGGAGTAGCGCGTCCATCATGGGTAGAGGTTTTGGTTTTCGCACTGCGGGGTGAAGGAAAGAGAAATGGCTGTGTAGATAGGGGTTGTTTGGTCTCCCCTTCGTGTGCCTGTAGGTACCTGTTCTGGATTTTGTGGGAATACCCTATGAAGCCGTATTTGAACGGTTGGAAATGGTCTATATGTGTTCACTTGAATACAAGGGTCGGCTTGGAGAGAGACTATTGTGAAAGATACCTTGTTACATTATGTCAAAGATGACTCGGTGGTAAATAAAGAGGCTTCGGATGAACAATTGAATTATATATGAAACAAGGCCGAGCCTTTATTAAGTCGCTACTTTGCTTCTTGTCAGTGAACTCCAGATGTGTCGAACATGTAGGAATAAAGCATTGTTTACAAGTACATCACCTACCTAGGTTAAGTTAGGAGGGTGCGGTGTATTTTGCTTTAGTCTTTATCAATTACTTCCGCTCCTTTTATGCAACCAAAGGCCATTCACGCAACTACCAAGAGAGAGCATAATGAATAAATCGTGAACGATGAGAGCTTCATGAGATTACTAACGACCATAGCATTAGAGATATTCAGGGGTATCTTAAGAGTTATGCTCGCCCAGCTCCAAGGAAATAAAAACATGATAACCAACTTCTCCCCGTACAAACGCTGCCGTTTATGGTAAACCCGCTCCTCGAAACAAATGCCTAAATATCACCTCTGTACTTCCACGAGCTCCTTGCACATATTTAGAAACCTGCTTCGGTACTCCTTGCTATCTGTGGTGATGCTCATCGGCCCTCGGTCGTCGATAAGATTGTAGCCCTGGACTAATGCTGTCATGGTCTTTGCATGGACCGTATGCTTGGCCCAGAAGAAATCCAGTACGGCGGCCCGATAAACCTCTTTCCCATCACTCGATGCAACTCCCGTCCGCCAGCTCGGTGGATTTGGTGGAGCAAAAGGCGGCTCTGGTGGGGGATGGGTTCAGCACTGCTCTCACCTAACTGGATGAGGGGTTCGGGTTCTGATGTGGCTGTTGGAGCGTCTAGGGCAGATATTCGGACAAGAAAAAGCGAATAATCGACGGCATTGCAGTTCGCAAGGAGTAGGGTATCATTTTCTAACTGGCGTAGAAATTCTGTGGCTTGCGCTTCGGTGAGCCGTATCTTGTCATGGAACTCATCGGCAAGCTTCGACTTGGTAGCTTGGGAAGCTAACGCTCCTCCAGCGATATCCCTCTCTGGGAAGAAATAGGAGCTAGGCTTGAGATCCCACGACTCCCATTTCGGTTTTGGGCCGTCCTGTGACTCTTGGTCTTGTCCGTACATAATATTTTCCATGACGATATGATGACTTGGTGAGAGGCCGAGTAACGTGCCGATGCTCTTATGTGTACTTTCTAGGAAGTTCGTGATGCGTACCAGTAAACTGGAACGGTTGGCGCGCATGTGATCGGCATAAGGAATGAGCATATCGTTCTTGAAGAAGTCATGCTCGAAATGGCGAGGGATTGACTTGACAAGATATGCGCCGTCATTAGTGCGAAAGAATGTCGAACCACTATAACCCATATCACCCATAGGTATTAAAGGTCCCTTTTTCTTCTTGCTGCTCTGTTTCCTAACGTTGAAGCTTGCTTTATAACCATCTTCGTCGATCATCCATACGTCGCGCAGAGCCTTGAATATATCCTCTCGTACCAGCCGAAAGACCAGCCAATACGTATAGAAGAGACGAAGAGCTCTCTTCAAGAGGGATGGCTTTCGGAGTGGTCTACCATCTTCTCTTGCGGTAAGAATGGCGTAAACTATTGAACGTGCGATCAGAGTCTCACGTCGAGTCATATTGAAACTAGACTCATTATTGATCTGGTAGGTAAGACGATAAGAATATGGAAAGTCTAGATATCAAACGGATACCTGACGTGTTGATATATGTAGGTAGGTAAGGATTACTTATGTAAGTTGTAGTTGTCAACTTTGGACTGGAAGAAATGCTCCGGCCGAGATAAGTGAAAATGACGTCATGACAACAACTATAAGCCTCATGTCACTAGCCTTACAAGATAGCTAATCGGTAATCGGTAATCGATAATCGATAATCGATCGATAATTCATCTTAACTTTCTCTCGCATCTACTTTAACAGGGAACTTCTTCATGAAATTCCTATACTTACATAATTTAAACCATCCTCTACCCCGTTTTTTCTTCCCCTTTTGTTCATTTTCCAGTTGAATAGCCGAATTGAGCATTTCATTTTTGTTCATTCCACTAACAGTATATGATGGGAGCGAGCTGTCCATTCAGAACTCTCCAAACTCCAGGGGTGTCACGGACTTGATCGCGTCAGCCTTCGTGCTCCGCTGTCCACCAGTGCTCGGGCGTAGAATCGATGAAGCAATTCAACAACGTAAGGACTTGGCTTCTTCCCATCCCGTACAGGTGCTGTGCTATCGAAGAATGCCGTCTTTATACCAACTTCGACTATACCAACCCCTTTATCTACTTTGGCGCTTAAAATGAGTATCCCGTCGAATTCGCGTGGACCGGGCTCGAGTGGTGATCCTCCCGCTCTCACTGTGACAGAATTGCTTGTCCTCTCGACTACCTCGAACTGGTCTGAGAAGCGCGTTCCCAGCTCATAATTGTCCGATACCAATTGTTTCCGGTCGAAGAGCTGGTCTCTCGTCTTGGAATTTCTTAAAGAAAGCGTTGTCAAAACGCGCTGAGGTACATATGCTGGGAGTGAGTTAACGGATTGGCTCGAATACTTTTATTCCTATCCGGATCTATATGAGAGTCATCAACGTACCATATCCAGCCCAGACACCTCGGCAAAACTCGGTGGCTATAGCTTCTTCGCTGTCTCTGATATCAGGTCTAACTTTCGATAAAGGCAGACGCTTCCAAGAGTAGTCCTGAATCGTCGGGTTATGATGTCGATTTAACTGAGTATAGCTCTTGGTTTTCCATATCTCGTCATCTGCCGGTATTGTCGATGTCAGGTTTGTTGCCATAGTCAGGTAGGTGCCAGTTCCACCAATGACCACCAGGGCCGTGCCCACAACTTTTCGAATCACGTTCATGATGGATGTCTAGCCAAGGACATACACTACTATTATTTCAAGGTGTAAATGAAAATGGTTACGATTTTGGACACGAAGGGCATAAATATCGATGGTCGATACGCCAAGAGAGCTCGTATGAAACTAGCCGGAGTGAAGCATGGGTGTTTAAGCCGAAAGCGCGAGCACTAGTACCATGAGCCGTGAGCCATGCGATGAAACGCCATGCTACTCTGTTTTCTTAGAGCCCCCGCTGCTCTCTTCATAATGCTCACTAAGCCGTGCCATGGCTGCTAGTCTTCTAGCCCTGTACTGCTATTGGATACCAAAGCTTTGGTGTGGTTAGTTCGTCTTCCCGTCCGAATTTTTAGTTCTCGGGCTTGGACCGGAAGCATCTACGGCGCACTACGGGATGATCCTTAGAAATATTTTTCAACTCCGTCCCTCCTTTCCCTTTGTGGCTCAGCTACTTATTAGGTTCCCTTTTTATATCCCCTTTTAATTCTAATGTTCGTCGTGTCTATGGCTGATACGAAGCATCGAATAATGTTGTTTCAATATTTTCACTAGCCATTCGCACGCATGCAGTGCCCTCTTAAACACACATTGTATGGAATGGGTACGCAGCGTTCAGAGATTAGATTGGCAGTGACTGCAAACATAGCCATGGCGGGCATTTATGATTTGACGTACCTCCGTTTATCAAATAGAACTGCACTTCTTAAGCAGCGGGGCGCGACAAACCCCGTGCAAAGATACAAACATCCCCATGGAAGAGCATGACATATCCGTCCTCTTATGTTGAGCCGGTATGATTAATTTGCTGTAGCACATTATATTCATTTTCGGTAATTCAAACCTTATCTCTTCTGGTGGATAATAATTGAATTGTAAATGGGATGTCTGTATTATCTGGAGTATCAATTTCGGATCCCTCTGAGTCCATACCACCACAGCAAGAGCTTTCTAGGCGTCCTTGTTAGGCCATGATACTCACTTAACCTCCCCGAAATGCCAGCTTAACTAAGTGTTATTGGAACTAGGAAATATGCAGGTTATAAGGATTTCACTTCGTTTGTCGCTGCGGATCCGGACTTCTTCGCAATCAGAAGATTTGGGAGGCTTCATACGCGAGCCTTACTGACGCTCCAGGATCACTTGTCTGAACTGGAAGAAAAGCTGGACACGATGGATCAACGATTTAGTTTAAAGACGACTAAGATTGTTGGCAGGCCACCGGTGGTCGTTGATACTTCTACCATGAAAGGTATGGGTTCGGACGTGAACGCGAACGTTGAACAAGAGTCAACAGACATGCGGGATATCAACAATGGAACGATTAGAGATGATATGCCGGAGAGAGCTGAGCTTCTTTCTCAAATAGCAGCCAAACTAGCAGAATACGGTATGTTATATTGACCCTGCGTCTTTATTTCTGACAATAACACCTCAATTACAGATAAGCTTGTGTTGTATCACTGCTCTCTTAGCAATCTGGACCCAGCCCCAAAACGGAACGTAAAGAATATCGAATCATGGTTTGCTTGTAATCGCGGCGCGATTATGGAAAAGAAAGACGTTTTATTCACCACCAAGATGATCTAATATCTAACAGCAAGGCCAAGTCCGCATTGCGCAGCTTGTTTGAAGAACATGTCGTGTTGCGAATGAAGGCCTTCCTAAGCCCATTCAAAAAACCACACCCGGAAAATCTTAGTCAACGCGACCAGGAAGATGTATATACTTTCAGTGACCAGTAATCCCTTTCTTCGGGATAACTACCTAGGCTATTATATAAATCTGGTACTCATTTAATTCACCACTATATTATCTGTGTATTAGGTGGCTTATGAGGGCTTTCAGACGGAGGTCCACAAGACATCACACGCAATATGCTATCCCACCAATTATGGAAGGGACTCTACATGATAGGTGAGCACTGTAGGGGCTATGCACGGCACTGACTCATAGTAATGCTGCGGTTTGAAAATGCATTTCTAAGTGCCTTACCCAGGCCGGTAAGCTGCACGTAAAATATAAATTGCTCACTACACCTATTCTCTCTATCTCTTACTAGGTAAATACTCCGGGTTAGGCATTCAAGTCGCATGAGGTATCATCGCCTACTAAAAGAAGTTGAGATATAAGAGGTTGGTTATTCCTCCAAAATCAAGCATAGTTAGTTATCCCTAGTTTGAAATGATCATAGGTGTATGCTAACAGCGAATGAAGCTTACGAACCGATCCGTCAGGTGTCTTTTATACTATTCTAACTTACAATACAGCCTGTAAACTGTGGAAGATCGGGATATGGTGGACACAGTGGTCGGCCAGATGATGACGAGATGGATGAGCCGACGACCAATAAAGGGTCGGAAAAGTGGTATGGATTATTTCAAGACTCGTCCCGGCGATACGTAGCCTTACCATCTCTTTAATGAATGTCATGATGTCAACCTAAGGTACTGCAATAGATTACCTACGTTATTACTGCTGAAGCCTAGGAAGTTACGGAACGCAGTATGCATAAGGTACAATTACAGAATTAACCCCTTTGTCTACATGTCTTTGGCGCTATCCTCGGGCTAACCCCCCAGCCTCATGACTCCTCATAGAGAATGCCTATCCTTCGCTTCCTGTTGTTGGTCTCTTGATACGTGTGCTATCTAATTACCAACGAATGTTTATGAAGAGGAAGTAAAATGCTATTACACCTAGAAACTCATCATCTATGGTTGGTTCTATTGGGTGGCAGAGCCAGCGATGCCAAGTCAGTGGCGATAAAAGCGCCCGGCTTCTTAACAAGATAGATGGGATATCTGGCTCAGCCGTACCTGACTCCAGGCGATCGGCAGAAGAAGGCCAATTGAAATATTTCACCGCAATTCTCGTTGCTTAAAACAAGTCATATTATCTCGCCATTGCGGTGGTATTGCGGGAGGCCTCTTCCCTTAGAGCATACAGAATGTCCATGTCTTATAGGTGTGCTTATAAGTCTCAGTTTAAGCCGTGGTTGAATTCTTCTTTCCGACGCATCAGTTCAATTGCTCTGCTGTAGGACGCATGCTCTTTCTATCTATCTCTATTTTCGAGCCACCATGTCCTTTCCCAGGCGGTTTCTTTTGCCCCAATGGCCTGTATCACCAGTGCAAATAGAGGTAGGCAAAACTTGTGTCCTCGAAATTTCCACGGCGTTGGAATCATAAAATGACAGTTAAAATAGGGTGATGAAAGAGAAACGCCGCATTACTCTACCGTACTGTACGAGGAAGGAGACGAGGTCTCACCTAGTATTGGTAAGGCTTTGATGCACGACGTCACGAATGGCAAAGCGAATAAGCCCATGCATGTATTACTTGTTCATTCGCTTCAAAAGCTTAATTGCTTGAAGCAGCCATCTACGGGAGTTGGCGGTTACCTTGAAATCGGTCTTACATTGCCAATCGAATACAAACCAAATTATCATTGCAGGATACTATCTACAGGAATCGACTTCACTGAAATTCAGCAATGGCTAGCCGACTGTGATAGCAAGCACCAATGCTACGATCAGTCTGGCGACACGGAGCCTGTGCTCCAGGGTCTTAAGTTCATCGACTGTGAGACAGAACATGTCGTTGATGCGCAGCGTGGCTGGAGATATGTGGCCTTGAGCTACGTCTGGGGACAGAGAGGTTCGAATCAGACGTCGAAAGAAAGATTCCCAGCAACTGTCAGAGACAGTATACAGGTTGTTCGTAATCTTGGTCTGCGATATCTATGGGTTGACAAGTACTGCATTAACCAAAAGATAGTAAGGAGATGCAATATATGTTCAACAATATGGGGAGTATTTACCAAAAAGCACTCTTCGCAATTGTCGCTGGTGTGGACGCTAGCGACGATGGTCTTCCCGGTGTTCGAGATGGCTATCGAAACTGGGGAGCCATTAACCAGGGCGGTAGCACCTGGGACGTGGGTCTTGAATCCCCAAGGGATGAGCTGAAAGACTCCCGTTGGAATACAAGGGGTTGGACATACCAAGAAGGCATATTATCTCGGCGCTGCCTTATTTTCTCAGAAACCCAAGTTACTCTCCGATGTTTGGTGAATGGATATTACAGAGAAGGCTGCGGGTGTTCTATGAAGGGCATGCCGGTTAACGATCGCGAATGGTCTACGCAGACATGCAAACGTGAACCCCTTTGGTCTACTCATATGCAATACTTGGGACCAACCCTTTTCATTGAAAGACCAGAAGTTGCTATCACCGAACATATCGATAGCTACACCGGTCGCAGCCTCACCCAGGATGGTGATATGCTTTGGGCGTTTCTCGGAATCTTCAGTATCTTCAAGGAGCCATCATCTAAAATAGGCATATGTCATCTGTTTGGGCTTCCCATTATGTATCGACCATCAGGCACCGCTGGACAACAGGGTACAGCTCTCCCTAAGTGTTTCATTCACAGCCTTCTTTGGACGTCACGATGGAGCTGCCTTCGACGCGTACCCAAACTTCCATCGTGGGCTTGGGCTGGATGGAGTGGTTTCCAAGGACTAATCTATCCATCGGCAATGGATGATAACGACGAAGACGACAAACTATACGGTCACGCTCTGGAGCGCTGTGGACGACAACCCCTTGATTGCGAAGTACATTTCCGCAGACGTTCGTCTGGAGACCGATTGATAGGTCTTCAGGAGCTTATGAATTACATCATGCAAGATCTACCTAAGTACGCCGGCGATGGATTACACGGAAATGTGATTTTGGGCGATTTGGACCACGCCATTTTCTGGACAGGCTGGACGACCGAAGTAAGATTCTCTGCTAAAGGGGATAAAACCTGTACTCTTGAGGACGAACAACCACCCAACGAAGGCATGGGTGGAAAACGCCCCTCTTTCACCCCCCACGGTAAAACGGATACCGAACTGGCGACCGGCCTATGGACAGTTATCGTAATGCGTTGGGATGGCCCTATTCAGTATTACGGACCTACCGACTGTCTTGTCTTGGCAAACGAAGGCCAAGACCGCTTCTCACGCGTTGGGATGATCGAAACGAGATGGAATAGAATCATGCCAGGAGATACCGGTTTCAATGAAGCACAAGTCGTAAAAGACGGCCGAACCTTCACAAGAAAGCGCATACAGATAATTTAAGACGAAACTACTAATCCACGGCGCGGGTTCAAGCATTACCAGCAATTTAGATTGTCACACTATTTTCATATATGGCCTCGGGGATATGTCTAGGTAGGTATTCTATAAGTAAGATGAAGCATCACAAGTTTTACACGATGATAAATGGATGGCTACACGAACTCCTATTCCGAATTCCATTAGTTACGGTTATTGTATACATGATATACGCTCGACGGTTATTTAACTCTGTCATTCCAATATAATATATCTAACCACGACAAAAGCGCCTTGGATAAGAAACATCCAAAGCAACTATAACTAGCTAGTGACCCCTAATTGGAAGGAAGCCAGTTAGCACTAGTATTTTGAATTTGTTAGCGATATTTAGGAGCTAGTAGCGACAAAGTGACACTCACCCATAGTCTCGGAAGTGGGCTCTTGAAAGCTAAGGCGAGACAAAAGTTCCAACCAGAGCGTCGTTTCCAGAAGCCGTAGCTCTAATCGTTCACGTCGACGACGTCTCTGATAGGCCATCCGTCCTTCGCCGCGTCTATATTCTCGTGCTGACATTAGATGGTACGAGATTTCGGTAGCTGTGAAGACTAGGTGTAATTAACTAGTTGATTACGCTAGAGTCTCGCTCATGATCGAGGTGATCTCATATACTGTAAGTTTAATATTTGACTTCATAGTTCCTGGATAGTAATTTTGGTGTATCTACGTGTAATTGGGGGGAATGATTGAAGGGCAGGGATATTGAGAGTTTAAGGGATGGAGATACGCCTGTTGTATCTTTGTCTTACCCTGCTTTGTTGCTCAGCCCCAGATGCAAGTATAATGTGACCTTTCGAAAAGGAATCATGAGTAGGGTAAAATTCAATTATAAATCTAATAGGTTACACGCACAATAAAAAGTTAGTCTGGATACCACGTTCCCTCGGACCAACATACTACTTTTCATTGTTGCTTCTTTGTGTGTAATCCATGTTGCCTTTTCGTTGTCAACCTTAGTTACATTTCATATACTCGAGCTAAATTGGTGACTGTAAATACTCTAAGTGATGAGAAATAAAGAACCCCTTTTATAGAAACAGGAGAGTATGACTACCTACTCTAGAACCATAGGCACTGGGTAAATGAGTTAAAGAAGTTACATGCTACCATGCGAAAAACTATCCAGTTCATAACCTGGCTTCATATTATATCCACCCGTCTATCCTGCTGGGTATATGTATATGCCTAGAGATTCTATATGCTGTGACAACATTGAGTCGAGTATCGTCTATCCTATGCATGGTACCTATTCTAACGCCGCTAAATGCTTCCAATTTTTGATTCATTAATACCGTGTCCCACGAGGGCAAAGTCCCTTTCCATCAACATAAAATCTCCCCCATAATAAGCCTCGTATCAAGAAACATTGGCGTAAAAGCGTCCATCCCATTTCCCAATATATGCCTCGATTTTCTTGTTTAGATCTTGGCAAGCTTGAAGCCGACTTGTGTAGTTCTAGATGCAATAAAGCAAAACATGGATGTGGTCATAACAACGCCGCAAAATATCTGAAGGCCCAAGAAGCTGCCGTTGTTGGCGTTCACAATGGCACCAGCAATGGGCGAGCCTGTCAGCGCGCCGATTGCCGAGAAGAAAAATGCAATACCGGTGCGTATGCCGATCTCTCGGATGTCGCTGACTTGCGCGATAACAGCAGGTAGTAGTGAGACGAAGCCGCCCGATGCGAATCCAAATACGGCACCATATATAATCGTTGTTGCTGTTGACCTGCCAGGCACCCACAGAGCCAGCGTGATGATGCCTGATAGACCCGATATGAATACCATAACGTTGAAACGTCCGAGCCTGTCGCCGAGGAAGCCAGGTAGGATACGACCGGGAATACTAACGGCGTTGATGATAGGGAGGAGGTATGGTACAATGGCTGGGTCGACACCTTGCTGTCGAGCTTGGAGCTGGATATAATTAAACGGGAGGAACATCCCAAAGAAAAAGAAAAAGCCGCCAATAACGATACACAAAAAAGTAGGCTCGTGAAGTGGCTGTACGTATTCGACGAACTTGAACGGTCTCTTGCGGGGCGGGAGGCGCGACTTGACGGTGAGACAGGCGAAGGTGCACAAGGCGAGGAGTATGAAGCCGACCGTGCGCACAGTCCAGGCGAAACCAATTTGAGGGATGAGGTGGTTCATCATGATGGGTAGAACGACACCGCCGAGCGACGAGCCGGATACCATGATGCCTAGCGCTGCCGCACGTCGCTTGAAGAACCAGCCCATTACTGAATTCATTGCCGAGTTAAACACCGCGCTCATTCCCACAGCGCTTACTATACCCTGCGATAGGATAATCTGGTAGTACTCCGTAGAAAGGGACAGCATCATTAGGCCAAAGCAAAACACTAAGCTTCCAATGATGAGTAGCCATCGAGGGCCATAACTATCGAACAATCGACCCATCTACAAACATCATCATACATTAGCCTTTGTTCTTTTACCAACAGATCAAAGTATGGATGAAAAAATGAAAAGGGGGAGTAAATATCACTTACGACCGCGTTTAAACCCGACATCATAAAAGTCTGGATCGAAGTAATCCAAGTGACGGTCGACACGTTATAGTTAGACAACGGGCCGGCCACATAATAGTTGACGAAGACTCCGACGCAATTCACCAGGCCGAAGGTACTAAACAGGGCGCAGAAGCCGCCCGCAACAACAAGCCAGGCCTCGAGGCCGCCGTCCGGGAAGTCAGCGGGGCGGAAGCCGGGCGCGGCACCAGGAGCGGGAGGCACGATACCGCCTTTCTCCACTGGAGCGATTCACATTAGCACACAACAGTCCCAAAATTCCATCTCCGAGGAGCCTAAGGAAGGGAGGGCTTACTATCTGCTTCGACGACATTTTCCGGCTCGGGGAAGATGTTGGCGTTGGTGGATCTGGCTTGCGATTGGATGCGCTCGAGGGAGAATTTGGGAGTCGGTTCGCCGGAGGTCCTCGGCAGATCATACGGCGCGCCTCCCATTGTTGATGTCTCCGAATCGTAGCCGGGTGTTTTACCTGGGGAGGTGTCGTGGGATGGTGAGACTGGCGCCTCTTGGGTATGATTACTCGGCGCGTGCATCTCGAGGATCTATAGGGAGAGGAAGAGATGCGTTGAGATGCCGATGCAGGGACCCTAACGACAAGGGGCTGCTGCTGTTTGTAGCTAAATATGAAAAAAACTAATAGGGGAGCAGGTATTCAGGAGCTTTACGACGTTTAGCCTGGAATGATATTCGCCGCAAAATAGAAACCACTCTCGTGATATCTTTATTTACCCAACACTAAGGTAGTTGTAGTACAAATAACCCAAAGTTGAGGCTCGCCTGAACCCTTATATGAAATAATAATCGCCCGTATATAACATGACTGACCCCGACAGACTCGGAGCATATGTTAGGGTCTCGGTGTTAGCACTTCGTTACTAGGGCGAGGGGCACGCGATGTCAGGGTTTCTCGCATAGGGATTGAGTCGACGGGCTGGGCTTGTCTCCACCACCCCCTTGTCCATAGAATGGAACCCGACCGCGTTTAGTTGAGTGTGAGACTTGTTCACAGTTAAAAGGAGAATTATAGGTGACCACGTATGACTGCTATATTCCCGAAATAGCTATTTGCACGTGGTGACTACACTCTATGTCACTCTATTTGGGAAAGAGTATGAGCTGGGTGTTCTAGATACGTAAAAAAAGAAGTTGAAGGATACTAATATCTATTCTATTCGATTTACCTTGGGTTCCCAGTCATGTTGAAGCGGCAGGGCTACTTTAGAACTTAAGTGATTCACCGACTGTGATAGTCCAAGCTATAATTCTGCTAAAAAAAAGCTAGTTAACTGCCGCTTGTTCTAGTTATCCTCCTGTTCTAGATTGTTGTAAGGTATACCCATATTTGCCTATTTTAACTAGTTGTTGGGTACACCCAATATCTCGGAAGACGGTCAACTATTTAGTACTGTATTAAGCTTTAGACTATAAGTAGTTATAAGATTTTTAGTAGTTTAATAACTAAAGAGATACTTTACAAACACCATTAGGACTTTTTACGATTGAAGTGTTTAGATAGGTAGTTTGCTGGAGTTGCATGATAATAGGCAACAGGTTAAGATCGGCGTATATCGAAGTCGCGAAAGCCGAGTTTTATTACCAAGCATAACCTATGTACTATTTCTCTTTTTACCCAGGGTCCGCGGATGCACAGATATGCCAAGAGGGGAACTTCGTACAAACTAATCTGCTAACGCAATGCATAGAACCAATGGAAATAGCCGAAGGGCTGAATCCATGCAACCGTTTGGAGGTTCTTGGTTCGCACTAACGAAATAGAGTCAAGATTGGATCTTATCTGTATTAAAGTACTGAGATCTCGCTAGGCTTGTATACGCGTCTGCTCGGAGATGTGAGGAGCTCGGATTTAAATAGTTATGAGAATTTTACGTGCTGGGTCTTGAACCACATATTTATAAGTTTGATGATGTATAAACTGACGTGGACATGGGGTTTGGTGTTATAATTATTTCGTGATGATTATAGAGGCTCTATATTATCCTTTGGCTTTTATATATGCAAGACATTGATTAACAATCATTTGTGGCTTGAAGAATGCGTGGTAGGCGTTACACAGTTTATCTGATCGGCTCTTACATGCAGTTAAATGCGATGCTACTGCTTACCGCGTGGATCCAAGATCTAGCGTGACGCATGGGGATGTGCTACGGACATAAGATACCTGGTAGGGGGCGAAAAGAAAAAGAAATTCGGCCGATAATACTCGATAGGTGCTCCGATACATATTCCCGATACCACATAAAATCTTCGGGATTATAGGGCTATTTGTGACGTATGTTGATAAGTGTGGTTAGCGAAAAGCCGACCTGATAATCCTTTTGGTATAGTTCATGTTCAGTTTCGGTGGCATACCGTACAGTATTTCTAATGGTGCTATGGCTGGCTGTATGATACAATATCTTATCAACTTTTCAATGACAGTAGAGTTGCGTGCATCTGTCATTACTTTTCAAAATCTTTAAGATTTTTGCGTCGGCAAATGTGACCTTTCCGTCCTGTCCAACACTAGCCACATTTATCTTGACTGCCGCCGCATCCTCCGTCTTCGGTGTGACATCGGGCTTCGGCTTCGTAACTAACTCTACGGTGGCGGGGACTTCTCCCATAGGAGCGTCAGCCAGCTCGTTGACGTCCGCACTTGTGAGTACGTCGCTTATTCGAGCGCCTCGGCTGGACATGAGTATCGTAGTTGGGCCCCGAAATTGTAAGAATAGCCTATCACCCCATATGGTGCGTCTCGCTGTCGTGCGAAGGCTAAACAAAACTCGAGAGAGAAACCTGTAAGTCTCGGTTCCGCGCATTGTCTTGAAGAACTTGGTATCGCCTAGCCATGTCGTTATCGAAGGTACTTGAAACCTAATACCCGAGCTCCTGAATCTGAAGGGTAAAGGTGGGTGCTTGGTCACCGTGTAAGCTACCACGTTCGAGGGGTGAGCTACAAATTCCTCGCCTTCCGCTAAAGTAAGCTGGTATATATGTCCTGGTGCCGATAATGCAGCAAGTCCTCGACCCGTTAACTCGGAAGAGCCCCAATGGGCGACTGGAAGTCGATATTGAATTCGGGGAGTTACGCTCAGCGAATGTCCACTCCATGCCAAGAGTGCTGATCTTTGCGCCACCATCCAATCTGTTGTCCCATCAAGGTGTAATACGGAGAACGTGGTCGTAGGTGACTTGGTAGATATTAATGCTGTGAGCGGAGTCGTAGAGGATATGCGTTGGTAGAGGAAGGGCACACCGGTGACGGCTCGTGTAAACGGCGAGAGCAAGGAGAGGGTTGATTGCGCCTAGCTATGTTAGTTTCGTTCCTTATAAGGTCTCCAGCGTTATATCGTCTCACGTTTTGCGCTTTGCCCGACACTGCAACCAATGTTCCGCGACGTGTGTATAATCTTTGCGAAGCGGATAAGGATACTGAAAGAAGGGAATATGGCGTCCCTAACACTTCAAATCTGGCATCTAAAGCACCGTATAAGCACTATTGCTCGGAAGACGAGGCGAAGAATTGGTGGAGGTACCAGCAACATCCTTGGAAACATCGATAGATGTGCCGAAAGCATCTCCCCCAAGGCGAGGTGACCCGGTGGTAGGGGATGAGCTGAGCTGAATAGCTCTACATTGACGACAAATGAAATTTGTCTGACGTCCCAATTGATTTATGCGCCCTCTTCTGGCCAGGAGGGATACACCGCGCATGGTGGGCGGTCTCAAAGGGAGGTGTGTTAATATGGCCGTGGTTCGCGGGAAACTTATGACGAATGAGCAAAAAATAGAAACATCAAATAATTCGAGCTTCAAATCAGGTTAGGTACTTTAATTGACGTACCTACCTCCCAAGTCTTCAGCCCCCGGGTGATAATTACATAATCACACAGGGGTTGATATTGGATGTGGCTCGTGCATAAAATGTACTTAGGTACTTCTAGTGTATAAGTCCACATGGAAGTTCCCGTCAGATCACGACGTATAAAGACAAAACTAAATCAATCTGTAGTATTTCACCTATCTACCTCTTAAGTCCTCCTCTTCCTTAGCATTCATAGGTGTTTCTACTAAGATCTTAGTCCGATAGACACTTAAGTCTAAGTGAAAAGCGTCCATCCGGAATCCACACGTTCCTCCGAATGATGCAATGAACTTTTTCAGAAAATAATCGAAACCGTTACTTGTAACCTTAGAAAATGCTACCCTTCCTTATAACGCCACGCCTATGCAAACTTGGTTCAGTCCAAGCCTAAATGCAGAGAACCTCCAGCCGATGTATGCAGTCTAAGGTAACCAGACCAAAGAAAATGCCTTCTTAACAAGCAACGCTCGAAGATGCAAGTAAGCCTTCATAAGCGCGGTCTACCGTGCGGCCACCTATCCCGGGAACCGCTCTAAGCCGTTCTAATGAATTGATGTGACCATCCTCTTCAGACAACAATGCTAGGTAATCTACCAGATCCCGAGCCTTCTTGGGACCAAAGCCCTGCAAGCTCATAATCAGAGCCACATCTCGTGAATTTACAATTTCTAGCAAATTCTGTGATACAGAGCTGTCTTCTACTGCGGAAAGCCCTTCTACGGGCGCCTTTGTAGTCTTGGACTTCTTGGTCTGCTTACGACCTTTGCTCATGTGGCTCTCATCATCATCATCCGCCTCCGCACCATGATAATCGGCCTGGTCGGTAACCTGTCGGCCGAGCTTCTTGTATTTCTTCTCGGTCTCGGCTCCCATTTCACCGGGAACCTCGCGCTTTGCTTGCAACCGTGCCTTTAGCTTCTCGATCTTCCCTAGTAGCTTAGCCTGGCCTGGGAAGAAGGGCAATGCCAGCTCGTACATCTTCAGAGCGCTAGCTTCTTCGCCTCGCTCCTTATGTTGCCGTGCCATAAGCAAAAATCGTAAACCGTCCGAGCGCGAGTCGTCTTGACGGCCATCCTCGATGCGTTTCTCGAGAGCCTCTAGACGTCTCTGGACGGCCTCGTTCATCTCCTGTGGTGCGGGGGCAGCCTGTGTTCGAGATGCCAGAATTTCGCTAACTTTCTTCTCTACCATTGCCTCTATCTGATCAGCGGATATGGATGGTTGAGCGGGCTGCGAGGGTTTGGCCGACCGAGGTATTAATGCAGGACGGGTAATCTTGGATGGCCGATTACCACCATCGGAATCTGAAGGGCGTTTGTGCGATGGCGACGATCGCTTCATTGTGGTATTAGCTGTCGGCCGCGGAGGAGGTTGTGGTTTAGATCGATCAGAAAAGACATTGAATGCCTTAACAGGGCGATCAGACTTATCTGCTGCCTTGTTCGCCGCTGCTGTCCCAGAATGGATGTTATGCGCATTCGCAAGGGGTCGCAAGGGTTGGCGAGCTACTCCCGAGCCCGAATTGGAGCTAGAGCGAGGGGGTTGCTTGAATACAACCTCGTTTTCGATTTCCCGGACCTCGATGCGTTTGGCTCGTGAACTAACATTCAAGCTGCTAAGTGTATCGAGGTGGTAGCTCCGAATCGGCGCGAGATTTAGGATCATAATGGTAATGCCGTTGTTTTGGCCAAGCGAAAGGATTCGCGTCATCTTCGACTCCCGAAAAGGTATCCGACGATCTCCTCTCGAGATTGCATCAATGCATTGACTTAGCACGAATAAGCTCTTGTTGATGGCAGCGGACTCAACCAATCGCTCCTTGTCATTATCCGTCCGTCGGTTGTCTTCAGAACCAGCTAAGTCAATGGCGGATGCTGTGCTCTCCTTCACCATATCGCCCGTTGTTTGGGTAAGCTTAACACGCAAAATAGCATGACTTCTACTGCTATGGGCGTTGAGCTTCGTAGCCGCAGTGATACGGTTGTTGTTAGCCTCGATATATAATCGTTCGAAGTCCTTCAGATCTTGGCAGGGGCGCTCGGATAATCCAGCAACGACAGTCTTGCCATTAGCCTCTGCACGAAGAGGTAAACCCGATGGTGTTCGTTTCTCAAGGGGTTCAAGCAAATCGAACACTTTATCATTGTAAATCTCGTAGTATGAAAGCGCAACGTCCACCTTCGTCTCGCCATCGGAATCCTTAACGATCTTCTTTGCTCTACGGAAGACACCACTAAGCAGTCTGGGGATAACACCACGGTCGGCCAGCTTCAGTCCACCACGCATGGTATGAGTCTTTCCGGTTCCGGTGACGCCATAGGCAAATATCGTAAGATCGAGGCCTTGGAAGAGGGACTTGAGAAGGGAGAGACTACAAAGAGCTAAGGTTAAGCTACGGACGTCTTCTACGGCAGGCATAACGAGAGCGGTGAAAGGATATGAAGAAAAAAACCTTACCTTCTGCTGTGAATAGCTCCTCTTGGGTCGTCGATTGATTGTACACGCCGTTGAAAGTGAAAGAGAATTCCTCGGATTCATTCTTCGGATTAGGGATTTTGACGACGTTGCTTGTCTTGCCATCGTCGTTGCTGGCAGCATGTACAATCACATCCTTGTCCAATTCCTTTTCTAGGAGCGGCCGTATCCGCGCAACAACTCTTACAGACATGACTATCTTTCAAGTCAATGAATCTGGGAGTCTATAGGAAATAACCGGAGTAAGAGATGAGAAGAATGATGCAATGAGGATTAGATGTGAGGTCGCGTAGTTTTGCCTAATTGTTTAATAATGATGATGTTATTAAGATATGGTCGGCTTTTAAGGCTTTGTTTAGAAAATGGTACAAGCGTTGGGCGATTGAGCAATGGGAAAGCTTGCCCTGAAAACTTAATATGGGCCTGTGGGGGTGTCCCGTTGTAAGGGAGCAACCGGCGCGTTGTCGCGCTAGCATCTCCACTAAATTCTCCCTGACACACCTAACTACGGTTGCGAAGGGACTAACGAAAGCTAAGGATTATTCTTCGTGAAATTGTAATTCAATATAAAGCTGCACGCGTTATCCTCAAAGAATTCACTTCCAAATATATGGTCTCATAAGGGAATTCTACAATTAAAAATTATTCGAGCAAATGTAAGTTAATGAAGTCCGAAGTATTCAATGTATTTGGTGCATTACTTAGATACTATGTAGTAATACCATGAGCTACAACGCAGTATTTTCTCATATCTGATTACATTCGGAGGTATTTGCTTATCAAGTAGATATTTAAGGGATGTTACATGCAAAAGGAAATAAATGACTTTAAGGAATTACCCAAGGAAAGAACATGTCTAGGTACTTGTGTAATAAGAAAATATTCGCGGCCCGTTCCAAAATTACGCCATCCATATACCAGCTACCAGCCCAGGTAAGCACCTTCTTCAATATCTAGGCTGGTGTAGCCCGTCTGTGGCTTCCGTCCGGCCGATATATACCGGAACGATGGGCCCCACTCCTTCCACCGAAAGCTCCGGACGGAGATCCACTCCGGAGCATGGAATCCACCGTTGCGGTACGTGATTGACTTTTATCCAAGTAATTCCTATTTCACTGCATCAAGAGGCGTAACCTATCCGCTTCGAATTCGTGCCTTCTTCCCGCAGAGGCCAATAAGCGGCCCAAGCACAATCTTCCCTAGAAAGAAACTACCTTAGGTAAATGCTGATGTGGCACCATAGAGTACCTAGGTAGGCATAGGGTATAATGGAGAAGAGCCTGTCTGGATAAGGGCAGTTATATTATATATTAGCTGGGTAGAACTATTTCATCGTTAGCAATACCAAATTTTAGTCTTAGATGTGAAGAAGAAGAAAAAAAAAGAAAAAGAAAAGGACAAAAAAAAGCTACCAAATGGAATTACTGCATTAGGCAATCCGGTGGGGCAGTTTAGAAGCAGGGACCTGACCTAAAAGCTTGAGAGAACAAGCTAACCTTATTGGTTCATTAGCGTTCTTCCATGCCATGTACCTGAGCCGCAAGCAGCTGCTATCTCGACCTCTAACAAGACAACAATAACAAAAAAAGAAGTTACATAATATGAAAATATGGCATGCACATCGTTGAAAGATGTTTTTTTGATTTTTTTTTTAAACTAATTAAACGTATGCTGAAAGGTATGACCAATAGTATTTGTTGAGAGAAAGGTGGTGTTGTACCCTTAGGTTTTATCTGGAAAAAATTTTCTTTTTTTTTTCTCCTTAGTCTTTTTTTTTTTCATTCCTCTTTTTTTTTTCTTCTCCTTTCTATTATCATCCTCTCAGCCTATGCCATCTGCATTCTCTATCTCGCCAACCAAACCGCCTATCTATCTACTTGTTCCACCTATTATGGTTAATTAGGGGTCAATTACATACATTTGACATCTTTTCAACTGGTCACGTGTATCCCAGGACAAGCACATCTATTACATCCATGTCGCAACTGCTATTGCTCAGTGAAGTCGGCAACTTCCATTAATGTTATTTAGATTGTTTGTGTACCTTCCCGGTCCTCTTCTAGCCCTTAGTATCGCCAAGTTGGGTTAATATAGAACCCATTCTCATCTGGCCTCCACTGTCTTCTTTTTGCACGCCGCCCACGATAACATATTTATTCTCTCCTCTACTCCACCATGTCTCGACAACGTCAGTCTTTCATCCAGCGTTTCGTGCCTGACATTACTCGAATCTTTGAGGTAAACTTACAATTTATATATTCTCTACCTATAGTCCTTTACCACTACCCTGATGCCCTGACTATGATGTAATCTTTTGTTACCACGCCGTTTACTTATCCCACTAACACAACCAACTTCTTCTTTTACTCCAAGGATAAACAAATTCATGCCTATTGACATTTGACTATAGTTTCCTAACAGCGCTATGTCAGCCGCTAACGGATCCTTGGATCCTCGCTCTCTCAACTATGAAAGCAGCAATTTGAACGAGATTACGCGCCGTCAGATGAATGAGGATATCAGCGCCTATCGCTACGACTTGGACTTCTGTCGAAATCAGCTTGCTTCTGCCGATCTCACTCCTCAGGAAGTGAGAACCCTGCAGATTCGCGTTCTTGACTGCGGACACAATATTCGTAGCTGCCAGCACAGAATCCAACAGCTAGACGCCCAAATGCGCAACGCCGCTGCTGCCGCTGCCTCGGCAACTCCTACCTTCAAGCCTCAGCAGTATCGCAACTCCACGGCTACTCCAGTCTCCGTCTCCGGAGTTAAGAGACAACGTGTTATCAAGACACTAGATAGTGATGACGAGGAGAACGGTGATGCAGAGCCGATCATGGACTTGACTGGTTCAGGCACTACTAATTTCCAACGCCTTGGCTTCTGGAAGTGCCGCCTCTGTACCTCACAGAAATTCTTAGACGCAGGCGCCAACCGCGTACCAAGTGCACCTTGCAAGTGGCCCCTCAAGGATGTCTCTAAAATGATCAACCACTTTCTCGACATGCATGCCGAACACTCGCCTAGTGAGCGCTGTGAAGAACTCGGCACCGCCCTCGCATTCAATCGTGAGTAATTCGTGTACTTTAGTCCGCAAAACTTCACAAAAATACTAATGTTCCGTTAAAAAGGGGGCCCCTTTGAGTATTGGCTAGTCCGCACAAGAGCCCAGGACTTGGAGGATCGTAGTATCATTGACGAGTTTATCAACACTCTCCAGTCCGGCTCTATGCCTGATGCTCTCCGTGGTCTCAGCAGAGCTGCGAGTTCATTTCCCAACACCATTTCTGGCCTCAAGCGCTGAGACTAATGGCCTGGGCGCCTAATGACTGACAGCACCGATGTCACATGGGATATGATGACATCGCCTAGATTGAACTAGGATGGATGAATATGGGAGGAATATCTTTTCAGTCAGGCTAAAACGCCGATTATGACATAGAGAACTAAGTATTCTGCAATGAGTCTCAATCACTCTAGCATGGCGTTCGGCGTTGCTACAGATAGATAGGTACGATTTAGATTTCGCAAGTTTGCATGACAGACCCACGTCAGGATGATGCTTTAGTCATCCCAAGGGTTCACAGTGTCTACTTTGCTGCGATGATTTACCAAAAGTTTATGCCTCTAGTGCATTCATATAGACATTATGCTAGCATTGTCTTTGCCTCTAAATTACCTTCGGATATTCACGACTCGAGGATGATGTGATTTACCTAAAGTACCTACTTAAACAAGAAATACCCCCTTCAATAAATACGGAAGAAATCACGCTATATATCTTACCATAGGTGGATTCATCAACAAATTGACTGCTACCTATATTCAATATGCCATCAGCATTTAAGACACTACCACTCCTATATTGATACGGGTTGGCCCGTCAATCTATACATACGTAATAGAGGTCTCGATTAGGTAAAGTTAGATTGGCCTTCCAACAGGCTGAGAACTTCTAGTCAGGGGGTGCTCGAATCTATCGAATGCTTCATGTTTCTTCTAGGTAATATTATAGGTGCACTAAACCACTTGTTGCTGGTGGTTCCATTCTCTACTTACCCCTGTGCTACTACCCCCCCCCTCACCAATCATGACGGGTAAGACCCAGACTGACGACCCCAAGACCTATATATTATTCATGTAGCTTTCGCTTTCTTTCGCGTGGCCACCGGGTTCTCGGCTGAGGGCTACATAATTATTGAATATAAAAACCACTACACCTAGGTAGACAACATCTTTGAATGTTCGTCGAATCATGGTGGCCCAGTTACAGATCTGAGTTACTAGACACTTTGTTATCTCCCATGGCGTTGGTCGTCGTTTTCCTCCTAAAAATGTCATGAGTGTAGTCATATCAAGCCGGTTTCTATGCTTAACGGTAGATAAGATGAGTAGCTAATTGCTCTAACCCCATTTATACCCCCAACCACTTTAGGTACGAACCTCCACGAACTCCCATGCAGTGCCCTCACCCTTGGTCTCCACTAGATAATAGGTACCTTTATCGACTGCCATTTTCCGCATTTGATTTCCATGATATGTTAGCAGTAGTTGACCTCCGTTTGGATGCGCCCTCGTGTTGAAGAATTCCCACGCCCAATGGTGATACTCCCGAGCTACGAATTTCCCCGGTTGTTGTGCCCCATGTGTACGTGGCTACTAGGATTTCGAAACCCTAGGTGGCCGTCCGTTTCTATGCATTCCCAATGATATCCTCCTTGATCGCCCAAGTCTCTCTCTAGCTTAAGCTCCCCATTCACGAGAGTAATTTGTCGTTTAGTTTCTGGGTCTCGGATCTTGTATGTCCGGCCTGGCCCTGGCCCTGCTGACCCTGGTATTGGTAACTGTGGGCTGCGCCCGCAATAGAAGTCGGGCTGCGTGACAGTGTTTTGTCTTTCTGCATTTAGAAAGTATTCATCGTCGTTTGCGAACCAGCTTGCCCCTATTTGGAGAAGGATATTTAGGATCGTAAATATGCCCATTGTCGGTTGACTATGGTTCATACAAAAAGAAACGGTTGTGAATTTGATATCTAGCTTTTCACTTGAATTGAAAGGGGAAAAACGCAATCTGGAATTCTAGGTAATTAACAGATGCTGTGTTGATATTGGGTCAAAATGAGTATGCACGGACCATTTGCTCTGTTCGTTAGGCAGTAACACATTGACAACTATTAGTGCTGTCTACACAAGTTCGACGTAGCACCCCCAAGGGGTGCTGCGCATTGATTAAGGAAACGGGCAGTAATTAGGGATAGCGTACCAAACTTTGAATACCAATAAGAAGTTATTCCGACCCTTGCTAATTCTAGAAAAGGAAAAAAATAATGAAAATTTATGAAATATTATAAGATACATCAAAATACGTAGGAAACACGCTTATTCGGAAGTATTTCGGTTAAATCCCGAATCTTGCCCGTTTCCTTAATCAATGCGCAGCACCCCTGGGGGTGCTACGTCGAACTTGTGTAGACAGCACTAATACCTACTCGCAGCAAGTGACAGATCTTATTTCTATAGTTACTTAGAAGGAAGGAAATGAGACAGTTAACCTTCCACGAAAATTCATCTGTACCCCATTATCCGTTGGTTAACCTGCCCGGTGCGGGTTGGCTACTAGCTTGAAGGATTGTTGAATTCATTTTAAACGCATCTGTGGTTCTAGGTTAGGACAGTACGGTGAAGTGATTCCTGCATAGAACTTACCGTTAGATTCAACATCCGTGGAGTATCTTCACCAGCCACAATGGGCTGAATATCCTTGGTAACGTCAATATGGATCATGGATAGTATAAAATAGAGGAACCAAGCTTCAAGTAAGCATTAATAATACATTATATCGAGGCATGTATAATTATTATTAATCACTATTTTTCTAGTTTTATATTAGAATAAGGCCGTCCGAAAGGATGCGAGTAAGGGGTGGGTCAGTTGAGCTTTTGATACGAAGAACTACGAAGCTATCCAAGACTTGACTACTACTATACTGGCAACTCTTCTATTATAGGAAAGTGGATTGTTGAGTGTGAAAGATAAAAAATACAGGTTTACTATTATTGGCTAGTACCTATACCGTCCAAGGTCTTGCCTTGTTCGTACCAACTTACATGAATATTATTAAATAAGTAAGGGCGCCCGAAACTTATTACCTACTATAATTCCACGATGACTTCCACTTTAGTCGAAGGGATAGCTTTACATCCCTTAAACACTTATTTACCTAACCGGTGCTCCCGAGACGATGTGTCTTCACCGCATAAGCGCGGCTTGCGACAAGAGGCACATATCTTGAAGTGTACGTCAGGTTACCAAGAACTACCTAGTATACAGAATACGCGGCTCTCCGCCGTTTGCTAGCGGAAATTACGTACTCCATTACTAGGAATTACTAGAACGGCTATGATCCACCCTACCAACTACTATTTAGGCTCAACCAAGCGTTTTGCGGAAACGCGTTTAGCAAATAACGCTACTGGTAAGTGATATCTGTTACCATGAATGGTACTTAGGTGCAGATGATTGCCACGTCGGTAAATGACAGGCATGCAAGATTTCTGGCTGCATGACGGAGCCGAGCATCGAATACCTTGGTCCATGGTGATCTTCTACAACTTCCTTGTACCGGAGACTATTGTCCACAGTATATTGATCGGATATTTGAATATCTTAAAACTTGGCATAATTAACTCCAAAATGATTACCTAGGACTGAAAGATAAGTATACTCTGGTGAGTGACGATAGTATACCTAGGTGGCGTTTGCAAGCTCAAAATGGCACGGTGACACAAGCGGAAAACCACTTCGATGTGACATAATGCGAGATGCCGAAAGCATGACGTAGCTAAATCTGCATTCTTGTTCATTTTGTTTAATCACCATGAGGGGATATGGCACCTTAAAGATTTTGATAGGTGGAATGTTTAAATTGAAGAGCCTGTTTACTATAGTATTGATTAGGTACTTATAGACGGTATAATAGGTGGCTAGTTCCATTATAGGTGCCTAGTATATTATAATGCTTTATAGTAGAGTGCATAACATCAATTACAGACGAACTGTTAATCTTAATATACTAGGAGGTTGTGGGAGCCAAGCCAATCCCCTCGAGCTTTGTATAATGTGACTTGACGCATACTAGTATAGTAGAATAGTAAGTTGAAAGTCTATATGTTAGGTACCAATCGTTTCCTATTGTTTGCAACGCAATTTTCTTAATACAGAACTTGATTCATTAGTTTGGAAGAAGAATATGAATCATAGCTTCCATGTAAGCTGCCGCAACTTTCGGGGCTTGGATTCTTGACGCTGGTAAAGACATCTAGTGACGGGGACCCACAGATACCCTGATCGACACGACCCATATGGCGCGCCGTCGATGTCAAACGGCGTGTGCAGTACAACTTTGATCGACAGGTACAGCACTATAAGCTGGTTTGTTAGATGTCACCAGATTCCACGGAAGCTAGAAGTTTATCGTGACCGTAGATAATTATCAAGTATTATGCATGCTACCTTGTCTTAACACAAGTGCTCGGCTTCCTTCCACGTTGCTTTTGTCCGGGATTAAACTACATCCTTCGCCGGCCCAGTAAACTATTTCCGGTTTGCTGGGAGCGAGAACGAATACGTTTCGGGACTGGATTTATACTTGGGAGACGACATATCCCGCGCTAGCCGTAAGCTATCACCTTGAAATGTGAGGCATCACAGCGTAGAGCGATGTCGCCAAATGTTGTGCGGGTCCTCCCGTCGACCACGCTACCTAACCACCACGTTGCGAGTGGAGCTGTGCTGGACGAACCGAATTTAGTCTGTCATCCATCTTTGCGGGATGGGAAAGCCGAGGATAGCGGGGGCAGGGACGGCGCAGTGAGGGGGGAGCTAACACAGGGTAGTCTGATCCCCGGGAAGACTTTTTGGGAAATGATTCTAGTCCGGACCTCAGACAGGTTTCATGGAGTATACGCTTGAAGTTATCAAGGGGTAGAATAAGTTCGTATGTCCAGATACATCCGTGATGGGTTGGCGGATAGATCGATTATTCAACGAGTTCGCCCCATCTGTAATATCGCGCGGACCGAACTTCGGCAACATAGCGTTACATGAACAATTAGCAATCGCAGTAGTGAATAGCAATAAAGAAACCATATAGTTAGCCAAGATAACCACGCGTATGTAAATACATATGATGGCCATAGGTCGGAGGTTGGCACCTTGTTTTCACCTTCATATTTCCCGGGAGACACAAGAGGTTGAAAGCCCTAAAATATGGAACAGTTCGCACATAATACTATGGGAGTGTCATAGGAGTAGTCACAGTAGGAACCATGCAATACAATGGTAGCATTGTCGTTGGTTTCCCCGTGCCAAAGAGAGGACAGAATGCATCTGTGGGGACAAGCCTGATGGTTGGAATATGCGGGTCCATGGAGAAGGCGAATCGCAAGCTCTCTTGAGATCGTTTTGGGTGGTCTGGACTGTCTCCGCATACCGACAGGTCATGAACTAGGGCAGGGGATGAATTGGAAAATCTCCAATGGGAATGACTTCCCCACATTGGCTTCTGTCACGCTTACGCTGGTGGCAGCTCCTAAGCATGCTCGTGGACGATGTCGCCGCCGGAAGTCCCAATTAGGCTAACCGGCCCTCATTGATCAAAACCACTGGAAAATACGGACCGCGGTAACCACGGAAATTTATAAAATGAAACTTGATTCTCTGAATTGACGAGTCTTGTACTGTTATACTTTAATCGAAGGCTGCGAAATCTCTCATTCCGCATTATCAACTGTGTATCGATTCAATTTTGGCCGAGTTGTGGAACGGAATATAGCGCTGAACCAACCAATTCATTCAAGATGCCGGGAATAGACTTGAACGGCGACCATTCAAATGGCCACACCAACGGCCATACTAATGGTAATACCAACGGAATTGCAAAGGGTTTCAAGAACCCGTCACTGCAAGTTACCGAAGATCATCAGTTGAAATTGGTGGATGCTCCTATTGACGAACCCGGTTATGGAGAGGTGACCTTGCAGATCAAATGCTCAGGTATCTGCGGGTAAGTTACATTCAGGCGTCTTTCACACCCTGCATGGCAAACGACTAACTTGTTATATAGATCAGATATGCACCTCTGGAAATCGGGACGCATTGGATCTCTTGAGGTGAAAGGCGATTGCATCCTAGGACATGAAGCTGCCGGTGTTGTGCTTAAGTGCGGCGAGGGAGTGACCAATCTCAAACCAGGTAAGTTTACTTTCGATCAAAGCTCTGTGAGGGGTAATACCCTGCACTTGAAAAGGTCTCCACGGATTTCGCTAACTCGCGGCCTTGTTTATTTGTCCAGGTGACAGAGTTGGTATTGAACCCCAAGAGCCTTGCGAAAAATGCTTTCTGTGTATGGAAGGTCGGTACAACCTTTGTGAACAAGTAAAATTTTCCGGAATATGGCCCTACAACGGAACTATTCAGAGATTCAAGGTTCATCCAGCAAAATGGCTGTACAAGTAAGTGTTTCTGTGGCTCACCACTTCAGATGTCTGGCTTGTAAGACAGTTCCCGCCCGAGACAGAGCTGACAGCCCCCAAGAATCCCAGACAATTTGAGCTATTCCGAAGGTGCATTACTCGAACCACTTAGTGTGATATTACACGGTATCAATGGCGCCAATGTGAAGCTGGGCCGCCCAACATTAGTCTGCGGCGCAGGCCCAATTGGACTTGTTGCTTTGGCTGCGGCGAGGGCTTCTGGTGCTCATCCACTAGTCATCACGGATATTGACCCAAAACGTCTTGAGTTTGCTAGGGATTTTGTCCCACGTTGCCAAACATACCAGATCAACTCGAAGCTTAGCGCCGAGGAGAACGCCAAGGAGATCCGGAAGATGTATGGTGAGGATGAATATTCGGCTCCAGCATCGGTAATGGAATGCACCGGGGTCGAGAGCAGTGTGTGCACAGCGGCCTTCTCTGTTCGTAGGGGAGGAACACTCATGGTAATCGGAGTAGGAAAGCCAGTCATGAACAATATTCCCTTCATGCATCTATCTCTTGCCGAGGTCAGTCTTGTTAACACCGCCGTGCAACCCGCTCGGAAACCGAGAGCTAACCCAATATAGATCGATCTCAAGTTTATTAACCGGTATCGGGACACCTGGCCGGCCGCCATACAATGTATGAGCGGTGGCATACTTGACCTCAATAAATTGGTCACACACAAGTTCCCGCTTGAGAAGGCGCTTGACGCGTTTGAATTAAATGCCACCGCCGGTAATGGCAGTATTAAGGTCCACATTGTCGATGATGTTGAAGCATCGTTATAGCGGAAAGGCAAGCCGAACGTCATACTTCTTGTATAAAAGTTAAATGTAGTTGATATGAGGAAGACTTGTAGTAGTAATAGATACCGGATATGCTATTGTTGATAATGACTAAGGCTCTATAAACTATAGTTTGTGAGTTAGAAATCCTTTGACGGCTATGCAAAAGCAGAGGTTGATGAGCGGCTTGCTGATTCCCGTGTCGAGACGTGAGCTCTTCGCTGAGTAAGGATTCAAGGGACGTTGCATGATCGGATTTATCTCCGTACCGAAGCGAAACCATATCTGGAACAGCCACACTCGTATCCGCCGTGCGAGTGTTCGTGTAATGTTGGGTTACGTTGAACGACTCCGGGAAATTTGGTCACACGCCGCTTTCCGGTCTCAGATTTCGGGATATTCGTTGTCGTCAATATGTGGCATATCGCCCCACGTTGGACAACTTTTGTTCTTCAAAACAAGGCAACGTAAACACAATACTTCTAATACTTGACTTCATTCTCGTGCATCCACTAAATCTAAGCGGTGGATCGGAGCGGCAAGATTGCGAGACTGCAAGGCGGCGTTTAAGAAGGGCCGCTCCCCGAAGGCTATCAGCTGCTTTCGCGAAGCTTGTTATGACGGCGAGCTCCAGTCGACTATGTACGGATATTGTACGGATATGACAACTAAATCCTAGCTTATAGACGATAAGTCCTCTTGAGGAAAGATAAGTTGTTAAACCACGAGCCCGCGAGAGCGCGATAGTTGTTCTCGATACTTGCCATTGACCCTGATTTATAACGTGATGATCTCCCCATATTGCTAGAGTAAAGTTTTGAATAACTCGCTATGGACACAATAAAGTTTTGTGTAGGAGGCAGGGACCTTTAGTTAGTATTGCTTAGATTGTTTAGTATGAGGCATGTAGGTTGTTGGGTTTGGGTGCGGCTGATTTCAGGGGGAGACGACGAGTGGCTTTGACCGTGGCGGCGCTAAACCACCCCCTTACGGTTTAATACATATTATTTATTTTATTGTACCTGCATAAGGTATAATAGACGAGGTTTTGTTACCGACGATAATCCTATTGGATTGCCTGCATCCAATATAGCCTAATAAACGATCATCAGCTAATGCTTGACTTCAGCACGTACCATACGTACCACTTATTATACGGAATACCCTTGCATCCCCTATCAATACAGCCCCATTCCGAAAAAGGCAACTCCGTTAAGCTATTCCCGCTTCAAAGCGATAGAGGTCACCGTAGAAGGTCACCGTAGAGGATGACCATACCGCAAACTTGAAACGCTGACTCGTGTATTTCGACCTCACTTCTTTTTCCCATACCGCCATCACCACCGCCACCACCTCCACAGCAATAACAAACTATAACGCCCTACGCTGCCCCATCTAAGTCCCGCAGAGAATTCGTAAGCTAATTTATAGGAGAGATAATCCCTTGTTGCTTATGGCAATAACTTGTACGAGGCCAACGTGTAGCATCTACATGAATTCGAGAAGAAAAATAGATCAATAACAAGAAGTCAGGGTACTTTTGACATGCACGAAATCTCTTGGCTGCCATACTGTGGAATAGGTATGGGGCGGTGGAGGCCACCATCGATTACGATCCCTGTGAATGTGTATTAGGCTACCATTAGACTTTGGCCTTCCTCAACCTCTCCTCAACCTCCTCTCCGCCTATCTTTCTTACCACTCGTCTTTTAGTCCAGTTGCCACACTAAGCAGGTCCCCAGTGGGGTTTGCTCCCCTGGGAAGGGGAAATTATAGATATGGTCTCCAATTGCCGATACGGGCATGAGAAGCTCTTGATTCTTAGATCGGGCGCTTGGCATCTCTTCCGACTGTTACCCACTAGTAGTGTTAAGGCAGTCGGCCTCGCCGTTTGCTATCGCGCTCTATGGTGCCGACATCCCCCGTCTCACGCGAGGGCGCATCCTGAAAGCATGAGACATCTAGAAGAGCTACTTCCAAATGTAGGGATTCGTAGACCAAGTTGTCAACGAGTTTGCACCATGCATAGATGATGATGACCCACGGTTGGAGTCACCGTACTATCCGGCTTGATTACTATTCCCTGTCTCAACCTCCCTGGATCCCGTCAAGACTCATTGCGCGTGACGGATGGTGAAATCCCATCGTGATAGGTTTGATTTGACTCTCAGTTGCGTGACTGTTATCTGAACCTACGTGTTACCCGCCGTACGGATAGCCTCAATTTTAGGTCTTGTCCTGCTCCCTAATTGGCTAGCTTATAGATCTTCTCCCACATATCTCCCACATATCGAACATATCCATGTGGTGACCCCCTGCCTTGAGTTACACGCCGTCTAACTAAAGAGCCATAGCCATGCATGGGTCATGAGGACGTACCAGAATAATAAGGATGGGGATCATTCCTTCGCCGCTATTGTTTGCGAAATGGACCACAAGTCCACCCCTTACCGCTCAGGCTCACATACCCTGACATGCGAAGTCGTATAAAATATTCTCAAACCTGCCAGATGCCTCATTGTTAGGTTTTCTGGCCTGCCTTCGTTGCGAACTCAAGTTCGTCGCTTCAAGATGCGGTGGCATTTAAGTCTATTACCCTCAGCATTACTGCAAATAGGACTCCTATGTACAGGTGCCGTCGCTACGATAGCATCTATACATGACGAGTCATGGCACCCCGAATATGTGCTTCATGCCACATTCGAGACCATTACTATGAACTGCGAACAGCGCGAGTCCGTCATATTCAATGGCACAATGCCCGGGCCTGCGTTATACTTAAAGGAAGGGAAAACAACTTGGGTCAGAGTATACAACGATATGACTGATCTAAACTTCACAGTGGTATGTAAGAGTTGCTAGTCAAGGACTTTGTGTGTCCACATCCGACTAACAAATCTCTAGCATTGGCATGGGCTTACCATGCGAACAGCACCGTTCTCGGACGGAACACCCATAGTGTCACAATGGCCTATAGCTCCGGGCAAGTTCTTCGATTATGAGATACACCCTGAAGTAGGCGACGCCGGCACTTATTTCTATCATTCTCATATGGGGTTCCAAGCTGTTACAGCACATGGGTTGTTGATCGTAGAGGATCAAGACGAGCCACCATACAAGTACGATGGAGATATCCCGATTGTATTTGCAGACTGGTACATGAAATCGGACGAAGAGATAGAAACAGGCCTCACATCTAAACCCTTCAAGTGGTCAGGGGAACCCAACGCCTTAATTTTCAACGACCGTACAGGAAACAAGTCGTTCGAAGATGCACCTGATGACTCTTGCAAACCATACATTGTCGACGTGGAACCCTCAACGACATATCGAGTTCGATTCGTTGGTGGAACAGCAATCTCATTTGTACATTTCGGCATTGAAGGCCACCCGAATCTCACGGTCATCGCGGCCGATGGGCTTTATTCGAAACCCGCCACTACGGATCATATCCAAATTGGAAGTGGTCAACGATTCGATATTTTACTTACTACTAAGAGTGAAGAGGAACTTGAAAAGGATGGGAAAAATGGACAATATTGGTTTCGATTTGAAAGCCGTGGGCGTCCAGAGGATATGGGAGGCTATGCACTGTTACAGTACAGCACTGGCGGTTCGAAAGAGAACTCAAGGAGGAATGCGGTGCGTGAGCGCCACTCGCCGAATTCACGAAACGGAAAACGTAACAAGAAATTACCGAAATTTCCTAAGAAGCCACCAGTTGCTTTGCCTCCCGATGGTAAATCAATCACTCAGTGGCTTGAATACACTCTCGAGCCTTTGAATATTCCCAACCCTTTCCCGACGCTTGATGAAGTGACCCGTACTTTGTACATCACGGTGAACCAGGATGTTATAAACGGCACATACGACGCAGGCACAGTTACGGGGCAAATGGTGTGGGAGTAAGTATCAACCCAGCCCACTTATAACTAGAATAATGATAGATTGCTAACGGACAATACAGGCAAAACAACCTATCCTGGACAGAAGTGGAGGCACAGAAATTGCATTATACTCCATACTTGATTCAAGCATATGTCGAGGGAAAGACGCCCGATTACCAAGCAGCATTAGCCAACCGTGGATGGGATCCGAGCACAAGAGCATTTCCAGCGTTAGTTGGCGAGGTACTAGATATCGTGTGGCAGAGTAACTCGGGCCCTACTGGCGGGTTCGAATACCATCCCATGCACGCACATGGCGAACATTACTGGGACCTTGGATCAGGTAACGGTACATATGACGCCGTGGCTAACGAGAAACACTTCAAGAATTACACGCCTATGAAACGCGATACCACAATGTTACACCGATATGCATCTCAGGGGGCCGATGACACCACGTCCGGTTGGCGAGCGTGGAGAATCCGGGTTACGGAAGACAATGTGGGCGCTTGGATGATGCATTGCCATATCCTACAGCACATGATTATGGGTAAGCCCAGTTTGATTAATATCCCTTTTCGAAACGTGTTTTTCGTAGATTATTGATTTTTATTGATTTTTATTTATGCTAACATTTTCGTGACAGGCATGCAAACCGTCTGGGTGTTTGGCGATGCAGTGTCGATCCTTCGGGAGATCCCCCACCATATATAAGCGGTTACTTGGAATATGGTGGTAACGCGTACGGTGACGAAACTGTCGACCCCTTAGTCCTCGAGTATTATACGGACTAGTTAAACAAATTACTCTTATAAGTAATTGAAGTACCTAAAGCATGTCATATGATTAGCGATCAAAAAAAAAAGAGGATATGTAGAAGGGCATTTACGGGTTTTACATGGGCATATTTCTTTTTCACTTCTTATTAACTGCATGTATTATGTATTATATTGTTCTTATGTCCTATGTCCTATGTCCTAGGTACATTTCATGGTATTTCATATTTCATATTATATTGTATATGTATTGATATCCACTTCTCTTTTCTCCGGTACCGTGGGTCTGGTCTTAGTGTATTTAATTGACCTATAAATGATACGTATACTATCTTTAAAATCTGTGCCACTGCGTTGCAGTTGGGGCTGACTTTAGCTTGCTCAGGTACCCGCCAGCTGCCAGGGATTGCATGGATCAAGATGCGATCAACCGCTCGGTCGGTGCCGAGCTGAGAATAACTGGTGGATTTAATGTGGGTATACGGAAGTGACGTCCGTTCAAGGATTTTTAAGATAAGGGAAGTTTCCTACCAGTTCCCGCGCGCCACGCATTGGTTATTATAGGTAGCAGCAACGCCATTTATTCCTCCGCATACGATTTACGATATCTTAAAGACGAATTTATGGTATAAAAAAAAAAAAAAAAAAGGTTTATTTGATTAATTCGCTACGACAGTTGTGTTTCTAGGTTGGAGAAGATCTATGATATTTGCTAGTTATCACTACATAATTGTACCTAAAGATGTACCTAATATGTCTAAGGCAGCGTGCTAAGAGATACTGTATTAAATGCCTATAAATCATGTCAGGTGTAAAGAGCATTGCCATGCATGTACCTAGGTAATTGTCGTCCTGGAGACTTGTACACGCGTACTGATGGAAGGTACTAACCTAGCTAAGAAAAGACCGCAAATACCTAAGTACTGTGCAGACATTGAAGTACCTAACCACCCGAAAATTTAAGTTTACACTTCAAATAGCAACCACTTGAGAGGAAGGAGCAAAACATATGGTGAGGTTTACAATAATTATTTAAAGCAGACAGTCCCATTCCTATTCCAAACCTTGCCCAACACAACAATATTTCAACCATCGCACAATTCCCTATTTCAACCCCACATATTTTACATCCTCTACAGCAACGCAACAACTCCTAATAGAGTCATCGCATCTATTTCATGACTTCATATTTCAGATGTAACATCAACGCTGCGGGGCTAGTTGATAGTATCATCAAGTGTTACCATCGCAGCTTGTCAAAACATTTAAAAAACAAAAAGAACATGCGATACAACTCTTCACTTAAAGAAGCCTAATTAAAGCGCAATCAATTTCTTGCAACCATAACAACCCAACAACAATTATCAGCGCTATATCCAACTATTATGGCCTACAATTACGCAACAACCTAAAGAGTATATATTCAATTTATTCTCATAGGAGGCCCACGACATAAAACACTTCTATGAGGCGACAAGAAACCGTGTTATGGCAAAGGACCAAATGGAATGGGTCGTCAAAAGGGTAAGTGATAAAACGTACATGCCTTTTCTTGACTCTTTTTGCAGTTTCTAACGTTTGGGAAGGGCGACGACATCCAGACACACACTACAGAGGGCAAGGACATTGTCAGCGCTTCAATGGCCTAACTCAAGAATTAAAGACCTTTATAACGTTGTTGTGGTCCCCATATGGCGACTTGTTGATGGGGAGGGAGGAGACCCCTGGGACCCCATGGCCTGTCTGCCGGCGTCGCGCTCAATTATTAACAGAAACTGGTCGCCTATACGTGTTGCATCTATCAGCTTCACGATTATTTATTGTCACATATAGTGACGGGCCCAGGGGAGACTCCTGAAACCCCACGGGGAGGTGAGGAGACCCCGGGGACTCCATGTTCTGTCTGCTGGGGGGCGTTTAATTATCACCAACAATCCGGACACTCAAACACATTATGTCCATCAGCAATATTCATACCCGATACGCTAAAGGCTCCCCCCATCAGGCGATACACCAGATCTATTCCCACACTCAAACCGCCTCACACTATACCTACCTCACACTATGTCCTAGGGTTTGGATGTTAAGCTTAAACTACCTTGACACCCGTGACCCCGGCTGGTAGGAAGCGAAAGATGATGCCATACGAAGATTGAAACAATGCGCGAGCAGGAATGCATTGCATGTACATTAGCTGGAAAATATGGCCTATAGATTAGCTTACGATGTGAAACAAAACAACGAGGACGTTGTCCTGTCTTTGTAAGGGGCAGTTGTGAGGAGACAGAGATAAGCTTTGCTTATCTACAGCCATAGCAGGACCAAGATCGTGGATCGAGCCCAAAAGTGTGATTACACATATGCAAAGTATCCAGCTGTACATATAGCCAAGTGCTTCGTCACTATACCGAGAAATGATAGCAAGCCTGGACAATATCGACATGATATGCACAAACAACCAATGGGACCCTAGATGTTGCGAAGAAGCGTTGGGATGTCTACCTACCGCATCAAAATTGGAAGCCCTACGAAAATATGGACACGCAACCAAAGGTTTTGGAACATTTCCCGACCAGATCGCAAAGAAATTGCAAGTATTGAGACTGGTATGGATTGTGCAAAGTCCAAAAGAAGTGAGGAAAGGATTGCTTATCAACGTATCGTTGCTTATTGCTTATTAAGACAAAACCTTAGATTACTATCTTCTATAGCTTAGAACGAATGTTTGCATTCTTCAATAGTAATCAATCAAGTTCATATACACGAGAGACCTTAACAATAATCATAGATAGCTCAGATAGCTTCCTTACATAAGTCTTGAGAAGCTTTGCGTCTCATCATTTTTAATACAATCAACTTCAACATACAGAGACGTCTTACAAATAGGTGTTTAGACATGTAGAACGCCCACTACACGTTAACGAATTCATCATCATTTTCAAAGTGCCGGACCAGCAAAAATTAAGAGAATGCTGCACTAACTACCTAGGTACTTAGTGGAACTTGTACTGGGTTTAGACGCACATCGGGGTTTAACTAGAAATAGGTAATCAAGCAACTCATTTTACAACAATCGGCCTCTTAGGAGGCAACAGAGAAGGATTCAGCTAAAACGTAAAATACAATCCCAGCTCGGATATAACACAATAGGAAGTAATGGCCTTACATGGCAGTAACTATACAACCATCAATCGCCCTGGCACTATTCATAGATGAGCTAGATGCTGAATAAATCATAGCTACTCCTTTCTTCATCTCACGACGGTATCAGGGAGAAACGATATATGTTCGACCTAAACAACTACACACGCCCAACAAACGTTGAGCATTTCATCATCACCACCATCACGATAGAATCAATACAATCGACTCTTACTGCAGTTGTGCTCCAGTCATATAACCTGTACCGTATTTCTGGATTTGCTTCTATTTTATATAGTACACCTCAATAATAAGACGTAAATAACATTTTACAGCACATCGTTCTAAATTTAGAGTGAACATCCACTTGCCCTGTAGCTTTTACAGGTATATCCTAATATAACATCCCTAAAGTACAACCAATCCCGCTGTTAAAACATAAATATATACTAATTCATAAACAAAAATATACTTAACACCAAGGGCTATCAATGACTTAGATAGGGGCAGTGCTATATTGACAATTACGACGCGGCTCAGTTTTATTAGATTGATCGACCTTGATTGAATTTGGAGGATTTGCTTTTACCTAGTTAAAGATCGTGATAATTTGTCTCACTTCTTCACTCAAAGACGGTTAGCTAGAGTTATACATACATTACTAAGATTTTAATCCAAATCTTGCGATTTACTCCAGACAATAGTATTAGGAATATCCTTGGAAAAAAAGAAGAAGGCTTACAAGTATGTTCTGTACCTACTATATAAAGATAAGCCTACCATTATTATTACCAATCTGACGTATATTTAGGCCATAAGTGGCGGCGATATGTCGTCCAAGGGCTTTCCAGCTGGGGCTCAAGTATACGGAGACCCCCACTAGGCTGCGTCGTCCGGTGGCCAGCAGAATATGGACTCCGGCAGTTACGGTGAATCCGCCGGTGATACCGGAGGATCTAATAAATGATGGGATTTTATAACGGCCCAGAAACTGGGAAAGGTCACTGCTATCCTTATGCTAGGAGATTGAAATATTCCTTAAGTAATACTATTTCGAGTATGATAGCCTTACTACCTATCTTTTTCATCCTAATGAATCCACATGAGATTGTTCTCCTAGTCAATTTCGATGAAGCAAAGCCCTCTGATCTTGCATGTATACCAATTGAAGCCGAAATATCGTAGAGTACTTGATGATAAGGTAGATGTATATGGCCTACCAGAGTCGACCCTATAGACTTGCCTCATCTTAGGGAAGTGCCAATCCCCAATACCGATATAGACGGAATTCGCCTTGAAACAGCCTCATTAATAGGCTATCTAAGGTATTGTTTCTTATTCAGGGTATGTTTTCTTCACAGCCTCTTCAACCTCTTTACCAAAATCAAAAGGTTGGCCACCAACCATCAGTCGAGCCTTGATGTCGTTGCGGTTGTCAAGGATGATCTTTCGAGCCATGAATCCTCTAGTTATAACATCGCCCATCTTCTTTACAGCCTCTCCCTCGGGCAACTTGGGGAAGTCTATAGCGTTACCATCTTTATCCTTCAATGTTGAGGTCTCCTTGTCCCACTCCCACTCCCACTGGTAACTCGGGTCGTTCCAAGCCCAGGGGTTGGCAATATCCTTGCACTTTCGGGTAGCACCGGCTGGTAGGAAGGGGACAACATATTCGATATAGGTTGTCTGAATGAAGTCGGAAACGAAATAGAGCCCAGCAGGAGTCTCATCGAAGTTGGGCTTTATGAAAGTGGGCGTGGGGTCTTGGGCATATTTGAACCGGGGGTCGAGAAAGAGACCCCGTAGTAGAGCGGCATGGTTAACGGCAAGCTTGAATGCTTCGGCTGGGGTTGGGTGCTGAATCCTGTCTCCGGACATTTTGGCAAGATAATAGTACTTCGGAATAGATAAGACGAGCTTAGAAAAAGGGGAAGCTGGACCACGTTAGGACGATTTAGGTGTGATCGTTAGCTGCTTTAAGGTCGTTTGGCGGAATGCGAAGTTATGGAACTGTGGGGTAATTCTGCAGTGGAGGGGCAGAGGGGTAAGCTATGGAAATCTGACGTAGGTAGGTACCAGCTTGTGAGACATTGAGTTACGGTTGGATTAGTCAGCCAATTAATTATGTCAGCTATGTTTATCTCGGTGGTCCAAGTCGTAGATACGAAGCGCGTCTTTTCCACCTGCCAATGTGGTAAATCCGAGGATCACGATAATAACGATTTCAAAAACAAACTACGAGATACTACGAGAGAAAGTATAGCGATTACAGAAAAACGTTACCAAATAAATAGATACATTGTTGCTATATTATTTATATTTCAACTTTGAAACATTATAACACCCTCACGCGACCTTAGACAACTCCCGATTCTCTAGGTAATCCTTCTATTATTATTTGTGTTAAGCTTCGTACGCTGGTCTGTTTATTCAAGAGCGTTATGAACGGAACATCGACCCCGAGCACATGGAAGATGAATGTCCTAAACTCGGCTGCCAGCATAGAATCTATTCCAAATTCGCCCAGCTTCTGCTCCGACCGCAGTTGTTCGACCGGCAGTAAAATTAAATTCGCAATCTTTTTCGCGACGATTCCTTGCACGGCATCGAAAATGGAGCTGGCGTGTCCACCCGAAGTTAGCACCTTGGCGACCTCAGGCGGCAGGCCGTGGCCGGCAGGGACAGCTGCACCATCAGAGCCACGTGTGCTACGTGCAAAAGCAGCAGCAAGCAAAGATGCGCGAGGGTCGGTAAGCACGTGGTTATCGCCTTCGAAACCACGGTCGCGCTGCTCCTTGAGGCCCATGAATTCGATACCAGTCAAGAGGTGAGCGCCGGCGAGGTTATCGTAATGCACCGTCCATTTGGTCGGCGACTGATGTACGATAGCTAGGTCCAATATTTGCAACATTTCGTCTTCAGTGATAGAGTAAATTCCCTTACGTTTAAGTAGGGCTTCGATATCCGGATGTTCGTGTAGGTAACCAACCTCCGCGATCATGCCATAGCCGATGGAGACGGCAGGCCGTCCAAGGCGGTTACGGTATCGCGCAAAGGCGTCGAGGAACGAGTTCGCAGCGCAATAATTGCTTTCGGTAGCCGTACCAACGGTACCAGAGATAGAAGATGTGACGACAAAGAAGTCGAGTAACGAGTCACGGCCGTCCTTTGCTAAGGCATTATGAAGATTCCACGACCCGCGGACTTTAGGTGCGATACTGGTATGCCAACTGGCATGGGACATGCTGCTCCAGAGAGCCTCGCTTAGACCCATAGCCGCATGAATCACTCCTCCGACTGGGAAGGGGGTCTGTTGAATGAACCTCTCCACATCGTCATAATTTCTGACGTTTCCCTGCACAACCTCGACATGAGCACCTTGCTTAAGGAGATCATCGACAAACATCTTAGATTCCGGCGTTTTTAAGCCAGATCGCCCAAGAAACACCAGGCTTTTCGCACCACGCGAGACCATCCACCTAGATATGCTGCGCCCGAGACCTCCAAGACATCCAATCATAAGGTAGGTCTTGTTCGGCGAGAACGTGGTCTCGTACCCTTGGGGCTTAACACGGATGCGGTCCGCACTGTCCTGAAACGAGACAGCCACCTTACCCATCCGGGTGCCGAGTGAGAAGTGCCGGAATGCCTGTGTGATCTCAGATGCACGGAATGTCTCGATAGGAGAGCACGGTTTCGTAATACCATTACGGATTAAGTTCATACTTTCTACTAAGAGCTTCTGCCACAAGTCGTGATGGCTTTTCTTCTTGGAGTAGAAGAGGTTGCTTAGGTCAAAGGCCATAAAGGACACGTTCTTTTCAAAGGTATTCATATTTAATGATCCGTCGTCAAGAATATCCCGCTTACCAATTTCCACAAAGCGGCCAAAGTCGGCGCACGCCTCAAAGCTACTCCGAAGCAATTCGCCAGTGAGGGAATTCAGTACAACATCCACTCCCTGGCCATCCGTCGCCTTCATAATGTCAGGGAGGAAAGAATTGTTACGCGAGTTGAAAATGCGCTCCGGGTTGAGCCCGAATTCCTTGACTAGGAACTCCTTTTTGGACTCGTTGCCCACGGTGGCAAAAATCTCGGCACCGATGTGCTTCGCCAGCTGGATTGCAGCAAGACCAACGCCGCCAGCGGCAGAATGGATGAGGATGTATTCTCCGTGTTGCAGATTTGCGCGGTGAACCAAACCATAAATGGCCGTCGAGCACACAATTGGGATAGTTGAAGCTGTGACGAAGTCCATGCTGTCATCCAATTTACACACCGCCCATTGAGGCAAACGCTCGTGGGTTGCAAAGTGGCCAGGCGCCATGGCGACAACACGATCTCCAATTTCGAAGTTAATGACTGCCGAACCTACATTCACAACAAGCCCAGCGCATTCGCATGAACACGATACGTTATGTGTGTCGATCTTGGCACTGAGAACGTAAAGGTCCTTGGCGTTCATACCTACACTCTTGACCTCAATTTCCACATAATCTGCGGGTAGCGGTTCAGTGTACTCGTTAGACATGAAGTGGATAGTGTCCATCTGGCCCGGATGAGATATGTGCAGCTGACAACGGCCAGCTTTTTCAATAGGCACTTCTTGAAGCCCTTCGTCCTGTTTCAAGCGGAACCTCTCATTTAGGTCATCAACGGGTTCCCACCGGACCGAGTGAATGATCTGTTCTTTCTGGCTCAACTCAAGTTCTGGGTGCGGATTCCTCATCAGCTGGTCTATGATCTTGCAGGCATTATGAGCTGTGGCGTCGATGTTAGTTGTAGTCTCATCAATGTCAAACACAGCAAATTGAAGCGATGGCTGTTCAAGCATCACGGCGCGGGAAAGCCCAAGGACTGGTGCAAATTCGGGGTTAGCTCCCGCTATAAGGTCTGCATGACATATCCAGAGGATGAGTGAAGCACGATCCGTCATCGTCTTGACAAAGCGCATTTGTTCTTCACTAACGGTGCTAAGGATAGACTCTTGGGATTCGACGGTGGAGACGACCACGGACTGAGACGGGATAGTCTCATCGTTGACTTCCGATATTCCAATCAGGGGCACAGTGTGCCCAAAGTAAGACTCTATGGCCATATGAATCTTCGAGTCTAGTGCAGATTGCTGACCTGTTCGGTTTACCTGTGGTCATGTCAGTCAAATTTCAGCAAAATTGTATGTAATTATTAGACGTACCATGACGACGTCACACTTCTTTTGTTTGCTGATATTCAATCCCTCACTAATTATAGTGATATTGACAGATTTATTAGCATTTCCGGTAATAGTCTTGATACTGGATGCGGCATATACGCCTTCCTCGACCCTCTCACCAGTGACAAGAATTGCTGGAGTCGCTATCCAATCCTTAACCCCGGTTGGTAACGCTTCAAGACTAAAAATGAGGTCAAACTTGGTTTCTTTTGAGATAGCCTCGTCCATGGTTTCAGAGTCTGATTGAGTTGACAAAACTTCACGACCGCGAAGTTCTCCTTTGGAAAAGGTCGCTTGTGTAAGGGTTTCGAAACGTCTTAAAGGGGATCTTGCCTTAAGGACATCCAGAAGGACGTCTCGCGTATCCGCATCCGCATTCAGGAAAAGGATTCGAGCTTTCGGGTTCTTGTGGGTACAAAGGTCGAGCGCCCCTGCTAGCTGGATCAATGGTCCTGGCGTTGTCTTCTTACCTGCAAATCTCTGTAAAACCCAGTCCGTGTATTTGGCGAGACCGGCATTGCTACCCGCGTTCATCAACATAATATCCGGCTTCCAGGCCACGCGACACATGGGGTTTCGCTGCTCAGGAGCTTCTTGTTGCGTATTACCTTGATAGGCAATGCATCGCGCTCCCTCCAAGCGAATCAAAGTCTTGCCGGAACTGTTGTAGAGCTCTGCATTAATGTTGACCGTTCCAAAACCGACACGCCTTGATTCGGCATCAACAGCCCATGTTTTCCCCAAATCCATGTCAAGTAGGCCCGGGGCCGAGAATGAAATCTTGTCCATTTTCACAGGAACAGTGGCGCGCAGTTTTCGGACCCAACCCCCGGTGGTCGCAACGAACGCTGTTTGGAGCATCGAATCGATGCTAATGGGATGGGCAATATACTGCCAAGACTGATCGGGGCCAGTTTGATCGCCCCGCAGCAGGTGAGTGGTAGCTAGAGATTTGTCGGACTGTCTTGCACGATCGCAGTAGATGTCTTCCATTACAGCAAACTTTGGGCCCCAATTCAAGCCTTCCTTAGTGAACTTGTCGTACCACACGCGAGTAGCCTGTTGCTCCATGGCGTCCTTTTGTAGGTTGATAGTTCGCGGGAGAGCCTGTGCTATCTTAGTGAGACTGACAAGTCCAGTCGCATGTATTGTTGCGCGCGAGTCTTCGTTAGAGATTGACGACACTGTAAAATGCCACCAAGTATCTGATGCGAGGATGCTGGTAACAGGAGCTTTACGCATTTCCGTGATAATTTCGAGACGTGGCCGCTGCTCGGCATGGAAATCCATGGCTTTGAGAAAAGTGAAATGGCGCATTTCAACTCCCGGACAGTCACGAAGGTGAACCCCGTTCACTTGACATGCTGCCTCGGCTCCCATTGCCAGATATGCTGCAGCCGGAAATACAATTGAAGGTCCAAGGCAATGGTCCTTGAGCCAAGGAATCTCATTCACGTCGACGATATTGCGCCATGTAGTTGTTAACTTGCTCGCTCCGTGGATCTGAGAGCCAAGCAAATCGTGTCGCGGGAATGGGCGATTGCGGAATTCTGTCACTGCTCGTGACTCGGTCCATAGTACTGGAGCAGTGTAATCCCAGAAGTAATGGGGGAGGTCAGTCAAGACACGGCGTTCCAAAGACTTAGATGTAAGATTGTCTGGGAGTATATCCTCCAAAGGCAAATCATCACTCCCTCGAAGAAAGAGTGAGCCGATAAGAGACAGCAAAGTAACTGCAGCATCCTTGCCACGGATGAGTGCTGAGTTGTAGGCATAATATTCTGGGGCTCGGTTCTCTGAAGCAGCAATTTCCTTGATTGGAAGGTTAAGAGTGGAGTGAGGGCCAAGTTCCAGCAAGTGATATCGGCCGAGTGCAAATACCCCTTTACCGCATCGCAGAACCTGACCGGAGATTCTAGATTCGTTACCCAGTACGCGGTAGTAGCCATTTCACCCGAAGACAACTCGGCTCCGGTGACTGACGAAATAATCTGGACATAAGAATCGACGGTTTGGCGCGTGACGTCTCCGTTAGACGCATTCTTACTCCCCAGCGGTTGATCTGCATGCCACACTCGTTCGAGTGACTGCTGATAGATATGGCGGATCTCCTTCATGTGCTTTGAATGGTATGCCTTACCGTTGGTCTTGAGCTTTCGCACGAACGTTCCTTGGCCGTCCAGAATGGCCAGTAGCTTCTCCACGGCGTAAGCGTCGCCACTCAAAGTGGTGTTCTGAGGAGAATTATCGCAGGCCAATGCAATATGCTTAGTTAAGTCATGCTCAGCAATCAAGGCCTGCGCTGCTTCTTTACCAAGACCGACTGCTATCATAGCACCGACTCGTGCGTGCTGTGCGACGGTACGACCACGAAAGTAGGCTGTCATAATAGCCTGGTAAGCACTAAGATGACCAGCAGCGTATGCAGCGCTAATCTCTCCAGATGAATGTCCGACAACTATTTTGGGCGTTATATTCCATCCTTTGAGAAGGTTGACCAACGCAACCTGAACAGCCGTGCAGATGGGCTGTGACTTTTCGGCCAAATCGATGTCACTGGTCTCAGTTGTAGCAATAAGAGTATTCTCCAATGTCCAAGAAGGCCTATCTTCGGCACTGAGGCCTGCGAGGCAAGAGTCAAGATACCGAATCGACTCTCGGAACTTGGAATATTGATGGAACAGCTGGCTACCCATACCGGGCCATTGAGCTCCCTGGCCGGTGAAAACAAACGCGAGTGGAAGAGCCTCAGTTTCGGATGGATTCTTGATTAGTTTTGTCGGATTAAGATCGTCGACCAATGTCTGAGGGGTTACAATAGCGAATCCCCTTGCAGCAAGACGAGATCGATGACTATTTAAAGTATATACTAAGTCTGCTATGCCGACGCGGGGGTCTGAGCGAGATATGTAATCCGCAATATTGTTGACTAGGCCGTTCATGGAGTGTTCCGTCCGGGCTGAGAACGTGAGAATAATTGGATTATTCTGCGATGTCCCGTTGGTAGAGATATTATCATTATCAGTACTTGAGCGCACCGGTTGGGCTTCGAGAATAGCGTGGCCGTTTGCGCCGCCAAACCCAAAGGAATTTACACTTGCCCGAGCGACTCTAGACTCTGGCCATAGGCGATTTTCCTTTACAATATCTAGGTTCCACTCATCAAGCTTAATGCTTGGATTGATGTTTTTGATACCGATAGTTGCCGGGATCTCTCCGTGTTCGAGAGCAAGTGCTACCTTGATGATGCTCGAAAGACCACTGGCACCTTCACTATGTCCGAGGTTAGGTTTAATGCCACCGACAGCAGTTGGCTTTCCAGTTATGTGATGGAAAACGCGAGAAATTGCTTCCATTTCGATAGGATCACCAACTTTTGTGCCGGTTCCGTGGGCCTAGACATCACACCAGTCAGATGGCAATTGGTTAAACTTCAACACTGTCTAGTGGCTTGAGAGCTGTAGTACCGCGAATATACGGTAACCATTCCCCAGCAAGCCAGTTTTGTAGAAGCTCATGAACTTGAAAATCAAAGTCTTACCTCTACATAGTCTATTTCATCTGTGGGAAGGCAGGCTCTCCTATACGCGGCTCTAATGACTGCCTCTTGGCCGTCGATACTAGGTTGTACAATGCCTGGGGTGCGACCATTACTAGGAAAATCGTTAGTTATATCTTATTAAGCGTTCTCTCCCTAGCTGGAGAGAAAAGGAAGAGACAAATAGCGTAGTACATACCCATTGACCGCAGTCCCTCGAATGATGCAACGAATCGAATCCCCGTCTCGCTGGGCGTCACTCAATCTCTTGAGATAGAGGGACGACACGCCATCCGCTCGTCCATACCCATTGGCTGACTCGTCAAATGTGTGGCAAGTCGAATCTGGAGACAGAATCCCTGCTTTGACAGCGATCAACTGCTGCTCTGCTGATTGGATCAAATTTGCACTTGCGACTACTGCCGCATCGCAGTCATGGGAATCAAGAGCTAGACATGCAAAGTGCAAGGCATACATGGACGAAGAGCATGCGGTATCCAATAGGACGGATGGGCCATGTAGGTCAAAGCAGTGCGAAATCCGGTTTGACAGGACAGTTGGGCCGGAACCCGTGGCACTATATCGTGAAAAGTACTCGGGATCTTTATACTGCATGATCATATAGTCATTAGTGAAGTTTCCAACGTAGACGCCTGTCTTGGAGCCTCGGATCTTAGATAGCGGAACTCCCCCATTCTCAAATGATTCGTATACGACTTCTAGTAACTTCCTCTGCTGTGCGTCCATATAAGACGCTTCAAGATTGTTGATACCAAAGAAAGCGTTGTCGAATGACCGCAAGTCTTCTCGAAGAAAGTATCCGCCAGTCGAGTTGATGCTTCCAGGTCGTTCAGCATCAGGATGATAGAATCCATCTGCATTGAATCGAGACTCAGGAACCCTGCAGTGACCGGATTTGTTCTGGATCAAAAGCTTCCAAAGGTCAGACGGCGAAGAGACATGGCCAGGTAAGCGGCAGCCTGGAAGTCTTCGGTCAGTATTCCGATTGCTGTCAATAAAGAAGTTAGGTAAACTATACCCATTCCTACAATCGCGATGGGCTCATGCTGGATGTTGAATCCCTCCTGCAATATTCTATCATCGTTCATGTGGGATGCCATGATGGAGCGTAGAGCAAAGTCTAAAAGGGGTGAGGTATGGGCTATAGCCGTAAAGTCGCGGACGATCAAGCCAACACGCACACATCTAAGTCGGAGCCTTTCTACGCAAAAAAAGCTTTCTGCTATGAAAAGAGATTTTGATGGACGATTCTAATCATGAGGCAACCCCTTGAACGGGAGTACGAATGATTTTGGTACGAGTTACCTAGGACTGCGATCCAAGGTCAGGTTCTTTTATATATATACCTAACAGATGGATCTTCTATCCTCAAAGAAGGACTTCAGATCAAGCCACAGTATGCTTAAAAGAGACTTCTGATACTTCCTTCGATATAGGTAAGTATAGTAGCTTATTCACTATTATGCTATCTATCATGTAACACTAAAACAACTCGACAGTCCGTACTACACGGAAAGCTCCCTGTTACCACTAAGTTCAGGCTTATTTACTTCGAAAGATATGAAACTAAAAGCTACAGACAGGCCAAGAATGGCTCTCAATTTTGGAAAGCCGGACTAGGCACGAGTTCAATCGACGAGACCAATAGAAATAGCAGTCTGAACTTTATCGTATGTGCCACCGGGCTTTTGTATCTGCGAATGTATATTTACCTATGTGTTTGAAAATGGTGTATGTATGTAATTTAGATGAGTACTTAGATAGACTGATCGACACGCCATATACCCCTCAGGTGGTTCGTGAGGGAAGTTCTTCCTTGTGCTTGTGTTGGACAGAACGGTTGTCTCCAGATTGAATCCTACATCAGTAGGTAATTATATGTAAGCTTACCTTCTAGGAATCAAGCGGTGAGAATAGGTAACACAAATTTAGGTTAAGTAGTCAGGAGCAAAGGAGTCATTTACATAGTTCCTTACGCCGCAATAGTATTATCACGCACATGGTGTAACGACGATTGCAATATATCACTTTAGCAAGAATGTTATCGGCGGCACTGCAGCCACTGCCGTTGACCGTTGGTGGTCGCTGTGCCTAAACGCCCGTTCGGTTGGTTACATGATCCCCCCACGCAGAGCCTTATTCGCCGTACATAATAGGTATAATATCCCGTGACGCCACGCTCATAAGCGGCGAAGTAGGCTGGGCATATCAAGATGACGCAGTTCATAACATCAGTGATTTTTTCTTAGATCTAGCAAAGACATCTTCATGTATACCTATATACTTAAAAAAAAAATCAATAATTGCTCATTACTCTCCTATATAATCTAGATTTTCTTTACTTAAGAAACTTCTTATAACATCACTCAACGCGTCTTCCTACCCAGTGCTGAGATCATGTACCTATTGCAGCACCCCTTCCAAGATAAACCTGTGGCTAACTAGGTACGTTCATGAATAGGCAAACATAATGACGATATATCATACCCGTCTACTAGTACATTGCGTGCATATATAAGCCGCGACAACCTTACCATAGCATCCAACGGACCGATAATTGTGTGACAGTGGCGCTTCAAGCTTGCGTGTTCATACTAATCCGTTAAGTTTATTGGAGAACAAGGTACTCTGTCAGCATGTTGTTTGAACTAAGTGGAAATCATTTTTCTTGGGCATGTCACAACTTACCTACGATCATGGGTGTAGTCACATAAAAGCAATAAGAACACAGAAAATACAATGCACGAGGTTAGGTAAAAGAGTTATTACGCCATTATAATAGCCTATCTCCCGACTTTGCATTTTGTGGTTGGATGAATTGTTGGTTACTAGGTGGTATTCAAGACATAGCCAAGGGGTTCATTGCAACATGAGGTACGCTTGTTGGTAAAACCTTTTAATTCTTCTGACACTCGGGAACTATAGCTTCAGGCAGGCTGTACTTATGGTTTCATGATGATTAGAGCACAGTAGTATTGTACCACCCATCCCCGAGTGATAGGGCTTCAGGGATTGACGATATGCATATGCAGTTAGCAAGCCGAGCGGCTTTTGAGATATGCCTACCTACCTAGTCAGGTAGGAAAATAATCACATCCGTCTAATCGGAGGATGAGGAATGACTTTAAGTGCCTTCGGAAACAACCATTTGGTATCAATGCCACGATCGAACAAGTGTTCTATCTATTCAATGGTGATGTATCTAGACGGAGGGTAACCTAGGTCATTCCACTCTATGAAATCCGAACTCCCGTTGAACTGACGCTTAGATTTGGTTCTTTGCCCGGCATGGCGACACAATTGACCGCGGCCGAGGCGAGCGAGAGCATGCAGCCAAATCTAATCGCGCTCTGTACCATCATGCTGGTCTTGTCGACCTCGGCTCTAGGTTTGCGCTTCTGGTCTAACTATGTTACGCCCTCTCATCGCTGGGGGTGGGATGACTTTTTCGCAGCCATCACTCTGGTAGGTGCCTACTTGACCACTGTTTTGAAATTCGCGAAATAAACCTCTGGACTAAATTAACTATAGCCATTTATCATCTCAGAGACTGTTTTGATCTTCTGGTGGATCCATCTCGGCTTCGGAAAACATGCGGCTACCTCTTCACCGGCTAACTTGGCGATGGGCCCCAAGATCATCTTTATCGCCGCTTTCTTATACGATTGTAATATCTCATTCCCCAAGTTCTCGGTGCTTTTCTTCTATAGTCGTGTATTCGAACGCACTAGCAAGTGGTTTACCGTCGCGCGATGGACTGTCGGCATCTTGAACGCCGGCTGGCTGGTCTCGGGTATAATTAGCACTTTCTTGCAGTGCACACCTATCAACGCCGCGTGGGAGACCGTCCCGGGATCGACATGTATCTCGCAGTAGAGCTAGTTTCTCGGAACTGCAATCCCCAGCATGATCATTGATTTCTTTATCCTTATCATGCCGATACCACTGCTTTGGCGTCTTCAGGCGCCGATATCTCGCCGCATTACGGTAGCGGTGCTGTTCCTTTGTGGTTACTGGTAAGTTTCCATTTCGGATAGGACCTTGGAATCTTTACTATTCTTATTAATCCTCGCGCTTAGTGTTATTGTTGTCTCAATCGGTCGTCTAGTAACGCTTGCGAAAGCTGGTTCTCATCTGCTTGACGATCTCACTTGGACGACCGTTGTATATCTTGAGTGGGTGCAATGCGAAGGCCCCATCTCACTGATTTCCGTCTGCTTGCCCAATATCTTCGGCTTCTTTAGGCGTCTACATATGAAGGGTTCCAAGGGTATCTTCCCTGATAGTCGGGGGGACTCGAAGCTGTCATCTACGAGCACTAATGGACATAACCAACAGCAGTTCATTCGCATAGAAGATTATCCATCACACTTGCCCCCCCAGCAAGAAACATATGGTGGAGAAACTCATGAGAGCCAAGTTTAAGAGTGTGTTTGAATCCCTGGAGTGGCAGTATACATAAGTATGATGATGCCGCGAGGAGTGCTTTTTCGGTGTTTAATTCTATCACTATGTGATTTCGACGCTACTTCGGCAGGTACCTATATAAAGCAAAATAGCAATGCATTGAATAAACTAGGTGTTTAGTAGAAAACTTTAAGAGATTCCTCTAAATGGTGTATTCGATAGTGCTAGTGACGCACCGCCGTCGACCACCAGTGTATGTCCATTCACGTAGCTTGAGGCTGGAGAGGCAAGGAACGCCACTGCATCGGCAATCTCGCTGGGTTTGGCCAGTCTTCCCATGGGCAAATCACCAAGTAGGACCTTTTTAACCTCCGGTGATGCCTCGAGGAATTGGTCCATCATCGGTCCTGAGACGTATGATGGCGCAATGGCGTTGACCCGAATGCCCCTTCCAGCGTTCTCGATGGCCGCTGTCTGCACCATACCCTTAACTGCGTGTTTCGCTGCAGTATAATTACCTACTCCCAAGAAAGCGCCCTCTGAGGCTAGCGATGTGAGCATGACGATTGCACCCCTGGAAGGTCGATCGTTAGCGGTGGGGATTGACGCGATAGCATCCTGTCCATCCATGACACGCAATGCGGCACGGGTTAACAAAAAGCAGCCAATATTGTGCACCTCATCGAGACTACGCCAGTCGGCAAGTGACATGTCGCGGATAGGTGTCTGATTTGCGGCCCCGAACTATAATTTGTTTTGCCAGAAGCCATGGTGAGTCCAAAGTTAATATGAGTTAAGCGTCACAGGCTGTGAGTAAAGACGACTTACACCAGCGGTGTTGACAAGCACGTCGATGCGGCCGTGAGTCTTGGCAATTTGGTTTATCAGATCATCCACGCTAACTTCATCGCGCACATCGACTTGGTGTGCAGCTACGTTAAAGCATCCTGAACCCCTAGGGGAGTGGATATTTCGACATAGAGTCGCCGTCTCCTCAACGGCGTCAAGGCTAAGGTCTGCGCACACTAACACATCGGCACCTAGAGAAGCCAGTCGTTGAGCGACGGCCCGGCCAATACCGCTACCTATTTTTATTAGTATTAGATTCCTTTCGAATAGTACATCTTGGAAAGACTGTACCGGCGCCCGTCACGACAACGACACCCCTTATCTCCATGCTGAATAGTGCTCTTCTTCACATGAAAAAGTTTAGGGTCGAGAAATAAGTAGAAAAACATGCCACCATATCGATATCTACATAGGTACTTTATGTAGTTGCAGTTTCATAAAAGTACTGCTGAGGATATTGGACATAGCCTGCGAAGCAAGGAGTGAGGCAATGCTCACTTTTGTCCCTCCCCGCAGCTAACATGCCTCCTTACATCGGGCCGGCTTTACTGCATGGAACTGACCCCACGCTGACTGGCTCTGAAGCTGTAGGTACCAACAGGTACCTTACCTAGGCAGGTACATTGTGAGGCCGTGTTTATAACAGCTCATGTAAATATTTAGTTATTATATATGATGAGTGTAACACCAATCCCAATTATTATATCGTATTATGTATTATAAATGCTACTTAACAGTGACACAAACTAGCACCCTAGCTACCTGGATAGGTACCTACCTCTTTATGTTAGATCTATGTAAGGTAATTTTTAAAGTCCTTTGAAAGTTCAAGGCTCGTGGCATCCAACTCCAGACATCATCACCCATAGATGCCCGACCTACATCATATAGTTCTCCAGCCAGATCGAATCTTTTTACTTTAAATTACATTTTTCGAACAATCGCAAAGGAGAACACTATGACTTGGGAGGAGACTGATAAGAAAGGTGTCTTCTCGCGCTCGATCGGCGAGAATGAAATCTATATCAAGCTCGTAGGCGATGCCGGCTTGCCACTTAACCGCGAGCATTGGGCCATCAACTCTACTGCTACCATTGTTCCCATCGGGTCCTTCGCATCTACTGACTTGGCATCTCATTTCCGACGTGCCTGGGCTCATCTGCGTTTCGAGCAGCCGAGTATTGCAGCCGAGGTAGCTCCTGATGATACTCACTTCATCTATACCGTCCCAGCGGACGGGGCCGCACTCGATGCTTGGGTCTCACGGACCTTCAGTGTTGCCACCGATGCTAACTCCTCCACTGATGTGATCCCAACTTTCCAGCCAACGCCCTACGCGAAGCTGGTGTATATCCCACGGTCCGGGGAGCTGCTCGGCCACACGGCCCACTGGCGTACTGACGGCATCGGGGTAATTCTCCTGTTAGATGCTCTCCTCGCTATCGCTTCTCGCCGCACGCCACTCGCCGACCCCGCCTCACTGGCCTGGGGAACCGAGATCGCGCGTCTCGCACCCTCTATCGAAGACGCCGCCTCCATACCCAAGGAATCCACGCCGGAGCTGAAGGAGCGCGGCGCCGCCTTCGTGGGAACGTTCGCCCAGACTGTCGGCGCGGTGGGGATCCCGTATTTAGGGGATGTGGCTACGTTACCGGCCGGAACGCGTAGCGCCGTCCTCACGTTTAGTCCGGCAACGACGGAGAAGATCGTAGCGGCCTGTAAGGCGCGGGGGGTCAGTGTGACTGCTGCAGTGCACGCGAGTGTGGCCGCTGCTAATTACGCGCTCGCCGACGCGGCCACTAGGGACAGGCACTACACCAGCACTGTCCGCTTCGCGCTGAGGCCATATCTGCCCGAGCCATACTCAACGTCCGCCTTTGCCGCGGGCCTGTACACGACTGGCGTATGTTAACTCCGCAGTCATCTTCAGCTATTTTACTATGCCTTGGGAGTTATTTTTCCCTTGCGACATACGCCATTTTTCTTGCGAAAATGAGTAATTGCTAACTCCCCTTTTTCTCAGTGGATGAAGCGCGTTGAGGCCCAATCGACCTGGGAAGAGCGTCTCCAAAGCTACCACGACGAGTATCGGAAGGGTATCACACGAGAATTCCTCGACTCGCACCGCGAGTACGCGGCGCAATTAGGCGATCTGCTGCGCAACCTGTCGCAGGGTGGAGACAACCCGCCCAGTGATGTCGACATCAGCAGCATTGGTGTCGCGGAGAAATTAATCAGACGGTCGTACGGTACCCCACAGGCCGGGTTTGAAGTCAAGGCAGTTAGCGTCGGGGTCGAGATCCTCTCTCGACAGGCTGTGACTTTGTCTGGACCTTTCGGGACCAGTTGAACTTCAGCGCCGTCTACAATGAGTCGTTTCACTCGGCGGAGCAGATGAGCCAATTTGTAAGCACGGTCAAGACCAAGTTGCTTGAAGGGTTAAGTGTGCAGGACTCCTAGAGACATGGCATTCGGGTAGTTTCATGGTGGCCTTCAGTTGTCATCAATTCTAGAGAGGCAGAGTCTGTGCTGAGACGCCTTAACAGCCTGTAATGCGTGTGAGGGCCCAGCCCCTGACGATAAGTACCTATTTCTGTCCCAAATCATGGTACTGAGGGCTGAGGCGTCCTACTTCAAAGATAACAACGAGACGATGGTTAACACGTATAGACATCTCTATCAGAAGACTTTCCCGCCAAGAAACACAGATATTTGCCAAGTATTCAATTATAACTGCTGACATAGTGTAACAACTTAAGCTTGTAAAGCCTCTGCTGATTCAATTATAGTTGTTATAATTGGCGCTGAAGAAAAGCAAATTGCAATCAGTAGATATTAGCATTGCAACAACTTTTCAGGGGTCTAGCGACAATGATAAACTGCCTACATAAGTTGTTTATAACAGATCGGTTTAACTATGTGTCTCCAGTTCCACATAGCTACCTGCAACAATGTTATCGCCTACCTCCTGTGGTCTTTTTTCGCGACAGGCCACACGGAGCAGTTAGGGAGCGTCTGGTTGTCTATCTACCCCTCAGCTAGTGGTTGAAATGGTGCGCAAGGAGCTCGGATCACTTAGCCCCTCAGCTTGACAATTACATGCATACAGATTGGAGAGCATATTCCCCAGACATCACCTACTTACTTGATCGTAAAATAGATCTAGATCTCCCGCTATTCTTGAGACATGTGAGATTCACGGAGCCATAATTCTCCTCTTAACGACGGCGATCGGCACAATGCAGGCAGGGTCGAGATTCGGCAGATGGGTTAACGAGGTTAGCTACCTGCGGGGTAGACGATAACCCTTGGCTGCACGACGTATGCGTGGAAGATATAAGGCGATCTAAGGATGGAGTACTATATTTGGTTCCCGGATACTTGGTTGCTACCAGTTATATACTTACTTACACAATGTCGTTTTCAGACGAGGCTCAGTCAGACGTGCCGCTTCTCTCGGAGAAGCACTCCGGTATCCCGGAATTCCTCTTAGAGAAAGCCCGCAACGCCAAAGCCGGCATCTTCGAAACGAGAACGAAACCTAAGAACACCAAGGATAGGCGACCTGTTGTTCCCCCTGGTGTGGAAGAACAAGTGTTTGCTACTGCGCTTGGTGAACTTGGCAAGCAGTTGGGCCAAGATAATGTCGAACGCAATGACAAGCCGTTGAGGGATGGATGGTAAGTAGCCGACATTGTTGTAAAACTTGGTCTAATAAGAATATATGTCCTAATACTGGTGTAATAGGTATATGGAACGTAAGTAAACTATACATAGTAGGGGAATCAGTCCTAAGATGTATAGATCCAAACACCCATGACCTGATGACAATCCTCGACGACGAGGAGTTGGTACCGTCAGCAATGGTCTATCCTGGAAGTACTGAGGAGGTCCAGCAAGTCGTACTATGGGCGAATAAGTATCACATACCTATTTTCCCCATTTCCATGGGTCGAAATCGTAAGTGAACTGGCGAGTGGTAGAATAATGGAAACCCTCGACTAATGGCCCTAGTGGGATATGGCGGCGCAGCGCCTAGAGTGCGTGGATCTGTCCTTGTTGATCTCGGCAGGCGCATGAATAAGATACTTGACATTAGCCCCGAAGATTATACGTGTCTTCTTGAGCCAGGCGTATCCTTTTTTGCTCTCCATGAGACGATCAAGACCAAGGGATACGATCACCTTTGGATAGATGTCCCTGACGTCGGTGGTGGTTCCGTTATAGGGAACACTGTAGACCGCGGCGTCGGATATACGCCGTATGGAGACCATTGGGCATGCCATTCGGGGTTAGAAGTCGTGCTTCCGACGGGAGAGGTTATCAGAACGGGTATGGGAGCTCTTCCGGGAAACAATACCTGGCAGACCTTTCCATACGGGTTTGGCCCCTATTCCGAGTTGGTCACTCCCATCGACATGAAGAACGGAATTCATCTGCTAACTAATTGTCGTCCAGTGGAATATTCTCGCAGTCTAACTTTGGAATTGTAACAAAAATGGGAATGACTTTGATGCCGAATCCTGGTGGACATGAAGGATTTGTAAGCCTTTAGCTATGGAAACCAATTTGCAAATCTAGAGTGCTAATGTCGCGTTTGGCAGATATATGCCTTCCAAAAGGAAGAAGATCTTAATCAGTTGGTGAGTATCTCAGCTACATGGGAGTATGGGGTTTATGCGGAGTGCTAAAGGGGGTTGGTAGATCGAAATCATCCGTCCGCTTCGAATCGGTAACATCCTAGAGAATGTTGCGCAGCTCCGTCATGTCACGCAAACTATCGCAGTCCGCGGCCGACCGCGGACTGACTTTTATAAAGGCGAGGGTACAATTCCCGATAGTGTAGTTCATGAAATTGCCGCCACGCTGCCAATTGGTGACCACACGTGGGTTTACTATGGCATGTCGTATGGTCCCCCGCATATCCGCCAATACAAGCTCTCTATTATCGACACCGAGTTCAAGAAAGTCCCTGGCGCTCGTCGAATTGATCCGTCAACGCTACCACCAGAGGAGTATTTTTGGGCCAGGGATCGTATCGCTTCGGGTACTCCTGAACTCGAAGAGTTGCGTTGGGTCAACTGGATGCCCAATGGCGCCCACATCGCGTTCTCGCCCGTCAGCCCGATCCGTGGCACCGATGCTACTAAGTTGTTCGAACTAGCTAAGCGTAGGCATGAAGAGTTCGGGGTTGACCTGTTCCCGGCATTCTGTGTGGGTCTACGCGAAATGCATCTCATTGTCGAGCTTGTATACGATCGCGCCGATCCGAAGCGTCGCAAGGACGTACTGGACTGCTTACGACATATGGTAGACGACGCGGCGGCTTGTGGATATGGAGAATACCGAACTCACCTGGTGTTGATGGACCAGGTCGCTGGAACATATAACTGGAATGACGGTGCGCTGATGAAGTTCCACGAGAAGTTGAAGGACGCACTAGATCCCAATGGTATCATGGCTCCTGGGCGGTGCGGTATCTGGCCGAAGAAGTACAGGAACCGGGGCTGGGAAATGACTAAAGCTAGCGGAGAGAATTCCCAAGGCGATGGTGTTGCACCACCTTCATAGGGGATTGCACTTTCAAAGGGCAGCCTATTGATATTAATCCAGAGTGCTACTTGACCACCATGTAAAGACACATGACAGACCAATCGCTAGCCACCATGCATTCCAGGTGTTGTCCAGAATTGCGAACTATCAGATTGAGTTACTTTAAGCATGCATTCTCGACAATCATAGGTTAGACGGGATACTGTTGAAACATTTCCATGGTTAAATCTCAAAAACATATCATTGCCTCACATTTATTAGCATATCCTGAAGGTTTCGGATGATTCTTAAGCCAACAGCGATGATCACAAGACACTGTGAGTAAAAGAAGCCATAGCCAGTCAGATGGGTCCGATAAACTGAGCCATCAATTCCGACAACTCGGAACAGCCGGGTATGTCTACTACCTGTAGCCGGTACAGCTTTGGGATTCTGACTCTGACGATCTTTCCACTACAGATAAAAGAAAAGCAATATTGTCCTAAATTAGGACACATTAGTTGGTCCCCAGTCTAAGAATGCTGTTGTCAGTGTTACACGACATGTAATATGATATAGTGTCCCTTCCAATGGGGTCCGGGCCAACACACCACTGTCGTCATGCACGACATATGTAAGGGCATGAGGACTTTTCTATTCACTTGTCCTACCGCTGGAATATATAGCGCGGGGTCCTTAAAGTCATCTATGGTTAAAAATAGTGAGCTCGTTACTTATTGCAAGTTAACTTATACATAATCGTCACCTCTTGGAAAATCTTTCGGTAACCCATCTAACGTATGTTCTCTCCGACTTAATTCTACACACCATGGCAATTATCTGGACTTGGCCAATTGTAGCGGCCGTGGCCATCTTAGTCTACCGAGGTTGCACTGCATTCTTCAACGGCAGGGTGAGTGGGATGCTCGTATACAAGGCCGAGGATTGATCCTAATGTCACACAGGCAAACTCTCTTGTCGGGAAAGGGGACATACTTACCTGCGACTCGGTGCCACTAGCAAACAAATGGCCTCTAGGTTTAGATTTGTTGGCAAGGACGCTGGTTGCGTCTGACGAACTCTGTGTGATGGAGTTTTTCCTGGACAACTTCCGCAAATTTGGTAATACTTTTCGGCAGGTCATCGGATGGAATGAGTCTCTTATGACCATCGACCCAGCGGTCATCGAGGCTGTACTTCTAACTAATGCTAAAGGTGAAGAATAACCAACTATATAAGGCCTAATTCGACTGAGATGTTAACAGGCGGCTATAGACTGGGGTCTGGGCTTTCGGCGTACTATCTTCTCCCCACTACTCGGCGATGGTATCTTCGTCCAGGAAGGCAGTGCATGGAAGCACTCACGAGATATCTTACGCCCGCATTTCTATCATCGAAACTATGAAAGCCTAGATATAATAAGACCGCATATAGATAACCTACTACAGGTAAGTACTAGCGCGGCGACAGATACCATCGACTTAGAGCCCCTATTCTTCCACCTAGCACTCGATCTCACTACCGAATTCCTCTTTGGGGAGTCAGTAGGGAGCCAACGCCTGGATTCTAGCGAAGAAAGTCAGGAATTTGAGGAGGCATTCAACCTGGCCCAGGCCATATCAGCGAGAAGACTTCGATTCCAAAAGCTGTATTGGCTCGTTGGCGGCAAGAAACTCCGAAAGGCCTGTAACATCATCCATCGGTTTTTAGACCGAGTGATACACAAGGCTCTCACAACTAGCGCCGACGAAGAGTATATAGGGAGGTCTAATTTCTTAAGGAAAGTCGCACAGTATTATCCTGGACGAGATACACTCAGAGGCCATACTATAAGTATTCTTACAGCAGGAAGGGATAGTACGGCTACTTTCCTATCGTGGACCTTGTCAGTTGCACCCGTCTTAACAACTTTATGGGGTCGGATTCTTATATTCAACTAGCTTTCATCTCGTACGGCATCCATCAGTTTTGGCGAAATTACAGACGGAAATCTCTGAAGTAGACGAGACCGTAGCCCCCTTGACGCGAGCAGATCTACTTCGATTAAGTTATCTCCAAAACGTCATCAAAGAAGGTAGGTAGGGATCATACCAGGCCTATGTGCTTCATTCAGCTGATATAATGTTCGTAGTTTTGAGATTACACCCCCCACTTCCCCTCATATCTCGAACCGCACTCCGGGATACGATTCTACCAGCAGGGGGGCCCGATGGAAAGTCACCTATCCTCATACCGAAAGGGATGAGCGTGCTGTATAGCGCCTACTGCATCCATAGACGACCGGATATCTATGGAATGGATGCCGAGTTGTTCCGCCCCGAAAGATGGGATGAGGAACCCCTCAGTTCTCGGGACACGACACACCGCGGGTGGACGTATCTGCCTTTCGGTGGCGGTCCGCGAACTTGCTTAGGGAGTATGCTAGAATACGCGTCTATAACGCTAGTAATTCAGAAGTGCCTTTTTCGCTAACATGATCTACTAGTGGATTTCTCCTTAACTGGGGGTGCGTATACCATAGTGCGCATCCTGCAACGTTTCCCATCCATAAAACTTCCAGCTGGCGAGCAGATCCAAGTTTTGGGCAAGGAAAGGCAGTTGGCAACGATATCTCTGAAGCCGGCTGACGGATGTAAGGTGGACTTAGGCAAGGAATAGTTGGTACGTAGGATATTTAGTGCTGACGCGTAGAATTACTACTTAAAAAACACGACAGTTACCTAAGTGAGCCTCTTTTAGGAGCGTCGGATATTTCATAGCGTGATGCTTATCAATGGCAATCGATCACTCTTTTCCGTCAAATGTTACATGAATACATCTATTCATGTGTATTTAACACCAATAGTCAGTTTTCTATGGGAGCCAACAACTACCTAATACTCCAAATTTTATCTAAATTCATGTTTTACCTAAATCCTCGGTGTGGCCGATTTTGTATGCTTTTGTCTTATCCGCGACGGACCATTTCTCTCTATCAGAGACCAAATTCTCGCAACAGAAACTATCTGTGAGTCGCAAAGATGATCTCTGGATCAAATATTCGAGGTGATATCCTTGAACTTTTCATATCGAAGATCTAGAACTAATAATATGTGGCCCTGAGAAAAGGCTACTACTAGGCTGCTGAGGCAGAGTCTAATGCTATTATTCTCGTGTCATGGAATAGTGGAATGGGCCCCTCCAGGCAAAGCACATCTATTTATCTTGATACGCCTACGAACGGTTAACTTGTTTCGGGTCTAATATCGATGCTAATAAATACACGTTTTTGTTGAGCCAACGGGGAGAGCTAAATCGAATGACAAAAATCCAGATAGTTATGAGCGATATCCGGTATTTTCGGTCCACCCCAGCTCCTGTCAGGGCTAATTGGCAATCATATAGTGCATAATGGTGCATATTATTCTCAATGCCGTAGGGCTGGTTTTGGAATGAGCTTGTTTGTCACATCATAAGTTGGTAATGTTTACCAGATATTCGTACGGAAAAGGCTTGAATGGGGTCGCCAAGACGAGCTGACGAAACCCCTGGTTCTATGATGAGGAGATCAAAGCGCGAGCCGTCCCCCGGAACCATACTTTCTCCTTCCGTGGTTCAATCATCCAACTTAAACCCGGTCATTACTGAGCTCATCATAACCCCTGACGATGCACAAACGACTTTCTACCTAGCACATAGAGATACTGTTATATCGATTGACATCAAATCCCTTGTCTAGTCGATCTAGGAAAACGGTTCCATCGATAACCCTTTGACCCTGGGTGCCCCTGACAGTCACACTCTCCAATTCTCGTTCTAGAATAGACGAAAGTTCCCAGATCGTGGGCTTAGCCCATGCGGAGAATGTTGCTTCTTGCGTGACAACTTCTGTTTCGTAAGATACACCGGCATTCATCTCAAATATACCCTGACGATTAAGGATGCTTAGTCGCCATCTTGGCTCGGTAGCAATTATGATTCTGTAGGTACATCCCCGAATAACCTATCTAGCATAGCATAGTACCTTAGAACTCGTGTTGTCGGAGACCGATCGAAAAAAAAAAAAAAAGATTAGGGGTAGACTATTCTAAAATTACTTATACTTAGGGCCTCCAGAGAAAGTACTCTAGAGCTGTAAAGCCCATAATATCAACAAGTTTACCTAAGAGATCTAGGAACAGACTCTATGTGGAGTCGAGGTCCGAAACTACTATCAATGCGGCTAAACCACGATGCGGATAGCTTCAATCATAATATGCTAGGATCGGCCGGCATAGTCCTGTAAAGGGTAAAGCTCATACTCCCGTCGTGCCAGGACTAAAGGACCGCCATGTTCGACTGCCTGCCAAGCCTGGAGTTTAACCGTCTGCTGTGCAGCATCCCTTAGCGGCAACCAACCTATCGGTTCAGCCGTTCCATATTTCGAGTTTTAGACTCTTAGTTCTACAGTACTATTCTATTGTTACTATTGTTGAATTACCCCTCCAATCGCAGTCCAGCAATGCAGGTCGCTAGGACTAGCTTCGGGGATCATCTTAAGGCTAACCTGTGGGGAAATGGTAGTGAAGCAGGCGAAGGCGAACTTGCGCTACATGATAACGACTCCACAGCAAATGAAAACTTAGATCTTGCCTAGATGGACGACTTCTTTCATTTTCTCATTGTACTTACCCTTTCTCGCGGGTCGCGGCAATGGATATAGAACAAGGTGCTTTCAAGACCCAGCACCTTGTCATGGAAATCGTATACGACTGAGTCTACCCATCATTTTGGCAGGGCTCCTAACGAGCCCGAGGAGGACTCGGCGACAAAATGAGCTATTATCATCAGGGCATGGACGCGGAGGCGTTCAGCCGTCTTCCGCACGACAACCGATCCGGTGATACGATAACGGCTGTGGTGCTATGTATGTTTTTCGCGACGATAGCTGTGTGTCTGCGATTATACACAAGGCACTTCATCCTGAGAGGAATCTGGTTGGATGACTATATGGCACTAGCCGGAATGGTAAGCCATTTATCTCACCTACGAATTAGGATCAAGTCGGGGAGCAAATGACAGCTAACCTCTTCCACCAGATCGGAATGCTTTTAAACGGCATAGTTCAATGCATACATACGAAATACGGGCTCGGCTCTCACATTTGGGACATAGACGATAATGAAAAACTTGTCCAATTCTTCAAAGTATGAACACCGATGACCCCGCTGATGCCCGCCGGAGAAGTTCTAATTTATCCGCTACAGTTATTCTACGCCATGACACTCACTTACAATACAACCCTGATGCTGATAAAATTCAGTTTATTCCTCCAGTATTACCGGCTAATTCAGGAGGTACCTCATTACCGTATATACTATCTTTCTACTATGGCTGTTGTTGGAGCTTGGCTTGTTGCGCAGGAGTTTACCCTTATTTTCCCCTGCTCGCCTATCCGAGATTATTGGCGTCTTACAACCAACAGAAAGTGTTTGGATAGCAACCTCATCGGATGGATGAACGCTGTAGGCAATATCGTAACCGATTTAATCATCCTCGCGCTGCCTGTGCCTGTGGTTATTCGACTTAACTTGAAAAAAGGAAGGAAGTGGGCAGTCCTTGGCATTTTCGCCCTGGGATTCTTGTGAGTATTTTCAGATCCATCTAAGACGCAATATCATCAGTTCTCCTAACTTCTAAAAGCACATGTATTGTATCGATATGCCGTATGGTCTTCTTCGCCAATATAACCGATGATCTCTCATACGACCTCGTACCAGTTGCAGCATGGGGAGAGGCTGAGTCTGCCTCTGGACTCATTTGCTCGGCCCTTATCGCCCTTGGGCCATTGATACGCCGATTCTCTCGTCGCTTCCAGTCTGTAAAGAAGACCACAGACACTCCGCAGAAGTATTCGCAAAAGTTATCACAAAAATATTTCGGCACCACGAACCCCTTTTCGCGACACGCGACAAATCGAGATAACAGCATGTTAAGAACGAACGGCTCTAGGAGACCTTTTGACGGTAGCGAGACGGAACTTAACCGCATAGACCACGAACGGTCGAGAAAAACCGACGGGCAAGACGACGGAAGATCGATCCGAAGCACCAAGTCCTCAGAATCGATGCCTAACCTCAAGTTGAATCTCGAGACAGGGATCAGAACAATTATCAGTTCGGGGAATCGCGATAGCATGCATTCCCAGTCGTTATCCATGGCGCATAACGGCATTGTAGTAAAACAAGTGTGGTCCGTTAGGAATAGAGAACCTGGTGAGGATGACGGATGAGCTACAATTAATTCAAATATTAAAGTAATACCGAAGTGCTTTCACATACTATTTATCTTGTGATTCTGCCTCGGATATATCGACCTCTTGTGTTTCCTCACATCGTATTCGGGGGGGTAACCCAATATCTAAATATCTACAAAGGTGTGACTACTCGACTAATTTCACATTCTACAATCCGTAGTTTAGTTCACTAGCATTCGGCTTAACGGTGTACTCTTCTTATTACGTTTTCTTTGAATATTCTTACAGTAAGTTATATTATAATCGTAGCCACTTGGTCTTGGTTTTCTAAACATAGGGGCATTAAAGTAGGATCTCCTAGTGTATTATGTCTTATAACATCTTTCAATTTAGGTCCACTCCCGCAAGGAAACGTAAGAAACCGAATGTCCACCAAACATAGCCATTTTTGTCTAGTAAGGAAGCATGAGCATAGGAGAGGGACGGGCGTCTAAGTGTGTAATCTTTCGTTGAAAGCGCGTCCGGGGACAATAGTGATCGATGAGTCCTTCAGTTTTGTGAATAAGACAAGGCCTTGCCTTTACATGTTTGCATTCGGTGATTGAAACCTCGTGTCTTGCATGAGTTGGGCAATAGGGTCCGCAGTCTAATAGCTCCGGTTTATACTCGAACAATTCGAAGACACGGCTATCTTCCTCAAACACCTGCTCCCGGAAAATAACGGGGCTAATCGCTCTCCCTTTACTGTCTGTATAGATGTGGATGAAGCCGTATAGAACCAGGTTGTTTGGGGTTGTACCAAAAGCTACCGTGATATAAGGACTTGTCGGCACGGCACGAGTCTCGAATTCAACTAGGTCATGATTATGAATGTAAACTCTCCTGTTATCTCTATCAAGCCACATCTTTTTTTGAATACCGGCTTTAATATAGACGTGTGTTATTGTCCCGAGACTTTTAGCGGCTTTCCACATAAGAGCATCAGCGTTTGTTCTATGCATACCGGAAGGGACACGGCGTGTCAGCCAGATGATTTTAGGATCGTCAGTTGTACCACCGCCAGATTTGCGATGTGCTCCGATCTTTGAAAGTGTGTAACCCTTTTTCAAGTGTCTTAGCCCCAGCTTACCTAATGGCATCTTCATGCCCCTATTCCAGGGTTTTGGGTCATTATCAATCTTGGCCTTCTTAGGTGTTGGAACCTCCGAGTGACTAGCCGTGCACACTTGTTTTCCATCTCCATCTGTGGAGATTTCGGCCGCCTTTCTCTTGGGAGGGGAAGACTTGCTTGGGATGCTTCCCATTCTGGGTAATATCAAGGTACCTAAGTAATCTCGAAGACGTGATGTGTTGACTAAAATGGTTCTATTTTGCGGGAAATTCATGAAAACGACGGCAAGGTCGTTTCTTTATAAGGAGCTTAGGTCAAGCATGAAGATACAAGCATCCCTGAGATTACTCCTGATACAAAGCCGTTGTTAGAGATAAGCTACATGAACCAAGAATAATTGAACAACTATAATGAATAAATTATCAGTTAATGGAGTCAAAGACAAAAGCTTAATATATGAATCTCATTCAGTTCGTTTTGTTAGAAGTATTTTATTGGCTCGCGGCTAGTGTCCCATTGTTTCCAACAAGGAAGCGGCATAATTGTTCTTGATATTAGTCGGCAAATAGTATTGTAAAATAGGTTGACCTAGGTAAACATGTATAATGACGGTAGTAACACAGGGTAGAGCCCTTAATAGCTATATATATTTCGCGAATCAACAGTTTAAGTAGGTAGGTAGGTATTTAACTCTTTTAGATTGATAGTCTACCATTTCCCTTATCCGATCCCTACATATCTTTTATACAGTCTCGTACTCCGAGCCAGAAAATCATGGTTACCTCAATACCTATTCCTATAATGACAAAGCCTCAAATAACCCAATGTTCTTCCCTCTAGGTCAGTAAGAAATATATACATGAACAGGGCAATATTCATACAGACGGCCGGCCGTAGGCAATATATACAATAGTGAATCGAATAAAAGGAAAAGTAGTTGTACGGTTATCCTCACCACCCAGATACCGGATTGTCTCCCGGGAGCTGTGGGATCCAAGGCTCAGTTGGGTCAGGGCTTTTACTCGGGATCTGACATATTTCGGTGTTAAGGCCACCGGGAATATCGGGGCACGTGTCCATACCAATGAAACCAGCATTGCACGTATCGATGATTCTTTGAAGGGTGTCTTGGTCCCATCCGGAGATGAAGTCCGCGTGGGAGCTGTAACCAGTGCGGTCGCCGTTTGACAGGACAAATGGCTGAGTCTGGCCATCCGCAGTCCACTCGTTCTGGAACTGCAAGGTGTCGTAGTAGACCTCATAAAATAGATGAGGTACGTGCACCCAGCCCTGAGGACAATCCGCCTTTCCGTCGTTAGTAGGCGTCGGGAACGCCATGTTGTTCTGGTAATCGTTCAACCCAGCTTCCGGGTTGTAACAAGATGGCATATGGATGTCCTGCCTGAGAGGCGAAGCATAGCCATCGCAGTTCACCACTGGGAAACCAGCTCCAGCACCGGCGTTCGCTGGGTCTGCAAGTCCTGCTTTAGTACCGTCCGAATCGGCCGGGTATCGCGCGATGTTGGCATCTTGCGTGGGGCAGGTCCATTGAACTGCTTGGATTTCTCCTTTGGTGGGGTCTAATTGAAGACCCCCTGTTGCGGGAGGTGTCCTCCTGTCAACATCGCCACTCATAATCTTGATGCCCGGAGGGAACGCCTTAATCTCATCGTTCGTAGCATCGAAGCTGGAAAGCTATTAGAAACTAAATACCAATAGGTCGGAGCCATAGGGGGTAGCTTACAAGTAGTAGACGTTCATGTAGAACAAGGGTACCTTCTTGAAAGTGCCGTTGGCTGGCTTTGGGTGAGTTAGCGGTAGTGCTCGTACGGTAGAAGCGTTAAGTTTAAACACATACAGATTGGAACCATAAGTTAGGTACCCAGTAGTTTGACTTGTCGTTGAGAATCTTCGCATTGGTGCAGCTGGCACCTAGGAGCTGGTCACCCTCCACTGTAACATCAAAGTTGCTTCCACCCATTATCCCGTGAGAGTGCGTCTTGTCCGAACCGGGGTTGACAATAGGGTCCATTCGGCCCTCAGTAGAGAATTGGCCAGCGGCATTGTTAAAGCGCAATACGGCGAACGTCCCTTGGTCCTTTGCGCTCACGCCTGCGACCAGCGCAGCGAGGAGGTATGAAGTGAATGCTTTCATGGTGAGTGGAAGATGTGAGATAACCGCTGCAGATCACATACCTTCCTTAGTCCATCGTGTAGAACCATCAGATATATAGTTTTCAGATCTCCTGTAAGCCTCTTACGAATATAGCACCTCGGGGTACAGATGCTGAAACACTCATCCTTAGACACATTTTCGCCTTTTCTGGTCGAGTTCGAGGGTTGTAAATGGTAGCTGAATTGACCATGCCGGCCAAACTAGGTAGGTATTCGTAAGTTGAAACTCAGCTTATCGCTTTGTCTTTATCGGCGACAGAACAATATTAACTTTATTGACGAGATTGCGTAGATGTAAATTGCCAGGGTCGAAGGAGGATTCAGGAGCTGAACTGAGGGTCAACGAACTTCCGAATTGAGCGTTTACACGGACGCGGAGCAACATATTTTTATCCATTTATTACCTATCAGAATCTGTCAAGCCACATCTAAAAATAACTGTTCTTGCCATTCCTATGAGTCTAGAATGATGCTAATACAGGCATAATTATAAACTTTACGCGACGTGTGCCACAGCAACAAATATTATGAGAATGGCCTTTAATTGGTTACTTGACGGTCCAACGTCATCTTATTAAATTCTTGCTTAAATAATCCCAAGAACTTCTGATATCAATCATGAAGCCTTGCTGGTATTAAGGCTTTATCTCGTGGACTCAGGCGCATCGCGTCAAAAGCATTGCCATACTACGCTTTACCTGCTGCTAATTTACCTAATCAGCATGTAACAACATGAAGTATCTCCAGGATGAGGCGCGATGTTTTATCTCCGACAAGCCATTCGGTTCCTTCCGATACACATATTTTACTCTTCATCAAAAGCTTTCCCACGTGTTCGTCCTCTTTGTAAGCACTCAATTTACTCATTCTATTTGATTCTTCCAAGTAATATCATTTCTTTCTGTTGACCCGTTACATATGTATTCATAAGACCATCCAGCTATCACATAGCTTTCATAAAGTCTCGCGTGTTAGGAAATGCATACTTGCGCCAACCAAAATAGCAGAATCAAAATCGGCCGTCCTTTCACAATGTGTGTTATTAATATACATCGCTCCCAGAAGATACCTTCCCATTAGCTACCTCCTATGTTCATGCTCTCTCGCGCCGGTCGTCTCTGCCAGCTCTGCTGGCGGCACAGGTAGTTCGCGTATATGGTCATCCGGATGCTCAGCGATAACAGCTTGGTCACCGGCCTCACGAAGGTGGTCGTCGGGCTTTTCTCGTATAATACCCGTGCCATCGCTTTCGAATAGGAAGTTAAGATTCGGCGGTTCGTACTCCATCTCTAGACTATCCCGACGTTGCTGTTCTTCCTGCTGCCTTATCCTCTCCGCAAGCTCCTTCTTCAAGCGTTTAAGGCGTAGGAGAAGCCAGGTTACGCCAATAATTACACCCAGAACAAACAATCCTATACCCACTCCGATGCCAGCCCACGCTCCTTGAGATATCTCTGACTGCCCATTTCCTATACCTCCATATAAGATGCTAGTCTCGTTATCTGTCCCATTGCATGCCAAGTTTTGGATTTGGCCGCTTCGAAATTTTTCTACCAGCACTGAACAGTTGAAGTTATTGTTCCATGGTTCAATGGTGACATTCCCTTGCACTCCTCTTAAGGCTGGGAAAATATTTGGACCGCTTCATATATGTTAGCAATAGAATTCATATGCGTGACTCGTCTGATAGGAATGAAGCGCCAATACTTATCGATATACCCTCGGATGTGGATATTGCTGGCTTGTTCCAACTTAGGAAACCAGTGTAAGGTAGTATTAACGTTGTCGATTATAGATAGTGTTTCAACCCCTGAGAGACTACTCAAATCCAGGGTACAATTTATGTTGTTGAAGATGGAGACATCTCCATTTATACTTGACAAGTGGCTAAATTTTAACTCGACGTCTGTATTGTTGCTCGCCTGTAGATATGACTCAATTGATTCGATAAGCTCAATGTCTGGGAATGTCATTATTTGTTCTGGGTCGCCGGAGTTGTTCCCTATCATCAGAGTGTCATTAACTTGTACAGATTTACCAAAACCAAAGAAATCGCCCCCTAGGGAGTCGACGTCAGTATAGGTTAGATTTATGACTGATGTTATATTACTGAACATTCTTGATTCTGGGAAATATCCTGTGAGTTGTACAGTTTCCAGTAGTTCAAGGTTTTGGAAGTCGTAGAAGGAGCTGTCCAGTTCCAGAAACTCAATTGAGGTTACGTGGGAGAATAAATATACATCTAGTTCGTTGCTGCTTAGACTGAGGGTTTCGAAACTGGTGATATTCCCGAAGGTAAAGTTTCTCAGATTCGGCGCACCAAGCAAATCGAAGGAGGGATTTATTCCATGAAGTGGAAATCCCAACTGTGGGAATGAAATATTGCTGAGTGAGGCGGCATCTCGCACTAGTAACTCTATGATACCCATTAAATCAGGGAAGCTTAACTGTTCCAAGCCAGGACTATCGTCGATATCAATATGTTCTACTGCTGAACAATGTGGGAAACTAAGATTCCCTATGAAACCGGTGATATGAATAAATACGATAGAGCTATCAGAATCGCCACAAGTGCAATTGAGATTGTCAATATCTTCTTGATTCGAAACATAGATCTCATTAAGGCACCGGGTGAGACCTAAATAAAATATGAATTAGGAGTTGATACTCGAAGCCAAACTAAAAGTAAATAGGTTAAATCACCTGTCATGGTTCAGGTCTCCCATGGGGAATTGAATGGGCTATCGTAAAGGGCTTTAACCGGTCGCATATCCTAGACAGCATCAAGTGGAAAAAGCAAGGAGGGGAAAGTGAGCTTTTATTGCCTGCCTTTTGTTGGTATCACATCCCAGCTCCCCATATGCGTGGCGTTAGATATTCCGCAATCAATATTTCAAGCTGTGCTACCTTCCCTGGCTAAGCGTGATCCCTATAGATACCCAAAATTACCTAAGCTACTAAAAAGTTAAAGAGTACCTACCTACCTAGGTACCTATGCTTAATTCCTTCTTTTCTTGGTATGTGCCCTACAAGTCGGTCCAAGATAGCTATAATCTATGCCCCTTCGAATATTTTATGCGTTTCTAATATTGGGACGTCTGTAAGGCTTTCTGATCCGAAAATGCTGCGCCTTAAAGCCTGCTTTAGGTCTCTGTGCTACGTTGTACCTAGCTGCATAAATCTGTCGATGTCATTTTATGAATCACACTTATAATGACGCTACAATAAGTGTCCCAAATGTTTCTGCAGAGGTAGGTAAATGGCCATGGCATAGTAGTATCAGGCTATACGCCCATAAAGTGGTAGAATAGGTAACTAACTTACTGACCCAGTCACGGTTCACTTGAACACAAACCCACAGGATGCCTATTATACAGGAAACCTAGGTATAGATGGCTTTGATAATATATTGCCCAGGATATGTGAAGCACAGGTCACTAAACAAGACAATACCTACCTAAGTACATAGGTACCTACCCATATTAGAGATACTAAGTATGCTACCTATTTAAAAGCCTTTGGATTAAAGTTGAGGCAACTTCAAATGGTGGCTTTACCTATATGTATTATCAGTGCTGTCTGCCTACTCGGGCAGTGACTACCTACCTGGACTTCTCTGAAGTACTTCTGGATAGGTGTGCTTCTCACATATTTCGATGTACAAAGGTCCGGGCCCAAAGTCTTACACATTGATCCGAGCTTTTTAAGCTTAGGTAAGCTAGGTACGTACGTATGAATTCAAAGTTGCACGGTATTTTCTGAGCCATGGCGGGTAACCTCCCTGCAGATATAGTGTTGTAGTGAGCCGCCTAATCTCAGCGTTTAGGTCAAAGCTAGTACAGTGTCAGAGTGTTACAACAGAGGATGCCAAGGATTTAAGCATTTGCAAGACTTTCATAATATTTTATAGGATTCCGTTATTCTTATTCTTTTTCTTCTCTGGTAGCTAATAAAGGTCGGAATAACGTCTTATTTGCCCTTGAAGTTTAACACGCTATCCTTAGTCTTGCCCGATTCCTTAATTATCTACTGCGCAACACCACTTAAGGTGCGATTGTCGAATATATGAAAACAGCATTAATACTTTGGAAAACTTAGGTTCTCATTAACATGTTGTTTCGTACAATATTGTTGTCTAGGTCGGGCACCTCGTCTAATTCAAGAAGTAATTATTAGATTGTTAGATTGTGTAGGTAGATATGCTCTAGAGCGTAGGGAAACGATTGGTTAAAGATTGTTGTTATTGATGACTAAGATTGAGGTAAAGCTATGAGTACGTGGGGAATATCTATTATACTTTATTGTGGGGTAGGGGCCGATGCGTCATGTGACCTCACTCCCAACAGTAACGGGTTTTATTTACCGGGTAACAACTGTCATATCAATTACACGCAAACCCATTTACAACTCCGGTAACCCAGGTATCAATGTCATTCTACCATAACTGCCACTACCTAGATTCTACATTCCTCCATTTTAATATGCTAGAACCACCGCTGAATTATACTTAACGTTGATGCTCATGTCCTCAAGCATTATTTCGTTCCTATTTCTTTGTATATGAGAGACCGGTATCAATTGAGTAGGGATTTTGATCTCTTTCTTATTAACTTGTGCTTCGTTTCCCTCATCGAGTCTCAGTACCCCTCTATCTCTGAATCTAGATGAGCCCGAGAACCGCAGGAATATATCCTTGACACGAACGCTGATAAAAGTTATGAGTGGTCGAGTAAGCGGAGCACTTGCGGCAATTAGGAGGGCGCAGCTTTCAATATTATTCCATGCTTCGAGAGGAACAGTCGCCCCTGATTATACTCTGTTATTAATCATTGACAATATATTGACGTGGTATGTAAGTACTCACACGGGGTATCATCTTGCTTGGTGATTGACCCTAACGTTGCGGCCTTATTCAGGGCAACGACACCGGCTCTAATTATTGGGAGTATAACAATATTAGTGACACACTCTATAAATGAAACATCAATACGCCCAACGATATTGGTGACTCACGGGATTCCAAGACTGAACGAGAAAGCGACAAGAATCTTCCGCAATCTCTCCATCTGTAATCGAAAGATCTGAGTGATAGGAAATATTGCAAATCCAAAGTCAAGAGCGACGGATAATGCTGCTTCAGTATTAGTGATACTTGAATGCTTTTGAGGACACGGATTCGCCCCTGTTCCTCACCTCCGCCAAAATATGACATGTATAAATAGATACGAATATCCCAACATTCTCCAGAGAGTAGAGGGTTCCAGTTCTTCGCAGTAGGATTACATTTGACGAATGTAATTATCGTCAGACTGCAGACCCATACGACCAAGAAAGCAACGGGTGGGTATATAATGGCAGGGAGATGCTTTTTAGTCTTTCCAAACAGCCGGACAAGCAGCATTGCCGTTGGGATCTTAGGAAGTGTCCATGTCCACATGCATATTGCCTGCAGAATTGTGAATAGCCGAGCGAGCTTGATGGCCCCGATAGGATCCTCCTCTAGCAGGCGATCATAATGCTGACCATAGCCTAATCCAATGCAATATGACACATAGATAGATCTCGCAAGTACGAGGGTATTTATTAAATGTGAGTTGATACTAGTATAGCAGCTACGATGGGAGTTCTTACTGTAGCAAGGACCAGGACTCCATCGTCCAGCTCAAAGGGTATTCTCTCCAAGAAGGCACGGGATAGAAACCTCGAGATAACCGCCACTATATTCCATGGTTAAGAACAATTGGACTGTGCATATTTCGTGAGTGGACTTGCCTAAGGCGATAGTAGTGAATACCCAGTCAATTGTGTTGAGGAACGTTCCCCGGTTAAGGTCACCACCGTAAGACATGGTAAATAAGGGTTGATAATATACTCCGACCCCAAGAGTTGACAAAAAGTATTTCCTAAAGTTTATAAGTTAGTTAGAAGGAATACAGACAGTGTTCGCAGGTTTCTTAGTCATGGGTTGTGAGTAGGCTTGGAATGGTGAGCGTCTGGGTATGATACGGGATTGCTGTAGTATAATATATTGGCAAATACCTACCTAACTAACACTATACAACCAGGTATATACTTTGGAAAGACGCATCAGTCACCCACCCACCACCTTCGAGGAGCTTTCTGCAATCATATTAATAATCTGCACATGATACGCTTAACCAATATCTAAGGCCCACGCCGAAACTGTGGTATACGATGTTGCTTGGAAGGAGTAATGGGGAAATCGTGCAAGGCATACTGGCGAACGACATTTTTAATGAAAGATGTCGGGTAGGTGCATTATCACGGCCCCTAAATGGAATGGCCCAAGACAAGACGAACTAGTGGGAACGGGACTCCCATCACGATGGGGCCCCGCATCTAAGAACTACGAATGATCAATATTGCTCAGCAGAATACCCTTTATCAGAAACGATAATGACATTAAATACTCTACCGAGCAATATCGAGTACGTAACAATAAGAGAAAGAAAGATATTATACAATATCAACCATTAAAACATACTGCATATCAAGTCGCTCCATTATGCCTGTAGCTATAAATACATTACCTACAGTTACACCTTGAATCAAAGTTGTATCATGAGTGAATATTGTGTTACTAGCTTTGTGTATCGAACCTCGCGCCTTGCGGGGGCTGAGAAGCGATTAAAAAGTCAACCAAGGTTCGGGATTTATCTTGGTTGGGGAGAGGATAATCCGGCTCTTACCTAGGTACCTATACGATATTCGAAAGAGTAGAGTATTCGTGAAAAGTTATAAAATCTCAGGGATGCTTAAAAATTAGTAAGAAATGTATTATTTAGACAAGGATGGTCTAAGAGTAGGTGTAAGTAAGTAAGTTTACCGAGGAGAAGCACCTGTCGAGATCGTGTGGATCCCTACCTCAATCTCAAAGACCGATATACAATAATAGCTAGGTACCTACCTATGATCAGTAACCCCATACTGGAGCGTGTCACAACGCTAATCAATGAAGTGTATAGAATTAGAGTCAAACTATGGACTATTAGTAGTATCGATATTCCCATAGTAGACTACCCAATCAAACATCAAAGCATTCCGAAAGTTTACTCTCTAGAATCACATTCGTTTCAGTTGAAGTTGAGAAAGGTTGGTTGCACAAATCATAGAAGCGTTCTAAATGTCGGGACCGAGAAGAAGGTGGTACTATTTTTAACAAAACCTTTCTTGTTACTTGTTTGCCCAAGTTCCCTGCAGATTTGAGACACCCACCATTCTTGAGTGCTTTGATTCTCTTAGAATCTGTTTAACCTATGATAATCATCCGTCTTTTCAATGACTTGTATACACCATGACCACAGATATCTTGTCGTTGCTGGCCAAGCTGCAAGCCCAGGTCAGCCCTAGTCTAGAGATATTGACTCAAAAGGAAGACAATAGGTTCCAAGAATTTGCTAAGAGGTGGTCAGACATAGGGCGGGAAACTCCAGAAGCCATCATTCTTCCAGAGTCAGAGGAACAAGTCCAACAGACGGTAGGTAATGCTCAGCTTAGTTTGCAGGTCTAGAAATGACGAGAAACTAATTTTCTAGGTTCAATGGGCTGTTCGCTCTTCCGTCCCCTTTGTTCCTCGGAGCGGGGGGCATAGCGAATGGTCTACGATTAAAGATGGTGTGATCATTGACCTTAGCAAGTATAAGGGAATCGAAGTCGACGTTCATCATAAAAAAGCTACATTAAGAGGTAGTATTTTGTCAAAGCAGGTAGCTGTGGCTCTAGCAGATGCCGGGTATTTCACTGGTAAGCAAAGAATACCTCTTATCACTTCACTCCTATAATGCAAATCTATCGCGGGTCATTTCACTGCTATCCGCTTTGGAGACATTCACTCTAAACCGCTATTCAGCTCTGGGAAATGGAAATCCTGTCGGCGCCATCCCTTACTTCCTAGGAGGTGGCGCTTCGATAACTACATCCGTTACCGGCTTCGGCTCGGATCAAATCTTGTCTGCTCGCATGATTGATGCGACGGGTGAGATTATTGAAGTCACGGAAGATAAAGAGCCCGAGCTGCTCTGGGCTATTCGTGGAGCGGGACAGTTCTTTGGTCTTGTGACAGAGCTCGACATTAAGATCCATCCCTTGAGCGACTTAGGGAATGACCAAGGTACTATTTGGGCAGGGAGATTCGTATTCCCGCTCGAGCGAGTTGAAGAAGTTGCGCGAGTCATGGAATCATTGATGGATGACAGCAGTAAGGCGACGGCTGGCCTTGTGATGATCATGGCTCCACCACCCGCGCGAAAGCCATGCTTGGTTATAGCGGCAAGGTTCACTGGAGACCCAGACAATGCAAAGGACGCGTATAAGCCTTTGTATGACTTGGGACCTATTGCGGCAAGCGGGGAGCCCGTACCTATCCAAAATACCAGTGATAGCCGTGAGGCACTTGCTGCCAAAGGTGACTTTAAACGATTCGGCGTTGTTGGGTTAAGGCGATTCGATGTAGAAAGATTCCTTCAAGTCGTTGATGTTTGGAAGACTCTTGTGAAAGAATGCCCCGATGCTATTAATACGGCTTTCAATTTCCAGTGGGATTCGCGACCTCCAAAACCGCCAGTTTTTGATTCGGCCATGTCGTTGCACGATATCAGATATTGGCAGTAAGTCTCCAACATGTCCCTCCGTCCTCTACGTACATGCGTTAACCCTATAATGTAAACAGGAATAATCTTATTTGGTACACCAATCCTACCAGCCATCAACGGGTCGATGAGTTGAATAATATGGCAATTGACATTATGCGCGGACCAAATCGGGCAGAGTATGCTGATTTCCAAAACGGCACTCGCACAGGCCCGATTGAGTTGCGATTCAGGGGTCAGGGGAAAGTAGAGAAACTGAAGCTGCTTAAGAAACGGTGGGATCCACAAGGAGTGTTCACGAGACAACTGCTTGATTGAGTATCGTACTTCTCACGATACCTACAGCAGGTGTTGGTGTCATCAACGCGGGTCAATATGTTTCATTTTTTCGGTAGCCATATGTAGCTGATTATTAAAAGATCCATGTGCTCACCATACTGTACTGCCATGTTCATGCTTTTTCTCTTCGCACCCACCCTCATTCTCCATTGAGTGTAAAAAGTGATTTAGGTTAAGTGAATGAAGAAAAGAAAAAAAATACAAACGCCTCCACAGGTTTGCAACGCACTTATGTCCTGAGTTGACGTACAAGCCAATGTCAACGGCGTTTTACTAAATCTCCTATTTGAGCGATTCTCCGACCCAACCAGGAGGGCGACAGAGGCAATCAAAGTGACGAAAATAACCATTTCTAAAGTCACGGCAAATTTACCTTGAAGGTATCGTTAAGTTAATATTATGTTAATGTTTTGCTTCACGCGTTGGCAACATCAGGTCAGTTCTTCCTAACCCCTTTTAACTGATGCCTCTTCACCAAGGGCTCTCGTATGGTCGGATGTAGTTAACTTTACCTTGTCTCACATGCAGGTACGGGTGGCTTCCCAGCCCCTATCCATACCGGATTCCAAGCAGGCAATGATCCGTACATTTTCATATTGGGAGAACGAAATCGGTCTTCCGGATGGCCGCTAGCTTAAGCAAAAGCAAATCTCAGCCCACTTGGTGTAAAATCATGCGCGATGTCTTACATCCAACGCGTGCGTAAAATACTTTCCGATCTAGTACGTGATATCTTAGCGCAGAATGTATAAACCCATGACAAGTATAAGAAGGAACTTCCTTCGCACTCGTATAGTTGATAGGCCAAGGCAAGATACAAATACAACTCATATACCGCATCTTTCGATAAAAGGAAACAGAGCATTGGGCCCCTTGTAAATCTACATGGCTTCTCCAGTAATTCTAATCGTTGGGGCTGGGGTTGGTGGCCTAGTCTTTGCGCAAGGCCTCAGAAAATCCGGCATACCATTCATCGTTTTCGAAAAGGACACCTCGTTAAACGCGCGCCTCCAGGGCTACCGACTGAAAATTTCCGGGGACATAGCGTCCAAACTTCGCGCAACAGTGACCGCAGAGGCATGGGCTGTCTTTGAGAGCACATGCTATCAGACAATATTGGGAGAAACAAATCTCAACGCAATTGAGGCGACTATATCGGCAAGTCGACGGGGTCGCCTACCACCCGATGCCCCGCAGACCTATACTGCCGACCGGGGCCTCCTCCGTAAAGCGTTCATGACAGGAATTGAGGAGTCTGTGCGGTTCGGCAAGCAGTTCACCCATTATGAGCTTCTTAAAGGTGGCTCGGGGGTGCGAGTGTTTTTTAAAGACGGCAGCTCCAAATCAGGGGGGCTTCTAGTCTCGGCAGACGGATCACGGTCTGCAGTACGCAGCCAGTTCTTACCTCACATCAGCCCTCTAGACACAGGAATTGGTTGCATATATGGGGAAAGCCCGCTTACCGCAAAGCTTAAGGGTCGATTTCCAGAGAAATTTCGGCGATGGATGACCATTGTGCGGGATGAGACACCAGTCATTCAGAGTATAGTGTCAGGGCCAAGTCCCATCACCATGCTCTGCGAGCCTTGCCACTTGCTAAACCGGGAAAATCACTCTGACCTGCCACCCGACTCTATCCACTGGGTGGTTCTATTCCCGCACAAGATGCTGGGCCTGAAGAGCGAGAAGTTGGATCAGACTTTGAAATATGACTCCTCAAGCCTTGCTCTAGATATTATAAGCGAATGGGATCCTTCAATTCGATCGCTCGTTGAACTGCAGGATCGAGAGCTCACAATTGGCACACGAGTGCTCTCTGCACCTACGGATATCCCCGAATGGGAAACATTGGAATCTGTGACCATTCTAGGGGACGCAATACACGTCATGCCACCATCCGGCGGAGTGGGCGCTGTTGCGACAATACACGACGCATGTCTCCTAGCAGACATAATATCGAAAGATGGTATTTCTGTCAGCTCGATCAGAAGATATGAGGATTCAATGCGAGCGTTTGCGAAAACATGTATTCAGCGTAGTAACGAGGGCAGGTCAAGGATGCTTAAGTAGCCATTATACTCAGAGCTTCCATGGTTTCGGCTGGAGGTCCCTTTACTAAGTTCCCAGTCCAGTGTATTTATGCTCTTTCTTTGGGAAATAGACAGTTTTCGTTCCCAGTTTCCAGCGAGTTATCTATGGGAAGCCCTTGGGATAAATCACTTAGTAACACCACGAGCTGGGTACTGGATGCTGTAACAGCAGTATATATCTACCTATATATCTTAATGTCAGTCTTTAGAGGCAGGGTTGTGGCTCTCTTCCTGTATACCTGGGCTCTAATTAGGTTGAAGTTGCAGTTTTATACTGATAGCTCATGAACGTGTGGCTAGATACACTAGAAATATTTATGTTTTTCTTTTGATCTCTTCCTCTTAAGTCACCTGAACTGACCCCCGACAAAGCGACTCACCTCCTGAACAGGACCTTCTCAAGGCAGCGTTTAATTAATTCAGACGTCTAGTGAAGCATAAGAAAATGTATTACATTTATATGTGCATCCTACACTATCTGTTAGGTGGTCCTGTATATAAACTTGACAAATTGACGTAGCATAGGAGCGCCAAAACATCATAGCCAAAAAGACGTCCGCGCGTCACGGGCGTCTTGGAGTTAATGATTAGCCGACACTCGATTTAGGATCTACCGTCACAATGCGACTCCCAAAGGAGCATCCGTGAGCGATCTCCACACGCTTGGTTTGCTTGAAGAGGAAGTCGGTGAACTTTATCGCTTGGCGAACGGCTTGTGATGAAATATCATAGCTTATAAATCACCCCTCGATAGGAAAAGAGAAAGCGCATATAGTCGTTTGTATATCCTTCACACTTCATTCGACTACTAGCATTGAAATATCATTAAAGATGCTGAGGTCTACGTCTTTACTTGCGCTCTTGAGCATTGGCTCTTTAGCTGGCGCGACGTCGGCGCCGGAAGACTGCCCTCCTACAGGCGTCTCCGTAATTGCCCATAGCGGAGATCCCGTGGGAAAAGAGCAGGTTTACGAAGGAAGTATGTGTCTTTGTCTAAGCCGATGTTAATGATAACCAGCTGACTCTGATATAGTCAACATGTATGTCACAGGTAACACGTCGGATGTGGGTGTGCTGTATTTGACGGACGTGTTCGGTATCCAATTACTGGAGAACAGGCTGTACGTCGCTACGATAACCCGTGTATTGGATTTAATTGACACCATTCAAGATTGGCGGATAGCTTCGGACGAGCAGGTTATCTCACGGTTGCACCGGACTTGTTTAACGGGACGCCGGCTCCGGGGGATATCAATGGGCGCCCGGATTTTAACGTGACCAAATTTCTGGACGATCATCGACCCGAAGTCAGCGATCCTATCATTGAGACGGCTATCGACTTCCTGCGCACCACGCTCGGCGTAAAGAAAGTCGTGGCTACTGGATATTGCTTTGGTGGCCGGTACACGTTCCGTTTCTTGGCGGAGGGGAAGGGCGTTGATGTGGGTTTTGCTGCTCATCCGAGTTTACTGGAGGATGCCGAGATCTCGGCCTTGAAAGGGCCTGCCAGCATCGCGGCAGCAGGTTAGTCGCTCCCGCGAGTTTCTACGTATCTCTTTACAAGACTAATATAGCCTTCAGATGCTGACGACATGACACCACCCGAGAGGCGGTCACAAATCGAAGCATTGCTTTTAGAGACTGGATACCCCTACTCCCTTGCGTTGTATGGCGGGACTCAGCACGGATTCGGCGTTAGGGCGAATGTTTCGGATCCGAAGCAGAAATTTGGAAAAGAAGAGGCTTTCTTCCAAGCTATTAGATGGTTCAATGCATGGGCGTAGACTATTGGGTACGTCTAGTCAAAGGAAGTTGTTGAAACCGGATATTTTGAATATCTGGCTTTGATAGACTACCTACCTATGTATAGCCTGCAGGAGAAATACACAGCTACTTTTATTGAAAACAGTTCTATACCGGTCTATCGAGAATAGTAGAGTATCCCCCACCTAAGCTTTTAGGTGTTTTGAGCCGTTTCTCCAGAGGGCTAATGAAGAGTGAATTGATATGTATAATGCGGTAAGTAAAATATCCACCATGGCTGACAAGTCGTATTCTCTTGATGCTTCGGATGATTTAATAGCGACGATCCTGAAGTCATAGTAGCACGCGTTGGATACGAGTCAAAACCGGGAAGATCTAGCAGGGGATAAATAGGTGGGGGGTTTAACACGATTAACAAGTTCATATCGTGAGTTCGATGTGCAAGGGTCTCGCAAAATTAGAATGCCTTTGAAATAAACCCCAAATGTATACCTATCTACCTAAGGTAATTAACTAGCACTGGATAAAAACTGAAAATGGATTAAAATGGATAGGACATTTCCCAATGTACAACATAGTCTGCGGTAAAATAACTAGATCGAGTAAAAAAAGTAGCACAACAGGCGGGATGGGAGATCGTAAAAGCGAATTTCGCGGGGTTCGTTGACGTTGGCGTTTGTGCGCGGAGACATTAGACCAATTGTTGGACGGAGCGTCGGCAAAAATCATTGGTAACGGTGAGGTGGACAAGACCACGTCATTTCATGTTGCATAGCGCCAACGCTAATTGGCTGGCTAAGTCTCGCTAACGCAGGAACAATTGGCTATCAGGGTACCTCCGCGGCCTGGCCAACCACCCGCAAAAAACAAAGTACCTATTTAAGTCGTAAAGGAGGCTTGGCGGTTGGCTTGGCTCCACATAACGTTTGAGGCTTTACTGGGCGGCATCCCTCTAGCAACGCCCAGCCACATCTTTTATTTACTCGGCCCAGGTCTTGGCCCCCGATATCATCACCGGGAAATCCAGGTGGCAGGACCAATTGCAGATTCTCTACTGCAACTCATGCATCTACATTTTTGAATCATACATTCGATTCGATCGTTACTTTACCCAACCTCCTCTTTTCTGCCACAATTGTAGTATCGAAGCGCAAAAGGAGGGAAAGAAGACTTAGAACCTGCTAACCATACCAAAGTCTCCATAGACAATTCTACTCTTCTTCCCCCACCGTTTAGGATTTTCCGAAGGGCAAAGGGCTGTTGTCCAGAAGAAATCAATTGAACTTCTAAGTTACAATACCTAATCATATCATTTGCCATACCATACCTTTTACCCTTTTACCTTATCACTCTATTCCACACCTGAACCCGCCCAACCTCGTCCACCCAGCAACTGCACAATACCCTCCGTGCGTGTGTTCGAAGTGTGAATCTGACAAGCACAGACAAAGGTTTATCGATATCTAGTATCGACGAGTAAAAGTTGCTTCGACGACGGTCCGCTCTTTTATATTCGTGTCGACGACCAGAGTCCGACCACACGGTGACCACATTCCACACGACGGCCGTGGGATTTTCGAGATCAGCAGTGCTTTCCGCATTCCGTCTCGAGCGTCCCCTCTACGCCGCCCGAATATCGTCGCATTCCAGCGTTGGTGCTGCTCGAGTTCACCAGACCACACCGTCGCTCCCCGGGAGGACGGGAGTGGAGAGAGGGTTAATACACCTCGGGATCTTTTGGGAATAATCAGAAACCATGCCTAGTTTTCAAATCGGTTGGTATCGTAAGTATACCCAACAAAGCCCACCATTACTATTGTAGTCGGCGAGTACTAATAAAGATTACTATAGGGTTCATACCGTTCCTCGGATACCACCATGTTTTGATGATACTAATCGCAGTTTCAATAATATTACTGTGTATGTAAATCACATTCCAGCTTTCTTCCCATAGTCGTACTAACATTCTTCGACCAACAGCACTCCTACTAGCAGGTTGTTCATCATCCTCACCGCTCATACCCGACATCTTCCTACTCTCCCTCTACTACGAGAAGTACACGGCCGTGCCGGATACGTCACAAGTCGACTACAATGTGAACCAGGCTATCAGCAACATCGTCGGGTCCGCGCATCTGCAGGCCCGCGTCGGCTACTTTGGTATTTGCATCAACCCCGACGGCGGTTCCTGGCTATGCAGCAACAACGCAACAGCGCTAGCCAATGAGGTCTCAGTCGATCAAGACCCGCTGAACCTTATTTGGTTGGCCAGCCAGTTCAAGGACATGATCGTGTTCCCCTACCTGATTATCATTGCTATCATCTTCGCCTTTGTCTGCTTCTTGTTGTTGGCTACCTTCCCCGGCTGGCACGAGGAGGAAGACGAGGATGGCTCCGACCGCGAGATCAAGCCGTTCCCCAGCCGACCCGTGTCCCAAGTCGCATTGGCCATTATCTTCATCGCATCGATCTTCATCCTCGTGTCTGTGCTATGGCAACATACGGCGTCAGTCGCGGCGTCTATCATAGCACAAGATTTCGGCAACGGCAGCGTCCTATCAGGAATCGGTACCAGCGCCATGGTTATGGGTTGGTTCAGTTTCACGCTGCTCATTATTGTTACGATCGGTCTGCTAGTCATGATTTTAAGTATCAGGGTGCTGTCGGCATTAGCGGACTAAAAAGGGGAACGAGAGAGGAATGAAATGAAAAACGGGACGGAAGTATATTTTTCGGAAAGACACCACGGCGGCACGTGTCTATGTGTATATGGGAGGGAGGGGATTCGTCCGATAAACAAGAGGACGGATGATATTTCTTGTTGATCGGTCAGCATCTGGGATTGGAGTTGGCAAGAAAGGGGGGCCTCCTCGGTGAAATAATGATTTTTGTTTTCTTTTCCCTTTCACCTTGAGTTACTGGGTTCGCCAGCTCGATTTTAGTCCTTTGCCTACACGAACAAACACACGATCCCCGTCGATGTCGATGGATGTGGTGTCTTTACGAAACGAATTCGGAAACAGACACGAAGCTAGGAGGGGGAAGATATCGACGAGTTTACATACATATATGAGGGTCAGTAATGAAGAGATGATGATTTGACAGATGAAGACCTGGATATTTTGTGCGGATCCGGGCACGCTGCCGTGGTATGATGGGGCGGCGTGCTAAATGTCGCTAGAGTTAGGTCCTAGCTGCGCATAGGATTTTTGTATTACTTAGAAGAATGGCATCTTTGCACTTGGGACTTCAGTCTATTGTTATTGATGCATTTGAATGTGATTGATTAATTGAATTTGTTTTTACGAATATGACTTGGTTATTTTGGATTGTGAATGTCTTAGTCGACTTGTTTACTTAGATAGATAAACGCCGAATTAGGCACCCACGATATTGACTTCAATTACTAGGGTAGATTTTGAGTTGTGCTTGCAAAGGTTACGTGGTGGATCACAAGAGGTCATGAGGGCGAAGAGTCGGCGAACATTACGGCTTTGGAAATTGAGGAAATATGGTGGTATTAGAAATTAATCTAGACGATACGAAAAAGCTACGTTGATTCCTCGGATAGGTGCTGAAATACTAAGTTATCAAACATTTTGGTGGCTTCGAATCTTTTCCGATCTATCAAAGGAATGAATCATCGTGAGCCTCAGCGTCCGATTCGATACGTTTAAGACGATAGTTTCAATTGAGAAGTAAACAATTCAAAATCGAAGACATCAATCCGCGTTAGTACGTACATAGGTAATATTAGCAGTCGTACTTCGATATTACGCGTCATTTATATCTACGGAGTCTTCCTCATGGCGATGCTCAAGGCACCGGTCATAATGAAAAGTTAGAAAAGCAAAAATTCCGGGAACTACGATCCACGAAGGATAATAGAAGAGGGTCGACTCCGCGCTGTGCAATGCAGGTCTCCCCCCTTAAAAGCCCTCATTCTTGAGCGAGGGCTTTTCTCCCAAGGTAAGTATGAAGAAGAAAAGGAAAAGAAAAGTTCTAAGATGGTGGGAGACAGGCCAGATATTTATATTTTTTGGAGGGGGTTAGGAAGTGGGTCTTGCCATTAGTTCCTGCTCATTCCAATGACTTGAGTTGGCAGTCGCTACTGTGTTTGTTGGTGGTCTGTGTTAACCCATTCACCAAAAACTTTCCTGCACCGTGCATTGGAGGCAGGTACGTACCTACCTCAGGGCAAGAACTGCATGTATTTGTGATATAATTCTATAGTCCTGATGCTTCACTTTTATTTCAAGTCATGACACACTGTAAGCGAATTCATATTTCTCGTAAATACTAGTGCATCCAAGTATCCATGTACCTCGCATAAGTTACGTTACTACAGTAGACAGCTGAGAAGCTCGGCGAAGATAGCAAGGGTATTTATTGGCTGCCTAATACAACTTCATCAGTCGAACCGAGCTACCGTGTTTGTCATGTTTACTCAGGCCCTTTCACCTGTTGTCTCGTGCAAGGTGTTACTAGAGGAATTTGTCTCAATAATAATATAATATACGATAAACCTAGTCACACAAGCCACATAGCACATAGCAACACTCCTAACAATGTCGTCGCCATCAGCCGTCGCAACATCGATCCCTACTGGGGACATCTCGCAATGGTGCCTCTTCCCCAGATCTACCCGCGGAGCTTTATTCGGTGCTTTTTGCCCTGGGTCGGCTGGGGGGAACACTTCTGTCTCCCCCGACGACTACCAGAGCATATGCTGCAACGGCGTCATCGTCGACACCTCCTTCGACATATACAGCAACGCCTCGCCCATTGCGCACTCCAACCCAGACGCTGGACCACCCCGCCCCGTTAACTTGGAAGACCTCATCTGCTGTGGCGTTACCGGTGTTCAGACCGCTGCCCTGGATTATACGCCTAGCCCCAGGACTGCCTGTGCCCCGGGTACCATAGGCACGCCGCTGGCTAGCTTAGCCGCGACGAATATCACCCGGGCGACGCCGTTCCCCGTTAGTTACGCCGATAGCACTCCCCCGTCAAGCAATGCTGACCCGTCGGCGACTGTGACGAATGATCTTTGGGGATGGGGTAACCCGAAATACGGCGCATCGGGGACACCCATATGTCTCGTGGCTTATACAGGGGCGGGCGGCGCTAGCGTGGCCGAAGTGACGGTGGCAGCGACATATGTAGCGCCAACTACTTCGTCCACCGGTTCAGACTCGGCTGCGGAACCCACGTCGTCTTCAGGTCCTGGCTCTTGGGCTGTACAGACTCGGCCGAAGACCAGCCTATGTATCACGTTAGGGCTTGTGGTTTTAGGCTCGCTTCTTGCGTAGAGTACTATTTGTGCATTTTGTTATTTTTACATGATTCGATGAATTGAAAACGAGGGACGTGATGTTATGGGGAATAATATTGGCATATTTAAGCCATTGATGAAGAATATATTATTGATGTACATATAGTATTTTATAGGAAGTATATGTGAAGCAATGAGGAATCTTGACACGTCTTCTAGACTACATGACTGGTCTTGTTGTATGATGCATTAAATTCTTACTTGAAATAGCGGACCCTTAATATTAGCATACAATACGAAATTTACTATGACGATTGCGTGATGCAAAAATTGGATTTAAATGTTTCCAAGAATATTTTATACAAGTATCTTTTCAAGATTTTATAAATGATACATCAATGGTATCTCACAATACCTATACACCTCGCTCAACCGCAGCAAAAGCAAATCAAGCAAGCCAAAACCACACCTTCTCGTACCAGTTCCGTGGCACTCTTTCGTCATCCGCCGCGCTAAGATCATCCATTTCCTTCTTCCCCGTCCAGACATCCACGTTCTCGATTTTCGTCGCGAGGGGTGTGCGGCAGAAGATCTTATGCCCGAGGTACAATACGAGGAAAATCGGGATGGTGATGTATGCGGCGAGGAAGCTGGACACACTCCATTCCGACGGGAAGAAGACTTGGAACCCGTTGGTAAGGGTTAGGATTACGATGATGAACAGCACGGCATACGTCGCATACGGTTGGAGGGGTGTTCGGTAGGGAAGGGCGCCAAGCATGCCATGGTACGACATGGCTTTCCGGAATCGTATGTATGTGATCATGACTACGATCCACGCGATGAAGCCGGAAATCGTCGAGATGTTGGTGAACCACTGGAACACTTGCGCGCCGGAGTTGGACACGTTGAGGAAGGCCAAGCATGCGATTAACAGGGTGAAAAGCACCGCGACGTATGGCACACCTCGGCGCGTGGTGAGTCTGAACCACCGCGGCGCCTGGCCGTTGAGTGCCATTGAGTAAAGCACACGCGAGCCCGAGTAGCAGAACGCGTTACCGGCGGACCAGGCCGATGTCAACACGGCGGCATTGATGACATGGTTGAGACCCCTGATTCCAGCGCGCGAGATACCGAGAACAAAGGGGCTAGCCGACGCGTTCGAGTCGCCCGTCATTAACATCTTCTCGTCGCTGGGGACAATGATACCAATGACAAGAGAGCCCAGGCCGTAAAAGATGGCCAATCGCCACACGAAACGACGCGCCGCCTTGGGGATATTTCGTCGGGGTGCTACGGTCTCGCCCGCCGAGAGGGCGATAAGTTCGGGCGACGTGACGAACGAGAAACCGGCGCGCGCAAAGGCTGTCCAATACGCCAAAAACCGACCCGTGTTTCCTTCTACCAGGTACGGCTTAAATGCTCCCGGCTCTTGCCAATATCTGAAATACAAATGATCATGGTTGGGACCGCCGCCGAAGAATAGGACGATACCCAAGATAATTAAACCGGTTATGGTAATAAGCTTTATACTCGCGAACCAGAATTCCGCCTCGCCGAAAAATGAAACAGCAATGATGTTCAGTAACATGATAACAATGAGCTGGATGGCAATCCAGACAGCTACCGGGACGGCGGTAGTCCAGTACTGCAGAATTATAGCACCGGCCGTGCACTCGGCGGCGAGTAGCATGGCATAAGCGTACCAATAGTTCCAGCCGGAGGCGAATGCGAGACTGGGTTCGACGAAACGACCGACAAAGTAGGGAATCGAAATGCCCTTCATGGGAAGATACGTGACCATTTCCGCGAGGTTGTTCATGATAACCCAGACCACAAACATCATGGACAGGTACGCCATGAACAACGGCGCCGGGCCCGTGGTGGCTAGAATCTGGCCGGAGCCGACGAATAGACCGGTTCCGATTCTAGAAACATTTAGTAAACCGTACTGATTCATCGTATGTTTGCAATATGCAAGGGAGAAATCGGGTGACTCACGCGCCTCCGAGAGCGAGGAATTGGATGTGTCGACTCTTGAGTCCTCTTTTGAGCTGGTGGCCGCTCTCGAGGTTCATCTCGCCAATTTGATTCGACACGGTGCGGTCGAGCAGATCACCTTTCGGTTCAGATTCGACCCGACCAGCGTCGTCCGTGGCATATGCCACATCTTCGCTTTGGCGGCCCATTTTCCACTTCGCAAGAACGGATTAAAAATGTTATCTCATGCAATTATATTGAAGTTGCTTGATACGCTTATACGGCCGTGACTTGCGGAGGGAAAAAAAAAGGTTGAATTGACTGATCCAGACGACTGGAATGCGAGATGCAATGCGCAATGCAAGTAAGACGCGCTCAGAACATGATATGAAAAGATCGAAAGCTTCTAGACTTATTATCACGAGGCCGGAATCTTATTAAAAGGTGGTATTACGTACATATAAGAGATACAGCGATTCCATTCCTCTAATTCCTCTTAGTCTTTATGGGGTTTAGTGGAACTCTCACCCGGTCGGCCTTCCTAAACGGAAAGATCTGGGTCGACCTTTGCCTCTTGAGGGTTAGTGACTTGCGGAGAAGGTGGTTCAAGTTTTTATTTGTTATCATAAAGATAACCCCGAGAGATATGATCCCTACCTGCATGAGATATTACAAGAGATAGGCCCGAACACCTAGGCGGGGACTTATCTTAAGCCATGTTTAAGCCGCTTAAGAATAGTAGTTCTTGTCCGTAGTGCCTTGGACTAAGATCAAGCTAAGATCAGCCAAGGTACACCTCCGCCAGGATGGTAAACGTTAGAAGCTCCACCGTTCCATACTTTATCAACGAGTACGTTCCGCAGGTAACTTATAAGCCAATTTTTATAAGGGAGGTACGTAATACCTTATTTCAGTTTTGGTATTGTAGCTCGTGCGAAGAAAAATATCTTGAAGATTCTAAATCAGCAAGTAACGAGCAAAGGATTTCCCATATAAAATACCTTAGCAGCTACCTATAATAAAGTATGGAACGGTGGAGCCTCTAACGTTTACCATCCTGGCGGAGGTGTAATGAGTATCAGAGGCTGAAACTTCTTTATTCGATACGGAAAGTTATCCTTACCCACATAGGTATCGCCCCTATCATTGCCGTGGTCGGAGCCAGGTTAGGTAAAAGAAATCTATGACGATGCATGAATACACTTCTTTCGGTGTCTAGAATCTGCCTAGGTATGATATCTCTACAGCCGTCGTTATCCGAGCTTACCCACTCCTCCCATAGCGTCGACAGTCACGAGTCGGTGAAGATGGATTCTTTATCGTGATATTTTATATACAATTGCTCTCTCATCTTAGGTATGCGATAGACCACACTGCTTAGCGCGTCGAGACGAGTTAAGATAACAGGACGGATAGTTGTTAATGTGGTGGATGTGATGACGACGCGTCACCCCTGCACTTACGTGGAACGAGTCCAATAAGTAGCTCATGAATTCCTCAACTTCTGTAGAGTAGAGTTATCCAGCAAACGAATGCCCCAACTTCTAAATAAACCTAGCTAAGCTTGAGTTCTCATTGCGGACCTGTCGTGGTCTGTATTCTATGCAAAAAAAATTTGATTTATTGGACTATTGCCCAGGTGCTCATTCAAACTGGTCGCCTGAAAGGATGCGCCTCCGTGTTTAGCACCCACTCATCTAAACTGATGAGGTTAGGATCTGAGTACCTGCAAAGCTCGTCAGTAATTCGTCGAGACGAATCCAAAGCCAACGCGAGGCGACTTACAATAGATAAAAATATTTCAGTGTCTCAGCCAACCAGAAACTTTCCATTTCATCTGTTTTGACGGGGTTCTCGAGTAGAACGTTATCAATCGCACTGTTACCAACCTCCGTCCGAGTCTGGCGAACAATGGCATTGAACATCTTCCACCCTTTCTCCTGCCAAGTGCTGTCACCCGTGATGCGGTACATGTACCAAACGGACTCGATGGCTTCCGGCCTACGAAAAATGTTAACCGGGCCTCAGAACCCATAGCATATTATAGCATGTTATAGCTATACTTTAAGTAATATTTATGATAATAAGGTACTTACCGGAGGATATAGGAGTGGTAATGGGCACTGACAAAGCCAGGCGGGAGATTATCCGACTGGATGCGGTTTGCTGCGTACTCCTTCGACGACATCGGACGTATCGGTTCTGGAACTTCGCTATCATCCTCTTCTGACTGGAGGGTGGCCTGGCTTCCATCACTACTCGTGATGTCTCGTGCCCCTGCTGACTGATCCGTGGAACTGCGTATTGGCGCAGGAGGAGCCCTCTTACGAATCCCAGCACCTACCGATTCACCATTGTTAAAACCAGTTTCTTCGGCCCCCGTACCGAGATTCGAATGCCCCTTCATTGTCGGTTTTTCTGTCTTTTGCACCTTCTTGGCTTTTCGCTCCTTTTGTTCCATGTCGAATTTTTTAACCTCTTCATCGTGGGTCTCGTGGAGAGGATCCAACCATTGCCAATACAGGGTCTCGTTCCAATGACAATTGTTCGCCTCGGCGCAGGGGACGACGGTGGCACCTTCAGGCATGATACCGCTCGGCGTGCTTTCGTAAGCCCATACACAGCCGTCCGTGAGCTTCTTTCCAATTTCCACGTCTTCCGGGGCTTTGAAGATCTTTCCGCCTAGCCCAAACATTCCTCCGAGAAAACAGGTGAGATGGGTAACTTCCCACTCCGTTGAGGCATCGGTCTCCGGGTTCCCTTGTGTGTTGATCTTAGCAGAGAACAGTATGTCACGATCGTCGGGAACCATGGGCCGGTATAATAACCATTTCTTGACAGCCGCAACAGCCTTAGTATGTAAAGTTTCATACTTGGGCTCGAGGCCGCCAAGGAGCAGCCACTGCTTGGGGAAATATTCATATGTGCTGTCTTGACTTCCACCCATACTGTATTGCTGGTTGGAATAGAACGACCCGGTGGTGAGTCCTTGATGAATACATTTATCCTTCTTTTTGGGCTCTTCCGAATTGTTACTACGGCTCCGTGACACGGTACTACTTTCGACCTTATCGCTCTTATCGGTCTTAGAAGAGCCAGCCTTCTCCGACGACGCATATATTTCCTCACCATTGGTTACGATCTTAACCGATTTGGTGCCATCATCATTAGGTGTTCCCACTTGAGAGCGGCTTTCTAAGGCATGGAAATCGGATTTAGCAGATGTGCTTTGGCCACCACCAATACCGACGACTTTGCTATTAGAAATATCGTAACTGGACTTTTGGAGCTCAATTTGCCGCTGTTCTTCCTGTTCGGCTTCTTGAGCAGCGACTATGGCCTCTGCAGTCCTATTACACCCGCTGGCATCTATATGTTCCGGAAAGATACCCGGTATTGCCGTTCCCCGCTCTTCCCATTCATAGAAGGCATCTGTGATGCGTGCTACAGCATCATAATACCTGTTCTCTTGAGTTATTTGAGCGAGACGGGTAAATTCCATGGCGAGAGAGCCCAACTCGGCGACACTTGCTCCTTGGGCTCTCTTGGGAAGCGACACGGAAACTGGCTTCCAGTTGTAATACAAAATAGGCATGCGATTCGGAGTATCGAAGACGCCCATAAGGATCTCTGCGAGCTCAAGCGCCTTCTCGAGAAGAATATCATGCCCCCCAGCCTTGCCACCGCTGACATCGTAGGCTGCAATTAACCCGCCGAGGTATCGAATGGTTGTTTCGAAAACAGGGATTTCGGAGCGGAATTCGGAAGTGGTGAAGTCAATCTTCTCTACTTCTAGAAGAGCCTCTTCGAACTCTTCCTTCATGCCCATAATCCACAGCGTGTCCAAGGCATCAACCAAAGTTGCGGCCCAGCCGCAGAACGGATCACGAAACTTTTTGGATACTGGACTCAGCTCATCATGTCCTCTGGCGTAGGTCATATAACCCTTCCAGCCGCGAACCATCTCGGCCTTCACCTTTGCAAGACGCTCCAGGCGCTTCTCCCGAACCTCGGGTAACTCCTTATCGAAATCGTATTGGACCGCAGGTATCGGCTTAGGTTTTCCGGTCGGCAAAGGGATTATCTCATCTTCGGGTACGGGAAAGTGCTCCGGGAACTTCTTCCAATGCTTAGTTGGTTCGCCCTCCGGCTTAGATTTATGCGTGCCCGGTTTCCCATGGACGCCTTTACCCTTAGCACCTTGACCAATGTTCTTATCCGGTATATCGATCAACGGAACGGTAGTAGTCTTCGCAGCACCATCTTTGTCATATACGGTAACTTTGGTCTTGCCGGAATCCGTCGTGGAGGTCTCCGTAGAGGGATCGAATTTGTTGAGGACATCTTCGCTGGTAGTGGGTTTTAGGCTAGGGATCTTGACCTTGTTGATATCTTCCTCCGTCTTCTCCCGTTCTTGACGTGTCACGTCACTACTCCCATCCGACCACGAAGTTCCGCTCTTGCCAGGGAGGGGTTGCTGCGACTGCTTGTCAGTGGCGCCGAAGCCTCGCTCCGGAGGCGACTTGGGTGGAGCCCTATAGGGAATGGACGCGGAGACGGACTCCCATTGTTCGCTATTCTGGGAAACTCGATAAAGTAAGAGCACGACGACAGCGGCGAAGAAAACGTAGTAACGATATCTTCGTATGCGCAACATCTCTGCGAGTGAAATCGATATACAGAGACAGACAGAAGGAGGGGCAAGGAGAAACGAAAGACCCTCGAGCCTTCAAACCAACGCCTCCTTCGCGCGAAGCCAGAGAACAACGAGGAAGAACACAACAACGGGTATTAACCAAGAGTCAATTCTACCACCATCTTCATCCCAAAAACTACACAGGAATCGCTAAAGGAGATCGAGCTGGTCCAGAGCTAATACGGCGTAATCTTAAGTAGTCGAGCTATGTGAAATACGAGCTCCAGTCAGCCGAGGCTAAGCAAGCAACAAAAAAAAACCAACCGAGATTCGATCTATCTCAAGACTAGCGATAACAATGAGAAGGCAGAAAAAAGACAAAAAGCCCGCCAAGAACGATAGAGGGACGGTGGAATCAATGTATGAAACGAATTAGAAGGACAGATGGTCAGCCAAAAAGGACCGCAACTAGTAATTGCCGTGCCGCAGGGCGGATGAAGTGCTGCAAAATGGAAGTTCCAGGGGTTTGAATGTACAGCTGAGCGGATAAGGCCACAGATAGTCTTGGCATCCCTCTTCATTGGATCTCTTGGACGAGCCAAGAAAGACATCATGTCGTAGGAGGCTTGTGCTTGGCGTTCGCACCGACCAAAGAAACCCACTATGACCTAACAGTTAGATGTACAGGGCCTGAGAAAAAGAGGAGGTGCTCAGTACGCTCGATATAGCACTAAGAAGAAGATGCGAAAGCTTAACACAACTTGGAACTTGTAGAAAGAGAGAACTTAAAACTAATATTGCTGTGGTTGTTGAATTCGCAAAGGCTAGTAAGGCTAGTAGTAAGAACTATGAGACATTGAAAAAAGTATTGAGAGCATTTGGAGTAGCCTTTGGAGTAAGCGCATGTGTAAGGGACCTCTAGGCAGCGACATTTGGTAGATACATGTACCCAACCCCACCTAAGAGGTACCAATTGGATAGTTCCTCCTGTAGAAGTCTAGCACTGTAGGGCTGCTGAATACCTCCTGAGTACAACTTTGGTAATACAGAGTTTAACGGCGTATCTCGTCCCGCAGTGCCCGCTTTAAATAGACCCAGGTCGTATTCTCCGCTGTGGCTGCGCGATGCAAAGACAATCTAGACCCTGAACCAAGGTTTCCAACATTCTTTTTTTCCTGTTGGTAATCAGAATTGTGGTAACAAATCAGAAGAAACCAACAAGTCGAACAAATAGAAATATATTTTTCGTCGAATCATTGAGTTTCCTTACAAACATAAACTCTACCGCATAAACTCAGACACATAGCTAAGCGCAAACATACATATGAAATATTCTTCATTCATTTTTTTCAACTTCCATAATCAACATCGTCATAGCTGAGAGTATCGTACTCGCAAATTGGCCGCATTGTCCCTATTGACGATCTTTGTGGGGTACATCAAACCCTTGGTCAATCCAATGGTGACAGCCCCGCTGTCGAATTATCGTGCGACATGCTCGTAACGTTCCCTAAGGGTCCTCTAAGTTGATGGTTAGGAGTTTCGAAGTTCGCCTTGCTTCGGCCCTCATCGTGCGCACCGTCAATCAGCATGTTACTGCTTTCTCGATCGTAGCATAGGTGTGCATGGCGGCGGTCCGCCATATCGCATCTCAATGTCTTGGGCCTTAAAACCGCATCGATCGCAGATGCCCATGCCTCTCATACCGGCATCAAGATAACAAGGGATGTCGAGGTTATCTGCCAGCTTTGTCGCCCATCCCATAAGAGCTGATGCGTAACCTCGTCCTCGACTGGTAGACTTGGTCATGACCAGCTCGATGACTGCAAAGATCAGGTCTGCTGCCGTTGGACATTTTCGCTTGTTGACAACTTACAGACGTGGCCCTCCTTTCCTACTACGAGATAATGGGCTCTCGCCAGAGGTTCGAAAAACTCTGCGAGCTTCTCCTCGCTAATCCCTGGTATATCTTCGCATCGCGACCATCGCGTCTTCCATGATTTACCAGCAATGTTTTGTCCTGGGCGGACGATGTGTGCGATCGCGAGTGCAACCGGTCGGCCTATATTTCTTTTAGCAACTGGTCCGTTAAACGTAATTCGGGATGGTATTCAGACTGTTAAGATTTCGAATGACTGCGACCTTCGACTCTGGCCTGTAGTAAGACTTCTGGCCCAAGAAATTATCGAAACTGCGTTGAAGCCACTTCCGCCCTGCCTCCGTATGAGGAAATATGACTTCGCCTGGACCGCTAAAGGCTTCCCAGAATATCTCTACGAGATCGGGAATGTCATCCGTATTTGCTAGACTTACTTTGCCAGCCATCTTAAGTCGATCTTTGGTTAATTAGTAGCAATGAAGCTGTTTGAAGAACTGTCTATCTATCCATCCGAAAAAAAAGCAAGCTCCTCGTTCCCTTTATCTTCGAGGACTACGATAGATTTTAAGTTCATGAACGCCTTACTTACCGACCCGTTACGTTGTCAACTCTAACTCTGCTGATGACAGCATTTGACAGTCCCGTCTAATATGGGTCCAGCTTGTTTCCCCGCTAATACTTCGGGTGGCAGGTCGTCATTGTGATTCATGGAGCTGCTCACACCACGCTTCGAATACGAGGCCAATTCGTCAGCTCCAGTCGAAGATATCTTTCACATGATTTCTATTAGGCGTAGCATTCCCAAACCGAACCAATGAAGGATTATTATCTTCGATGATCATTAAACCCTCTCGGCCTTTACTTTTTATGTTGTATTAACTCATCCATTACCTTCTGGTCTTTGCGAGACGCGTGATGTTTCTCGAGTTGGTAATTCGTGGACAGCACTCGCAAGCCGCCTTACGAATTAAAGGTTTATCACGAAAGCCCTAGGTGAGCGCAATCGCATTGATGATGTCTTATATATGCTGTTTTTCAATATCTATCTCGTCGTGCAGTTGCTAACCTTATGTATTACCCTTATGTATTACCGTAGGTAAGTCTTCTAGGTCAAGTCTCCACCCAACGTATGCTAGATTTCTGTGTGGCTACTTATAAGTGAAATAAACACGTAATATTGCAGTCCTTGGGCCGCATCCCTTGGAGTTTATCCATTTATACCAGAGGATTTCAATTTCGCATGAGGTCCTATCCCGCTGCCAGCGGGAATTGAGTAAGCCAAGGGATTGTAATTCCTTCCACATATCATGGCTACCTTATGACCTCCAATCTCATAGAGTAATCCACACCCCAATAGTCCGACGCGGCTAGGGAGGTACCTACACATTGAGACCGCCCCGGCTATCAAATATGTCGCTGCCTTTGGTACAATACCGAGGATGTTGATCTGGGCAGATATCTGGAAGCCTTCTATCCGGAAACCCTACCGCGTCAATTCACTGTCGTATAGTCATTTTCGGAGGTCCTAAATCCAGGTTTAAAAGGTCTCTGGTTGTCAAGAGGTATCATTTCCGGCTCTTGTTCGGCAACGGACTCGTACTCCCCCGGGGCTTTCGTATCTTCTACAACAGGCGCACAGTTTGCACAGTATCGTGCTTCCTCCGTGCTTTTAATGCAAAATCTGTCAACAAGAAGGATAAATATCTTCCAAATTGCTTGCAATAAAACCAAGTCTGCCACAAGCACAGATATTATGAGATTTCCCGGGGATTTAAGCTGAGGAACTTGGCAAAGGTAATCAGCGGCTATCACGGACTGGTCGACTCCAAGATTGATGTCTGAAGACTGGGACTTGTCGAAGCTGTCTTGATATATGAGGAGGTCGCCGCAACAGTCGACGCCGTAACGAAACTTCTTCCTCAGGGCTTGATTGGCACGAGTCATGTCGGAGGTTAGATTTTGGAGAAGTTCGGGACGAGCAAGCATGTTCGGCATGCTGTCGCTATCCTGACCAAGGTCGGCCATCGTGGTAAACCATATAGCCTTCCCGAGCACCGCCATCGCGCGCCAGATACCCGGCATCGGCCGCTCAAACGCCGCAGGGTGATCCGGGCTCTCGGCGAGCTCTGTGATCGACGTGGTGTTGCAGTATCGGTTTCTCGTAAATGCGACACCGGTAGAATTTAACGGGACGAAGAAACAGGACCCGACCTCCAGAAATTCGACACTACTGACTTGCTCTTCAATCGCCCCGGTCAACACGGAATTACGCTGCAAGCCTACGATAGCTTTGAAAAATGGTGGGGGCGCTCTCGACATATTTTCGTCGTAAAATATTTGCATAACGGTCCTCCAGTCTTAACAACAGTTAGTATTTTTTTCTAGCCAGGGGCTTTGGGGGTCTCAGTATATCTCGGGAGCTCATCAGCTTGGTTCGAGCCCTCTATTTCTCCAGACACCACTGGCAATGATTAAAGAAAAGCATCACGTACACATGCCCAGAATGCTGTAACCCCAGTATATGCTTGGCGACTCCGTCCTATTAAGGGTGAGAAACATCGACTGCACTGTGTTTGGCCTCGGGAGCGCATCATAGGTATTCAGTATCTCAAAGTATTGACGACTTGACGATCCCCCATCCACATAACACTCAGTTGTTGTAGTGACGGCCCCACCCATAGGAGATATTTCGAGCTGTCCGACTGATCGATCGGTCGCCTCGAACTGGACCTTAACATCGGTTATATTGCAGTTCTGGATCCGGCTGCTCTTGTATATCAAAGATCCCTGGTATATCCTGGTCCCATCTTCTCCGAGATGCCATACTCGCGATAGGGTATACGGGAACGCTCTTTGTCAGTGTAAAAAGTACTCTGAACTTGGATCTCCACCGAGGAGCAAGCAGATTTAGCGCCCACTAGATACGACGGCCACTTCGAGAGCCAACCGTTGTTCGCCTCTGTCGCATTTGGATTTTGTGAAGATTGGGAGACGAGTTCGTAGCCTGTCGCGGCGACATTGAGGAACGAGATAAGCGCAGTCGCCACGATGAATCCTACAACTACTACGGGAGTAAACCACTTAAACGGGTACGCGCGAGTAATGCCGTACGAAAAGAAAGACTGGTGCGCCATAGTAAGACGATGCTGAGATTTCCCCTCACGCACATCAAAACTAAGTTTATGAACGAGGATCTATAGTCGAATTATTATATTATTATACAGAACTACGCTAGTAGGGATTATACACGCCAGTCACCGTCCCCTCGAGTGGAAAGAGATATAGAGGTATCAACTAAAAATATTCCAACCATTGTATCCAGGGGTTTCGCCTGCTTGAAGCTTAGGGCTGAGAAGAAAGATGACCAGCATAATAGAACAGGGAAATTTTAGGCCGAGATCTCAATCCATGCAGATCCAACTAGCATGTGTGCCAAGATACGCGAGCTGCGGCTGAGTGTTAAAGGGCTTACATTGGTACGATGATAGGTTGGGCAGTTCAGTCTGTTCATCTTTGAAATTGGATCCCGTAAGCTTAGGCTCTTCGATGCGATCCAAGTTTGCCACTCAATGGCAGGCTGCCTTCCATCTGTTATCGCCATGGGTGGCTTTAAGTGTTACTTGTACCTTGGCGGTGTTTAAGAAGTCCTCGAAGGCGCAGGACCCGTAGTCATCAATCTTACAACCGACTGGACCCAAGCCGTAATTCGCACCATTGAGAATTAACTGGATCCTCCTATCCCCGCCGCATTCCAGCCGCTGCCAAAGCATATTGGCGGCGAACGGCATTAGCTTCGCAGCTTTCCAAGCCCGATCTGGGTCCATCGGCCCTGTAGGCGGTAGCTCACCGGATGCGAGTCCCAACGCCGTTAGCCCCAGCGCGATAGTCTTGTCATGGCCGAACCCTAGTGAAAGCTTGGGCCCTTCGTCCCGCTGTAGGAAATCTGTCACGTTGCTAACTAGTAAACTCCCAAGTACAGAACCCATATCACCCGGGAGTCCGTATCCGGCGAACCCCCGCATCCGCAGGTCATACTCATATTCGTTGTTGACTATCTCATTCGGTAAAAATACGTCGCACCACGGGGACGAGCCAACACCCCAGATGGCGGTTTCGTACGCGCACGAATAAAGCATGGCGCGGGTGTGAGTTTCTGTGAAATTGATTCCGGGATACGCCTTGGCGAGTGACTTGTTGATTCGTTTCGTGATGGGCGAAAGGTAGACAGCACGCCACTTCGCCGCCGACACATCACCATAGCTAGAATCCCACTTCGGACATGCCAGGTAAGGTGTGATCCAACTGACCGTAGCCTCATTCTCGGCCATCACGTTCAGCGTAGCGGTGGAATTGGAAGTGCGACCGTAGTACCCGTCCATAAACCACCTTGCCGACTCTATAACGCGGTCCGAATCGCTTGCTAGGATCTCGGTCTCATTATCGAAATATGGATACTGTAACCTTAATGCTACTCCATGGTCGAATAACTGTTGGCGACCGGGCGCCGTGAGGCTATCAGTCCCGAAGGTGCTGTTCCAACCTTCGTACAGAAAGGAATACGCATCTGGGAGTTGGACGCGAGGATTCGAAAACAGGTCACGATTTTCGTTTATATAGTAAGAGAGGTTCTGTATAATAGCAGCCTCGTCTTCGTGGGGATGTCGGCTACCATGCCTGTGTACTAAGAAAGCCTTTTCAGTTGTGCAGTCCGGTGGTGTTCCGGATCGCAGGGATGCGGGTGTGTTAGGAGGAACGAAAAAAGGAGACAGATGTCCCAGATGTTTAAACGGCTCGAAGTTATCACGGTGATGAGATAGTGGTAGTATTAGGCTGAGAAGGTGAGTTGGAGAGCTTGATCCCCAAAATTGCAACGACAGTATAACCACTGAGACCAAACCCAAACCTATGAGAAGATGCCATCGCAAGCCCCGACTACGTTGCCAATAAATCCGAGGATAAACTTCGCTATGAATTTCACTGTCTTGTTTATCAATTGCCATGTTGCTTAGTCTGTAATTCAATTTTGATATAAGTTCTTCTCAAAGAGAGTAGATGAACCAGAGAACCCCACTAGTCCTTGGGGAACTATGTATAAATACCTATCATTAGAAGTCTTAGAAGCTGGGCATTATTATATGTTGCATTCTATTCCCCACGCATTGAATCACCGCCCAATAGAGTAAAGAGCGACCATATACGTCAAAAATACATCAATGCCGATCATGCCATCATCTTGAGTGCGAAATATCAACAGCAAAACGTGTGAAAGGGTACGTGAATTAAATCAATATGGTTTCGAGCACGTATTGCATTTGATTGGCTAGTGAAGGCCCTTTTTCTCATATTGGTGGGCAGGTATAGCGGTACCCTTGGGTACCTCTAATACCCGTGTTGTCATCCCGCTTGGTCTCAATGAAGACATGCGCTGTCGGTGGCTGAGAAGTCTAATGGGAAACATTGATAATATATTTATAGAAATAATAACCTGTCGCACTATCGGAGTCACACTATTACAGTTGAGATATATTTGAGGTAGACCGGATGATCTTAGTAGAAGCCACTGTGTAGATCTCGTCGCCGGACTGGAGCGGCTTCCTTAGCAGTTGTAATGAGGCTTGAAGCGTTGCCAATAGCCTGGGATAATCTGAGAATATCGTTTATGTTGACGACTTCGGTACGAGTACTCCATCCTAACTCGGTAGGGAAACGTTCATTTTCTATTCAAGATATTAACTAAAGCGCAAGCTTCTAAAGAGACATGAACTTACCGAAGAAATATTCCACTAAAGTTCGGTTGACTGTTACGGCTTGTAAGTCACCGAAAGCAACAATCGGAGCAGAAATTTCGCCAAGACTGAAGCTTTCCACCGTGGACGTGAAAGTGTAATTGGGGTTGAATGCCTTGGAACTAAGCTGGCGGGCGACCTTTCCATTGGCTAACATATTGGCATCGAGGATTTCGCCGGTCCAGTAAACTTTCGTCTCGTTGAAGATTGTTTCATTGAAGATATGGTTGCTACCGAAGAAAGCGTCCGTGCGGCTGTTGGATAGGGGTTAACATCTTCTGTCATCCGACATTATAAATAACAATCTTACCTTAGACTTCCATCGTGTTCTAAGACATTATGTACATTCAACTGGTCACTAGCGACAATTTGATGTTAGTAAATCTACTCCTATCAAACCAAATCTCTAATCCGTGCGCGTCGTAGAGCAAGAACCAATGGATTGCTGATGCTTGAGTGAACAGGCTGTGGTGGTTTCCTTACAGAGTGAAGAATGTGGCATTAGGCTCTGGGTTAGCGATAATAGCCATTTGGAACATCAGTGCGCCGAGAGATTCATTGAAGTTGAGAGCCGAGGACATGGCGCTAACGACCTTGTCTTTCGTGATATTCCGGCCATCGTGGGGTAGAAAGTTATGGTTACTCAATGTGTTGAGCATGGGGCATGGTCCACGGTCTATCTGTAATATTAGCAACTAGGAACTTTTAGTTGAATGCATTTTATCATACAGTCGTTTGGCCCAGGAGCTAGCCATGGATGACCCTCTGGCAGTTCAACGGCAACTGCTAATGCAGCACTAAGAATGACTGGGGAAAAAGGGAGTCTCATGGTTATGACTTGGCTTCCAATGGTCTGAAGAGAGCGATGATAGTTCGAGGTTAGGAATAGAAAAGCGAATTCTTTAACATATATATACCTGGTAAGTATGCCCCCCTTTCACCTAAATCTACACTGCAGCAGGCATAGTAGACGTAATATAGTCCACCTTAGTCCAAAGGAAGCACGAGACATAGCACTATAGACCCGAATCATTTTGACGATCATAATGATAGTTTCAGATGCTGCATGTTGTCTCTCCGTCATTCCACGAAAACAAGCAAGAAACAGCCAATTAGAGATGAGATATTGTAATGCGTCGTCATTTACGATTATTTACGATTATTTACGAGTAATATACGAAGTACGAGGCTCATACGAATTCGCATCCATTCGTACAACCTTGCTAGCTAAGCCTCCAAATGAGACGCAACAAGATCTATGGAACCATTCAATCTAGAGCTCTTAAGTCTATATCCCTGTAGAACCCACACGCATGCTGTTTTTCATCAGGCACGGACGTAATCAGAAAAGCATGTGCTTCATATTCGAAGTTCCAAAGAGGTATTAGGAGGTAATGCATGGCGATGGGACTAATATCTTGTCACCTAAAGAGACACCAATCATGTCAAAGGTATTTAGCTATGCTTCTGCCTGTTATAATCGGATGAAAGGTGCTTACGTTCGGTCATAAGGCGGGCCAAAAGGCGAGGAAACAACTTCTTTATTCCACAAGGAACTCTAACTAGGATAGTTCTGACTCCAGAACTATACATGCCTAGGTAACTAGATACTAAACACGTTCTTTGCTCTTGGGCGTCTTAAGTGAGACCCCTAAGTAACAAAGGAGATTTAATCAATGTAAGCATATTGGAACCTGAAGCAAACACAACACAGAACTTCTTAGCCACTTAATACCTAGAGTATTGAAATGGGTAGTCAAAGGTTTACTTCAAGGTATAATAGTACTTATATAAGGTCTTGGCATAGAGTGTATAAGAGGGACCTCCTTACTCGCTCAAAAGTATAGTTGATAGGTGAATGGATAAGTACAGCTTATATACGGAATCTTTCATCATATAAGTTCGGATAATTCGTGTTTCGATATTTTTCTTCTTTAAGTGGAGGAAGGGTCAATATATGAAGAAAATATGATGCCCACCACCAAATTTTTTTCCACCAACCATCTTCCATCTTCTCAATTGACTCTTCGACTAATGCTCTGTCACACGGACAACAAAGCCAAGAGCTGTTGGCCAGGAGAATACTACAGCCAAAAACCTATTAGGCGGTTAGGATAACTACTTTTAGAACTATTGGATATGAAGCCTCACGAGATGCTGCAAGAATAAAACGTTGCAGCCAACACATCAGTGAGGGAGATTAGGTACGGAGATACACTCCTTAGAATTGTCTACAAATAGGTCAGGATCCCCCAGACTGAAGATGGGATCCTCATGGACCTTGAGACCTTAGAAAATTATTAGTAAATTGAACCTACCTTCCAAGCCCTGAATATCAGACCTTGTTACATGCTCTGCGTCTCATGGCATCAAGGAGTTCGTCTGTGTAAAGATAGCTCAAAGCAGAATAAAGTTCGTGCTGGCAAAGTTTCGTGTTGCACAATGGAGATTTTAAGGCCTTTCTGATTTGAGATTCCGATTCATAAACGCCTGCTTTGCGTTTGCCATTCTTGTACTCCTCTACGAGAAGACTTCGTACCATATCATTCAAGACAGTCATGATTTTGACATAACCTTGATCGGTAACATTGTTGTATTTATTGAGTCCACTATGATCATAATCGAGGGAATGGTTTTCCGTGTTGCTGCCGTTGAATGTTGCCGAGGTAGTTGGAACAATCTATTCAATGTTAGCCAATATGAGATTTACTCCTGGGCCAAGAGATGTTACCATCCTAGTCGGCGAAAACCTGCCTAGAAACTTAAAGATGACCTGTTTGCGAGTCTCGAAGAAGTTGATTTTCTTTATATGCGGGTATTTCTCCATGAAACTGTCTTGGAGCTGGGCTAAATCGTTCGATCCGGGAGCGAGCGACAGAAATATGCTTGGGTTAGACCCAATAGGGGCGAGATACCGTGCAATTTGATAAGTCCACCACGAGTGCTCTGTGCCGGCGTGAGGAACCCCGAGGAAAACAATGCCCCTTGTGTGCTGAAGTGGGTTGCTGTCAGTCCCCTTGGTGTTATCAGATGTTATGCGTAGCGCCTAATTTCATGGATAAGTGAACAATCCAGCGTAATATACAGCTGCAAATTACCTCTTTAACAACAAGGCCCCCATAAGAGTGACATACAAAGATGGTTGGGCAGTCGGTTTGCTACGGATCATATATAAGTGGATGCGTCTTTTATTCTGACAGGATTACTCTTATCATGTGTGTTTTTCGCTACGTACCTGTTCGGTGGTGTTGGCCCTCCAGTGCTTCATTGAAAATAATAACTCGCTGGCGATATCTTGGAGCTTCTTTTGGGGCGCGTTGTTATACGTGGTCGAGTCGTAATTGAACATCAGAAAGCGGGCGTTGGGGACGTCTACCGGCAATAGATCCCGAATCCAATGCACCCCTTCTGGATATCGTGTTCTCTCTCCGGGGAATGGTTTATGCCATGTAGAATCTGGGAAGGATCCAAGTCCGTGGACGAATATAACGCTAGGATTACCGTTCATTAGCAATCCTTAACATAAGCAACTTAGCTGGCTGGCTGTAAACTCTAGCCCCTATTACTTACTCAGCGACTGGTATGGGTGGTATATTCGTCTCAACTAGTACAAGACCATTTCCTAGATGAGGAGATATCTCCAAACGTGAAGGAACCAAGAATCCGATGACGATGGGAAGAAAACGGGAAAATAAAAGGATTAAGCTAAATAAACAGACAATCCAAAGCCATCCCTGTTGACGGCCTTCAATTGATGAGGATGTCTTCTTCTCGGAAGACTTTGAGTACAACATTAGGTTACGTGTATGAAGGTGGTGCTACTTGGATCTACCTAGGCAAGATAGAAAATAGAAGACTACAATAGAGCCTTGGTGTACCTATTTTGTTAGACTTAACGATAAAATAATGCCGAAAGATGAGAAGGAAGCAGTCAAATCACTTGATCAGCTAAAGTCAGAATTATGAAATGACGGGATAGGATTATATTCGAAGTGAAGAAGAAGGAAACAGAATAGAAAAAGGGGACAAGAGATGGAAAATAAGTCTGCATAGCCTCGTTGGGCGTATTCATGCCCACCTATCACTGAATGCTTGGCTCAGGCTTTAAGGCAGACTGGCGGAATGCACACTTCCGCCTGCAGTTCGTTGGTATCTAAACTAATTGTTGCAAGATCCCCATGTTATTTGGTTTGGAAAACGCTGGAATAGGAATAAACATTGTGCTGCTTACATATTTTAGCTGCTCTTTTTTTTTTCTCTCTTTTTAATCGCAGACAATTCATGTGTTGTGGATCACAACCTCAACCCCGCCAGTTTATGTCTTCTTTTGGCGATAAATATAGCCGCCCACTAAGCAACGTTAGATCTCCTCCAACTGAAGCCGAGCAGCAGTAAAGTAGCCAGATAGTAGCAGCGATCTATCAATGCTTGCCCTTCTAGCTAGGCAACAGCTAGGACGCAGAGCACCCTTTATATATTCTATGGTATGTAGAACTATGCCTATTTCGTACTAGTCTCCCTTTCCCCTTTCCCCTGACAAGCTCATATACCGTATCTTTCAGCAACTTTATTGACCGGCGTGCATTTTTTTTTTTTCATTGGGCCGGAGTGCTATTCTCACTGGTTTTCATACTTATGAAGTTTTATATTATAGAGAGACTACCTGATGGCACACGTACCAGGTACTACAGCGTACTATCGGATTACAACAAACTATCTCGGCAAGCAAATTGATTGTACTACAATCTAGGTACCTTATGTCCCTAGACCAAGTCTGTATCTACGTGATGAGCAACGTATATTCTTTCTTCACCCTCATATCACAGCAACCTCCACTCGACGTAGCGTTCCTGTCCAGTATGACTCGAAGAGAGTAACAGGGAAAAATACTCCTTGGCTTTCTCTGTAGCTTCCTCGTCGATTTTCATCGGCCATCGCTCTATTATGGTATGTTTATCCTTCATCTGTAGCCCATAACTACGAGTTACATTGTCGAATTCATGCATCATCATATACCTATGGCATGTATGGTTAGAGACCGAAAAGGGGTAGGGCCAGGATAACATTTGATACATACAACTCGAAGTTTTTATCCATGTCATACACTAGGCTAAGTGCCATCATAATCTTCATCATGTTGATGGGATTAGGCAGCATGAGGTCAGGCTTATATCGCAGAACTTTCTCTACTAGCTTTTTGTTGTCATCGGGTGGGAAAATGCCGTTTTCCTTCATCATAATGATCTCTGAAACAGCGTTCAAGAACAAAGTAATGAGGGTCGCATGTTGATTGATAGAAATAGGCTGAAGCATTGGGCCGAATGCTCTCAAGGTCCCGTCGATTCCGAGATAATACACGTCCGTGATATTGCTCACCTACTACAGTATCAGCACTGAAAACAGAAGATGTATCAACCAGAGATGCTAGGTACTCACATCGATACGATCAAACCTTTTCCCATCTAGGTGTTGTTGAAGTGACCGTGCATCAACTTGCAGAAGACTAAACTTCATTGATAAAGTCCGTAGTCGGTTATGGAAATCCATAAATAGCCGTCGTAGATAATAATAGAGCTTGCCATATGCATCATTTCTTGTTGGCCCGATATCGAATTCAAGAAATGTGTTTAGCGCCCAACTAGATGTAGGATCAGAGCTATCCATCATTGGCCATTGATTCGTAGAATCAAACAAGGTTCTGAGTAGAGGAGTCAGATAGATGTAGGTATAACAACTTGGCTTAGAATGCTCACGGGTTTGGGATTATAAACTCTTCACGTGTATAGCTGAATGGTAGCAAGATACCGTCAGCGCGAAACTTCAACGTGCCAATCCTTGCGGATGGAGACGTGAGGCACAGCGCCCGATCAACGTAGTCGACTCTTTCAGGGGCTAGCATAACGCTCTGTCGAATGCGCTGGGCGGCGTCTCCGGTAAGCCCTTGCGGAACGTCGAAGTACGAGAGCAAAGAAAACCAATTATCCCGAGATAGTACAAGCCGCAAGGAAATGTTCCCAAAAGACCATGTCTTTGCTAGGAGAGAAGAGCCGGGCTTATGCGTGACCTTGTCGCATACGCCTTTTATTATCGGTCGAAGTTTATCCTGTAGCAGTCTTTGGCAGGATTCTGTGATCAGGGCGGAATACCAAATATGAATGGTATACTCGGCAGCTAGAATTGGGTTGTCCTCTACAAGAAACGTCAATAGAAATATGACGTTTCGAGCTACGACGTCCATTTCTATGTCGTTCAGCACTATATCGAGCGGCCCGTGGTAGCTTTTCGGAAGGTTGGCAACCGAAAGTATAGTATTTCGCATATCTCCCGAAGCTGGTAGACAGAACTCTCAGTAGTGCTACTTGACAGGAACATAAGGGGCAATTCATACCTGCGAAAAGTAGATTCAACGGATTCTGAAAGTCGTCGCCTTCATTTTGAGTTAGTTGAACCACATCTATTGCTGGAACATTGCCCCATAGATATTTCTTTGCCCCGTGGGACGTTTGCTGTGATGAGTTACCGATGAAGGCTGGCGCACGGCGTTCTTTTATCCACGAGGGTTGCCAATTATTCATGGATCTACAATCCTTCTGGTGAATTGGCCAGTGGTCCTTCTGGCAACGCTTACTGCAATACTATTTTCGTATAACAACGTCAGCACCGGTACTTTATTCAAACCCCTTGAATTAGGGCCACGACTAAAGTGGTGAAGACCTACGGGGACCAAGAGACAGCCCTTGCATGCTAGTGAGGCAGTATTTCTGCACGGTGTAACGGCATTGGGGTTATGCGAACATGTTAGACTTGCATCCAGCGTCAGATTCTGCATCATGGCATCGAGATTCTCCGAGGAGCTAGTCATTCTTGCTTTGAAGTATCACACCAGAAGGTTTCGCAACTATAGTCGTATCAATCTTGGAAATTATGGGGTGCATTTCACATTTGTATCCCTCCGATCTAGAAGTGTGGAATTCAGTCGAAAGTTATGACAGTCTTTGTAGCGTTTGGTAGAGGCTTGCCTTAATTGACATGTCATTCATGTAGGTACCTAGGTAACAGTAGCGGATGAGCACATGTTGCCTGAAAAGGTCTCTTAGGCAGTATTAGTGGTCAAAACACAGAGAAATACTACTGATGGAAGCCTATTTAATCTCGTGCTACATGGAGGATAGGTCAGGCACCTATAGTTCCGTTTGATACGGGTGCATGCGCTCATTGGCACGCATCTTGAAATAGTTGCACGCTACGTGGCAGACTTTCGACCGGTCATACTTTAAGACTTAAAAGTGAATAATATTATGCGAACTTCATAGGATGAGAAAGTGTGGTTCCTAGTTACTATCTTTCGTTTCCCTCATTCTCATTTCATGGTGGGATTATCCAGTTTAATCTATCGGGGAATAGAATTTCCTATATACGAGGATTAACAATGTACTAGTCAAACTAGGAATACAGGTGTGGTTATTGTTACTTAGGCTATCCGTTGAATAAACTTGGATGCTGTCTCCTATACGAGGTTATTGAGGTCTTTTGTGCCTACCTAGTTACCCCCTAAGCATATATGAACTGCAGCGAACCGCTCTCCTAAGCACTACACTCGGAATCCTGCAACATTAATCTCTGTATCCAAACAAACGCTTGCACCTCGTTCTAATCAGATATCTTGATTACCACTTTGCCGAATTGCTTGTGGTTCCACTGTTAATGAATAAGGTCAGTATTACTCAATGTTCAATAATGGAACCAAGGTTTCCCGAAGAACTATTCACGTACCACATAGTCATATGCGCCTCTGACATTTTCAAGGCTAAAGACTTCAGGATCAATCACAGGATGAATGTCAGCTGCCTCTATAGCCTTTATCATATCCTCCATTTGTTGTCTTGAGCCCACATGGACTGCATGTGTTGTACAACCGTGGGACAAGAGCTCCATTGATGGTTGAGGCTTCTTGCCGCTAAGAAAGCCGATCAAGTTAACAATACCGCCGAGCCTTTGTAGCTTCGATTAGCTATGGAGGTGACTGTTTAGGGTTCTCTGATGTTGACCTACCTAACAGCATTAAGACTATGATGGAAGGATTCGCTACCTGCCACATCGATAACGTAGTCAACACCGGCCCCGTCAGCTGTAAGGCTCTTGGCTGTCTCCCCCCAATTGGTGTCTTCTTTATAGTTGATCGTAAGATTAGCATCAAGTTTTTTAAGGGCTTCTTCTTTCTCCTTGGTGGATGTGGTTGCGATGACGGTGGCTCCGGCAGCCCTTGCAAACTGAAGACATGTAAGGAGCGGTATTTTTCAGAATGTCACCGGATACATACTTGAAGTGCAAAGATACTCACTCCGCCAGTGCCCTGAACAAGAACAGAATCGCCTAGCTTCAGCGGCTTTAGTCCATATAGTGCGCTCCATGCAGTCAACGCGGCGCATGCTTTTGGAGATTAGTTAGGGTAAAGGGGGTTAAGGTCAAAATAACTAACAAAGAGTGCTAGGTAGAAAAGGTTAGTTGATAAGGAAAAAAATGGAAATAGGTATGATTGGTATTACTAGCCTTGATTCAATGAAGCTGAGGTTGCGCGGCGTTCGAACTAGACTATGCTGATCAAAAACACCATATTCGCGGAATGTGCCATCCAAAAACCCGCCAAGTGATGTTGGAATTATGGAACTATCCACATCCCCGTATAGATGGCCTTGGTGGAATAAAGTGACAACCCTGTCGCCTATTTCAAATTTCGTGACCTTAGGTCCTACCTGCTTATGGTTAACTTAAATATGTAGGCAGGGAAGGGGTTTGACCTCTATAACTTCGCCGGCGCCGTCTGATCCAGGGCAGAATGGGAACTGTAGGGGGCTAGGGTATTCGTTCTTCGCTATAGCTACATCCCGATAGTTTAGAGATGCAGCGTGAAGTTTCACGAGGACCTCGTTTTCTCCGACTTTTGGAATAGGTACTTCGATGAATTCTAGGCCGTCAAATCCCTTCTGCACTCCCCTGATAAACCATTGCTTCATAGTCGAGGGCGCCATATCTGATAATAGAGGCAATTTGATTGACTTTTCAATGTTCCGTAAGTCCTAGATGATCAACTATCCACCAAACAGATTGGAACTTGGGTTGAAAGGCTTTAATATAGGTATAAGAAAGTATACCATTAGTGTCCGGGGCTCGGATGCCGAGTGCCGGACTCGGGTTGGGAGTTTATCATGCGCCAGCAATGCGCATGTGCGAAATACCAATCATGGCGTCACGGACGGGCACCGAAATCCGACTCGAATTATCAATGTTACTACCATACCTTTTCTGAATATCTTAGAGGCTGAGAGTCAATGAAGCACTCGGCTCGGCGCGCGAGCCCCTATACGGCAAGGGATAAGATATCTGTAAGACGACAGCCCCGATATCACATTTCCTCTGAGATTTAACTACCAGTATTAAACCCTTTTCAATGCCCATAGATATATAAAACCTTTTGGGAGTATTAGAACTCGTCTTACTCAGCGGATCTAACCGACCGATTAGAAACTCGACTTAGGCTGGAGCTGTCTCGATCCAGGTGAATTTATTTTGCACGATCTAGGACCAAAATATTTTCGCTCAACTAGGTGATATGTGAGTCTGAAGTTTATTTTATGTGGACAAATGTTTGTAGAGTAATATAGTAGTTTAGTGGGGAGTTTCGGTGGGAAATGCTAGGTATGTCGCTGAGTTCTATGAGGGCTTATAAGCCAGCTCGTGGATACTTCCAGGCGGTTTGCAGAAGAAAATTAACTTAATTTAGCTTGTCAACAGTCGAGTACATACGTTTATTCCAACCGAGTTGAATTATTTAACACACATTGTCGCTGAAGTAAACTCGACAAACACTAGGCCCCCTTGTAGTGTCGTGTTACGCTTCGCTCGGCTGAATCCGCCACTCTAAAGGCTAAATATGACCCGAGCAACCAAAACTCACAGAAAACAACTACCGTTCGTTTCTACAGAATGTTAATGTATCTCAGATGGGGTGGGGCTTCATATTGGAGACAATGTGGCAATAACTATCTTTGAACAGTCCTATTGGCCTGTTCATGTTATGAAATGATGATCGTGATGAATGAGAAAGATAAGATAATTGATATTATTTTGGAAAGGGTATATAAGTAATGGTATTTTCCTTCCCGTATTGATAGTGGCTTAGTATCGTGGAGAACGATAGTACCTACGAGCGAGCTGTGTCGAACTAAAGATGAGACTCTTTCCAAGCCTGCTCGTGGCCCTTGTCGCAGGGGTGAAATACGTCATAGGCCAAAATGAGTACGACTATGTTGTAGTAGGCTCAGGACCTGGTGGTGGGCCTCTTGCTGTCGAGTTGGCGAAGTCCGGTCATTCAGTACTCCTTTTAGAAGCTGGATCAGACCTCTCTGAAGACCCACTGTATCAAGATCTCGATAAAGCTACCCAAGCAAGCAATGATCCAAGGTCAAGGTGGGATTTCTTCGTCAAACACTCGGATGACCCCGAGAGGGAGCTAAAGTATGAGCATACGACTTGGCGCACCACTAATGGCTCTTTCTATGTTGGATTAGACCCTCCCGAGGGCTCAGAGCACCTTGGAATCTGGTACCCAAGATCAGCAACTTTGGGTGGATGTGCGCTGCATAACGCCGCCGTTCTTCATATGCCGAGTGATGACAATTGGAATTACATTGCCAACATTACGGGGGACGAATCGTGGAATGCTTCTAATATGAGGAAGATTTATGAAGAAATTGAAAACTGTCACTATTTACCGAAGGGCTCGGTTGGCCACGGGTTTTCAGGATGGCTAGAAACTAACCAGGACAACGGCTCTTGGTTGAGTAATGCCACCGACGGTGCTGCGGTTCTGAAAGCTATCGCGGAATTATCCGGCTCGATAGCGAATAATACTGGCTCCGTAGTATCAGACGCTGAGTTGAAAGAGCTACTAAATAGAGATATCAATGGAGTTGAGTCAAACCGCGACCAGATGACAGGCATTTTCGCCATGGCTACTCATACAGATTCTAATGGCCGGCGGTTTAGTCCAGCGAACTATATAAAGAGGGCACTGGAGGAGAACCCGGATCTTCCGTTAACAGTCCAGCTCAACTCATTCCTAACAAAGATATCATGGGATCAGCTACGGGAATGGGAACCTCCCTCCGTTATGTCAGTGGATTACGTCGTCGGTACCAGCGCGTATAAAGCTGATCCTCGGTATGACCCGGCCCAAAACACTACTTCTAGTTTTGCCTGGGTTGGTAAAGAGTTGATCATATCCGCAGGGGCCTTTAATACTCCTCAGATCTTGAAACTCAGCGGCGTCGGGCCAGCAGAAGAACTTAAGAAGCACAATATTACTGTGATAGCAGACGTGCCGGGTGTTGGCGAGAATCTCGGGGATAATTATGAAGGCGGCGTATTGTCTCTCGCATCAAAGCCATTTAAGGGGTTCGGTAAACATTACGCCGTGCAGCTGAAAACAGCAGCTTCAAAACAAAACCATGATATATTCTTATGGTAAGCTCAACCCATAGTTACTCACTCCACACAACATCAATTCTCGATCGCTAATAATTATTACCAACCAGGCCTATAAACTCCGCATTTGAAGGATTCTGGCCTGGATACCCTTCGAATCGTGGTCCTAAAGCGTTTACTGTCCCATTCGTCCATATGGATCCCCGCAGTTCAAATAAGGGGACGGTTATTCTTCGCTCTGGTGATCCCCTTGATCCGCCAGAAATTAACTTTCATTTTTTCGAAGGGGAAAGCGATGAAGACCTGCAGGCCATGATTGAGGCTGTCAGGTTTGGCCAGGGAATAAAGAGCTTACTACCAGAAAGCTCTGGGTTAACCCCTTTTGAGGAGCTCCACCCTTGTATAAGTGGGGCGAACTGCACTGACGACGACATTAAGGAGTATCTTAAGTTGCAAGCTTATTCACATCATGCGACCGGAACATGTGCAATTGGCAGTGTTTTGGACTCAAGATTCCGCGTCAAGGGAGTGAACCGCCTCCGTGTAGTTGACGCTTCAGTCTTTCCTAGGCCGCCTGGAGCATTCCCAGCTCTTCCTACATTCATAATATCGAAGAAGGCGGCTACAAATATACTAGAAGATGCCGATGGGATGAAGTGAATAATAGCATCTATATAATTGTAAGGGATATCAGGAGCAGAAACTAGTATTAGGCCACCCTGTAAAATGTCGAGTTTGTTGTGGGTATCTTTGTATCTAGTACGTTAGGCAACTTTCAATATTTACTAGGTGACCAAGTATATCAACGCTTGACAAGTCTTTGAGGTAACTCACTTATTTCTTTCGATGATAAGGTACCCAGTGTTGTGTTACTTACCACCCAAGAAATGTAGGGATTCTAAATGAAGCATTTAGAGCAAAGAGTTTACATATAGCCGTAGGTCCATAGCTACCCCTTATAGAAAGAGTGATGCTATTTACAGATTACTTTGCCAGCCTTTCCACGTAGATTACCCCACCGAATATGATTGTTTACCATAGAAGCTTTTCCATATAAAATAAATAAGTACACGGATAATACACGGTGCGTAGTTAAACATTGTTTAATTAACTAGCTGATTAAGGGAAGTACTACCTACTGGGAAGCTAACTGTTTATGAAAGCCTAGCTTTAATTTTTCTCCTTATCTATGGAGGCGAGTAAACCTGGATGACATCCGTTATAAGAAAGGCATTTCAGATAATATATCAAGTCCATGAATGGTAGCCGATTCCTCGGAATGTCTTGTAGGATTAAATTATATTGAACGATACTAAACGTAGGTTAGGTTTGTTGGTAGATGCCTATTAAGGAGTCCAATGAGTTTATATACATTTCATGACTAGGTACCTAGGTAGGTACCTATGTTATTGTATAACTTGCTTATTACAAGAACTGACTACTGTATCACCCAATATACTTCGAAATGAGTGGCTTTCATTCCAGTGACAACATCAGTGTCTGGTACTAAAACTCAAATCTTCACTATGCTCATGGGTGTTCGTCATAAAAAGAACGTTAAGGTAGTAGGCACATGTTCCAACCGAATCCTAGTTATCCATTACCTATCTACCTAGCGTATCCAAACAATATCTTATTGTCATTGTTCTCAATTTGAAAAAAGAGGGAATGGATTTTGAAAAACCTCAATGATAGATTCGTTGTAAGATTTCACATTATTCGACTCTTCCGCTAACTCCATCCTTGGCAGACTTCATCCGGGACTCTAACCCAGTTACCCCCCGTATTAGTATACCTAGCGAGCTCAACATGGGATGTTACACGTATACCCGGAAAGTTGCTTCCACGTTGCCCGGCTGAGATGTCACCACTGACCTGCGAACTTATGCGAATACCGTCGCCGCTATTGGTGTTGACTTTGTTAAAATTGCCAATCTTTGAACCTATTGCCGGTTGACCATATTTTGCCATAATGTGGCGGAATAATGGTTGATATGTCGGTATTGATGTGGCAAGAATACCAGCCATGAGTTCCACAAGAGAGAGGAGGCTAATAGATATGTTATCGTCTAATACAACTGAATTTAGTATGATATATTTTCACTTCGTTGTGTGTAAAAAAGAGAAGAGAAAACTTACAGCTAGGGTCACCGGTTGCGTCGAAACTCAAGGCGAACGCCAGGCGAACAATAGAGACGATGCAAGCACTTCCACCCATGCCGAAAGTAAAAATAAGAAGTCTTTTCTTCTGCGCAGAAGTATGCAAACGTAGGAACTGCGGAATTGGACAAAGTAATATAATGAAATCGCTGATGATGTTAAGAATCCCGGCAAGAAGGATATATAATCCGTAATTTATGCAGTGTCCTGCTTGGATATCTGGGTTCCAAGAATAATCGATACGTGTGCACTCAAAGCTATTGACAATAATGGAAGCTATATGGAAGGCAATGAGCACCAAGGCGAAGGTCCATAGAAATGTACGAAATTTGCGTGATGGGAAGATGATGCAATACAACTTAAGAATGCCGAGTTTTATAAACAGCAAAGAAGAAACATATAAATCTTCATCGATAATTTTCCAAATGCCGAGTAAGCGCGGATTAGAAGCCATAATAATATGCCTACCTCCTCCATATAGTGTCACCTATTTCTTCCTAGTTAGTCGCAGCGATTTACCTAAAGGAGTTAAGGTAGAATACCATCCCTAGGCCAATACTGAACATAATGTAGATCAAGAAACCCAGCAATAATAAAACATCGCTTTGTGTTAAACGGAACTTGCGCAATACAAGGTACTGGGAGTAGAAACGTAGAATAACAAATGCAATAGATGCAACACCGCAGATTGAGATGCAGACAATGATATTTGGCACAAGGCTTTGGTCCTTGTGAGCTAGCATGGAAGCTATTTTCTCCTTAGATGGTGGCGGTAACATGTTGGCTTATAGGTGTGAAGCAGAGAAGGGGTTGAGAAGCAGATGATGATAGGTATATTTGCGAAGGCTTTAGGATGAGGAAGTCCTTAATATAATATAGACACCTAAGATAGGGAGCGCCTAGACGGCGGTTTAGAACTGTACCTACGTAAGCACTTTATACCTAGCGGATATGGAGGTGGGGAAATACTAGGTAAAGGGGAGATCGGGTAAGGACTTACGATACATTATAATTACATTATCTCAAATGCATATTGGTCTTTTTCATCACTACCTAACGTGCATATATTAATCAGGCTATGCTGTAGTAAGTCATGCATTTGTCTTACATGACAATATATATATATATCTACATCACCCCCGAATCGTTTGGCGCGATTTACAACAGCCGTGTATTATGGCTTGCGGCGAACAACTCGAATTATCCGCGTGAACAACTGACTAAAAGAATGTTGGTATAATAAGAAATGTTGGGATTGTTGAAACGAGCGGTTAAATAACTGCTGGCCGGTATATTACCACGCTTTTCCTGCAAGAATTCGTACATAAGTCAAGCTTTCCCGTTTGTTCATTGAGAAGCCCAGTTAGTACCTAATCAAGTTACCTCAATAGTTTATATATACCTTATATCTCACTACGAGTACGCACTGTACCTCGAAGGAGGCTGAAATGTAATCAACGGCTTCTCGACGGGTTTCTAAAAACAGTTACTACTAAGGGGTGTCATGTAGTGAATCAACTCAGAGTTCGATAGTTAATGCGAAATTGATTTATAATGTGACTGTGAGATGTTGGACTTGGAAGCAGGGAAACTCCTATTGGTGAGCGATCTTGGTGTGCGCTGCAGCGTCCCTACTGTTAGGTGATCGCGGCATGCAACATAATAGGTAAATAGTTTTTCAGCCCCTACATGAATGCCAGTATAGCAACAAGTAACCGTAGCGATCAGGGAAAGCCTACCTGATAAATATATATATACATGCCGGTGGCCTATACCGCATATTAAGGATGGCTGATGGATACCTATGGTGCGTGCTACGAGCTGTTAGCTTCCCTACCTAGGTACCTAGGTAGTTATTGGGCTACTTCCTCACAAACCGACGCGGCGTCTCTGCTGCTGCGACACAACCCCAATCGCACAGCGCCCTCCGGGGCGCGGGCAGGTAAGTAAACGAAAGAAAGATGAATGGCCGCCGCAATAACAACATCGGGTACCTTAAGTACCTTAGGTAACCAAGTAGGTAGGTAAGTAGTAGAGTGTGTTACATAAGCATAGGGGTTTTTTAAACAACACTTACAAAATCCAATATTATCTCCACCTATGATTCCACAATACTTAATTACTAGACCCCGAACAGTCGAATTTAATCTATATCTATTGGTTGAATATTTCCGTAATTTTCACCGTTTCATTCCGCATCTCGCAAAGCCTAAGTATCACACACCCTCCTTAAGTTCTTTGTCGTCCCTATTTAGAAGGGCTACTTGGAAATGATTAGAAGGCTATAGAAGTCTGTTAAGAAATATGGTCAACGTTCCTCTAAGATTGACACGTAACTACTGAATAAACAAACACCAAACCCGCTGGGCCGCCTTATGATTAAGGAGGTGGCTTTAGATTCTCCGGTTTGATAATGCACATCTAAGAGATACGAAACATGATGTTGAATAGTTATATTGAATTACGTAAAGGTTGTGAGGCTGTGTCAGGGGTAAAAGGGAGCTAGGCGGGATTAGGCTTAGATCTAGGTGATATATGATAGGTATATAAAGGGCGCGCAGCGCCCTCGCTGCTAGTTAGAAACGTTAAGCGTTAATATATCTCTATTGCCTACTACCTAATAGACAGTAGCTACGCTGCTGCTTCCAGTAGTCACTCTACGTATGACTTCACTGACGGGCTCACTTCTGACAGGCTGCTAAGTCTTGTGGGTTGCTGTAATAACCGAAATAAAGCTCGGCGGATTGTGGATGTTGAAATGTAACACGAGGGTCCTTGAGTACATCTAAGTACCTAAGTCAATAAGCACTTAGCATTTAAATCAAGGAAGTTTAGTACTTAGCCTAGGTGCAGTTACATGGCCTAGATATGCAGTAAACTTTAATGAATAACTACTGTCCCTTAATGCTGTTTTAAAGTTAGGTACGGAAAATGTAAAAAAAAGTGTCACGTATTTCCCTTCGTAGTTCTAAAACGAGTATCTGATGACGAGGAGCCGAACCCAGGGAATAGAGGTAACAGGAAAGATATTAGATTAAAGTGGAAAATTCAACAAGCAACCATATCATATTTTGGGTAATTGAAAACAATATGCCCGCCGAGAATTTGAGTACCAGAACAACTTTCAAGGACTAAATATTAAAGGGGTCGCCACGTGGAATAAAACTTAATAAATTACTATACTCTATATATTTACCTACTTCGGGTGCTCAACTCCTTTTTTAATGCGTACTGGTAGTGGCGTGTTTAAATTAGCATGCCTAAAATCACATCTCGCTATTTTTTATATGTCATATCTTAAGTACTTAGGTAAGTACCTAAATACTGAACAAAGGTGCTCATGTAGGATGAGCCCAGTACCTCTTTACCTTGACTTCGATTTGATCCAAAACCCTGTTGTCTACCGACCACAATGAGCAATCCAACAAGTAAAATAGCAGCCACACTACCTAGGATAATGCTAACTATGGACCATATGTCAAGGCAAAATGCCTTAAGCTAATACCGGTTCCTAGAGCCTATCATGTCGACAATTTTGGTTATATTTCCGAAGTATTATTTTCAGAGAGTAAAGCTAGTGCCGGGACCTTTGTGCTGACAGCTGTGGGTGGGCGTACTGACAAATCATGTATTCTCCTGTTGCGGTTTTGGTATTGTTGTTTAATTGGTTGTATTATACTTATTGCTTCTGACGCTGAATTTTATACCAAGTTGATCTTATAAACAATCTAATACTCTTGCCAGAGTCAACAACGCCCTTTGTTGGTTGCAAAATATTTTGCTTCATGTAAAATCCACATATTAGGTAATATTATCATACTCTGTGTATCTATGGAAAAATCACATAGATAAAACAAATTCACTATAAGCCTACTCTATGTACAAAAGCATAGTCACATATACTCTTAAAGTAGTCTATTTCTGCTTAACTGGCCCTCAAGTGTTTGTAGCTAGGTAATATAGGTTGCAAGAACATGTTTCTCACGATAGTATGATTCTTGTGGTTCTTTAGTTACTGTATACAAATTCCCGGGTATCGGAACAATGGAGCATGACTCGACACTATTTAATCATGTTAGGTAGTGAAGATCTATCTTGCATCCACTACTCACTCTTTCAGTCCCATTTCCTATAGTACCCCGAGCAAAAGAATCCAGTTAAGATCGCAACTTTAATTATCTAAAAAAGACTATTTATATATCTCTCAGTTTCTACTGAGATTTTTCCATTCCTGTCTATTCTTTCAATCCGCAACCATCAACACTACCTCCCTTTTCTTCTCTTCAATCCATTTGCTAACAAAGCCTCAACTCAACCAGACCTAATCATCAGCATGAAGGCCTCCTGCTTCATTCTCGCCGGTGTTTTTTCATACCACGCCGCTGCAAGTGGTGGGTATGCGAAAGATTGCCAAAACATAGCACTTGTCGCTATAGACGATCCACACTTTGGGCTAAGGGCGTCTTGCAAAGTTGGGAACAAAGCTCAATGCTCAACCCTTGACCTATGGCAATGTTACGGAACCGATAATGGCAAACTGAAGCCTCAAGATAAGTAAGGGATTATCAGGTTTCCTTGATTTTTCCCCCCTTATTTAGCCACGGGTAGGATAAAGCTAACTGAACTCTTTAGAGGCAACCTTTCTAGGTGCCGATCATGCAGTATGAATGGCACGGTCCTAGAATGCGAATGCCGGGCTCGTCCCAAAGGGGGCGCTGATAAAAGTTCGGTAGACACAAGTAAGTACCTAGTTCGGTTTTCATGAATAATCGGGTTCAAATTACTGACTTCCCCATAGATGATCTCATAGTAAACGACAACGGAGTCCTTAAATGCTTCGGTAACAGTGCCGCTACGTCTAATGACTGCGACCAGAAGCCTAAAAATGCAGCATGGAGTGGTAGCCACTCTCCCGTTGCTTTAGGCTATGTCATTTTATTTTGGGGTCTTGCTCTTATCTTGGTATAAGACTCTTGTACACAGCTTGACTAGAAGTTTTATTGTCTTAGTTCTATGAACTTGTTACGGAGTTAGCAATACCGCTGAAGCTGTTGAGCCGCCTTAGATGACAAAGATGCGAGATTCACGCTTTTGCCGAATGTATTTATCAATAAGAGTATCATTTTTAAGCATAATATTACTTGGGTGGCTATAGACAATCACATTTACGTTGACACACGCAGAATATGGCACCATGTGTGATGGGGCGCAGATGGGACATGTCAATAGGTAAAGATGGTCAAAGCAAAAGTACTTCCGCTCTACATAAAACTACTATACAGCCTGGTATGTGACAAGGCATGTGTAGCACACAAGGATTGGGGGCGGTAGACGGTGTGAATTGAGGACAGGAGCCGTCATGTAACCTGCTGGTGCAACTTTATTAAAAGTTCCAAACAGCCACCCACCTATTTACTTACCTAGGTACCTCTTAATGCTACACAACACAAAGTGTCCCCAACTATTTGTGTCACCACCAAGTTTACACAAAGTGCCGTTGATAAATGCGACCAATCGAAAATGCTCTCGTTCTTCGCTTAAGTGTTAGAAAGTCCGGACAAAAGACACTAAATGGATATTGTAACAATGGTTACCATACTACGAACAATATGAGTATGGGTAAAGTGCATCATCCGAGAATCTATTGTTACGCAGGAGGATCAGTCTGCTCCATCTCGTGTTACTCCTTTTCGCATGATACCTAATCCAACAAGTAAAAAAAGGCGGAACAAGACAAACAACTTTCCATGCCTTATCCCTCTCTTTGTAACAATACCAATGATTGCCCATATATCCTCAGAATATCTATCTATTAGCAAGCAGATCAGATAGCCAATGTCGTATGTACTGAAGTAGCCGATTAGGTATCAATAACCCTCTACTTATACCTATAGGCGGGTAGGTGGGTAAAGTGTTATTACTTTCTACTTCGACTAGGTAGAGGTATAATGCGGGAAAACTAAAATAATGCTGACGTAAAATAGGCTTTACCTGATAACGGGCAGTCACCAAAGATACCAACCGAGGCCTATTCTTATGCTATTAATTGTAATAGGGGGACAATTCATTCGCCTGATTGCGTTTAGACGCAACTTAGAAGTACTGACACAATAAGTACTTACCCAATCTAGTCGATAGAATATTAGTCTTACTCACTACGTCTTTACAACTTCGTTTGCTCTTGAAAAAAGCTCCAGCTTGACTTAAAATAAGTCCGGCAATTAATTACTCAAAGAGCTCGTCATTTTCGTAATGAAATAAATTAGGCCTATTGCTAAAAGTGTCTGAAATCACAAGGATGACGTTTGTGAGGTCGGTTGAACGAGTTTCATTAAATGGCCAACTCGGATCAAGCCACCGAGATCTGATCTTATCCCATATGGCTGTCACGAGACAAAACAAAAGGTGAGGGAAACGACTTCGTTGTTCTGCAAGGAGTCTCAAGTGAGACCCCTGAGAGGCTTTCTGAAGGATCCGAGAATTTCGGGAGGCTGTGTAATTACAATCAAATTGGAGAACAAGATACCTTATAATGACATTAGATCAGAGATCAGAGAAGATCGGGCTTCAACATACGATTTGTAGGCTCGCTAAGATGTAATCCGAATGCAATGCAAGGCTCCCGCTACTAGCCGGCGTAGGAATGGGCTACGGAACCAACGCATATAGATTATGCAGGCTGGCCTTTATTATGGTAACACATCATTCTAGATCCCGCCAGTCGTTACACTGCTCGGGACTTTTTCCCTAAAATGTTATGGGCCACGTTATGTTGTTTAATTTAAAGCAGGCTGGATGATAACTTCCAGAAAGGAAGTAAAATAAGTGGTGCACCTATACTCACGCTGTGCGCACTGCGAATTACACAAGAGCCAATTGGATGCCTGCTGGTTGGAAGAAACTAATCAGGTTTAATTGGAACTGAGCTTTCACAACAAGGCAGCGTTTCAGACAATGGCTGTAAACATAATATAACTACCTAAGTAACCCGAACCACGTTTTTGTCCTCACACCTTGGAATACTTTCGGAAAGGCCCCTTGACAGATAGGAAGCCACTTTCAACAAGATTGGCAGCAATAAGTAAGTACCTACCTTAGGTAATTATTAATAGCCCTATCTTTACGCCTATCTGCTCACGCTGTCTGACCCCTTCAACTTGTCGATCAGTTAAGACCGTAGCACAAAGAGGAGGAATAGAGGGAGTACGCATCTCTCTTTTATGATAATGGCCTCATTTATAAGGGCACAGGGATAAGGCCGGAAAATACGAGGTTAAGAACTTTGGTGGATGCAAAGATATATTTGAAAGTTCGTAGTGCAATACCTAGAGTTTACTCTCTGCATGCAAGCCGCGAAGCACCCTTCGATTCACCAAAGTCGATTGTTACTTCGCTTGCGACTATATCTTATAGTACAGGTTAGAGAGTAAGCCACTCAGCCACCAGTGGTCTCCAGACTTTTGCCAACTCTCAATACTTGTCCGTTACTCCAAGGGTAGTCTTGATTACCCCCTTCCATCCACGTGTTCCGTTTCCACCACGATCTCCGTGGTCATGAGTATGCCTTCCCTAGGTAGAACCACATCTCCTTGCTCAGTCCTACTTGATGCTGATGGGTATCTGACTAATGGTAATATTGCGTCCCGCATTTCGTGGCAAGTCCTGCTCGCATTCCATAGTTCGCTTTCTGTCTGCGCCTGATGGACTGGCCATGACTGTACTTTAGCTGTACGTTCTGTATTGTTCATAGAGAGGCGGCTGTAGGATAGCAGGTTGACGACGGTACGAAAGACGGAGCCTGTATTCGAAAATGCTTTTGGCGCCCATGGTGCGCACATGGCAATATAACAGCACGTGTTCTCTGCCAATGTTAAGAGGTATGCGGTATTGATATGATACGTTTTATCCGCAGAATCTAGGAAGCTGAACATGGCAACTGCTCGAGCAATGGACGAGGCCAAAGTTCTGTGGAGAGTTGAGTTATATCAGGTACGTAAACACCTTAACACGTATTAGGTACATTGAAACTTACAATAACCCAACAAGAAATAGAAACGAAACAGCCATCTTCTTCTTCATGGTAACTTGTAGGCGCCAAATAATGCGTTGCGTTAAAACCATGATAGCCGCAACATACAGAGGTTGGATGATACACCATGGGATCTGGAAAGCCTTCTGGCTTATACAGTAGCCTTGCTGAATAAATTGATCCCAGATTCTCTTGTGTGGGAAGCAAGAGAGGTTTTCGGCAATGACATACGCGATGTGAGCTATAGAGCCGAAGGCTAACAATGAGTTGCCAATCCAATAAAATGAATCTCGAGTACCACGCGGTACGAAGATACGTATCCACTCTAGAAGAACAGCAGCTTTCCAGAGGCCCGACGTGGTGACGCACAAGTTGAATCCGATATGGTGGACCTATCAGAAACATTAATATACAATATCCCTAATAATTTGGATGAAACTATAATAGGCATATTGAACTCTCATACGTAGAAGATCGAAGGGATGTCCCTCATACGCACATCCCATTGATGTGTGAAAGCACCTATCGTATTTATAACGCGATAGGAACACCACAAACTCCCACAGTAAGTCCCCTGATAGTTTATGGTGATGTTAGTCGCATCAATCTCTATGACACATAGGTGTTGAGAACAAGTACCATTCCTACCAATGCAAGAGCTATCATAAGAGTTGTATGTTGTCAGATATGCGTACATACATAAGTGAATGCGCCCGTAGCTAACTCACCATCTTCAATCTCGAGTTTATTCCTGGCGGATAACTTTCCGTACACGCGAATAAATGTAGATATCAATATGAAAAGGAGGCATATGGCATTCGTAAACTGCGCTACCGCGTTGAGGTTCTCAGGGTTCGTAAAATTAGGGATATGGCCGTGGGGTGGTTGTAGACCTGGTCCATTCAGGAAGTCTTCGTCTTGAGTCATGCTAAGAGGCTACTGGATCAACTACAGCGGTTAGGGACAGGGAAGGGTAAATCCGGACCATAGACATTGAGGGAATGAATGCAAGGGTGGAATATATTAGATATATAATAACTTCGGTTTGATCTCTAACATATGCAGGTTGCTACGATGCCTCGAGCTGATGTTCTAGTATCAGTTGCTGGCTATCTGGGAGTTCCATATCGAAGCCAACTGCTCCAACAAGAGGTACATCCATCAACCAATCGGCTTAACTATGATATGAACGACTTGCACAATCTATACCTAATCTACGTTCAGGTGACCTGTTGGTATTGAATTTTAGCCCCAAGGGGCTTTTATCTACTAAATAATCTTTTGTGGCTTACTATTCGTCTATGTATCAGGCCACTCAGAGGTTCATCGACTCTAGAACATCTCATCTTTTACGCAAGTGTGTAAGACGATTACAGTATACCTGTAGTTATAAATTAAGCCGATAACTATTCTCTCGCGAGATTACCGAAAATAAACACAGTATGATATGTGGAAGTAGGTATCCAATTAACTAGGTACATGCCGCTGTAAGGCTTAGTAGGTGCGCAGGTAACCCACGAGCCGCCAAAGGAAACATACATTAACTTTCATCATTCCTTAGGGGCCGCAAGATATGGTTTGTTTAAATTATACAATTGTGCTACCAACCAAGAGGCGGAAGTTGGAGTATGGTAGGTTATGCACAACTTGATATATTACCTACTTCATATACTTCTCTTGGCACGATCCTCCCGCTCGTATTTATTACCGAATCGTAAGCTAATGATAGGTTATCTCTAGAGCCTCGTTTGATTGTGTAACATATAGCTATTACCGTGTGGTTGGAATGGCATGTTGGTGGCCGAGAATGGAAATGGGGTCTAAATTTGGATGAGGCTCTGCCCTAGGTATCTTAGGTGTACATACCAAATCTCAGGGTAGCATTCACTTTCCACTGAGCGTTCCATCCCCACCAAAACCAATAATACGACATAAATATATTAAAGGTATCGTCTCAGACCTGTAGGCTGAGCCTCAAAGCTCCCAATCATAGGGGTATATCTTTCGATGTTCGCGTGCTACAAACGATCTTGGCTTTAATTATTGATAACCACCTAAGATGACTTCACGTTTCACAACGTCTCGGAGACGTGCACTCGGCTTGCTACCATAGTATCTTTGAGTTATCTATGCCACGCACTCCTTCCTACCAGATTTGTGTCATCCCCTAGGACTTAACCCGTCCCGATGGGCAGTACTAGTTATCTTATATAGGTACTTTTAAATACGCGTTTTATCTGGGGAGCACTCTCGTCAACAAGTCGATCTAACTTTCCGTCTCCCCCTACTCGCACCCATACTCTTTGCTCTACATTTCAAAATGTCAACCTCGGATAATCCCTCTTTATCAGAAAGGGATGTTGCCATGAAGGATCACACTGGCAATGACTGGACACCAGGCAAGATGGAGAGTGAAACACAGGTGTCAGCTGAAGTAGAGTGGAAGCCATCGAAACATGAAAGAGCGATTATTTTTACTCTAGCTTTCCTCAACCTCATCGTTTCTCTTGACGCTTCTATCATTGTCACATCCTTAACTGTGAGGAAAAATCCTGTTTACACGTATACCCTTTCGAAGCTCGCTAATATGGATTTATCAGGCAATTGCTCATGACCTTCACACAACAACTACTGAGGCCTTCTGGATTGGCACATCGTATCTTCTTGTGAACGCAGTAACTATGCCAATGATCTGTTCAGTCAGCGACATTATCGGCCGCCCTATTTGCCTAACCTTTTCGATTTCTGCCTTTGCACTGGGGACAATATTATGCTGCACGGCGCATAGCATTACACCAATGCTCGTGGGTAGATGTATCCAAGGTGTCGGTGGAGGAGGCATTCACTCTTTGGGCTTGGTCATTCATACAGATTTTGTGCCACTACGATGGCGACCGAAGTGGTATGGCGTGACGTAAGTCTCTTTTCCAAGTTCCCGGGTATTATAGATCCTAAAGCTAATGAGCATTTTTACCTATGTATAGACTCGCAGCGTGGGCTGTAGGCCTCGCAATAGGACCAGTAACGGGTGGGGCCATAGCTCAAAGGACTACATGGCGTTGGATATTTTACATGATGTTTCCCATATGCGGGCTTGGCCTCATTATCGTACCCTACCTTCTCACCTTACGGCCCAAAGAGGCCACCTTCCAGGAGAAACTCAAAAGGATTGACTGGCTAGGAGGCTTTCTTTTCACTGGCTCCGCGGTGGCCTTCCTTCTCGCAATTTCTTGGGGCGGCTCACAGGTACGTCAATGCTTTCAAGCGTCTTGCTCCATGGCTTGCGAACACACTGTTTAACCAGTTTAAATCACTATAGCATGCATGGGATAGTGCAGCCACGTTGGTTCCCCTTATCATCGGCACGATCGGTTTAGTCGTCACCAGCTTCTACGTGGGGTTCGTTGCGAAACGTCCATTCATTCCTGGCGATTTATTTAGCGATACCAGCTCTATCGTCACATATATATGTAGCTTCCTTCAAGGAATTCTGGTACGTTTCCCACCTTCTTGAATGATATCTAGTTGAATATGGTAGCTAACAAATGTGGCCCTTATAGTTATATGGGCAACTATACTAGTACGCGGTTACCATCATATCCTTGTCGAATATGTTGCTGATTTTAGAAATAGCTGTATTTTTTACCTGATGGCTGTGAAATCATTCACGCCGCTTCAGGCCGGCGGTAAGTGAAAAAAAAAATATTTGCTCTTCGTTGCGGCATATCGAGAGACGTATGTTAACACCAAGCGTTCCAGTGGGCGGACTCGCAAATCTCATACCATTTGCTATCGCCTCAATCATAGCGGGCCGCCTTATCACCCGGTTCAACAATTTTCGTTGGGCTATATGGCTGGGCTGGTTTTTCAGTTGCGTCGGCACAGCCATGTATACAGTATGGAGTGTAAACGACAGTGCGCCTGTTTGGGTTATTAGCTTCGTCATCGCTGGAATCAGCCAGGGGGTTATCCTTACCGCACAAAACTTCGCCGGACAAGCAATGTGCAAACCCGGAGACGAAGGCGCTGCAGCAGCAATGTATATCTTTGCACGGCAGTTCGGCATGGCCGTTGGTGTAGGAATAGGTGCCTCAACGTTTCAAAACGTCATGAAGCTAAAGCTTAGATGGGAGGGGCTGCCAACTTCTATTGCTGAAGATGCCGAAGTTTACTATATCACGACATTACCCTCTCTCAGCGGCCATACGTGGGATGCCGTTCACGACGCGTACAAGTTTGGATTCCAGATAGTATTTGCCACTTGGCTTGGGATTTCAGTCGTCGCCCTCTTCCTTACCCTAGTGTTTGTTAAACACTCTGATATGAACAGGAAGCTTGATACTGAACATCGCATAGACAGCACGCGAATGTTTAGGCATTGGGCGAAGAAACAAGTTGTCACGAATGGTGATGGGAAATGAGATCTGGTTGTATTCTCTGCAAGGAAAGTGAGCTGAGATATATTGGACGATTGTTTCTAAGTGTACCCGTATCTTTGGTCGGTCTTTATTTTGTGTCCATTTATTGATTTACATTGGCGGTGTAAGTTACTATTTCCTTCCATCTTAGATAAAATTATGTGATACAAATTATTTTGAGCAGATAGTAACGCACCGGTTATCCTATCTAGCCCCCCTTTTCTCTTAAAATGCTGTTAGTGGATGCCCTGTTATCAATATTTCCAATCGTAAATATATTATCAGTGCTTCTTTAAATGTTTGACGATCGCACCCCAGAGGGTGCTGGTCATTAGCCAAGGGATCGGGCAGTAAATCAGGACTTTTCCAAGGTACTTCTAAATAGATACGTTTCTCATTTATCTTGATGTATTTTTCAAAATTTCATAAAAATTCGTGTTTTCACTGTTTCTTTTCCTCTTCCAGCAACAGGCAAGGGTCGGAATAGCCTCTTATTCGCTCTTAAAACCTGGTACGCCATCCTTAGTTTTGCCTAATTGCTTACCTAACTTATACGCAAAATCCTTTAGGGTGCGGGAAGTCGAGTATACGGAGACAGCACAAATACATACCTCTCATAAACCAATCGAATTTACATGGGTTAATAAATAGCGTGAGGGCTTCGGAAAGCCGCCGTCTCGGTACAACGCGATTTTAGGTCACTAGCTCCGAAATTCGGCATCTCGGCTATCCTACATAACATTCTGGGAGTAAATAAGAATGAATATTGTCATATAAACATATAAACATATAAACATATAAACATATAAACATATTTATTGAGGCCCATATCCGTTGCGAACCTGTGAAAAGATATCCTCTTCAACAGCAGTAACATAGACGGGACCAACAATACCCCTCAGTGATACCCCTCAGCATGTCTTCTCCTCCCACCGTTCTCTTAATCGGGAACCTAGCGCACACAAACGAAGAATGGAAAGCCCTCAGCAGCAAATACAAACTTCTTGAGTTCCGCACGGGAACCCGAGAACAGTTCCTCGAGAACTGTCGAAACGGGACATACTCCGCGGTTCGAGGATGTTATCGGTCCAACGTCTCCACCGCAATAACCGGGCCCTTCAACCGCGAGCTCGTGGCCTCGCTACCGGAGTCCTGGAAGTTCATCGCGCACAACGGCGCCGGCTACGACAACATCGACGTCGCGGCGTGCAGCGAGCGCAAGATCGCCGTCTCCTCGACGCCCGGCGCTGTCGACGACGCTACTGCTGATGTCGGCATATTTCTCCTGCTAGGTGCCCTACGATACGCGCATGAGCCGCTAACTGCGCTTCGCGAGGGCCGCTGGAAGGGCAAGACGCAGATCGGCCACGACCCCCGCGGGAAGACTCTTGGCATCCTGGGAATGGGCGGGATAGGCCGTGCGATGGCAGACCGCGCACGCGCCTTCGGGATGGATATCATCTATCACAATCGACGGCAACTAGACCCGTCGCTGGAGAAGGGGGCCAAGTACGTGTCGTTTGACGAGTTGCTAGCCCAGTCGGATGTGCTATCCCTGAACCTGGCTCTGAATGCAAGCACGCGCCACATCATTTCCGCGCCCGAGCTGGCCAAGACGAAAAGGGCGTCGTGATCGTGAACACGGCGCGAGGGGCGCTGATCAACGAGGCCGACCTCGTCGCTGCGCTCGAGTCCGACCACGTCTCGGCTGTAGGTCTCGACGTATACGAGAACGAACCGGAGGTCCATCCGGGATTGGTGAAAAACAGCCGAGCATTTCTGCTTCCCCACCTCGGGACAAGTACCGTCGAGACGCAGCGAGAGATGGAGCTACTTGTACTGAGGAATTTGCAAGCCGCCATCGACGAAGGAAAGTTGCTGACTTTGGTGAGTGAACAAAAGGGGTTGGATTGGGTACCGAAGTAGGCAAATTCATAAGCCGTGGTAAACATTACGATGTAGTGAACTACGGGATACATAAGAATACAATAAGGACTTCAAGTCACAGGCCTCGAAGCATCAGGCGAGCTTAGAATAGACTTTTAGAACATACTCAGTTACTACTTCAATTGTTAGGCGTTCAGTGTAAGAGAGACTATATACCTATCCATTAGAGGCAGGTTCGAAAAGTCCAATATACCTTAGATCCGATATCTGACAACCGTCTACTTCCTCCCGAAGATCGCAATGATATCGTTCTTCTCAAAAGCACTAGCGACATCCAGCGCGCTCCTCCCCTTAGCATCCTCCTTCAGCGGATCCAGACCTTTGGCCATGAAGGCCTCAAACATAGTTTTATCATGCCCGTTTACCGTATAGTACGTCTTCGCTCTCCTCGCAATCACGTGGAGCGCCGTCTCGCCAGCTTTATTCCGCGCAGACAAGTCGACGCCGCTATCGGCTGGGAAGAGCCTCTCGAAGTGGCGGAGAGAGTGATCCCCTGGATCGCTCACTAGATGGTCTCTATCCGCAGATGATAGGTAAGTGTGCATCGGAGTGTTACCCTCGTTGTCTGCCGCGTTCAGAGAACCACCTTCTGCTGTGAACCTCTGCCAGAGCGCCACACATTGGTCGAAATAATCTTCCGGTAGCTTTGCATCTATATGCCCAGAACCGAGTGGTCTTCGTTTCGTCTTGAGACACTGGGAGGCTATATAATGCAGCAAGGTCAAACCATTCGGATCGGGTTCGAGAATATCTGCGCCTTTGGCGAGGAGCAAGTTGCAGACCTCGGGCCGTAGGATACGCGAAGCATAGTGAAACGGCGAGAATCCGTGGCTGTCTTTCAGAAGCAGTGTAGGAGCGACTTCTTCGCGGTTTATGAACTGAATAATAACGTCATCCGGCATACCTGGGTTGTCTAAGAGGTGATGCAAGGCTGTTTTCCCTTCGTTATCAACCAGGGTAGGATCAGCTCCAAGGTCCAGTATTCTCAGCGGGGGACCCAGAGCCTTCGGATCCCAGTGACGGTGTGAGTAGCCAGGCAAGATTTCGCGCCAGTCGCATGACGCAATTAAGACCGTTCGCCCTCGCTGGTCGCGACGGTTGAAGTCGATTCGGGATACGCATGGCTCTCGCAGGAGCGTGTCCGTAACCTCGTACTCTGTATATTCGAAGAGAAAATGAACCATCGTCTCCTTGTCGTTCAGCGGCAGGTACAAATTAGCACCTCGGTCCACAAGCGTACGAAATAGCGACACCGTATCCCCAATGCGAGTATTTATCTTCTCGGCAAAAGCCGCGCATAGTAGAGCATACACCTTTCGAGGCGTCTTGAGCCTGTAGTCCACCCTCTCGCTCTTGTAGTTCTCATCGAGCGAATCTACGCTAAGCCCATGATCAAGAAGTATCTCTAGCGCCGAGAGGTTCTGGTCGCGTATAGCCAGGAAAAGGGGGCTTCTATCCCCAACCGTCGTATCTGCGCCCCTGCGGAGCAGCTCTTTCATAATGTCCGGAGCGGTGGATGCCTTGTGGAGGGGTGAACGTCCCGCGCTGTCGAGGATATCCGGGTTGGCTCCGTGGTCGAGTAGGATACGTGCCGCCTCGAAGCGCCAGAAGCCTTTGACGGAATCGTTCACGTACTTCTTGCCACGAGCTGCGATATGAAGCGCGGACTCACCATCTTCGTTAAGTGCATCAACCGAAGCTCCGTGAGAGAGGAGATATTTCATACCCTCCAATTGCCAGTTGTAATCCGCCGATGCGAGTAAATGAAGCGCCGTTCCGGTTGGGATTATCTCCTTCTCGGATGTAGAGCATTCCTGTTGGTTTCTCCCGGTGCGTGCTCCCGCGCATTGACATCGACGTGAAGCTTTTCTACTAGGAGCTGCAACATGAGCATATTAGGCTCGGGATCCTGACATGCTAGCTTTAGAGCAGTATTAGCCCTAGAGTCATAGTAACGGACTTTAGCCTTTCTTTCTATATCAATCTTGTCCCGGACGGACGTATAAGAGCTATAATGTAATATCAACCGAGATACCTGACCGGCAACCTGCGTATGACCTGGCCTCATGAGACTCTTAAGGAGCTTATAATGAGAGGTGTTAAGAGGGTCAGATTCGAAACGCTCATTGATCAGCTGCACAGCGTCCTCGTGTGTTAGAAGGTCCAGGTAGGTGTAAAGAGACTGGGCAACTTCGTCATAATTCGATTTGTTCTCGTTGAGAGTACCAAGTGCGGACTTTGATCGTACCAGCTCCATCTGGGCTCTCATCCTCCCTCGGACCTTTTCTGGTGTTTCTGGTTTCTTTTCGCTATCGAGATTCTCGGTTGCTCTTTTGAAGAGTCCCTCATCTTTAGCAAATATGTCAACGAACTCGGAAAACCCAAAATGGAGGGCGACATCCAACGCTGTTAATCCAGACTTATTTACGGCGGCGACATTGCAGTGCGCATCAAGGAGCAGTTGCACGGTTGCCCCGATAGTGAGCGAGCCATTTTTAGTCGCGTCTGTTGAGTTGCCAATCCTATACCAATACCAAGGCCTTGATGGACGCGTCGAAGATCTTGATCGAGAGGTACCTTTAGTTGGACTTCGCAGCCATCCGTACCGCGAGTCATGCGCATTAAACATGTTTTGCTCCAACATAAAATGTGCACATGCATGGAGAGGACTAGAATCATCCGAATCTACTACCCTGGGATCGGCGCCGTGTTTCAGTAGAAAAGCCACAGACTCGGGTTCTCCTGAGCCGCATGCGTAATGAAGGGGCGTTCTGCCATAGCAGTCCTTCTGATTCACGTCCACGGTTCCAAGCTGAAGTATCTGACAGACAATGTTGGGTTTCCGGGCTCCGCAGGAAAGATGCAGTATATTTTGACCATCTTCCGTTAAGAAGCACGGATCGGCCCCGGCGTCGATAAGCACTTTCACATTAACCTCTGAACGCATAGCAGCTAGGTGGATGGGAGCCAGGCCATCATTATTTCGAATTTCGAGGTTTACATCGTTCCGATGATTGATTGCGTCCACAAAATGAATACGCTCCTCCCTATTGTCGATGCTGTTGCGGAAGGAATGCGCATTCTTTTGGAGTGAGGTATGTAACGCCGTAGATCCCTGACGGTTAACCGCGTTAACAGAGATCCCAAGACTAATAAGCCAGCGCACGTAATCCGCCGTCTCTTGTCTGTCATCATAGCACGCAGCGGCTATGTGGAGGAGGGAGTCTCCGTTGAGGTTCGGTTTAAGGGGGTCCAATCCGTCCTCGTCAATCCGCTTTTGCAGCTTGTCGCGTACGCACAATCTTCTGCCGGCGAGTATGTGCAAAGAATTATTCCCGTACGAATCCGTGGCATCTACCTTCGCCCCGTGGTCCCGAAGAATGCGTAGCTTATCCTCCGACATCACACAACCCAGATAAAGACTGCTGCCGCTGCTATCAGTAGTGTTAATATCGACGCCCTTTGAGAGTAGCAGCTCAAGGCATTCGGTGAATATTTCGATATTAGACTGGTCAGACAACATAAACCAACACCTCTTTTTGATCGTGTCATCTTTGCTCTTTTCAAGAAGCATATCGAACAACCCAACCCCAGCGGACATTCCCCGGTATACCGCAGTCTTTCCGTAGTTGTCCGGAATATTTGGATCGGCGCCGTATTCGAGTAGAAGCTTGACAATGGCCTCCGTGTTTTCCTTCCCCCTTGCCAGCGGGTGAACTTCAAGCGCGCGGTGTAGGGCCGTGTCTCCGTTGCGTCCTTTTTGATTCGGATCGCTTCCGCGCTCTAGGAGGAACCTTACGGTCTCGAGGTCGCGATGCAGGACTAAAATCTCATTCAGAACGGTATCCCCAGAACCTTTCGCGGGGTTACTGGTCTTTTTCAGATCTGCTCCCGCATCTGCCAAGGCTATTACAGCCAGCGCGCGAGTTAAAGGTCGATTGTGCCTTGGCACTGAATTTGAAGCTATAATTATGGGCACTTGACCATCACCATCAGGCTGCTCGAGATCCGCCCCTGCCCCTATTAACATTTTCAAGATAGCTCGACAGGATGAATCAGTTTCTTCGCGCCACCACTTGATCAGGACGTGTATCGGGGCCTGCGCAGTACCTTCGTCGCAAGGGCCGCCATTGCGAGTCCGCCGGGGGGTCCATTTCGACATTCGATTCACATCCGCCCCCCTATCGATCAGAGCTTTAACACATCTCACGCTGTTCGCAATACACGCGCAATATAAAGCAGTAGCCCCGCAATAGGTCGCGTTTGCTGATACATCCGTCTTTTCCAGGATGACTAAAACCGCATCTATCCGTCCAAACTGACAACTTTCACATAGAAGGCGCTCCAACGTTTCAGGCTTGCAAAAAGGGATCATCGTAATGATGATATCGTCGTAGCCCCTCCTACAGGCGTAAAATATTGCGCATTCTCCCTTTGTGATGGTCTCCCCACCTTGTAGAAAGCCCCCGTGGTTTTCCCTTGTTTTGATCGTGTCAGGTTCCACTCCAGCCTCGAGTAGCACTTTCACCACCTCGACGTGATTTCCCTGGGTGGCGAGGTGGATCGGCCCCAGGCCACGTTCGTCCCCGGCATTTGGGTGACTCCCATGTTGGATCAACAACGAAGCAACCTTCGCGTGGCCGTTCATCGCTGCCCAGTGCAGCGGGATACGGCCTTGGGCATCGACGGCGGATACCTCCGAGCCTTGTTCTATCAGCTTAAGGGAAAGCTTACGCAGTCCCGAGAACGCGGCGATGTGAAGCCCCGTCGGTAGGCCTTCCACGTCTTTCTGCTTCTTTGATGTCGAACCCCATTGAAGTACGAGCCACCTCCCAAAAGCTTTGTCGTACGGCTTGAGAAAACCTAAGACGGCGGTAAACAGTTCTTCATCTTCCACATCTCCGCAGAAACTAGCATGGTACGACCAGTTTTCCACCGCGTAGCTCAGGAATGGATGATTCAGGCGAGCTAGTCGGTAGTTGAAGGGGTCCTCTTCCTCTTCCACGCCCGGGGCTGAATGCCTATCATGTTCTTTATCTGAACCGATTTGATGCTCGGGCTTCTGGTGAGTGGCGGAGGGCTCTACTTCGGGACTCTCGCCCTCGAGGAGTAGAGATCCCGATTGAAGGTATCGAATGCAGTTAATAGCCATATGTTTGTGCGCCTTTTCAGACTCGATTATTGGGAATGCGCCTGCCACATTGGCGGTTTCCGGGCTGCGGGTTTCACCGCGGAGGAATTCGGTGAATGAATGATGAATCACTTGTAGAGTCTCATCTTCGAGGATTTCTATCAGTGGTGCGCAGCAGGTAGCGACCAGAGCTTTGAAGCCCGCGGGTGCCTTGACATCCGGGCATATGCATTTCACCAGACTTGCCAATTCGTTCAGACGCAAAGGGCGAGAGGAATGTGTGACAGCCTCGAGTACGAAAACCTGAAGCGCTATGCTCACCCCGTTTTCTTCACGCTGCTTCGCTAGCAGACTGGTGTACGTCTGCTCCAGCCCGACGGGGAGGGATTTCTCTATGGCAGAAATGTTTACCGGGCCCTCCGACAAGAGAAAAGTATCCACTTGGTCCATCGTGAGCTTTGCGACCAAAAACAAGCCTTGGGACATTTTCGCTACCATATCGATTATTTGCTGCTTGATTTCCTGCGTGCCCTCAGCTTTAGGGAGCCTATCAAACCGATGATGCAGATACGCTGCGATATCAGCATCCACAAGGCGTTGCTGGAGGCTAATGTGAACGATCGACGTGTCCCTTAAGGCACTCTGTAAGTATTGCTTAGGCCTACTCGTGATAAGAAGTTTTAAGGAGTGAGGACGGTGGGTGGCTAAGCTATTAAGCTTGTCGAGAAGCGGCCTATTACCAGTCGCTATCTCGTCCATCTCGTCCAAAGCATCGGCAACACAAAAGCATTTCGGGACGGAAGATACTCCATCCAGGAAAAACTGAAAAAGCTCGTTGTCCGATGTCTCCCCTATGTCCGTCTTTAGGCGTGACCGGAGACAGTATTGCAGCTTAGGAGAGTAGGGCAGAAGCTGGGCCAGCCAATCTTGAATGAGGGCGCGCGGTGAGAAATTAGCCGCAACGATATTCCGAAAGAAAAAGAAGAGCACAGGGCAATTCTCGGACGTGCGTAGATGCTGGATGACTGCGGATGCCATCACGCTCTTCCCGGCGCCGGGGACGCCTTTAATCCAAAGGCTGCCATGCTCGGGAGATTCACGCCATTTCTTATACTCTTGAGTCTCGATGATCCAAAGTCCTGTTCCAGGAGCCTGGCATGAGAGGTTACGGCAGAATTCCCCCGACTCGGCTAAGTAGTCGGTCGGCTTGAGCCAATTGCGTATTTCGTCTAATTCTTCGGGGCTCAAGGCCGTCTCTTCATGGTCAACAATCTCATATTCATCTGTTATGCTCGACGGACCTGACATACTCGAAGGATAGGTTGCTATTTAACGGATTTGATGCTGTAAATGACACCCAAGAGGTAGGACATGCTTACTTCTTTTATATACGTCCTGTACGGCACAGCCACGCAATGTACAGGCAGCAATGCTCATCAGTGGAGCCTTGTCCAGCTATACCATTGGCTAAGGAGTTGTTTTCAACGCAGATACGAATGCAATGTCGAAAACGCCCAGCGATATTGAATATACTACCGTCAATGTCAAATCATACGAGGAATATCGAATCCTACCATGATGTCAAAAGCCGAATACTCTTGGCGATTCTACCAAGGCGCTCTTTGGTGTTCGGACTCGGCTCAACGTAGATCCTATGTAAATGCCCCTCCAGGGCAGGGGCCTTAACACATTACATCACCGAGCTGACAGTAACGGGGATGGCAGCGGCGTAAACGCGGCCCCGCCATCATTATCTGATACGGCCCCGTCAGGTACGGTCCGGTTCCGCCTCCGCCGATCGCCAACTTTTAAACGAGGTCTAGCGAGAAGTGGCAATGGAAAGCTCGGATTTTTGTGCCCTGGCAGAGAGGTTAGAATTCAAGATTAAGGGTGGCTTAGGGAACGGCCTTACGTTTCCTATGGCTCGTCTAACTTCTCAGAAGTATAACCATATACGAATTTTCTACTCCCTCTAAAACAGTAGGTTGCGGCGGTATTAGGTTCCGCATTTAACTCAATAATGCTTGCCAAATCAATTCTCGTGTGGGATGCATACGTCTTGGAGCCAGGCCTTACGGAGAGCAAAACGTGGCTTTTTGAACCATTTAACTTAGTTGAACTTTACGAGGTGTATCTTAAGGAGTAGGAAAAGATTCTAAAGCAGTTTAAGGCTGGCACATATCGAATACAGGTTAGAGACTCTAAGTGTTTACTTTCTCTACTTTTCCACCTTCTAATCTTAAGTCCATAACACAGGGATACGGAGGAGGCCATTGCCAGACTGTTATTTTATTTTTATATCCCCGTAAACACGCAATAGCAATCCGTAGTCTACCGTCCCTCGCATTTAACTGTAACAACACGACCACTTTCATAGAACTTACTGTACATATTCCTTAACATAGTAGCCTTGGTCCAATATTTTTGACCGTTCTCGCCCTCGACCTGGAACGCTTCACTTGCCTTTGCCTTTCCTTTAGCCTTATCGAATGGCCCGGTGACATTGATATCCCCGACGATAATGAGCCCGGATCTTTGGCGCGTAAGCATGACGTTGAGGCGCTGCTCATCGGTGGTGATGCCGGGGCCGGGCTTCGGGTACGCAGTACCCATGACGACGATAACTATGTCGCCCTCTTTACCCTGGAAGCCTTCTATTGTGGAAGGGGGGTTCATTCTATCTAACACCGAGTAACTCGACCACATCCGGTTAATGAGGGCGACATTGGCAGCGTAGGGGGCGAGGATGACAATGCTGGCGGCATTCAACCTTGTGATCTTCACGAGATCGGCAGCGAAGTTTAGGGCCACCTCGACTTGATCTGGACAACTCTTGGACCCCGTGAGATCGTCAGTGAAGACGCGCGAGCCCTCACAATGGATGAAGACCGGCTTGAGCTTTCCGGGAGGGGGTGCTGTGACATTCGGGTACCTCTCCCGGATAAAGCTCTCGAGGGCGCGGCCAGGAGAGAACTGCGGGAGATTGATGTTGCAGCTATCCGCGTATTTGAAAGGCACGTCGGGATACACCTCAACGGCGATGTTGTCGAATAGGCCATCTGCCATCCGCATTTGTACGCGGAGGCGGTACGTCGGTATGCCAGAAGCCTGGAAGAACTCCAGCGGCGAGATCTTGCCATCGGAATCTTTCTCATTGCCTGTCATTGCAGTCGGTGGGAGCTGCTTCACATCGCCGCCGAGGAAGCATGGTATAAGGCAGTTGCCTACGAGAACAGTCAGTTATCTATATGTTTTTTGACCTCACGCACCGTACTTACCCCACACACAGGCCAAATCAGCCCGGTTTATATTGCCTGCCTCATCCACCGACAGGCCTCGGGCCTTATGAATTTTCCATTCCTTGCAGACCTTCTCGTTATCAGATACAGCCGGTGTCGTGCAGAGTAGGTCGGCAGATTGGATAATCTGGTTGAGCAGCCCCTTAATGTCATCTGCGGAGAGATGGCTCCTCAGTCGGAAGTCCTCGTAAGTTGAACTACCAACCGCAAGCTCTTGGAGAGGCTGGTATCTGGCGGCTCCATTGATCTCAGTGCGCAGTCTGTGGAGACCAGGGCTGCCATCAAACCGGAGCTCTCTGACGCCTTTGGCCTTTGAGCGAAGCACAACCAGAAGCCAAAACGCAGCAGACAAGTGTAGTTTCCACGGCGAGTTCTCAGGCCAAACCCGGCCTCGGTCTGCGCCATTACCAAGGTCGGGACGTTTCAGAAAATTCATGAAAGCCTCCTCTTCGTCGTCTATCTTGTATGTGCGGACGACAAGTAGATAATACTGGCGACATGGATCGCTCCGACTCTTCTTGAGGTTGTACCGGTCTGTCACGGACGTGGTGATATGATCAAGACGGTGGGCGAAATTGTCAACCGCGATATTGGATGGTCCGGAGCACAGAATCGGACCGAGAGTAGCATGCATGGCCAAAGTTGCAGCCCCAAGAGCCGTCGTTTTACCAAATCCGGGCCCAGATGTGATAAGCCCCAGACCAAGTGGTCGGTAGCTCAAATATTGGCGGAAACGAGCACGATCTTCGGGGAGGGCCTCCGCTAATATTGCATCGGCGTACGTCTTGCTCTTAAAATTCAAGAAGTCGACGGCAGGGAGAGGGCGCAATCCCTTGTCTTTGATGCTAAGCGATGCCAATTGCTCCGAGATATCGGCCGAAAGGGCGTGGGTCCTCATCCAGTCATAGAAGCCGGTTCCGTTCATGAGAGCCCGGTGAAGAGCTATCTTGTTTCTATCTTGAGGGTTATTGGGGGAAATTCCTTGTACTCCCATGTTGGTCACAGGCAAATGGAGAGCAAATTGACAAGGATAGTTGGATGGCCGTGGAAGGCATTCCTCGCGAAAATTCTTCTCTAGATCTACCCGGCGATGGCTGACCAACATATGGAATTCTTGTCCCTGCAACAGATCTAAGAGCGTGACCCCGTCAACGATTGGTCTATTGTCATTGACTATGCCCTCCATCGTCTCGTCTTGCCTGTTCGCGAATGGAATGCCGAGCCCATCGACAGAAACCCAAGAATCTCCTTTGAGAAAAACAGACAGTAAGCTAAGGCGTTCCTCCTTAGCTCCAGGAAGGTGTTTAAGCATTTCGGGTTTAACGTCCTCGTAGGAGATGGCGAGTTTACCCAGGGGGAATTTTATTGCCAGACGATGCCAATCGAATTGCACGACCTTGCTATTGGTGTGACCCTTGCGGGCATCTAGGTAATAGTTAGTAGATACCTGGTGACCTCCTAGTTACCTTTAAAGCACAGCTGTCCTAAAACTCACATGTGTATCGAACACCAAAGCCGGCATTTTCGTTCGCTATTTGCTTGTCACCAAGAGGAAACTCCAGGATGAACCCGAGCTAAGAGTTGGAATCCGTCGCCTTCCATGCAATGACCCGAGCCTTTATCCGTGAGGCATCCTTGCTGATAGTTGGCCCGCAAGCAATCACGCGACCATATGGGGACTTAGCTAGGAGAGCGCAGTCCTTAGCGTACGTCTTAGAATTGTTGGCGGCCATGGCGAAAAAAAAGGGTACTGAGCTCCGGAGAGTCACAGTAAAAGAAAAGAGAGGGGTGATGAGGACAAGGGAAACCTGACGACGACGATGATGATAGCATCGGCGACGGAGGCTTACGATCAGATCTAGGTAACTTGGAATCAGAACACCAAGGCAGAATTGCTGTTGAAAACCGGGAGACTTCTCGCGAAGAGTAGATTACTTGGAGAAGAAAAGAGAGGAATGTGGGAAATTTTTGCAGTTCGCCCATGTCTAAGCAGCAGTCTCATACACGTCTCATATATACCTTCCTCAACTTCTTCCAAGAACCCTGTTAAATATCTCCCTAAGTAATTACATCCCCTGACATCTATAGGTACTGATTAAATGTAACGCAACTTCCGTATATATTCCTTCTACTTAAGTAACCAGGACGTTCTTTCACTTAAGTTGCCTGCTATGACATCAACGGCAAACTTTAAAGTTATATGAGTGGCTCCTACTTCCCTACAGGCATTTCAAATAAGAGGTATCTGAAGGTCTTACCCGGATTTACAAGACAGACTTGGTATACTTCCAAGTATATCAGGTAGTTGCAAGGGCTCAGGATGCGCCTTCGCTCGTAACTGACAAGTGCGTTAGGGGAAGCCCCTTACGCGAAATTAGCTGCTATAGAGCAAAGTGAACTGCAAATAGTAGGTGTAGATAGGAACTACATTACATAAGCAGGTAACTAAGGGTATTCAGTCCACCGGGGTTCACGTAAGGGAAAATATAAGTTTTGATAGTTAAGCACTTACCAAATGTCCTCGATAGCTTCTTTGTTAGATCCACTATTTATTGACGGGGAATCATGTGCTTAATATGGTTGGACAATATTTGAAGGGTTTCCGAGAGTAGTTTATTAGTAGATCACCATCGTTAAAAGTGTGTTGACGAGATAATGAGAACGTATCTTAGTAAAAGTGCTCCCATACCCGAGTAGGTTAAATGTGAGCCGTGATAAAAAAATATTATCAATAGTTAGGAGGTCTCAGAGTATTTTTATTCATTAGAGAGGATAATATTCTCCATTCATGAGAGTCTGGTCGAGTTCTTGCGCGATTAGGGGTGGGTTACTACTTTGTCTTGAAAGAACTACGAAATTAAGTAAACATTCTTCGTCCTCAAGATGGTTTCCGCTCCAATCCGTATCTTTTCGACAGAGCGTCCAGAAGATGTCATCAAGTGTCTATAAACATTGCATACCCGTATTATTTCAGTCTAATTCTTCCCATAAGAATAATGCAAATATTGTTTTAAGGTGGATTACCCATTTACGAACTTACTTTACCACGAGCATAATTAATTTTATTAATTATAAAAACGCGTTTAATTTATTTATTAATTTAACTTTTTATAAATTAAAACCTTTTTACCACTTTTAAAATTTTTTTTACATTAATCAATTCGTTATTTTTTTTTTATTTAATAATATACATATTTTCGTTTAATTTCGTATAATAATAATAATATACAACGTTAAAAATAAATAATCGATTTATAACGCATTAATATATTACCAAATTAATTATTATTATATTTCACGCCGTATTAAAAATATATTAATAAAAAAAAATATTAATAAAATTCATTAAAAATTATTTAACTCGTTAAATTATTATTTAAAAAACCTTAAATTATGTATTATTTTATTTAAAATTTAAATTATTTACTTAATATTTATTATTACATAATAGCATATATATAAATTTTAAAAAAAATTAACATATTAATTTTTTATATTATTATTTTAAAATTAAAATTAGTAAAAATTATACGATAAATTATAAACATTTAAATAACGTTATAATTAAATTATTAAAAAAATTATTCGTTTAATTAAAAATATTTAAAATTATTAATATTTTTTAAATTTTATATATAAATATTAATAAATTTAATTTTATAAAAAACGTTAAAAATAATTATATAATATTTAATAAATTATATTATTAATACATATTTTTTAAAAAATTTTTAAAATATAAATAAATTATAATAATTATAATTATAATTATAATAAATATAACGTTATTATTATTAATAATATTTAATAATATTAATATATAATAATAATAATTTTTTAATAAAAATAATTAATTATATAAAAATTAATATTTTATTATATTTATAAACAATTAAATTAATTATAAAATAACTTTTAAATGGTTTAAAAACATTTATTTATTTTATATTAAATTTAATAATTTTATTTAATAATATTTATTTATATTTAACGATTATAATAATTATATAAATAATAATTTTATATAAAAATATTTTATTAATAAAATTTATATATTATTTTTTTTTTTATATTTTTTATATATTTTAACTTTTTAATGTAAATATATTTGTTATTTTTAAACGTTTTTTTAAATTTTATTTATAAATAAAATTATTTAAATAATTTTTTTAAAATATTAAAAAAAAGATTTTTTATAAATTTTTTTTAAAGTTTAAAAATCGATAATAAAATTTAAATATATTAATATAAATTAAAAAATATTAAATTTATAATTTATTTTAAAAATTAAATTTAAAAAAAATTTATATTTATTGTTAATTATAACTTTTAATTATTTTATTTTTTAATTTTTATTATTTATAATTTTAAAATTTATTAATTTTTTTACAATAATTATTAATAAATATATACGTAAAAAAAATAATAATAAAATAATAATAAATAAATAAATAAATTGAAATTAATATATTAATAATGTTTAAAAAAGAAATTATTTATTATTAAAAAATAAAAAAAACATATTTTTTATATAATTTAAAATATATAAATATTTTTTTATATTAAATATATATTATTATATAATATATATAATTATTATTTAATTATTATTTATTTTATTTTTTTTTTTATAATTAATTAATTATAAATTTAACATTTATTTTATATTTTATTTATTTTTTTAATTATAAATTAATTTAATTATTTTTTATTAATATTTTTATTATTTTATTAAAAAATGTTTTAATTATTACATTTATAAAATTATAAATATTATATATTTATTAAATGTTATTTATTTTTTTAATTTTTATATAATTATTTTAATATTATTAAATTAATTATTAATTTTTTTTTATTTATATTATTTATTTATATTAAATATTAATATAAAAAGAAAAAATTAATATATAAAATTAATAAAATATAAAAAAATAATAAACGTTTTAAAATAATATTAATTATATAATAAATTATATATTTTATATTAAATCTTTAAATTATTTTATAAATTTTATTAATAAATATATTATAAATAATTTATTTATATTTAATAAATAATTAATAAATAATATTATTTATAATTTAAATTTTATTATTTTAAAAATAAATTTTTTATTATTTAAAATAATAATATAATTAATTTATAAATTTAAATTTTTATTATTTACAAATAATTTATTAATAAAAATATATAAATATAAATTTTAAAAATTTAAATTAATATAATAAAACCTTTATTTTTAATTATTTATTTACCATTAAATTTTAACGTTAAAAATTTTAATTTTTTTTAATTTTAATTTTATATATTATATTATTATTATATAATTAAATATAATTTTAAATTAATAAATTAATAAAATATATATTTTTTAAACTTTTTATTTTATAAATTATTTAATTATATTTAAAAATTTTAAATTTAATAATTTAAATTTTTTAATTTAATTTTTTATATAATAAATATAAAATTTTTTATATATATATTTTTAATTAATTAATTATTTAAAAATATAAAGGTTTATTATAAACTATTATAATTAGTTATTTAAAGTTTATTATTTATTAAAGTAATATAATATAACGATATTTTTTAATAATTAATAATAATAATTATAAAATTCCGACATTTACCCTTTTTTTAAAAAAAGATAATAATATTTTCGTTATTTACGCGTTTTTTTTCTTATCTTTTTTATTGTTTAACATTAACGGAAACATTACTATTATTTTCCTTTTTTTATTTAATAGTAATTTTTTATTTAATTTAGAATTTTTTTTCGGTATCATTTTTCTTAATAAACTTTTTAACGTTTTTTAATTTTTTACTTTTATTAAATTTATTGCAAATTTTAGTATTATAAACGTAAGTAATTTATTTGTTATTTTTTTTTATTTAACGTTTATTAAAACTTTTATTTCATCATTTAAATATAACCCGAATAATAATATTTTACATTTTTAAGTTTTTAATAATAATTTATGAAAATTTAAAACGTATACGTTTATTTTTACGAAAAACTTTTTAATCGTAAATAATTAATTAATAAAAAGTTATTTAAAAATTTTTTAACTTGTTTTTACATTATCGTACGTTGTTGTCGTACAAAGCTTAAGTGTTATTAATAATAAATTGGTAATTAATAATAATTTAAAAATATTCGTTATCTTTACGTTATTAAAAACTAACAATTTAAAAATAAAAACTATTAATTCGAAAAAAATTATTTTTTTCTCAATTTACAATTCCAACTTTTTTATTATTTTATTTTATATTTTTATTTTTATAAAAATAATATTTAATTTTTTTAAAATATTAATTTTTACCATTTTACATTTTTATAATTTTATAATTACGGTATTTATTTTTATTATTAAAACGTTTTAATTATATACGTTTTTTTAATAAAATTTCTTTATAAAAAATTAAATTAATAAAATATTATAATTAATTATTTTTATCGTTTTATTTAAATTTTTTTATATATAATTTATTTTTTTTATTATTAATTTTATAACTAAAAATTTTCTTTTTTAATCGGTTTTAAACTTATATATAATCCGTATTATATTTTTTTAAATAAAATTTCCTTCGTTTTAATCATTTTCAATGGTATATTTTTCGTTATAATTATTATTATTTTTAATATTATTTTTATTATTAATATTTTTTTTATTATTAATATAAATTTTTTTATTATTAATTTTATTATTAATTTTTTATTATATATTTATATTATTAATGTTTTTATAATTTTTATTAATTTATTATTATGTATTTATAATAATGACGTTTTTATAACCATTATTAATTATTTATAATATATTTATAATAATAACATTCTTATGGTTATTATTAAGTGTTTATTATATATTTACAATAATAATATTATTTTAATCATTATAAATTATTTATTATATATTTATAATAATAACATTTTTATTTTATATTATACTTTTATTATTATTAAATTAATTATTTTATATTAAAAAAAGTTATTAATAAAATCTATTATTTAATTTTTATATAAATTTTTAAAATAACGGTTTTATCTTTTTATTTAATGGTTAAATAATTTATATTAATTTTAAAATTTATAATTTTTTTGCAATTTAATTTAAAAAAATGTTGAATTTTTTTATAATATATTCGTAAATTTATAAAGTTTTTAAAATTAAAACTTTTAATAAATTAAAATAATAATATTAATATTTTTTAATGTTTTAATTATAATTAATATATATTTTATTAACTTTATTTAACTTTACCATTATTTTTCGGTATAACGAAAATGTGTTCGGTTAAATATATAATTAAATTATTAATAATTTTATAATAACGTGTTACGGATTAATTTAATTTTTTAATCTTATTATCATAATAATTTTACTTTAAAACGTTATTAAGTTTATAAGTAATTTATTTTTTCTATTTTTAAAAACAAATATCTTTATATTATATATATTTATTAATAATATTTTTCGTTTTAATTTATTTTATATTACTTTTTTAAAATACTTTTTATTAATAATTTACTTATATTTATTTAAAATATTTTAATTATTTATATTTTTTTTATTTTCTTTAATTATAAGGTTAAGTTATATTAGTTTTTAATTAAAATTTATAAATTACAAATTGTTTAAAATAATGTTGTTTTTTTTTATCGCAATTAAATCAACGTTCGATTTTCCGGCATTAATCGCTTTGTTTTTTACGATTTTAATAACTTTATAAATAATGGAATTATATTACATGACATTTTTATTATTAACTATATTATCTTAAGCTTGTTTATTAACATTATTATTAACCGGTTTTGTAAGATTTTTATTAATTATATTATTATTTATGTTATTATTATGAAAATATTTATTACCGTAAAAAAGTTTATTATTATAAAAGGTTTTATTACTTTATTTAAATATAATATTATTATTATTAATTTATTTATTAATTATAATTGTTTTTAAGCATATATTATTATAAATAAATTAAAAAAAAATATAAAATAAAGTTATTTATATATAATAAAATATAATTAATATAAATTATTAAATTAAAGTAAAAAATATAAATAAAGATAATTATTTTAAAAAGAAATATATATGCGTAAAGAATAGAAAAGTATAAATGTGAAAAAATAAAAAAATAATTTAATAGTTAAAAAAATTTTAATATATTTTAAATGTTAAATTTAAAAAGAAAATACAAAATAAATTAAATTTTAGGGAAAGAATTATTAATAAAAAATAAATCTTATATTAACTTTATATTATTAATTACTTTAAATTTATATATAATAATAATAATTTATTTAATTAAAATTATTTTTATAATATTATGTAATTATATATTTAAAATAATTTATTTTCTATATTATTAATAAATTAAATTATTTTTTATAACAATTATATTATTAACATTATTATTATTAATAATTATAAGTAAAAATTATTTAATAATAAATTTATTATTATTTTTAACGGTAATAATATGATTATTTTATTAAATTATATCGCATTTAATAATAATTTTAGAATTTTAATGTATATATTTATTTTAAGAATATTTTTTACCAATTTTTTTTCATTTTTTTTATTAATTTTATATAATTTTAATTTAATTAATATTAATGGGTTAATTTTATTAAATTCGTTTATTAATGTTGTTGCATTTTATATTAATAATTTTTTTAAATATTATTAATTATATATTCATGTATAACTTTTTTATTATATAAAATATTTAATAACCAATTTATTATTTTACTTATTTACTTTTCGTTTTAAAAATCTTTTTATTTCATAAAATACCCAATTAATGTTATTATTTTTAATAATAATATAACTTAATTATAATTATCAATAATTATATAAGTTAACTTTTTATAATATTTTATATAATTATATTATTAAAATTACTTTATGAATTTTTTAATGGTTTAAAATATTTAACTTATAAGTTAAGTTTTTAATATATTTAATTATTATTAATAAATTAATGTATTATATTAACCATTTTCTTAAAGATTTCTTTAATAATATATATTTTTTATGTAATTAAAAATATACGATATTATTTATTTTTTAATTAATAAATTTATAAATTTTATCATATTTAACTTTTAAATTTGCAATTATAAAATTAATAATTATTTTAACTTTTTTTTAATATAAGTTTCGTAATATTTTAAAATTAATATTATTATCTAATATTTTTATTATAAAAATTATAGATTTTAATTTAAAATTATAAACCATTTCGTTAAAGTTTCGTTTTAATATAATTAATTTCATATTATTTAAATTATATTATAAAACTAATATTATATTAATTTATAAATTTATTAAAACGGAATAATAAAAATATATAACTATTTTAATATTTTAATTCTTTTTTTTTATTTGTCCGTTAATTTATAAATGATAATTTATTAACATTATAAACTTCGTTCTTAATTATATAAATAATATTTACCAAAATTCCGATATAAATTTTAAATTATAATTTAATATCGTTTTAATTAAAAAACCTTAATTATATAATAAGAATAATTATAAAGTTAATAAAATTTAATAATTTACCTTATATTTAATATTACCAAAAATTAATATAATTTTTTTATTAAATTTATAAATAATTATTATTATAACATTATAATAAATAAATCTATCCATTATTTATAACATTTCTTTTAAAAATATTAATAATAAATCGATTATAAAATTTTATATAATAATATAATAAAATAATATTAATAAATTAATAAATAACAATTTTCCATTAATTTTTAACTTATTATTTCAATTTTCTTAATATTTTAAATACCATTATACATATTCCTTAACTTTTTTTATAAGGTTTTACATATTTATTCTTCGGAAATTATATAACATTTTTTTAAATTTAAAATAATATTAATTATTATAAATTATTTATAATAAATTTTAAATATAATTGGATAATATCATTAATTATTATTATTTAATATTTAAAATGTAATATATGAATTTATTTCTTAATTTATATTTATACTATTTTATTATATTTTTATTTTTACTTGTTACGAATTATAATATTTTACGTAATTGTTTAAACTTTTTATTATTATTATATCTTTATATAATATATAATTTAAAAATTTTATTTATGGCTATCTTTATTATAAAATAATTAAAATCTTTTATAATATTTTTTAATATTATTTTTATAAAATTATTTTTTTTTTTTTATTTTTTAACGAGTTAATTATTAATAATCGTGATAATATATTAAATATTAAATTTAATTGTTTAAATATATAATATATTTTTAATTAAAATTACAATAAATATGTTAATATTACCATTAATTTATTATTTATTTTATTAATATTAATTGTTTTCAATGTTATTTATTATATTATACCTTTTATTATATTATAATCTATTAAAACCATAATTAAATATATATATAATTAAAATTAAATTCGATTTTAATAATATATTTATATGAAATATGTTATTTTTAATTTTATTATTTAATATCTTACTTTAATTTTTATAAAAATTTTTAATAAAAATATTATTAACTTAATATTATTTATTAAAATATTTTTTATATCTTATAATTTTTTTAAATAAAAAATAAAAACTTTAAAACTTTATTTTTTAAATATATTAATTTTAAAATAAATTATTTTCTCATTATTTTAATAATATAATATTATTAAATTTATAAACTTTTTTTATAAATTTATAAAAATTTTAATTTTTATTATTATAAAAGTAAATAATATTTTTATTATATATTTTTTTTTTGTTAAAAATATAAAATAGATTTTACCTTTTTTTTTCCCTTTTATTATTAATATTATTTTTTTATTTTATAATGGTTATATTTTTTATAAATATTATAAAATATATTTTTATAAAAATCCTATTATATTAATATATATTTTAAATATTATTAATATTATAAATATTTTAATTTTTTATATTATTTTTATTTATCTTTTTATAATAACTATTTTTAAATTATTAATAATAAATTCTAATAATTTAATTAATAAATATTTAAAAAATGATTTTTTTAAATTTAATATTAATTTAATATTATTAAATAAAGAAAATATTTATTAAAAATATTATTTATATTTTTTTATAATATAATTATAAATTATTATATTATTTATATAAGTTTTTATAAAATTATTAAATAATAATAATCTTTAATTTATAAATTGTTAATTAAAAGTAAAGGAATTTTAAATTTTATTAACATTATTTTTAATATTTTAAATCTTTATAATAAAATAATAATTATTTAATTAATATATTTTTATATTATTAATAATTAATAAAAAAATATTAATTTATTAATAATAATAAAATATTTACATTTTTTTATTCTATTTATAATTTTTTTTTATTAAAATAATAAATAAATATTTGCTAATATATAATAATTTAAAAATTATAAATTAATAATAACTTATTTTTTTTTTTTATTATTTACCATTCATTATATAATAAATATAAAGTAATTAAAAAATATAAGTTTTTTTATTTATTCCATTTTTCTTTTATTATATATATTATTAAATATTTTATCAAATAATATTCAATTTTTCACTTTTAAAAAATAAATTTAATTTATTTTATATTTATTTTATTAATTATTAATTAAATTTATAATTATTTTTTTATTTTTTAAAAAATCAATAATATTTTAATTATATTATATATTATAATTATTTATTATTATAATTAATCTTTAATCGAATAAATATAATATATTATAATAATTAATATTATTTTTAAATAGAATTTCCGGTATATTTTTTAGTTTTTAAATATTTAAATTTATTATTTTATTTCTATAATACGATATTTATTCCATTATAAATTTTTAAAAATTTTTATTAATTTTATTATTAATTAATAATATTTTAAAAATATTATTTTATAAATTAAAATCTTTAAATATAAAATTATTATTAATATTAATATTATTAATAATTATAATAATTTATATAATATTAATTTTATTTTATATTATTATAATATATTTATTTATTATAATTTTATTTATTATTTCTAATTTTATTTTTTATAATATTATAATTTCTTTAATTATTTAATTAAAAAATATTATTCTTTTTATTATAATTACATTATATATATTATATAATATTTTAAAATATATTATATTAAATTAATAATTACATCTTTTTAATAAATTTATATATAATATTAAGATTATTATTATTATTTTTAATAAAATTATAATTTTATTAATAATAAATATTTTTCGTTTTAAATTACCTACTATTTAAAAATAATTAATATTTATTTTTTTTTTTAAATATACATTTAATATAAATATTTATTTAAATTAATTAATAATTATTTTATAATTATCATAAAACTTATTACTTAATAATAAATTAAGTTTAAAATTATATTAATAAACTTAAACATTAATATAAATATTAATAAACTTATATTTACTTATTTTAAATTTTATTAATAATTTAATTAAAAACTTTACCTTTTATTTTATATTTAATAAACCTTCAATTTTTATTATTTATAAAAAGATATTTAACTTATATATTTTATAATTTTTAATAAAGGTTTTTAATTAATTAATATTAATTATTTCATTAAATACTTTTAAATCGATACATATTATAAACTTCTCATTATTCATAACATTAACTTTCAAATAAAAATATTATTTAAATAAATTTTTTTTTATTAATAATATTATTATTATTTTTATAATTTTAAAATTAAATAAATTTTTTATTTTAATGGATATATTTATATTATTATTATTTTCATTCGTTATTATATTAACATTTATAAAATTTTTATTTATATTATTATTAAATTTAATTATATTTTATTTATTTTATATTAAAAATTATAAAGATTTATTTTTTATATTTATAAAATATATTAAATTTATAAATCCATTATTTAATTATTTAAAAAAAAAATATTTATTAATATATATATATTTAAAACAATTTAATTTAATATTAAATTTTTTATTATATTTTTTATAAATTTATTTATTTAATTTAACAATTATATTATAAGATTATATTAAATAATTATACTTAAATTCGAATTCATTATTTAAATATTCCTTTAATAAAAAATAACCGTCATTTTTTAATTAAATTTCTTTATCTTTAAGGTTTATTTAATTATTTTACAACAATATTTTATTTTCCAAATAAAATTTTTCTTTTTGGTATCTTTATTTTACTTATCGTTGTTAATGGCGACAACATCTAAAACAATAACCATAATAATTGCAACATCTATAATAAAAATTTCTATTACGATAAAAACTATTCTCGTTATAAAATTTACAATATTTACCTTTACTTTAACAATCACCGCTACATTTATATTCGCTATTACAACAATATTTACCGTTACAACAATATTCACCATTACAACGGTACTCGCTATTTTATTATTTATCATATTTATTTTTTTTTTTCTTATTATTATTTTTAAAATTATAATTTTAATGTTTAAATTGCTAAAAACTATTATTTATTTCTTTATTATTATTATTAAATATTTCTTCGTTAATTAAATAAATATAAATTATCAATTATTTAATTTCATTAATAAATGGAATATTAATAATTATTTTTTTTAATAAATTTTTTTTTTTATTAACTAACAATTTAATACGTTATAATTTAATACAATTTTACAATTAATTAATATATTCGTCAATTAACCATATATTATTAAATAAAGTTATATTATATTAAAAATTAAAATTTAACATATTATATATTTACTATATTTATTATAATTTTAATATTATTTTATATATTTAACAAATATAAATAACATTTATTATTTAAATATAAATAAAAATACCTTTAAAACAATCTTCTTTTATATATTTAAAAATATATAACTTTTATTATACTTTATTAAATTTTATTTTAAATTCATTAAAAAATTTCTTTAAATAAAATTTATTATTAACCATCATATTATTTCGCATTTTTTTAATAAGTTTTATAATATATCATTATATTATCTTTCCTTTATATAATTTATATATTTACGTTATAATAATTTTTATTTTAATTTTATTAATTTTAATTTATTAAATTATATTTATAAATAAAATAATATTATAAAATATTATATCTTTTCCATTTAAAATAATATCATTTTTACTAAATAACTTATTAAAATTTAAATAAAATATACCGATATTATAAATTTTAAAATTATTAAATTAAGTTTTATATTATATAATAACGCAATTATCTTTTACATTATCTTATATTTCACTAAAAAAATCATTAATTATGTTAAAAATAATACTTATACTTATTTAAAAACCCATAATATATTCAATAATTTATTATCGTAATATATTATTTATTATTATTGTAAATAATTAACCCATTAACAATTATCCAACTAAACCAATTAAACCAATTAAACCGGCTTATATTTACATATCATTACTTTAATTATTATTATTATAATTATTATTATCACAATTACTTCTTAACTTACGGTTATTATTAATAAATCTATTATCAAATATATTAATAAAATTTTATAAATATATTTCTATTCGTTATTATTAAAATGATAATGGGAATAATGAATCTTTAACTATTAATATATCTTTTATTTATAAAAAAAATAATAATTCTTATAATATAATAATTAAATACATTTATTATTTATTTCGTAATAATATATTAATTTTTAATAATAATTTTAATAAAAATAATTTAAATGGTAAATTTATTAATTTAGGAATAATTTTTTATAATAATAATAATAATTTTAAAATATTTTATAATTATATTAAAATTATTAATAAATTTATAATTAATTTATTAAACATTTTTTTAATTATTATTATTATAAATAAATTAACTTTTAATAATAATATTATTTCGCGATTAAAATTTAACTTATCCAATTCGATTATTTTTAATTTTATTATTTTTATTATTAATTTAAAAAATAATAATATAATTATTTACATTTTTAATAAAAAAGGTATTTTAAAAGTTATTATAAAAGCTATTATAAAAGCTATTATAAAAATTATTATAAAAACTATTATAATAATTATTATAATAATTATTATAAGAATTATTATAAAAGTTAAGATTTTTAAAATATTTAACTTAATAAATAAAATATAATTATAAATTACTTTAAAAAATATACAAAATTTATAAATATTTATTAACCATTTTAAATTATATATCATTAATATTTTTAACAAATTTTTAATATATCTTTTCGTTTATTATATTATATATTATTAATTAATTTACTATAATATTTTATAATAAAAAATTATTTATTAAACTTAATTTTAAAGTAATTTTATAATTAATAATAATATTTTATTATTTAATAAAAATTCCGTAACTTTAAAAATAATATCTTTTAACTATAATATTATAAAATAATAAATAATCAATAATAATATATCTTATATAAAACGTAACTTTTTAAAAAAAAAATTATTATATTTACTATTATATAAAAGAAAATTTATTTTTTAAACATTTTTTTATAATATTAATATTAAAAAATATTATCACAATTTCGTAAAAAGCATATTTATTATAAAAAAAATCTATTTTTTTTATAAAGAAATAATATTATTAATATAATAAAAAAAAAAAAAAAAAATCTTTATAATATCTTATATATTTAATAATTTAAATAAATAAACTATTGTAATTATTATATTAATGTTTTTGTTATTTTAGTTAAATTTTGTTTTTTAAGTTATATAATGTAAAATAAAAAATATTAAATTAATTTTAAATATATTATAATAACTAAACTATTATAAATATTATTTTAATATTATATTAATGACTTTCCAACTTTAGATTTAAGTAAAATTATTAAATATAAAACTTTTCATATATATATTTTTAATTGATTAATTATTTGAAAATATAAAAGTTTATTATAAATTATTATAATTAATTATTTAAAATTTATTATTTATTAAAGTAATGTAATATAACGATATTTCTTAATAATTAATAATAACGATTATAAGATTTTAATAATAAAAATTTTATAATTTTTTTTATAAATTATAATATATAAATTATTAAAATTTTCGGTTTTTTTATTTAATACTTTTTAAAAATATATTTTAATTCCTATTTTAATTAATATTTTATTTTTTATAATAAAAAATTTTATAATATTAATATTAAAAATATCATTTATTTAAAAATTAATAATTTTAAATAAATTTATAATTATTATTATTAAATAAAAATTAAATATTAATAATTTTATATATAATTTTTTTTAATTATATTTTAAATAAATTTCAAATTAATATATATTAAATTTAATAAAATTATATAATAATTTATTAATACATAATAACGTTTTTTTAAAATATTTATATTTTAATTTAATTAATATTTATATATAAATTATTTTTAATATAAGTATTTTAAATTAAATATAAATTATAATAATATTTTTTATTATGATTTTTATTTTTTTTGATAAAATATAAAAATTAAAATTAAAATAAATTATTAATTAATTTTTTAAATAATAAATATATAAATCATAATTAATTTTTTATTAAAATTATTATAATTTTAAATTATTAATTATAATTTTTTATAAAAAATAAAAATATTTTTACTTTTAATTTTATAAATTATTTATAATTTAAAAATTGTTATGTTTTTATATATTTTTAAATTATATATTATTAATTTTAAAATATTCTTTTTAAATAAAACGTTTAATTTTTTTATATTTAAAATTTTATATAATTTTTTTAATATTATTATATTTTTGTTTTTATGAAATTATATTATTAAAATGAAGTTATTTTATTTTTTAATAATAATAAATAACGTAATAATATAGAAAAAATTATTAATAAATATAAGTTTTTTTTTAAAAATAATTTAATAATTATTAAAATTAAAAATAAATTTAAATAATTTAATTTTAAATTTTTTAATTAATATTAAATTTTTTTTTAAATTAAATATAAAATTTAATATAAAAATTTTAAAATGTAAATATATTATTAAATATATTTAAAATAATAATAACATTTTTATTAATAATTAAAATAATTTTGTATAAATATTTTTATTTAATTTTTTTTAATAAATAAATATTTTATTATTAATAAAAAAAAAATTAAAAAAAATTTTTTAATATTAAAATTATTATAAATGTTTAAACCGTTATAAATTAAATATTATAATTTAATTTTTTTAATTTTTATTATTGTTTTTTAAATTATTTAAAATTATAATATATTTAAAATAAAATTTTAAAATTTAATTATTATAATTTTATATGTTTGGTAAATAAAATTATAATATTTTTTGATTTTGTTAATTAATTAATACGTTTTAATTAATATTTAATAATAAATAACTTTAATTATGTAAGTTTTATTTTTAAATTTAATGTTATTGAAATTGGTTTTAATGTTATGTATAATAATATCCGAAAATTTAAAATAAATATTAATTTAATATTATTTTAATATTTTTTATATTTTTTTAATTAATAAATTTTTTATAAAATATATTATTTAGAAATTTATAATTATGTTAATTATATATAAAATTAATTGTTTATTAAAATATATAATATTAATAATTATTTTGTAATTAAAATTTATATTAAAGTTTTTTAAATTAAATTTAAATTTTTATAAAATTTTATTTTTAATTTAATAATAATAATAAAATTTATTAATTTTTTTAAAATTATTAATATTAATGTTATATTTTAATTTATTTAATAAATTATAAAATTTATTAATTAATAAATAATTAAAATAAATATAAAAATGTTGTAATTTGTTTTTTATAAAATAAATAATATTTTTAAAATGGAATTATAAATATTTTTATTTTTTAATAATATTAAATATTATTTTATTTTTATATATTAATTAATTAATAATGTTATTAAAATATATATTTAATTAATTTATATTTTTTAAAAAAAGTAAAAATAAAATATTTAATTTTATAATGTAAAAATTTATTTTATTAAATAAAGTATTAATTATAATTATTTTTAAAAATTTAATTAATTATTTATTATTAAATTTAATATTTATTTTCTTTACGTAAAATTTATTTATTTTTAATTATTAATTCGGATATTTTTTAATAAAAGTAAAATATTAATTTTTTTTAATTATAAATATATATATTACATTTATATTAAATATAATATTTTAAAAAATATTTTTTTATATATTAATTTAAAATAAAAATAATATTAAACTTTTTATTTTTAAATGGATTTAAAGTAATAATATCATGTTAAAACGTTTAATTAAATAAAAATATTATTGTTAAAAATAAGGTATTTTTATTTTTCGAATTTAAAAATAAGTTAATAATATTTTTATTTTAATTAAATTTTAAATTAAAGTTATTAATTTTTTTGAAATTTATTAAAAAAATCACGTAATTTTTTTTAAAAAAGTTTTATTTAATTTTTTATATTTTTTCAATTTTTTTACGTTTATGTTTTAAATATTTTATTAATTAATATTTTTTTTTTTATAAATTTAATAATAATATTTTTATTTTTTTATTTATTTAAAATTATATTTATTTTTTTTATTATTATAAAAATATTTTTAATTAATATAATTAATATAATTATTATTATTATTATTATTATATTTATTAATTAGAAATTATTATATATTTTTTATAATTTTATATATTTTAATTAATATTTAAAATTTATTTATTAAATTTTTAAATTATATAAATAGTATAAAAAAAATATATTAAAATTAAAATATAATTTAATATATTTAATATATAATGGTAATAAATTATTATTTATTTTAAAAATTTTAATTTAAGGTTTTTTAATATAATAAAAACTTATTAAAAAATAATTAAAATATTTTTATATCGTTTTTTTTTTAATTTTATTTTTTTATTTTAATATTAAAAAATGTTATTAATATTTAATTATAATAATATTAAATTTTATTTTATTTAATATTAAAATAATATTTTATAATAAAATATATATTTATAAAATATTAATATTAAAATATATTATAAAAAAAATAAATAATTGTTTTTTTAATTAAAATAGTAAAAAATATAATATAAAATTATATTTATTAAATTTTTATTATATAATATATATTTAAAAAAAACTTAAATTTATTTTCGAAAATATTATATAATTTTCTTATATAATTATTTTTAATATTTTAAATTTTTTTAAAATATTTTATAATAATAAAAAGATATATTTTATTAATAATATATATTAAAAAAATTTTATAATAAATTTAAATTTATTAATTATTAATAAATATAAAAATTTATTTTTGGAAATTTACCATTTATATAAATAATAAAGCTGTTTAAAAAAAAAACCATAATTTTTTATTAATAAGTTTTTTTTATTTATTTTAATATTTAAAAAAAATATTAAAATTATATATAAACCATTTAATAACAATTTAAAAAATTTAAAAACATTTTTTATAATAAATAAAATAATTTACTTTTATATTAAATTAGTTTTTTATTTAAAATTATATTTTAAAATATTATTTATTTATTTTAAATAAAATATAAATAACTTTTATAAAATAATAAAAAAAAAAATAAAAAAAAAAATTAAATATTATTTAAAAATTATTTTAAATTTTTTATTAAAATTAAATTATTAAATATTAATAATTTAATATCTTTTATAAATTAAAAATAAAATATTTTATAAAAAAATAAAATAATAAAATATATAACGAAAAAAAGGATTATATTAAAAAAAAAAATAATATTAATTATAAAATGAATAAAATAAATTAAATATAAAAAAAAAAAATTTTTAATAAAAGTAATATTAAGAAAAAAAGTTTATTTTATATATATAATTCCATAAATAAACGTTTATAAATTAAAAAATGTTAATTATTAATATATTAAATTATTTTTATTATATTTTTTTTAATTTATTAAAATTTTAAATTAATAAACTATTTATTTATATAAAATTAATAAAAGATTTTATATAATTAATATTATATTAATTTATATAAATATTTTATTATATTAATATAATTTTTAATATTAATTATAATAATTTTAACATAATTATAAAATTTATTATTATAAATTTTTAAAATTATTTTTTATATTTATTTAATATTTTTTTAAATATTTAAACATATAAAACATTTTTATTAATAATTTCGAAATTTATTAAAATAAAAAATATTTAAATATTTTTTTATTAAAATATTATTTTTATAAAATTAATAATTTTTGATTTTATTATTATATAATTAAAATATTAAATAAAAATTATTATTATTTAATTAAAAAAATAATTTAATAATTTTTATAATTTATTTATATTTTTTTATTTAATGAAATTATTATTTATAATTTAAATTTATATTTATATAAAGTTTTTTAATTATAATATTATAAAAAAAATTAATATTATAAATAATAAAAATATTAATAATAATAATAAAGTTAAATTATTATATATAAATATAAATTTAAATAAATTATAAAATAAAGTAAAATAATAATTTATTATAAATAATTTAATTATTTTAATAAAAGATATTATATTAATATTATATATATTATTATAATAAAATTTTTTAAATTATTAAAATAATAATTTTTTTAATTTTATTAATTTATATTATTATAAATTTAATAATATTAATTAATATTAATAAATATATATATAAAAAAAATAATAATAAAATAATAATAAATAAATAAATAAGTTAAAATTAATATATTAATAATATTTAAAAAAAAAATTATTTATTATTAAAAAACGGAAAAAATGCGTTTTTTATATAATTTAAAATATATAAATATTTTTTTATATTAAATATATATTATTATATAATATATATAATTATTATTTAACTATTAATAATAATTAAATTAAATGTTAATATATTTAAATTTTTATAAAAATTAAAAATTATATAATTAACGTTTTTTTTATTTAATTTTATTTTTAATACATTTATTACGTAATTATTATTTTAAAAATTTAATAAAATATTTAATAATAAAATTAATGTTTTAATTATTATTAAATTTTAAACTAATTATTTAATAATTATATTAAAAAAAATAAAATTTAAAAAATATTATAAAATTATTTTTAATTTAAATAATTAATTTATACAATTAAAAAATATAAAAAAAATAAAAATAAAATTAAAATTATATTTAATAAAAAAATAAATTAATATATTTGTAAATATAAAAATTAAATTTCAAAAAATTATTAAAAAAAATAATAATTTAATATAAAATTATATTAAAATCGTAATAATTAATTCTTAATCAAATTACGAGAATAATGATGAAAATATAAATAAATAAGTATAATTAAAAATGTTAACGATAACTCCATTTTGATTATACTCGTGGTGGGGTAAGCTCGTAAATAAGTGATTTACCTTAATCATGATATTGAAAACTTTTCAGTAATTTACAATAGATTCCCCGCGCAATAGAAACTGATACTCACAATCTGATAAAATTGTTCGAGACTTTTCACAACAGCAAACTATGTCTTGGCGCTACACAAAGAGGGTTGTGTACCCATTGAGTTCCAACTACCAAAAACCGTCCTCTTCTAGCTGTTCCCCATTCCTATTGCAGCATCCCACGGCGAACTCCCGATTAAGTTAATAGATATCTCGCCTCTTACGGTTGGAATCGGCAGAACCATAGTCTTTACGGCCTAGATTTAGCTAGAAGGGCCGAAAATATGGACCCCGGGCGGTTGATACCTTGCTGCAGGCCGGGGTCGTTGGCCGAGTATGGGATGTCGTGATCGGGGTGGGTCATCGCGTAACGTCGCCCAAAGAAAAAAAACACGAAGTTCACTTCGAGCATCCAAATGTGGTGCGGTATAAAGACGTGGGCATTCGTTCTTGCTCACTTGTGAACCGGCAGGCGCTCTCGCAAATTAAGGTCCCGTCCCGAACAATTAAGGTTACGCCCCGAACGATTAAGGTTACCGATAGAATGACCGGCTCCGTTACGGGCGGGCCGCCGAGAAGTGACGGCGTGGTCCAAAATAAACAGCAAATGGATGGGCCACTGAACAGCAACGGCACGGTCCAAAAGAAAAGACGAACATGGTATCATACGACATTATTCAATGCCTTGGTCATTGGCGGCGTAGGATTCCTCGCTCCAGGACTATGGAACGCTATGAACAACCTCGGTGCCGGCGGTGCGCAAGAACCGTATCTAGTCAACGCTGCTAATTCGCTCGTTTTTGCTATCATGGGCTTCATGTGCTTGTTCGGGGCGCCCCTGGCCAACCGTATTGGTTTACGTTGGACACTTTTCATCGGTGCCATAGGTTATCCTGTATACGCTAGCGGGCTCTACACGAATAATAGGTTTGGCTCCGAGTGGTTAGTACTCTTCGGTGCAGTGACATGCGGATTCAGCGCAGGAGCTCTGTGGGTTAGTGAGCCGTCCGTGTGTGTTGGATATCCTCAGCCTAGCAAGAGGGGTTTTTATCTGAACCTGTGGTTGATTTTTCGTACGGGTGGTCCCCTAGTCGGAGGCGCGATCGTGCTCTCTTTGAATCACGACGAGAGTTCAAAGGCGAAAGGGAAAGTAGGTCCAGAGACGTACCTGATATTCATCGCATTACAATGTATTGCGGCTCCTCTGGCCCTCGCCCTGTCGCCGCCGGAGAAGGTCCAGCGTTCGGATGGGTCAAAAGTTGTTATCAAGAACGAAGGCTCATTCGCAGAAGAATTACGCGCGCTTTGGATAACTTGTAAGCGCAAGGAAGTCCTGCTCTTGCTCCCGATCTTCTGGGCGGCCTACTTCAACCAGTATAGCAGCAACTTTCAGTCGTACTACTTTGGAGTCCGGGCCCGAGCTTTAGTCGGCTTTGTGAATAACTTTGGGGCGTTAATATCATCACAAATAATAAGCACACTGTTAGATTACAAGGGCCTCACAGTCAAGAAACGGATAGTCATCGGTTTCTGGTATGTTGTTGTGCTGCACATAGTAGCTTGGGTCTATGGCTGGGTTATTCAGGAGAAATACACACGGAATCCACCTGCCTACGACTGGGAGGACAAGGGGTTCGTAGAGGGATTCTTCGTGTTGATGCTTTGGGACTTTTCTCGACAAGCGCTCCAGAACTGGCTCTGTAAGTGGATTTCCGGGGGGTCCTTTTCTCCTTACAGGAAAGCGCTAATTAGTGGTAGATTACTTTATGGCGAGCATGACCGACAACATCTCGGAGCTTGCGCGGTTCTCAGGCATTCTGAGAGGTCAAGAAAGTTTTGCTCAGGCCATCTCATTCGGGTTGAATACCCAGAAATGGACCGGTGGGCGCGTTCCCCTGGCTGTAAATACAATCCTGCTTGGTAAGTTTGACCCGTAGTTAATACTTCAAAACCTTATTCTTTAGATCCCGAGTCATCTTATACAGATTTACTAACTTATTAGGATTGTCGGTTCTCCCAACTTGGCTTGTAATTCGCAACCACGTCCCGGTTGGGCAAGACACGGAGCATACCTCAGACAATGAGAGCCATGTAGAAGAAGGCCTGGCTGGTCAAACTCTAGAGTCTAGTGAGAAGGAGAATTTCACCGTTGGGAAAACGGCCATTGGAGGAAACGCTGCAATTTGAAGACCTTGCCTACACCAATTATACGCCCTGCCAGACGTAAACCAACCTACTACCATAGGGATTATTAAAATCAAATATTGGTGTTATTATTAAGATTACTACATCTATCTATTCACCAGTATCAACACAATGACAGGCTGTAGGTGATGCTTTATCCACAAGATGTTTATAATTGGTGCTATCTATTCCCGGCTTTGCCAACCCAAAACCACGAGACACGCTTCACTCGAGAATATAAAGACATTTAGGATGAATGAGACTTGGTATGACTTATAAGCGGTTGTTATTGTTACAAGTCCTTCACGAGATCATATTAGCTTTCTCCGTAAGGCGATAAACTCTGACTCTACCTATACACAGCATTAGCGCTGCCGCCCAACGTTAAATACCAGGTACCAACCCGTACAATAATAATAACAATCCTTCCCCAAATGCAAAATGAAAAGGGGTATCGTAGAGTATCTAGTAGTGCTATCCGGTAGAGCAAACTCTCAATGTAAGCATCAAGGCGTAAGCAGGATCAGCACTAAGTAAATAGAGATAACACATTCAAACATCTCACACACATCGTCATATTCGCGCAAAACATAAAACCCTTAAATGATCACGCCTCTCGGCGGTATTAATTTATTTCTTTCGTCTTGTCTTCTAGTATTAAGTAATATCGTGGTATCATAAATGCCAGAGCCGTCTCTTTCTTTCCTTTCTATGCAAAATCCAATTAACCACCCCTAATCTCTCCTCCGATCGCTCTTATCGCTGCGGATCGTCGACGTCGGGCTCGAGCTCCCGCTCGACGACCCCGAGTGCATGAAGCTATCTAGGACGGTAAACTCGTCCGACAGTTCTGTGCTGCGCTTGCCGGCTCTGACGGGGCCGTATCCGAGCTCCTCGTCGAGAGCCTTGTTCTTCTTCGTCGCTCCGACCTCCACATACTCGTAATCCCACCGATACTTCTTCCCAGGCTGCTGACGGGGCAGCCAGTACTTCCTAACAACGGCGAAAAAGGAATATGCAATTAAGCCACCACCGAGCAGATCAACGGCGTAGTGGTGGTTCAGGTACATCGTCGCCCAGCAGATCCAGCAGACGTAGAATATGCAGAGGCCCTTCAGCTTGGGAAAGCAATAGGTGATGAACAAAGCTTCGAGGATCGCGTCGGCGGCGTGAAGGCTCGGGAAAGCTCCGAAAGGTACGGGTGCGGTGGTGAAGCTCGTGGTGTACATGTCGACGCCGAAAAGGGCGTCGATTCGCGCTAATCCGGCGGGGGAACCCTGCATCCCGTATTTTGCGGGCTCGAGACCGTGCAGCCTTTCGTACCAGGGTGGCGTGCACGGGAAGAACAGCTGTATCGATACGCCCAAAACGCTCATCCATCCGAAGCTCTTAGCGAACATCGGGACTGTGCCCGGAGCGGCAAAAACAAACATGATTGCGGAGCAGATGGCGGGAAGCCCGAAGTGGCCCAGTCCGTCTGAGAGTTGGTTAGCAATGGTTCTGATTGAATTGATGTCCGAACGCGAAATCCCGAGGTGGAACTTGGCCGTGGACATGGCAAAAATTTAAAGTGATGTCTTACATGGAAACCAGGCGAATACGTCCAGAACGGGGTGCGTCCACGCCGAAAGGACGTTGGAAAAGCTAACTCCATACAAGATGTCTTCTAGAGCGGGAAGCACCTTCACGAGGATATCCGGGCGGATGTCGTACGGGATGAAGCTAAACTTGGTGTTAGTTATGACCTGATCTCTAGCTTATGGGCAAAATAGCATAAGCCCTTTGGGGATTTCGGGATACGTACCGACTAGAGAAAAAGTACAAGAGATAAGTCCATATAGGCCACGAGGGGAGAAAAAATTGTCTGGTAACGGGCATGAACAGCAGTAGTAGGTACCCTAAGGCGGCGAGACTCTTGATGACGGGCGCCGACGGGATGATCCACAGCGAAAAGAGGGTGAAACCGGCCAATCCGACATATTGAAGGTCAAAAAAGCTCCATTTTCTTGTCCTCAGCAGCCCAAAGGTATCTGTGACCTTGAAAGAGGTTTGCAAAGCGGAGATGCTCCTCGTCGAGTTGGGACCGGGTTCGCGCATCTGCTTGTTGGAGTTGCTGAACATTCGGGGAAGGTTATAACGGCCTGGTATCGTCTTCAGCTTAGACGGGCTCAACCTCTCGCGCCACCCCAGAGGGAGTTGTGTCTCCGTTTCGACGATGGTGTTTGACTGCTGCATCGGAACGCTCTCGTGCAACTCCGGGAGAAATATCTCTTGTCCTTCCTAAGAAAACCGTAGGTAAAATTGTTTTTTTAATCTGCAAGTTTGGGAGGGAAGCTCTTGAACCCGGCTCTGCGAAATCTTGTCGTACCGAGGGAGGTTACCAAGTTTAGCCAAGGGTGGGTTTTGGCTAGGAATGTTGGGGTTGGTTGTCCTCCCAAAAGCCAGGCGAAGGCGGATGAGGTCGAGGTCGTCGGCTTGTCACGAAGAATCACATACGGAACGCAATTCCTAAATCGTGCGATCGGAAAACGGAAAGAAAAGAGAAGGGGAGGTACATGATGATATATAATAAAGAAAGCAAGAGACTACGGCGCTACCGATGCTCTTCTCTGCTACCCAGCTAACCTAACCGCCCCCGGTGCTTTGTTGCCGTACAATACATAATACATAATACATAATAACTCAGTTGTCCGGATATAACGGGGACAGGGATGTAGAGGGACGCCAGAGTCAGGCTCGGCTGATTGGCTGATTGGGCAGAATTGTGTCTGCGGTCATGGATATCGTCTAGGAGTGGGTTATGAGTAATGGATTTTAATGGATTTTAATGGATTCAGAGAAAAAATTGGTACTTTCCATCTTACTCGGCCTTACGGCAAGGGTACAAGCTTAGCGGGGACCCATGTCCGATTGTGCATCCACCGATACGTGTAACTAGTGTGGTTGCCGATGTACAGTACATCAGGACCTCACCTACAATTTACAATTCATGTTTCGACCAGCACATGGCGGAGAAGAGCAGGAGGCGAATCAGATCAGATATTTCCTTAGGAGCTGCATTCGATGTAGAAGCAACAAAGAGGGCGCATCAAGTTATACTGTAGCCTCCCGCGTATGTCCAAGTACTCAGGTACAACGGTGTTAGAAGAACCCGGTGTAGTGCAAGCGCCGTACCGCAACTTTAAATTCCAAAACACCTCGGGATTGGGGGTTTATTTGGTCTGTATTTTTTTTGCCTCTGCTCTGCGTTAGCGCTAGTGGCCTAATACATGTACGTCGCATATGTAACTTTCCCAGCCATTGAAGGAAACCATAAGAAAACCCAGGACTGGTGACTAAGGTGAGACTTATCACTTGTCCTGCGTAGCTTGCAACGCAACGCTATTCGTCGCTTTAATTCTACCCGTGCGGATTTCGATTCTGATTCCCTACTGCAAGGTATCGGCCGAGTTTATTATAATACATGATGTCTAGCTGTGACGAAGGCTAACCGCTTACTCGTTTCTTCAGCCTCCGGCGATATCAGTCATCCTCCCCATATTGCAACTCAGGGTCTCTGGCGCGTAAGATGGGGTATGTAGGGCGAAGCAGACACGTGGTTCAAGAATGAGTTGCGGTTATCTCATATAATACACATCGCAATACATACATAGTACTGTGGATGAATATGGATAGTAATAGGTAACCCTAGGGGTCTCTTCCTCAGCCCGGTCCCTTGACTCCATTGTGCATCAACTTTGATGGAATGCGAGATGTGACCCTAGAACCCCTTAGTCCTGCCTCAAACCAGCTTTGAAATACTTGGAGCCTGGCCATCCTTTAGCTTGGATTACTACGATCACTAATGATCACTAGGACTACTACTATATGATCATTAGCACATTCAGTAGTTTCTTGACAGCAATGATGCCGAGGTCCCTGTTTTCTACAGGTGCCCACCGCTGTATTCAGGACGGATGACATAATGGATTCTATGGGGCTGCGATTTCAAAGCACCACGGCATCGGTAATGGCCTCAAGGCTTGGTTGTTGAGATTCCCCATGTTGGAATTCCCATGCCAAAGTCTCGGCGGAATCTAAGCGAAAGCGAGTTTAGAATTTAAGGTTAGGCATATTTATGTGTGTCCTCTCATCTTACATAGTACCTACTCAGTCCCTTGCGGACTTCACCAGTTGATAAGTAAGGTAATATCAAATCAAGGAACTCTTTGGAATCCCGCGAGCGGGAATCAATCAGCGCTAGCGAGGCGGACACCATCGGAAGGGTCGGGACTGGGACTGGGGGGGTGGCATGCATTGCTTAAATGGTTCACACGTGCATAACTCATATCCTGTACTAACAAGATCAGTCCTTTGCACAAACGAGGGCGGGTACGAAGTACGAAGAAGAGTACGAAAGGATGTACTCTACAAAGATGCGCGCTTGTGCAACAATAGCGATGCAACCGGATCTTGGCAATTAATACCTTAGTTTATAGTACAAGGTTTAAGGGTCTTGGCAATCCACTTTGTATCGTTTTCGAGGGTCCCAGAGCCGCTCGTCACATCCTACAAAGTTGCACCACTACTGAACGCTACTGAACGCGTATGTATGTCATTACCAATTTACCAATAGGCCAGAGATCTTAATATCCAGGATAGGTAAAATGGGACACGTGAGGGCCACACATAACAGCAATGTGTCGTGTGCCGTGTGCCGTGTGCTGTGTGCCGTGTGCGCTTATCCGTCCCTATAAGGTGTGTTAATGAAAAACCCCTAGAAGGTAAATGTGAAGTTGAATGGATAGATGCGTTGAGATATTGTAGATGCAGATGTAAAATGCAGATGCACCCCATCTAAACAAGTAAAGGATCGCTAAGAATGTACAGTACCACATCCCTAATGTCTTGTACCGTCTGCATGGCGCAGATGGGGGTCACCTTTTTGTAAAACATTATCAGTATCAGTAACGAGATCGCGTGCTCAAAAGGAAAAGAGAAGGTGAATTAAAACGGAAAAAAATATATGAAAGTGGGTACAAGTCGCGAAGAACCCCAATTTGATGTCCCAGATTCCGCTTCGGGCTCCGCTTCTGCCCGACTCACCGACCGGGAACACCATAAAGCTGGAAAGCTGGAGCTAAGAGAGCGGGACTCCTCTTTACTGACGGGAAGGAAAAAAAAAAAAAAAAGGAGATTAGATTGCTCGGGTATAGTACTTGCATAATCAAGCTATTCGAAACTACCCATTTGTTGCCCGGTCATCATTTTAATGCTAACGTCGGGCTTCGGAGTTGACCTTTTGAATCGAGATCCCAATGTGGCATCGTTCCATTTTTCAAGAACCTCCCTTTCGAGTCTCGACCCTTTGTTAGTACACATAATAGTATAGTAGTATTATAATCCACCGCTTGTTAACCGTTATCCTACACCTAAAAAGGCGAAATAAATGCCACTGTGGTATTCTAGCCTGGGGGTACTCTGAGCAGCATCTCGACGGAGCATCGGGGCATCAAAGTGGCACCATGCGAAGATCTGACCAGAATCGACGGGATGCGCTGAGGGAAAATACTACGCTCTCCGCGAATTACCGACCCACGGACTCTTTTGACAACTTTATCGCCCAGCCGGTCTAAGCGTGCCCTGTCGGCCCCGTCAAAGGTGAGGTGAGGCCTATCCCTCTGCCGTCTTGTATTCCCTTTTGCAAATTTCGATCACGCGACAGGAGATTCCCATGCCCGTCACTGAGACGACGTCTTATCAATTTATTATCACTGTTATTTTTTGGTTCCTTTTTCTTGCAGTAAGGGACAAACATTTATTAAATAGGGGGCGGAATTTCAAACATTAATCCTGGACGATATCAGTTTTTTTGACCAACTTAAACTTCGGTAACTAATCGTTATTAAAATTTGCGGATTTAAGGGATGTATGTATTATGTATTGTACATGAGGCTTTACTTTTGTCTGACTTTGTAAGTGTTACACCAGCGGATTCATCATCTCTGTAGTATTAGTACACTTGTAAAGGTACCCTAAAGAAGAAAAAATATTCCTTAACGACATGGGTCTCCCGAGCATCGACAGGGTAGGCCTCGGTACTTGCATCTTATCTCCTTTCCTTGCTTTACTTTTCTTCCTAGGCCTTGGTAAACTGGGCAACTAGTTCGGCCTCATTAAAGAATAAGGAGTGTTGTGGGGACGACATCTGCTTTCACATGAACATGATGTAAAAACCACGTTGTCGTTGTCCTGCAAACTCGTAGGACAGAAGAAGATATAAGTTTGTAGAATGTGTACACATACATATGTTGTAGCAGGAGAGACAACTTTCTGCCGGGATGCTGGTTCTGGTAGATGTGCCTAGCGAATGATTAGAGACATCTCAGATGATCATATCGAAGATCATCACATGCCTGTTCGATACAATACGCTATACTACCTGACTACTTCTTAACCCCCTAGCCCACTCGGATGAAAGAAGATCCATTTGGAAGAGATGCATACAGCTTACCCATCGATCGGTATGCACGTACTTAAGCCAACTCGAGCTCAACCGCGCACTACTACGCTAGCTTTGCGACTCGTGAAAGTGACCTAGTATGTATGCATGCAAATGAGAATGTTCCGTCGTGGTGCCATTACTCAAGTAGATGCATGATCTAGCAGCTTTGGGTCATGAGACTTGATATCAGATATCGGTACCGTCTTTCAGTTGCATCCCGTAGCTGTGATTTGTCACTAAGGAGATCTATTACTCAGTTCGACGGGACGATGCAATCTGCATCGCTCAGTTTACACACATAGCCAACGTACATGGCCAAAGACACCTGTGTCTTATCTTGTATGGACCTTATGACATATTTACACATAGCTAACCGCATTTCAGGTCAAGTTCCACTTGCGAAGCTCGGTTGATACGCTACTGTAATAAATCCGAAGGCATTGGAGCTCATCCCATCCGTCATCATCGTAAGGAACAACGCTTAATATGTAGTAGTTATATTATGCTGCGACAACTTCACAATTCAATACTAAAATCGATTTATTAGTGATGAGATCAACACATCGAGCTATCTATCCCCGTGTGGAACTTAAGCTATCTTAATTACAACACCGTCGTCGCAAGAACTATATCGCTTTATTTGCCGATATTCGCTCGCTGACTATTCAAAATTGCGAATGCTAACGCGCTGCCGCTATCTCTCTCGTCCATGTACATAACTGTACTGTAGTTCGTCTCGTCTCGTCGTAAAACTAAAGGGTGTTTCAGTCTTTCGTCTTAATTCCGTATATCCCATCCTCTCGCTCTTGCAAGATGCAGTCTAGATAAACTCGCCCCCTGTAACCCCGGACACTACGCGACTCTAGTTCCTAAAACTGTTACGACGCTGCTTCATCGTCGTGGCTGGCTGGCACTCCATAGTCCTTTCGACGTTTCGACCACTCTATTAGCAGCGGCTCCGGGCCTTAAGCTTGCTGGCACACCTGACGCGCCGCCCATGCCGCCCATCTCCACGTCGTCGTTCTGCGTACTCGAGTAGCCCGAGTCACCTTTCGCTACATCGGTCTTATCTAAGGGAGGCGCGCCATGTGTCGGCTCTGCTGATCGGCTGCCGTCCATGAGGTGAGCGTTCGCTTGGCCCTCCCTTAGCTTGTTGATCGCCCGCACCGTGTCGATGGCCGCATGCAACGTCTTACGCGCGTTGAAGTTCTTCTTGACTGTGGGGAGTAGGTTCTGACCTCTATCGCCGTCACCGCTTAAGCTATAGTCGGCGACGAAGGGGTGAGATAGGGCCTCGTGTGCCGTCATTCGCTTGTTAGGGTCGATGGTAAGACACTGACGAATGAACTCCTTTGCGTTATCGCTAACACCGCGCCAGTACTCCGCTGGTTGGAAGCTATAGTTCGCGTTCAAGATGGCCTGCATCTCCTCGAAGTCGCTGTCGCGGTCGAACGGCGTGTATCCGCACAGTAAGAAGTATGTGATAACTCCCATAGCCCATATGTCTACAGGCTTGCCATGGCCCGACTTCTTGAAGATCTCGGGCGCCATGTATCCCGGAGTACCACAAGTCGTCGTCAGGACGTGAAATTGTTCCTCGTCCATGATACGCGACAAGCCAAAGTCAGCGATAAGAAGATCAGCATTGTCTTCTGGTGTGCGGAAGAGTAAGTTTTCGGGCTTGAGATCGCGATGTACGATGCCGTGATCGTGGAGATACGCAACGGCGGACAAGGTTGCGCGAATTAGGTCGGCAGCGTCGGATTCGTAGTATGACCCCTTACGGCAGATTCTATCGAAGAGCTCTCCGCCGAGCGCCAGGTCGGTTACGAGATAGAGGTTGTTCATCGTCTCGAAGTAGTCCACGAGGGTTAGGATGTTCTGGTGGCCCATCGAGACCTTTTTGAGCACGGCAATCTCATTTCGAACCTGGTATAGTACGTACGGTTAATCTTTATGCGCTATGTTGAGAATGCATGAAGCTGGAATCATAATTCAAGGGGGAATAATACACACCATATGTTCGCGACCAGCCATCAGTCTCTTGTTTATGACTTTTGCTGCATAGTATCGACCTGTATCGATGTGGACACACTCCTTGACAACGGAATATGAGCCCGCACCTAGCGTCTTTCCCACTTTGTATCTGCATGGCTGTATTTGGGGATTCGGTCGAGGAGAGCCGTTGCTCGGGACGGTCGCGGTGGTAGCCATTGTAAATAATGGGGGGAGGTAGTCCCGTGGCTACGAGAATTGGAGCAGGCCTTATGAGCGATATAATGTAAATATGTTTGGATGTTGGAATCGTAGGACAAAATGATTAGGGCGAAGCAGGGTCTTGCTTGTAAGCAGAACAAATTCGGTGGTCGCCGAATGTCGATCAAGGGGGTTGTTGTCGTAGTTCAAAGGATGGGTAAAATTTAGTCGCGCATGCTTCGAATAGTTTGTCACTAAACGAGCACGTCGTTATACTAGAATAAGGGTAATTCGGCAACTCGAAGTCGAGGGAATAAGCCAAAGGGGCTAACAATACAAGAAGGCTCCGACAAGAGATGGAATCGAATTAGCCTCGGGACGGATGCGCGCCGTCGATCCAATCGGGAGGGGCTAACGCGCAAATCCGCTGGCTTCTAATAGTAGCGCACGTAGCAGTGGAAACTCTGACAGGTGTCAATAAGTGCAGAAGGGTGTAAGTCCTATATAATAGTTACACTTAGTTCTATCAGATGCCTTTGTGTAGTTGACAGATGTTGCGTTTCGCAAAAAATGAAGAAAGCTGAGACGCTGAGATGCTGAGACGATTAGATGGAAAGGTGTACCGCTATCATTCAGCTTAGGCCCCACCTTTCTGCCCCTCATTCTAGGCGATTTAGTCAGCCACAAATAGCAGGTACGACCGTGGGGAGGGGAGGGGGAAAATAGGGGGAACTTTTCAAGTAGGTATGTATTAAGAAGTTGCAGAGCAATACCTAGGCTATAGATAAATCACTAGTACTTCTTCATATGCCAATAGGATCCTCCAAAAGAATAACAACCAGAGGTTCTATTTAGATACCTACATACCTATATACCCCCAGTACTATTAAAAGTTATTCAAAACAAGCTCATTATACTTAGTATACATCGAATGTACAGTACTGAACAACAACATTATACGCTCGAAGTAATGGGCCTTCGTTTGAATCCTACCCTTTACTTACATTCTATTCATTGTTGGGTTTTTTCGGAGTCGGCGTTTAGAAAAATCCCTCTATCAAGGGAGCTCATTCGCAACAAGCACCCAAGCTGGGTATTCCTTTATGCAAGAGCTAAGTTGACAGTTTATCAGAGCCTCCTAAAGAATAAGGATGCTTAGACGAGCATATATCAGGTCTACTCATCACCGCTCCTCCCTTTTCTAAATGCCTTTTTAGAGCTTTGCTGTTTCTTCGATCTCAATCTACTCTCGCGAGCTGATTTCTCTCTGGGCCAAATTCGTCAGTTCTACTTCCCCGCATCTGAGATACGGTTGCGTGCATGGAAGAGTGAAACATGGGTAAGGGGATCAACTTACAAGGCTACGTATTTCTTAATCTTTTCGTTACTGGTAATTCCTGGGACTTGTTCCCTGTAGATCTTGTGTAGTTCTTCTACAAGTTTCGAGCGATTCCCATCTGTATTCGCAGATCTGCTGCGTTGCGTTTGGGCCTGGATTGCGATAGAGTCATTCCCCCTTGAATAGTATTTCGAAGACCGCAATGCCGAACGAATTAATCTCGGTAGGCCCCTGGATAACTCCTCGATAGACCATACTGTCGTGGCCTTGCTCTCTGTTCTGGGCGAATTAGATCAGCTTTGAAGAGCACCACTTGCCGGACATACTTACTTGTTTACATGTTGTCCTCCAGGACCGCTTGACCTAGAGTAGGTAGTTTGACCTCTTGGTAGGCTGCTTTCGGTAAACGAAGTATACCACTTTCTAGCTTCGGTTAATTCGGCTTGGTCAAATGCAGCATCGTATGCTTGGTGTTGTATAGTGCGCACAAGGCAATACGTTTTATCGAAGTGCCCAAATGCGATTGGCACTTTAAGGTAAGTAGATAATACTCGTAGCGCGGCCATGAGGCGCAGATTCCTCCTATCTAATTTGTTTCCCGGTATGTTCAATGTTGTTAAAAATCATGGCATCGAAGAGGGATCGATTATATATAAATTGCAACTCTTGAGTACGTGTTTTAGTACCTGCTACTCTAATAAATAGTGGGGCTACGCCAGCCCTAGATGTTCAGTAAGATATAAGACGTACTGAAGATGATTCCTTTAATTCGAGGTGAAATCCCACGAAAACAATTGTGACGCCGAAAGAGATTTAGTCTGGTGAGTATTGGTCTTAGATAGTAGGTAGTACCATCAAATGATTATATTATTCCCCTTTATTAGGACTTCGGTATAATGGATGACTCTTGTCTTATATAAGGTCCATGGACTCCTAAAGCCTTTCGTTATATTTTTCTCATATACTATTTCTTCTAAGCTAATGAGTGCATGGCCGAGAGACTGTCACCACTATATGGCTTTAAATTTATCTGGTAAAACAGGCAGCTACATTATCACAACATTTATAAGCCTTATCATAATAGAGGTGTTGAAAATAAAGGGCTATTTGATAATAAAATGCCAAGCTTAGCAGTCGAAATATTATTTAAAAGTGGCGAAAGGAGGGGAGACAGCGCTTACGTCATAGGTATCACTAAGTATTAATTCCTTAATGAAGAACTGGGAGCCGGTTACCTTCCATCATTGTGGTTTCCTCCAAGGCCGCTGGCATCGCGCACATTCTTTTAATGGTATATTCTTAGATTCGATCCGATTATGCACTAAACCGAGACAATCAGATTCTTCAGAGCCGTTGAGGTTTTGGAAGGTCTGGGGCGCTATCAATGGAATTCTACGTTAGTGGGGCTCTTCAACACACGGACCACCTTTTATGTCAAATAATCCAATAGCATCAACTTCTTTTGACGTGCCAATCCAAGTTTTGTTAGGACAATTCCTTTCTGGAAAATTTCCTGTCCTTTCATTATCAGAACAGCCAGCCTTGTCTGTTTGCAAAGTCTCAAACGCAAAACTCACCCCTCCCAACTTATTATTCTGTTCACTTACTCTCTAGCCTGCTAAATTCCCTCTGATAATTTCGATTTATCATAGTCTTAATTTCAATTGGGTGTTGTGGTGTGTTATTATCGCAGTCCGTTCTTAACATCTCGACGTCTTTGATAATTGGAACTTTGATCATCACCAACACACCACAAAACCTACGCGTCAATACGAAGTCAGTACAAGCAATCCCTCATAGGCTCAGGTAGACGGACCCTAGTGTTCTTTCTTTTGCGCTCATTCCCTGTGTAACACTGCACTGCCTTTCCCCCGTTGGCACACTCTTACCCTACACAACTGCGCCCATAACCAAGTTGCAGTCCCACACTTCATCTCTACCTATCTCACTCATCGTCAATTTTTCCCACCAGCTCAGTTTTACGCTGCATATTAATCCAGCTATCGTGATCTCCATCAACTTTGAGAGCCTACTACTCCGCATGGATCAGCCCTGAGACGACGTCGCCAGTTGCCAAGCATATCTTCATTCCCGTTCCGGAGTTTCTGGAATCCGTCTAGCTGGTTGTGACGGCGGCCGTGCCTAGCTCCAAGGCTTTCAACTACGGTGCCGTATCTTTAATTCCCCCCCCAAAAAAAAGAAAAAAAATCAGCATTCTTTATACTGTCTTATTGTCATATGCTACCTGAATGACCGACAAGGCCCCCGAACTTCTGGCAACTGCCGACCTTACCCCAGTATCTCCGGCGCCTCTTCACCTGTCTTCTCCCGTAGTAGTACCAAGCTTGCAAGATCAAGCTGACACACTGTGCACGATGCCGCTTTCCAACGACGCTTTGGCCAATTCCGCCTCTGTAGCAGCTGTGGAACAAGCTGAGGCAACATATCAAAATAGTCTGCCCGCCAGTACCAGTCAAGAGAATAGTCATAGTGCTGAGGCTGCCACCTCACTTTGGGACAGTTTCGCTGACGAGATTCACGGCGCTGTGAGTCAGCATGAAGGTGCAGCATTGCACGGAGGTGAAAGAGACGCACAGCACCCTAGTCAGCAGAATGATGTTGAAGATCAGCAAGAAGATGTATCCAACACGATCGAATCCAGTATTAGTTCTGTTACGTCTGATTCCTTGACATATGGTTCTGAAGCCGCTGCTTCTTCACATGACCTGTCTTCCACAAGCCATGCTCAGTCCGTGCATCCGTCTGCCCAAATCTCGAGCCCATCAGGAACCCAAGAGCCGCAAAAGCCACAAGAACAGGCTGTAATTAACTCGTCTACCAACGATCCCGCTGTACCTCAGCCACCTTCAGCAGCGCCCGCTGAGGAGGATCGCCCACCAAATGCTGCCAATAATGAGCTTGACATCCAAAGCCTTGTCGATAAGATTATAGGAAATGCGTCCGCAAGTGATGCCAGTCAAACAGCTGTTCCACAGAGTCCTGCCAACATTCCTGCTCCCCCGCAAGCAGTATCATTGCCACCTAGACCCCCAATGCCGCAGCTGCCTGCCCAGCCGTATATCAATTCTGATGATAGTCTCAATTACCAATCAGGACTATCTTACCATAATGCCAATACTCTTTCTACCCTTCCACCACCACCCGGTGCTTATTCTACCGGGGCTCCAGGAACGGCTTTAGAAGCGCGTAATAACCTTCCACCCCCTCCAGCCTCATCTCTTAATGCCTTACCAACCCATTCGTACCCAGTACCCCAATTTGATCCTGCTTATACTGCCGCTACAAGCACTCCATCGCAAGCCTCTGACCAACATCAACGATGGGAAACTTTTCTACAGGAAGAACGCCGCTATGTGTCGGAAGCCAAATGGGACCGGTTTCCGGAAGGATCAAGATTATTCATAGGCATGTTTTTCGCAACCTGATTGTAGTGAATTGGGTTCTAACATTTGTCTAGGTAATCTGTCTAGCGACCGAGTCTCCAAAAAGGAAGTTTTCGACATATTTTCCAAATACGGGCGCCTCGCGCAAATCTCGCTTAAGCAGGCCTATGGTTTTGTTCAGTATCACACCCTAGAGGAAGGTCAGGCTGCAATGGATCATTTGCAAGGGATAGAAGTAAGGGGGCGTAAAATCCGTGAGTGACCCCGCCAAGGAACGATGTATCAGGTGCTAACAGATATCCAGATCTAGAATTCTCCCGCACCCAAAAGAAAGATGGCGACGGAGAGAAGCGAGGAAACAGAATCAAGAAAGAAAATGAACGCCACGATGGTGGACGCGGGCGACGTGATGACTATCGCCCGGGTCGACAGCCATCTCCAAGGCGTGGAAGTCTGAACAGCAGAGTTCCTTTGACGGTAATCGCGGATATTACGACGATTATAACACTCGTGCTCGCTCACGATCTCCTGGCTATGGAAGACGTGACTCGGGTCACTACCGCCGTCGAAGTCCTAGCCCTTATCGCCGACATCCATCTGAGGTAGAGCTTGATATCCCCCGCCGATACGGCGGTGACATTCCTGATGTGCAATTCTTACTACTCCAGGAGGTTGAAAGAGACTTCATAAGCTGGGCTGAGCGAGCCTTCCTCAACCAGGGCTTGAGGGTACAGGTTATGTTCCTTAATCCTCATTTCCCCCGAGAAGCTGTGATCCAGCGTCAAGTGATGGAAGGCGTCCACGCGGTCGTCGAGCTGGATTATCGAGCACAACAAACAGGCGTTATCTCTCTACAAGTATTTAATCGATCCGGCGGGCATGACAACGTGCGATACGATCAGTATCAAGACCTCGATCCCAATATTGCTGCGCAGCTAGTTGGCCGCGCCAAATCTCAAGTCCAGCCGCACAATTCATACGGCGTTCAATACCCACCCGTTCAATATGCACAGCCCCCGCAGCCTTCTTACATACCCCCTCCATATGCTGCCCAGCCCTATCCTACCGCCGGTGCTCCATCTGGTAACCCGAGTGGCCCTCTAGATAATGCCACATTGCAGAAGATCCTAGGATCTCTTCACAACCAACAAGGCGCTCCACATGGTCACCACCCTGGACAACCAGCTGGAGGCGCACCCGTGGATGTAAATGCGGTCCTCGCTAGTTTGGGAGGAGCCCATAACATTGGTTCAGCTGGGCATAACCAGCCACACAATGCAGGTTATCCACCTATGCCTCAAAGCGGTGCCCCTGGTGGCGATTCTTCACAGCATGTCCAGAACATCATGGCACAGTTGGCAAGATATCGACAGTGAACTAATTACTCTATGTATATACCTTGCTATAAGTCACCGGTAGTTCCCATCTCGCGTCTCGCTATTCTGCGTAAGGTAGAGTTACGTATAGGACTTTGGGATTTGAACGGTGACATTCTGTACATATAGAAAAAATGATGGCTATTGTTAATGATATGAGCATGAACGTTGCAATGTCTACTTTCGTTGAATTGAGCTGATCGCCATATATTGTACAATGCTTTTTAGTGAGCCAAGTTTTGTTTGAACCTTTTTACCGTTTTGACACATTCGGCATCGTGATATATATATACATATAACCTAATGCATGCTTGGAGCGTAAGACGGCGGACAGAAAGTCCATAAATCAACCACTTACAGGTGTGTTATGTTTAAACCCTTCCGTCTGAACTAACTAGCACCTCCCTTATCTTCTCTATAGCTTCTTCCTTCCGAGCCGACTCACCTGGACCATCCTTTGATTTCTCCGAGGCAGCACTCTCAGGAGCTGTCTTGCGAATCCAGTCTCCTAACTTGCTTCTCAACTCATCAATTGGCTTCCCCAGAACATCGATCCCTCGGTCCTCACACGCAAGCACAACCTCCTCATCCACAAGAGCTTCGACACCTCCACCCTCGCGAATCATAGCATCGTCCGCGGCAATCCGCTCCACCGCCCGCCGCGCCAGCGACGCTGCAAACGGGCTATCCAGCCCGATCTTATCCCACAGCGAACTCGTCAGCCCGAGGCTCCGACATATATGCCCGTTCGCAGCCGAGTCACTGGCCTGGAGAGGCGTGGGCCGGTACTGCAGGCCGCGGAAGCTCGCGGCTCGCCGGGTCTCGGAGAAGCGGCGCAGCGCGTCGGCCTGGCGGGGGATGCGGCAGGTCAGCGGGGTCAGGCGCGGGAACAGCAGGACGACGAGCGGGGTGAGTTCCCCGCAGATAAGCAGCAGGATGCCGAAGATGGGCAGGCGCGAGAGGTCGTGGTGCACGCGGCGGCGGAGGAGCACGTCGGAGCGTGTCGGGAAGGACAGCGCGCCGGGGATGGAGGGCGTGGGCGCGGAGGCGCTGGGGGATTGCGCGAGGAGCTTGCGGTTGGTGAAGATGGCGCCGATGCCGGACTTGTAGAATGTGGTGTAGGCCTTGCCGAGGTGGTACAGGTACGTGAAGGTCGAGGAGGAGGGGTCTCGGGCTGGGACGTCGAGGGGAGGAGGTCGTGTGGATGCTGGTGGGTTGAGGGTTGTGGTGGCTGGTAAGGGAGACGTCAGGCGCTCCGACGAAACGACTTCCGAAGTCGACTTGGGCGCTTCTTTGGCTTCTGATGCTGTAGATGCGGCTCGGCGCGGACTCGTTCGGGATATTATCTGCCACTGTTTCGAGGCGGGGCTCGTAGCGACGAGGGACACGAAGACGTTGGGTCCATTGGGTTTGAGGAACGGGGAGTGGACGCGCGCGATGCGCAGACCGGCGTTGAGGGGCATTGAATGGCGAGACGTGTCTGTGTGTTCTTGCTTCAGAGTCAAGGAAGAGTATTAAAAAAGAGGTTTGAATATTGGAAGAGCTGGATATTTCGTAACTACCTTTGGGTACGTAGCTACGTCAGTATGTGCCGGTGAGTGGATATTTGGTCTAAACTTAAAAATAGGCTGTACAACCAAAACTACGTCTTATCGATAAGACATTGTGGTACAAGTTCATAATAACTTCAGTATTAAAGTTCACTGTCTACGATTTCGTTAATTTCCTCTATTTACATCAATTTGTACGTAATTCATAAGGTTTAAGCATGAAGATATTTTTTGTTCTTTTATATATATATGCCGAACAAATTGATGCTTCTTATATATCTAAGATCTAGTAACTACAAGGTTTCATAATAAGTAATAAGTACCTTAGGTAAATATGTGCATTTTATGTCGCTTAGGTGGTATTATTTATCATGGATTTGATAGGCTTGTCCGGCTACCCCATAGCCTTGAGGCTGGTTCAAAGCTGAGATTCCTTGGATCAACCATGCTCATATTAATTTCTACGTATAGGTATCTCTCTATCTGCTATAATACACATCCCAAGTCAAGTAAAACAAAATGGGCATCCTATATTTTCTTTTCCGGGGTGCTACCCACCGTTTTCCAACATATCGTTTAGATGCTGATGACATGGAGCTGTTTGAACCGACGCTCGATGGCTTCGATGAAGAATGGGTGACAGAGAGTTCAGAGGGAAGCACAATCTCTATTAGTATTAACGAACGTCACGATATAGTCCGTGATTCTAAAAAGGGATTTCATGTACTTGCGTCCGAGTTATGGAATTCTAACACGGAATCATATTACCGACTGGAAAGTTATGACTTCATTGACCCTGATGAGTCTCAAGCTTCCGGTCAGAGGAGAAGAGAGCTGCTATTAGATCACGAACGCTTTAGGGAGCTTGTAAAGGGCTCTAGGAGAAAATGGGGTCGAACTGTCAGAGCTATAAATTGTATATCTGTTGGAGATGGGGACCTAAGAGGTTAGTACTCGGAACCTAAGACTTGTGAGAGTTCGTATTAGGCTAAACTGTTAAAGTTTCCATCTCATGTGGCATAATCGCATCCAAACCGGTTCGTACATATTTTGTACGGAATACTGAGCGCTCTCATACCACCACGAAACGATTCTCATCGGAACTCAAAAAGCTCGATCCGCTGTATTGCAATCTAAGAACTAAACACAATATGAGGACTCTATTCCTCTTACAATGCCAACATGCTACTCTCAATATATTTACCGACTTTTTAGAGCTAACAGCATTAACTTATACCCAACTCCGGAGACGGGACTTTGACGCTCGTATTTCAGGACTTAGACAGTGGCAGCTCGAAGCAATAATAGGAGATTCACAACTTTACCAGGAGCTCTCAGATTCCGGAAACGAACTAATTGCGACGATAGAGTCGCTTCTTGATCTGGCCATTCCTATGACAGCAAAATACGAAAGCGGATCTTCCCAGGAAGCCGATCTCCTGGTCCTGGACAAGGCGCTTCGCGGTTGTTTCAAAGATATCAAGCTACGCCTCTCAAGGCTTTCCGACGGCTTAGAGCATAACCTCAAGTTTCTCAGTGCAGCTCGGGATCTAAACCAATCCGGCAACGTCCAGAACTTGACTCTTCTGGCTACTATTTTCCTGCCCCTATCGCTCGCAGCGGGCGTACTGAGTATGCAGTCACGATTCAAAGATCTGGGAAGTTTGCTATATGACTTCTTTGGTGTTGTGGTTCTCCTTGCCGCTATTGTCATGATCCTGCTTGGTTTTATGTTTGCCTTGGCCAATGTGAAGGAAGCTGAGACTAGGCTATTAAAGTACAAGAGTTACAGGCAGTCTGGAAGACGAATTGTTATAGGTGTATCTGCTTTCCTCCTTATCACCTTTGGTGCTCTTGTTCTAGCGTCTTTTATTGTTGGCATGTTTAAAGACGTCGTACTTGGGGCTAGTATCCTAGGTTACGGCACGCTTATATTAGTCTTTGGGCCAATAGTCATCGGGATTATCCCCCCAGGAATAAAACGGATTATTAGAGGGTTAAGAGGGTTATTTGAGGGTCTATATCATATTATCACTAAACAAGTTCATGTCGCTCAGAAGAAAAAGGAAAAGGACGTTGAGAAGAACCCCGAACCGCATCAGGGAGAGGTAAATAACGAAAAAGGGGGCGACGATGGCAACGAAGCTACTGGGCCCAAAGTAAAAGACATTTCAGGTATCCATGAGATAGCTATCTCTACGGAAGAATCTACCGACGCAGTTGGTAAGGAAACTAGCGAATAACTAAACAGGCGCATGAGCCTCAGGTTTCCTTAGCTTGAGTTACTTTCAGATAAGCACATAATTTTCCCGAGCGACGGTGCGACCAAGCAGATGTAAATGGTAGCTACAGTCCATCGATTAATAAAGTGTAGCTACTCGGTGACTCCTTGTAGCCGGAAGGTTGAAAAGCAGTTGATGTTTACCGCTAAAATTACTTCATATAGCACCTTACATGAGATAGTGAAACGTTTGTGGAATCTGACAATGCACTATCTGTTCCACAGATTCGAAATCGGAAGCTATACGTTGCTTCCCCGTGCGGCTTCTCGCATGGGAGTGAATCTGATCAGAACCTCTTCGCCATACACGTTAGATATTACGACGCGCTAGTCTACCGGGATTCTAGATGTCTTTTCTAAAGCAAGGAATGCCTTCAGTGCCTGATGTATAGAAGTAGCTTCCCACGCTCAGTTGGTATTTCCTTGTGGAACAATCGAATGTGCTTCCCTACACCTTTGTTCCACTTCGTAACACAATGCATTTTGAAATACGAGAAGAATTATATGGCTTCTCAAGATAAACTCTATGCTTACCATAGAGCATTGTTAGAAAATAATCAAGCTCTATCAGTCTGGAAACTGATAGCAGGGGCCATTCAATGATCTTATATGATAACCTGCACCCCGAGGACTCCTTGGTAGATATTTATATCATAATATGATGAGATAGTCCGGGTTGAGTCTGGCTTTCATGTGGGCATGAGGATGGCTGCATACATGTGTAGTCACGTTGCATTACTGAATGGAATGAACGTCGATACCTATCGCTAACTACCATACTCGCCTTAATATGCCTAATTCGATGGCCTACGTTTGAAATGCTCAGCGGAATTACACAAATCAGATTCCTGGGATGTAATTAATAGTTTAATTGGATGGTACGGAGAAAGGTATGCGTTGTACTGACACTGACCTTTCAATCATGTCAATATATCCATATTTCTTTCGCCCGGAGACAGCTGCGTCTATATCTGGGCTAATTACTATCGGCCTATATATTAGGGAGCTCGTGTAAATCTAGAGTACAAATGTGCCCTCTCAGATGACTATATAAAGAGCGCTGTCTACGCCGTGCGTTCGTTTCTTGGATTCTTACAAGTTTGAAGTGAATGTGTAAACTAATTTCTGTTCAGTTCCATTAAAAGGTGTGTCAGCAACTCCAATGACTCTTTTACAGATATGCAGGCAAGCTCACATCTTGGCGTTAGGGGTTATTGATCAATAAACTAAGGGCTCTTCAGAATACCTGGATATTCGTCCCAAGGCGGATTCCTTGCTCGGGCTCTTACGTCCCGGATGGTGTCCCCGGGTATCGTTGAAGCCTGTACATTACTATAGCGGCCACTGGCCTATTTGAGACTCCGAGGGAGTCTCGGGATAGGACATTATCCTAATGGGAAGCAAGTATCGTATCTACGGGGTAGGTAAGAGGAGTGGGGGTCACTGAGTGGATTTGTTTGCTTCAGAGACGAGCGGTTTCTCATGTGGGTGCCTTACCGTTATCCCCATTGCAAACTACATGGCGGGAATCTACTAAGTGGCGGAGCACGGTAGTAGCAGTTAATGTGGTAACATATGGGGGCAGACATAAAGTGAAACCTAACGGTTTATCACCGAACATCGGGCCTCCTTTCGGCATCCGTGATATGTGCACAAGAAAGGAGCTAATTATTCAAGGCCCGAAGCAAGAGGAATATTTCATGCGGCCTTCCGATAATTCTCGTTAACTCTGAATTGAGATTGGGCAAGAAGGCTGATTCGTTTCACCCAAGACCTACTACTGCTACACCGTGAATCGTCACCTCCCTGATCAAAAGCAAACATTATAACCATCGACCACTGCTATGCTTTCAAATGATGTCTCCTAACTACTTGATGTGTTACTAGACGTTCCTAATAGGACGACCATTTAACGTGAATGGAGCTAATGTATCCACGGACTGAGTCATACAATAGTCGACGTGAGAGGGGAAACATTATATCGGCAACAGTGGACTTGAAGGAGCCTTTAGTTTTAAGAAGTCAAAATACCCCAATGGAAATTCAGTAAAACGGAAAAACATAAGACATAGTGAATATGATAATGAATAAAGTTTTTATTATTTACACCACTAGAGGACCTGTTGTAATCGAGAAAATATATGAAGCTATGTGGAACCAAATTGAAGCAGCAACTTACGTTATCCAAGATACTCAAGCCCCTATTTAAGCCCCTATTTTAGAATTATGACCGAACAAAAAGTGGCATGGGAGAAGAGCATATGAGGTAGCCACCTTAGTTATCTACACCTCTTAGCCGAATGAAAGAATACAATAAGTTCGAGGTATAATCGGCCACGGGAAGTATCCCGTAGTGGATACCATCGGAAAACCCAAGGGGCTTTCGAATGTTCCACTACACGTGTTTTACGTTTGTAGGGCTCGAACACTGCCGCAATAGCTTCTGTTGTGAGACCACTGCGAGTCGGCTTTATCGGATATTCGGTGATAAATAGGTGTTCATATGATAATATGGAGTATGGAGTGAATGGGTAATGGTATTGTAGCGTGGGGGTCATGTTCAAGTGTAGGCGGTCTATTTAGACTTGTGTCCGTAACACCAGATTCTTGGTACGCCAACAACTTATCGCAAAATGTACAGCAATTTCGCAGATGGATGGAAAATTGTATCTATGGATATTGTATTAGCCAGGTATGGATCGTAATTCGCGGATGTTAGTCAAAAGGGTATAGACACAGCTGCTGTTACGAACGTCAGATATTATACTGAGAAGAACATCCATTTGAAATGAATGATCACGGATGTGTTTCTAGATTACTCAGCCTTATTAGGTTCTCCAGCGGAGGTTGTAATTCTCTGTGGCCATACATCGTTGTACAGCAGTGACAAGGTTCATGAAAGTTCCACATTCAAAGTAAGAAGGGTTATGAATGGCTTGAGACCACTTCTCAGTTAGTTCGGGTTACACTGGTAACGGCGTACCTTGGAGATTAGAAAATTCTGCGACGAGATTATACCGGACGAACAATACCTAGGTATACCAACCTGGAGATGAACAAGCATGAGCAAGGAGGAAAGGAAACTGATCAGCATACTGACACAGGTTATTACGTGGGTAATGGCGTACACCATGAAAGTATGGAACACTGCAAGACACCAGAGAAATATATATAAAGGGGTAGGAACGACACCTAATTCTTTCCTCAAAATCAATTTCTTGAATACATTTTCCAATTGCCAATTTGAATACCTCGCATACAACTCATACGAGGCCCTGAAGCTATCTATCTATATTATGATATTGTATTTCCTATTTACTCCGACAACTGAGTGTCACTTTGCTCCCTATCACGCATGAAAACCACAATTTTACGACCTCATGCTACCCACTCCCGTATCTAGCCATGACATCCGAGTCAACTACTAGGGCGGTCTTTAATGGGTAAGAATATGCTTGAAAAATCTTTCCACTGAGGTTATATGTCTAGGACACTGCTAACCATTGTACTATTCTACCCAAATCTATAGAGATATATCTCTCGGAACCAACGAAGAGCAAATTACCCATACCGCCTATGATACGCGGTCTCTTCGGGAAGATCGTCTGGTGGCATTCCTCGCTAGTCCCACTAGTACCATCATCGCTTCGAATCTTGATCCTAAGAATATTCAGGAGGTTCACGAGGAGCGTATGAACACCGAACTTGCAGCTATTCTCTCACACCTACCTCGTGTATAGAGCCTCGGGTCTCGTTTAAAAAGAGCACATGATGAATGAGCTCTGTAGATATATGTAAATCTATATAGACTAGTGGCGTGATAGCAATGCAGATATCGCTATCTAAAATAGGGAGGTTTATTCTATCAAATTTACATTAATTTAAATGCATACTCCTGCGTGGTAAGCATGTAAGAGCTCATCAGAAAGAGTAGAATAGTTGATGATGTCAGTTGAAATGATATCTCAGCTTAGAAAGAACCCGGAACAGATGCGACATAAGGCTCCGACCAACTCCATGCTGGCGGTTGCGTTGGCATTGAATTTACCTTACTCTAAGTGATGATGATGATGATGATAAGTTTGTGTACGTCTATGGGACTTGTTCTATCTATGATGGTATGTGATATATATTTTTATATTTTATATTGTAGCTACGGGGTCAGAGATGTTTAGAGCATCTCCTTCGAGGAAGATAGAGATGGAGTATCGCATGACATGAGAGATTCCCACTATCTGCCTGTAAGATCCTGCCCAATTGGTTTCCTTGGCGGGATTCGAACTTACTCGACGCATTTTCTCGAAACAAAGCACATCCAGGCGCTTAACTATTGCGCTATGGGCGGACTTTATTCTGAATTTTAATATGAAAGAGGAATTTTGCCCTTGATAAGGGTGATGTATTGCTTGTGAAGGGCCATGAAAAGGTGTTAGGTGTACGTCCTACAATAACAGGATAGAGGTCGAGATAAATAAATGACCGTTATGGATAAGCCACGTATTTACCTAAACTTTGTGCTGTCCCTATGACGCAGTTTTCCGTTGGACGTTCCAAACCAGTCACAGTTGGCACTCCGTAATAAAGAAAGCCTTGGATATAATAGCATGAGGGGTGTCAGTTGAGATAATTGCAGGAAAGCCAGGCTAGCAAACCCCCGCCTCCTGGACACAGCTTATTCTTAGGTACTTAATGTTTCTTTCTAGCAAGGCATTAAATGAACATGTGACCATCTATGCATGTATTTTCATAGGGGTGATGACTTGCAATGGCTTCTACTGCGTTGAATATATTTGATGAAGCGGCAAAAAAGAGATTTAGCACGAAAAGCGCGTTGAGTGCTACTTTAACCATCTATTCCTAAATCTTGAAGATATGAACAAATGGCTACCCTGCATAAGTCATGACATTAAGTTAGTACATTGTGCCCACAGGTGGTAGGTTTTCTTAGGTACTTCCGAATGACCTTTTACTGGTGCTTAAAAGTTGGTACGCTGTCTTTGGTCTTGGTCAAGAACATCAAAAGGTGGCGCATTAAGTACCAGCATAAATCTTAGTCGAAGTGCGCTAGGTATTTTTGATGCTGTAAAGGTTATTACCACAATATAACATTATTTCAATCCGCCTATTACAACACTTTTCTGCTTGTTGTGCATGGTACTAATATGATCAAGCTTGGCCCGGACGGAAGCCTTTCAACGGTATTGGGCAACATTTGCATATGCGGTATGATGGTAAAATGGTTGGATATTATGCGTCTTGTCAGAACAGCGTTAAAAGGTGCCGATTCCACAAGGCACCAAACAACTCACTTTCTTATCCGCATAACTAATTGTACCGAATTATGTATTATGTCCTTAAAGTTTTTTTATTTTTTTTACACTTTACCTCGTATTAAGATATTTCTCTTTAACTTTATATATTAGCTTTTATGATGAGGGTATTTTACAAATTACAAAAAAGAAAAACAAAAAAAACTATCAAGTACCTACTGATTCTAATGTGCATGCGGCTATAGAGCTAAGAATCCTTCGGACTACTACTTGCAAGGATTATACCTGGAAGTACGGATCAGTATGTTCATTTCGATGGTTAACAATGCAACCCAGTTTCAATTTATCCGGATGAAATGTGCAGTGATTGGCGGCTTGATCGGCGGCTTGATCATCGTTCATCAAGGAGGCCATATGCAGTCTCGGAATGCTACTACGCATAGCCAATAGCTAAAGGTCGCCCATGCTGCATGCACGCACTTTCTCACTCTGTCATGATATCGTGGTATATTGGGACCCTATTTTGCGGGTAGGTATAAATATATATGTCTTGGGAACATTGTGGCCTCCTCACCGAAGAATGGTGATAGATTCCCTCTTTTGTGTTTGCACCGTTTATTTAAGATCTTTCTATATATACTGCTCTCGGGGCTTCACCACAATTGCTAACACCAAAAGCCGACAGCTTTACAACACTTCGACATATATCAAGACGTTTTAATTGAACCTTAACAACTTGAGGTTGTGGGTCGTATTATTATCACTCGCCTATCCCCAACTCACAGTGTCAACACCATTATTTCCTCGTACTTTCCTCTGTTCTACTAAAATCCGGACCTCATCTAACGTAACTGTCTAGGTATTCTATACATATTTTATCCGAACACGGCAAGCCCTATTGTCCGATATCCGTCGCGAGATACAAGGCTCCGATCTACCAACAAGCAACACCCACTACCCCTCTACTCGGATCTTCGTGTGATTCGCTGGAAGGAACTGCTCTAGAGAGGGGAAAGGGTACGACTAGCAATACGAAAGAATAAGATTCGGCGTGTAGTAAATCACGCAAAGTAAAGCGGGCTGGCATTAATATCGTACGACTTTCTTGCCTCGTTAGGACGCGTCAGGCCGCCGGTCGGCTACTCTTGGCAAGGTTGCCGGTTCCGAATGATCGTGCTATTTGAATTCCGATTGATCAACTCAATACCGGACCCCGCTTGCAATACAACGGCAGACATTGTTCTCCTAGCAATCCGGGCGACAATTCATGCAGGATTATATTATTTCTTTTACATGCGGCAGCAAGATAATTCGAATTATTCGGACCTTTTACCGCAGTTACCTGTCGAACATCAATTGTTCTCATTGCCTCGGATTATGATTTAGGATCGCGCACTGACCTCTATAACGGTTGTTGAACGTTCTTTCGACATTATGTACCGTTTGAAAGAGACAGTTTGGTACCATTCGTGACCGCGTTCAAGTCATTTAGTGCAACTCACGACTATGCGCTGGATGGGTTCAGTGACCGCCTGTACCCTCTAAATTGTCCTCAGTATTGAACTATTGGAGCTTAGGATAAGCCTAGTGTGTTCAACTGGGCTGTTAGTCTGGGTCTTCAGGCCATCAAGCAATGCATATACCACCACTGGAATACTGCGAGTACTATTAGGTCAAGCAGACCTTATTCTTTGAACCCAACACGATTTATTAAGTAGGTTTTTCCTTTCTCTTTCAAGGTGCCTAGTGGCATTCATCTACGGAATCGAGTCTTGGATATTCAAAGTCCTCAGCAAGTACTTCGATGCAATTCATCTTCATATGGTCATATAGGCCAGTAGTAAGTATGCTTTTGTTTCTTGTCTTTCTCTTGTATAACATAGCATGGTATGACATCGCCCCCGAACCCGTATCTTCTATTCAAATCTATTGATTAGTCTAGCGGATTGACCTTCTTTCATTCACACGTACCCGTGTTTTGTTTCATATTGTTAACAGGTCCTGGTCCTCATATTACCTTATGGTAGAAGTATTCGTAAAATTCAACAAAGTCATATCTCTTGCAATATCCCATTGGCCGCCGAATAAGGGTCCCAAAAATTTAACACAACTAGACTCAATAAATTTAGAGAATCACGATGTTAAGGTCGCTACCGAAGAAAACGAAAAGAAAACCGAAACGTCTTCCACATTATGCACAAGGGTTGACATAGAATCGTACGATAGATCCAGTTCATATCAAAGTACTTTTGGAATCTTTGTTTGGTAGTTGGTGGGATAAGTCGAATAGGGGCTGGCTTGGCCTGCTTTGGTTAATACGCTAGGATCGGACTTGCAGGGTCGTAATTAAATCAGAAAAGCTAAGCATATTTAATTTATGGTTAACTAGACAGTATGGTATAAGTGATTCAGTAACTTTGACGTTCTAATGGACCTTGTGGTTCAATTCCTTCCACCACCTTGTTATCATGCAAGACCACATTCCTGGTGGATATTATGCATTGAACATTTAGACGCCTTGTTATAATGGACCCGCAGAAAATAAGAGATAATGTATATCTAGGACTCAATGTCAAGATAGAATGCGAGCGCACTTGCGGCTCTTCGTTAGTATTCGAATGGTGCAATCAGACTAGTAGCAGAGTAAAGTTTTATATTTATTGGTTTACCCTTGCTAGAAATCTGGTTGTAAAAGTTCATTCAAAATCATGAATACCTTCCTTCCTATATATTGAAAATACAAGTCGTTACACTGTGCCTCCACCAAAGTTCTATCTCCAGAGTCGATCTGTTTGCATTCAAATCCAAAATCTGGTCCATCCAGAAACTATGACTAAGCACTCAGACCAGGCTATTTCTAATGGGCAAGCTATCTCATCTTAAATGCATACACCATTCGCATGGAATTTCTTCTAACGGATAGTATCGTTTATGCAGAGTCATTCCAGCCAAGCCAACCCATTTTTTCTCTGTCAATCCACCCACCAACCACGCTACCGACCAACAAAGCCTTAGAGAATACCGTCTGGATAAATTCAAAAATGAAACCAACAGCATACCCCTTACGAGCATCCAACCTGATACCCTTCACAAGGCGCAAGAAACACGTCGAACAACTCTTGATGCCGATGTACAAGCTATCCTGGCCTCTCTTGGATAGTTTATTGGCAAGGCAAATCAACCCGACGTGGTGGGTTTCCTATATAATATGCATCAATGAATCCGCATTATCGTATCGCATGAGTAATGCAATGGGTTTAAGATGGCGCCGTGGAAGTGTACTTGTTGTTTTCCTCGAGCCCTGGCTCGTCTCAATTAAATAAAGCGAATGATATCAGGGCGGTTTCTTTAGTAGGATCGGGGTTGTCGAATCATGGTACTTTATCTTTACAGCGGGGCGCGGCGTTCTATATTCTACATGATATATATCGCTTTGCATCGTGATGTGTTCACATGACGTAGTTTACATCAATTCCCCTGGTCTGAATCCCCGCGCACGTGTAATGTCAGATTTAAAATATTATCCCGAGATCTCAATTACTTTCAATTACCCCGCACTAGAAAATCATCCAATGGGAATTATTAGGTTGTCAAACTAAGCTTAGCATACCCTCATTATTTTAGTTGTATTCCTTTCCTTGGTTTATTTGATTCTCTTTTTCGGTTTTTAGAATGCTTCGTACCTTTCTGATTACTTCTTAGACAGCTTGAATTCATGTGGTGTAATTAAGCTTAAAGATTAGAGTCCGGCGGGACCCCGCTATGCGGGGTCCAAATCAATCCCGAAACGGGGTAAACCCGGTCTTGGCCCGCTCATTTTATGCGGGGATTCATATGAACCGTGGTGTTGTCAATCTAAAGCCCCTCATCATCTATCTTCGCTGACACAGCTCAATAAGAATGTGAACGTTATAAAATATCTATTTTAATGAATTCAAATTTAGGAGCTAGGCGTCTTATCTGTAACCTATATATCATTGCGTAGATAAAGTATTAACCAACTCTTGGGTGCTTTTAATCATACGAAACGCGAAGTCCACACCTCTAGTGAAAGTTTGATAAGTTCTACGTGGGGGTGGAGTCACAACCTAGTACGCATTCCCCTCTCCTCGATACTATGTATTTGTGCCTTGCTTAAAATAGCTATGTGCCTATATACCCATACCACATATACGTAACCGATCTAGCTAACTAAAATGCCTGAATAAGACCTCAAATACCAGCACTTGGGTGAACCTGGCCTTACTTTGGCTTATCTGGCAGAGAACGTATTCATAAGATCGCAAGAATGCATTGAGGCATTGTCTCCAAAGGTGCGAAAAGCGGAGCTAGCATCTGATTTACTATGCAAGGCTTGACTTAATACATACTCATCAAGATTCCAAGCATCCGACCTTTTTCTGGGGCTTCGCCTTTAAAGTCAAGGATTTTTAAAAAGTAACGAACTTTTAAAAAGTAATTTTTATAACTATTTAAATTTAAATAAAATATATATTTAATATTAAATATTATTTAAATTTTAAATATTATTAATATATATAATTTTAATATTTTAATTTTTTTAATTTTTATATAACGTAATTATTTTTAATTATATTATAATAATTATTAATTTTTTAATTATTTATAATATATTTTATTTATTTTTATTAAAAATTAATAAATATTATTTAAATATAAAAAAAATAATAATAAAAATAATAATAATTATATTAAATTAACGTTTTATTATATAATATAAAATTAAAATTATAAAGTTTTTTATATATATATTTTTAATTAATTAATTATTTAAAAATATAAAAATTCGTTATAAATTATTATAATTAATTATTTAAAGTTTATTATTTATTAAAGTAATATAATATAATAATATTTTTTAATAATTAATAGTAATAATTATAAAATTTCGATATTTATTTTTTTTAAAAAAAAAAACGATAATGTTTTTATTATTTACGCGTTTTTTTTTTTATTTTTTTTATTATTTAACATTAATAAAAATATTATTATTAATTTTTTTTTTATTTAATAATAACTTTTTATTTAATTTAAAATTTTTTTTCGGTATTATTTTTTTTAATGAACTTTTTAACGTTTTTTAATTTTTTGCTTTTATTAAATTTATTATAAATTTTAACATTATAAACGTAAATAATTTATTTGTTATTTTTTTTTTTTTAACGTTTATTAAAATTTTCGTTTTATTATTTAAATATAATTTAAATAATAATGTTTTATATTTTTAAATTTTTAATAATAATTTATAAAAATTTAAAACGTATGCGTTTATTTTCGTAATAAGTTTTTTAATTGTAAATAATTAATTAATGAAAAGTTATTTAAAAAATTTTTAACTTATTTTCACATTATTATATATTATCGTTATATAAAATTTAAACATTATTAACGATAAATTAACAATTAATAATAATTTAAAAATATTTATTATTTTTATATTATTAAAATTTAATAATTTAAAAATAAAAACTATTAATTTAAAAAAAATTATTTTTTTTTTAATTTACAATTTTAACTTTTTTATTATTTCGTTTTATATTTTTATTTTTATAAAAATGATATTTAATTTTTTTAAAATATTAATTTTTACTATTTCGCGTTTTTATAATTTTATAATTATAATATCCATTTTTATTATTAAAATGTTTTAATTATATATATTTTTTTAATGAAATTTTTTTATAAAAAATTAAATTAATAAAATATTATAATTAATTACTTTTATCATTTTATTTAAACTTTTTTATACATAATTTATTTTTTTTATTATTAATTTTATAATTAAAAATTTTTTTTTAATTAATTTTAAATTTATATATAATTTATATTATATTTTTTTAAATAAAACTTTTTTCATTTTAATCGTTTTTAATAATATATTTTTCGCCATAATCATTATTATTTTCAATATTATTTTCATTATTAATATTTTTTTTATTATTAATATAAATTTCTTTATTATTAATTTTATTATTAATTTTTTATTATATATTTACATTATTAACATTTTTATAATTTTTATCGATTTATTATTATATATTTATAATAATAACATTTTTATAATTATTATTAATTATTTACAACGTATTTATAATAATAATATTTTTATTTTACATCGTGTTTTCATTAATATTAAATTAATTATTTTATATTAAAAAAAATTATTAATAAAACTTATTATTTAATTTTTATATAAATTTTTAAAATAATAATTTCGTTTTTTTATTTAATAATTAAATAATTTATATTAATTTTAAAGTTTATAACTTTTTTATAATTTAATTTAAAAAAATACCAAATTTTTTTATAATATATCCGTAAATTTGTAAAATTTTTAAAATTAAAACTTTTAATAAATTAAAATAATAATATTAACATTTTTTAACATTTTAATTATAATTAATATATATTTTATTAATTTTATTTAATTTTACTATTATTTTTTAATATAATAAAAACGCGTTTAATTAAATATATAATTAAATTATTAATAATTTTATAATAATGTGTTATAAATTAATTTAATTTTTTAATCCCGTTATTATAATAATTTTACTTTAAAACGTTATTAAATTTATAAATAACTCACTTTTTTTATTTTTAAAAATAAATATTTTTCGTTTTAATTTACTTTATACTATTTTTTTAAAATATTTTTTAATAATAATTTACTTATATTCGTTTAAAATATTTTAATTATTTATATTTTTTTTATTTTTTTTATTTTTTTTAATTATAAAATTAAATTATATTAATTTTTAATTAAAATTTATAAATTACAAATTGTTTAAAATAATACCGTTTTTTTTTATTATAATTAAATTAATATTTAATTTTTTAATATTAATCATTTTATTTTTCATAATTTTAATAATTTTATAAATAATAAAATTATTTTATATAATATTTTTATTATTAATTACATCATTTTAAATTAATTTATTAATATCATTATTAATTAATTTCGTAAAATTATTATTAACTATATTATTATTTATATTATCGTTATAAAAATATTTATTATTATAAAAAAATTCATTATTATAAAAAACCTTATCATTTTACTTAAACATAATATCGTTATTATTAATTTATTTATCGATTATAATTATTTTTAAACATATATTATTATAAATAAATTAAAAAAAATTATAAAATAAAATTATTTATATATAATAAAATATAATTAATATAAATTATTAAATTAAAATAAAAAATATAAATAAAAATAATTACTTTAAAAAAAATATATACGCGTAAAAAATAAAAAAATATAAATATAAAAAAACAAAAAAATAATTTAATAATTAAAAGAATTTCGATATATTTTAAATATTAAATTTGGAAAAAAAGTATAAAATAAATTAAATTTCGGAGAAAAAATTATTAATAAAAAATAAATCTTATATTAACTTTATATTATTAACTATTTTAAATTTATACATAATAATAATAATTTATTTAATTAAAATTACTTTTATAATATTATATAATTATATATTTAAAATAATTTATTTTTTATATTATTAATAAATTAAATTATTTTTTATAACGGTTACATTATCGACATTATTATTGTTAATAATTATAAATAAAAATTGTTTAATAATAAATTTATTATTGCTTTTAACGGTAATAATATAATTACTTTATTAAATTATATTGTATTTAATGGTAATTTTAAAATTTTAATACGTATATTTATTTTAAAAATATTTTCCATTAATTTCTTTTTATTTTCTTCGTTAATTTTATATAATTTTAATTTAATTAATGTTAATAAATTAATTTTATCGAATTTATTTATTAATACCGTTATATTTTACATTAACAATTTTTTTAAATATTATTAATTATACATTAACGTATAACTTTTCCATTATATAAAATATTTAATAATTAATTTATTATTTTTTTTATTTATTTTTCATTTTAAAAATCTTTTTATTTTATAAAATACCCAATTAATATTATTGTTTTTAACAATAATATAACTTAATTATAATTATTAATAATTATATAAATTAATTTTTTATAATATTTTATATAATTATATTATTAAAATTATTTTATAAATTTTTTAATACGTTTAATTATTATTAATAAATTAACGTATTATATTAATTATTTTTTTAAAGGTTTTTTTAACAATATATATTTTTTATATAATCGAAAATATATAATATTATTTATTTTTTAATTAATAAATTTATAAATTTTATTATATTTAACTTTTAAATTTGTAATTATAAAATTAATAACTATTTTGACTTTTTTTTAATATAAATTTCGTAATGTTTTAAAATTAATATTATTATTTAACATTTTTATTATAAAAATTATAAATTTTAACTTAAAACCGTAAATCATTTCGTTAAAGTTTTATTTTAATATAATTAATTTTATATTATTTAAATTATATTATAAAACTAATATTATATTAATTTATAAATTTATTAAAACAAAATAATAAAAATATATAATTATTTCGATATTTTAATTTTTTCTTTTTATTTACTCGTTAATTTATAAATAATAATTTATTAATATTATAAATTTTATTTTTAATTATATAAATAATATTTACTAAAACTTTAATATAAATTTTAAATTATAATTTAATATTATTTTAATTAAAAAACCTTAATTATATAATAAAAATAATCGTAAAATTAATAAAGTTTAATGGTTTATTTTATATTTAATATTATTAAAAATTAATATAATTTTTTTATTAAATTTATAAATAATTACTATTATAATGTTATAATAAATAAATTTATTTATTATTTATAACGTTTTTTTTAAAAATATTATTAATAAATTAATTATAAAATCCCATATAATAATATGGTAAAAAATTGTTATTAAATTAATAAATAATAATTCTTCATTAATTTTTTTAATATTTTAAATACCATTATACATATTTTTTAACTTTTTTTATAAAGTTTTATACATTTATTTTTTAAAAATCGTATAATATTTTTTTAAATTTAAAATAATATTAATTATTATAAACCATTTGTAATAAATTTTAAATGTAATTAAATAATATTATTAATTATTATTATTTAATATTTAAAACGTAATATATAAATTTATTTTTTAATTTATATTTATATTATTTTATTATATTTTTATTTTTACTTATTACAAATTATAATATTTTACGTAATTGTTTAAACTTTTTATTATTATTATATTTTTATATAATATATAATTTAAAAATTTCGTTTATAATTATTTTTATCGTAAAATAATTAAAGTTTTTTATAATATTTTCTAATATTATTTTTATAAAATTTTTTTTTTTTTTTTTTAATAAATTAATTATTAATAATTATAATAATATATTAAATATTAAATTTAATTATTTAAATATATGGTATATTTCCAATTAAAATTATAATAAATATATTAATATTACCATTAATTTATTATTTATTTTATTAACATTAATTATTTTTAATATTATTTATTATATTATATTTTTTATTACATTATAATTTGTTAAAACCATAATTAAATATATATATAATTAAAATTAAATTTAATTTTAATAATATAGTTATATAAAACATACCATTTTTAATTTTATTATTTAATATTTTATTTTAATTTTTATAAAAACTTTTAATAAAAATATTATTAATTTAATATTATTTATTAAAATATTTTTTATATTTTATAATTTCTTTAAATAAAAAATAAAAACTTTAAACCTTCAATTTTTAATACGTTAATTTTAAAATAAATTACTTTTTCATTATTTTAATAATATAACATCATTAAATTTATAAACTTTTTTTATAAATTTGTAAAAGTTTCAATTTCTACTATTATAAAAATAAATAATATTTTTACTATATATTTTTTTTTTATTAAAAACGTAAAATAAATTTTACTTTTTTTTTTTTTTTATTATTAATATTATTTTTTTATTTTATAATAATTATACTTTTTACAAATATTATAAAATACATTTCCGTAAAAATTTTATCATATTAATATATATTTTAAATATTATTAATATTATAAATATTTTAATTTTTTATATTACTTTTATTTATTTTTTCATAATAATTATTTTTAAACCATTAATAATAAATCTTAATAATTTAATTAATAAATATTTAAAAAATAATTTTTTTAAATTTAATATTAATTTAATATTATCAAACAAAAAAAATATTTATTGAAAATATTATTTATATTTTTTTATAATATAATTATAAATTATTACATCATTTATATAAATTTTTATAAAATTATTAAATAATAATAATTTTTAATTTATAAATTATTAATTAAAAATAAAGAAATTTTTAAATTTTATTAACATTATTTTTAATATTTTAAATTTTTATAGCAAAATAATAATTATTTAATTAACATATTTTTATATTATTAATAATTAATAAAAAAATATTAATTTATTAATAATAATAAAATATTTATATTTTTTTATTTTATTTATAATTTCTTTTTATTAAAATAATAAATAAATATCCATTAATATATAATAATTTAAAAATTATAAATTAATAATAATTCGTTTTTTTTCTTTTATTATTTATTATTTACTATATAATAAATATAAAATAATTAAAAAATATAAATTTTTTTATCCATTTTATTTTTTTTTATTATATATATTATTAAATATTTTATTAAATAATATTTAATTTTTTACTTTTAAAAAATAAATTTAATTTACTTTATATTTATTTTATTAATTATTAATTACATTTATAATTATTTTTTTATTTTCCGAGAAATTAATAATACCTTAATTATATTATATATTATAATCATTTATTATTATAATTAATTTTTAACCAAATAAATACAATATATTATAATAATTAATACCGTTTTTAAATAAAGTTTTTAATACATTTTCCAATTTTTAAACATTTAAATTTACCATTTTATTTTTATAATATAATATTTGTTTCGTTATAAATTTTTAAAAATTTTTATCAATTTTATTATTAATTAATAATATTTTAAAAATATTATTTTACAAATTAAAATCTTTAAATATAAAATTATCGTTAATATTAATATTATTAATAATTATAATAACTTATATAATATTAATTTTATTTTATATTATTATAATATATCCATTTATTATAATTCCATTTATTATTTTTAATTTTATTTTTTATAATATTATAATTTTTTTAATTATTTAATTAAAAAATATTATTTTTTTTATTATAATTATATTATATATATTATATAATATTTTAAAATATATTACATTAAATTAATAATTACGTTTTTTTAATAAATTTAAATATAATACCGGGATTGTCATTATTATTTTTAATAAAATTATAATTTTATTAATAATAAATATTTTTTATTTTAAATTATTTACTATTCGAAAGTAATTAATATTTATTTTTTTTTTAAATATGCATTTAATATAAATATTTATTTAAGTTAATTAATAATTATTTTATAATTATTATAAAATTTATTACTTAATAATAAATTAAATTTAAAATTATGTTAATAAATTTAAACATTAATATAAATATTAATGAATTTACGTTTATTTATTTTAAATTTTATTAATAATTTAATTAAAAATTTTACTTTTTATTTTATATTTAATAAATTTTTAATTTTTATTATTTGTAAAAAAATATTTAATTTATATATTTTATAATTTTTAATAAAAATTTTTAACCAATTAATATTAACTATTTTATTAAATATTTTTAAATTAATATATATTATAAATTTTTTATTATTTATAATGTTGATTTTTAAATAAAAATATTATTTAAATGGAATTTTTTTTATTAATAATATTATTATTATTTTTATGATTTTAAAATTAAGTAAATTTTTTATTTTAATAAATATATTTATATTATTATTATTTTTATTTATTATTATATTAATATTTATAAAATCTTCGTTTATATTATTATTAAATTTAATTGTATTTTATTTATTTTATATTAAAAATTATAAAAATTTATTTTTTATATTTACGGGATATATTAAGTTTATAAATTTATTATTTAATTATTTAAAAAAAAATATTTATTAATATATATATATTTAAAATCATTTAACTTAATATTAAATTTTTTATTATATTTTTTATAAGTTTATTTATTTAATTTAATAATTATATTATAAAATTATGTTAAATAATTATATTTAAGTTTAAATTCATTATTTAAATATTTTTTTAATAAAAAATAGTTATTATTTTTTAATTAGATTTTTTTATTTTTAAAATTTATTTAATTATTTTATAATAATATTTTATTTTTTAAGTAAAATTTTCTTTTTTAATATTTTTATTTTATTTATTATTATTAATAATAATAACGTTTAAAATAATAATTATAATAATTATAATATTCGTAATAAAAATTTTTATTATAATAAAAATTATTTTTATTATAAAATTTATAATATTTATTTTTATTTTAACAATTATTATTACATTTATATTTATTATTATAATAATATTTATTATTTTATTATTTATTATATTTGTTTTTTTTTTATTATTATTTTTAAAATTATAATTTTAATATTTAAATTGTTAAAAATTATTATTTATTTTTTTACCATTATTATTAAATATTTCTTTATTAATTAAATAAATATAAGTAATTAATTATTTAATTTTATTAATAAATGGAATATTAATAATTATTTTTTTTAATAAATTTTTTTTTCCATTAATTAATAATTTAATACGTTATAATTTAATATAATTTTATAATTAATTAATATATTTATTAATTAATTATATATTATTAAATAAAGTTATATTATATTAAAAATTAAAATTTAATATATTATATATTTATTATATTTATAATAGTTAAATGATAATTATACGTATTATTGCATAATATATACTTAACATAAAAAAGTATTTATATATTTTAAATTATATAAAAAATGTGTTTTTCTTATTTTTTAATAGTAAATAGTTTTTTTTTTAAATATTATTAATATATTAATTTTAATTCATTTATTTATTTATTATTATTTTATTATTATTTTTTTTACGTATATATTTATTAATATTAATTAATGTTATTAAATTTATAATAATATAAATTAATAAAGTTAAAAAAGTTATTATTATAATAATTTAAAAGATTTTATTATAACAATATACGTAATATTAACATAATATTTTCCATTAAAATAATTAAATTATTTATAATAAATTATTATTTTATTTTATTTTATAATTTATTTAAATTTATATTTACGTATAATAACTTAAATTTATCATTATCATTAATACTTTTATTATTTATAATACTAATTTTTTTTATAATATTATAATTAAAAAGTTTTACGTAAATATAAATTTAAATTATAAATAATAATTTAATTAAATAAAAAAATATAAATAAATTACGAAAATTATTAAGTTATTTTTTTAATTAAATAACAATAACTTTTATTTAATATTTTAATTATATAATAATAAGGTAAAAAATTATAAATTTTATAAAAATAATATTTTAATAAAAAAATATTTAAGTATTTTTTATTTTAATAAATTTTAAAATTATTAATAAAAATATTTTATACGTTTAAATATTTAAAAAAACGTTAAATAAATATAAAGAATAATTTTAAAGATTTATAGTAATAAATTTTACAGTTATATTAAAAATATTATAATTAACGTTAAAAATTACATTAATATAACGAAATATTTACGTAAGTTAATATAATATTAACCATACGAAATTCCTCGTTAATTTTATATAAATAAATAGTTTATTAATTTGAAATTTTAACAAATTAAAAAAAACATAACGGAAATAACTTAATACATTAACGTAAAAAATCTTAATTTATAATATTAAAAAAAAAACTTATTTATTTTAACATATAAAAATTTATATATTTTTAAATATTAATATATTAATAATTAACATTTTTTAACTCGTAAATATTTATTCGTAAAATTATACATATAAAGTAAATTTCTTTTTTTAATATTATTTTTATAAAAAATTTTTTTTTATATTTAATTTATTTTATTTATTTTATAATTAATATTATTTTTTTTTTTTAACATAACTTTTTTTTTTATTATACGTTTTATTATTTCGTTTTTTTATAAAATATTTTACTTTTAATTTATAAAAAGTATTAAATTATTAATATTTAATAATTTAACTTTAATAAAAAATTTAAAATAATTTTTAAATGGCATTTAACTTTTTTCCCTTATTTTTTTTTTTTACCGTTTTACAAAAGTTGCTTACATTTTATTTAAAATAAATAAATAATATTTTAAAATATAACTTTAAATAAGAAATTAACTTAATATAAAGGTAAATTATTTCATTTGTTATAAGAAATATTTTTGGACTTTTTAAACCGTTGTTAAATGGTTTATATATAATTTTAACGCTTTTTTTAAACGTTAAAATAAGCGGAAAAAATCTATTAATAGGAAATTACAGTTTTTTTTTTTAAATAACTCTATTGTTTACATAAATGGTAAGTTTTTAAAGATAAATCTTTATATTTATTAATAATTAATAAATTTAAACCTATTATAAGGTTTTTCCGGTACATATTATTAATAAAATATATTTTTTTATTATTATAAAACATTTTAAAAAAGTTTAAAATATTGAGAATAATTATATAAAAAAATTATATAATATTTTCAAAAATAAATTTAAGTTTTTTTTAAATATATATTATATAATAAAAATCTAATAAATATAATTTTATATTATATTTTTTATTATTTTAATTAAAAAAACAATTATTTATTTTTTTTATAATATACCTTAATATTAATATTTTATAAATATATATTTTATTATAAAACGTTATTTTAATATTAAATAAAATAAGGTTTAATATTATTATAATTAAATATTAATAACATTTTTTAATATTAAAATAAAAAAATAAAATTAAAAAAAAAATAATATAAAAATATTTTAATTATTTTTTAATAAATTTTTATTATATTAAAAAACTTTAAGTTATAATTTTTAAAACAAATAATAATTTATTATTATAATATATTAAATATATTAAATTATATTTTAATTTTAACACGTTTTTTTTATATTATTTACATAATTTGAAAATTTAATAAATAAATTTTAAATATTAATTAAAATATATAAAATTATAAAAAGTGTATAATAATTTCTTATTAATAAATATAATAATAATAACGATAATAATTATATTAATTATGTTAATTAAAAATATTATTATAGTAATAAAAAAAGTAAATATAATTTTAAATAAATAAAAAAATGGAAATGTTATTATTAAATTTATAAGAAAAAAAAATATTAATTAACAAAATATTTAAAATATAAATATAAAAAAGTTAAAAAAATATAGAAAATTAAGCGGGGTTTATTTAAAAAAAATTATGTAATTTTTTTAATAAATTTTAAAAAAATTAACAACTTTAATTTAAAACTTAATTAAAATAAAAAAGTTATTAATTTATTTTTAAATTTAAATAATAAAAATAATTTATTTTTAACGGTAATATTTTTATTTAATTAAACGTTTTAATACTGTATTATTATTTTAAATTTTTTTAAAAATAAAAAATTTAATATTATTTTCGTTTTAAATTAATATATAAAAAATATTTTTTAAAATATTATACCTAATATAAATATAACATATATATTTATGGTTAAAAAAAATTAATATTTTATTTTTATTAAGGAATATTCGGATTAATAATTAAAAATAAATAAATTTTATATAAAAAAAATAAATATTAAATTTAATAATAGATAATTAATTAAATTTTTAAAAATAATTATAATTAATATTTTATTTAATAAAATAAATTTTTATATTATAAAATTAAACATTTCGTTTTTTTTTTTAAAAAAAATATAAATTAATTAAATATATATTTTAATAACATTATTAATTAATTAATATATAAGGATAAAGTAATAATTAATATTATTAAAAAATAGGAATATTTATGGTTTTATTTTAAAAACGTTATTTATTTTATAAAAAACGAATTGTAACGTTTTTATATTTATTTTAACTATTTATTAATTAATAAATTTTATAATTTATTAAATAAATCAAAATATAATGTTGATATTAATAATTTTAAAAAAATTAATAAATTTTATTATTATTATTAAATTAAAGGTAAAATTTTATAAAAATTTAAATTTAATTTAAAAAATTTTAATATAAACTTTAATTATAAAATAATTATTAATATTATATATTTTAATAAACAATTAATTTTATATATAATTAACGTAATTATTAATTTTTAAATAATATATTTTATAAAAAATCTATTAATTAAAAAAATATAAAAAATATTAAAATAATATTAAATTGATATTTATTTTAAACTTTTAAATATTATTATATATAATGTTAAAATTAATTTTAATAATATTAAGTTTAAAAATAAAGTTTGTATGGTTAAAATTATTTATTATTAAGTATTAATTAAAGTATATTAATTAATTGGTAAAATTGAAAAATATTATGGTTTTATTTATTAAACGTTTAAAATTATAATAATTAAATTTTAAAATTTTGTTTTAAATATATTATAACTTTAAATAATTATTAAAACGGTAAATGATATTATTAATTTAAATAATTTTATTTTAACTTTTTTAGTTTTTGGCGTTTATTTAAAGATTAATATAAATTTATTATTTATTTTTTTATAAACATAAAAAACGTAAATAATTTAAAAAATAATAATAAAAATTAAAAAAATTAAATTATAATGTTTAATTTGTAACGTTTTAAATATTTATAATAATTTTAATATTAAAAAAACTCTTTTAATATTTTTCTTTATTAATAACAAAATATTTATTTATTAAAAAAAAAGCGAATAGAAAAAACTATATAAAATCATTTTAATTATCAATAAAAATATCATTATTACCTTAAACATATTTGGTAATATATTTATATTTTAAAATTTTTATATTAAATTTTATATTTAACTTAAAAAAAAATTAATGCTAATTAAAAAGTTTAAAATTAAATTATTTAAATTTATTTTTAATTTTAACAATTATTAAATTATTTTTAAAGAAAACTTTATGTTTATTAATAATTTTTCTTATATTGTCATATTATTTATTATTATTAAAAAATAAAATAACTTTATTTTAATAATATAATTTTAAGAAAACGAAAAAATAATTATATTAAAAAAATTATATAAAATTTTAAATATAAAAAAATTAAACGTTTTATTTAAAAAAAATATTTTAAAATTGGTAATATATAATTTAAAAATATATAAAAGCGTAATAATTTTTAAATTATAAATAATTTATAAAATTAAAAATAAAAATATTTCTACTTTTTATAAAAAATTATAATTAATAATTTAAAGTTATAATAATTTTAATAAGAAATTAATTATAATTTATGTATTTATTATTTAAAAAGTTAATTAATAATTTATTTTAATTTTAACTTTTATATTCCACTAAAAAAAAATAAAAATTATAATAAAAAATATTACCATAATTTATATTTAATTAAAAATACTTATATTAAAGATAATTTATATATAAATATTAATTAAATTAAAATATAAATATTTTAAAAAAATATTATTATATATTAATAAACCATTATATAATCTTATCAAATTTAATATATATTAATTTAAAATTTATTTAAAATATAATTAAAAAAAATTATATATAAAATTATTAATATTTAACCTTTATTTAATAATAATAATTATAAATTTATTCGAAATTATTGGTTTTTAAATAAATAACATTTTTAATATTAACATTATAAAATTTTTTATTGTAAAAAATAAAACATTAATTAAAATGGGAATTAAAATATGTTTTTAAAAAGTATTAAATAAAGAAACCGAAAATTTCAATAGTTTACATATTATAATTTATAAAAAAAATTATAAAATTTCTATTATATAAAAAAGTTAAATTAAAAAATTTAAATTATTAAATCTAAAATCTTTAAATATAATTAAATAATTTATAAAATAAAAAACTTAAAAAGTATATATTTTATTAATTTATTAATTTAAAATTACATTTAATTATATAATAATAATATAATACATAAAATCGAAATTAAAAAAAATTAAAGTTTTTAATGTTAAAATTTAATAATAAATAAATAATTAAAAATAAAAATTCCATTATATTAATTTAAACTTTTAAAATTTACATTTATATATTTTTATTAATAAATTATTTATAAATAATAAAAATTTAAATTTATAAATTGATTATATTATTATTTTAAATAATAAAAAACTTATTTTTTAAAATAATAAAATTTAAATTATAAATAATATTATTTATTAATTATTTATTAAATATAAATAAATTATTTATAATGTATTTACTAATAAAATCTATAAAATAATTTAAAGATTTAATATAAAATATATAATTTATTATATAATTAATATTATTTTAAAATATTTATTATTTTTTTATATTTTATTAATTTTATATATTAATTTTTTTTCTTTATATTAATGTTTAATGTAAATAAATAATATAAATAAGAAAAAGTTAATGATTAATTTAATAACATTAAAATAATTATATAAAAACTAAGAAATAAATGATATTTAATAAATATATAACATTTATAATTTTATAAATATAATGATTAAAATATCTTTTAATAAAATAATAAAAACATTAATAAAAAATAATTAAATTAACTTATAATTGGAAAAATAAGTAAAACATAAAATAAATATTAAATTTATAATTAACTAATTATAAAAAAAAAATAAAGTAAATAATAATTAAATAATAACTGTATATATTATTATATAATATATATTTAATATAAAAAAATATTTATATATTTTAAATTATATAAGAAATGCGTTTTTTCTATTTTTTAATAATAAATAATTTTTTTTTTAAATATTATCAATACATTAATTTTAATTTATTTATTTATTTATTATTACTTTATTATTATTCTTTTTACGTACGTATTTATTAACAATTTATTATAATTTTAATATTATTTTATATATTTAATAAATATAAATAATATTTATTATTTAAATATAAATAAAAATATTTTTAAAATAATTTTCTTTTATATATTTAAAAATATATAATTTTTATTATATTTTATTAAATTTTATTTTAAATTTATTAAAAAAATTTTTTAAATAAAATTTATTATTAATTATTATATTATTTCGTATTTTTTTAATAAATTTTATAATATATTATTACATTATTTTTCTTTTATATAATTTATATATTTACATTATAATAATTTTTATTTTAATTTTATTAATTTTAATTTATTAAATTATATTTATAAATAAAATAATATTATAAAAAATTATATTTTTTTTATTTAAAATAATATTATTTTTATTAAATAATTTATTAAAATTTAAATAAAATATATTAATATTATAAATTTTAAAGTTATTAAATTAAATTTTATATTATATAATAATGTAATTATTTTTTATATTATTTTATATTTTATTAAAAAAATTATTAATTATATTAAAAATAATATTTATATTTATTTAAAAATTTATAATATATTTAATAATTTATTATCGTAATATATTATTTATTATTATTATAAATAATTAATTTATTAATAATTATTTAATTAAATTAATTAAATTAATTTATATTTACATATTATTATTTTAATTATTATTATTATAATTATTATTATTATAATTATTTTTTAACTTATAATTATTATTAATAAATTTATTATTAAATATATTAATAAAGTTTTATAAATATATTTTTATTCATTATTATTAAAATAATAATAAAAATAATAAATTTTTAATTATTAATATATTTTTTATTTATAAAAAAAATAATAATTTTTATAATATAATAATTAAATATATTTATTATTTATTTCGTAATAACATATTAATTTTTAATAATAATTTTAATGAAAATAATTTAAATAATAAATTTATTAATTTAAAAATAACTTTTTATAATAATAATAATAATTTTAAAATATTTTACAATTATAAAAAAATTATTAATAAATTTATAATTAATTTATTAAACATTTTTTCAATTATTATTATTATAAATAAATTAACTTTTAATAATAATATCGTTTCGCAATTAAAATTTAATTTATTTAATTTAATTATTTTTAATTTTATTATTTTTATTATTAATTTAAAAAATAATAATATAATTATTCGCATTTTTAATAAAAAAAATATTTTAAAAATTATTATAAAAATTAAAACTTTTAAAATATTTAATTTAATAAATAAAATATAATTATAAATTATTTTAAAAAATATATAAAATTTATAAATATTTATTAATTATTTTAAATTATATATTATTAATATTTTTAATAAATTTTTAATATATTTTTTTATTTATTATATTATATATTATTAATCAATTTATTATAATATTTTATAATAAAAAATTATTTATTAAATTTAATTTTAAAATAATTTTATTATTAATAATAATATTTTATTATTTAATAAAAATTCCATAATTTTAAAAATAATATTTTTTAATTATAATATTATAAAATAATAAATAATTAATAATAATATATTTTATATAAAATATAATTTTTTAAAAAAAAAATTATTATATTTATTATTATATAAAAAAAAATTTATTTTTTAAATATTTTTTTATAATATTAATATTAAAAAATATTATTATAATTTTATAAAAAAATAATATTATTAATATAATAAAAAAAAAAAAAAATCTCCGTAATATTTTATATATTTAATAATTTAAATAAATAAATTATCGTAATTATTATATTAATATTTTCGTTATTTTAATTATATTTTATTTTTTAAATTATATAATATAAAATAAAAAATATTAAATTAATTTTAAATATATTATAATAATTAAACCATTATAAATATTATTTTAATATTATATTAATAATTTTCCAATTTTAAATTTAAATAAAATTATTAAATATAAAATTTTATATATATATATTTTTAATTAATTAATTATTTAAAAATATAAAAATTCGTTATAAATTATTATAATTAATTATTTAAAATTCATTATTTATTAAAATAATATAATATAATAATATTTTTTAATAATTAATAATAATAATTATAAAATTTTAATAAAAATATTAAATTTTTATATATAAATAACATTATTTATTTTAATTAAAATATTTAAATTTATATAATTAATATTAATAAAAATTTATATTAAAATTTATTTTTTAAAAATTTGTTATTTTTTAAAAGTTTTTAACTTTAAAAGCGAAGCCCCGGAAAAAGGTCGGATGTTTGGAATCTTAACGAGTACTCCAAGTGTGCAAAACATTGCCCCGGTTATTGAACTATCGAAGTATTAAGGCAATAGCCTAGTAAAGACAGTGGCTGAGCTAGGGTTTCAGGCGGGTATGTAAGATATTAGCGCGACTTTAGTGACTGTTTACAAGATAGTTCCTTACATCTCTCGAGAAGGTCTTAAAGCAATGAACATTCTATAGTTAAAAAGGTATAATAATGTATACATTCAACGATCGTGATTGGTTTAATTGAGGCACTTGAATCTTTATTCTAGTTTCTCTCATTCTTGGTCACAATACCCGGCAAACGCAGAAATATGATTAGTATTGACTGCTTCTAAAATAATTGAAAATTGCGACCTTGCCATGTATGATGATTAGCTTCTAATAATGCTACGACTAAGAGCTACATAGAATCCATCAGGGTTCTAGGTGCGACTTATGAAACAACAAACTTGGTTGGTATGCAAACCATGGGCTTATATCGCTATGTTTAGAGCTCTTTACTGATCAACGGAGTTGTTTCTATGCTTCTTGCTCCACCTTGCTCCCCTGCCCTTTTGGGGGATAAGAGGTCAAATATACACACCCAAATTGAGATATACCTACTTCAAGATAAGGAGAAAATAACCAATGAGATTGGTTTAAACTATCATTCGAATTCTTTCCATGGCTGATGTATGGTAGCTCGTGTCTCGTGATAGAAACTAAACTGGGCCAATTCCAATTAGTTCACGATGGTAGTTCACTCGTCAAACGTGCTGACCCGTGAGTGAAGCCGGTCTTGGCAAAAATCAGGTTGCATTAGAGGCTCAATCAGGCCTTGCCCTTGATATCGAACTCCAAGATTGCTTTACATGATTACGATCTAATATGGATGAAATGATGTGATTTGATAGGTAGGTGCCTTAGATGTGTGCGGCAAATTAAAAAATTTCAACAGTGTGTGTTGTATTACATTCATTGCATCGTGAGTTGCCCCTCCTATTATTCTCGCCAAGGCGTCCATGCAGCTGCTAAAATTGTACCTGTGATGAACCTAACTAACATGTCTATTGAGCTTTACTATCTTTAAACCGTTATTCCATAAATAGAAAGGAAGTTTGAAAACAAAATATACAATTCTAAGGTTCATAATCGTAAGGAATTTTTACATCTTCTTTTTTATAATTGTTCTCTGCTCCGGGATATATTTATAATTCATCATCTGTTAGCAAAGCTCGAGGGGTACATTTAGATCCGCATGTGGTTGGGGCGAACAAGGATTAGTGCATATCAGCAATAATATATTATTAAAACCACGTACTCTTCGTGGGTATCCTATGTAAAAGTAGCTCGGCATTCGCTCGCGAACATCCTATGCTTACTCGTCAAAATGGCTGGACTTTGGTATTAGAAGCATGTAAATAAGTCAATGTCAATTTTGCTTCATCGTCCGTTTTCTTTAGAGGCTTACACCAAAGCTTGCTGAGAATATATAATGCATTCATGCCGGAGGCAAATATTGGTATGACGAATAAGACCACGTTAATGTTGGATCAGCCAATTGGAATTAGGTGCGGTGGCACTAGACACTCTGCAGATATCATGGTCCCCGAGGGAGGTCCCCGAAGAAAGTCTATTGGTAGAATGTTGGCGGTAAGCTGCTTGCCCAATCCAATCCAACTCCCTTAGAACGTAAGGTTACGTAGGGTAAAACATATAAAGTTGTTATATCTTTTATTCATAGCCATCCCATTCCCAGGTATTCAACCGAATGACTTGGAACGACAACTCTGAGTTCAACATTCAAATATTGCCATTCTTTTGCTTTGATGTTTCCTCTCTAACGTACCACTTTATAACGACTCCTATATACGACTTCGTTACGGTTGATAAGACTTATCAAGCACTTAGGAATGGAATGAGCCGATCGACTTTCCCCTCGGTTACGCACGGGATATTGGATCACTAGCCACTGTGGCTTGTTGTCTTTGGATGAAAGCTTTGCTTACTTCATCTGATGATAAGAGTTTGCGCACGTGACTATCCAGATGACTTGGGGGTTTACGGGACCCACCAACACCGATGTCCTTGGCATTCGATTCGAACCTGCTTCATACCTATTGAACATCCTCAGATATAACAGCAGCACGCTCGTGACCAGCCAGCTGTTTATGCTACCGAGAAAAGGACGCGTCATACCGCCAGGTAGGCTGTGAGGAAGCTGCATGCCGGTTTTTGGCCGGTCGAGTCTTCGATCTCGATATGTCGCTCCTATTCGCGCCCGCCCCCGCTACGACTTATACAAGGCGCAAGCTAATGCGGGGGTTATCACAGCGCAGTTAATAAATACAGATGATCCGATTCGGGGGGGGTTGTGGTCATGGAGGCAGCTCTTGCTTTAATTGCTTGCAGATACGAGGCCAGCAGTGAATCATTCACCACTTGATTTCCGATGTCTCTCGATATTCGCCACCGCCGAAGAAGATGGATTGGCGTATCAACAACCTTATCGGAATTCCACCGCTATATGTCTTTGAGACCGTTCTAGCTGTTTTCGACTCGACTCAAATATGCGACTAGGGATTTCTCTACTTGATCGGACGCATGGTGCGGCTTGGCGGAAACCAAGTATTTGTGTCTCTCAAGTGTTATTGAACGCTGATTTGAATAGGTATGAACACCAGTCTCTCTATTTGCGGTAGTTTGTTTTGAGCTGCCTCTGGGAGACCATGTTGAGGTGTGGGATTATGTTAGGTCCTGAGTTGGATGCTACTCAATGTGAAGAGTTCTTGGCGTGTGTTTTTGAACCACCAATGGGAACTGGTAAGTGTCGCCTGTTGTGGAACTAATGTAGAGAGTATGACACCATAGCTTCTATCAATTCCAAATCAATACGTTACTTCGAGGTTTTACTGGCTTTTCGCTATGTTCATTTGGATGCTATTCAATTTTCAAGGCCTGCGTGCTTGCTAAAAGAGAATATAGTTTGAGAGAGCAAGGTGTCCATAATGTCGAACTAACTCCTGACAACACAGCACAAATTTACGGCAAGATGTAAGATCTACTCCATCGCTACTTGGGTGCTGAAATGAATACATGAAATACGCTAACAGGGATCATAAATACAGGCGGTAAAGGCTTATAGGTACTGCTGTTTAATACCTTCCTACGTGGATTCCCACAACACCATCTTGCTAGACCTATCAACCTCGAGCATTACCCCCGCGGCGACGCTAGTCTATTTTATCACATTCGGTGTTGGTTGCAGAAACACGGATTCCCAGTGGCAGCAATTACTGCGTCGGGTTGAGAAGATACCGTTCGAATGGACATTTCGTGCGACCATCCTAGAGTCGTTATGCCTTCCATTCGCGAGATCAGGAGGGCGCCCGGTATTTGGACAATGCGGTTCATAAGTTGGATACAGCCCTGATCCTGCCTGAATTTTCTTCCGTCCTTGCAACAACTATGTTAGAAATCCACGAAATCCACCCTCTAATACTCAAAAAACTATCACATCTTTACTACCATCATGTCCGGAAGCTCAGATAAGACAGCCTGCAATGGGTACGTCACTTTTGTTGCGAGAAGGACTTTACAGGTAATTTCTAACAGACGTTTGGCTGCACAGAGAAGTTCCTCGCAAATCAGGCCATCATTTTTCCGAGAATCCTCCTACTGCGCATGCTACCGACAGCCAGAGCCTTAGAGCATATCGTCTCCAAGCATTCCGGAACGATATCAGAAGCGTTACCTCTGCGGATACCCAAGCTATATTTGCAAGTAGCTCTGGCGGCACTGGGCTAACTGGGAATACCCCCAATGTACGCTTCATTCTCTTCTATTCGAATTTGACATTTACTCATCAATCAGGATACTCCTAGGATGAACTAAGCCGGAGGGATGTTGCGCACGAATACAGGTGTTCATACGAAAATAATATGGCCACAAAGTTGTTATGTCTATATTGGTATCATTCAGGGTCGACTGTCATTTGAATCTCAGTTCATAAATGATTCCCCAGCTAGAGATTCTACGAAGCGGCAGTATTCTCATATCACGATGTTACGTTGCGCATGAGTCACAGAATACTAAATTACATATACTTACAACCGATTGACCATGATATGTGACATTTAAGAGCACCTAACCTAAGTACCTTAAGTATGTACTTAAGTAGTTTCTGTAGGCTTTCGAATTTCGTTTACCTACCCCACATTGCTACTTCGTAGTAGGCAGCAATGGGGTAGGTTGATTTAGGTATTGTACCATACCAGACAGATAAGCTTATTCAAGACTTTTACGACCATTACCTCTGATAACTGATTACCCATTCCTTATATCAAAATAGCACCTTAGGTTATGACCTATCAGTTCATAATTTAATAAGGTTCACCCCGTTCTGCAGTGAAGCCACACCTACGCGAACAGGGCGAGCTTCTAAATAGTTCTTCGAAGATCTAAATGGCCATTATTGGTCGAGAGAGAAAGGGTGGGGTTTAATCGCTGGGTGAATTCCTTATTGTGGGGGATGTTTAGTTTTTGTGATTGAGATCTTAGAAGAGATAATGTGTCGCATTACGTAAGTTACTAACTTGGCACCACTTGTATTCACTATCATGTAAGCTGCTTCCCTATCAATAGATCAAGTCTATGAAATTGTGCTGAGAAAAACAACTGATATCTTTTGCTTATAGCTTATAAAAGCGAGCTAGAGGAATGTTTTGTGATGTCTATATCTTTGGTTCAACCGTGCTTTCGGTAAGCATTTTCAAGTGACGTAATATTGCAGATGATGACATTTGGAGCCCTCCGCTACCAAGGGAGGGCAGAATTATCAACGTCTGAAACGAAAGATGAAAAGTTTGAAAACGCATGTTTACTTCTATCGACTACTTTGCCTTTTAATATCATCGGCCAATACTTAACGTTTCTATATTCACCTGTCGATTGATTACAACTCCAATGCGTGCAACAACGGCCGAATCGAGGAGGGTACTTGTAAAACTTTAAAAGGAACCTCTAAATCCGATATCAAATCCCTATTCCTAAACTCATACGATACCCCAACTCAAGGCAACCGGTGGGGAAGATTCGACACAATTCCCTTGCGAATAGGAAGTAAGCAATTCAAAATCCTAAAGCCTACGACTGTCTCAATTTTAATATTGGTTACATGTTTGTTTCCTCACATTTAAGTCATTCCTTTTCCTCTTCTAAAAGCCCGTAAAGGGTGAATAAGGTTTACCAAGGGCCTGGTACTTGTGGGGAAAAGGACGGATCTACCCGTGGTGGGGTTATCATCCCGGTCTGGGGGGGTTTAATTCTAGCCTATCAAAGATCGATATTTACTGCCTTGAATATCATCACATTTCACCACTGTGCTACATGTAATTTTGTCATGCATGCAATGTTATTATCTAGTATCTTAAGTTTACGCCGTACAACGGCGGGATATCATCAAGGATGTAGAGCGTATGACGACGAAACCATCTGAATGGTTTATTTTAGGCTTAGAGAGGGTTTTCTACCTAATATGTGAGGTTAGGCGCTTGGGTCGGTGGTGAGGGGGGTTCAAAAACTTGTTCTCTTTCCTTTCATCACTTGGATTGCATTAAAAATTACTGCCACAGCCAAGTAGTTATCTACCTAGGTACCTATTATTACTGATACCAAATTCTCGTATCGTGTTCATACCTTTCCATACATCCCACTAGTTCATGAGCCCTAAATGGACTCCTATAACCATATTATCACGCTATGCCCTCCCTGATGTTCCGGCATGCATCGCAGAACTTGAAGATGCCCCTAGAGAGGCCCCAGTGTGTTGCCCACCAGTTGCCCTCTGGTTGGAGCTATTCGACGACGGTCTAAAGGGGTTGACGCCAGATTCGTTTCCCTCACGCGAATTATTGTTCCGCTGCTGAGTAGCCGCGTTTCCGCCACCGTCATTTTCGCCATTGCTTTGCTCCTTGCTATTCTGCTTGCGACGCTTCCATGATCGGTAGCATGCAAAGGCAATGCAGAGTGTGATGATAAGCCCCATCGCGCCCCCAAACGACACGAGGATAATCAAAACATTATTCGGCGGTACTTGGGAGGGCGGAGAGAGTGTGGGCGGCGATATTCCGCTTGTGTCAATGGGACTGACCCCGATCGGGGACGATGGTGTGATGCGGGTAGTAGGAACTGCAGGAGTTTCCGGTTGGATAATGGTGGTAAAAGAGGCAGTTGCATCTGATAGAGGTAATATTAAGCGTTGCGGTCGGCTTGATATCGTCGCTCCCGATGGCATAGTCGACGACGGATTCGGGTCTGGAAATTCTGTACGCCGAGAAGAATGGGCGCCAGGACTCGAATCTTCCGATCGCGACATACTGAGATACCACTAGGTAGGATATCTTCCAATGATGTTAGCTATCTATTGCGAACCGGTCTGGTGATAAGGACTTGCTGGACAGGATGGTTCGCTGTATCGAGAGTGCGAAATAACGGAGAAACTATAATGGAAGCGGACCGGAGCGCGGCAGATAGAAGTAAGAAATCATACCTATGCGCTTATGTAGGAAACTTTTCTACAGATTAATGGACTAGGTAGGCCCAATTATATCAGGGGCATTACCAGTACTCGGCGTTGTTAAGTGATTCGGATTTGGTGACGATCATCTAAATACTCTGTATATCAACTCATGCGTACCTATTGATTGTCATGCTATAGGTGTATCTGACTTGCTTCTCTTACACCATGAGAACTCTTGACGTCACCTACAAACATCAGGTTATCTTATTCAGGTTTTACTTTATGCTACTTAATCCGAAGCGCTGCTAATTCCGTCGTACTGGGCCAGTGCTCGACTAAATAACTACAACATTCAGGCGAATAGGAAGACCACCAAACTCGAAGTCTCTCGAGTTTCATACTACGTTGATTCGTTTTCTTCTGACAAGATGATATACAGAACGAGTAAGTTTACCGAACGAATCTATATTTATATTTATACTTGGTGCGTGAATCCGTGGTGTAAATTTATGTTCGGAACGTAATAGTTGATCGTACACAAACTAATAAGAGTATGCTCCATACATATTTTGGTTCCCCTTCTTATTGAATATCCTTTTTCGATCTACCTACCCTTGTTATGGGTTTAGTCTGTATCTAATATTCAAAGCTGAAGATCGAGATGCAATGTTATAACCAAGATAGTGCTAAGGTAGAAGACTACGTTCGAAGGATATGGCTGGAGCATGACTCGATAAAGAGCTAGTTAGCGCTAGTGCTATATACATGGGACGAATAGCTTGTGTAGAAAAGAAACTTGGCAGAAATATTTTCGAAGTGGGACCAAAAGATTCGCGTAATTTTATGACTAATGCTACCTACTCAGAAATATAAGGAACCACAATAAAAACTGGATTTCGGCCTCCCTCTGCCACAAAACGCGAAGCCGAAATTGTGCCAAGAGCCAAAAATGAACTCCGAATCGGGGAATCGAACCCCGGGCTTGACGGTTCCTTTGATTGTCTAATCATGAGAGCGTCAAATGTTAGCCACTACACCAATTCGGATGTGAAAATTTGCTAAAAGTTCTGACTTATATACCCGCTAGTTATGTTTGTCTAAGGTTGAACCACCTAAATCACTCAGGCCTCGATTACTTATTTACCTCGACTATATTCACTTTGAGGTAGGATAGTAGAGTTCTAGCATTTGGGATATGCCCGTGTTTACATGGAATGTCAGTGCCCATAAATATTGCGACCTGCACTTTGATTTAATACCTATGTTGACTATATGAGTGATAAATACAACTTTCAGCTGTGTACGTGTCTATGCTATCAGACCGCTGTATGTTGAGCAGAGGATACCCTTCTTCCACACGCCCCGGAGGTTAAGCGTGTGGTCAATATCCTGGAGCGGATTGCCTTCTACCAAGACCAGATCTGCCCTTAGCCCTTCTGCGATTCTTCCTCTGTCATTGAAGCGCAGTCTCTTTGCTACCAACGATGTGCCTGCTATCAACGCCTCTTTCGGAGTAAAGCCACATTCTCTGACCAATGTGCCAAGTTCCTGGTGCGCGCTGAGGCCAAAAGCAGTCCCGTAGGCAGGGCCAGCCGAGTCGGACCCCCTAGATGAAGTCTTAGTTTCCAACGCATGTTAGGGATTCCGTTACAGGTAAACTTACAAGGTTATATCTACCCCGGCGGCCTTCAATTCCCTTACACTTTGGTAAGCATGTTCCACTTTTGCCCGGCTGTTGCCAAGTCCCGCGCATCTGTGAAGATTCGCCTTGCTTTGATCGGTCAAGAGCTTGTGGGCTCGGGGATCCTGGCAATATCTCTGCTGCTCTTGAAGCCCCTCCGTCGTCAAGCTAGCGATCACCGTCAGGGTTGGGTTACAGAACCTGTACTCGATTAGTTAGACAAAACCTGCCAATGGTAGGACTTGGAACGATAAATCGGTAAGACGTACGCATTATTTGTGAGATATGCATCTATCACTTCTTTGGTAGGGGGTTGGTCGCAGAAAGTGTGCACCATTCCGTCAACACCGGCTTGTAACATTTCCAATGTTCCTTTAAGACCTAGACAGTGAGCAACTGCTAAGAGGCCATGCTTATGGGCAGATTCAACGATGACCTTTTGAAGCTCAATTGGCATCAATTTGGGATTCACAGATAGAGAACTACCATCTTCGTGCATCAACTTCACATAGTCCACCTTATCGTTAAGACGGTTTTGGATGAAGGCTTCGACATCAGCATTGGTTTGAATATCTGGCCAGCCAGAGATCCGGGCTTTAGTCTATCCACAAATTAGCATATTTCATTAAGTATTTCCAAGCGTAAGGGAATGTCTTGGGTACCTGATCGGAGTTATCATGTGATAATATGATATGGGCTGGCCAGCCCCCAGAGATAGTTGCGGATTGACTACCAGTCTTGTAGTCTGCTGCATCTGGGCTTGCAGCCAGTTCCCTCAGTTTGCTAATATTCTCGGCCTCCTGGTGCATATCACAGATAGTAGTGAGACCAAATCTCAAGCATTGCTTGAGTACCGAATTTTCCTCATCGATATGTGCATGAATATGGCCGTCGATTATCCCGGGGACTAGTGTATGTCCCGGCTTGGAGATAACAATAGTAGATGTATCCGGTGCTGTGAGCGGTCCTTCTACCACTTGCTTGATCAAGCCATCTTCCACAAGTACACTGCCAGACGGAATCTCTCTTTCGCCGTCAAAGATACGGACATCTTTAATGAGAAGTGCTGGTGACATAGTTGCGATGTATTTAAAATAGTATGATATATGTTAATAGCTATGGGTAGGGAGTACTGGTAGGGAGGTGTGTATCATTATGTCCCCGTCCCTTGGTCCCTTATATTACATTACATACCGCGCTTCGGTCTCGGATTTTATCCTCCGGAGCGCGAACGATAATTGGCATCATTACGGCTCTTCTCGGAATTCCGCATATAGGATCGATTGGTCATGCGTCCCAGGATTTGAATAACAAGCCACAGATGAGTACCTAGCACAGGGACCATGGGAAGAAACAGTGGTGATGTCGGAGCCAAGTCTTCTTGCATAACACGTAGGCTTGCAGGAAGGCTTTTAGAAGTGTTACTGCTGAAGGTGATTAAATTAGGTAGACATCTAGGCAAGTACTACTTTACGGGCATCCGACTGGTCCTATTCTAGTTAAACTTACCTACCTATTGGAGTATATCTAAGACCTTATGATGGATGTCTCGACGGATTCAGAGCCTTTCCCCATATCTACTCTAACATATGTATACCTAGGTACTTCAAGTGAAGAAGGTTGCGTAATCAAGCGAGCGGTTAACTATGCCTCTTCCCTAGCCCTGCGTGTAGGGATACCATATACGGCAAAGCCCCAGTCAGTGAGTCAAAGGCGGACTGTTCGGGTTATGGGGCCCCTCGAAAATTGTGGACTGCTTGGTCGGCGAGGGTATAGGAGGCTTATTACCCCGGTCATAACGGCAATAACACTGTCCTACCGTGGCTTCTACATAACCAGGATCTTGAAAATGTCCATATTAGGCAACTCGGGAGCGACTGTCTGGGGAAAAGATGTTAGTTGAATAATTTAGATTGAGAATATTAAGAGCTTTCTTCACAAGGAAACATAAGATTACTTACCTAAGATAACGTGGGTAGATGTATCATGATTGATGATCACTTAATTATATCCTACATAGAGCACAACTCTCATTATACGCTAATGTGCCAAACTTCCCGGAGTTTACTGTGAGAGCGGTTTCACTGAGAAGATACGCGTATAAAGAAACTATCGTAAGACCAACAGGCTTGTGGCATACCGGAGTTTGGAGGAATGTGGTAATAGAAGGCATTGGCTAGGAGGAAGTGAATCTGGCCATTCGTATGATATCCAATGATAAGTATGCTCTGGGAGACCGCCCTTATTGCGAATTTTCAGAAGATATGAGAATATCTGTATAAATCGCAAATGGATTATGTCCTCGAGTGCCAACTAGATAGAGTACATTGCTCGTTTAAATTGATTGGTTGAACTCTTCTCACCTAGTCCTACGATAGTATCTCTTGATCCTTCCAGGGGTTTTGGTTTGTCGATATGAGTGGAACATATACCTGTGCTTGGTTGGCACTTGAGGACATGATGGGATTCATATTGCAAAGTTTCAAAGGAATAGCTTTGCATGTCTAAGTTGAACTACAGCTAGGCCGTATCAATGAAGAGCGTTTGTCTTTGCTTTTGCTTCCTAACATTGAAGCCGCTTATAATCTATTTTGAGGATGATATAGAGGTGACATGAGATACGATGAGGCTAAGGTGAAAAAGGATGCCTGGGTAGTTTATATTAGTCGTAATGCGTAACGGATGAAGTTATCTTAACTTTCTAACAGCAGGTTGCTTATAGCGTATAGGGGTACAGTGTGAAGTATGTAGAGCACAGTCTACGTAGTAAATCGATAAACCATGTACCCAAGCTGCCAAGTACAGCAGATAAGCCCCTCCATCCATCAAACCCCTCCAAATCGATAAGAAAAAAAATAAGTTGCAGCGAAGTCAAACTTAACGAAACAAGAGTTAGAAATCTATACTCTGAAGTGCGCATAATCATAATATGGCTCCGTACGATAGCGATTCGTCAGCTGGCGAAGAAGACGACTTCACTGAGACTAACGTGCTTCTCGGATACGCATCAAGGGATTCAGGTGATGATAGTATAAGTCGATTAGGTGGTCGTCCGGTACGTGATACTCCATTTTAATATTTATTCTCCATCTTCTTATTATATCCTATTACTGACACTGGTAACGATGTTTAGGAGTGGTTGGATCCCAACAATGCGCCGTCAGCTGCTCTGGCGCGATGTAAAATCTGCAAGGACCTTATGGTTCTATTGTTACAGCTAGATGGTGAACTACCAGATCGCTTCCCCGGCCACGAGCGCCGCATATACGTCTTCTCATGCCGGCGCAAGACATGTCGTCGAAAAGAAGGTAGTATTCGTGCTCTGCGCAGTATACGGATCTCTCCCGGGAGCACGACCGTAGCTCCTACAACGAAAGAGGAGAAACCCAAGCCGAAAGAAGAAGAACCAAAAGCGCAACCTCCATCAAATCTAGGAGAGACGCTCTTTGGCGCGAAGACGATGGGCTCTCCGTTTGGTTCTGCGAATCCGTTTTCTACCTCATCTACTCCCTCGGCCAACGGTAATACGTTTGCTACGAGCGGAAACCCATTCAGCAATCCTACCTCCCCACCTCCTCCTACTACCGAGACCAAACCTGAACCTAAATCATCATCCCCCACACAATCCACCACCGACGATATCCAGGCCCTCCCCCGAACCTTTGCCGAAACACTCAACCTAAATAACACCCAGCAAACTTCCACCCCTCCAACCCCATCAGAACCTTGGCCCGCCGACGCCGACCAACCAGCCCCGTACCCCATCGCCTACCTCTCGGAAGCCGAGTTCGAAACCCTCGACCCGACTCCAGCACCCATCATCCCGCAAAACACACGCCTAGACGTCGACGACAGCACCGGCGGCAGCGGCAAGGCCGGCAAAGAAGACCGGGAAGTCTTCGAGTCCTCGATGGACGCGGCCTTCCAGCGCTTCGCCGACCGGCTATCGCAGAACCCCGAGCAGGCGATCCGGTACGAGTTCGGCGGGCAACCGCTCCTCTACTCGAAGACCGACGCCGTGGGGAAGCTGTTCGCGCCTCCCAGTACCGGGCCTGGGAACGGGGTGACGACGACCGCGGCGAAGGGCATGCCAAGGTGTGGGAATTGCGGCGCGCAGAGGACTTTCGAGGTCCAGATGACGCCGCACGCGATCACAGAGCTGGAGGCTGATGATATGTCCCTGGAGGGCATGGATTGGGGTACTGTCATTGTGGGGGTGTGTGAACGTGATTGCCAGGCTCGGGGCGTGTCTGAGGGCGAGGTTGGGTATCTTGAGGAGTGGGCCGGTGTGCAGTGGGAGGAGTTGACTGCTACAGGTGCTCGGCGATAATAGGGGTAAGACTGGGTGTTTAAGTGTCTTAAATAAGGTAAAGGGAAAAAAGGAGAGGAAAAGCGAGCGTTTGTAGTGGAGGTTTTATACCAGAGCTCATGCTATGCAAAGAGTATGCCTAAACTTCTGCCTATTATTTGCTGCTTCTGTTAGACTAGGTTCTGAACTGGATTACCTCTATTACCCAAGGGATTAAGCGTCTAAGTATTGAGAGGAGGGACTTTAGAGGTAGAAAGGAAGAGGGCAATAAGAGAGACTACGCGAAGATACGAAAAGATGCATTAGTTCATTCAGATCGTGATTTTTATTCGTTTCTGATATCTCATAGCCGCCTATCTAACGACGGCAGAGCAAACAGCACATTAAATCCGGAATAATTCCGAACTCGTCATCCATAACGCCAAAGACGTATTGTCGTCTTTCCCAAATGCTGTTTTAGCCTCGCTACCGATCCACCACCGTTACCGCCAAACTCGTAGCTCCCGATAAGACAAGAAGATCATACGGTCTCTTCCCAGGCCCGTCTGATGACTCTCGAGAACATATCTACGTTGACGTCCTCGCGGACCTCGCTCTTCTTGGCCTCGTTCTCGGGGTTGCGGGGATCTTAACCAGACCGTCCTCGACCTTCCAGCCAGCTGTCTCAGACACGAACTTCTGGGCGGCTTGGCCCTCGAGACCAAGCCACTGCTCGAGAACCGATAGTTCGATCTCGCGGTAGGCGTGGCTGACGAGGGTGGCGATGCGGTTGCGAATCAGCTCCTCGAAACCATCGATGTCGGTAGTTAGATCGGCGTACAGGTCGTCCGAGTCCAGGGTCGCCCAGAAACGAGCATATTGAGCGCCTTGCAGTTGGAGGTTGAGTTCCCGCAGCTTGGAGATAGCCTCGGGCAGCTCGCCGTGCTGGTTGGGGGCTACGAGGTGGGGAGGAATCAGGTGCAGAGCGAGAGAGAACTGCGGCGAGGGGAATAGAGTAAGGGATTTGACTAGAATGTTTGTGATGACCTCATCCTTAACGCGGTCGGGGTTAAGTTGGTATCTGGAATTTGTATCTATGGTTAGCTTCCTTGGTATTATAATCTCGGCAAATACAGATGTTTGCAAATAGCGCGAGGGGAAAGTCGACTTGGGAGGTCAGATAGAGCTAATAAAGAAACATCACAACAACGAACGTTGATTATACGCCGTTGATGGTCAGGTAATAGGAAACGTGGATGATTTAATCATCATTCCAGCCAAAGAAGACACCAAGAATATTTCGACTCTTTTTTAGGGTAATACTTACAGCTTTAGTAATGTCCGGTTCGCATTGGAGTCGGTATATCTGTTCTCGCACTGGTGGCGCAAGTAATCCTCCAAGTTTCCCACGGCTTCGGGGTTATATCGCTCTAAGCCGTTGATAATGTTGCTAACATCCTCTGGACGCTCTTGGGGGTCTTCGGAATCCATCTTGGGAGGTGATTCGCGAGGGGATCGAAGCGAGTCCTTTCACGATGGTCGAAGTTCAAGAAAAAGTCGGATTGGTGGGGCTGTGATTAAACTTGGACGAGTTTTTGGAAATGTTCAAACTGAGTGTGCGCGCTAGTACATAAACGGATAGATGTATGTAATTAACAGAAATATTCAATTTACTTATGAATTTGTATTTATGAGGAATGGAAGTTTGTGTTGAGCGAAAGCAATTCATATTCATATAGACTTTGACATTATATTTACCTAACAATATCTACACCTTCATATCAAATCTCATAAAAAACAAGCAAACTCATTAAAATAAGTCTATTGTTCATAACCATATTTATCATCGTCTAATACAATATGGTTGGTATCTCTACGCCTCCCATGTCGCCTCTACCTAAACCCTACCAACAACTCCTCATCTAGCCTAGTGTCCCAATCATGATACTTTACGAAATAATGCTATTTACTCAACAACTAAGAGACTCTGGCCAGTCATCTCCTCAGGTACCGGTAGACCCATAGCAGTCAATATAGTCGGGGCGACATCTCCAAGGACGCCGTCCGCCTTCTTCAATGACCAGCCCTTAGGCGCGTTGTCCATGATGAAGGGAACCTTGTTAGTGGTATGAGAAGTCTTAGGCTTGCCATCGGGGAACTTCATCTCCTCGGCGTTACCATGGTCGGCTGTAATGAATAGGATGTATCCCTCCTTCTTGCAAGCCTCGCGGATTAGGCCGATAGCCTTGTCGGTAGCTTCGCAACCAATGATTGCTGCTTCGTACACACCTGTGTGACCAACCATATCCGGAGGAGCAAAGTTGTTCATGACGAATGGGAACTGCTGTTCAGCAAGTCGCTTGCAGACCTGCTTAGCAACGCCATCGGCGCTCATCTCGGGAGCCTTATCATATGTCGCGACCGACTTGTTGGAAGGTACCAGGTCCTGGGATTCATCCCGGGTCTCTAGAGCAAAGACCTTCTCAACACCACCATTGAAGAAGAATGTGACGTGAGCGTATTTCTCGGTCTCGGCAATGTGAACTTGCTTGACGCCTTGCTTGCCAAGCCACTCGGCCAAAACATTGCCCATATGTTGGGGTTTGAAGGCAATCTCGAAGGGGTAGTCGGCCTTGTATTGTGTCATGGTGACCAGGTTGATCTTGGGGTAAGGGAAGTCTGGCCTGGGCGACCTGTCAACGTCACCGAGAAGCTGGGTGATCTGTCGAACACGGTCTGATCGGTAGTTGAAGAAGAAAACTTCATCACCATCCTTAATCCGGGCTTCCTTGCCGCCAACAATGATGGGCTTGAGGAACTCATCATTCTCGCCCTTCTCGTATCGTTCCTTTACAGTCTTGACCGGGTCGGAACTCTCTTCACCTTCTCCTAGAATAAGACCCCTAAGAGCGAATTCGACTCTCTCCCATCGCTTATCACGGTCCATAGCGTAGTATCGGCCTACAACTGTAGCGATCTCGCCAATGCCAATTTCCTTTGCTGTTTCGATGAGCTCCTGCATGTAGCCGGCTCCGGACTTGGGGTCGGTATCACGGCCGTCACCAAAGAAGTGGATGTAGACCTTGGGAACTCCGGCAGCTTTGGCGGCTTTTAGAAGAGCGTATAAGTGAGTTTGTTTGGCGTGCTAAATGGTCAAGTTAGCAACAAGCTTCCGGGGTTACAAAACGACTTGACTTACTACACCGCCATGGGACACTAGACCGCATAGATGAAGTCTTCCAGTGCCATTCTTGGCTCTCTCGAGAACGTTCTTGATTACCTCGTTCTTGGGAAGCTCGTCCTTCTTGATGGTCTGGTCGATTCGAACAACATCTTGCCATACCACTCTTCCAGCTCCAATGTTTAAGTGGCCGACTTCCGAGTTGCCCATGAGACCTTCGGGAAGTCCAACAGCGAGAGAGGAAGCATCTAATTCGGTAAATCCAGTAGCGCTCTTGGATAGATCGTCCATGACGGGGGTCTTGGCAGCAGCAATAGCATCTCCATTCTTGGGCGACTCGGCGGAGGCGATACCCCAACCATCAATCACGACTATAGGTACGTAAGGCGTAGAATATTAGCCAGCCAATCTCGAGATATATGAGGAAGTAGCAAGCAGAAGTAAAATAATCAGGCTTTCTTGGACCGGTTCGTGTTATTTGAGGAGAAGGGGCAAGAGAAATAGAAAAAATAGAGGGGTAGGACGTACTCAGACACGCCTTTTGCTTTGGCTCAGCCATTGTTGATCTTTATTTTATCTTTCTTTCTAACGACGGTATAAATTGATCTTGGGATGGGAATCTAAGGAAGAAAGGAGGAAAAAAGTAAAAAGTTGAGTGATTTTCTACGGAGGTAATATCTTGGACTCGAAGTGTTGAGATGTTTCGCATGATGGTGGGCTGCTCTGCTATGGGCTAGGAATGGCTTATAGTGGGGGTTTGATCTCCCTGCTCCGTTCAAAAATCCGTCTATCGATAAACATTTATCTTGCCATTATTCCCCTCAGGTGATTGTTATCTGTCACGTTAACTACCTAAGTATAATTACTTTTTAGTATTAAGCTGTCTGTGTATATGGAATATTATTGAATAGGAAATAATTAGTGGAAAATAGTAAACAGGCCTAGAAATTGGTTCAATATATCGGACTGAAACCGTACACCGTTTTAATGTTTGATGTTTGAAGATCAGTATATCCTGGAGTTGAACCGGATAACCCCACTACCTCCTTGAAGCTGCAGTGAATTTTCACTTTGACGTCAATGCACGAACCCCACAAGTCGGAAAGACCAGCTCAGATCTCCGACGCGCTGGAACCAGTTCCGCCTTGTACAAGATACAACACCAACAGTCAAATCATCGTTGACGAGACTATTGACAATCACGTTTAGCTCTATTAATAGGGTTTGAGGCTGATTTCAGCTGCCCGCCTTCGCCATCAAGGTTCACCTTTACGTAAAACGCACATAAAGCTACTGGCACTACGAATTTCCTGGTGTTTACATTTGAGACACCTTCTCTCTAAATGTCTTTGTTCTCAACCAACCTCTAAAATCTCGTATTAAACACCATCCATCCTTTCCCACTAAGATACCCCGTACCTTTCACAATGGCATCATCAACAATAGCAGCCTCAAAACCCACAGTCCTCGCAATGCCCGACGGCCTCAACCCCGACACCCTCGACACCCTCACCGAGCTCGCCGTGCTCCTCAACCGCCTACGCACACCCTCCAGCACCGCAACAGGCAACACACCCGCACCCACGCCCTCCCAACAGCCCCTTCCGCCTCCAGCGCACCGGAATCCGCACTCGCAGAACAACCAATCCCAGGCGCAGACCAACAACGGCGCTACGACGACAACCAACACGGGCGAACTAGCTCTCAAGGAAATCCCTCCTGCCGCTGATGTCCTCAAGCACAGGTTCCAGCGCGCGCGTGTGCTGATCCGCGGCTTGCCCGATATGAACCGCACTATACCCAACCAGGAAGCTGAGATCGCGGCGCTGGAGGCTAGGCTCGTGCGCCAGCGCGATATGCTGGATAAGCTGCGGGAGATGGGCGCGCGGTTGGCGGCGCAGCAGGACGATGGGGATCGCGAGAGGATGGTAGTGGATTGAGCGCGGGAGGGGCATCAACGGGATAAGGGGAAAAAAAAAAGGAGAGAAAATGTGATAGGTGTAAGATTCTTCATTACTTGCATGGGCACGGAGTTTCGGCGTCTAGGATACATTATGATATGTTGCGATACCACGAGGCAGTATTAAGGAGGCCAAGCGTACCAATCGAGTGCGAGTTCATCATTCATAGGAACTGCCTACTCTAGAGAATTATACTTCGGTATTACATGATTTCGAAGGATAGAACAACAATAAAACCCGACGCCATACGCTAAACCCTTGCTTAGGTATACAAAACTAGAACAGGGCTGTACTTAGAAATATGATTGACGGCGTCACGAAGTGAGAATACCAGCTGTACGCAATATGTCAACCGTGCTGAGACTGGGACTTCCGCACACGGAATTCTTCCACACGTCCTCCAGGATGCGCTTCTCCTCGGGTAAAACAGTCCAGTTCGGCGATGGTTCGCTCTTCAGCCACTTGAAGTCATCGACCTGGTCCCATTGGTTCTCGCCTTTGATCTCCAGTTTAGTTGCCTATTACAGACTTATTAGCACGATCTTGATAATGCGTATCACTAAAGGTTACTCACATAAATATCTGGCAGAGGTGCGAATCGCATCCCTGAGCAGTCCTCGATAATAGGATGGCTTGAGCAGTGGAGATACAAGTCAACATTCTCACACTCGTGGATACGGACTTGTCGCGCAGCTACCACAACTATACTATCCCGTAGCCCGGTGATGTGTACAGGCCCGGCAACATGACCAGCGATAATCAAGCTCTGCCTAATATTCTTCAACGCCAATCCGGCAAACGGCGTTCCCGTACTAGTAGGGGCTGTCATATCCACGACACATCGCTCAAGATTCGTCAGACTTCCAGAAGAAGTGGCTCTAGAAGCTGTGGAGGGAAGCATAATGTGCAGCCCGGAGTGGTCATAGATAGAAATGCTCTTGGCGGTGGAAAAGCTCGGTTTTCTTACACCAGACTGATGTTCGAGTTCTTCGTTATAGTTCTTCGCTATCTCAGCTGCGGTACCCGCGGCGTCGCGCTTCGCTGCATCAAGGACCGGTGAGTGCTTGGTTCCTACGTTGCTAAAGGAGGTACGTTGGCGGGGATCGGCATGTTGTTCTGATCCAGAAGCGGGTTTAGAAGACTTGGACTTGAACTGGAAGCGCGACTTCGGAGCGAATCTGGCCGTTGTTTCGTTCAGTTTGTCAGTGAGAGCTTTCATAGCCTGAGAATATGTCCGTTGATCATAGGCGGGGATGTAATCGCCTGCGTCCATGACTTCGTTAGACAATCGAGATATTCCAGCTAGGATCGTGTCGATACAATCCTGCCTCTCGCCGCCGACAGGAGATATGGTCGCAAGGTCGTCGATTTGACCTTGTATAGCTTCGATAGGTCAGTTTACAAGATAGCTATGTGATGGTAGGTATTAAAGAAGACCTTACCTGTTATCTCAGCTTGGAAATAGCGGAAGAACCTCTCTTTAGGGTCGGACATATTGCGTTCTGCTATGACGCCGGGATGGGAGTTTAGGGATTGGACTGGGCTAAAAGGAATAAAAATTTGAGTTTCCATTTTAAACAAAAAATATAGATTGGAAAATAGTATTTCAATAAATTAGGTGACTATTATTCTTCAAAATGGTACCTTTATATTTACTTGCTGCCTAAACTAAGGTCTACTTACAGCAAGCTTCGTTTGCGTACCTGGATCAGCTTCGAAGATTGTGGACACGAAGTAAATCAGAATGCGATCGTAGGAAGCATATATATCCCTAGTCTCGGAAGAATATAATGCGATGTGATGCAATCCAAATGCAAGTGATCGGGATAAGTATAATAAGAGCGCGGGGAGTTAGGATGATCACTTGTGGGCGTTGCAATGCCGAGTACTGCAAGATGTCGTCGATGGAGACCAAACGGTTGAATTATTTGGACAGTCAGAAGCATCCGATAAGCATCTGATGGAGGGGAACGATGCCTATCGATTCGTTAAGGAAGACCCTGTTTAGCGGGGAATGCATGACGCTAAAATATTCACCAATCAAACACGTTCCACTTCCCCCACGCTTTTAATGCCGTACTACCCCACTAGCCCATCAGGAAAGTCCCCTATTCCGATCTGACGTACTCCCTGTATTGACGGGGTCCTTACCCTCCTAGTGTAACTCATGTCCCCCATAATCACCAGGTCTTTACTCATTCTAGACATCTTTGGCCCGAACTCAAAAAGTATTTTTTATTAATAGTCAATCCAACCATCCATGCTCAAGATTTTCCATTTGTCCAATGCTACATTACTAATTATTTTCAGTTCCACTTCGGCTTCAGACGGCCTGAATGTCTCCTGACATCGGAAGAGGACCTCGGTTGAATAAGAGAATGCTCACATGAGACCAGATAGCTTCCAAACAAGCCAATGAAGTTATACTTTTGATGCATTATTCAACTCACGATTATAATGAACGTTACATACGTGGATACCAAGGTTAAGTGAAGATTTGTAGAATTCAACTACCTAGCACAAAGTAATAATTGAGGCACTAGGTACACTACACAACACTCAGACGTCCAAAACTCATCCCTTTATCAAATCTTACATCCTATAATAGGCCAACCATTTATCTTCCACAGTTACGAGTCGTGCAAACTGTAACTTCGTGGATGTACCTGAGCTTACCGCCCTCAACCCTGATGAAATTGGTGCTTGGTGTGCCATCCGGCTTCCCTGCATCGATGAATGGGAAGTCATTGAAGATGTCAAGCCCACCAACTTCCTCATCGATAACGTATCGGCGGTTTCCAACCGTAAAAGGTTCGGGGAACTGCGGCATTACACACGTGTTGGCCGTCGGTCTTGAGCCTCCTGTGTAAGATCCACCCTCAAGGCGAGCGCATGGCGTGCCATACGGCACCTTCACATTTCCGTCACCCCAGCTGTCGAGGTATGCGTCGCCTGCGGCCTGGATGACTTCACGGGTGTCACGCTTGTCTTCAGGGATAGAATCCCATTTCTCCTGCTTAGTCCAGTAAAGGTGTCCCGTCGCATTGAACGCCCAGTCCCCTTGATCCGCGACAACCGATTGCACGGTCGTGATCTTATCGTCGGTGAAGAGTAGGCGCGTGTGGATCACGTACGGGTTCTTGTTGGTAGCCGCCGACAGCTCGGTGAATGTGGCACACTGGGTTGTGTCGTAGAGACTGCGGTTGAAGTCTATGGTGATAGCTTGGCTTAGAATACCCTTCTTGATATCCCCGGGCGTGTCATTCTCCAGGTAGCTAACATTGCTAGACAGAGCGGGAATATTAAGGTCTCCGGCAGCTTGAGCTTGAACGTATGAAGCCGCGGCCGCTTGAAGCGATTCTCGAGTGCATGCTGCTGAGGCTTGCGAAGCGAGGCCTGTGGCCACCAAAAGTAGGGAATAGATCATGACTCCTATTCTATCTGAAAGGAAATATGAATCTCCAGTTATATCAACAAGCTATCCATAGTCGTTGTCGCGTCGAGGTCGTCGCTGCATTTTGTAGGAGGCATAACCGGGAAAGGAGGGGCTTCTGAATTTTGCCTCAGTTCGCCTCATTTTGGCTTATATACCCGGGATAAAACACCATGGCACCTACAGATGATAAGGATGAACTACTACTTACACCACTTGGGATCTGGAACACAGCTCTCCGGTACGAGTGACATTATATTAATCGGACAGTTGCTATTTTTGCATTGTCCTGACCCCAAATCATGCTTTTAATTAATAAAGATGGATTTGCCGCATACTTGTACTTACATGAAGGTGGAGATCATCGACTGTCAGAACCCCCAACAGATCTTACTCCTCCAGGGCTTGTCGTGCTAGATCTCGGCAGTTTAGCCGTAATCTCAGGATTGCCGGGCGCCGAACCGGCCAGAACGCGGCAGTCCACGAGTCTCGGCAATGGCAATAAAGTAGGTGATCCTGTAATGACATTGATCAGGGGATGATTCACTAATAATTATACACGTATAAGTTTAAAATATCGAAAGGCTTTCATAATTCATATACATAGTAGTTACTAACAGGTGGTATCGGGAATCGCTAATGCTATAGCATTGGCAGGCATGTTTAGCAATCGATCACGATCCTTCCTTTGCCGCGACTCACACAACTCAACATACTGGTCTCTTTCTGCTCATCTTCGAGTGCCACACCTTGGTGAATAACCTCTCCCTTGCAGAAGTCTACCATGCAGGTTCCACAATTCCCCACGAGACATGACGAGTCTATCTCGAAGCCAGCTTCGTTAAGAACGTCTAGCAACGACTTCTCCCGAGGGACCTGAAGAACCTTTCCGGAGTTTTTGATCTCAGCTTCAAAAGGGTCTCCTGTACCCGTGCCGACACCGCCAAATTCCTCAAAATGAACCTGCGATCGGGGATAACCTAGTTTTGTCGTTGTGTCTCGACAAGCGGCAAGCAATGACGATGGGCCACAGCAGTAGACTAACGTCTTACAATTATCCCTGCAATTATCTGGAGACGGGACGAGAGCGGCTACATCCAATCGGTTGCCCTCACTCTTTGCGTAAATAGTAGTCCTGTCAGCTGGTAGATGATCGAGATATGCGGCCTCCTCTAAACTCCGGACAGCGTAGTGAATTTCAAAGTTCGCAGCTTTCTCCTGGAGGGCCCTTATCTCACCCAAGAAGGCAGTAACACCAATGCCACCCAAGATGAATATGTGCCTTGTTGCTATATCAGCTTGGTCGTAAGTTATTATAGGAAGCGCCGCGTTATGTCCCTTGGCTACTTCTAGAATGTCGCCAACCTTTAGAGTATCGTGTAGAAATAGAGATCCACCTCTTGAATTGTCATCTTTGGCTATCCCTAATTCGAACGATCTCATATCTCCCGACACGACCGAGTAAGCTCTTGTGAAGTTAGAATCCGGTCCAAACTTGAGACGTACATGAGGAAAACGTCCAAAATTCAAGTCTGCTACGTCTATCTCGGATTCTTCTGACTGGAAGACGAATTTTTGGACTCGTGGCGTCAACGGGGCCTTCTCGACCAATTTGAATAGCTGCCACGGCACAGCAAAGTCGCCTAGAAGCCGGTTGTTCATGTTTTCAGTCCCCTTGGAAAGTCTGTTCTGGAACAAAGTGACAAATTCCTTGCTAAGTCCTTCCAGCTTGCTAATCTCATCCGCGGCCTCCATATTATTCAAGTCTGTATAGAGAACATGCATGATTCTCGCTAAAGACCAGTGTGGATTAATACGTTCAATCAATTCGATCTCATCGCCTTCCTGGATATCTCCTCCCTGGAGAACACGGTAGTACCATCCAGTAAATCCAGTGCTCTGGATAAGCCTTGACATTTTCTTGTATTCAAACCGGTGGTTCAACTTATAGCAAGGTTGCCTAATCATGGTGATCTGAATGATAGCTTCAGGTCCCACGCGGAATTTGTCGCCGGCGCATAGGTTGTTCTCCGAGAGGTGGGCAGATGATAAGTTCTCGCCGAACGCTCCCACCTTGAACTTGTGAGCGCGCTCCGGTAGGATACTCTTCCACTCCTCATAATGACGGGGATCATATTGGTGAAGCGCGTTGTCTGGACTCTTATGATGAATATACTGCCGCTCGTCACCCTCGAGACCCCCTATTGTAAGATGGATTTTGCCCTGTCGGGGTTGCTTGTTAATCGCCGACGACAGTCCTTTAACGCCACCGAACGGCCGGATCTTTCCCGTCCGCAAGCTCGCAATATAATCCTTGGGCGGGAGTGGCGCAAGGTAAAGATCCGTTCCGGAGGCCTGGGAACCCATGATTAAAAATGGAACCGGGAATCACTGCACCTAAAATTTGAGATGGATAAGTTATTCAGGGATGTAGAATCGGGGATCTTTAATTAAATGAATTAGTAATTCATATGCTTGACTCGTAACGGGTGCTAGTTTTTACGCGATCCTAGTCAGACTCCAGCCAGGCTAATAGAATTCGGCAATTCAGAAAGACGCGATTCTGATAAGGTCGAGACTTATAGCTTATCGAATACTACTATGCGGGCGCCGATGTGACTGGTTGCAGACCTCATTTGATATGAAATTTCGATATAATGCCAAACAAAGATGATATCTGGAATATTAATTTGTTTGTAGATAATCAAGCGCTTTAATCCGTCGTTCGAGGATATGTTTCAATGACAACCGGGATAAAAAGCAAGATCATCAGGGCAATTCAATACCTAGGTATCATTCCGACAGCTGTCGTACTAGTCATATAGCAATGGATACAAAACTTACCGTGCAGTTTCATACCTTTTGTGTTAGGTAGTTTAGGTAGTTTTAGTGAGACTTAAATCCACACTGTTATTTATTTGAGTCAGTTTATTCAAGTACAAGCTCCATGAATTAGCATCGACATATCCCTACGCATACATGATGGACTTGTAAGTTCAACTCTGAGGTGGCAGGCAGTTGAGCTATACACTCTACAACTGTGCCGAGGAAGGAATTAGGATTTGGTGGTCGAGCCGTTTACCCCGGATTTGTCTAACTTCGTTAGATCGGAGACTTCCGCGGCTAAGGGGTTGATGATGAATCCGTGACGCGGGCTCGTTGTAGTATTGGGGCAAATCAAGAGCTCCGGACTAACCCACTAGTAATACAATCGGTACCTAATGCATGTCTAGTAACGCCGCAATGAATTTGTCAAGTACATGCTTTTGCTTTTTCGGATGGCAGGGCTAGATCTAAGGGTTAATGCCCGTTACTTGTAGGTAGTGCATGTGGCGACTAATGACAAATATTTAGAATGATTTCGACATGTTCACCATGTCTAGCATACAATGGTCTCTGGGGGAATTCGTCTTCTCGTCACTGTCATTGCTGTCAGGTTTTAGAGTGAACACTGAAATGGCAGTTCCAGTGTGACTATCGCATCGACTGTCTGGCAGTCTGCTTTATGCACCCGGTTAGATGCCCACTCGATACTACAGACACGTCCTAAGCTACGACACCCGACGGTGTCGTGATGGTTCCGAACGGTAAAAAGCTAGGTCCAGCCGTAAAAGGGCGAGCACCTCAGAAACAAGACGATTCTCAAAGGGTACCAACGAAGTTAAAAGCACAAAAAGTCCAAAGCCAGAACACTGGGAGGTCAATTTCATCTATCCAAAGTTTCACTTTTAATATCGACTGGAGCGAGTCAGGTCTTGGACCAAGGGACGAATGGCGCTCAGAACTTCGACATATTTCCCGCTTCCTCTTAGCTGACACGAGCCCGGCAATTTTATTCTGGGGAGAATCCTCCTGTATTATTTACAATGAAGCATATCTACCATTGCTGGGCAATAGACACCCAGAATCAATGGGAAGGAATGCCTCCGAAGTGTTCTCTGAAATCTGGGAGCAACTTTCGGGGAAAATCTCCGAGCAGCGTCGAACGTGCCGAACCGAAACCTGCGACGGTACTATACTACTTACCGAACGAAACGGCCATAAGGAAGAAACCTACTTCGACTGGAAGCTCATCCCAGTCACCAATGACAATGGAGAGGTTGAAGGTTCTTACGGGATACCCCTCGACAGGACCGAAGAGGTTATTTGCGGGAGACAGAATAAATGTATTCAACAACTGTCTCGAGATACCGCGACAGCAAATAACATGAAAGAGCTTTGGCATACGCTACTAACTGGACTTAGCTACAACAGCAAGGATATCCCATTCGTGCTACTATACTCACTGGATGAGGAATTAGGTATTGGTTCTGCCACCAGCCAACCTAACTATCCATGCCATTTAGAAGGCACCATTGGAATCGACCCCGAGCGGATCATGGGGCAGGAATACATCGACCTCTCCTGCGACATCAACGGATTCGCACCGACCATGCTTAAAGCCCTGAAGTGCGACTCGATACTCATATTAGAAGCCAGCGACCCGTCGTTACATAAACTGCTTAACGGAATCGGATGGAGAGGAGAGAAGCCAGCGGAACAGTTCGCCATCGTGTCGATAAAAGACGACACAAGAATAGCGGCGTTTATGGTAATGGGCCTAAATCCATACCGAAGATACAACAACCAGTTTTGCGAATTCCTCAAGCTGGTAGCGGATGTTGCTGCGCCACAGGTATCGCGGGCGAGACTGTCGGAAGAAGTCGCGCGCCATAATGACTTGGCTAAGCGAGCTCAGTTAGATCGCAAAAGAAGCGATATGCGATTTTCTCGATTTGCGGAGCGGTCCATTGTCGGTCTCGCGGTGACTGATGTGAAAGGCAAGGTAATAGAATTACGCTGATCATGAAGAGTCAAACAGTTGAGCTAACTGTCCATAGATAATATACGCGAATGACGTATGGTATAAGTTCTCCGGCCTACATCCTGCTGACCAACATAATCTCAGTTGGCTGGATAGCGTGGTTCCTGAAGACGCCGATTTACTTCGGGAATGGCAAAAGAAAGTCCTTACTGACAAGACTGGGGGGACATTTCAAATTCGATCTAAAGAGCCATTTCGTCGAGGCCACATGTATTCCGAGCATAGGACAGGCATATGCGCCTGTTACTCGGATTTTGATGAGGGTGATGGGGTGGAGAGCATCATGATCTTCACGATGGATATAAGCGAGCTTAAGTGGACCGAGCAGCAACTTATCTCCCGTTCTAAGGCACTCGAAGAATCGGAGATAAAATGGCGGAACTACGCGGAGCACTGTCCTCTCGGGATATGTCGGACGGATGGAGACGGTTACGTTCAGTATGGTAACAACGCATGGCATTCTTTCTACGGCTTCGGGCCTAATAATCCCCCTCCAAATATTTCGCAGCCGTGGATACCATGGGTCCGTGAAGATTACTTACAGCCGTGTAAAGAATTCTTTGCTCGACTCCAGGAACACGCCGGGCCAGAATCTGTTGAGTTCCAACTAATTAATAGAACTTACACTATCTCAGGAGGCGACAACACCGTCACCAATGGTGCCTATGTTGTCGCCACAGGGTTCTCTCAATTTAAAGAGGACGGAACAGTCGACCATATAGATTTCTGGGTAACGGATATCAGCGGGCAGAAGATGGCCGTCAAAGTTCTGACGGATAAGATGGAAGAAGCTATTCGGTCGAGGACTCAGCAGGAGCGGTTCATGGATATGATCAGTCACGAAATCCGGAACCCCTTATCGGCTGTCCTTCACTGCAGCGAGGAGATTATCGAATCAATTAAGAGAAACTCCGCAACGCTCGATGGCCTATTCAATAGCAAAGTGCCACTCAGCTCAAACGGCGCTATACGAGACATCTTACAGAACGAAGTTGCTAGCGCGCTGGACGCCGCCAACACCATCGTGTACTGCGTACAGCACCAGAAGCAAATCGTCGACGACGTATTAACAGTCTCAAAGCTCGACTCCGACCTCCTAGTAGTCTCCCCTATCCCCGTGCAGCCGATGGCATTGGTTCGCTCGTCACTAAAGATATTCGACGCCGAGTTAAAGATGACGGATATCAAACTCAAAATTATCGAGGACGATTCCTTGTCCATGCTGGGCCTAGGATGTGTCCTACTAGATCCCAACAGATTTCTCCAAATAGTGATCAATCTCGTCACAAACGCTATTAAGTTCACGAAACCGTCTAATCGAAAGGAAATAGTCGTAACGGTGGCTGCTACGGGATATCGCCCCCTCGAAAGCGACTTAGGGGTGGAGTATGTACCGCAGCGATACGCAGCTGTTAGCCCCGTATTTGATTCCTGTCCGGGCGATAACAGAGACCCTCAACCAGAGGTGTTCCTTTCCTTTTCCGTCGAAGACACGGGGAAAGGTCTGACGGAGGGCGAGAAGGCGCAAGTGTTCAACCGCTTCGCTCAGGCATCTCCCAAGACGCACATTGAATACGGAGGATCCGGTCTCGGCTTATTCATCTCCCGCCAGATCACCGAGATGCTTGGCGGTGAGATAGGTCTGGCCAGTAAACCGGGGTCGGGATGTAAATTTGCATTTTACGTCAAGACGCAGAAGCGCGAGCGTTCTCGGCCCTCTTCAAATGCGTTGGAGCCCGTTGTTCGACTAAGTCGGTCGCTTAGCATAACAGCAGATGGGGTCCCCATGTCATCAGAAGACGGAGACAGTAGCCTTCCCGAAACACCACAGGACACAAGCCCACCACCGCGCGAATTCTCACCACTTAAAATCCTCGTCGTCGAGGACAATCTGGTCAACCAGAAGGTCTTGTGCAAGCAATTGCGCAACCACGACTTCGTCGTGAAAGCTGCTAACCACGGAAAAGATGCCCTCAACGCCGTTCAGGACAGCAAGGCCAGTGTATCGCATATAGAGAACCCGTTCGACGTGATATTGTGCGATATAGAAATGCCGGTCATGAACGGCATCGAGTTTACGAGGGAGATTCGGAGGCTGGAGGCAATTGGAGAACTCGCAGGACATATACCAATACTAGGAGTGACAGCCAACGTGCGTAGCAAACAGGTTAGCGGCGCGATGGAAGTAGGCATGGTAAGTTTACCTAGTCCATAATACGCTGTTGGATGTGACATTGACTCGAAATTAGGATGGCGTAACGACGAAGCCATATCATATTAAAGAGCTTATTACACATATCGGAGGCGTATGTGCCAAACATTAAGTTACCAACAGCTTGTGATTAACTGTCATCGGATGAGCTGTAGGGCATATCGTATCACCTTCCATACGGTATCCATATTAAGTTGAGGATGCGTAAACGCTGGAAATGAAGCATATAAGGGACATTCTTTAACTTGCGTGGCTGGAATAGTAGTAATGTTATATATTATGCGAGCCTAGGTAATATTCCCTCATGTATAGCTTACAAGATCCTAGATAACTGGGATTTTATGCTGGTTTTTTTCTTCGTATGGAGTTAAAAGGGGTCGTTACGGGGCAAATTACCTTAGGTGGGGAACCTACGCATTACGACAACCAGGGGTAACTTAATGATAGGTTAATACACTCTTCATATAGTCAGTCATCTTAAGATATCGTTCCTGACTGATGCATAGGCCAAGTCGCGCAGGGTCATTATGATATATCATAAAGTACCTATCGTTAAAACAGCGAATTCAGTCTCTCATCATAAATGCCAGAATTCAAAAGCCTAGGCTGAATATGGAGGCCAAGTTAAAAACAAAACCTAGTACATTGAATGGCGATATTTGCGCGCGTTCCAACATGACAATTCAATATGTCAATCCAACCGTCATGTTATCATAATTACAATAACGACTCTTGAAACTGGCTAAGCCCACCAAGCGCACGCCCAGTACAGATGTAGCCCATAGGCGTATGCAAAACATCCTGCGTCTTGCGAAGTAGCGTAAGCCACTCCAGGAGAAAAGAGGACGGGTCGTCCGCAAAGGGGGTTGGCACTACTTCACCTGCCTGCGTTGGATTTGCGCTTCTTTCCGACGACTTGTCCGCCTCCTCAAAAGAAGATTGTAAGTAACGGCTTAGTGAATCACATTCAGCCAAGCCAACATACAGTCGGCCGCCTAGTATACCTAATTCGAACCGGAGCCACTCCGGGAATTTGTAGGTAGGTGGTAGTGCTGGAAGGCTGTAGTATTGAAGAGTATTGAAGCGTTCCATGGTTTTGGTAACGGGCGCCGCGTAGGCAATTAAGTGGACGCGCGGGGAGCGGGTAGCCCCACGAAGCAATGGAATCAACAACTCAGCCTCTTCAGGAACGATAACAAGCGCGGTCTGTGCTGGATGACTCCAAAGGATCCATTCTACGGGACGCTATTATACTATTGTCAGCATATATCGCTTATAGTATGTCGGTCTTTATGTAGGCCACAAAAAGGTTTGGTACAGGTAACTTACCATGAAATTATCAATCACACTATTCTTCCTGCATTTGACCGTTCGCCTGAATTCCGTAGAGACGAAGAATTGCGAGCCTGTTTCCCGCACGCCAAATTGCTTTCCGAGACTAGTCCTCGCTACATATTCGAATGCATGTTCAAACGCGGCTTCGTGCTGATTCGATGAGGTGTTATCCAGGATGCCCGTACGTACAAAACTTAAGATAGTTGGATGTAGACCCGGAAACGCGTGTGGTTCGTAGCGGATGGGCTTTTGCATCTCGCGAACCTGTTCAACTTGAACTTGAACCTCGCGTTCTTGTTCTACTTCTTCCATGGCACCCACGTGAAGAGCGCCGCGCTCTCCATAGGACTGATTAAGTAGATCCGCGAATTTCTGTAACTGCGGCGTACACATGCGACCTACAGTTCCGATTCGTGGACCTGACAAAGCTCCACCATATAACTGTTCTAGTGTCTGGCGCTCTGGCTGCTGTATTGTCTCTAGAAGCTTTGCGCGTTGTGTCGTGTTTGTGAGGAAGTTCTCATGGCGCCAAATCGCGTCCGTGCGCTGACAGAAGTCGATACCCTGCGCTACGTACAGACCCTGCAGATCCTCGTTGACGCAACATGTCTGCTCAAGAAGCCAAGAAACAACGTGGGACGAATCGATACTAATACCCTTCGCTGGGCGGCAGAAGTCTTTGATGCTCTGATCAACCTCAGGGGGAGCAAAGAAGCTAATTGACTGAGTAGTACGTAACTGGCGGAGTCGCATAGCGGCTGCCAATGTGTTAGATAACTCATTCTTAATCATGTAAATGTCACTGAGAGTATACAGCACCAAGAAAATATCTAGATACTGAGTACTGAGTAGTACTTACCTTGCATAGTGTAGTCTTTGGTCTGCTTGAGTGCTAACGTTAGTGCCCCGTGGGCATTAGATGGCAGTTTCAAGTCTACACCGCGCGTATGTGCCTCGTCTAGATATACAACACAGTTACGAAGGTCATCAGCGAAGGGAGTGGCTAGGAGCGGGACATCCTTCTTTTTCTCTCCGCGATAATGTACCCAGGCGCGGTTATCTGCACCAAAATAGACGGCGGCATCAGCCTGGGTATCAATTCTTAGCCACTCTTGAGCAACTGTTGCGTTGTCCATTTCCAGTATGTAAGCCCCGGCATCGATGAGGGTACGGATATTTTTATCGTGTAGTCGATCTAGAAGACCTTTCTCAGTCAATCGCTTGCCCAGGCCATCTGCAGTAACGTGATAGCCTCGATTGCATGGCTGTAGGAGGTACGATAAGACCTCAGCGCTTGTCTGTTGTAGGCTGGGGAGATCATCCTGTCGAATAGTCAGAGGGAGATTCATACGGCTGTCATTCGTGCCGCTGAAACCGGTTGTCCTAGCACCACGCTGGACCTTGGAGAACAGTGGGATATCCCACGCCGAAACCTGTAATTTGATTTCGAACTGCCTAGCGTGGACTGGGAAGACGAAATGATTACAATAGTGATTAATGACAATACGACTCAGACGTAAATGTTTCCAGAGTTCTTCCAGCTGTCCTCCATCGTCAATGTTGATCACGTTCCAATGATGCAATGCCTCCGGTAAACTATCACATCCGGAAGACCATAGCTCGTACTGTGCAGCTGGATCGTCTGATTGGAGAACGTACTGTAACCCTTGACGAAATTGTGCAGAGGTGAGCCCAGTGTAATAGAATGCCAAACAGGTGAACAAGATTGAGACATCTGGGTGACCGAACTCGGATTGCTCAGACGGGGTACCTTTTGCCTCAAACGGTACTGCGATTGGATCACGACCAGGATGCAGGCCATATTGAACGTTCCATCGCTTGTTGAGGCAAAGGATTAGTATCCGATTGATCAACAGGCCTCGCACCACAAGTAGTATCTTCGACGCTGCCTGTGGGTTGACGAACGCGTTGACTGCCTGCGCGAAAATACGTTCGTCAAATTTTGGCTCGTAAAGGACACGCCGAATTATTCCCTGGCGGCCTCGAAAACTTGAATCAGCAGGTCGAAGGAAAGACGTTCGCCCATTGCAAATACTTTCTAGTATGTAGTCGTGGATGGCCTCCTCCACGTCATTCTTTAGAAAGTGCAAAATTGGAAAAGATCCTGGCCGCTGCAGCACTTCAATACTGGTTGGGAATCTTTTCGTTAAACTAGGCAGATAATGGGCTACCAAAGCAAGTAACTCTTGTGCAACTTGCCATCGGAATGGATGGCCGTCAACAGCCATCTCGGGCCCACTAGGGTAGTTTAGTTGGGTCTTCACTGCCAAGGTGAAATCACATTCATCTAGAACGTCGCGACAGTTGTCGTCCAACCAACGCTGAAAGGTGCTCATTCTTCTCGCTGCCTTGAGTTTGCCGTCTGCAAGCTGCTGCCATCCGCCCAGTTTGTATGACAAAATATGTTCATGGCTCGTAAGAATCAACCCCCTGTTATTACGAGTACGACGGTGAAGGCTCTCGTATAGCTCCAGGATCTCCGGTGTTGTCGGCGACTTCCGCGAGAAAGGAATATGAAGAACTTCACGTCCTACAAGGCCTCCCAAACGCGATTGAGAGGTCTGCGCGGTTTGCATGAGGAGCGCTTTCGGAACAATTAAACGGGAAAGGTTTTTGCCATCTGCTAGGACGGCTATCACCATCGGCACAATACAAGATGTTTTGCCTACATTGGAGTTAGCACTAGTTCTATGGTAATATCTTATTATGCCGATCTATAGATTCGGTATATTTACCTTTGCCCATGTTCATTTGTAGTACACTATTCTGGCCAGACTTCGGTGCAATCATGGCATACGCAACGTCAACTTGTTCGGCTCGTATAAGGAAATCACTGTCGATTTCGAGCAACAACCAATCTGTTGAATTAAGTGGTGACCAATTTTGATGACCTGGGTTGTGCAACTCTTCATCGCATGCTCGCCTGTCTCCACGCAGGACTGCGGAGCGAAGCCGCTCTAGGCGTTGTAGAGTCGTAACCGCTATTCCGTAAGAAACCAGAGCCTTCTTCATCCCGGTCCCAAATTTGTAGGCCAACGTGGATCTTAGGAACGTAAGTATCTCGACTGGTGATGTACAAGGCCAGATGCCACCAAGCCGCAACCATCGGAACCGGTTGTCTCCAAGCGCCAGAGAATTACATATTTGTTTGTGGTAGTCCGAGACCGTGAGTTTGACTTGCTCTATTGCTTGCTTAACCTCTTTCAGAGCCGGTACTAGACCTTGAGCGTCCAACTGGCCCGTATCTTTCAGGGCGGATAAGCTCTGTAGGAGGTCGTTGCTGTATTTCTGCCGAATAGAATTGGCGGACCTTGAAAAACTGCGCAAGATTGCATCTAGCTCCGTGGCTTCATTGAATAGGTCTCGTGTTGGTGATTCCCTAGCTACGCCATACCCAGGCTCGTTTCCACCGGTGAACTGGATGCTAGCGACCGTCGTGTCTAGACTGGGGCCAGCTTTAACCACCAACTCCTGAGATACCGATGGGATGACTCGGGAATTGTTTTGGTTCGTAAACACTGGTACAACATTTTTCCATTCAAGTAGTGAACAGGATTCTCGCGGACCCTTGAGCGAGTTTAAAATCACCTGCACCCGATTGATGTAGGCTTCGAGTTCGATATTGTCTCGCCTACGTTCCCATTCAGGCCGTATTTTTCAATTGCCAAGGGGATGTTGATAGCTTTACCTTCTAACGACTCCAGAGACAGCTCGTTGACCGAAACAGGCCATTGTTCTACGAGGCGACCAGCGAGAATACGGCCCTGCGATTCACAAAATTCTTTGTGCTCCTCGGAAGTACGTCCGGCTCGGTCTCTCAGTACACCCCCACGATAACGACTTGCTTCGAATCCATAGTATGTTGAGGATATGAGTGTCTGTAATAGCTCAATAGAGGGCCGTTCACGTGATTTAAAATCAAAGAAGCCGCCACAAGAAGGCGGTTGTAGATATTTGATTTCACGAACCATAGAGAAAGCAGCAAGAGAGCGAATCATATCCATGTTGGGGTTGGTGCGAAAGGCGAGTAGTCCGAGGCGAAATAGTACAGGTGCAGTATCATCCGCGTGGCGACAGAATTCTATAAGGGATCCCCATTTCTCATATACAGATTCCTCAATTTGACTGATAAGTGGCTCTTTACCGACAAACGAGCTATTATCACCGTGGAACCCGCCGATAACTTCGCTGGACTCTAGAAGCGTCTTAAGAGTAGTCCGCATATATAGAGAGGATGAACCTGTAAGAATGTGCCGAGCGATTTCATACACTTGACTGGCTTTGGATGTTTTCTGACGGTCACGAGGGATATAAGGAGTGTCTTGAGAAATTTGACCGACAGTATCTAAAGCTGGACATTCGTAGAGCTCACGTTGAAGTTTGCCACGGTTGCGAAGGTGTGTAGCTTCCTCGAAATTGATATCTTCGGTGCCTAAACCAGAGAATTTGTTGACTTGGTTTGATTTCATAATGATGTGTTGAACCAATGGCTCAAACCCATCATGCTGTATAGTTACAGTCAAATTTTCATTCCACGTCACCGTCTGAAAACGCTTCATAGGGGGTGGATAATACACTCTCTGAGGCGGCAGCCCTGCTAAGTCACGTAATATTGGCTGCGAGACAGGCGGCAATGGCACCCATGGCTGAGAAGCACCTGAACGGAGAATTGAGAATGCCTCTTCCGTGCCAGTTCTGCCTGTTAGAGTATCGGGAAGGCAAAATGAGGTCATTGCATGATAGAGAGCTTTGGTATAAAGGAGACGAGGTTCGGGAGGGCAAGAAAGCCGACCGAGGATATCGTCAATCTTGTATCTACCGTAATTTTGGGCGTTGATTACGCGCACCTGGATATGCATGCCATTTCGATTATAGTTAAGCTGTCCCAGAGGCACAATTATGCTTCTTTTCCCGGAGACTGTATCCCGGAGCACAATCATGCTTTGGAGGCCATGCCAAGTGCCCGCATCCTGATTCGGATCAACCTCTGCGTTCAGCTGTCGGCATTCGAGACAACCATCACGATTTACAAAGAACGACAACTCCAAGTGACGTAGCTCTACTTGTAGCTTACCGACCGAAGGTTGGGAAACCGTCAACCTTTCTGGCTGTTCGAAATGTTGCAATGTCTTTGAGACTTGATCAAAAATCTTTGACTGCGGGTCAACGAGGCTCACGTTACCACGGACGGCTCTGCGACCGGGAATGTCAATTTCCCAATCACGTTGTCGCTTAACCCAAATGGCAGGCATCCGACGGACCTCCAAGCAACCAGTACTGAGATTTAACCAATGCACACAGTTCTCCGTTAATTCCGTTGGTAAGTCGAAGGTTTTTGGACCTGTGAACATCCTCCGGGGGACAAACTCCAGAATACTGGTCTGGGTACAAGTACGGATAATAACCTGTCCATCTCGCATACCAAAGTGTACCTCTTGACCCCAAACTCGATTCGAAAGCCTATGTGTCATTCCTGGTAGAGAAGACGGATATGTTAGAATATGGTGGTTTCCGAACATCTCCTTGACATCTTCACTTTCTTGGATTTCAAGGGGTAGCTTTCCGCGGGGCTTTCCGTTGACTAGCATATGACCTTCGATAAAATTATAGTGAACAGTCTGGATTGCAGTGTATTTCCCACGCTGCTCCACAGCGCGGGCAACAATCCAACGGTTATGGGGCGAACGGAGAAAGTCCCATTGAGAGAAGTTTGACTTGATACCATCCGAATTATCGGACCAACTCCTAGAGATTCCATGTCCGACGGCCTCTTCGTGGGATTGTATGGCTGTCTTGAGGATGGACTGCAGACGGTATGCCATCTTTGTATCGCGTAGGAACATAGTCATCAAACCATGGGGCAGCTTGTTAATATCAACTAACAAATTCTCTTGCAATGCAACTGATGCCAAGACCCAGGAGCTTAGATCTTCCGAACTCATTGCGGTGTTAATCTCAGCGTAGACCGCGAATGTCCGTCGGCATAGTATAGCTGCGCAGAAACCGTACGTCGAAATTCGTCGGGCATCCTCAGCATCAGTGGCGGTACGGAGTTCTTTCCTGAGGTTAGTAGTCCACTCTAATGTGGCTTTTCGTACAGTCCTAAGCAACGCCTCCGCACGATTTCTAGAAGAGCCTGATGATAGGTGAAATAACCTTAGGATGAGAGTAATAAGAAGTCCCATATAATGATGCTCTCTCCAGTTCGTTAGAATAGCCCTGAGACGCTTTTCGATAGTCTCTGCCAAGCGTTCTACAAAATTATTCTCCTTAAAGATGACATGGGCTGCTCGTAATGTCTCGTTGGGTAGCTGAGGGCCCGCCTGAATAGCAAGCTGACAAAGAACACTCGCCGTATCCTCATTCCCGAAGTTCAAATTGGAGGAGCCCATTTCAACAAGTATGTTCGGCCAACGTCGCATTTTGCCGCCAAAGAGCTTCTGGTATGCCGAAAATTCATGGACGGACATGTTAGCTGGACACTCGGTTTGATTAGCCTGAACTTCGTAGGACGATGGTCCATCTACCGTAGGTGGTGGGTGCTGTACTGCCGGTATGATTGTAGTTCGAAGGGCACGGGGGATATGAATAGCGCAATGATGCTGGAATGTCAAAGGCTTTCCTAGATCCTTAACCCACAATCCAGTAGCCTGATCATATAACTGGAAATCTGCTGCAAGAGGTAAAAGCACGCGCGAAAGGGGGGCTTTTCCCCTATTGAATTTGTAGTGGGTTTGGCTGAAGCATTTGATAGAAGACGCCAAAGATATACCCTGTACCTTGGCTGTTATATAAGGTTGGAGTGGTGGGCAGTTTGTGAGTTCTATCGCCGGTTTTGATGACTTGTCAGGACGACTTGGATGTGCTAGGAGCGATAGGATTTTCCAAGTGGCATTCCTGTAAGCTGATAGGTAACGGGGAATAGTGAGCTCGAAGAGTAATGAGGATCTAGCTGGATCGTTGTCGGGGAGGAAAGCCTCATGCACTTCGATCTTCATTCGATTACGGGTTCTCCAGTGCCAACAAGTCTTGCATCCTCGTACGTCCCGCTGTCCATTTTTCCAAGAGCAGCAACACGTACCTTCCGCTATTCCTGCTGTGTGGTTGTCGTAGTCCGCACACATCTTTTTCCATTCAGCCTCCTTGGAGTCACGAGCTCTATCAGACGCAGCCTGAATACGCACAGCTAGAGATTTTATATCCCCTGACTTCGCGACATAGCGCACCGCTAAACTGTTTTTATCAAACCTGTCGAAGATAGTACCATAGCGGCTTTTGGTCTTTTTATGAGCCAAATATGTCTGAATGTCCTGGAGCCGGCGCATTTCAGACATTTCAGGCAGTTGAAGGACATCTAGGAGCTCAGGGTCGAAAACGCGTCGATAGTCATCTAGAAGAGGGCACACCGTAACCGCACACTTATCCAAACGAACCCACAGGGTGAACAAGGCAAGAATCATAGAGCTCATTTGTTCAGGATTCGAATCGTACGTCGTACCAACTTCAGTAAAAATATCGTCAATCTCTTTAGCGATTTGGATACAACGAGCTGTAAAACCGCTCACAGTATCTCGACTAGGCAGCTCGTTAACTTCGGCACTAGACTCCATATCTGCAATACGGAATATGTGGTCTGTAAAGTCTTGTGTTTGCTGGATAGCCTTATCGAGCGGTTGCGGGAGATTCAATGATGTGAGACCAGTTTTTCTTGGTGGTTGACTATATAGGAGACGGTTGAGGTATTCACCACTGTTAGGGAGAGAGAGACGAAGTGCATGATGATCCGCATGGAGAGGAAGCATTGGAACGCGTCGTGTTGTACTCTTTTTAAAAGATTCCCAAGCATTTTCGACTTGGGAAGTCGCTTCTTGGATCGCATTTTCGATCAACGGAGAGATACGGTTAAACGATAATTCATAAGCTTCGGTCGCAGGTGATTTAAGCCTGGCCTTTTGCATCTCCAACTTTGCCATACGGCGGCACAATTTTGTGCGTAGAGTAATGGTCATAGCCGGGTTAAGCTTCCCGGCAGATTCCTTTAGTAATTCTGCTAATAACAAACACATGAGGAGTTTGTAACAAACGCGCCCCTGCTCGTTGCCAAGCTTCAAGCAAAGGTGTCGCTCAACCGCAACACGCAGAACCAGCCAAAATGGAAGTCGGCGCCAGGGTAAATCTGCACTCTGTAGATTGACATCATCTCTTACTTGCTTTCGAAGAATGGGCGCCTGATAATGGCTTCCTATCGCCTCCAAGATCGGCATGAGCATCTGAGTAATCAATGCCGGGTCGGTTGTGTCCCTAACCTCAGTAATCGAGACACTTGCTTTTTGGGTAGAAGCTTGGAGGTTATAGAGTGATTCTGTGCTGGCCTGCTCCAAGAAGGCTGCTAAACACTCTTGAAATGGTTCATCGGCAAACGAAGAAAGAGGTAGCTGCACCGAACGGCCAGGAAAGTCCCACTGTAGCGCGTGTCCCGCAGCGAGAACATGTTCCGAGACGGCCGATGTCTCGAACGCCTCGAGTACAACGCAATGTTGACCCTTTCTATGACTAGCAGTAAGTGATGGTGCACATCATTGAGGCGGTGATTATCAGTTAAATACTTACTGGGTTGTTCGACGGATAAGTAGAGCTGCATTTTGCTCAGTAACATGTAAGATGAGCGTGTGGTCAGGCTGGAGCCCGCGAAAATGGGCTAGTAACGCCGACTTTTCCAAACGCCCGCTGTGAAGGGCAAGACACGATTCCAAAGAGGCATGAAGAGTTTGAAATGCTTCAGACCAGGGTTCTTCCACAAGGTTATTGGCAGTCTCGCAGGTGCGAATAATGCGCGTCAACACATTGTACGATATAGCTTCAATGTCTGCGTCTTGCGACCCAGGTAACCGCGGAGGTAACACAAGGTGATTAAAAACAGCTTGAAGCAGGTCCATGGTGTACTAAGTGCAAGTGTCAACGTGGAAAATGGTATAGTGCCTGCTTGTCCAGTTTGTAAAAGTCATTCAAATTAGAAGGAAGGGTGCTGAAAGTGAAAATGGCAGTAGGTAGGTAGTAATGGTGGTGGAGATGATTGTTACCTACTTAAGAAAGTAGTTAGGGAATAAAATGCTGTACCTGTGCACGCAAGTGGAAAAAGGTTCAAGTTGCGAGGCAACCAAATACGTATGAGGCCTTGTGGTGGTTTGGTAGGCCTAAAAATCATAAATCATACAATACTGAGGTAGCTCAATTCATTGGTTAGGACTTTTAGTTACTGGTTAGGATGTTTAACTGGGTGAAACCGGAGGTTTGGGCATACAAATTAAAGGTTCTAAGTCGCTAAGTGAAGATGATAGATCATATTCGTTTACTCCGCCGGCGCCTACTATTGGAGCCTACTATTGGAGCCAGGACATCCAAGGCAAACAGGCCTCAGTAGCCTGCCGGATGCTGAGTTGTTATCTCTTGTAATACGCATCTTGCTTAAAGTCTTCGATCAGATATTCAAACTGTGGGTTTCAGGTGGTAGTACAAGTTGCGAGCTATCGTTGTCTCCTTGGTGGCGTTTGTAGTTGACATTGGCTCGAGTTACCGGTTGGTGCCGCGACGGGAAGATGCAGATCTAAGTCCCCGGTTGATAGGTACTGCGTGATACCACCTGCCATTAGACCCTGATCCTTGGTTGAGTATCACATGCAGCCACGTGACTTAAACTTGTCAAAGTTCAATTCTACCCCACGAACTCCAACCCATGTAAGAGGTACGTACCTAGCTACATACCTAGGTACCTTAGGCACTCAAGTACATACATCTACATGCCACCAAAACTCGACGTGGCACCTCTGAAATAGCAGCACAATAAAGATGAGTATACGCAAGTACTCCATTGGCGCCATCTGCGCGGAATGATACACGCCAAGGATATAAATGTACGGATCTCATAGGTAAATGACCTGCATATTATTATTTACGTCGGTCTAAAGTCATGCTTTGATTGACGCATATTCAGCTCAATGGCAAGCAAATATGGGATCCTGTTTACTGTGCATCGCACACGACTACCAATACACAGATGAATTGGCCCAAAAAACAAGGTAAGCACAATTTACACTGTTGCACCGAGCCTCACTTGCAAGTCAGCAGTTCGAGCTACAGCTTTATAAGTGAAGCCAGCATAGCATCCATCTGCATAGTGGCAATAAGTACCTGATATTGCGTGACCAGGTATAGGCGCAGTGTAGGCTTACCCCTTTAGTCTATAAACTGATAACTCATTCATGGCAACGTAGTCTATCCACGTTGAAGTTGTATATCGTAATTGAAAGAGTTACTTCTCGTCTTCCTCTCTAGGTTATACAGAGTGTCATTATCCGTCATCACTACCGTTGTCTATACCGATTGCCTATACATCCGACGCCTCGTTAATCATATTCCTTACTAATACCCCTTCCCACACGTCCATTCATATGCCGTCTTCCGTCAAGGCTCACGGCAGATGAAAACGCGTATGGGTACACATTCACGGGCCGCTTCTTTGCCGGTAGCGAATTAAGCGCTTCCCACATCTCCATAATACCTGCCCTTCGCGCCGGGAGCATGCTATATTGTAATGAGTAGAGGGCTTTCCTATGGATTGGTGGAACAAAACGGCCCGTCACAAGACAAAATAGTACCCGGGGTGATAAGTAATGTTTGCGAATACGGCTACCCATCTGAAAGTACTGATGAAACATCGCCGTAAACGCGAGAGGTATGGGCTAGGTCATGTCAGTTTAGGTAACAATTGTTTACTTGACAATTAAGGAATTGCGAACCTTAAGATAAATTACGGAAGTAGGTTGCGAGGGGAATGGTACGGGTGATGTGGAATTAATACTAAGTCTATATGGGGTATCACGAAGTTCAAAACGAATGCCGCCTAAGTAAAGGTTAGCCAAGTGTCCATACCGCAGCCAAGAATGATCATCAAACTTACCCGGGAGACGCCGAGGATCTTTACCCCTAAGCATCAATGCGAACAATGGAAAATGATTTAAACAAGACAGCAATGTGTCGAAGATGGCTTTGAATGATATAATGACCATGCGTGCTAGGGCAAAATTAAGGTAAAAGACGACAACGGTGGGCAATAAAAAGAAGAGAAGTGTGAATAAGATGGTGCCGACAAGTAGCTGGTCAAGATCGTAATCGCAGGCGTCGACACGATTTCGTAGTACATTATACTTCTTGCCTCTGAATAATTGGAAAAGGGAAAGCAGAATCGTCAACTGCCAATGGAAGATGCGCGCCGAGGCCAGGTAAAACGAGTAAATATGAATCGTCAGGACCGAGAGTAAGTCGGAGAAAAGCGCGATAGGCATACTAGCTCCAGCAAAGCTAGAAAACCCAATGAACCAAACCATATGAGGCAGTAAGGGTTCTAAAGTACCGATACAACTAGACCAGTAATCAATAACCCAAAGGAATAAGTCGCCCAAAAATAAGGCTAACTCGCTATTCAACTTCAAGCCAGCCGGCCAGCCCATGAGCCAGGAGATACTACTTCGTAGCAAGTCGATAGTATAACTCCCCAAAAGCATGCTTATCGTGTCGGCCACCCACTCAGCATTATCGATGATATAAGAACCAAGAGCAATGCCAATAATGACATCGTTAGCCACGAGCCATAGACTGTTATAAAATCGTATGTAATCTGGATGGCTAGTCGTAACACTAGCCCAGTCGTTCTTTCGGAGACGAAGTTTAACATACTGCATGGGCCAATAACAGAATTGCTGGAGACGTATTTCCACCTGCTGGGCTGTCGCAGACACATCCTTTAGGGCAGGTGAGTTTGATCGAGCTCTCCATTCTAGTATAAGTAATAGAGCCTCAGCTGCGCATCGGTGACAGAGGAGAAGGAGTACGAAGGCCCTGCGAATTATGGGAAACACGTAGAGAATAATCATGTCCCAAATCCAAAGGACTATGTAATCCCTCATGTTCGTGGCTTGTTCTACTACCCGTTCGGAGACACTGAGAGTGCGTTTCGGCCTAGTACCAATGAGCGGCACATTTTTTTGTAGCAAGCGCTCAAGCTCCCATGCCCAGTTGATTTGATTGACAATTCTCTCAAGAGCTCTATCCTTCAGAGAGGGAGCATGCTTTACAACTGAGTGGTTCTTTAACTTTTCTACCAAGAAACGCCTCTTTTGCTTGTTTCTTCGTTCTTGCTTCTCTTCCTCGGCCTCGGAGCTGTCAGATCCATGATACGATGCATGGTTCTCTTTGTCAGCGAGCGAGAGTGCAATCGGGTTCAAGGATATGTATTGCATACGAAGCGGAGCTGGTCTCTCAAATAAAATGATCTGAATGCTTGATGCTCTAGGGCAAGTTACCTTAGGCACTCGTTGAGATGGACTAACGATAGCTCGTACCCAAGAGGAGTCTGGCTCAATGTTGGATTCGCGGTTTGTAGTTCCAAGAATATGCATAGACGACTGTCCACAAAGCTCAAATATACGAGGTATAGGATGAGGCGCACTCCTCAATAGGATACCAGTCTTCAACGCGTTCTCGACATTTCTTGGCTGAATTACAATGTCGTTAATAGAGAACCATAGTATATTGGGGTCAAAATGCTCACGTCGACATGGTCCAAGACAGCAATCACAACAACATCCAGGCTTGAATTCCTCCAACCGACGATAACACCAGGGGCATCAGACCTAGGGATGTCGATCGGCCAAAATACCCTCATCAGCTTATCATGCTCTGGCATGACCAGGTTCCCAACGTCAGAGCACTCCACTCAGAAGGAGCCTCTACGGCGAAGTTGTTCTCGAGCAGATATTCCGAGACTAGGCGATCGTGGATGCTACAATTGCTCATCAGTTAAGTCAACTTGAACTTGGGAAGAGTGGTGTAGCAATACCAGATCGGCCTCTATTCGAGCAATGTGTTGCACAGGTATAAATATGAGGGCAAATGCGAAACTCAACAGAGCAAATCCTTGAGTAACACGTGCCTAGATTGAAAGCGACCAAATATTAGATAAACATTCTTCCTTGCGCAATTCCTTTCGCCAGACATTATTTCTCCTTTTTCTCAAATGCACTAAGCAATTGGAACCCCTACTCACAATAACACCTTTATCCCAGGCGAAAACAGCCAATTCATACAGCCGAGTAACGAGATCCCATCGAGCAGTGGTGTAGCCAGCTACGAAGATCGCGAGGGTGAGGATAGAAAAAGGGTGCATGTAGGAGGTCGGAGGCGAGTGTTATTCGGGTCGCATTGCCTATATTTGTAGTATCTTTTCTGAAGTCCGGGTTAAAATGTCGTCAAGTTCCTAAGTCGAAAGTCTCCCTAATCGCAATACAGCTTTGACTGTGGTTGTCTAGAATAAAGTTGATCTCTATCGGTCGTCTCGGGTGAAGATGTAGTCGGTGATGAAGATGCTAGGTCTGCTTTAACCTTGTTTTTCGTCGCATAAGGTTGATTTATTTTCTGACCCTTCGTTCTTTCGTGTTCTGAGTCACTGATCGTGAATCAGCCCGACACGTATAAAGTACGACGAGCGACGAGGTTCGATAAGAGTGGATTGGTTAAAGGCGGCGGAGCTTTTGTTCTTGAATGTTGAAGTTGTTTGTTGCTGCCCCTTGCAGTTTAGACTTGTAGAGTTGCATTGCGTATTGCGTGTACTTTAGGTTATCGATAGAGTCCGATGCAATTCATTAGCCAAAAAAAAAAAAAAAAAAAAAAAGTTTTAGCTGCGTTGAGATCACCCTTTCTGACGTCGAGCACCTGCAAAGCTCCGATCCGCCGATCCACCATTGAATTCCATCAAAACCTAGCCTCCTCTCCCCAGTGTTCTTAAGGTATCAATTAGCAATTACAATGCCCTCATCAATGCCCACCCTAGCTACCCAAACGACGACGCAAACAGTAAATAATTCTTGAAAATAATTCTTGAAAATAATTCTCGAAACATGTTCTAGCGTGGTAATAGCACAATGTCGACTTGATTATCTTAAACATACCACATCCAAGGTATTAGTCCAACATATCGTGTAATTCCTTAGTTGCGAGTTCATGTCTACAAAAATCGAAGAGCCCACACAAGACGAGAGAAATCAGTAGAGATGATTGAACGGGGTCTTACACATTTTTAAATATACAAGTTGGAGCTAAGTTATCCAGGGCCAGGTACGAAATACGAGCTCATATCCCCATTTTCTTTAGGCAGGCTACTGGTTACATACACTAATAAACCGCCAAGGTATTACGGTTACGTCGCTTCGCTGTGATAGCCCTGCATTTTCTTTCCATTGACCTGTTGGTCTCGTTTGCTACCGATCGTCACTTCAGCTAGGGCACGGTGAGGCTGGGCTTGGCTCCAAAAGCCGAATAATAAACCGCGGGGTTTACTTAGAAGGATAACATTGGCTGCGCTAGCTGAGACCATCCCTCAACTCGTAGCTAACAACCCATGATAATCTATCTGCAGTCAGCCCATGAATTTCAGCTCCTAGGTATATGTAGCGTAATCACCTCGGGACATATCCATTTCAAATGGATCATCTCGGAAACTCGGCACTTTATACGACCCAACGAATCGTTTCGATTTTCGTCATTTTCTTTTCATGTGGAGAGCATCACTCTCTTTACTGTCTTCCCTTGCTTCATCCAAGAGCTTATCTATGCCTCGATCTTTGAGGGCAACCTAAAAGGTATATCCATTAGTATCACACATAGCCAATAATAAGTTTATATCGCGACATCAGAGAGCCCACATCATAGATTCAACCCAAGACCTAGATGTTTTTTTTTTCTCACCTACCTGAAGACATTTCTGGTAATCTTTAAAAAGTTTGGCGCACTCATTGTCGTCTGCTTTACCGTTGCCTCGTAGATATTCTGGAGATTTATTAGACTAACCAATTAAACCAATGGAGAAAAAGAATTCCATACATACTCTCGCTATACCACTTAAGAAAGCAAGTATCGTACCGCCTACCAATCATCAGCTTTCATAAATTACAGGTTTGGATGGTACTTACTCTTTTACTTCATTACACTCTGGCGCAAGAGAGGCAGACATACTGATTTATTGGAACTAACACGTGCTTCGTAACATTTAGAGTGAGTAACATGAAAAAAGAGTGAATGACGAGTGAAGATGGCAATAGCTGCAACTAATATCAGGATAGTTATGTGATATATGGTTATCGTTATCTTAGCGCGGATACCTGTGTCGCGTGGGATGATAGGTACATGCTGACGCGGAAAGACCACTCAGGTGCATCCCCGCAACCCGAGTCCACTCAACTAGGTACCTCAAACTGGGAGGTACCTACATGCATTATCGATAAGCCTTTAGGCCTGTTCTCTAGATTTTTTCGAATTGGTCCGGCGCATTTCAATCCCTAAACATCGTCAACTCTTTATCGTCAGGTTCCCTGTCGCCAACAAAAACATCGCACATGAGCAGCAACCATGGATCCCCCACAGGATTTTAAATCCATACAGGCGAAGATCCAGACTGCTCTTGTTGCTACTACTAGGCTGACGAACCAGATAGCTGCCGAAGATATCAGCTTCCAACGAACAAGCAATCCCGATGTTGAAGAGCAACTAGATGATACATCTTCGCGCCTTCTCTCACTCGCCACATCTCTCATTACATCTGCATCTAAGGGTACCGATCTAAAAGCGCCGACTCTTGAGGATAGCGATGATGTTGATGTTCATTGGTCGCGCATTGTCGATGTGGTCGATACTCTGCTAGAAAAAGCCGATACTTGCCTGGACGAATACACGGGTGTCATCAAGAGGAAGACCGCACCGACCGAGCAGCCAGGGCCTGCATCAAAGAAATCGAAGTCAACTACGTTAGACAACTCTCTTCGCCGCGCGAATATTATCAAACCTCAAAATGCATTCGAACTTAAGCCGAATAATCTTGATCCATCGCCCTGGAAGCCGATACTTACTACTAAACCACATGCGCTTACCTCTCTTAAAAGAGTCTAGAGACTTTTGTTGACGATAACCAGGCGACTCAGTATGTCTCTACAATACTCTTACCTCTACCATCAAACCTACTTGATCACAGTCAAGTGCTGTTTGCTCCCCAAGACAGAACACCCAGACAAGTCCACCATACATAGCAGGCTAACGACAATATTAGATATAAGCATCCTTATGAGACCGAAATACTCAACTTGCGGTACCCAGAAGATATTTTCCAGGCAAAAGAGCCCATCAAATACCAGCCCGTCGAAACCACTACAGCTACCTTCGTTAATACCTTCGAGGGCGTTTTAGATATGCTTAAAGAACTCAAAAGTGCCAAGGAGATTGCTATCGATACGGAGCATCACGATTTTAGGACATACAGCGGTCTATTATCTCTGATGCAGATCAGCACACGCGAGAAAGACTGGATTGTAGACACTCTACAGCCGTGGCGCCACAAACTCGAGGTTTTAAACGAGGTGTTCGCCGATCCGAAGATCGTCAAGGTTAGTTACAATATTATGCCGAACCTCATATTAGTGTCTAACAGTAACAGGTACTTCATGGTGCCTACATGGATATTATCTGGTTGCAGCGAGATTGCGGTATATATATCGTGGGGCTCTTCGACACGTTCGAGGCTGCGGTTGCGCTTCAGTATCCTAGTAGGAGTCTTGCGTATCTACTAAAGAAGTTTATCGACTTCGATGCAGACAAGAAATATCAATTAGCTGACTGGAGAATACGGTATGGAATGACCCATGGTTCTTATATATACATTGTACTTGAATATCGCTAACTAGATATCAGACCGATACCTGACGAAATGTTCTACTACGCGCGCTCAGATACCCACTACCTACTCTATATCTACGATATGATGCGCAATGAGTTGCTGCAACAAGCTTCGGAAGAATCAGGATATAATCTGATGAACCAAGTTCTCGACAGGTCCAAAGAAACTTCCTTGCGACGACACGAAACATCCGCGTATGATGCTGAAAACGGCCAAGGCCCCTTTGGATGGTATAACCTACTCATAAGACAGTCTGCCGGGAAGTTTTCGAGAGAACAATTCGCCGTATTCCGAGCTGTGCACAAGTGGCGGGACGAGATTGCCCGTCGCGAAGATGAGAGCTCACTATATGTGATGAGCAATGCGACGCTTTTCGACATAGCTAGACGCATACCACCAGATCCTAAGGCCCTTCACAGTCTCCTTGATTCTACATCCCATATCGCCAAGCGTGAAGCATTTGACCTATTCAAGATTATTAGCAAAGCTAAGGCAGAAGGAGTGAATGGGCCTAGTGTGTCCGAGGTCATTCGCAGCAATGCACCGCCTACAATGGGCGTTGGTGAAATCGCAAAATCAGTGCTCCCCAATTGAAAAGTAACGATACAGAAGTCTCTAGAACGCATGAATTAGTCTCCCAATCATCAAGATTATGGGGGAAGGTTCCGTTAAGTAGTCGCTGGGAAGAGTCATCCATTAAAAAGACTAGAGACATTGTGCAGTTTGAACTCCCCTGGGCCCAATTTATTAAATCGGGCAAGGTCTTGGAAGTCGCAGATACACCGGTCCAGCAGCCAGTTAGCCAAATGGAAGAATCGGTCATTCATTTAGAAGAGGAGCCAGTTGATAATGAGTTCACACTCAGAGCTGGTTTAAAGCGCAAGGCACCCGAAATTGAATCAGACTCCGAGTCGGGAGAGGTAAACGATACGCCATCAAAACCGGAATCCAGTTCTACAGGCATCCTTGATACAGATGAAATTGCAGTTCCCGACTCAGATGATAGCGAAGAGCAGAGAAGAGGGAGAAGAGCCAAGAAGGCTGAAAAGAGAGCTCGTAAAGAGGCTCTTAAGGAAGAGCGTCGACAAGCAAAAAAATTAGCCAAGCGAGCCAAGAAAGAGGCATCAACTGATGTGGCGGATACGTCAGAAAAAGAGGAGGGCGGGGACGAGGACGAGCCCTTCGACTATAGCAAGGCAAAGTCTGTTCTAAATGCGTCAAGAGCTGCTAATGGCGCTCCTCAGTCGACAAAGTTTAATCCTTACGGCATGACAGTCGAAGGTCCGAAACCCGCGAGAAAAATGCACGGAGAAAAGCCCGGCAAGAGCGCTACATTTAGGAGATAAAATCTCTAAGTACACGTAGGAGTCTGTACATAAAAGGGAGGCGACCTTGTTTGGCGTTTGAACCAGCCGAAAAACTGATATGTTTACGTTAACATGCATTCTCATGGAGTTGGAAGGTTTATTCGCGCGTGATAAGCTCTTCAGACAACGGAGGCTTAGATTAGCTTGTTGAGTTCCAGGGGTCAACCTCGCAAGGGGCCGCGATTTGACGCGATAGTACGTGCGCTTAATAGACTCTACTATTAGGAGGTATGATTACCTCCTTGCTGCGCACCATTTCGATTGACTTTATATATACTACGTGATAAGTAGTAATAAGTAATTGAGTTCATTATCTATACATCATGACAATTAGTCTTTTCGTTCTCTAATCCGGGGCTTATAGTTTCAAGTCAAACGGAGGAAGCATAGGAATAACTAGGACATAATGCGAATTTAGGTGTGCGAAATATATCCCCTATTCCATTTAACCACGTCGTATTCTTGTAACTATGAAAATATCAATATATGACCAGCCTACCGAATGTGATCGCTTTACCGCCATTCCCTTATACCATAGTGTACCATATTTCCCGAGTCCTGACCAAGCGGTCTGTCTTGTAGTATCTAAATCATTCTCGTGAGTACTCTATGCATTCTCTCAGTGACAGCAACGGCACATGCAGCCACAATATCCATCACAGTAGACCCTTCCACCGCAATGGCCGGTACAGAGGCCTCCACATCGGTTCCGGCAGTTTCTGCAGCAATTAGAATGTCGTCTTCTGGAGTCTGATTCTCGGGACTGCCCTCGATGGGCTCCAGACCTATGGAATTGTCAGTAGAGCGACAACATTACAATGTCGGGATTCTTGTATTTACCAGTAGATAGTTTGCTCGCCTCTGTCGCCTCGTTCCCCCTCTCGCCTCTTTCGCCCCTGTCTCCTCGTTCTCCTCGTTCTCCGCGCTCCCCTCTCTCCTTGTTCTCCCTATCCCCACGATCCCCACGATGTCCTCTACGTCCCCTTTCACCCCTTTCACCCGGCTCGCCTCTTTCACCATCTCGGCCGTTAGCGCCGTCAACGCCATCACGACCGTCGATTCCGTCGCGACCGTCAACGCCGTCACGGCCGTCGGTACCGTCACGGCCATCAGCACCATCATGTCCATCTACGCCATCCCGACCATCAATACCATTAATGCCATCTTGCCCATCTCTCCCGGTCTGGCCATCAGCACCGTCACAGCCATTGACACCATCAGCTCCGTCCTGTCCATCAATACCGTCTCTTCCGTCAATCCCATCCCTTCCATTAGTGCCATCAGTGCCATCTCGACCTGGGGCGCCATCTTGACCGTTATTTCCATTACGACCATCTCTTCCTTCCCTTCCATCGCGGCCGTCGCGACCTAACTTGCCGATTAGAGGATTCTTCCTAACAACAGACCATAATCGAATATTTTAAGGCCGGAAAAATAAGCGATTATAAGGCGTAGGAACTACTCACCGGGTTGGCCCTGTATTCCTTGTGCTTTTTCTTAAAGTCAGCTTGGTGACCCAATATCATATGTAGTGGGCTAAAAGTAAATAGGTGCCAAAAAGCAAAGCGAGATAAACTTCTTACGTCCTGCTGCCCCATCGCAACCTCGCTCCCCCATGGCGCCCTGAATACACATGTCAGTTTATTTTGAATGCTGTAAGAGTTTCCAGAGGCTTACCTGTGGACCAGGGTCGCCGGCGATTCCCTGAAAGGAAAAGATCAGATTCAGATGTCATTCATAGTGGTTATTATTACTCACTTGGAGGCCTTGTTCACCTCTCTCGCCGGGCACACCCTGAATGTATTCATGAGTTAAGAGTAATATGTTTAGATTAGGTCAAGGCTTACTTGGGGGCCTATCGCACCAACCGGACCCTAATACGTGAGTTCACTCGTTAATTAAGTCTTATAGTCTGAGTAGTAGGTTGAAACTGACCTCAGGCCCGATAGCGCCAATTGCTCCCTTTGAAATGTTAGCTTATTTCCTTCCATCGAAACTTATTTATATTTTAATTCAATCTTACCTGGATGCCCCTTTCACCCTGAACACCCTAGATGATAGTAAATAGATTAGTTACTTAGCATGTCTATATACCTAACAGTGATGACTAACCTGTGGCCCAAAGTCACCGCATGGCCCCTATGGAATCCATATTAGATCAGCCACTACAATCTATATTGTAAGAATGACTTACTATAGGACCTATGTTTCCCTGTGGTCCCTAAAGATTCATGTTAATTAGTTGTTATCTCTTGGGTCTCTAACGCTTACCTGGATACCTGGAATCCCCTCCGGGAAAGAGTATGTTAGTTTCCCTGTAGAGTTCACGTTGTATGATAGAAAGACCTTACTGGCGGACCCTAAACCACATAAAAGTATTATATTAGTCCGTACATTGATTTAAGGCTTTAATTTAATACCAATACTTACAACGGGCCCAGGGATTCCCTGTGGACCTCGTCGGCCGCGGATGACTGTCACATGTTGATAGGGATAGCAGCACTTCCTCTTTGCTTGCCTTCTTCCACCATCGTGGTCTCTCCGGTTTCTACAGAAACAGAACCATCCGAAAAGGACCAGGAGGGATAATACGAGGATAACTCCCATTATTACCAGGGCGGTGGTAGAAGAGTTGCCACTGGAACTAACCGGTACTGGAGCAGGTGTGGAAGATGTCGTCTCCGCAATTGCTACATACGCTTTCGCCGCAGTCCATCGTGGGTTATTACCCGGCGGGATAACGGTTACGCGTGTTTCATAAGATTGAGTTACGGTAAGGGTACGGAAACCTTCCGTCCTAACGCTAAGGGCCGGGGCCAGTGTTTGTTGTGTCAGTATTGCCAATGGGGTTGCAACACCCATGATTCCCGAGACTAAGAAGAGTTTAAAGACAAGATTTAGCACCAAGGAAGCTATGTTCACCTACTGCGGATCCTTAGCTTTTCTTGGGATTATCGGAAAACCCACAAAGAGAGGTAGGCGGGTAGAAGGCATCATAGTTTCGCAACAGCACTCGCTTTCCGCACTTGGTTTAACTCTATTGTAATACCTCTTTGGTATTGGTACTCATATAGAGGCCAATATCACAAGGTGAATCCATGGACCAGCCGTCACGGGCCGAATTAAAAGCAAAAAGCCGGTCTACCGATGTCATCATCGCTGGCTGAAGCTTGAGGCCAAACGAGCCCAACTAATGTCGCAATTCTACAGATGTGATAATGCACAATGGCTTTGTCCGCGAAGCTGCATTACCGGAAGGGAAGTCCGTTGGTCAGAGGGCACGTTGTTGGTGTACGAGAGCATTACCTGGCACGGTCCGCATAACAGGAGGCGAGGCCACAAATCATGTGGCGTTCCGGCTGTCAAAAAGGATGGTAGCATACATGAAAAAAAGTACATAATATTCCTCATCTTTATTTTGTGGCATGTTAGGTAGATTTGGAGACATCTATCACTGGTCGCACGGCAGGCTGCTGTGCCGTTGTACAGCCAACTCGGCGATAAACCATGATACCGACACTTGGGGTCTATGGATTCTTTGACGGCCTAAGATGCGCATTTTCTTCAATGCAAGTAGCCGTCACACCCCCTATATGGAAGTATAATATATAACGCCCATGCAAACGCCTAAATAGAACTGACGCCCGGCATCTCGTGTAGCATGGGTTTGCTCCAACATGGCCTATAGGCGACGTCCTTGTTTTGACCGGCCTAGAATGAAATATTGAAGACTAAAGGGACCTTACTATGATCCATAAATATGTAGGATCTACATAGTGCAAGAATCTTGACAAGAGAACTATGAAACTATCCGGTTATTACATTTCAGCTAGGTAGTTGATACTATTGGAATGCAATCTATCACCTGCCTGTAAGCGTTCGCGTGCGGTTAGCCTTAGCTTCTTCGGCTGAGAATATCGGCTTGAACTATCGTGCCTCGGTACATTTATATTCGTTTCGGCCTTCGTCCACCGTCCAGTTCTCACTGTTCCCTCTCGGCTATGCCCATGCGTAACTGGCTAGTAGACCAGCCCCTAAGCGACGATGTTACCTTGATGAAAAAGAAACTCGAAGATAAAGGGTTCGGTTTGATTGTATTGGACCACTTTACTGTCTCCTAAAGCAAGAAAATCAAGATGGAAACACTTTGGCTTGAGTCAGTTGCCAGTTTTACTTCCCATGATTGGAAGCGTAAAGTCCACTTATACCTAAATTATATGCACCTTGCAGAAAGCGTGTAGAAACCTATTCTACAAAATACTAAACCGGCATTTTGATACGAGATCTGCATTATATCCAATGCTTTCCGAGCTTAGACTTCCGACTTCCTTTGTTTATGTCTACCCGAGTCCTTTCCAGTAACTAGACCCGGATTTGACAATGCATTATGAAGACCTTGTAGGCTGGGGTACTTTTTGCGAAAGGTGAATTGAGAAATTCACACGTGTACCTAGCATACACCTATATCGTACCCACATCTGTGATACAGCACCTCAGGCCAAGTGGCCTCTGGATGTTGCCTAAAGATCTATAAACTAACTCCCTTTGGGAGGTCAATTGCGACGTGAAATTTGGAGACTCTACCCTGAGAACGAACCCAAAAACTTGTATTTGAGCCTCTAGATTTTATTATGCAGTACCACAAAGGAGGTACTTGGTATCTCAACAGCCCTTTTCGATATATATGCGTGACACCCAGTCCTAGAGGTCAGTTCATCGGCCGCCCAACCATTTAGCGGACGCCAATCACAAAGGAAACACGCCGTACCACGACGCGAACTTACCGAAGCGGCAAATTTTGACGTGGCCTGCTAATGTACTCGGTTAATAAAAATGTCTCCTGATCTGAGCACGTCTTTCTCTTCTTAAGTTATTCGCTTGTAGCGATTACGAAGCAAGTTTTACCAAACCTCCGAGGCTTGAGACTAATCAGGAAGGAGAAAATACTAGAGGGAGTGATACGAGTCTACAGTTTCATCAGTATGACGTTGAAACATACCTGTTATCATGGTTCGGTCTAGAATTCACAAGTAGAAGTTGAAGCGTCAACATAAAGACACTAAAATTGTAGACGACATTTGGCTTACAATTGTACGTAATCATAATTAGAAGCCTACACTTATACAGAGTGTCCTAGGTAGTTATTCATCTGAGTACTTAAACTAGCATTGGTAGTTTAGATACTTGCTGGAAGCCTCTATTGGTTGGAATCTTAAGGTCGACAACTCAATTTTTACGTATATCTAGCATTTACCTAACCAAGCGATTATTTAAATCTTCAAATTAACCCCAGCCTTCCATTATAAAGCACCGAATCAAAACTAAAACTGGCCTCCTTCTTGTATCAAATGTGCCCTCTACGTGTCTGTTGCGATATTCGAATAACTGGCAGGTGCAAGATTTACCAACCCTTGCACGCTAATTATGTGACTTATCGACCCAACGAGTAATGAGGTAGTTCTATATGACCACCCCAAGCCCTCTAATAGTAGAGTTTATTAGCATTATCTCACTAACATTTTCCCGAAGAGCCATGTATGATATAACGTTTGCTATCCTTTAAGAACCATATACCGTAGCGATCTTGATGAAGGTGAGCAGACCTAAATCAGCCCCACATCGCCCGGGCCGTTCCGAAAGTCTAACAGCGAATCTAAAAATAACTACGGATGACCCCTTTAAGAGTTGGTTCCGTAAGGAAACCCCTGTCAAACTGTCAGCAGCTGGCGTATAAGATCTGCCACTTGCAAATCCAAATCCCTTATGTACTTCCAAAACGAAGTCCTATATAATATACAACCTTTCAGCCAAGTACTTTGACTAGATGTAGTGAAAAGATATAATAGATACTCTCTCAAGTTGTTCTGTCATGAATTCCACCTATGCGATTCCATGCTTATTATAGAGGTGGCAATGCTATTAAGGCGCAATAGAGTACCTCGCTCTGGGCTAGCAGCTGCTGCTAAGTCTGGCAAGGGTCTTATGGACAAAATTCTTGAAAGGTTCATCCGTAGCCTCAATAATATTCAGAAGTACCCTACCTAAGGTTACTCCGATCGATACTGCTCAGAGTTACAATCAATGATGCAATTTGTATTGATATATCATAAAACACTCTATGGGAAACTCCTATGTACCAACTCTCTCCCAATCCAACGTATGCTTTAGAAGAGAAACTTCTACCTTGCCAATTTAAATGGACTCGTCCAACATGAAGAAATAATACTTCTACCCCTTATCAAGGGAGCACAGTCTCAAGGGTGATAGTCTCATCTGGAACTTCCTTAGCGTACTGTCCCCACGCTGCTATTCTACCATCCTCCGTATTTTTAAAGGTATGCTGGTATCTAGAACCCCTGACGGCCTTCCTGCCTCGCTCCAACATTTCCTCTTGGTAGGGGCCGAGGAGAGATGCGATCTTGTTGGTATCGTTTGACTTTATGTTTCCTATGGCCTTTGAAAGGTTTAGCGCGTCGCGAAGGGCATGCACACCACCCTCGCCGCGGACTTGGGATTGAAGTTAGCGACTAACTCAAGCAATTACTTATTACGACTAGGTAGGTAACGGGGGACTTACATGGACCCATCGGGTGAGCTGCATCTCCAAGGAGGGTTATTCTGCCGGCTGGAAGTTGCTTGATTTCGGCATCGCGGATTAGAAAAGGCTGAGGCTTCATTCGGTCCACGGGGGTTAACCTGACGACTTCAGAAAACCTAGGTTCGAAAGCGCTGATTAAATCAACAACGTGATCGTAGAGCTGTTTTTGCGAAGCAGATCTAGTCCAGTGGTCGTCATTAACAATAGATAGATCTTTTTCTGCTAAGAACCAGTAGTAATGTCCAGACTTTCCGTCTGGGTTTACTCGGTTCAAGCCTACGAATAAGAAAAACTCCTTGGAGGCCGTGCTGACTACCACATAGCAGCTATGGGATAGAGAGAGCTGGCGCTCGAATGCTTCGCCCGTGACAGTTGTTTCGCCTGCGATCATACAGTTTGGGATGGGACTAAGAATTTCGCTGTTCGGTACTCCGAGAATGTGTTCTCGCACTATATCATGTAGGTTAGTCTTGGCTTATTGGATAAGGGGATAAGAAATTTTGTAGAATATATCACGTACCGAAGCTATTAGTTCCGTCCGCTCCCACGAGGATATCACCGGTAGCTGTAGTTCCGTCGTCGAAATGAAGTCGAATCTCGTCTTCGACCTGCTCTACTTTCGTAGGCCTCTTTCCCCATTGGATTGGGATATTGGTAGAGAGCCAATCCCTAAAGCGGGGCCTATTTGCCCTTATAACAGGGTTTTCAGGGGCGGATTCTACGGCGAGGTGTTGTCCCTGAACATAAAACGAAAGCTGCGCTTCAAGTTTCAGCGGGGACAAGTGAGTGATGCTTTCCTTCATTGGCGGTAAATCTGTTTCGATAATTATTAGTAAACTTTCGCTGTACAGGAACTATACTCAGGCCTGTCGTATCAAATCATGGAGAAAGGAAGGGTTACATATACTAACCTTCTGGAACCGCAGATATGAAGTCGTCGAGAATGCTAATCTCATTGTTAATATTGCTCGAACTAATCTTAGAGAAGTTCACTGAGGACGCCATATAACTAGGTATAACTTGGCCTCGCTTTTTGTTTATAAAGATGAATAGTGCTGAACTCACGTATGTACGCCAATGGCCCATCCTAAGAATCTAGATTGTGGGTTTGCATCCCTCTCAAAAACCTCGAATGGAATACCTTGCTTCCGCAAACATTGTGCCAGAGTAAGTCCTCCAAGGCCAGCGCCGACAATTAGTATACGGGGTTTTGTAGTCTGAGTAGCCATTATTTAACTTTGTCGAGTAGACTAAGAGGGAGGTAAGTAGTTAAGATCTTATTTGCTTCAATGTAATGTTAGAATAATGATATGTGGAAGATAAAAGCTTTTTAGTTGGCCAAATCTTATATTTATATAGTCATTAATCTAGGTATACTGGTATACTGGTAGATATGTAACAGAAGTAGATGTTCTGATACTGGTGCCCGCATCGGACCGGAAACTTCTCGCGAGCCGACTATAGCCATGATTTATGAGCAGCCAATGCTACGACAAGTGCGAAGCGAAACGCGAGACCGACAATTCCATATCCCATTCTCTTTACTACTAGAGTAAATTCCTTTTGGCACATGTATAGATGTTTCGTATACCCCGGCAGGAGGTCTCCCTTTCCAGGAGTGGCATGTCTTGTAGACCTTTTCCCATAAGCACACGAGCATGTATCATTCGTAGTTCCACATTGGCGCGTATTCAGCATCAGGTGAATGGAACGTTAACTGAATACGTCTTGATATGGCGTCTTTTAATCTCCACTCTTGATTTCATAATAACCTGTACAATAACGTGGAGATAGCTTAACCCCATCGGTGTCGGATGCCTTCTCTATCGGAAGTCCATTAACCCAACCTGATGAGAGCAACATATGGGGCCATGCAGGCGTCGGAATTATTCGTGATTGGTCACCACTCGTCATCAACTTAAGGACGAGGGTTAAGTTTGTTTCGACCCCCCTGGAGATCCCTCGTATATTTATTCACCAAGCGCGGGATCGTAGGATCCGATACACATTTTCATGTACTTAATTTTAGTGATATGTATACTTACCTATCCAAGGATAATGAGTCATACCGTTGATGAGGCTTAAAATAATATGATGACATCCGATGCCTAACGGTCATCAGAGCAACGTTGCAAGGACCAGTAATCACGACCAGATTAACCAGATACGTTCAATAAAGAGCATAGCCGAGGCAAGTGTAAGCCATTAAAATGATACATGATAGCTACCAACGATATTTGGGACAGTTGGATTGTACCGTGGACAGGGAGCTAGCGGGAAGGTCTGACGGGATTCGGAAGCATCAATCAACTTCAGATCATCCCGTTCGGCGTTCCGGACCCCCTAGGTGGATCCTTACATCGGGATTCATTATGCAACTTCCCTCGTAGATTTCCCGGAGCGGACCTTCGCGATGAATTAATAGTACAACACCTGCCTCGGCATCCTCATCCCTTGCTCTACAGAATTACAATTCCTTCTTACCGTTCCGTCGCTGCGAAATAACAACTTTCCGAATACACTTCCAGCAATATCCCTGTAGTTATTATATCTTTCGTGTTAGTTTTATCCCTGGAAGATGATTTGCAGGCGTTCATAAGATGTCGCTGGAGACTCCAGGCTGACATCACTATTCCCGGAACCAACTGGAGCGATTCCTTTTCAGCATGACTTTATCCGTGTTGTTAAATTAAGATGTCAATATAAAATTAAGAGCTTATTACTCTCTTTATGTTCAATTAGGTGCACACTAACTCAGTGTTGATGTGTTTTTTTCCCCTGTTTGTAAATGCTACATCTCTCGATAAACAACAGGCCGTTTGGCCAGGTAAATATACCTAGAAAGACACAGTGTACATCGTCATTTATACCCTGTTTTCCTACAGTACGCCAATCGCCTATCAGTGCGCGTTCGCTGAGTTTCAGCGCCAGACATGTTACACCTCAGCTGTCTGAATTTATCGTCAGCCCCCTCAAAAGGTTCATGTTCGGATAGTAGGGTACACCCTTCCACCTTTCCTCGGCTTTAGAACATAATTTCATATTCAGTATTCAGCTTTTACACGATATATTTCAGCATTGTATATATTCTTATACGGCTAGCACCGACTAACTAAATCGAGTTGAATATGTGGTTGATAAACACTCAGACTCATCGGCTAGAGCTATTCAATGAACCAGAAGAATACACGTATGCAATATTGTCACATACTTGGGAGGATGAAGAGGTTTCCTTCCAAGAATTTCAGGCTCCCAAGCAACCAGATAAGAAGAAAGGGTTTGATAAGATCATACGCACGTGCGAACTTGCGTTTGCTCATGGCTTGCGCTATGCTTGGGTAGATACCTGCTGCATTGACAAGTCAAGTAGTGCTGAGTTATCTGAGGCTATCAATTCCATGTTCAAGTGGTATACGAATGCTGCCGTTTGCTTCGTATTTCTCTCCGACCTCCCCTCTGGGGCGTCATTTGAGCGTTATTTCCCGAACTGTAGGTGGCTATCGCGGGGCTGGACTCTTCAGGAGATAGTTGCCCCTAGAGCAGCAGAATTCTACGACGTCGGGTGGGGGTTTCGAGGCCGTAAGCCTGAGTTAAACCCCTTCCTTGCTGCTGTCACTAGAATTGATTACGAGGTGCTGTGTGATAGCCAAGTTATGTTTGAAGTGCCTGTGGCGAGGCGTATGTCTTGGGCATCGATGAGACAGACGACTAGAGTTGAAGATAAGGCCTATTGTCTGCTGGGCATATTTGGTGTCAGCATGCCTATGCTATATGGCGAGGGTCAAAAAGCATTTATGAGATTACAAGAAGAGATAGCAAAAGAGAGTAGTGACTTGTCGTTATTTGCGTGGACAGACATGCCACCAAGTTCAGGCCCGGAGAACTGGATGCAACAGAGTTATCGAGGCATATTTGCCAGATCTCCCAGTGAATTCTCCCACGCTCATAACTTAAAACGAAGGGTTAAAGATGCCGTCATCGATACAGAGTTTGCTATTACGAATAAAGGACTTAGGATTGAGACTGCTCTGATCAGTATTCCTGGTGCTACCGACGATATGGTTTGGGATTTGGGTGTTTCCGAAAGGGACGATTGGCCTAAGGACAGGGCAGACGGATGGTTAGGTGTATACCTTACCAAGACTGCTAATGGCTATGTCCGGTCGAATCCTCACTCTCTCTTCAGAGCTGAACCGCGAATGAGACGCTACCGCGGTGACAATGCTCTTGTCTATATACGGAAAGATCTACGTACTTCCGAGTCAGAAATGGTTGAGAATAGATTTCGGAGCGCTATCTGCGTCGACCTCTCAGGAGCTTCGTATCAGATTCTCGCGGCTGCTCCTCAACAACTTTGGGATCATAACCGGAATCTCTTTCTTAACCAAGGGCAAGGAATCAATGCATATCTCTTACTGCAATCCGGAAAATTAGATAATACTAGTTCGGGCGTCCAGTTTATTGTCGCTCTTTCTACCATGAATGCGCCTCTCTGTCATATATTTTCCGACCAACACCCCCTTTTCGAGCAAGCATACCACTTTATGGATACGGCTAAGGAAATTACCTACTATGTCTCTGCAGACTACCTTAGGATGCAGTTCCTTCCTGGGAGGACTTCTGTACAGTCCTCGCCAGCACTCTGTAGCGTCAGACAACCACAGTCTAGTTCGGTGATCAATTTTCAGGCTGAACTGAGACCGCACGTCTTCCAGGGTCAGATGTGTTTTAACCTAGATCTGGCCCTAGCGCAAAGTGTTTTAGAGACTCCTGTCAACACAAGAGGCATTAGCAGTATGAATCTATGTTAACAATCGTTGGACTGCCTTTGAATAGAATCGAATTAAGGAGGTCCAGAAAAGGGGCATTCTAGTCACGTGATGATCTACGAGGTATTGTCAGAAACTGGAAGTTATTCCAAGAAACCCGCTTCATCATCGGAATCCTCTCTCCATCTTCATTTTCGGACCAAGCGTCTATAAAACGGAGCATATTAAATCGCGGTAAAAATTAGTCAAGAATACCTACCACGGCTTCGCTACGGGTATCTAGAAGCATTCTCACTCTATTAGAATAACTAAAATCTCACTTTTAAGATCGCAAACCCCTCTTTTTTTGAACCATGGCTGAAGCTGGGAGTGAGTATTTGCCTCAACCAAGCACTATGCCCCAGGCATTAACTTCGACTCTTAAACCAACCCACCAGCCCAACTCGCTATTCTTAACGGCACTCGCCCCGGAAATTCGTAATATGATTTACGAATACGTTTTTGGATCTGCAGACTTGCATATCTTCATCCATGACCAAAAACTGGTCAGCCTGCTTTGCGTTAATCCAACCGCTATGGGTCCGGAAGGTCACGAAGACTGCGTTAAGCTACCGTCGGATCGAGTGCCTGGTATAGACTGGGCCCCAGCTTCAGACGTAGAGCGAATACCCCCTACTAATCCTCGCCGCGGTCGTGCTATACTATCCGTGTGCGCTGCCATGTATGACTTCAAAGCTTTATTCACAGCCACTAAATACTAACTGAAGGTAGATACTTAGAATCAGTGGGCATTCTCTATAAGAGGCACACTTTTCGTTTCGGGAATATCTTTTCATGTATCGCGTTTCCTCGAGCCATAGTTCCACACCACGTCAATATGTTATACCATATTAGGTTAAACTTGACCCTCACAATTAGCGATGACATTGTCAGTGTGTATTTCAACAACGCATTTAGTAGGACTTGGCTAGGTTGGGATCAGGAACAGGCCCCCGGTGATACGCCATGGCAGTGTACTTGGAACACTATCGGCGAGTTAAAAGCGTTGCACACCTTGGTTGTAACGCTTGATGCACAGCCTGAAAACTATCTGGGTAACCCAACTTATCATATGCCATTACCCTCGGACTTTGAAACTCCTCTTTTCCAACCGATGAAGCAGGTCTCTTGCGATGATTTCTTGCTTAGGGTCAACTGGACGCCTAAAGGGATTTCCTTGGAGGAATACCCATTCCGAATTGAACGCTATGAAAGCTTGTGGTCCTGGGACTAAGAGCCTCCGAATCAGCATGAATCCCCACAGTCAGTTACTATATGACTAGGACGGGTCCCGGTTATATGCTTCAGCCACGCTAGATATTTCCCAAGACAGAACCCAACTCCAACATCATCGCATGCAGCTAATTCGAGAGGCAATGGGTGTATAAATAGAATGACTAAGGTATTGAGACGAGTTCATATGATAAAGAAATAGAGAAAAAGAACTGGGTAAATGAAATTTGATGTTTTACGTATCCGATATTCAATAGCGCCATAGTCACGTCAAGTGTTCATACGAACTGAATATTTAGGGGTAAAAATACTATGTAGCAATTCCGCTATAGACTAAGTAATGTAATATCCAGCTAAATAAAGACGTTTTCTGCTGCGTGAAGCTCTAACTACAGAGCTATTAAGTGAATAACCAAGACCTAATAAGGAAAAATAGCCACTAAGCCTTTCGTAGTAGATGAGTCTCTAGGATTATATTGGTTGCGGCTGTGATGATAGGGGTAGCGATAATGGCAAAGACAGCGTCTACGCTGGTATCGCTCTTCATATTGCCCGCTATTAAGTAATCCTATAGGCAAATATAATTCCGGATTAAGGCTACTGGCATCTATCGGATTAGAACCAGTTTCCCCGATAGTATTGGTCAACATTGGTCCGGTTGTTGCCAGGCGCTTGGTACTGGCTTCCACCATATGGATTGCGGCTGGTATTCCGGTAGCCATCTGCTTCATGTGCGACGTTATTTGACGTATATCCATTTGCCATCGATACTGGTATGGGTCCTCTTGGTGTTTGAACCTCGACTATGCTGTATCCAGCTTCTGCACGTCGAGCGGCCGGTGGCACAGCGGAATATACGATGGGTTCCTCAGGTATAGGTGGTTGTGTTGGCATGGCCTGTCGCGGGGGCGGATTGTATGTGCCCTGGGAGCTGCCTCGAGAACTTCCTCGAGAGCTTCCATAGTCACTTCCGTAGTCGCTTCCATAGTCGCTCCCACGGTGGCTGCTGCGCTGGCTTCTCTGGGGACTTACACCAGGGCTATCCGAAGGGCTACTCTCACGGGTGACGTAGCGGCTCGTCTGGTGGTATTGACCTCTACGGTTATCATGAGAACTTCTGTAGTCTTTCTCGTGGCGACTTCTACTGGGACCTTCAGGGGAGCGGTCGCGGTGTTTCGACGACTTTTCGGCCTTATGCCGACGGACAATATCGACTTCGCCCCGGTCCGACGGCCTACGTGACATGTGCAGACCCTCCCAGTCATCCGCCCTGGATTTCTTGCTACCTTTGCGATTAGAAGCTAAATAGTCCTCGTTAATATGAAAGCTTTGGATTTCGGATGCAGTGAGCTAGTTGATGATAGTATAACTTACACATCTTTATTGATCGGCTGCGGTATCAAATTGTAAAGATGAACCGGGTTGATAGGAGTAGGCAGGCTGGAAGAACAAGTAAGGAGAAGAGAATTGAGGTCATTTTTGCATTGCTATAAATATTAAAGATCCTTATGGTAGAATAACTGTCAAGTCACATACAATTGTGGTCTAAAGCATCGAATATGTTGATTCACTTCTACGCTTACGATGCTATGTTTTTCAGGGGACTATCACATCAACCCTGCGAGGTAAACATATACCGGTGAATCTGATATTCATGTTTTAATACCTGTGATTATTTCCCTGATGCATACAATATTATAGGTGAAACACAATGTCACTTCATCTTGTTTTCTACTCCGAGACTCAGAACCCGATTTGTTCTCAAGAAAGGGCGCTTAAAGCACTTACTTCAGTTCAAAAGCATAGTTGTTCATAATAGCTACCTATTCACTTAGATAAAACTTAGTTAATTAAAAATATAGATATATAACTATATAAATACTAAGGTACTGAGGTTGTTATAAGGCAGGAACTATTCTTTTTTTCTTACTTTGTACGGTTTAGAGATGATGATGAATATGTTCACAATTTATATGGCCAAGCCATATAACCTAGACATTAATAAATACTTCGATCCAGATAAGGAGAGAAGACAGTAGCATTCAAGGTTCTGCATGAGAGTGATGTCTTACGGAATTTCTCAGTGGTGACGATGGCGACGGCGGTTGTGGTGCTTGTGGTGGTGCTTGTGATCCTTCTTGTCATCTTCGTAGTTGAGATATTGCCTTCCGTATTCGTCGGGCGGACCCCAGCTCAAACCCCAGCCGTAGGCATGTCCCGTGGCCTCATCTCCATGGTCCGACTCTTCAGCTGCTTGAAATCCTGTTGCCGGAACCGCCATTGCTGGGAACGCCGCTTGGTTTGGGTCATAAGCGCTTGCTTGACCAGGTACTTGACCAGGTGCTCGGCCGGCTGCTTGACTAGTACCTGCAGATGGGTTATAAGACGAGCATGGGATTCGACTAGGAGATTAGTATTTACCTGCTTGATATGCAACCCCATTGGCTGTGTATCCAATTCCTTCCGATACGCGTACCGTTCGGCCACCGGATACCGGCTGGACAACAGTCTGATATCCGGATCGGGTAGTAAAACTAGTTTGATCGTTAGTCGGCATAGGCTGCGAGGTGACTGGGGGATCTTCAGGTATGGTTTGTTGAGCTAGAGGCTGAGGAGGCGGCGGAGCTTGCATAACGGGCACCTGCTGCGAGCAATCCTCTTCCTCATAGTCTTCATCGTGCTTGTCATTAAAATAGCCATGAGACCCCGAACCATAACCATGCTGGTAGACTATTTGTGCGTGGCTTCGGTCTGATTTGCGGCGTTCCATGTACATGTCTGACCACTCCTTGTTCTTAGAAGATTTTTTGGACTTCCTGCTGCTGCGGTGATGGGATGCTATATAATTATCATTAGTGCAAAAGACTTTCTCTTTCTAGTATAGCCGTATTGGAACGTACACATTTTGGATGATGGAGTAGGGTTGGGGGTCTAAGTAGATTAGGAATTCAAAGTTAGGGGTTCGGATTGAGGTGATGATCCTAGGTAAGTCGAGAGTTCGATGCAAGTTGAAGGTTACGAATAGGTTGAGATGCATGCAATGATGGAAACTCTGAAAATCTGGGAGTTCTCTCAGCATGCTTATGTATTGAAACATTTTCGAAGGGAGCTAGCTGTTAAGATACGCATGATTACTATCCAGGGCATAGAGTGTGTCGTGTACCATACAACTCAGAGCTTACAGAGTTCTGGTTCATGGTATCGTACCTTCTTGGCATAGGGACACACATGTAAACTAGTCGATTTGGATCTCACAGATGAATAACTTACATGGGACGATTACTTTGCCGTCATTCTCAGTGTACTAGAAGAAGCACAAGAGTTCTTAGCCGACAATTTACAACGCTAGGTAGCTAATGAGACAAGTTGTTTGACGACAGACACCTATCTGTAAATACAACCAACTTCATTCGCAATACCTATATCCTTAGACACTACATAGTAAGACATTACGTAGTCCCTTGCTGTATAGATGGTACAATAAGAGAAGCAATAGTACCTAAGGAAGGATTCATTTACGAGCCCACAAGGACATCGACAAAAGATGCATGTACCTATATCTGCCTCCATACTATGCATACCTGGTATTCAACGCTTAGATGAATTTCACAATCGTCACAGAAATAGTTATGTATAGGATAAACCCTGAAAGGGGCGTCATAACTAGATTTTGACCGGAGGGAGGCCACTACTGGACAGCGTATTTAGAAATTTTGGTCAAATGCAGGGCTTTCAGCATATAAATATCAAGATTGTACCTAGGAGGGATTCGAGAAGATGGATTAATGAGCATTGCCAATTAGACAGTCTAGTAGAGTCTCGGGGACGATTTTGCTGCTATGTAGTTTAAAATATGCTTCCTAATATAATCTAGGAAATTCTTGTGCCTGTTCATTATTAATCACTGGGAGTGGCGGAGAAGGATTGTCATACACATGAGGCACTGCCTTCAATACAATGTTATGATTAATAAATAAATAGGGATTCAGGGTCCCCCTTCTGATATTACACAAGAAGCCATACGTGATACATGTTACTTGTCGGGTTGTTATGTCAAATAATTATAGATACTAGAGAATAAGTTTACATAAGGGGGAAATTTATTACCCCTATTCTCAAAGTGTGGATCCCATGGTAGTAGCGCACTGACCACTGCCAGGCCCTAGCGCCCCACAACTAAAGCCTAAATGAAAACATTTCCATAGCATCTTGTAATCCTAATTTAGTTAATAATTAATAATTATTATATATATTATAATTTATTGGATTTTAATTACTTTATAAGTAATTAGCATTTTAAATTATTGTATAAATTAATTAAAAAATATAAATAATTATTTATATAAATAAAACGTTAATTATGTAAATAAAAATTTAAAAATTTATTAAAAATAATATAAATTTTATTATTAATTATTATTAAAATATTTAAAAATAAAATTAAATAACTGAAATAATATAATAATTCATTTATATTAATTAATATATTTTAAAAAATAATTAAAAATATTAATAATTATTTAAATTTAATAAACGAAATTATTTTAAAATTATTTAAAGAAAATAAAATAAATATAAAAAAATTTAAAAATAAATTAAATAATATTTTAATAATAATATAAACGTAAATATCAAAAATATTATTTACTTTTATAAATTAAACTTTAATATTTATTTAAATAAATTAACTAGATTTAATTAATATATTAATATTATATATATTTAAAATATTAATAATATTAAATAAATTTAAATTACCATTATTTATAAAATACTTACTTAATTTAATAAATAATAAACGTTTATTAAATAAGATTATTAATATTTATTATTTATATATTAATACCGAAATTTATATAAAATAAAAAAAAATAATAAAATTAATATAATTAAAAACAATATTTACAATAAAAATAAAAAAATTATTTAAATATAAAAATAAAAATAAAATAATTTTATTATTTAATTTTAAATTAATATAAGTAAATAAAATAATATTAAATAAATTAAATAAAATTTAATATTATTTTAAAATAACTTTAATTTTATATAAATTATAGTTAATAAAAGTTGCGTTTAAATTATTAAGAAATTTTTAAAAAATAATTAATTATGTAAAAAATTAATAACCCGATTAAATAAAGTTTTTAAAAATAATATTTTAAATATTAATTAAATATTACGTTATTTAAAACTTAATAATAATATTTTTAATATTATTATTATATTAAAATAAAAATTTATTTAATTTTATAAAACGAATATGTAAATTTTACTTTTATTTATATATATAAACGCGTAATATTTATTAAATTTACAAAATATTAATAAATATCTTTTATATATATATATTTTAAATTTAATTTTTAATATAAAATAAATAAAAAAATTAAAATATAAATAATATAATAAAAAAAATAATTATTAAAATAAAATTAATTATATAAATTATAATAAAAAATAAAATTTATAACATCTTAATAATAATTATTTAATTATAAAATATTAAAACCCCATTTTATAATGTAAATATTTTAAAAATAATATCCGAAAAACCCAAAATAATAAAAATATAATAATAAAATACATAAAAAATAATATTAAATACTGTTTAAAAATTAATAATTTTAAATTTAAAAAATAATAACCATAACGTTAATATAATGAAAAAATAAAATTATATAATATAAATAATTAATAATAAATGCTTTAATTATAATAAAAAAAATTATTAAGTTAAAAATTATAATAAAAAATTATAATTTTTATAAAAAGTAATTTTAAATAGTGAAAAAGTTATTATTAAAAGAATAATCTTTAAAAATAATAAATTAATTAAATTTAATAAATATATTTAAAAAATTTTTAAAAAATAGTAAAATAAACTTAAATAATAAGTTTAATTTATTATTAACGAAAAAGAAAAAAATAAAAAATATAACCTTAAAAAAAGCTTTAAAAATTTAAATATAAATTAAAAATTAACAAAAATATTTAATAATTTAATTTAAAATAATGATAATTAAAATAACTACGTTTATTAAGTTAAAATAAATAATAATAATAAACTATTACCTTATAAAGATAAACTTATTAAAAAAAATTATAAAAATAATTATAACGTTTTTAACGTTAAATTATAAAATAGTTAAAATATTATAATATTTTTTAATTACGATTATATATTATATTACGTTTTAAAATTATTTATAAAAATATTAATAACGTATAAAATACGAAAATTATTTAATATAATTAAAATAAAAAAATTAAATTTATAAATAATGTAAAAAATAATAATTTACGTAAAATTTAAAATTAAAAATAATTATAACGTAATATTTATTATTTTAATAAAAATAATTTTAAATTATATATTTTTAAAAAAATTTACTTTTAAAAAAAAAATATTTTATAAATAAGAAATTATTTATAAAAATTACGTATATAATAAAATATTACGTTTATAAAAATTCGAAAAAAAACTTTTTATATAACTTTTTAAATAAAAAAATTTATATTAAATAACCGAAATAATAAAATTAATATTTAAAATTATTATTATAATAATATTAAATTTTAAATAATATAAAAATATATTAATAATAAATCTTTAAATTAATATATATTTTTAAAAATATGTTAAAAAATTCTTAAAATTATTTAACAACATTAAACGTTATATAAATATAAAAATGTAAACTTTACATTATATAAATATAAATAATAATCCTTTAATAAAATTACCGCTATAAAAATATAACCCCTATTAAAAATAAACGTTAAAAAAGTTTATTAAAACTTATAAAAGTAAAATAATTCAAAAATCCATAAACTTTTAAACGTTATTATTATTATTAATATTTAAAAAAATATTAAGTTAAATAACTAAATTAAATAAAAATAACTTAAATGTTATTTAACGTTTTTATTATAATTATAAAAAGTTAAATAAACATATTAAAAAAAATATACATTTATTATTTAATGTGTAAAATTAAATTTAATACGTAGTAAATTATTATTAATACATATTTATTAACTTAAAAAACAAATTTTAATATATATCGATTTATTTATTATATTATAAAAAAATAATATTTATAATATTTTTTAAAATATATAAATAAATAATTATACTTTTTAAGTTAATAAATGTATTAATTACTTTTTAAATATTTATTAATAAAATATTATATAAATTTTATAAATTTATTATAAATCTTTTTAATAATATTTATATTTAAGTAAATACTTTAAAATAATTTTATAAATAAATAATAATTGTATTTTAAAAATTTATTAAATATAAAATAATTATTAATATTAAAAAAAATTAAATATTTATTAAATAAAAAATATTTTTAAAATTTATTATTTTAAAATAAAATATTAAAACTAACTTAATAAAAGTAATAATAATATAAAATAAATTAATATTAAAAACGATTACTAATATTTAAATTTTTATTAACATAATAAAATATTTTAAAAATTTAATAAAAAATTACTTAAAAATATTAAGCTTTTTTATAATATTAATTAATTAATAAAAAAATATATTAATAAAGTTTAACGAAATAGTTAAAAAAATATAATTTAAAATATAAGAAATAATTATAATAATATTAATTATGATAAAATTTAATTAAAAATTACTTTTAATATTAAAGGTAAATATAAATAAAAGATATGTTAATGCCGTTTTATTATAATTATATATATATAATAATTAATAAACTTTTTATTTAATAATTTATTTTTTAAAAAAATTAATTAATATTTAATAACGTTATTTAATGTAAAAATAAAAACTATTAAGAATTATATTAATATTTTAACATTAAAGATATTAAATAAAAGGAAGTAACATTATAGTAATAACGGATTATAAATTTTTAAAAATTATTAATATAAAAATTAAATAATTTATAAAAATTTTTCGATTTTTTAATATTATAAAATATTATGGTATTAAAATTATTTACTATTTAAGTAAAATTAACGTTTTAACTAATTATTTATTTAAATCATTTAAATTAAAAATAATTGAATTTAACTTTTTATTTATTAAAAAGTTTTATAAATAAAATGTTATATATTTATATAAATTGAATAAATTTAATTTGTAAATTATTTACGAATATTTTATATTTAAAAAAAAATTACTTAATTTAATTAATAAAAATTAAATATATAAAAATTTCGTTATATATAAAAGTTATTTATATAAAATAATTACGTATAAAAAAACATTTGGAAATTTTTTATACGTAATAAAAATAAGAAATAAAACTGTTAATTTGTAAATAATATTTAAATTCGATAATTTGGTAATTAAATTACGAAAAATACATTATAATTAAAGTTATGTTATAATAAAAATTATATTTAAAAAAGTATTAAAGTAATATTAATATTTTAAAATTATATTAATAATATAAAAAATAATAATTAAATATCTCGCGTATTAATTAATAAAAAAACTAAATTTAACGTTATTTAATTTATAATTTATATATTTATTAACATTGTTAATGCGATAAGTAATTAATTATACGTTTGTTAATAAATATAACATTTTTATAACGATTAAATACGTTATAAAATAAGTTAAAATAATAATAATTATAATAATATTATTTGCAAATTATATATTTTTATTTAATAAAATAAGCACCATTTTTAATTATTTAAAAAAGTAAATTAATAATAACGTCGAATCGTTTATAAATTACGAAATAAAAAAATAAATAAAATTTAACAAATTTACTATTAAATTTGTTACGTTATTTAAATTAAAAAGTAATAATAAAGTTAAAAAAATTAATGAAAATTTAAAAAAAATTATGTTACGTAAATATTAAATAAATTTTATATATATAAAGTTATTATAATTATTGTAAAAAACGTTAATAATATATAATTATATTTTTAAATTTAAAAAATATAATAGTTATTACTTTATATTTAATACGTAACCGTTTTAAAATTAATAACTTATTAAATATAATAAATATATTTATAAATTAATGGAAAAAAAAAAATATTATTCGTAAAACAATTAATTAAATAATACGAAACATTATTAACTTATAATCGATTTAATAATGTTAAAGTATTTAAAAATTAAATATGTACGTATTTATAAAAAAAAAAAAGTTTAATTAAAACGTACGCGTTTAAAGATTAAATATTAAAAATAAAATAACGTATTGTAAAATATAAGTTTTATTATAATAAATTTTAAATTATAATAAATTACTACCTAAATAATATATATAAAATTCGAAACTTTAGTAATATATAATTATAAAATAAATATAACGATATTAATTTTTTCCCTATTTATATTTACGATAATTATTTAATACGTAATATATAATATATTAATAAAATTATATTAAAGTAAAATAAATAACGTTTATTAAAATAAATAAATTAAATATATAATTATTAAAAAGATTAACGATAATTAAAAATAATTATTTAAGAAAAAAAAAATAATATAAATTTTATAATAATAACGCATTAACTATTATTAAATTTTAACGCTTTATAATTAAAGCTTAAATGAAAACATTTTTATAACATCTTATAATCCTAATTTAGTTAATAATTAACAATCATTATATATATTATAATTTATCAGATTTTAATTACCTTATAGGTAATCAACATCCCGGATTATTGTATAAATTGACTAAGAAGCATAAAAATGTGGGTATTAAAGATTCCACTGTTGTAAAGGGTATATGTAGACTACGCAAAAGCATCTAACTGCGCGTTTCAAGAGTAAACTACAGTCTGATTAGTTTCTGTATCTAGTTCAGTTTCTTCGTATAGTACATCTAGCTACCTAGAAGCAGAATAAGACAGGTTCGCATTAATCAAGTAACTTGCTTATAGAACTCATATATACCCCTATTCATGGCATTTCCTTTGACGAGATTACTTTTCCGGTTTAAAGATCCTCGTTTTATTGAGGGATAATCGCGTGACTTGGGTCTATTGTAATAATTCTAATTAATGATATCATATAGTCCTCTCGGAATGATTCTAGGATTAACCTCACCCTTCCGCTTAAAGGAAAAGAGCAAGCCCTGTAGGCCGAGGATTTATTTATAAGCCGATTGGCATTTATCAGAAAGCTAGGATAATTCATGCTATTATTTGTTTAGAGTAAGGGTCCGAATCACCTGCCTATAGTCGATCGGAACGACTCATTTGAGTCGCCGTAACACAACAGTATTATGTGCTGGACCAGCGTGATAATGTAGTCGTGCGGACGGAAGCATAGTTGCCGGCATGTCGTAAATGGGGTGATGTTTCCGAGGATCCATAGATCTATACCGTAAAACAGTCTAAAGAATACTAGGTAGTGCTCGATTTCCCAGCTAGGCCGGTAGTGATTCCGTCCTCGTGGGATGGAACTGTGCCCCATACAGATATAAGCTGCATACTAAAAGGCGTGCCAAGTATCTTAACCATAAATATACAAGAGACAGTAATAACAATGTTGTAGCGTGGTCCAAGATATAATCAACTCCGTGATGCGCAGGTTTCGGGATTTGATTGCGCTTGAATACTACTCCAAACGGGTTGGCATACGTATCCTTGTAGGATGGAGTTAGTTCAATAAGACCGTATTCGTCCCCACCAATACGACGTCCGAGAATGTACAGCCGGCGTTCGTCATATCCGGTGTAGGGGGGACCGCTTCGGAATCCGACGTCGGCGTGGGGTCTATCTAGATTTATGGAATAAACGAATTAATGTTACCTCATTAATAAACCGGACAAAAGCGCAGAAGTTAACATTAGCTGAATAAAAGCGACCGGTTATCCTGAGGTTTGAAATATGTAGCGGGTGTTATAGGAACTAAGAGCCAGAAAAAAGTCTGTTTAAACGTTTATCATGTCGCCTTTAATCCATCTAAATCCTTCGGCGCAGGAGTGGGTATACAATTCCGCCGGCGCGCAGGGCGAGAGCCAGGAGGGAATAATACATGCATTCCACAAAACTCTACCAGACTACAATGAAACGTCGATACATTCTCTACCAGACATAGCAGCAGAGCTGGGACTTGGGAGCGTACTATTAAAGGACGAATCCAACCGGTTTGGTTTGCCAGCTTTTAAGATCCTGGGCGCATCCTGGGCTGTATACCGCGCCGTGGGATCGCATCTAGGGCTTTCGGTATCGGACGGGAGCGCACCCCTCGCGGACGTGGGCGCCAAGGCCCGGGAATCAGGGGTCCGAGTCGTGACGCTCACGGAGGGGAACTGCGGCCGGGCAGTATCGCGCATGGCCGCGAAAATCATGGGGATTCCTACAAAGGTTTTCGTGCCTAGATACATGGACGACCAGACCCGGAATAAAATTAGGAGTGAGGGCGCCGAAGTTATCGAGGTGGAAGGGGCTTACGACGACGTGATACCCGTAGCACAACGGGAAGCAGAATCTAGCGATAAAGCGATTTTAATCCTGGATGTTAGTGTGGAAGGATTCGACATTATCCCGGAGTATTTCGTTCAGGGGTACAGCACGATGCTAGCGGAGTCCGACCGTCAGGTCCTGGAACTGACGGGTGGGAAGCCGGCCACTCATGCGATCGTCCCCGTTGGCGCCGGATCTATAGGGGAGGCTGTTACGGCACATTTCAAAAGCGCCTCCTGGCGGAAGGAGTTTGGCTCGGCGAAGGTTATCGCCGTCGAGCCCACGACTGCAGCTTGTCTTCTAGAATCACTAAAAGCAGGCAAGAGTGTTGGGGTGCCGACAGAAGATACTATTATGTGCGGGATGAACTGTGGTACCCTATCTATCACTGCATGGCCAGTACTTAGGGACGGCGTAGACGCGAGCGTCGTGGTAGCAGACTTGGAGGCGCATAATGCAGTGAAGGGGCTCAAAGCTCGTAATATACCTGCCGGACCTTGTGGCGCTTCCACTCTAGCTGCGCTTAGGAGAGCGTGTACGGATGCGAAGCAGGACCTGGGGCTTACTGATACTTCGATCGTGGTATTATATTGTACCGAAGGACCGAGAGAGTATCCAGTGCCATCGAAATAAAGTGCATCGGGATAAATAGAATGGAGAGACGAGCCTGTAAGAAGGGGATCGGGAGCAGGTTGGTTTATTCTTGTATTTAGTTTTATACATGCACGATCAAGCTTTTATTTGATAGCTCGTGGCTTTTTGTACATATATGTACATGTGTATCTAAGGTAGAAGTTGACCTTTCGGCATACTAGGTATATAACTGATATCCCAAGATGCGGACAGTCTTAACTTGACCTATTGCTCCAAGGCAGGCTTTCTGTCTCTTCGGTTCTTCCTGCTTGTATACCTACTCATACAGGCTTCTGCATTGCTCCCTCACCTTACCTCCTCGGGTATGAGTGAGCAAACTAACACCATAGTGCCATCTTCACATTGTTGCTGCTTGTTTAGCTCCCTCAAAAACCCATAGTGTGGAGGAAGTTGAAAACCTGCATCTTCTTATGACCCTAGTAAGAAGGCTTATTAGTATAATGAGATAGTTGACCTTAAATGATTTGAACTCACCCTTATGACAATTTGCCGCGTGATGCTGTTCAGAGATATGTCGCTCTCTTTAAGCTGCAATGAATCCTTGATATCTCTTTTTAAAGCCAATAGATCCCCCTCTCCATTCTTTACTACTGTGATCTTTAGATTACCACCCCGCTTATTCTTATGATACACGCCAAGGTTGTTGAGGCTATTCCTGCCGACAAAGTATGGTAATTGCGCTGGCTTGTTGGCCTCTTCTTGTTCTGTTTGTGTGGTAGAGGAGACAGGCTCCTTTGACTCAGAGACAATTGGTTCGGAGGGAATCGACAGTTCATCGAACGAGGCCGAGATTGACGTTGAAAGACATCGTGTACGGATAGGTAAGACGAACCGTGTCGAAGGTGTTAATAGGGATGCTGAAGGGGTAATAAGCCGCCGTAGAGTTCTAGTTAACAACATGGCTGTGGTTGAGTCGGGTGCTTAGATAGAAGATTGAAGCTGGAGGCGACAATGATGAATCGCAAAAAGCACTTCAACTTTTTTAGTGATATCAGGGATTTAAGCTCCAAAACAGTGCAGATAAATTAAATACTGTATTGAAGACTAGGTCCAAAGTAACGCCTGCACCTAGGTATTAGTGCTATCTACACAAGTTCGACGTAGCACCCCTAAGGGGGTGCTACGCATTGATTAAGGAAACGGGCAAGATTCGGGATTTAACCGGAATACTTCCGAATAAGCGTATTTCCCACGTATTTTGATGTATCTTATAATATTTCATAAAATTTCATTATTCTTTTTCCTTTTCCAAAATTAGCAAGGGTCGGAATAACTTCTTATTGGTATTTAAAGTTTGGTACGCTATCCCTAATTACTGCCCGTTTCCTTAATCAATGCGCAGCACCCCCTTGGGGGTGCTACGTCGAACTTGTGTAGACAGCACTAATAGGTAGTACCTACTTAAGGCAACATGTTCGGTTAAATACCGGATAGTACCTATCACCTCGTACCTTCCTAGGTTAGGTACCTAGCTCCTACGCCAAGGTAAAGTAAGTATTATTATCGATAAGACTGGAGTGTCCCACAATCCACTTTTTCCCGAATTATTCGTTGTAGCCCTCGTCAAACCAAACCACATGCGATCTAAGGAGGGAAGAATCTTGCTGCCCCTCCAAACAATTATCTTGGTGATAATTTTAAACAATTTTACCAGCCTCAATATTCCCGCCCTCAGCACCACAAAATTCGAACTCGGTCGCACGACAACGCTTTTTTATCCTAAACATCTCGATAAAGGTAGTCAATATGGCTGAATACGACCTTCTACCCAAACTAATCGGACACCTCGACCGTCATCTTGTGTTCCCTCTCCTCGAGTTCGCAACCGGCCAACTCCCCGAAGATGCCGACGATAGCGCAGTTCTCGCCATTACGAAGGCCAAATATGAACTTCTCAAGACCACAAATATGACCGATTTTGTGGGAAGTCTAAAAGCAGAGCTCGAAGGTCTAGATCAGCCACCCGCAGAGTTCAACGAAAAGCGACAGAAGGTCATCTCGCGCTTAGAACAATTTGAGGAAAGCACTAGCAAGCTTCGTGGTCTACTGGACCGCGAAGATGTTGTTGGAAACCTGCGCAGCGACAAGGTTGCTAACCTTGAGTTCCTAAAAAAGGAGCACGATGTATGCATCACCGCCCCCCTTAGTTATTTCTACCCTGTCCTAATTCCTATCAGGTCACTATCGAAATGGTCAACGCGCTTTATGACTATGGTAACTTCCAGTACAGTTGTGGCAACTACGTTGATGCTGCTGAGCTTTTATATCGATTCCGTGTGCTTTCTACCGATAATGACAAAGTAGCTGCCGCGACGTGGGGAAAGTTTGCATCCGAGATTCTTAGCACGAACTGGGACAATAGCGTTGAGGAACTGAACAAGGTTAAGGAGAACATTGACACGAAGCTCTTCAACAACCCCCTGGCCCAACTGAGCCAACGTACCTGGCTTATCCACTGGGCGTTGTTCCCTCTCTTTAACGCCGATCACCTTCGTGATACACTCCTGGAGCTTTTCTTCAGCCCTGCCTATATCAACACTATCCAGACCAGCTGCCCTTGGATTCTTCGTTACCTTACCGCCGCCGTTATCACAGGGCGCAGTCGAGCAAGGAATTCGGGCCAGTACCAGAAGCAGCTCAAGGATATTATCCGCATAGTTAAGCAGGAGGCTTATGAGTACAGCGATCCTGTGACCGACTTTGTTCGAGCGCTCTACATAGACTTCGATTTTGAGGAAGCACAGCGGCAGCTCTCCCTCGCCGAGGAGATCTTACGATCCGACTTCTTCCTTTTCTCGATTGCTGATGTCTTTGTCGACGCTGCACGACATCTTATTTCAGAGAGCTACTGCAAGATCCACGCCCGTATCGATATTAAGGACCTAAGCGCACGACTAGGCCTCGGTGAGGATGAGGGCGAGAAGTGGATCGTAAACCTTATCCGTGAGACCAGAGTTGATGCCAAGATTGACTATAACGAAGGCACAGTTGTTATGAATCACCCCCCGAGCTCTGTTTACCAGCAGGTTATTGAACGCACGAAAGGGGGCTTCTTCCGCACGCAGGTACTCAGTGCAGCCGTCGCGCGATAGGTGTCGGATGATGGCGAGACATGATGATCATCAATGGATACCCATTAAATTAGACATGATAATGCGTGCGCGTGGACCAAAGGCGAGAGCGAGGGAGCCAAAAAGATCCATGGGGCTTATACCGACGGCATGCATCAACGGCGTTTTGGGGGTTTCTGGTACAGCCAAATGTACTTGGCGGTAGATCTGTAAGGTAGCATGGATTTTTTTTTATAAAAAAAAACAGTTCTTCTATACACATCTTCTTGTCGCTCGACCTATCAAACGTGCTAAAACTCGGAGACTTACTGAAGTAGGTGCATAAAACGTCATTCATATATGCCAACCAATGATTGCTTCCGTCTTTATCAGTATATACTTGCATCCAAAACGAAACTTGGTCGATAATATGATATATTGAGTCGTTACTTCCATAATAGCTGTATAGTTGCCTAAACTCGTGTAACAAAGGCACGGGGTCTCGAACCAAAAGAGGCGGTACATATACATGTAAATACAGGTATATTACAGGCATATACACGGGAAACTACGCGTTGAACCACTCGCACTTTCACTTTTCCCCCTGCCCTTCTTCTTTACTCCTACTTTATTCCTCCTTTACTCCTCCTTTACTCCTCCTTTACTCCTCCTTTACTCCTTCAATCCCTTTTCGTTATCCCTCCTCTCCTATTCACCTATATTATTTCCTTGACAATTTGTTCACAATGCAAGATCAAGCAGAAGAAAAACCCAAGATAGAGAATGAAACCATACCCTCTATTCCAACAGACTACCTTGAAAGGGTCTACGCTGGTGTTCTTGGTAAACTTATCGGGGTATACATGGGTCGACCGTTCGAGGGATGGACACATGAGCGTATTCTCGCCGAACTAGGGCATGTCCGATACTATGTTAACGAGAAGCTTAGGGTACCTATTGTAGTCACAGATGATGATATCTCTGGAACCTTCACGTTCGTAAGAGCATTAGAGGAACACTACACTCCTAAGCACAACCATATCAAGAAGGAGGAGGGCCACAACGGAAATGGAGACGAGATGGACATAACAGAAGACCCAGAAACCCCAGCAGCATCTGAAACTCCAGGAACTCCAGGCACCCCCGACACCACCGGCACTCCAGAAGCCACGAAGGAGTATCCTATTACTGCCGAACAGATTGGCAAGACGTGGCTCAATAACGTTATAAAAAATCGTACAGTCTTTTGGTGGGGTGGCAACGGCGTATCGACTGAGCATACGGCCTATCTGAACCTACGAAAAGGCATCAAGGCACCTCACAGCGGTTCAATACAGACGAACGGACGTACTATCGCCGAGCAGATTGGCGCTCAGATCTTCATCGATGGCTTTGCTATGACGGCGCCGGGAAACCCAGCGTTAGCCGCTAAGCTTGCGAGAGAAGCGGCCTCAGTGAGCCATGATGGAGAAGCCGTACACGCAGCTCAGCTATGGGCTGCTATGGAGGCTGAAGCATTCATGTCCAAAGACGTGAACCATCTACTAGATACAGGACTTAGCGTTGTGCCTTCGGACTCACTCATAGCCGCATTGGTTGAAGACGTGCGTGCATGGTGCGCGGACGACGATGACTGGATGTACACGCGAAAGAGAATCGAGAAGAAGTATGGGTATAAAAAGTTTCCGGGATTATGCCACGTGGTACCTAACCACGGTATCATGATCATGTCGTTGATATACGGAGGAAATAACTTTGCCGAAGCCATGCACATCGTGAACACGTCCGGCTGGGATACGGATTGCAACTCTGGGAACGTTGGGTGCTTAGTCGCTATTATGCACGGGCTAACGGCGATGGAATATGATGAAAATAATAAAGAAAAGAGTTACGATTGGCGAGGGCCGTTGGCTGATTGTGCTCTAATCTCGAGCGCTGATGGCGGCTACTCTATCAACAATGCCACGAACATTGCATACGACATCGTGAATATGGGCCGGAAGCTCGCAAATCAAGAGCCCCTCGCGTCCCCGAAGCAAGGTGCTCAGTTCCACTTCAGCTTACCAGGGAGCATCCAGGGGTTCCAAAGCACGCTTGATGGCTTCACTCGGCCAATGCCAGGCATCAAACAAAGTGTTGACAACAGCAAAAGACCCATTCTAAAACTCCATTGTCCAGATCCCTACGATGCCTGTGGGAGATACATAATGACACCTACTTTCGTACTGCCTACTATCGACCAGATGTGCTTATACGAGCTAGCCGCCTCGCCTTTATTATACACGGGGCAGGTCGTCAGTGCGCTCGTGGAGATGGATCGTAACTTATATAACTATTGTAAGCCCTCGGTAAAGTTAGTGCTGAGAGCGTATACGCATAAAGACAAACTCGAGACTCTAGAGAGCGAGCCGGTCAAATTATCCTCGGGAAAAGCTCATACTTTGCGATGGAGAGTCCCAATAAGCTTAGGCTGCCGACCAGTCCAAGCTGTAGGTCTTTACGTTGAACACAGCAATAACGTATCGCTAGATCATCTCCGGTGGGACGGCACTCCAATTCTTGTCCTAGAACCAGGGGATGACAGAGATGGGCCGCGATCCTTCTACAAGCGGTCATTCATCAATGGCGCCGACGTGTTCGACATTTCGAACGGTAGTTTCCTTGTAGCCCAGGACGAGGGCGAAGGCATTGTGAGCTATGGCACACGGGACTGGACAGATTACAGAGCCATATTTAGAGACTTCATCATAAATCTGGGGGAGCCAGCTGGTGTCGCTATGCGGGTACGAGGGTTGAATAGATACTATGCGCTGTTCTTTTACAAGGGCAATGCCGATGCTGAGGATGTTGGGAAACGCATCGTCCTGATCAAAGATCGAGACGACGAGCGTATCGAATTAGCCAGCGTGGAATTCGATTGGAAGTACGACGTACCCTACAGCGTGACTTTCAAAGTGTCAGGCGACCTACTGTACGCCCGGGTTGGTAAAATCGAACTCTCGGCACGCGACGCTGAATACTCTGGGGGCGGGATAGGCATGGTGGTCACCGACGGCTCGATATCAGTGGGAAGTGTTAAGATTGGTCCCGTGGTATAGCTAGTTGGGGAAATAGAAGGGCCTATATGGATCAATCGGATATTCATAACTGCTAGGGTATAGAACAGGATTGAAACTCAAAAGCCCTTTTTATGAATGGGCGAACGAACGGAGTAAGCAAAGAAAAGAGAACGCGTTGATTGGATATATCAATGGCTGGTAGGTAAGGCACAGCAAAGCAAAGCAAAAAGGGGTAAGGATTGGTCAAATTGAGTCACAAAAATGAAATACAAAACCAACTACACGCACACACACCATCTTAGCTTAGGATACTAGATAGTCAATAAGGTAGTAATTTCTATCTTGACTTGACTTGGCTTCATCACATTAGACATATCTATAACTCAGGTTACCCCAGGAATACCCACAACGAAAACATCAAAAATCTAGCATCTATATGATCAGGCAATAAGCCAGTAGTTAGTTAGTGTATTACGACTGTTCAGATAGACCAGCTCGTACGATCGTACGCATATGTATTGTATGTGACATGCTTCCTTCCTCTTTCTCTCCCTCTCCCCGTCTGTCTACCTTCCACCGGTTCAACAACCTGGCATTGCAATTGCAATCTCCGCATAGAGTCGGAAATCATAGACTGCGACTTACGCGATGCCTATACCCTGCCTTGCGAAAACAAATAAACGTAACATGACATGGCAATAAAAAAAAAGAAGGGAGAGGGAGATCAAGGGGTTTTTATTCCTATTCTTGCGCCGCCCAAAAACAACATGATGATTGATGATTGATGAATTTGACTTTCCCTCTCCGTATCCGTAGAGCTCCGTTTTCTCATTATAAGTTAAAAAGTCTATACCAGAAATTCACCGGCCCGTCTGCCTGGCACTACTGAGTCGAAAGGGATGGGGGGATAGGATAGGTATTATACAGTGACGCTGGGCCGATACGGGAAGAGCGCGGTGTTTGTTAAGTACTTGACTGTCTCGCAGTGTCTACCGCCCGTTCGGAATTTGCACTGGCTCGAAGTGGCCATGTTGTCGGTGCCAGGAACATCGCCGCGAAACTCGTAGAAAGCACTAGACTCTCACTTATGAGTTGGCGTCGCGGTTGCTCTGCGAGCTGGCGCTCATGGTGGGCTGAGTAGTCGGCAACGTGTTCTTGGCGACCTGCGACTGTCGCACCTTGGCCCAGGTGTATACGAGACCGCTGACGAAACCGAGGAAAATAGCCGAAACACTGCCTACGGTAACGGGCGCGGAGAAGAAGATGAGACCGCTGATGGCGATAGGGAGCTTGTTGAGAGCTCCAACCATAGAGTAGGTGGTAGAGGACGTAACTCGGATGCACCACGCAGAGCAGTACGAGATGGTAATAGCAGCCATACCAGAGTAGATCATACCAATGAGAAGCGCATTTCGAGTCTCAGGGGGGAAGTTTCTGGCCAAGTTCTCGCTGGACCAGTCCTCGGCGATAAGAGAGCAAACGATTAGAACGGGGATGGTAAGGAAGTTATTGTAGAACATGGCTATCTATAGTTAGCATATTATCCGAATACCAGGAACGTCGGCGCATTGAAACTCACTATCCCAGTCCTTGAAGTTCATGTTCTTAATGAACTTACGCATGGTAAGAAGGTAGGAAGCAGTGCAGAACACGTTCAGACCCATCCAAGCATATCCGGCGTTCAAGGTCGCAAGAGCCTCAGCAGCTGCGACACCCTGACTAGCGCTGCGCGTGTCCGCCCAGGCCGCAACAACGGAACTCAGGACCATAAGCCCGAACGACAGAAGGGCCAGAGGCGTAACGCTACCTCCGAACCATAGGACCTCGCCATATGCGATGACAATGGTAGTCAAGTTCTTGAAGATCGTGTAGACGGGAACGGACAGGAACTGTAGCGACTTGGTGCCTGTGTAGATCATACCGACAAGGAGAAGAGAGATAGGGAACCCTGAAGGCGGTGTTAGCAATATGCAGACAGGGGTGTCTCCAGGCAACGAGGAAAATAAAATACGTACATCGCTTCCCCTTGTTTACGTCGAACGGCGCGAGGTTCTTGATCAAACCCAATTGCTTGAGGACCTCGATGGTTACTATACACACAATGGACTAGAGCTCTGTCGTTAGCGAATTTCGAGTCTTATATATATATATGTATATGTATGTATATATATATATATTGCGAATAGGGTCGTATAGTACCTGAATTGCAAGGTAGAAAAAGTTCAAGTTCCATTCGGAGCCGGAGACGACGTATTTGTTGACAACGGTCATACTAATGGAGGAGAGACAGTAGGCGAGAATAGAAATAATCGGGCTATTCTCGATCTTGGCGAGCTGCGAAGAGAGGTTCTGTTGCGAAGCGGCGCGCGCTGGGCGGGCGGCCGGGATGAAGGGATCCTTCTCTCCGCCATATGGACTTCGCAAACCCGAGTCGGGCATACGAATGGTATAGTCTTCGTTCTTCTTGTCGGACATACTTGCGATAATTATAACCGTATGGCCTTTGGGAAATCGAACGTGCGATGGAACAGAAAGGTAAGTTGTTCTGTGTCTGTGTTGGCGGTGTTCGACAGGGCGAAAGGCGAAGGATGAAAGATCGGAGGACTAAAACTAAAATCAGGGGAAAAGAAAAAGAGTTGGCTATCTGTCAAACGGCGCTGCGCCCGGAAACTGTGGAGCCGATTAACGCGTAGATTGCGATAAAGTACTTTGTACTTTTGTAGATCTAAGGGTCCAAATCGAAAACAGGCAAGAACTTTTTTTTAGTAAAGTGAATTAAGAACTCCAGGACGGAAGTAAAAGTATTGGAGTGAAACATAAAAAAAAAGAAATTCTTCAGCGGAGATTTTTCTCACGAACGCGTGCCAGAGGGATATTACCACTTTAACCAAGGGTAATTTACCGCGTGCAGGCAGACGGACCTCAAGATAAAATGTACTATGTAAGACAAGATTCTATGAAATGTGGCGTCCAAGCTGAGGCTTGTGCACTTCACAAAGCTTAGTTCGATCTTGGCATTGTAAATTTAGAATTCATTAATCCTCTCCTGCATGAATCTTTGCCAATCAGAGCTCTCTCATTTAAATATTCAGCCTCGAGTGATACATATTTTTGCTATTTCGTATGCTTGCTTCACTTAGTATAAAAACCAGCAGCAGTTTGCGATTGATACTTCTTACTTCTTATAAGACAAATTCCAATTGGCAAAGAATTGTAACTATTTTATGTTTGATATCCAAAATAGGTCTGTTTGATGATCTGATGGCTAGTAAAATAACAGCACTCCGAGCCAACGCCCCGTACCAAGTAGTGTGTTTGAGTTTTTAAGCCCGTCCTATGACAACGTAGATGACCACGTAACCCCTATTCTAGCCCCAACACGAAGCAACTAAGGGGTAAATATATTCTACAACCCTAAGTGGTATTGTCCTGCATCTCAGCAGTTGAATCGCCCTCATCCTCATCCTTCTCATTCTTCTCTGTCGCTGAAGCAGCTGCGTCGGTCTCAGGCGCCGCGGGGTAGTTAAGATGCTTCCAGTCTTCAAGCTCCTCCGTGACGGATCTCAGACGGTCGCGGATGCTCTCAATGGCGTAACTGCCAAGAACTAGACGTAGTGGCGGATACGAGCAGTGCGCTAGCTGCCAGACTAATTCAGCACACTTGACCGCGCTCGTCGGCTGACGATCTCCTAGCCATTGTACCATACGTTTTGCATGTAGCGCCGGCGAAGTTGAGTGCCCGTATGCCTCGCTTGGTTGCTTGATTAGAAAGTGCCCCCAGGTTGGCAGCGGATTCGCCTCCGCATCCGGCTCGTCGCGCCGTACCAGTCCCGGTTCTACTAAAGTTGCCTTTACGTTGAACGAGTCGATCTCGTAGAGCATCGCTTCAATCAGGCCTTCTACAGCGTACTTGGTTGCGCAGTACGGGCCCAATCCAGGTACGCCAAGAGCGCCGCTCGTCGAGCTGAAAATGAGGTAGCGCCCGCCATTCTGCTGGCGAAAGTAAGGCAGAGTCTCTTGGATAATGTGTAAGGTGCCCATGAAGTTTGTCTCAAACTGGTTGCGGATCTCATGCTCGTCCTGATCCTCGCACGCTCCGATCACGCCGTATCCAGAGCAATTAGCCACCACGTCGATGCGGCCAAAGCGGCCCAGCGTCCGCTCAATAACTTGCGCTACGCTCTGCCGCGCGCGCACGTCACACAACAGCCCAAGACAATTCTCGTGCTGGTTCGCCATCTCCTCAGGCGAGCTCTCAAAGGTGCGCCCTACGTCAGTTACCAGGTCGCCTCTCGCCAGTGCGCATTTGACCAGCGAGCGGCCCATATGGCCAGTGCCGCCGAAGACCTAATCATCAATTCCGTTATTCCTATTGTCATAAACACATAGCTATATATATACAGAGAGAGAGGGGGGAGAGAGAGCGACGACTCTGAATTGTTAAGACAGGAATATACTTACAACCCATACGAGCTGCTTCCGAGGCGCGTTCGGCAACGGGGGCTCGCAGCTAGCGGGAGCAGCAATTTCCCCTTGGGCGTGGCGCTGGCGGAGGTGCTGCCCGCCGGCGACGGGTGAGCGACTTCGGACGTAGATCTAGAGTCCATAATCGGTTAACTACGAATTGAGGAGCGGGCTCGTCATTTCGCGGATCCCATTCGTCTGTTCCGGGGCGCACGGCATCATCTAATAAGCACTTTGTAGGGGAATCGGTTGTTCGGAGGAGGGAGAAGTTGGGGTTCCCAGCTGGGGGAATTGTTATTAAGTAATCCCCGCAATCGAATTGCCGAGACTAAGCACGTAAATTTATACGGGCAGGTATAACTACATGTAGTCCCCTTAGTTATAGATATTGCTTCAAGGTTGGCATATAAAATGACCAATTCTTAAGTCTATCTTCTCATGAATTATTAAATCAGAATTACGTAACGTTCATTTTATTTTTCATTTGCGATATTGTTCAGGGATCTTCTACCAACCAAAAAAAAAAACCTCAATACCTCAGGCCTCAGTATCGCTACCGCCGCATCCGCTACACCACCAACAGAACACATAACTTCGTAACTCATTTACGTCACCAATTTTTAGTTCAAGTACTGCGTAACATATTCCTTCCGGAACTTGTTCTCATCTAGCTCATTCGACCTGTTCAGCGGCGTCCACTTGGGCTCGTCCTTGAAAAGGCGCATAGCTTGGATATACTAAAGCACATACAGTATTAGACATCTCCACGCTGGTATCAAGAAAGGGACAAACCGAAACTTACATTACCCTCATCCGTGGTAAACCGGTGGTAAATACCCGGCGGCAAAATAATCAAGTCGTCCTTCTCGAGCTGAATGCGCACCCACTCGTCGCCCTTGCTGCGGACGTCGAAGTACCCCTGGCCGTCGCGGATGTATCTGATCTCCTCGTCCTCGTGCAAGTGCTCGTGGAAGAAGGACTTGACCTTCTCCTCGTAGATATCGCCCATCTTCTCGGGTGACACCGTGATCTCGTCCCGGTTCTTGTACCCGCGCTTGCTGGCTAGCTCGTCGACAGCAGACACCTCGGGGTATCGGAAGTATAATACGCCTAACTTCTCTAGAGCTGCGGCGTCTACATCTTTACCAGAGTCGTGAGGTAGGCGCTGGTCGCCCTATATAATTATTAGTATTGTGTAGTTGCGCAATATAGTAAGTTTCGGTATTTCGTTGAATTCTGCGAGTGAGCGTTTTCGCGAAATCATCCCGCGATGATGTGATGAGGGGCACTTTTTTTTTTATCAGTTCACTTACAGGAGCGTTGTCGTATAAGTATGCTCGCATTTTCAGCAGTATTTGATTGCACGACACAAAATTGAATCAGAGATTGGAATATCTGAAGGTGTTTGGTAAGCCAAAGAAACGGATAGAAGATTTGAAACGGAAGCTTGTTATTAAATATTTTTGGGTGGTTGTCTTCCATATAATCCTCCCGATTCGTAATTAGCAGAGATGGCGCCAGCACCTTAGGTGTGACGTCGGGCAGCCGGCATTCTCTTTTTTTTTTTTTTTCGGTGGGGTCTATGACTTTGTCCCCCCCATTGCTAAAGGCTAGTTTCTTATTGGTTGAATTGGCTTAGTTGGCGTCCTATAAAGCAGACCATCATGTAGTAGTATATAGAATGCCTACCTTAAGTCATTATACTCTGTGGTTGAGCCCCCAAGTGTAAATCTTTGGTTCGGTGAAGACTGGTTGCATAATGCGATGAAACCAAGGGGCTATTAGACATATTTAAGTACGACATAATCAATTCAGTATGTAGAGATTCTATACCAAAATGAAATCGGCCCCCATATCATTAGTATAAGTCAATATAAGCAAGTGCTTACGCTTATGATTACGAAGATAAATATGACATAAATAGCTAATAATTGATGAGATATTTCTATTACTCCACAAAGTCTAGTTAACTCAAAAGTCTTCTATGAAGACTGCTGTAGGTAGGTTAAGAAGTAATCCCACACGAAAATAGAGGTGTGTCTCGATGAGTTGGTCGGATGATATGTACAACAGGATCACCACCTGCATTGTTGCTATGTTTTATTCTTTATCAAACCCTCAACGCCATCGTATCGTCCCTTGTAAAACGCCGCTATAATTGAATGCCACTGGAATCTGACCTAAAACGCCATCAATGAGTGAATGATAGCCACCTAGTACTATCTAAAGCAAGTTGCATTTGCGCTTATCGCAAATCTGCTGCGGCAAGTTCTGGACCTCCCGCAACCGCAAATTCGTTGTTGATCGCATCTGCTGTCTCATCCCTCTGCTGTCGGCCCTCAAAGAGTCTGCGCCACCACATTGGCGGGTCCAGAGGTCGCGAGCCGTTATGCATCGGAGGGTATACATCCGAGAAGAAATACCAGATGTGGCCGATGACAACACCCATGATCTCGTCCTTCGGTACTGTCCCATGCATGACAAGGCTGAACCCCATCAAGACCCAGGGAAGGTACGGCGCTGTGAATACGAGCAAACCCAAGAAGCTCAACTGAGTGTCTGGGTTTCGTCGTGACCAGATGTAGACCAGCGTTGATGATAGCGGGTGACCGAGGAATGGCATCGACACGAATGGAGAGAGGACAATGAGAAAAGCCATGGTATATACCATCAGCCAGGAGAAATGAGCCGGCGACCGACCGGACGACTCTTCGAGAAGCCGAGAGTAGCGTTGAAGGAAGTATACATGGAATAGTAGATCGAACGAGAACGGTCCGAAATATAGGAAAGTAGTTAATAATCGCCAATACTATAAGCCAGATGAGTTAGTAAAACTTTCGACCAACTAGAGTTCATTCTCTCGGGATGTGGAATCCTTCGTACCTCTCCCTTCTGGAACACGGTGCGGACGCTATAGAACAGTTGGAACGGAGTCACCATTTGGCATTGAACCAGAGCGCTCGTTAGAACTGTTGCGGTTGTCCACCACCGCGTGCAGATAGGCATCTCCCAGAACCAGGCCTCTAGTGGGTTTCGGCCCCCATCACCAGGAATCATTTGATCCATTGTTGAATTGCGACGAGTCGGCTGCGTAAAGAGCGTGGGCAGGAGATATTGTTGAATGCCTAATTTTTACAGTAAAAACCACGATGTGTGGAAATGTATGGGTTAAAATAATACACAGGATCGACAAGCAAACAGGATAAAAAGGAAGAAAGCTTCAAAGTGAAGTTTGATGTGTCAGGTAGGTTAAGACAATGGCGGATGGCGGGATTGCCTCCTCAGCCCACTGCTAATCTGGCCTTATCGGAGGATTGATCTGTTCAGTACTAACACATGTACAGGTACGTAGTCCACTAAAGTGTTAGCGATTAGTGATTCACGGGCGGCACAAGATCTTATCTGTCGGTTAAATGAATTGTGTCACGATCTTGCAATTTTCCACAACACCTGATGACGTGATTTATGTACCTATCAGCCGTCTTAATGGAACTTAGGTAAATTGTGGCTTGCTTGTGGCTAGGGACCTATTTAGCCAATTTAAACTGTGAGGACAGCCAGGGGCACACGAGAGGACCCACCCAGTTTTAAGATTTGCAGGGATTTTAATTGAAATGGCTGGGAGCGCGTGTCGCGGGGCGTGCTCAAGTCGCGTCCCGTAGAGTTAGAGTGGGAAGTTGCGAATTGAATTTCCCAGCCACTTCGTTTTCCATCATTTCGCACTCCCATTATTATCCTTCGCCTTACCGGGTTCATGCTACGTTCTTTCTTTCCTCTTTCTTTCATAGGAATGCCCTACTTCTAATACCGTTTGCCATTCAACGCAACAACCCTTCGTTTTCTTTGACAAGAAAGCTTTCAACTATAATACCTATTCATTGGTTACCTACACTTCAACTACTCGCTCCTATTCTTAGATACCTCGACTCAGAATACCCATTGTGCGCTGCATTCAAGTCGCATAATTGTCGCATAAGCGCAGAAAGGCCCTTACCCACTTTTTGCGCCAGTTTACCATACCTGCTCCTACAACATGATTCGGGGTCGCGGTGGACGTGGTGGACGAGGTGGTGGACGGGGTGGACATGGTGGACAAAGAGACAACTTGGCGGCGAGAGTACAACGTAAGTATAGGAGCTACTGAGAATATACAAATGCCATAGCTAATTGACTTACAGCTGGCGATCCAATTCCCTACCCTCGAAGAAGAAGATATAGACCGGGAACTGTCGCATTGAGGGAAATCCGAAGGCTACAAAACAACACCGATCTGCTAATACGAAAACTACCTTTCTCCCGACTCGTATGTTCGCCATAAACACAATATGGTCGAGGATAGCGCATGCTAATTGATATCTAGGTTCGAGAAATAGCTTTAACCATGCGCCCAGCAGACGAAGGCATGCGATGGCAGTCGCAGGCTATATTAGCGCTCCAGGAAGCTGCCGAGGCTTTCCTAGTCCACTTATTCGAGGACTCAAATCTATGCGCCATCCACGCGAAACGAGTTACCATCATGCAGAAGGACATCCAGCTCGCGAGACGGATACGTGGCGTATGGGGCGGCCTTGGCTAAGGGAAAAGGGTAGCAAAAGACGCCTATCGAAATGATACGGTTGGGGTTTGCGCCTGCAAGAGTCATCCCTGCATCGGTTAGACCAACTGGTCTGGAAAAAAGGGAGACGTGTATAAAAAGCGGTCTGTTGACAGAGCCGATCAGATACCAGGGCGTTCAGCTGGTTGGGTCCAGGGGAGGGAGCAAAATGGCGTTTAGGAGTCGGGAAGTAGACCGACCCAAGGGGACGGGAAAACGGTCAGGTTTTTTGCATTTCGAATTTGATACCACAGTGCTTTTCTATAAGCCCGCATTCAGTCGTCGGAATATAATGCACATAATTGCAATGACAACAACGGCGTCCAGACAAAGGAGACGGGAAGAAAGTCGTGCACGAGCTAAAACCCTCCGAAAGCTCCGTGAAATTTGGGGCCCACGTGGAGGAGCTCAGGGGTTTTAGCGGTGGAACCTAGCTGCTAAAAATGTGCGGCGTGTTGGCATACACCCAGCACCACCTAGCCGCAACGGAGTGACGTCAATGGTTAGAAAACTACTCCGAAGCTCCCATTAATACAAACCACATTCGTCAATTCTGTGTAGATCGTGTCTATTTTAAACCCTATTGAACCCTAGAAGTTCACCATTGCTTCTTGTACATCCATAGCTCTCGATTTACGTTACAACTATCTTAGGTACCATACTTAGACATCTACAGCGAAGATATAATTCAGAATGTCGGCGAGACTACTCACACGAACCCGAACTTTCATCCCGCGCCATGCCCTTGGCGCCGGCATCGTCGGATTCTCCCTCGGAACCAGTATGGCGACATTCAAGCAGCCGAGACTTAGATTAGATGCGAGAGAAACCCCGCGGCCCATGAGCAGTCTTCCTCCTGTGAAGGAGAGATTAGATCCCGATCTTTTGAAGCAGCTTTCCGGTGGGAGTATTACGGGTCGGTCACTCCCTGGAATTATCATACACGATCAAAACTAAGAGGACATTCTAGGTTTTATTTCAGGACTCCTTATTAGTATTTTCTCGCGGACGTTGGTGTTGCTTATAGGTCTCTCCGCTGTAGTCGTTCAGGTGAGTGATACCAAGATTTATCCTTAAAGTTCTCACTCTAATAATATTATCTAGGTGGCTTCGAGATATGGTCTCGATCTAGTACAACAGCTAAAGCTAAAGCAAAGGTTGGGCAATTCACGTATATTAAATGCCTTAGAGAAGAATCCGGCGTTTAATTTATCTTTCGGACTATTCTTCGCAGCGTCTGCTTTTATGCAGTTCTAGTTGTTCGTGTAACTTAGTCGGATAGCACCATACGGAAGGCAATGGGAGGGAAAGCCATTTCCATCTATTTAGAAATGTTGCGTTTCCCTCTTCAGCCAAGCTGAAGTTAATTCATCGCCCTCAAAGTACCCTTTCGTCTTATTCCAAATATCATCGTTATAGTCATTCAGCCACGACTTTTCCTCGCTTGTTAGAAGGTTAGGGTCGATCAATTTACGGCAGTACGGCACCATGGTAACGTGCTCGAAGCCAAGGTACGGCTTATCGCCGAACTTATATTTAGTCTGCACTTCTTTGACCATAATGATGTTCTCAATGCGAATGCCGAATGCACCATCCTCGTAATAGCCGGGTTCGTTAGAGATGACATTTCCCGCGGATAGAGCAACCTCCGAGTACTGCACCCTAGTGCCGATACCGATAGGCCCCTCGTGCACGTTTAGGTACGAACCAACACCGTGGCCGGTACCGTGACGATAGTCAAGTCCTTGAAGCTAAATTGTCCAGTAAGCGAAATCGGTAGTTACAAGACCGAAGAAAAAATAAACAAAGCTAAAATATGACATACCCATAGGTGTTGTCGTGCGAGGGCGTCTAGTGCGAATCCAGTCGTCCCTTTAGGGAACACAGCTCTATCCAGGGCGATGTTTCCTTTCAGCGTGAGCGTATAGGCTTCAACCTCAGCCTCGGTAGGCTGGGAAAAATGTAATGTCCTAGTCGTATCTGTAGTACCATCGAGATATTGCGCTCCAGAGTCACATAGATAAACCGCATTGGGGTCAACGACCGAACAACTCCCAGGCTCTGGTTTGTAGTGGATGACAGCGGCGCTGGAATATGGTAGTTAGAATCACGAATTATGACAGAATCCAGGATAGTACGTATACTTACTTTGGCCCGGTTGATGATATTGTAGGGAAAGAAAGCCCAACGAAGTCCTTCTGTTTCGCGCGTAAGGCTTCGAGTTTATCTGCAGCTGCGACTTCATCAAGAGTTGCCTTCTTTGCTATTAGCTGGTCTTCAAGCCAAGCGAAGAACTCGATCAGAGCTGCGCCATCTCTGATATGGCATGCTCTCATTCCTTCCAACTCAGCCTCGTTCTTTACAGCCTTGGAATCGCCAACAGGGCTTCGGATTTCATCCACCGTATCATCACCACCAAGCGCTCGCTTCAAAGCCCATGATGCCCTATTCGAGATATGAATCTTCTTGCTGGCTTCTCCCGTCTCTTTGGTTTCAACTGATTGTCGAAGCACGGAGGCGTCATTGAAGATATCTTCGTATGGCTTAATAGTAACACCATTCTCCTTGAGGTAGGACTGGCCCTCGTTGCTTAATTTCGACGAGTCGACGTATAGTGTAGCCTCGTCGGCAGTGACGATGGCATACGAGAAGAATACTGGGTTATATGGAATATCATTTCCTCGAAGGTTAAAGAGCCAAGCAATTTCGTCGAGCATCGAGACGACGAATCCGAGAGAGTTTTTCTTCTCGAGCTCCTTTCTTAACTCGCTAAGTTTCGTCTTCACATCCTTTCCGTTGAACTTCTCGCCAAGGACGATTATAGGTTCGTTGGGTCGAGGCGGTCGGTCACCACCCCAAACTATATCAACCAGATTCACTTCAACTGGAGCTAGGTCCTTGCCTCCGCTCTTCTTGATCTTTTCAGAGAGTTTCTTAGCTGCACCGCTCGTTAACAAAGTCGGATCTACAGCCACAACTTTACCATCAGCTGCCTGTTCCGCAGACCATTCCTGCCAAGTTGGAACATCCTGGAGGCCTTGCTTCAATAGGTGCCAGTTATCGTCGAGCTGCTTGGAGGCTTGGTTAAAGTATCGACCATCTGTGGCTAAAGCAGCTTTCTCGTGAGTAATGACAGCGCAGCCTGCGGATCCCGTAAAACCGGAGATGAAGGCACGACGAGCATCACAAGGAGCAATGTACTCAGAAGAGTGGCTATCCTCAGACGGGACGACTTAACAGGAAAATCGTCAGCCGCCAAACTCCAAGGAACTCAAGAACAAGAATATGATGCATTGGCTAGCCTACTATACACGTCAACTTTTTTCTCGCTCATAAGCTTTCGGAGCTCGGCAAGACGAGCAGTGGTGTCGACTTTTTCCATCTTGATAGCCGTAGCAGTGCTCTGAAATCGATATATTTGGCGTGAAGTGACTGTTGGCAAGACCTGGGAGTTCCACAGTCGGTATCCGAGTCTAGGTAATTTAATAGAGGATAAAAGCGTAATCCTCGATGGCATATACAATGCGCAAGGAGAGAAGGAAATTCTTATCGGCATCAACCGTAACGATATCGCCGAAGACTAACTGCCGTAACCTAGCTTAAGAAACCAATTATAAGATGCCGCAAACCTAGTATAAACTATCCTGACGAATACGGGGTGTTCTAATTGTATGAGTGAGGGGGCGGATCCATTGAAGCCCAGTACCCAGTTAATTCTTCAAGTTGTTGTCTTTTATAAACGTGGGTATTAAGGTAGGACTTGAAGTTGGTTAGATTAGAGAAGTTCGATTTTAAGTGACTTATTAGAAAAAGGTGGGATAGAGAGAACTACATGCAGCTCTAGTGGAGGGGCTGTAAGTACCTGATGTACCTCTTCATGTACTGTTAAAGTGGGTATCTCGTATCGGTACTTTTAAATCTAATAATCAGTTTGGTTAGATGTATGAAGCTTGGCTGGACCTTGGAGGAGAATAGGATACTCCAGAAGTATCTGTATATCCACATGTTAGGGTATATACCCGCATCCGGAGGTAGGATGTATTTTTACTCGTGAAACAATGCAAAGCAGTACACGTATATAAGGTACCTCTATAGGTGTTGTACAAAGCACATAAGGCAGGGGATGGGGATCGGAACCCCACTACATCAACATTGGGCACTGGCACTGGAACACAACGGTACCTTCCCATGCTTGCGGGATGACGTTAAAAACATAGCGGATAGCGAATTCCAATCACTCATCCGTCTATTCAATTCTTGGCCCCGTTACACTTTAGTGAAGCCTGAAAGTGAACCGGAATTGGATTATAGCCTCCCTTAAGTACCTTACCTATGTTTGAGTATCTAAGGTAGAGAGAATAAGGTATGTTGATATAATGTGTCAAATTATTACAACGTTTATTTTTACGAGTGGACACCTGATTAACGCTTGGTATTTCAGCCTCGTCTTTTTTTGACTACCTAACAGTTTGGTTACATGTTGTGTTTCCATCTTGAAGTTCTTCATACAAACATTCTACTTCTTATTCTTGCGCACGGATGTAACTACGTGCCTTAAGATTCCCTACTCAAAACTCGCAACCCGCTAGTTTTTCGATAATGGATGAGGCATCTCACGAAAATCAAAGCGACCATGGAAAACATATCGATTGAGACTATTACCCTCCCTGAACTAGAACATGTAAGTCAATATATTCGCTTGATCATACTGCGGATATAGTCTAGAATATTGTTGCTAGGAGCTTATGCGGGTTATAGTGCTAATGCTCTTCATAGTTGGTTCATGAGTTGTATAAGCCGAACCCCCTCAAACTATCTCCCGCATCCAGGAAATCCTCCAGGCCCTTCAAAAGTCTCCCGGAGGATGGCAACTTGCCGATGGCCTACTGAGTCGGCCAGATCAGAATGTCAAGTTTTTCGGCGCTTTGACATTCACCGTGAAATTAAATACTGAGAGGTAATTTCTTATCAGTCTGTCCGAATACTTACCTCCATTACTCACTGGTAGATAGTTTATCAGATGAGGATGCAGTATCTGTTCTTCAGAAACTCATTGGCTTTCTGATCACATCTTTAAGGGATGGCACAGCCGGCTTCGTCGTCAAGAAGCTGTGCAGTACTCTCGTTACTTATTTTATACACTACTCGCATACCTGGCCTAGATGTATACGTCACCTTTCGTATTGCCTAGAGAGTCGCACCTATGTCCCTATTGAAGATGCAGATAATTCTTCACCCTATGATGATATAGTTCGATCGTTGGATGTTGAGAACCTATATGCAGTGTCATGGTTTGCTCAAATCTTGCCCAACGAGGTAGAAAAGATTGATACTAAACCTACCAAGTATATGCCCCTGCACGACCGACTAACAAATAATGCTGCTGATGTCGCAGTACTCCTGGCTCATGGTATCAAGCCTGTTAGCGACAGCAATACCCGCCCGGCGGATTCAATAAGTTGTCTGCAAGCATGGATCCAATATATCCAACGAAACCCAAGGCAGACATTAGTCCAGCAATTTCAGAAACTAGTTGACCCTGTTATTAACTGTCTCCCACACGCTGAGCTATATGACGCCGCCGTGGGACTTCTTACCGATGCTCTTGAGGATTGGCAGTCATTCTTTGTTCCAGATCACTTCGAATCATTGTACTCGGTTTTTGAAAGTGACTGGGCCCGAGATAAATATCGTAGCCTAATCGAGAGCGAGGAGATGGATGATGACGATGTTCATTTCGGCCTTTTCATGTTATCCTTTGGAAACGCACGAATAGAAGACTTAACGGATGCGACTAACGAAAGGGCCCAACGTTTCCTAGCTATGCTTGCAGGCTTGTTAAGCGCAAAGGGGTACCCAGGAGTGGATGATAGAATATTTGTTCCTGCTCTCGAGTTTTGGGGGACTTTCGTCGAAACCTTGGTAGATTCTCTACATGGAGCATCAACCAAAGAAACTCAATGGGATAAGCCACCTATATGGCAAATCATGCAGGCCGTCTCAGAGAGCTCGCGCAAAATACAGTACCCTCATATCACAATTTATAATTCTTGGGACTCCACGGAAAGAACCGCTTTCGGGGATGCTCGAAAGGACGTTGCCGATTTTCTACAGTCCGTATATACAATAATTGGTAAAGAGTTGGTTTCTATCTTTGCGAAGAGCATGCTGGAAGCCTTGCCAAGATCAGCCTGGGCAGAGCTCGAAGCCGCGGCTTTCTGCTTAGGTGCCCTATCCGATTGTCTGCCAGATGAAAATTCATTTGACGACATATTAACCCAAATATTCGGCTCGCCTCTATTTGGATTATTAAGTCAGGGGCAGAGTGTAGTACCTGTCCGGGCGAGACAGACTTGTCTCTCTCTCATAGAACGTTACTCGGATTATTTTGGTAGTCATGCCGAGTTCTTACCCGCTGCATTAAACCTGCTCTTTAGCGCAGTAGGTGACAGACATCTCTCCCTGTCTTCTTCAAAGTCGATCTATACACTCTGCTCATCGTGCCGAACGATTTTGACTCCCGAAGTTGACACTTTCCTTGAACAATACGGGACGTTACGCAGCAGTGAACTCGACTCCTTGGCCGAGGAGAGGGTTGTGGGTGCTATTGCATCGATTATACAGGCAGTTCCTGATGATACACGGAAGGTAAACGCCTTTCAGAGGCTGCTCACCATGGTTGGGGTAGATGTTGAAACCAGCTTGCAACTATCATCTTATGGTGAAGGATCTCTCATACCTCCTGATAACTCGGTAAGTTCCATTAAGTTGGAATTGAAGATGCCATCCTCCTGTCAGCAACGATCAGTTTTTAACGTGGTATAGGTGATAGTACGAGCCTATGATCTCGCACAGCGCCCAGATGCGGCCGTTCCTGCACCTGAAATAGCGTTGAACCTAGCTATTCGAGCCCTTCGCTGTCTTTGTAGCGTCGCCAAGGGAATTCAAGCACCCTCTGAAGCCCTTGTAGATTTGGAAGCTGACGACCAAGGTGCCCAAGTTGCATCCAACGCTAATTTCGAACGGCTACAAGTCGATATCATGGTAAGTCCATTGTGTGCATTGTTTTGAAACAGCGTGACTGATAACGGATAAAGAACACTCTCGTCCGACTTAAGGAGGCGTTTTCGAGCAACAGCGGAGTAGTCGACGTTATCTGTAGCATCCTTCGTGCTGGGTTTTCCGAAACAGAGCCTGGGCCATTTGTGTTCCCTCCACAAATGGTGACTGAGTTCATCATAAGTAGATGGCAGAATCGTATTGCTACAGTGGTTAACACAGCTAGCGTATTTGTCACATCACTCAGTAGCGGAAACCAGAAGCAATATGTAGCAGAGGTCCTTAGCCAGCTCCTGCCATGGGTTTTTGGCTTGCTAAATCAACTTTCGGGTGAGTCGCCATTCCAGTATTTAAAACACCGGGAGCTCCTCTATGGGCCTTTATTCTGCTGCTGGATGATACCTCACTTATGATACATCATTAACAATTTTACAGAACCTGATCAAGACCCTGAACTGGCACAGTATGGCCTTGAATTTGCCCAGAGAGTCATGTCGAAGCGCCCAGAGATACTCATGTCTCAACCCCCTAATATGCTGGAGTTCCTCTTTATGTTCGCCATCAAGCTGCTGAATGGAAACGAGCCATTACCAAAAGCAGCAGCGGCAGATTTCTGGGTTAGTTCTATTCTTGGCCGTGGTGGGAAATTTGCAGTGATACTAACGACGCGACCAAAGTCTACATTTATTTCACTCCAGCCCACAGACGAAAATACCCGAGTCATCGTAGAAAATGCGATGACGTATCTGGGACCAAAATTGTCCGAATCACTCATACAGAATATCGGCGGAAAAGCTGCAAGAAGCGAACTTGATAAGCTTAGTGAGCCGCTGAAGAAGCTGGTGGCCCAACACGTCAACGCCCGTCAGTGGTTAGGGGCAGCCTTACAAGATCCAGCTTTCCCCAGCGACAAGGTTTCCCCTGAGGAAAAGGACCTATTCCTGAAGAAAGTAATCATGTAAGTTTACCCGCCAGTGTCTCGCTCCTAATCGACTTCGAACTGACGTATCGGTAAAGGTTACGTGGTCAACGAGCAACCAATGCTCTCGTTCGCACCTTCTGGCTCGCTTGTAGAGGCTCCAACTTTGCCTATACGTCGTGATGACTTGATCGGAATATCACCATTATTATTGTTTGGGCTAGTCGGACGTGGAGGCTATTACAGATTGGATAAGATCCAGTGTGCAAGTTCCAGATAGTCCATGTAGTTGACATTCAAACCAAAAAATCATGAATTCATAATTCTTTAACTTTCTTCATAGCGTAATGTCAATGTAGTCGTCTATAGTAAAGGTGTGAATAATACTACATATGCTGGAGTGTTATGATGGTAGATCCCGTATTCTATTCTTCTTATACCTACACACATCAGCACCCTAAATCAGCTATATCCCGGCCCCAAACCAACCGCATCCCTCACCCTCCTCATCGTCTCCTCCGCATTCCGCCTCGCCACCTCCGCGCCCTCCGCTTCGATCTCATCAAGCCACTTGCCGCCCTTCCGGTTCAGGAAATCCTGGTACCGCTCCCTCACCCCCTTCAGCTCCGCACACACCGCTCGCGCCACCGCCTCCTTCAGGTCCTTGAGCGAGGCGTCGGCGAACTGGAGCGCGAGCTCAGGTGGGGTAAGCCGGGATTCCTCAGGCGTGCATTGGGACAGCAGTTCGAGGAGGTTGGACACGCCGGGGCGGGACACCGGGTCGTAGGTTACGGCGTTCTGGCTGTCGGTTCGGGCGACGGCTATGCGCGAGCGGATCTCCTCCGCGCCGGAGGTTATGTTGATGCGCGAGCGGTGGTTGGGTGTTGATTTGGACATTTTGCTCTCGGGTTGGGCTAGGGACATTACGCGGGGTAGGGGCTGGGCGGGTTGGGTTAGTTAGTTATATTAGTTGATTCCTCTTTGATTAGGACAAGAGGAGGAGGAAGAAGAAAGGGGAGAGGGGCGTACTGGTAACTGTCTCAGGCGGCACGAGGATGTCCTTGAAGGTGTGGTTGAAGTTCGTCGCGCACTCGCGCGCGAACTCGAGGTGTTGTCGCTGGTCGTCGCCCACGGGGACGTGTGTTGCGCGGTGCACGAGGATATCGGCGGCCTGGAGCACGGGGTACGAGAACAGGCCTAGCTTTAAGTTTGTCATGGCTGCTTCTTCGAGATCGCCTGCTTTGTTGTTCATCTGAAGCTTGCTCTGTATATCGGAATTAGACACTCCAATCCAACGATAGAAGTAAAGGGGTAATAAATAAATAAAAGACCGACCTTCCACTGTGTCATCCTCCCCAGATACCCCATCGACGCCGTGCAGCTGAGAATCCACATGAGCTCGGTGTGCTGGGGCACGGAGCTCTGGTAAAATATCGTTGAACCCTTTTCAGGATCGAGACCAATAGCCAGTAGCGAAGCTAACATCTCGCGACGCTGCAGGCGTAGGACCTTTGCTTCTTGGGGCATGGTGATGGCGTGTAGATCTACGACCGAGAATAACAGCGTATCGCCGGGCTTCGCATTATCCTGAAGCCGTTTCCATTGCCGCAACGCCCCTAGATAATTCCCCAGGTGCGGTACGCCCGTGGGCTGAATACCGGAGAATATGACTTTCCGCCCGGGTTTCTTCGCTACCTGCTCCCCTTCCTGAGTGCTGGCATCGTTGCTGAAAGTAGACTCATTACGTCTTTGCTGCTGTGTTACTGGACGTATAGCATGTCTTCGCGTTAAGCCGACTAAGGGCCTGCAGCGAGAACAGAGTGTTAAGCGCATCTACTTCGACGGTTTGAGCAGTTAATAACTTATGATATCGTACTCTTTTTGATTTACTTGTTCATAGAAGCCTATATAACGATTTAGTAATGGATTCATAAAATATAGGAAGATTAACCATCTCACTGCCCAGTTAATGGCATCAATATCACAGATACAATTCCGAAAATAATATCCCAGATCGTTCTTGTTCTCGTGTGTAAGTCGGATAATTGAAAATATTCTCGAATGAGATAAATGGGACGAATCTAAGTTTAGACCAATCAGAGTGGATTCTGAATGTACAAGGTACATAGTTCTCAATATTGAATCAGACTTATAAGTCGTTCGAAGATCATTTCAAGTTTAAGTTATAATGTGGATGGCTTCACGAACAACACAGAACGATGTGATATGTAGGTACCTAATTAGGTAAGTTTAATTGTATTTTATAACAATCGTGTTTACTTTATTTGTACAGCTGGACAGAGATAATACAGCGTCTACCTCGTATGTCTGAACCTCTCGCTGGCCAGCAACTCCTTCACCTTCTCTACTGTGCCTATCGTCTTATCTCTTCCGAAGCTCTCCATCTTCTTCTCTAATATTTGCTGTAGAGATTGTTGCTGTTCATCGGCATTCTTACCAGTTCCTATAAGTCCAAGTTAGCAACTTCTAACCAATCGTAATATATAAACATAGTACCTACCGATGCTGTCAAACTCCCACACGTTTGCCTTCATACCAATGCCGTAGTACGCGTGCTTCTGCAGGTAGGCTAGCCAGATCTGTACCGACTCCGGGTGTCCATCCCTAATCTGAATCAATCTTCTCCTTGTGACCCTCTCGAAGTTCTCCTGAGACTTCTTGAAGATGAAATGACTCTTGGGTACAGTCCATCTCTCTACAATCTTGGGAAGAGGGATTGGGCCGAATGCTGGGAGGTTCAGGTAGTATGCGGCTCGTAGTGCAAAGTCGCAGAAGAACTCAAGGTTGGGTATGCTGAAAGATCGCAGCTGTAAGTCGCACGAGGGTACTCCATACTCGGCTTCTCGTCGTAGGGGCTGGAGGTAGAGCGCTTGGACAGCTCGGGGAAGTCGGACCTCGTTCGCTTCACGGGGATCTGGTAACTCGTTTCTAAGAATTGTATAAGTAATTGCGTATCGTTCGGGGAGTTTAATTCGTGAACATACACAAGTTGGGGAGGCCCGGGTTCTGAACTGGAACCAGAATCGGTACTAGATTCGGTGTTGGTATTGGCGCTAGTTTCAGCACTGGGGTCGGCTCTGAGGACTGGATTAGCATTGTCCTATTCGAATGGTGGGTTGAGTCTTACACCGAGGCTCGAGAGCGAGCGCTCACAAAACCAGCCAGGGTATTTCGCTGTGGTCGGACCTTTAAAGCTGTGAGTTGAATTGCTCCGGAGTCTAACAGAATAGATTACGTACCAATGGTCTAGACAAGACCTGCCGTATAGGCCTTGCTATTATAGATCTGGTCATAATGTGACAATTGGTCTCTTCCCCAAGAGTTCAACTGCGCGATCTTGAAGATGGACAAGAGAAAGTGGATCCTTGATGCGGGATCCTCGATGAGGCTCGAAATTTGTGGTGTTATCGATAAGAATAGTTAGGTAGTTAGTTTTTAAAGCTCACATCATACTTAGGTACTTAAAAAAAGGGTACCTATGCGTTAGGCGAATCTATGCAACAAAAAAGCTCAATCGTTATCGCAGCTTCCCCTTATTGTTAACCCCACGTTCACTGCCTACATCCTACAGTTCACATCAACATCGACAACTTCCACTTCTAACACCTTACTACCAGTTACCAGTAAATACAAACAGTCAAGATGGAGGTGGCAATGAGATCGTGGGGTATATATTTTGTCCATCCCTTTCTACTCCCTCCTAACCTCTCACATCATCATATACTAACAAACACACCCCGCGCAGAACACGATAACGACATCAAGCTCGTCGACCCCGTGCGAGACGCCCTATACAACTACTCCGACGACCGCCAGAACGAAGTCAACTCCGCGAAGCCCTGGCGCGAGAACCCAAACCACTTCCAACACGTGCGCATCAGCGCCGTCGCCCTCATCAAGATGGTCATGCACGCGCGCTCAGGCGGCTCTATCGAAGTCATGGGCCTGATGCAGGGGTACACGGACGGGGACACGATCGTGGTGACGGATGCCTTTGGGCTTCCGGTCGAGGGCACGGAGACACGTGTGAACGCCCAGGACGACGCGAACGAGTACATGATCCAGTACCTGCAGCTGTCGCGGGACCAGGGCAGCCGACAGGAGAACGTGGTGGGTTGGTACCACAGCCACCCGGGGTACGGGTGCTGGCTCAGCGGCATCGACGTGGACACCCAGAGCACGCAGCAGAAATTCAACGACCCCTTTGTCGCCGTCGTCATCGATCCCGACCGCACTATTAGCGCCGGCCGCGTCGAAATCGGCGCCTTCCGCACTTACCCCGAGAACTACCAGCCCAGCGAGCCCTCCACCACCACCTCCTCGTCTTCGTCCGGACAGGCGGTGCCTCTTGCCAAGGCCGAGGACTTTGGTGCCCACGCTAGCAAGTACTATAGCCTGGGCGTGTCGCACTTCAAGTCCACGCTGGACTCGGGGCTGCTCGAGCTGCTGTGGAGCAAGTACTGGGTGCAGACGCTGTCGCAGAACCCGCTCCTGACGAACCGCGACTACGGCGACAAGCAGATGCTCGACCTCGGCTCCAAGATCCGCGACGTGACCCTGTCGTACCAGCGCAACTCTAGGGGAGGGGCGGGCGCGGGGTCCAAGACGCTGGATGCCGATATGGATAAGCTGGCTCGCACGAGCCACTCCGTCGCTATGAATGAGAAGCAGGGGCTCATGGCGATCGAGGTCAAGGCGAAGATATTCAATGGGCTGGGGGGTGTTACGGATTCGGGGACTGTTACTACGGCGCAGGAATAGGGTACTCATGGTGAGGCCTTAGTTACGAGATATGAAGCATTGGACGGCGTTTTTTTATTTCGGCATCGGTTAGGGAAAGGGAGGGCTGATTATAAAAAGAATAAGAATAGTAATACAGAGCACATGGTGCTTTGTTGTACCTGATATACACGGATCGTTTTTACATACATTCCATGACTTGCCTAACTACGGTCTCTTTTCGCGTAGTTCACCATAGCTCCTTTAGTAATGTTGGCTTGGCTTTGGCTTAATTTGACCTATACTTCCGGCTCTACCTCCTTAGCTTCTTCTTCGCTGATAGCCACCTCATATGCCTCATCCACGCGCCTCATAGTCTCCTCCCTACCCAGCACCGGTAAGCTCGGTATTAAAGCCGGCCCGGGCCGCGACCCGTTAATGATCCAGCGCAGGAGATGGTATCCCCAGAGTTGGGGCTCCTGGTAACCGCGTTTAGACTCGGAGGGTTTGGGAATAGCGTAGATGGATCTGAGGAATGGCAAGATAACTGCCTCGATACCTTTCTTGTCCCACTGCGAATCGTCGATTCCCTCTAGGAGCTCGCGTAGTCTGGCTGTGAGTTCCGAGACGCGCTGCGGGCGGCGGTATTCTTCCTCCTCTAGATCTCCGTCTTCGTCTTCGTCTTCCTCTTCCTCCTGTTCTTCCATATCCTCCTCGGTAGGTGCCTCTTGTACCACGTCGATGTAAATCTGCTGGACGCCGGCCATTTCTTCTTGTAAGCTAGACCGGTACAAGGACTCGGGAACCTGCCAGATCAGGAACCGGTTGCGCGTCACGTAGTTCTCGGCGTCTTTGTAGTTCTGCAAGTCCAGCTGCAGAACTCGATCTAGGTAATCTTCTGAGACGGTTACATCACCCTCGTCGGCTTCGGCAAGAGGGACTAGGGGCCCGAGTTCGGATACGATTTTGCTGTTTACAGTTGAGGTTGGCTCTGGCGTTGGCTCTGGCGTAGCTTCTTCGGATTCCGGGCTTTCGAGATCTTCGAGTTCTGCAGTCCGGGCGTCTTCGTATTTCTGCACGCGGGATATGAGAACGGGGAGGAGGATTTGGGAGACGTATGATGGGCCTTGTTTATCGACGAGACGTTTGATGTGCATTTTCTGGAGGTATTCGTGCTTGTTGTTTACTGTGATGTCGCCTCTGGTGAAGCCGAGATGGAACTGCACCTTTGCGTTAATATTATTGCCCTTGCAAATACCATGTTCACTTACCTTTTTGACCATATCATCCAGATCCATGACCTCTTGCTGCCCCTTAACGCCCCTGCCCATACTCCAACCTAGTAACATGACGTAGTTTAGTAATGTGCTGGGTAGGATACCGCGGTCTCGCCAGGATGCGATGTCGACGTCACCGTGGCGTTTGCTCAGCTTCTGTCTCTCCTCGTTAACTAGGAGTCCGACGTGTGCGAACAAGGGCATATTCCATCCGAAGGCCTGGTAGAGCGCTACGTGTCTAGGGGTAGATACTAGCCATTCCTAGGGTTATCTTGGTTAGCCATGATATCACGAGGTCAAGCTATAATGCTACTTACGGCTCCTCTGATAACATGTGTTATCTCCATCAGGTGGTCATCAACCACGTTGGCGAAGTGGTAGGTTGGATACCCATCTTGCTTGATGATGATGAAGTCGTCTTCTGCAGTAGGCTTCTGGTAGCGTCCATAGACGAGGTCGTTAACAACAGGCTGTTCGCCGCATTTAAATCGCACACAATGCGGTTCACCATTCTCTGCCCGACGTGCAGCTACATCTGGAGAGATATGCGAGCATGTTCCGTTGTAGATAGGTTGTTTGCCTTCTTGGATATTGATGACCCTCATCTGATCCAATTCCTCAGGCGTACAGAAGCATCGATAAGCGAGACCCTTTTCTATCAGCTGTTCCGCATGCTCGGTATACAGCTCTAGTCTCTCTGACTATAAACGACGTTAGTGTCACGACGATAGAGTAATTAGCTATGATGGGAAATACCTGCTTGTACGGGCCATACTCCCCGCCAACATCGGGACCTATAAATAATCGTGAATGAGTATGAGGGTAGGATGCTAGGCGAGTGAAAATCTCGCACCTTCATCCCAGCTTAAGCCGGCCCATTGCAAATCCTCAAATAACCTCGTCTCTGCATCTGGTACGATTCGAGACTGAGATAACGTTAGAATATGAACCCATCATTTAAATTCAATACGCTACTACCGAAACAAAACTTACCTGGTCCGTGTCTTCAACCCTCAATACAAATTGACCACCGGTGGCCTTCGCAAGCAAATAATTATACAGCGCTGTCCTTAACGAACCTATATGCACGTAGCCAGTTGGAGATGGTGCAAATCGAGTCCTAGCCGGAGACCTAGGGAGAAAAGTCTTGGGTTTCTCAGCTGGTTGAGTTCGACCTGTGAATTTGTATCGCTTAAGAACTTGTGGCTGTCGAGCCAACAAGGGCCGATATAGAGGACCACGTATGATATAGAATCCTCTCATGACACTTCATGAAGAATTTGCCTTATTTCTGCGTGCTTGTTGAAATAAATTTAAATGCGACTTATTGACTTACACATCAATTATTGACTTTGAGTTGAGCGCAAAAAGTTTTACTCCGAGTAATGCATATTGAATTATTCATATTATTCTTTTGTGCTTATCATCGTACCTAGTCCTAATACACGTATATGCAATAATCGAGACCACAGAGATATCTATTTGAAGAATGCATATAAGTGCTCATTTTCAATTTCAAGCAGGGTCAACAATTTGTTATTTAATGGTTAAACATGAATTCTGTCTGCGATAAATCCATCCTACTTGATACGTCCAAGTCAGTGTCAGTGTTTTCTCTACCCGTTCGTTATTCGTTGGCGAAGACCATCTTTTAATCATCGTATTCCTCGAAATTATGTTATAATCGATGCAAACAACTTCATAGCCATAGCCATAGTCATAGTACTTCTCGTCTTCAGTGATATGACCTCCGTCGGATTCGGGTTACTGACCATGTTGGTGACATCTTCCATCGGATATTCTTATTGTCGGAATATCAATGGCAACTTCATGTAGCGTCAATAAATTTGTGCTGTCGAGTGTCGTTGTTCTCAATATAAGGTATCCCTTAATATCCTTGTCTCTTGTTGTGTGAGTGATGAAGAGGAATGTGAAATATTGACAGCAGCACTGTTATAGGTAGCTCTAGCCATCGCCGAAGCCCATAAACCACACCGCTCCAAGATTGCTGTAGCCAGGTCCTGGATAGGACCCTGTCTTCCTATCAAATAGGCCAAGTTGAATAATAGAGTAATTGCGAGATTGGAGAATATTGGTTTGAGGAAGCGTTGGCTATTGGAGAAGAATGGTTAGTAAAAATCTCCTCAAACAAGTAGGTAGGAACAAGAGACAATGACTTACTTAATTGCGGCTTTAGATAGACTATACTTTTTTCCATTTGATACTCCTCATCATCTCCAAACTGACGTTTCTTCCGTTTTTCATGGACAAGACAATCGTCGACAAGACAATCATGGAATTCGCCATAAGAATATTTCCTATGCTAAATAGCCGTAGTTAGATTTTGAGCTACTCAAACAATGGAATTTCAGTTCAGGATTAGAGGTATTAACAACTTACATTGAATAGGATTCTTCGGGGGTTGATGAATTGTTTGGAATATCACTTCCCCTTATTATGGGTATAACAGTGGACCTTAATAATGTTATAGGTCTAATAATAATCATTAGTTGATGCCAAATCGTGCACGTTGATGTTTAACTTACCTGTGAGAATAATATAGCTATCTGCTATCGAGTAGGTAATTCCAAAGCCGCGTTGGACTGTCGCCATTTGATACAATATTCGTCTCGAGCAACTAACTTGCACACAACTCATCTGTATAACATATTCTGTCAGTAATTGTTCCTCAAGATTAACAGCAAACCCTCTAAGGTTGGTTGTGTGACATACAATGATTTGCTTTAGTCACTAGGACGTCAAAGGTTAGAGTCATAAGCCAAGAATAAATACAGCAAGAGAAATAAGCAGAAAGAACCAGAGAATAGGCAGTGTGAAGAAGAAGTACTCAAGAGTATCTGTGAAGAATAGGAAAGTGGGTTGTTAATGGGATGCTAGACGCGTCGCGTCGTGTTGTAGGATATGTTACATAGTTAAATGAAAGGGGAAAGTAGCATGAAGAAGGCAACCGTACCAAAGATATAAGGACTATTAGAGAAGATAGCAAGCTGCAACATACCTTAAAGTTTATTCTTGTGAGCAAATTTGTTGGCGCTTGTGTGACTGTTGTAGTAGGTATTGGATTATTATAGAGCTTATAACCGACCAACACAGTCTGCGGCGAGGACAGGAGCAGAGGCGTGGGTCGGGGTTGTATTGACGGAGATGCGAGAACAACCCAGACTTTTGTTGAAAAAGATAACTTAGAGCTGATTCTAATATCTTCATATCAGGGCTGTTAGGTAATAGAGTTGAGCCGCACTGGGAAGTAATGCGTGACCAAACTATCATCTATGGGTGTTTGGATTAGCTATCTCCTAACCCATAATATATTCGTGAATATCGATTCACAAGAATTGGAAGTAGTGAGAGGAAAGAAAAAAGGGACTTGTGTCTTGGAATAGACTGCCATCCATAATCCAGCCCACCTAGGGCGGTGTATCGCGTTGCGGGGTAGTGGTTGCAAAGCAACAACAGCAATAGCGATACATGAAGGTGGTGACTTGAAAGGAAATAGTTGAATGGTAGGAAGCAGTGATAATGTTGATAGGGGGTGGTAGACAGAATGCGAAAAGTGTAGAAGTAATGCAAATGTGAAAAGGGGAGAGTTCGTGCATACAGAAAGGGGGTTCACCAAAGCTTACAATAGAAGCACAAAAGAAGAACCATGACTTCACAGTCTTTTATCTCTCCTGCTTCATGAAGATGGGATGCAGGGAATGGTGTAATGTTAAGGGAATTCTAACTTACTTAATAGAGTATTGTAATTATAGTGCTTTGCCTCAGGCGTTCTCTCGGGATGGATCTAGGTTGTTGGAGATGCCATTTCTGGCGGCGGACTTCGCTATGCGAGGGGCTGACAATTGGAATAGAATATTAATAGTTAGATGAATAGGTGTTGTGTTGAAAATATGTTGAAAATATGTTGAAAATATGTTGAAAATATGTTGAAAATATGTTGAAAATATGTTGAAAATATGTTGAAAATATGTTGGAAAGAAATTGGAAGAGAATGGTGAAAGGGGAAATGAGCCCTCCTTCTTATGCACTTCGAAGAAAGGCGGTTAGTCGAATTCTTAATCGACTCATTAGCCGAATGATCAGTCGGTCTATTAGACGGCTTGTTAGACGGTTTATTACTTGGCTAATCCAGCTGTTCTACACTAGAACTTAGGTGGTTCCTAACCGTTGCTAGGTAGCAATAGGGGTAAGTACGTAGGCATCGGGGTCGGGTACGGGTACAAGGTGTAGTTTCCTTAGATTATCTCACCGCCCTCCGGCATTAATTCTAGGTAGCAATCACAGTGTTAGGAAGGCGTCTTAATGCCTGTATCTATGAGGTATCTAAGTATATAAGTATTTTCGTTGTACCTTGGGTTAGGTACAGGGCAAGTATCTAGAGCCTCACGATAAGCGATAAAGGAGACAAGCCAGATGTAGCCCATGATACAAACTACCAGAATACAGGAATTTTAATATATCTAATACAGAATACCTAGATAGGCACAAGTTATTATTCTACCACACCCACAATACAGATATTTCAGTTAGTAGTAGTTAGTAGATTTAAGGAAAAAGACATGTTTTTGTATTTTGTGATTAAGCACTCTGTAAGTGTTGACAAGTAACTAACTACCTAAACTGCTACACAAGGACAAGTTGATTCGAGTAGGCACTTTGAGCTCTTCTCCAGAGGAGCAGGGCTTCATTTTTCAATATTTTCTTGTGAAAAATGGAACAGAACAAAACAATACACCAATAGGGGGTTTATACCCCTTATACAATAGTTCACAATCATACACTCGTAAAGCATGGGCGCCCCCAAAGCTTCCCCTTCACCATTATCATCATAATCATCACGAAGTCTGTAGTCACTTAGTTGTTTTCTTTTGTCAAGTCAGCATCCAGTACCCATTTATATAGCTGAAGAATATAGGGCTAGGAAACTTACGGGTTGAGGACTGTGCAGCCGCCTCCTGCTGCTTGCCGTATCTCCAGTTGTGGAACATGTGGCATCGTCGAGCGGAAGATGCAACTTTGAAGACAGTTGTGCACGCTGGCGCATTGCTTCCTCTAGTACGCCAGGCACATCGGTATTGGTCCTCTCCGATCTTAGTAGGCAAGTGGTTCAGACGAATGTGGTCTTTTAGAAGCTTCTCGGTTGCAAGAGTTGCATCACAGCCAAGCAAAAAGCATCTGGTTCCAATGTGAGTAGTCATGATGTGCTGATTCTTTCCCTTCTTCTCTTTGTAACTCTTGCCGCAATGAGCACATGTAGTGTCTGGAATTACTTGAGCAGGTTGGGAAACCTGGCTAACTTGCTGCTGAGCCTGGACAGGTCGTGGAACTATGTTGTCCTGCTGCTGAACTTGTGCAGGTTGGGGAACCTGGATAGCTTGATGCTGGGCCTGAACTGGTTGTAAAGCTTGAACAGGTTGTAAAGCTTGAACGGGTTGTGGAACTTGGTCAGCTTGCTGCTGGATCTGGACGAGCTGTGAAACTGGGTTGTTCTGCTGCTGAACTTGGAATGGTTGTAGAACTTGGTCAGCTGGCTGCTGAACTTGTGCGGTGAATGAAGAAGCGACATCTTGAGCCTCAGGGGTGTCCTGAACATCAGGAGTGTCTTGGGCGATCAGAGCGTCCTGGGCCTCGGGTCCTTTGAGAGTATCGGAGGCTTTAGTAGTGTCGGGTCTAGTCGATTGGTTCGCTGTGTTGGTACCAGCAGGGCCATCAGCCCGGTTGCCAACTAATATATAGCATTAGTGATAACTCATCTTTGAAAGAGTAGAATAAAGATTAGAGGCGCCAAAGCATCTTTGCGGTCATGTTGACAGAGAGCGACGCGTATATCATTCAAGGAGGCATCTTCACATTCATTGTGAGCAGGACTTGGACTTACAAAGCAATTCTTCATCCTCCATAAAATTGTATTTGTAGGTGTAGTGCTTGGGAAAATCAGCAAACCAACGTTCGTGCAAGCTAGCCCCGGGAGCGCCACGCCAGTTATGGGGAGGCATCTTGGCTGAATTCCCTCTAGTAATCTCTATCTGATTCAATATTGGGAGTTGGAGACAATTCTCTCTTGAGAGGTATGGGTTGGCAAAGAAATTGGTGGAAATAAACGATGGAATTCCGCAAATGTTGTAGGAATAATGCGGTAGAGAAAAGAATCGATGGGAGCAGGTAAATGTGGTTTTGTGGGGAAAGGGGAGAAGGGTACGAGAAAAAAGATGAAGGTATTTGCTTGGGAACAGGTAACCGCAACAACAGCAGAATGTCCACGTCAGGGGAACGCAGGATGACTTTGGGTCGTGTTCGGTTGGCTTGAGCGTAAGTTGTCTTCTGCCCAGGAAAAAAAAGGGCTGCTAAGAGAAAGGGAAGGCAGGTATTGTTGCTACACGGGGTACTAATCGCCCCGTAAGGTCTTGACGACGGCAACCAAAGATAGCTGATCAGATAGATACTTTGATACAGGTATTCTGATGTGGTCAACGCTTTCACCACATGTTATGAGCAGTAAACTAGGCGTAGCTCAGATGGTTTCCGTCCAAGTCAGCGCAAGATATTCTTCGTGTCTTACTGCCTACCTAAGTACGGGTCCCTTCGTCTAGAAACCATCGAGGTCAAGATGATATCCTCGTACAAACAATTACCTACCCATATATCTAACATGTATATCGAGTATCGTATGTATCTAAACCTATTCTTTATATTAGACACGGGCTGTTATTTTATTTTGCCTCCATCCAGTTATTCGTATTGAATACCTAATGTTTATTTACCCAGTCGAAACAACCATAATTTAATCATTCCGTGATGCAACTTTGAAATGGGCATAATCCAAATCTATGAACTACTACAGTTATCTACTAGAATGTGACCTCGCTGATACGCTTATCCATATAGAACATATAATTTGGCTTTTATTGATACGTGTGAAGGGGACAATACCATATAAGCACACAACGTAAGGCTACGAGGGTCTAGCCTCTATTCTACCTACAAGCCTGATGGTATTCCCTCTAGGATCTCCCCTATGATTCCTCAATACCTAGGTAGTTACCATTTAGGTATGATCGGTCATCAAATATGAAGTTCTTCGGGTTTACACACTTCAGTTCTAGATCTAATTAAATATCCTGTACCTAAGGCTTCCATATGCCAAGAATAAGTACGGATAATTCTTGGGGCTGGGGGCAACGAGCATTGGAATGAAACACCCTAAGCCAATCTACAGCAGCAGGCACCAGTGAGCTAAGGCATTTCTGTAAAGTTGTACTTGGATTAATTCCTAGCGGGTGCTATGTGACCATGCTTTACATTAGTTTAGGTACATAGAACGATCAATGAAAAGAGTCTACATGGGGCGTAGGAAACCATTTAGGGATATTATCTAACATTATGCTGGTACAAAACGAGCAGTCATAGATTTGGTGCACAAAGAAAGCATGGATATATATTTAGGGCATTTAATTTGAAGCATCTGGCATAAGTGCAACTAATAAGTATACATATGTTCTCTGAATTGTCCGCGGGATTGTTGAGGCTAGCGTATGTTCAGGCAATTTATTTTGTTTCATGGTATCATGGATTGGATGACGAGGCCTTTACATTCGTTAGGATCTTCGTCCTGAGACGCTCTTCTTCGGACTCGTTTGCTGCCGCGAGAATCGTTAGTCGGCGAGTAGATATTATAACTTGTATTGCCGCTAGAAGAGGCAGCCATTGGACGGCAATGGAATTTTACCACACATTGATGGTGATGCTGGTGTTGAAATAGGACTGAGGATCCATTCGAAAGGGGAAACTCTTATGAAATAATATCTAACTTGGGTATCAGTTTACGACTCTAACATCAATAAGAAACGAAGAAAAGTGGGAGTAAGAGCAACTCTTGAATGTTGTCTTGAAGAAAACAGATGAGACAATATTAGGGAATAGATAAACCTGAACATACCACTTATAATAAGGTTGCCTCATATTTTTCATGTTCATAATTATGCGATTTTATGAGGATGATAAAATTTCTCTATGAAGCTTTCATCTGATATGAGCTCCAGCTATTCTACACCGCATGTATTAGTTAAAGAACAACAAGTAAAATGAAAAATCGAGGAGATCTTCATACCTGCAATGGAAATATCTCTTCCGAATATGTCTGGGTTCAGCTGCCTGTTGCGAACAGTCTTGGGGCAATTCAGCCAGGTGTTCTCCATTATAGGCCGGGCCCCGGGTGGAAGAGCCGCTGCAGGAGCCGTCTGGGCGGCCACGGTTGACCGGAAATTGAAAGAGGGATGTCTGGGGTATACTTTTTCTGAGGACGCTGTTGTTAGTGAAGTTAAACTTAGAAGTAGATAGTATTGGGAAGGGAATAAACAAGCAATGAACAGACGGTGTAAAAAAGGGAGTCATGATGTAAGGGTTGAAGATGTGCTGGGTTGCTTTGCCAGTAAGCTTGAACATACCTTTAATACTCACCACTCAGGATAGAATGAGTTAGAGTGAGTATCGAAGTGGTTATTCCTCGAGATATGGTTTATATTGGAGGTATGTTGGAAATAGACCGGAAAGAAAAGTGGCAGGAAAAGGCATAAGGGTGTAGGCTTGATACAAGTGATATTGCTCACTTAACCTCTTCGGATTTGTTGATGTTGTTAGATAGTTGTTGGTTATCAATGGAATAATAGGGGTGCGTATTGAAGTATTTTTGACTTTGGTTCTGTTAAAACGAAATAGAAGATAGGATAATAGTACCAAGATGGAATATGATTTGTAGTTGGGAACGCCAGCGCCTCATCCGCCGCTTGGTGACTGCATCCCGACCAGAGCCCCATCAGCGTGATGATTGCATCCTAACCCAGGCCTGATGGATGTTGTATTGACAGCCACGTATTTATAATAAAAGAATAAGAAGTCTTGCTGTAGGGGGTAAGCCGACCGACCGAAATAGGAGGTAAGATAATAGTACCCAGGTGGAATATGATTTGAATAGAAGTTGTAATAATAGAAGTTGTAATTGAGATTGTATTCCGACCAAGATCTGCCAGATGCTGGATGGGTAGCCATGTATTTATAATAAAAAAAGAAGCTCCCAAAGGCGGTGTCGCCCACCAAGGCGGTATTCGTCGTTGCTCGGAGACTTGGTGTATCTCTAAGCAGTCGCTCCTGCTCATTCTTGAAGCAATCTTAGGTACATATGCACGGACCTCATGCCATTGTATATAGTGTATGTATCGCTGCTCGGACCATCACAGCACACCTCCCCCCTGAGGTGGCAGTTACAAGCCATATCTTCAGGCTGTGGAAACATCTGTCTAGCGCCAACAAGTATCTTGAACTACCTGCCTGTGTAAGTACTTGGGTATGTGCACGTCCCATCCCATAGCAAGTAATCGCGTTACAGGAAGCAACAACACCTAGAAACAGAAGATACATACTGTACGAAAACTCAAGTACATACTCTGGTAGGACATACAAATGATAAGGACTTTGCTCTTTCCGTGATTATTAGCGGCACTGATACCTAACTGGTAGCTAATACATGTAGAGGGCACATAGGTAGGTATATATTAGCTTAAGAATTAACTGCCCTGGACAATCATTAATAGGTAGTTTCCCCCTTTAGTTGCCCATGACCCCTTTGGTAGTTGGCACTCTCCTGTTTTTAGCACACTTGTCATAAGGTATTTACTAGCGTTAATTTAGATTTTGCATTCTTTACATCCTCGAATCAATGTAGGAGGAGCAAGTGCTTAGTATGAATTGTTGTGCTTTTTAGTTTACCTTCGCCTTTTAACATGTACCTAGGGCTTCTACCTCCCTATGTATTTTTACCCGTAATTCGAACAATGATTACACGTATAAAATAAGGAAGCATTGGTTTCTGCACTGAACAAGAGAAGATTGTGTAGTTCACACTTCCAACTCATCATAGAGTATTAATGCACTGCAAGATAGGTACGAAAGAACAAATAGAAGTATGTCCATGTGCTTGAGATTTCTTCCGAATCTCAAGCTAAAGTGTGTCCCAGTATCCTAATGATTAAACCCTCCTTTAATATTACCTCCTGATTTTTATGCTACCTCTATCATCATTTCGTGATATGTATGGTCTGAATGTGGTTATGACTACAAGGGGGTTAGTACTTTGATGTTGAGTATTGGAGGAGTCAAGTTACATCACCTTTTTGATAATGGTTTCTTTACAGATCCCTAGGTATGATCTTATGGAATACGGGTGAGTTACTTCCAAGTTTTTTCGCTAGACATCCATATATTGTTCTTGGGTGCCACTGACATGTTGTTGTAGAGTGCTGTCCAACCACCTGTCGCCAGCTCAGGGGAGCCGATAAGAGCCGAGGATAACCGTACTCACTATCCGAAACCCTCTTCATGTTGATTAACACCATATTCAAGGAAGGAGAAGTAATGGAATAGTGATGAGAGAAGCATTTTTTGTCGCTCTTTAACTTATTGTATGCGCGTACAATCTGGTGTGGTAGCCATAGTACTAGTGTAACTACCGAAGATGATTCAATTTCCCATTCGCCGTAGTAGTAGCCCCTTTAATATTAAGTAACAGGGACTCTCCGTGAAATGCTCTTAAAGCGTGGAAAGGCTTGGCGGATCATTGGGCGACAGCGGTGACTTCGAGTTGATGGCTTAGCTATATCTCGCTTTCGTTGCTTCATGCGGGAGATATCTTCCGTTGGTTTTGAACTGCGCTGTTCTGATTTTACAAGATTGGAGTACGACCGTTTGGTACCCAGAACAGTTCGTGGCTCCAAGCATGTAGAGTCGATGATTGATATAGAGCTATCATGCCCTAGTTGTACTAGGTTTGACTTCCCCGGTCCTGTCGCTGTCCCCAAGCCTCGTGCCATTGTCATATTCTTTGGTGGAATGACAACAGGTGCCGGGTCATCCTTATCTTCGTCAGGAACATCGTTTCTTGTTGGCGAATAGGATGGATCTACCTGTGTTGAAGTATCTGTGTTGTTCTTCCGCAACCTTGGAAATTCCTTCTCGATTAGATCATCAATAAGATCATAATCTTCGTTCTCGGTATTATTGGGCATGCTAGAACGCGCACAGGGGATATCAAGGTCGTCCCAATCCGAGTCTGTCTCTGAACTGTCTTGTCCTTTGGCCGGGGAAATACCATCGTAGATACTCTCGTCATTGTCAGACATGGTAATAATTGAGCGAGGTTTGCAACATCCACTGTCTACAAATTCACTCCACGTATCCTTCATCCACTCAAACACGCGAGGCGTACAACATGCCTTTGGATTTATAGGCCTGTTGAAGGTCCCATTATAGTTGGACCGAATGGGTCGTTCCTCTAACTCGGCATCGTAGTGAAAAGCTTGGTGGCCATAGAGGCTAGCCCATGTAAGGGCCCTTGGGTGTCGAAGAAACTGTAAGTTAAGCCGGTTCACTGCTTCAGCAGCTTGGTAGAGGCGAAGCCAATTCACCAAGCAGCACGGGCAAGGCTTCCATACTGGCCAGGCCACTACTCTCCGTTTGAGGCTTTGTCGGCTAAGGAGAGACCTTTTAATACAAAGCTGAGGTATATCGCAGCGACAGATGTGGGATGTATAGCACTTTCGTTTGTCGCATAGTGGCGCGGCGATTTGAATAGCTCGGTCTTGATAGATGATATAGACTCCTTCGTCGGGAAAGTCGAGATCCAAGTAGCGATGCTGGCTGCTACCGGATACAATAACGTTTCGTAGTTGGCCATCACTTCCATAGGAGGCTGCTACAACGGCGGCAGATCGGGATGGGATAGCCTTACAGGCGACGCGACCGTGGTGGATGGCCATGTTGATTTAGATGGGAAATGAGAATAAGTGTGAAATATTGTATTATAGCTTATAAGGCGAATATTATAGGTAAGAGAGCGAAGCTGGGGTGGCAGTAGTAGCCTAAAATGTCGCTGAGATATCGAGTTTTCTTGTTTTGGGTCGCGGTGATTGAGAGATGTAAGAAGCAACGTGAGGAGAGAAAGACGCAGAAGATTATATGTTAATTCAGGATGCTAGAATCGCCTCCCTGACGTTAATATGACCGTACTTGACATTGAAATCAGTTGAATTAGATGAATCGTAGTTAATGTAAGGACTAACATGGGACGGTTTAGCTTGATGTAGCTATTGACTTGGATGGTACAAGTGTGAATGTAGTGAACGAGAGCTGGCATTGGCGTGTAGATGTCTAAAGGCTGAATGGGCAAGCTCAGATCTATAAGAAAATCGCCGGAACCCCATGGTACCCAAAAGTTCAGGCTTCCATGTTCGATGATTGTGGGAGCATACCAGGGAAAGGTCATCGAAGGTGAGACCTACAGATGTCCTAAGGGTAGTATAATCGCTGTTAAAAGGGGCTCGTGCACCGAGGAGAGTCCATTTAACTATGTTGAAAACCCAACATTTGCCTCCTATGAGGCAGTTAGCTCGCATCGACTTATAGGTCGATATCAGTCTACTAAACTGTATAAAGCAGTTAAGTCTTAGCTGGCGATAAAGACTCCTTTGAATGCGCTTTATTACTTGACTGATGTTAGGAACTGATAGAAGATAGAAGAATAAGTCTTACATGGATGCCCAAAGACCCTTGTGCTAGGCTAATGTGCAAAACCACTTGCGTATTGAAAAGGTGTATGTTCTACTAGACGGACATGAGATTCAAATAAGGAGGAATCAATCGACAATATGCCCCTGCTATATGAGTTGTTAAGTGAGAATCATAACGGGATTAACAGTTGTTTGGGTGGTAGGTAGTACGGCTGAATGTTGTCCGCTTTCTTACATGTAATCACAGCCTCCTTTCCAAGAAACCGTACCTGAAAAGTAATGTATTCCGAGCTGCCTTTGTACTGTGGCGCAAGAGCTTGAGCTGAATATATAAGATGGGGGCACGGGGAGCTGTAAGAACTCTGAGATTTGATCCTTCAGACCTAATCATCAACTTTGCCTCCCCATACAATGACTTACAACCCAAGTAGATTGGGAGGTAATACAACCCAAAGAAAGGTAGCATGAGATGCATACCACTTTCGCGGTGGAAGAGCAAATGGGTTTGTAGGCAATAGAGTAATAAATTAAGAAATTCCCAGCTTACTCAATCATCGAGTTCAGGATTTCGATGGGTGAACATATGTAGATTAGGGATCTGCCTCACGACATGTGAGATGAATATTGCCATATTCATACGATGCTCATCATTGAATCAGTGACACTAGATAATAGCTTCTACACGTGTCAGAGTATGACTTGTAGCCCCTGTCAGTACCTAGTCGCATTGGGCCGTGATTGGGCCAACGCCGTAGATCAGGTGAAGTCGCGTAGGATGCAATCGGTCAAAGTAGGCCAGAATACGTGTCATCGCAGAAGGCGTGTTGTATTTCCTAGCACGAAATACATGCTAGCTCGAATGTCCCGTCCGTAGACCATAGAGCGCAAAACCCTTCCCATGCATGCAAAGTACTGCCGAAAACGAGAAACCGGACCCCAATTCCATAGTCATCCTCATCACCCGCCAGCGCCTTAAATTTCCGTGGTAACCTTGGCCTTGGGGTTGGTGACCTTAACACCCAATTGCTTTGCTCGGGCAATAATATCGACTCGCTTTCTCGACGAGACGTTGTGGGCGATCCTATAGTATTGTTAGTTACCTTAGTCGTATCCGGGTCGAAGTCACCCTTCGATGCAAATTTTGAAGAACGTACTCTGCGGCGAAGGTGCGGTTGTGCATAAGGAGTAACTCAACATCCTTGATGTTGTTGACGAGGAAGGCCTTGTGGCCTGAGGGTGTAAGGTGGCGGGTCTTCTTGTTGGAACCGAAACCGATCTATATCGCAAAATAATTTATGTTAGCATCATGTTTCTTCCACCCAGTATCATCGCATTTAAAAATCCGTATTTCAAGATATTTTTTTTTTGATGAATACCGAAATTCGGAATCGCACGTACCGAGGGCATAGTCATGTTTCCACGGAACCGTCGTCGGACTCGGTTGTCAATACCCTTAGGCTTGCGCCAGCTGGAGGAGAGACATTTGAACCGATCGCTCTGGTGGCGGTTAAAGGTCTTGGTTCCTGTAAAAAAATAAATCCGTCAATATCTCTCCCTCACTATTTCATAATTCAAAATCTCAATTCATAACCGGAGCGCATTGCGTCGATCGTGGAGAGGTAACGGGGAAGTAGTCGGAACATACGCTTCTTGACGATCGGGACGTGCTTCTTAGCGGCAACCATCTTGAACAATTGTTAGCTATAAAATTATCTTTCATACAAAATAGTGTAGCCGTAGCGGTCCTAGATTTTATATTTACCTTGACTGATTTCCTGTCGATGTCGTGATGGGTGGGTGTTTGGTGATGGCTGCTTGTCTCTACCGCAAAAAATGAGGTACGTTACGTGTAGAGGGACCGAAAGTTTCCAATGGGCACAACAGCCGAATTTTGCGCTAAGGGTTTTTGTTAGGGTTGGTGAAAATATCACGTGTGGATTAATTGAAAAAAGTCCCACAGCTTTGGCGAAGATTGAGTGGGGGCACTAAGTTAAGTAGTTTTAGTTGGGCTTTGCCAATTCCCAGCCCCAAGTGGCTTGCTTTTCTGTTTCCACCCACCGAGCTGCATCTAGATGGATCCAATCTGAGTATGTACCTATGTACTCAGGTACAAGAAGTATCAAGTACCTATTTTTGGCCAAAGAGGTTACCTACCTACGTATCTTTTCCCTTAATTCCGTTCAATTATTAGAGGTTGAACTCTGCCACGAGACTACATTAGATTAGGTACAGAATCCGGTCAATTTAATTCCAACCAGGAACTTTCACTCAAGTTCAACTCAACTTCACTTAAACCCACAGTCTCATCTATCAATATTATACTGCCTCTATTGCGGCTTGTTAATTTTCACAAGAACAATTTCCCATCCGAAGGACGTCTGGTCTGGTCTATACAAGCTACCGAATATCTAAGGTGGGAAATATTATAAGAAACGCCACCTGGTCGGAATCGCTATTAGAAAGGTAGGAGGAGATATACCGTTAAACCCCCCTTATGAGAGAAAATCCTGCCAGGACTTTTCTCGCTGCCATCTATCCTGGTTCCGCTCCTCTCCGTAATTCGATCACACAACCAAATTAAACGATGAGGGAATCCCTATGCTTTGGCCCAACCCTAACCTGTATCGAGATTGCTTCCAGTCTCACCAATCGAAGTTCATATCTCATAATTCATTACTGCTGGGCACACTGTGCTTGTCCGCCGGCTTCGTCATCATCATCCTCCCATCCGTCTCCAAATCGCGGGTCTCCGGAGTTGGCGCCCATCTGATACAAGGTTAGTATATCATTTAGTCACATCTGGAATGCAAGGGATAGGACATACCTCTTCAATATCCGCGTCATCTTCGTAAGCAACTTCATCAACTTCCTCGGCCTTGATCTCTGGTGGTGGACCAGGTAGTAGCTTCTGAAGGGATTCGTAGGCCGAGTCATCCTTGAGCCATCCGTCCTCAGGGAACTCAATTTTTACGACAAGGTATAGATCACCTTTGGCATCTCCTCGCTTCACCGGCATACCCTCTCCTTCGACCTTGAGCACCTGTCCCGGGTGTAGGACCTTTCCTCGCGGATGGTTAATATGGATACCTCGACCATCAAGATGTTGGACGACAACGCGAGAAAACCCACACAGGGCCTCAGCCACAGTGATATCTAGGTCGGCAGAAAGATCATTACCGATTCGGTTGAAAACCTCGTGAGGTTCTTCGTCGAGAACAAAGACGAGGTTACCAGGTGTCTGGTCGGGGTGCTGGTCGGCTTCACCTTCTAGCACGATGCGCTCTCCTTGGCGTGAGCCACGAGGAATGTAGATCTCCAAAGGCTTCGTCTCCGGGACGGTCCGCTTGCCTTTGCACTTCTTACATCGGTCCTTCTCCTTGAAGTAGTTGCCAGAGCCCTGACACCTATCACATACGGCCGATTCGCGAGTGACCAAACCAGGGCCGACTTGTCGGAAGGCCTCCACCATACCGTGTCCCTTGCAGCGATCGCATTGTTGGGGCTTCACCTTATCCTTGCCGCCAGTCCCTTTGCAGGTCCCGCAGACGACATTCTTGTTGGCAGCGAATTTGACAGTTTTGCCCTTGTAGAGATCCTCTAAGCTGACGGAGTACTTGGACTCCTCATCGGGACCCCGCCTAGGCCTTCGAGGTCCTGCTCCGGGGCCTCCCATACCACCGCCCATTCCCATGCCAAACATCTGGGCAAGGATATCATTGATATCTACCTCTTCACCCATGCCTCCTCCTCTTGAGGGGTCAAAGGCCGCCATTCCATGCTTGTCATATAAGGCGCGTTTTTCTTCATCTCGAAGGATCTCGTAGGCTTGCGTAACAGACTTGAATTTGGCTTCAGACTCGACTCGCTGGTCTTCGGGAACTTTGTCGGGATGATGCTGGAGCGCAAGCTAGAAGATAGCAATTTGGTCAGCAATTTCGCGGAAGCAGGCAAAGCCACGGCGATTCCTCACCTTTCGGTAAGCCTTCTTTATGTCATTTTGGCTTGCATCTCTATCGACACCGAGAAGCTCTGGAGTTGTTGAGTCAGCAATTAAACTCTACGGATCGAAAGCCGTAATAAAAGTAGGTGAGCTACATACCATATAAGTCGACATCTTCGCCACCAGCACCCGGACCAGGTGATGCCATTGTCAAGAAGAGGAATTGAAATGAAGCAGAGAGCCTTGTGTTTCTCTGTAGAGATTATGGTGTAAAGGTAAAGTGGGTTGGTTCTTGAAGTAGGAAAATATTTGGCGGGGCAAGTTTTTTTTTTTTGGATCTTGACTGCTTTGGACCCTTTGATCTTTGGATAACGATACCAAAGGTGGATGAATGCGCAAAAGATATAACTTTGATGCGCAGTGGCTTAACCTGATGAACCGAGAATATTTCTTAAGATTTCCCAAGTAGTTTTGGTTTCGACGAGTTTTTACCCGAAGAAAAGAAATTTACAAGGCTGACTTTTTGAAGTTGTAAATTGCAGGTCCGTCCTAATCTCCTACATGTATATCAACTTTTACTTTCTTTACCCCCACATCCCCTTAAGCGTGTTAGGTAGGTACAGGACTACGTAATTTCTAAGCGCCTCCTCTAAAACGTTTTGCATACATCTACGTTACATGTACAAAGTGTATTTAATATTATGTAACATTGAAGGACAAACTTGGAACTGTTCTTATCGTAATACTGGGTAAGAATTGGGAATTCATGAATAGGATTTTTTATATATATATGAATGACACTGTCCTTGTAAATCCCTAAACTGTTTGGGACCGACATCAATATTCATGTATTCCCAAAGGTCCGTAAAGTACAAATGCTGTGAGATTTCGAAAGTTTGCGCCGCTATCGCGTCCCGCCAACAGAATCCGACGAACCACAACTTACCGATAATATAGAACTTATCGATTAGAATAGAGCTGAGAGATATGCTGCGGCTTGATAAGATAAGACGGAATACTGTTCCGGATGACCCCAGGCCTTAGGGGGTGTTTTGTTCGATAAGTTATGCTTTGCTTATGGCTCGTGCCACCCTAGCATATAAGTATGCGGAATTTTGTCTTGCTTGTGGGGCGATTCCCACTATAATTTAGACGAATCAGCGCCAACCTTAATGTTCAAAAACCTTTTTACGTTTGTGTCTTGTGCTTATTAGCTTACGCTTATCTTATTAAGATACTGAAGCTATTTCCAACATTGCTGTCGCCACCTATTTAATTACTAGTAAATGCGCTATAATTATAGATAATACATCCACTAAAATGCGATCTTAGGCAACCATTAAATGCACTATATTTTTGTCACTAAATGTGCTATATTTTCGCCACTAAATACGCTGTAATTACAGGGGACTTAGCGCTATAAAAGGAATAAGCGACTCAAAAAGCGCCTAAAATCACCTTTAGAGGTGCTTTTGGCTTTTCGAAAAAATTAAGCGGATTTATCAAAGCCTATTGGATGCAGCAATAAGTACTATGGAGCTGCATATCAGCCAAATTTTGGTGGGGATAAGTTAATCGAGACCTCCGAACACATTGCTGATGCTTATGCTTAACCCCCATAAGTTTTTCTAAGCTTATCTAACAAAACATCCTCTTAGGTACCTATTTACTCTCAGAGTGTATTAGATAATATATTAGATAATCGAGTTTTGTCATCTCCAATCCTGCAGTTGATCACTTTGCTTTTTTACGTTGCAGTGTCACGCAACTCGTTCGTGATGAGACTCCCTTAAGGATCATAACACGGGAATGAATATTATCTCCAATTATGTGAATTTATTAGATACCAAAGTGATGCTTCTAGCTACCAGTTACGTACTATACAGAGTTGCAGATCTGGAGACCACTATTCCCCTTCTTTATGATTTTGATCGTAAGTCTGATCAACCGAAAGGGATCACCAACTACGACATCTACGGCCTATCTAGCATTAATGATATAATCGTACTGACCTAATCGTTTGCGTATAACCTTGGATAGTTAGTGGAAAGTAGTGGAAAGTAGTGGAAAGTAGGTACGCATAGTTTCAAGTAAGGACTTAGATGAGGGCCATTGGCTACTTATCAGGATAAGAAGAGCACAAGGCTTTCGGATGATTCACAGCCTCTCCACCCAACGGCACTCAGCCAGATATCTCTAACCCTACCTGCTGACGTAGACATGATGCGTGCGGCTGATCTAACGATGTTGTTTTGATAGGTCCATATTAAGACTCTTGGTGAAGAATCGGTATTATGTGTCATGTTATTTTTCACGTCTTCCTCAAATAGTCCTTATACCTCTTTATATTTGATCCCTTCGTCGTAAGTCACCCGATGCTTATTTTCTCCTTTCTTCCATATCTTCGTTGAGCTTAACTCCGCAATTTGCACGATGCAGTCTTCAGTCATGTCTCCTCCTGGCTGGTTCCACTCAAGTGAAGCTATGACCTTTGGCCAGGCTGCCTCTCGAGCTGGTGTTACTAATGTCGTCCTCAACTTCACAGAATTCGATTTCACCAAGGCGTTCAATTTCGTCAAGGGGAAGCTTAGCCCGGAGTTTGTACGGGACTATTGGCTTGTTTCAGTAGCGGATGCATCTAGAGGTTGTTATGTCAGCCATCGCAAAGTGTCCATATGTTGGTTTTCTATTAAGTTTCTTGATATGCTGTGGTGCTTGCTTTGTATGTGAATAGTATAACTTGTTCCTGATAACTATACTATGAACTAACTGATAGGCGACCAGTCAGTAGAACCGCCGGTCCTTCTCCCTGGTACCATCGTAAGTAGTTCCAAATTCATAACACCTTGACTGGAAGAGCAAGTCTTGACTTGTATTGCCTTAGTACTTGACGGACTCGATGTGACCAAGCCTAACGGCACCGCTGACGGCACGGTTGACGTTGTGACTCTCAACCGCAATATCTTTGGAAACCCTGAAGATGCCGAAAATATCATGCATGGGGAACTTGATGAGTTCTTTCCTATGAAAATTGCAATGCCAGAAAACATTACTTTGACCCCAGTGGCAGGGCAGTCGAAGCGTCCAGTAATAACTAACCCGTTCTATATCACGTTAGCACACTAACAATCTAAGGCAGGCCGCAAATGATCTTCGCCGGCCAAGAATTAGAATCAAGCGCTCGTCCTCGCAAGAACGACAGTTATGGCAGGGACTTATCATAGAGTAAGATCAAGGCGAGAAGATTGATATTTTTGATTCGCATAGGTGCATACGTGGAGGATATCGGTGAGGCACGGTTCGAAGGCCATGCTTCTTAAAATCGGGTGATGAACCTTTTTCGGTCCCTCCAACATACACAGCATCCATCGAGAAAACACTCATTATTTCCGCAGGGTTCATTCAATCTCATCTTACAGGGCTTGATCTTATCTACTAGTCTATTCTATACTCTCTTAAAACTCTAACCACTCCATTTACAATGGGATTTGGATACATTACGGATACAGATAGAATGAATCTGAACTTTCGCATACCCACTGCTATTCCCAATACATGCTATGGTCCAATCTAAGTCCCTAGTCCACGCGTGATGCTGTATCGTACAACTCATAAGATCTATGCCGGTCCCGAATCCCAGTCTAAGGCTTCCATACTATTGTTACAAGGAGAGATGAGGGAGGTATAAAAACGATGCAAGAATGAAAAGGGGTGATGAGGGGCAACCTGCAATCTCTGTCATTGCCTTCCTAGAACCTCGAAATATCCCGCCCGAATATCCAGGACATAGCCCAGTAGAACGGGACGGTAATCTTGTTCCTAATGCTCATACTTCGGGTGAGGTACGCGGTACGCCATAGGACCCAGGCCATCCAGCCCTTCAACTCGTCGGCACTGCTCTGGTGAATAGCCGTCCAGTCGCCGAGATAAGTCATCGTGCCTAAATTACGGAACTTGAAGGGTTTCTGGTCAACGTCTCCCTTGTTCAGTCGCTTCGCGAGATGCCCCGCTTGCTGGCTGGCAACCTGGGCCGTAGCGGGTAGACTCATCTCTGAGATCACCGTGCAGTCGCCGACACCATATACATCAGGCAATAGCGTGGCCTTTTGCCCCTGAGTAGGAACCGAGTCTGACGCTGCAGCATGCGGGATCATATTCACGCGGAGGTGTGCGTCTGTGACGATGCCGCCTGTCTTCGCATCCTTCTGCAGCTGCATGTCGGTATCTGAGCCGGGCATTTTAAAGACCTTACCCTCTAGCTTTTGAACAAGGGGGTTCTGCATTAGCCCTGTGCTCCATACCACAATTCCTGCGCCGATCTCCTTTTCACCGCACTCCTTGATCTTCAGTTTGAAGCAGCCCTCGCAATCCTCATCAGGCCGGACGCGTGTTAGGTGGTGCTGCGTCTTCACCTTGATACCCCCGCGGTTAAACCGGTCCATAGCATAGTCGGCCAATTTCTTGTCGAACATCGGAAGAACCTTCGGCGCCACATCGTAGACGGTGATGCTGACAAACTTCATCAAGTCTGGATACGTACGTGACAAGTCGTCTCGTATTAAGTCGTGTAGCTCTGCAGCGTACTCGATACCAGTCGGACCACCCCCAACAATCGCGAAATGGAGTAGCTTTTTCCGGTCCTCGTCAGACGTGATCGGGAGTGCTGCTTTTTCGAAGTTCTGCAGGACTTTCATCCGGATCTTTCTGGCGTCGCCGATATCGCGTAAGAAATTAGCGTGCTCGCGTACGCCCTCGATGCCGAACGTCTGACTGTATGAACCGACTGCGATGACTAGTTTGTCATACTCGACGTCGAACAGAGCCCCTTTATCAGCGGTATCGGGACGATGCTTAATCGCTAGCCGAGTCCTTGAGGCAATGTCATCTGACGTATTAGCCTCTACACGAATGACTTTGCGCGCAAAGTCAATGTCGTCGGCCCACCCCTGGTGGAAGTGATCCAGACCGAGTCGTCTAACTGGCTCTGTGACAGCGCGGAATTCCAGAGTCCCTACTGCTGTACCTGCGAGTAAAGGGGTGAATACGAAGTATGAGCGAGGGAAATCATGATACGCTCATATTTCTTCGGGTCGAGACTACGAGCGAAGCCATAGCCAGCCCATCCAGAACCTAGAATTACCACTCGCTCCTTTTTACGACCATTTTGGGTGGTCGTACCGGCCCGTCGCAAGCCACGGGGAACATATTGAAGCTGGTGGTCAAGCACAAGAGAGGTTGGTAACGTAACTGAGGTTCTGGTCAGCAAACGATGACTTGCCCTAACGGTACTGCTCATTGAAGGTGTCGTTGCCATGATGGGTCAACCATACACACGATAGTCAAGTAGAGAATTATTATTTCAGTTCAAATTTGGACTCGATGACTTCCACGAGCTGACTGCCACATAAGAAACCACTTACATGGGGTGAAAATATGTTGAAATATAAACAATGTAAAAGTGACGTTCAGGTGACGAAAATAACACGGGACCAACGATATCCACTTTGCGTCTTTTTACTCTAGACTTCACCGCCAGCGCCAGCTTACTGAGGGTGAGGCTAAAAAAAACGCCCCTGACTCACCACTGATTCTAATCTAATATCCCAGTTGGCCGGGCTTATTAAGGCTAGTACCTGCATTAACCGATCAAGCCGGGACTGGTCCGTACGGCTTCGGGGTATAAGTGGGTCCCGCTGTTCCGACCCGGTCCACATTAAAATAAAGGTGAAGAGGCTCGTTCGCACCTCGAAATTTTTCGATGCTTTTCATTTAGCTATATTTTCTCGGCTATCTAATTAAAATATTTACCGTAGTCAGATGCGCTTATTCAAACATCTTTAAAATCAGTATTCCATTAAATTAAGATATAGTTTATACCAATCTCTTATTCAATTTGCCCATTAACTTACCATAGTAGCTTCAAGTACTTACGCATTTTAACCCCCTATTCATTTATAGAACTTGTGTTGCCATCCTAGATGGCTTATTGGTGCATTGGAATATCGGATATTTCCAATATGTTTAGACTCGGGCTGCCGTAGCCTAGGTTAAAGTTGCTCGCGGAGCATCAAAGCGTCTACCCACCTTATTTTCTTTATACATCCCCGGTTCAAATCATGATAGTTTGAGCAGGAGGATTAGTGGCGCTCGACATTGAATACGGAATTCCGGCCGTCGCGGAGATAAACGGTATTTGGAGCAAATTCTCGGCAACATCCCCAAATTACTCCGATACATAATTCCGACGTAGGAGATCATCATCTCAGATGAACCCCGAACCCGATACGTATAGCCCAGTCGGCAGTGTAACAAATAAAACAGTGAGACGGGATATCCAACGGGTCGGATATGGTGAAGTTACGGGCTGAAGATAATCCTGACGCGGCAAATGAGGCTTCTATGCGCCCTCACGAACGCCTCCCCCGCATTTCATGCATATCGTCTCCCTTGACGCGCCAGCATATCATCTCTTGCCCAATGTCTATAAAATGTACGTAGTATTTTACCTGTAGGCAATATAATCAACATTAATCTAGACTCATTCGATTACTCATCCATTCACATATAAACCATGGAAGAACAAGTAGACGTATTAATCTGCGGTGGCGGTTCCGCCGGTCTGTGTGCCGGGGTCTGGCTCGCCCGCTGCGGTATCCGTTTCCGGATTCTGGAACAGCGTGACGGTCCGCTTAAAAAGGGGCAAGCGGACGGAGTCCAATGCCGGACGACCGAGATATTTGAGAGCTTCGGTCTTTCCGATACGCTCCTCAATGAGGCCTACCATTGCTCCGAGCTGTCATTCTGGGCCCCGGAAGATGGTCGCATCGGTATTAGGCGCACGCATTACACCCCCGACAGGTTACCCGGTGTAAGCCATCTACCGCATGTTCTCCTGAACCAGGCTAGGATGAACGGGTTGCTCACGAACGAGATGGAGAGCGTGGCGGGAAGGTCGTGTGTCGAGTACGGCTGCGAGGTCTTAAGCGTAGAGGTTGACAGCGAGAGTGCACGCGACCCCGATGCGTATTGTGTTACTGTGGAGGTTCTGAAAGACGGGACCAAACGGAAATACCGTGCAAAATATGTTCTAGTAAGATAACATTATTTATATTGCACACCAAGGTATTATTGTTATGATATATAGCTTATCATATGTCATAGGGTAGCGATGGAGCTCACAGCGCCGTCCGGAAGTCGCTCGGGTTTAAAATGATCGGCGATACAAGCGACTCCGTCTGGGGCGTGATGGACATCTATCCACGGACCAACTTCCCTGATATCCGCAAGAAGGCTATGATTCAATCAGCAGCGGGTAACCTCATTATCATACCGCGGGAAGGAGACTTGATGGTTCGCTTCTATATAGAGCTAGGTGGTGTTGTCGCAAAAGACGTCACGTTGGAAGCTCTTCACGAAAAGCTCCGGCAAATTCTCCAACCTTACGATATGGAGATAGCTGAAACAGAATGGTGGTCAGCCTACTCTATCGGTCAACGCCTTGCTGACCATTTCCACAAAGACTACCGCGTCTTCCTAGGCGGCGACGCATGTCACACTCATTCCCCCAAAGCTGGACAGGGGATGAACGTCAGTCTACAAGATGGCTATAATATCGGTTGGAAGTTAGCGGCGGTCATCCGAGGACAAGCTACGCCGGAGTTACTCGAGACGTACGTCTCAGAACGACAGAAGACTGCCGCAGAACTGATCGAGTTCGATCGGTCCTGGTCCAAGCTCTTCTCCTCTTCATATCGCAGAGAGAATAATATTACCCCCGAGCAGTTCCACGACAAGTTCCTCTTATCCAGTCGGTACACCGCGGGCCAGGCCGTCAATTACAATGACTCAATAATAGGGTCTGCGAAGACAAGTGAAGCATCCCTGGCTACTGGTTTAACCGTTGGGATGAGACTCCCAAGTGTTCCAGTAATCCGCTTCAGTGATGCCCGCGTGATGCAACTAGTCCGGTTCTTGCCTGCACAATCCTGGTGGCATATTTTAGTGTTTCCCGGGGATCTGCGTGATTCCGGGACTTTGACACGGTTACAGAATGTTCGTATACGCTCTATTTAACAATATGGTGATTTCATAACGGGAATACTTACTGCTATATAGTTTTCATCAGGACTACAGAAGATTGTCGACGCCTTTACACCACCGGACGTCGACCGTGATGCAATTATCAACCCAATACTCCTATTTTCATCAGGACGCATAGAAGTTGAGCCGGACCGAATCCCTCTTGTTTTCACACCCATTGTAACCAAATGGAAGATTAAGTGTAAGCGAGCAGCATGCATTTGGCGGTCGACACTAAGCAATTCGATACTAATATGTATGCATAGCTACCAATAAAGTCTTCTCTGACGACGATGGCTATAACTCGCCCTCCGGCCAGGTGTACGAAACCTATGGAATAGATAGGGTAAAAGGTGCCGTAGTTATTGTACGGCCAGACCACTGTAAGTTACTGCTTCTAACTGCTCGGCCTTATCATATGTGCTTATGTTGGATTAGATATATCTAAGATTTCCTCGTTGGAAAACGTCGACGATCTCACGGCATTTTTCAATGGGTTCATGAAACGGACGGGGCCTTGAGCCAAGTGAACACCTCTCTATTCATACTTCGTTAAATGACCAACCCTTCACTTACTCCACGTCCCTATCCTCGTCCCCTGTGCATCTGCCAGGGAATTTCGATTTTTTCAACAGTGTACACAGTCTGCGCATTACTCAAGAGTTCTTCAATTTTAAACAGCTTCGACTCCCGCAACATTAGGTCTATATCAGTCCGTAGACATTCATGTATTCTAGATTTATATTACAAACATCATCTTCAGACACCTTAGCTGAGTATTTCCTGACTTGCGTATCATCACCGTAACGGCTATATGCCTGTCCCATACGGATTGCATGTGTTGAAGCTAATATAACCACCAACGACCGCAATAACTTTCAAGATATATCGCTTGTAAGAAAGCTTTTTTTCATTTATAATCCAGAACAAGATTTACTTCATTATCAAAACAATAAGACTTAAATATAACTTCACGATAACTTTTCATTTCTATCTATTTTATTTCGTTACTAAATCGTTGGAACACCCATATCAAAATAGGGGTATGTAGCTTTTCGTACCCCACCAACCCCTTAACTCCTATCCCCCAAAACACAAACACGATATAACACATCTCTAATCTAAGAATTCACCTCCGCAAACCACGTCCTCAGCAGCCCCGCCAGCGCGCCGGGGAGGTCCTCGAGGTTATGCACGATGAGGTAGTACTGGAACGGGAAGGTATCGAGGTAGTACTCGGTGCGGATCTCGTCGTTGCCCATGAACCGCACCTTCTTGAGGTTGACGACGCTCTGCTTGTCCTTGTCCTTGCCCGACGCCGTGTCGTCCATAATAATGAAAACGATCATGATGCGCTCCTCCATCGCCTCGCGCAGCAGTACGCGGATGTGCTCGTGCGCCGCCGACGGCGTCAGCCCGTCCGATAGGATCAGCGCTAGCTGCCATAGGTCCTCCGAGCCGCGGCTCGTGCTTTGGAGGCGCGCGAGCCGGAACCGCTCGATTGTCTGCTTGATGAGGAGTTGAATGTCCGTGTAGTCTTGCTGGAACGTGAACTTTTGCAGCACTTTGGCACCGGCATCATGGGAGGCAAATGGTTCGGTGAATTCGTGCGCCATAAAGGTGTTTGCACCGAAGCCTAGGACACCAATCTGGCCCGCCTCTAACATTGTAAGAGCTCGTGAGACCATGACAAGGGATTCCAGCGCCAATTCGCCGGAGCTGGACTCGCCCATACTCTTGCTGTCGTCAACGCAGAGCAAGATTTGGTAGGAGCGCTTCGAAGGGATGGCTCTGCGCATCCAAATCTTGTCCCTTTTATAGCTAGAAGCGATATAGGGAATGATACGTTTGATATTGAGACGTTTTCCAGTTCGATAGGATCCAGAGAGCTTTGTCGATTGAGATGGAGTCAAAATAAGACGCAATTGAGAGGTCAACGATAGTGAGAGTGGATGGGTCTTGCTTTGGAATGAGGTCCATTGCTGCATAGTCTCGTCAAAATCTCTCAGTTCGAAGCTTGGCTCCGACAGGTGAGTTGATGATAATTGCGTGGAAGTTTCTTGTATCTCTTCCTCTACCTCTTCTAATGGCTGCTCTCCATTTTCTGGCGGCGTCGTATCCCGATTGTAAGCACCCTGATGAGTTGATACACCACTAGGACGTTCTTCTTTTTGCGTGTCTTGCGTGTCTTGATGGTCCTGGGGTTCTGAAATGTCCATCTTATCCATTTCCGCATCATCAGCCTCAGCCTCGTCCTCGGGGATGATCCGGCTGTCTGTAGCTTGCTCATCCTCGTCAATCGCCATCGATTCATCAATCTGCTGCTTTTGCTCTTCATTCGAGGTGCCCATTGCCTGAGTATCTGCAGCGGACTCGTCATTTTGAATGTGCTGGAATTCCTTAATCGTTGATTCTGGTTCAGCATTTATCGATTGCTCCTGTGTGTCTTGTTCTTGAGCCTCTTTAATCTCTTGCTGTTGCCTATGCCACTTCTCTAGAGCATCCCCAAGTGCTTTGAAAGGTTGACGAGTTGATGAATCCTTAGTATCGTCAAACTCTGTCTCAGCAGGTTGCTCTTGAGCTTTCGAAACACTACCCTTCTTACCAGCCGACGTATCTTGATCTGCTGCATTCTCCCCCATCTCCCCGTCTTCTCGCTGGGCGGCATTGCTCTGAGAGTTGTCGGCCTGCTCAGTCTGGTTAGGGTCTAGTTCTTGTCCGCCACCCTTCACGTCGCTTGGCGCAGCGTCCTCATTAGCCGCATTGGCTTCGTCATTAGATGGTAACTCGACCGTTTCCTTTTCCTCTACTTCTGGTGCCGGCTCCTCTGCTTGTTCATCTTCTTGGATCTTCGCTTCTTCATCCTGGTCCGCGCTCTCATCCATTTCTTCATTATCATTACCAGCATCTGGAGGTGCTGTCTCCATGTCCACATCCTCATCAGCTTCACTTTCCTGGTCGCTCATATGTTTCTCTTTCTGCTCCTCTTGGTCGACATCCGAGAGCTTATCCAGTTCATCATCACTCAATGACGACATTGACTCATTGTCATCCCCGTCAATGTTCATGTCATCCGGCAATGCCAAGGTATCCTGCTCTTGAACATTCTGGTCCTGCATATTCGTTTCATCTTGTTGCTGAACATCCTCGTTTTCTTCTGCCGCAGGATTTTCATCAGGGTTCTCGTCAGCTTGGCTACCATCTTCTCCTTCCTCGACCTCCTGGGTATCCGGCTGTGCTTCAGCAGCGACTTGTTCGTCTTTCTTCTTCTGTCCCTTGGTGTTCTCTCCTTGTTGGTCCTTCTCTGCGTCATCCTCATCCTCTCCGTCCCACATCTTTTCGTCAACGGCAGAGGGGTCAAGGTCATCCACTTCTCCAGCTTCCTCGTCCATCTCGTCGCCACTTTCATCTTCATTGTCAGACTTGGATTCTTTTTCATTATCACCGCCATCTACGCTTTCAGTATCTCCTTGAAGCTCTTGGTCAGCCATATCAACGGCATCTTTTTCGTCTTCCATTTCTTGCTTCGATTCTTGATTTCCTTCTTGCGCTAATTCGGACAAGTCCTCATCGGGTTGGATATCCTTGCTGATATCCTCAGCGCCTTCACCTTCTCCAAGACCTGTACCGCTCTCAAGCTCTCCAGTCTCCCCAGACTTTTCATCCGACTTCTCCTGGGGAGTACAAAAGCCCTGGGAGGCGAGCTGAGTGAAGCTCTTGCTCAACTTATATCCAAGCTTGCAAGTGTTCCTGTGTACGCGCGCGAACAATCCGATTATCTGGTTGCAGGTAACTTGATACTGGTCTATGATTGGTGCGAGAACCGCCATCAGGGCTATTGAAATTCGGTTAACAGAAGAGTCAGCTAAATTGACTTGGGCGAAAAGTGCGAGAAGATCTGTTAAGCTTCTCTCAATCCTGTCTATGCGTAAGACTTTCAAAGAATCAGCCATAACCTCGCCATATCTTATCAACCATCCGGCTTCTTCTTGCGAAGCGGGCAACTTGGATATTGTCTTATTGAGCTGCTCGATTGTGACAAGAATGCTGTCGCAAAGGTTTTTAGAGGCGCCAAGCACAGCTTCGATTTGTTTAGTTCCGACAGCCGAAGTTGATATAGACTGCTCGTCAATGATAGTCCACAGCTTGATTTGCTCCAACAGGAATGCTATCGCCGGCCATTTTCGACAACCGTCATCTAGTTCATCCCGGAATTGATTAAGCGATGAGGAAACACTCGCTTCTAATTGCGATCTTTGGAACGAGGTAAGACTGTCGGGTATTACGGGAAGTGATTTCCATTCAGAAGACCAATTCGCAAATTCTGATAACCGGCTATCAAGCTGGCGGAGGAACTCCTTGTGGTCCGAGTTTCCGAACTTTGCGTGTAACTCAATAAGATGTCTACCCACTTTGATAATTTGGACAATCCAGGCACAGACTCTTTCGTGATTAGCAGATAGTGACACGGCCTTAATCTGGTCGCCTCCTTGTAAAGTGCTAACGGAGTGGGAATACTGTGAGGAGGTGGTCAATGCGCCGTGGTGCTTGATTGCCCTTGCTAATCCACGTCTTTGACTTAACGCGACATGAAGTATACCTTCAAGGAATCCAATGCTCCTGTCAACTTCGGCAGTGGTTAGATCATCCGAATGTTCATTGTAAGCGCGTCGGACTCGAGGTGCGAGATCAAGCATCTTGTGGAAGTAATAATCCGTGCTCTTGAGTTCTTGGAAAGCCTGCGAAGTGAGTGTGTCTGAAGTGGCCAGTACCGTGGAGAGTGCGTCTTGTTGGGATAGAACATCAGTACTGAGGTTATACTGGATTCCCATTTGCCTTGCTTCCTTCAGAGTCTCCGCAAACAGCTTCCGTTTACGCGACTTCAAGTGCTTAACCAACGCTTTGTTTTCCTCAGTGAGAATACTAGGAGTCTCTTTGCGAAGCTCGGCGGCTGAGTCCTCGAGGTTGGATAGGAAAGAGTCAATGGTTTCACCAGCATCCATAACAGACTCGGGGATACGGCTAAGCCTACTCATGATATCCGTTGTTCTCTGTACATTTGCCAACCTCCGGTATTCATCTCCCCAATTAGGAATACCCTCGGAGCATAGCTTAACAGCAGATTTATCGATAGAGCTGATGACTATGTTGATCTCAGTCGTCGCAGCCCCATCAAGCACCTCATCTGGCAGGCCACCTTCGATGATCGGCTTCATAGGCTGACCAAGGATTTCTCTAAACTTCCTAACGATCCTAAAAAGTTTATGATGCGACTTCCGTGCACTTTCTCGTAATGCGACGATGTTAGTATCCTTCCAGCTCGCCAGGAGAAGGACGTCTTTCATTTGCTTCTCGAGGGGATTCCTGCCAGCACGAATCTGATCGTCAACAGCCTTCGTGTATCGAGAATAGAAGCTGATGAAATTATGGAGACCATCTTGAATGGCCGACATCGAAGGGTAGTCCGTGACGATCAACTCAACCTGCTTATGAAGCTGCTTTAGAAGACCGAGACGGCTGGCGAATTGTCCAACAGGCGCCGAAGAGAAATAAGTTTCCAGTTCTTTCAGTAGACCAGAGATATGTTGCGAGAGATCTTCTCCAGCCTGTGCCAGAGTCAATGGCGCGGCAATGACAGCTTGATAAGCAATAAACCACCAAGAGGTAGCGTCCTCTTCACCCTTCTTGACTTCCATATCAAACAGTTTCCCCCATGTCGAGAGTTCCAGACGGCGCCAACCAACAAGTAAGTCCGTTAGTCTATTATACAATGGCAATACGCCGTAAGTTTTGCTTGCCCATCCGCCAAACTGCCATTCGTACATGAAGGCGTGTAACTGCTCAACTTTTGATATCGTGCTAGCAAGAGGGTCTGAATGTCCGAGTTGCAGGACTTTGTCGCAGGATGACACAACATCGATCAGTGGCTGCAGATGACCAATTTCGTCAACCTGTCGGAGCTGCTGAAAGCGAACGCGGATTCCATTTACCAAACTAGTAAGCTTCCGCGCTTCGGGGAGATTACGGTCTGTGTAAAAGTTGTATTCAGCCAAGCTAGCGTTTGAACCTATCTCTCGCAGCTTCTCATCCAGAGACAAGAGTACAGCCGGAAGCAAGTTTTCATCCCCAACGGAAAGATCAACGTCTTGTGAGGCTTTTCGGGCGAAATCCTTGTTGAGGCTAATGATGCTTTCGACTGCGTCTTGCGGTGTGAGGAATATGTCTTTATGCAACCGTGCTAGTCTGACTGCCAACGCTCTAGCATCGCCAATCCTAGGCAATTTCCTCCGTTCAGACTCATTGTCTTCATCAAAATTCGGAAACAGTTCATCGAATGCTTCTTGCTCCGCTGCCTCTTCCTCGCTGAAGTCGCCTCGATAACGATACCAGCTTTTCTTCGACTCCTCAGCTTTCTTATCAGCTTCAAGCTTCTGAGCCCATTGATCGTATAATGAGTGGATCGCTTGGAAAGTCCCCTGCTTGACTCTGTGAAGCCCACTTGGTCCCTCTACAGCAACTACCATACGGGTATAGCCGAGAAACTCGAAACTCTGAGACGGAGTGGGTTGTATATCGGCGGAGTCTGGTTTTCCGCCAAGGAGAGGAGCAAGTTCGAGTAAGACTTTTGTCGAATGATTTCCATTAGTGGCTTCCAGTCCAGTCTTTCGTCCTAAGTATAGACCGATCTCTAGACAATGGATCATGTTGACAACAGGAGACACTATGTCTTCGTATGCGCGGTATTTCTCATGTTTCAAGCGGTCTGCTATCCTTGATATATTCTCTCGAATGACATCGAGCTCTTGTGTTGCAGAACTTGAACCTGAGCAATGCTGAATAATCAACACGCTCAAGTCAGACTTGAGAACCACCTTCAGGAGATTGTTGAATTCTGTTTGGATATTGGCAAGCTGGTGATCCGCAGGGCGATACACCGCTTGGACTGAGGTAGGAGGAGGTCCAACTGCAGCTATTTCCTCTTCCAAGAGTTCACATCGTAGATTTGTAGACTGGCCCGTCTGGAACTTTTCAAACTGCCGTAGCAATCCAAGCTCGTAGTTCAAGGCACTCAGGTGGTATTGGTAGCCTTCAAACCCTAACACCGATTTTAACTGAGGGTCGTATGCTTTGTCAGGAACGAAGAGCTTTATCAAAGCTACCGAAAATTGAACCCAAGCGTTTGCAAGGTGAGCACGCCTTGTGTGTTTGGAACCACTCTTGGACGCAACTAAGAACGCAAGAGAGGGGACTAAATGACGCCTATCGATCTTAGGATGCTTGTCTAGGCTGGCCAGTAACTCATTCGGTAAAAGCTGGTTCATGTTGAAGAACAACTTATTGTCTCGCACTCCAACTTCAGAGAAGTCAATTATATCCAGTGTTTTGGATGCGATAAGAGCCGAGCTGAATTCGTCGACCAGAGCAGGGTTGTAAATGGAAAGCACATCCGTCATAAGGTACCATAGGACTTCGCTGAGCTTTCCGAGACGGTCAGTAGTGAGAGCCTCTGCATCTATACAAATTTGTCTTGCTAGAATCGGTAGTTCCGCTTCAAGTGAGGCTAAGGAGCCTAGACCAGCCGAATCGACGGTCTCTAGCTTTGATAAAATTTGAGCTGACAAGACATCATCCCAGTGCTGTTGCTCATCGATATCACCAGTGACACTTTCAATGGACAATAGCAGTTTTGATGTAGTAGACGCACTAGTTGTGCGCATCTGGGTGACGAGAGGGAGGCTAGACAACAAGATCACCTCTCCTGAAGTTTGTGGGAGGTCCGTTCGACGTGACATGCTATTGAGTAGGATGATCTGTCTCATGGTTTCAAATTCAGTGGCCATGAATGGAGACGTTGCAGTACTATCATCACCTAGTTTGCTAACCAACTGGTCTATCTCAATTGTAAGTGTTCCCAGAAGGTTTCCCACGTTCGGCTGGCCCAGCCGAATGAGTTGGTATACTTTGACAAAAGAGGCCATTATGTTAGCAAGGTCCGGCAGTGTAGTTGAAGACTTCCATTTAACAGAGTCAAATTGCGCGGCCAGTCGCTCCATTCCACGAATATTGTCTAGAAGTAACTCGTCCTTGATCGGAATGGGTCTCAATCCCTCCCAGAGGATTTCCATACTTAGGCCTGTAGATAGTGTAAACCCGGAAACGAAGCAGTCATTTATTGCCCCAAGGATACCTAAGGCCAGGTTGCGGATCCCTTCATCTGCGCTATGAGAGATGCAATCAGAAAGCATATCGGAGAAGAGACTCAAATAAGCCTGGAAGTCGGCTTCGGAAAACCGAGGTGCAGTAAGGAATTTAACGGCTGTCCACCATTTGTTCATAGCATCTCGACAGAAGTATGCTCGATCCTAAGAATACAATTAGCGGATACAACACTAACAATTTACCAGATCAATACTCACCCTCCAGAAATCAGTACTAAACATATTAGCATGCATAAAAGCATAGAGTCCGTCCAAGATGTTATTAAAGAACTTATAGGCCCCTACGGTGGAATCCTTTGAAGCAGCAGCAACAGTATCAGCAATACATGATCGCTGAAGTCTATTTAGTTCGGACACCCGGAAACCCTTGCCGCGGGGGTCTTCTGAAGATAGTCGCCGCCTGGCTTCGACAATATCTACATGGCGGTCATAACATGCTGCTAACCAGAACGGAAGCTTGGCAGGGCCATCTTGAAGGCAAGGGACAAGGACCGAGTTTTGCAGCGGAAAGAGTGGCTATAGAAGGGTTAATGGGACCAAGAGAAAGGGGGCAGAAGAATACTAACCTGCATGTCTACAAAAGTAGGGGCAATGGTCCTGGCCAATGGCGCATACAGTTGGCGTATCGTAGTTAAAATATGAACCATTGCTTCCGAACGAAGAAACGAGCCTATAGTCTGCTTGGTGCTATTAAGATCCGAATGCGCACCTCTAAACCGACATTTTACAACGTCGCCTTCTTGTAGCAGCGAGATTGCCCGTGGCTGCCAATCGAATGGGGTGTACTTCTGCAACAAGGGCAAATCATCGAAGGATAGAGCATCTATAGCCACATCGAATATCGACGATTTATTTTCAATATCGAAGGACAATGCCGCAGATTGCAGTTCATATCGCCTGAGACTCGACTCTACCTCGGTAACATGACTTTGCCAGTAAGGTGCGATTGAACTATGAGGCTCGATATAAATCTCAATGGCACGGTTCCTCATAGCCCGTGAGAGTTCACCGTAACGTGGATCAACGGTCAAAAACACTCTAAAGTCGGGATGGGGCTTGATGATTCTCGGTTCGCCATTCGGGCCACAGTGTTCGTTGATAATCAGGTTACCACCTGGTTCGAGTAAGGAATTTAATCGGTCGAGGACAGAAGCGCTGCATAGATTTGCATTATCAAGAACCAGCCAGTCTCCCTTCTGGAGTGCTTTAACAATAATGCTGTCTAACCATTCAAATTTTGGATTTGAGATGCTTATAGAACGTTGGAGGATCTCGTACACGTTGGATAGCGTTGCCGCTAGGTCGGAGCTTTCTGGGACTTGGGCTAAGAGATTTCCAAGGCGGTCTAGCAGTGATTGTGATACACCGGCCTGGCTTGTCATGAAGCCGAGGATGTTCAACAAGTCCACTGCCGCGCCGAGCGCGCCTTGGACAAGAGTGTTCGCAGTCGATATTTGCAAAGTCTCCCGTAATTCCCGTAGCGCAGCATTTATATCACGCATGGGGTCGGATTGTTCGAACCCTCCAACGAGATCCATAGCATCTATATCTGCATTCATCGGAAAGGTGACAAGTGACTTTCCACACGAAGCCGCGACGTGTTGTAAAAGCATTGACTTACCACTTCCCGAAGGCCCGACAAGAATACATGGGATATTCTGATTAATGCAAATTAGAAGCGACTCCATCTCCATAAGCCTAGGGACGATATCCATGCTTGGGAATTGTAATGGCTGTAGGAGTTTATTACGCTGAACCAAGGCGAGCCCAACTTGAAGTAAGGAGGAATTCATGTTGTGGTATAGTTGATGACTTTTTGGTGGTGCCTCGAATGTTTCGGTAAAAAGATTGTCTATTTCCAGCCTATCCCTCTCTGTTCGGAAACGTTGTCGAATTGCAATGTTCAAAAAGTCATCAACCTTTCCTGTCTTTAGTAAAGGATCTGAGGACGTGAGCAAATGTAACCACCGTAGAGTATCGCGAAGATTGAATTCCCATGGGCTTCCTTGAGATCCGAAGGCCTTCACAACCAAGATGCGTGTTTCTAGATTAGATATGAAGTTGATCATTCTTCGAACAATCTCAGGGGGGACCGTAGGGAAGTTGTGTTCAGCAATAAGTAGGAGATCTTCCTCGCTAAACACATCCGCGTATACAACGATGAAACGGTTGACAAAAGAACTAGGCAATCCTTTTCTTCCTCCGCCTTGGTGGTGTGGATTTTGAGCCGCGAAGAGGCGGAAATCAGGGTGCTTTTTGAAGACCTGGTCAAGCTCGGAAACATAAACTTCTCCTCGATGATCGAGACACGCATTGAGACCTTCAAGAACAGACTGGGAGGCCAGGTTCATCTCGTCAAGAAGTACCCACTCGCCGTTCTGCATGGCGCGAAGGAATGGCGCGTCTCTCCAAGCAAAGTTACCAGCCTCAGCCCCTTCAACAGGAACATCAGTTCCAAAGAGATCCATTAAATCGGTTTGGTCAGAAAGATTGATTCTTGTAAGGGGTCGACCACATGCTCGAGCAAGGGCACTAACTAGCGTAGTCTTTCCTACACCTGGACTTCCTTCCAGCAGAATGGGCTTTTGCACTTGGAGGGCACGAATTATTCTCATAGCGTTAAGCTTTGTAGTAGGGGCATGTAATGCGAACCCTGCCTCAAAACTCTCATTGGCGACGCGCTTGATAGAGAAGTCGCCAATCCGCAATTCCTCGGGTCTTACGGTTAGTTCAAGGGGCGCCCGATATATCTCAGTCACATTGCAGCCAAGAAGCTGGCTCAACTTGTCTAGACACTTTTGCCTCTGTGAGTCCATGCTCTTGGGGTCGATCGCAATCAAAGCAGACGGGTTCGCACCAAGAGTATCAATGAAAACCGTAGCCGCTCCATGGACTACAGAGGCTTCCGGATTTGGAGTCACACTCTCGTTGATGAAATTGACCCAGACAAGAATGTCTCTTATCGAGAACGCAGTTGAAGCCGTGGGTCGGAAGTTTTGACCAAACCAATAGGAGAATTCAACGATTATTTTGGACGCTGGCTGAAACTCATGCGTGAGCTTCGAAGACACAATTTGCAGCACATCCTCGTTCCCTGACAAAGGAGGCACCCAAATTTCAGTGAATCGATTCCTTAGTGCTGGTGAAAGCTCCTTCTTGCCAAAATCACCACCAGGGTTCATCGTTGCCAAAAACTGAAAGCCGTCAGAAGCCTTAATAAACGAGTCATCGATACCCTTCTCTGCGAGGAGCAGTGTGCGCTGAGGCTCAAGAACAGAGTTCAGTCTCTCTAGGACAGAATCATCTGCCAGCGATATTTCGTCAAGGAGGAAGAATTGGCCATCCCGCATTGCGTGCACCAAACTACCGTCCGCCCACTCGAAGAGAGCCTTGCTCTTAACTTCGTTATCAGAAATCCTCCGCTGCAGATCCACGGGTACTCTCGACAGTGTCGATTTATCGAGGGCATGATACTTCTCTAATAAAGCTTCCACGTCGCCTTCTACCATCAGCCCAAGTTCACCTAGAACTGTGATGAGGTCCTGGGTCAATATATCTAGAACAGCGCCCCTGTTCCTGATTGGCCGTTGAGATCCGATGAGGTCACCTGTTTCCGTATTTTGGTGCGCATTGACTATATGCAATTCCTTGCCAAGGGACTCAGCAAGGAGTTGACAGACAGTAGTTTTACCACAGCCAGTCTCTCCGACGAGTAGTACTGGCTCGTTATGGCGAAGCGCACTAGCAACTAGGACATACAGGCGACGCATGGCGTTGGTCCAGACCACGCCTTGGCCATTGTTCGGAGGTTGCACCCGCAGGTATGGCGACCTCTGGATATCATAGAGCTGTTCTTGGTCAATCTTGACTTTGAAAACTGCCTCGATAACTTTTTTCACGGCTATTCTCTCTTCCTCATTTCGGACGCGTTCGGCAAGGAGCATGAACCCATTGGCGGCAATTTCCTCTCGAGTCTCAGCTCCTCTTAGAGCCCACCTAAATAAGTCTCTCAGTGTCGCAAAGCTATCCTTGTTCTCAAATAGGCGGCTTGTCTGCCGTAATCTTGAGAGCTCTTTATACACATTGACTATCCTCTTGCAGTCAGAAGGTGCGGTGTATAAACTACGTTTCTGTAGAATAATCTCAAGCTCGTCTTCGGGAATATCATCGAAGTGGAGCTCAAGGAATCTGTTCCGAAAAGCACGCGAAAGCACTTTTCGGCCTCCATATAAGCCAGGTGGATTTTGAGTCGCAAACAGCATGAAGTTTTCATGCGGGCGCACAACCTCTTGCGTCTCGGGAATAAGTAATTCGCGGTTATCGTCGAGTAGACGATTCAGCGCCTCTAGAACATCAGTCGGAGCAAGATTAAGCTCATCAAGCACAATCCAGTGTCCCTGTCGGAGAGCCTGTACTAGCAATCCTTCTTGGAAACGTAACTTTCCGCCGGCATCAGAGATGTACGTTCCGAGATACTCCTGAAGGTCCGTATGCTCGTGATTGTTGATTCTCACGAACTTATTTCCGCTGAAATTTGCAAGATACTCAATCATACTGGTCTTTCCTGCCGACGTAGGTCCTTGCACGAGAATTGGGAAACGCCTAGTAGAAGTAGCTCTTACTAAGTTCAGGAGGTTGCGCTCGATATATGGCGTGATGATATAATCTGCTCGCTCGATGGGAGTTTCTTCTCCCCGAAGTAACCAATATTGACGGTCCTTATTCCTATTCACAAACTTAACGTATTGTTTTCCGTCATCGGGGTATCTTGGTGGCTGTGAGAGTAGTGACCTAGCACCACCATATCTATCAAGGAGGTGATGGTGAATCAGCGGCACGAGTGTCTCTTCGGACGCTCTATCTAACAGTGTGAGGAAACCCATTGAGAACCCTTCGTATAAAGCTCGTCGGAGACCATAAAAGGCGCAACATCGTTCACGTAACTCAAGACACGAGCCAATGTTCGTAAACTAAAGTGAGGTACCTCATTTGCACCGTCGACCAGACGCTTCTCCTCTGCACGTGTCTTGGTGTTCAGATATAGTCGAGCGATATCATCAGCAGCCTGGTCATCCTTGACACTTTTCCTGCTCAGGTAAGCCTTGATGATTGTGAGCAAATCCTTCAGGTCCTTGTCTGGGCTACCGACGTAGAACTCTGTGAAGCGCGATCTCAGCCCAGGGGGAAGATCACGCTTGCCAATATCTGTAGCGGGGTTCATGGCCCCGAATATACGGAAGTCCGGGTGTGCTTTCACTCGCTCTATGTCACCAGTTTCCGACAACAAGATCGACGGCTCGTCATTAGGGCCAGAAGCAAGCAGATCGGCGATACTCTCTAGCGTATCAGGGGATGCTAAGTTAATTTCATCTAGTAGAACCCAGTCTCCATTTCTTGCAGCTTTCACAATATTGCCCTCAACGAAGGAGAACGCGAAACTACCTGAACCTCCAGAGATTTGAACATCAAATTGTTCGAGACTCCGAGAAAATGCCTCCCAACGTGGCCTCAGGTCGAGTAATGACTGCAACCTGGTTTCAACTTTGCGCCTCTTGACAACAGGTTGCCCATCGGTCTCGCCAGTTTGAGAGGCATTGGCTTGGGTTTGAAGTTGGCTCACAATCTTATTGAACATTGTCGGTGCTTCGCGCCACAGCTTCGATACTTTTGTCCATTGGCCTTTCGCGGCGCACTTTCCAATCTGTTCCAGATATTTCTGATTCTTCGACGCGGAGATTCCTGTTGAAGCGAATAGATCTTCAAACTCTTCTTTCAGGGGAACGGCAAGACTTCGCGCATTCACCGGCTTGAAACCACCCAAAAGATCCCCAACTTCGCTTTGCTGAGACAGGTTCACAGCTACAAGCTTGTGGCCAAGGGACTCGGCTAATTGCTGGATGACAGTCGTCTTTCCGATACCCGTCTCGCCTACAAGAAGTACCGGTTCACGTAGTTTGACAGCCATGGATATTTGTTCTAGTAATCTCCTTGAATGACTAGTGCTCGCGAAGGGCTTCCTCGATTTGACCACTCTGTTAGCGTGTTTTCTTCTAGTAAGCATGACCCTTCCGACTCTGAAACTACTAGGACTCTCCTCTATCTGTGGTACGTGAACCTTGAGGTAATGTTCTGTAAGCTGTTGTGAAAGGTGCATCTCCTCGGCGATACAATTGACAAGTGCGGCTCTCGCTTCTGGCTTGGCGAGGTTTCCGCAGAAGCAATCAACCGCATCCATGAACATCCAGTCTCTTGTTGTCTCGCTTATAGGTTCGTCGCCAAGCTTGCAGCCTGAAGCTATGAGAGTCTCGTTAAGGCGACGGCACCACTTCAAGACATCCCTAGGTGTGATAGAACGCTCTACTATACTTCGCCCGGAATTGCTCACATGCGGGAGACTGGACAGATGGCAGAGGCGTCTATAGACTGACATAATCATCGGAGTGTATTTGTGTAATAAATGGTAGCTTCCAACGATAATGTACTCCAGCTCAACTGGTGGAGGCATCTTTACACTGGACGGATTCCAGAATCGCTGCCCCAGTATATTGGGAAGATTCTCTTGTCCATTCATGCCTCGGGTAGTCCGAACGGTCGCAAACAGTCGAAAACTGCTCGGGGCCTCTACTGTCTCACCACGACTAGGAATAAGCAGCTTGCCATGCTCCACTAGGGGTAGCAGAGTACTCATAACCTCATTTGGTGCTCTGTCCAAATCCTCGATTAGGACCCAACGCCCTTCGCGAACAGCTGTTGTAAGGACACCCGGTCTCCACGAGAAAGAGCCAGGCTTTGAACCTGTAGAATATAGACCAATAAGCATTTTAGCATCTGTTTGTTCGTTCAGATGTAATGTCACCATGCTCTCTTCCATCTTCAGTTCACGGGCAAGCTCATGTACTATCGATGTTTTTCCAGATCCGGGCAACCCATGTATAAGTATCGGCCCTGGTTTTTGAAGGTTCTGTGCGAGATTCTGTAGATTAGTTAAAGTGGTTGGAGTTTGTACCAACGAAGATATTATATGAGATGGGCCATTTGGTCGGGGGAGGATAGTTTGATTATACTGAATGACTATATCTTCGAGCGCTTGAGGCTGGAATTGTTCTCCTTTAAAATTTTGAAGCTCGATGCGTATCTCCTGTCGAGATTTATCCCATTCCTCTGCCCGTTGGCGCTCAATCAAAGAGAGAAAAGTGTAGTCAATTTGGACTCCATCGAGATCTCCAACTAGAGAATCTTCATGTTTAATATGTTGGCGTATAAGTCCCTCTAGATTAAAATCGGAAGCGCTAAGTTGACAACAGAACACTCTAATAGCAAGATACCTGATGGAGGCACGATCATGCTTAAATAGTTCTTGTATTCTGGAAGGTGGAACTAATTGGCTGAAGGTTTTCTTGTCAAAATTAAGTAACCTCCAGAAAGCAATTAGGATCCGTTGTAAATCCTCTATAACAAAGTTTTCTGTAGGTCGTGTGTTGAGTGAGTTGACGCCGAAAGTATTTTGTTCAGTACCGAATCTATATGAGGTTTCTCTTATATACCGTTCCAAGAAAACGGACAAGTACGGCGCAAACGGGAGGATTCTTGCAAAAGCTGCAATAATAAGATCCTCTTGACCTTGGTCTCGAGGTCTTATAAGCCATTTTGCACATATTTCGGAAATCTCACTCTCAAAATGAGTGAATATAAGGCCAGTGATGTTGGGAATAAGAGCTGCCGCAGCTACAGCATCGAGAAAACGTGCAGGGGTGCGGCCATCACGAATTATCTCTAATAAATCGGGGGGTAACTGGGTTAGCAACTCTTTGTGAGTTAAGAGTTGCTCCCTCTGTGCGCTTATATCAACAGTCGGCATGGCTGGTGTTAAAATGCCTAAATCGTGTTGCGCGCTATGAAATGATTATTCGTTTGCTTTTTTTCAGATTTCATCCTCTGCGCGCTGCGAATAAAGTCAATTGAGATAAGATCTTATCGTAACTTTTTCTGCCGCTTTTCCAAAAATTTAGGCGGTGAATTACCGGAACGGAGCTGTTTCGCACCGCCACTAGTAGCGGGGGACCCGCCAAAACCTGAGAAGGTCCCGGCAAAGCTTCGCCAAATCGAAATCGTTGCATTCAAAAACTTCGAAGAGCATCACGAAGCGTTTCCGCTAAGTCCCCCACTCAATTCGCAGTTTGGTCAACGAGGAAGTCGCCAAAGATGTCGGCACCGTGCAGGTACGCAGTTCGAAACTGCGCGCGATCAATTCGCACCAACAGCTCTTTCCGAGCATCTACTTCATTCGTTCAGAGCAGCACTCCGTCGATACAGCGGCGGCACGAGTCCACGGCAGCGGTTACGAACCCTAAGATCGCCGGTATCGTTGACCAGATTAGCCAATTGACCCTCCTCGAAACCGCCGATCTTGTTAGCAACCTAAAGGTTGGGCTTACTTTACCCATAACTATGGGTTTCCTAGTTCTATTTGCTAATATATCATAAAGTCCCGGCTCAATATTCCCGATCTACCAGTTGGCGGCTTCGCTGCTGCCCCGGCTGCCCCTGTCGCTGCCGCAGAAGAGGCGGATGAGCCTGCGCCAGCCGCGCAAGAGAAGACCCTATTTAACCTAAAGCTACAAGCTTTCGATGCCGCCGCGAAGGCAAAGATCATCAAGGAGGTCAAGGGCTTGTTAGGACTGAGCTTAGTCGACAGCAAGAAGTTTGTGGAGAGCGCGCCCAAGATGCTGAAGGAATCGGTGCCCAAGGAGGAGGCCGAGAAGATTATGGCTACGATGAAGGAGCTAGGAGCTACCGTGACTATGGAATAATCCGTCTATATTCGGATGGCAACTCGAACGATGCCCTTATATACATGTAACCTAAACCTGTATAACAATACAAAAGCCCTGGACAGTAAAGCTTTTCAGATGGCTTAAAGAAGCCAATTCTAGGAGTTTATTCTTTTTGTCTAAAATGATAGATTCTATATTCTGTCTAAGGTTGGGGGTAGTCACTATGTTTCTCAAATTTGGCCGAGCATATTGAACAACCAAATTTCCAAAAGACTGTTTAAACATCCTAAAGGATAGACGATAGATGGTATGGGGAGATATATTGCTCCTAGCACCTCTAAGCCGGTAACTTCTTGCGAGAAAAGCCCTCACTAAGCCCATTAGCCAGGAGATAAATCGTCCTGAGCATCGGCACAGCCAGCCCCTTCTTCCTCGCAAGCCGCACCACATTGCCCACAATAGCATCAACTTCCATACTCTTGCCATCGAGCGCATCCCCCAGCATAGACGGCTGCACACCCGGTAAGTCACGCACAACCGCGCGCCCGATCTGGAAATCCACCATCTCCTCGTCCACATCATCGTAGCCGTAAGCCTGCGCCACCGACGCGATCTCCAACATAACGTCTTTTACAAACCGCACGCCATCCCCCCACTTGTCCTCCGCGCCCAGATCCAAATCCAGGCTCACCTCGACAAACTCCCGGTCTCTGAGCCGCGTCAGCGCGCATATCGGGTTCCAGGAGCTATTGACGAGCAGCTTGCCCCAGCGCTTGCGCTGGATATCCTCGTGCAGCTTGGCCGTCGCGCGGCCCTTGCCCAGGAGCTCTACGAACGCGCGCGCGGTGTCCTTGTGCGCTTGCGGCGCGTCCGCCGGGTACGTGCCCACGTGCAGGACCTCGACTTCCTTGTGGAGCACGACGGCGGGCGAGACCTGGGTTGCGGGGAAGTAGGCGACGGTGCTCAGGACGGGGTTCTCGGGGTACGCCTGCGCATACTCGTCCTCGATGCCGATGCCGTTCTGCAGCAGCACGATAGCCGTCTTGCCCTTCGCGACAGCAGGCTCGATCAGCCGCGCTACGGAAGGATCAGTTGGCACGGCCTTCGCGGAGATGACGACGAAGTCGAAGAACTGCTGCGCGTCCAGAGATAACTGCTGCACGGCTTCGGCGACAGACCTCGCGATGCGGGGTTGAAACGTGAGGTTGTCGCCCCACAGCTTCGAGTGGATCGTGAAGCCGTTCCGCGACGCAACCTCGTAGTTGGACCGGCATATCGCAGTGACGTTGTCCTGCCCAACCGCGTTCGACAAGGCCCAGGCGTAACAGGTACCCAGACTGCCTGTGCCGAATACCAACACTTTCGGCATGGCTTGGAAATAAGCTGTGAGCAATTAGGATAATGAAGTTAAAAATTATAGATGCTGCTTTAGAATTAAGCTACGACTAGTATGGAATTGTCTATAGTCGCTTAAATAAGGCACATGGTTACTTCCAACACTTCCTAGGTAAATAAAATCTACCACCAGCAATAACTCAACTTTATAAGTATATATATCTGCCGCTATTCGGACGTCGAGTTTCAATTAGGGAAATGACTTGTAAGTTACTTGTAATCCGAAGGGCGCAAGATGCCATGTTGGTTGGATAACCCGATTATATCCTTAATCCTATAAAAAGCAGTATAAACCGCAACTGATTAAAGCCGACTTATAATTCTTTACTGCAGCGTGGATGTAATGTTACGCTCAAGTCACCTATATATAAAGACTTAAATAGAGAATTGAAAACCATGTAGTATGAATTAGTCCGTAATTAATGTGATTTTTTGGTATCATTAAACACATACCGCCTCCAATCAGACCAGATATGCCACACAAGGAACACCATTGGATCGCCATGCTTCCCAACCAGATACAATATGAAATCATCGCATCATGCTTCAACCCATTCAGATGGAATATAGGGCAATTACAGCCCCTAAAATGTCGGATTCTCTCGAAACCAAAAGAAAAAGTAACTCGAAACGCCTTTTTATGCCGATTTTCCGCCCTTATCAACGCCACGCGATGCATCATTAGTTGACAGCGCCAGAAAGCCATTCGTTATCCGATTCATACAACGACGCTTCTTTCGACATTGTCGACGTCGTAATGTTGCCCTTCGGACTTTGCTATTTTGGATGGGCGACGAATCCTAGTGCGACGAAGACCCATTGACGGTAGCATCTCTTTGTCGAAGGTGCTGACATTTGCTTATCTCGGCTTCTCGTTGAAACTCCTCCCACTCCTCGCGACCAAGAATGTGGTCATCTTCTCCAAGATCGCTCGTCTCCTCGAGAAGCTTCATTGCTTCCTCCTCTATGGTTCCAGGGACCGCCCACATACTCTCGCGCATACGCTTATGTCGCTCGCGATCCTCTTCGATACGCTGTTCAATCTGGCGCTTATCGAGGCGGTGAGAATTGGCAGTACCGTTACCATTCCGAGTACGTGAAGCGTCATCTCCATTGGCAGGCGAGGAAAATCCAAGGTCAACAGAGGTGTCGCGTTCTTTGAGGCAACCCTCGATCTCGAGAACCGTCTGTTCGAGCAAGATAGACTTGTTCATAAGACCTTGAAGCACCTAGAGATTACTACTGTGAGCTTTGTGTCATGGCTGAGTTCCTCTCAAATACTCAACTAACCTTTCGGACGACTTTAACGTTGGCAGCACCGGATCCATCCTCCGGACAGACCGCATCAACAACTCGAATGATATCTCTCTGCATCATTCGAACGTACTGATTCTGGCGGTCCTTCGATGCCATCTCCAGCAAGTGCTCTAGGAAGTACATGATATTTGCACGTGTGTTCATGCTAGTCTATGTCGCGGAGTTAGTGATTCGTTTTGGGGATAGACGTTTTGCTCGTAGGAAGCTCCAACGCCGCCGCAAAGCAAGTAGATGAACATGTTGAGGCGCTATCCAACACTCAACGAGGTTAAATTAAGTTGAAGCACATCGAAGGAATAATGAAACGGATAATGATTCTTAGCAGGGCGACATGGGAAGAATAAGATATGTTGAAATGCTAGATTAAACTCACCTTTTCAAGCTGCTCGAGGATGCATGAGTGCAGGTCCTCCTCCATATCCTTGTACCTCATTGCGTACTGGGCAGCTTTCTGAGCGGCGGTAGTACTCGCATTGAGGTGCTGCAGCTGGGAGCTAAAGCGCATCCGAACTTCAAAAGGATCCGCTGTCGCCATCGTGACATGGCCAGGATTGAGTGTTTCGTGGAAGTTGTTCTTAGTAAAGGAAGATGAAATTGAGATTGAGACGCGAGGCTGACGAGCCGCAACATTGAAATGGATAAGACAGAAGCTCCGTTCGTTATCGATCCCTGACTCTTGCCCCAACAATAAAAGGCAAGTCCCGCTAACGCTAAGCCAATTGGGGTAGTATAGAGGTACAGCTCTACAAGGTCTGAGCTACTATTGTCTTAGCTAATCATCTAAGCACTTATCAGGGTGTATTCCTCTAATGGATATCAATTCTAATCAACTTCCAGGTTGTTCCCATCTTTTATGAATGTGATACTTTAAATCGTGACCATTCTTGAACCTCTACTCTGGGCTTGGGCAATTATCTTTTAATAACAAAATGAATATTTATTAGTTTACACGATCACTTTTGCAATAAATCTCTACAATAGAACGACTTATAATACGAAATAATAGATATTAGGAGTATTTCACATAAGCAGAGACGATACCCAATCAAAATCCTTGAAATCATACAGCTGAACCGGGGCCGGGGCTGAAATCCAAATAGCAAGCGGGTAGAACAGGTTTGTCGGTGCTACTTCGGTAAAGGGCACCCAGGAACGAGAATAGGTATCATCTCGTTCGAAGCGGTTCTTCTTCGTAAGGGGCTTACCTTTTCCCAGGGCAATATGACAAGTGTCCTATGATGCGGTGAAACGTGATTTTCCCGTTCGTTGGTTCTCTATGATTTATTTTTGGTCCGGAAGGAATTCTTCTATTTTTCTTGGTCTTTAAAGCGCTGCGCTTTTGCCGATTTTTGTTTGCTTGGGACTTTTTTCTCCTGACAACCAGAAAAAAAAAAATAAAACCAAAAACAAAAACAAAATAAACATCCTCTTTGGGTCGCAATATATTCTCCCATTGATAGGCTTCTCGACAACATCATGTTAGCCCTTACGCATCACGAACACAATGCGCCGGAGTTGACCTTGGCGGTTCTTGGCTGCGGTATGTCTTGAATTAGTGTATCCCGCTTTCTCGGGCTGGCAAATTAACGGTCGTCTCAGGAACCATGGGAATCGCTATTCTCTCCGGCATACTGTCCTCCCTGCAGGAGATGTCCGGGCCTCGCCCCCTGCAGACGCCTTCTGGAAGATCGACCCCCGCCGACGAGATCCCTGCCCGACTCCCATCCCGCTTCATCGCGTGCGTGCGACGGCCCGAGTCCGCCAAGAGGGTCAAGCAAGCCCTCTGGGAACACAGCTCTTCCGTCAAGGTCGTGCAGAAGGAGAATGTCGCCGCCGTTATGAAGAGCGACGTTATCCTCCTCGCTTGCAAGCCCTACATGGTTGAGGACTTGCTCAACGAGCCCGGCATGTCCAAGGCGCTCCACGGCAAGCTCCTTATTAGCATATGCGCTGGTGTGACCGTTCCCCAGATCGAGAAGATCCTACACGGTGCCGTGCCGGAGAAGGACCCGGAAGACGATGGCCGCTGCCGAATTGTGAGGGCACTGCCCAACACGGCTAGTATGGTTAGACAGGGTATGACGGTAGTTGCGAACAGCGACCCGCCCTTACCACCTCATACAGCGAGCCTCGTGACATGGATCTTCAAGCGCATTGGCGACGTCATCTACCTTCCTGCCAGGAACATGGATGCGTCAACAGCGCTTGCCGGGTCCGGGCCAGCATTCTTCTCCCTTGTGCTCGAAGCCGCTGTGGATGGCGCAGTTTCCATGGGCTTGCCGCGGGCTGAAGCTCAGAGAATGGCTGCCCAGTCTATGAAAGGCGCCGCGGCATTGGTCCTTAACGGAGACCACCCAGCATTACTTCGAGACAGGATTAGCACGCCAGGTGGCTGCACCATTGAAGGTCTTTTAGTACTCGAGGAGGGCCGAGTACGGGGCACCGTTGCTAAAGCAGTGAAAGAAGCCGCGATTACTGCCAGCCAGCTTGGAAAGGGCACTTAGAGAAAAAGATGTAAACTGGCACGAGAAAAAGTTATGAAGTTTGCATTTGGATGGAGTTCAAGGCGTCTTTGATTAAAGATTAGAACGCCGAGTAAGATAGCTAATGCAACGGCTTGCTATTTCCTTTATTTCTTTCCCCTTTATTTATGTTACACGCATCTGCTGCGTATCCACGTATCAACATTGTGACCGAGATATACCAGACGTTTACCAGTACCTGCCGAAAGGGAATATAGAAGCCCCTTAAAATGTACACATAACGTAGGTATCATGAGACCCTCCAAAACTCCTTACTATATTAGCCCCAGGAACCTCTTTACTACCAAAACACTCGAGCTTTTACTCCTATTCGTCCTCAGTATCTTCGACGCGTGCCTTCTTGCTACGAAGGTTCTCCGTACTAGGATCGCCGGTGAGTTTCCTCTTGCCATTAGCAATCGCAGACTCGCTAGTGGTAGCGGATGGTGTCGACTCGAGCCGATCGAGAATCCTAGCATACTCCCACTCAACGTTGTCCACAGTTTCGTTCAACTTAATAATGCGCTCTGTGATCTCGAATTCGCCCAGGATAGAGACGTTACGACGATATAAGCGCTGCTTGAGTAGTAAACGCCATAGAGTGTAAGCATGCCTGTCAGATTTTGATGGCGCTGGCTTTTTGATTTCGTCATCAGCTTCTGGTCGAACGGAATCAGGCAACTTCGACATGAGATGCATTTCGACAAGTCGCCAAAACTGTCGAGGCGCAATTTTGGCCTTGATTCGAAGTTCCTCCAGCTTCGCGATATCAACAATGCCACCGATTGTCGAAGTTTCTTTAATCGAAGGGGTAATTTGTGTGTTGTGTCGCAATATACCGCCCTTTGCGGGAACAGGTACATCGGTGTTGACGGTCAACTTGGCAAATTCAGGAACGTTCTTGCGCAAATATTTCATGTCGCATAAGTCTCGGAGGAGGTCAAAATCCTCGTTAGGATCCTCCACTGTCACCTCTTTCGTAGCAGTAGAGTTCATCGCTATTTCAAACATTGTGTTGTAGAGGAAAGCACCGACTCCCTTCCCCTGGAAAGGGGGAAGGACCAAGAACTGGGAAATTCTCATGCGATGAACGAGGTCCGAAACGGGAATCTCTCCTTCGGGTAACTCCCATGCCTCGCCTACCTTGTCTTTGTTAGGCGAAGACGGCGGCGTAGGTTGCTGGTACATCCAGAAGTTATAGGTTGTCGCGTAGCCCTGGAAGGTGTACTGGGGGTTGCCCTCGGCTTTGGGGCTAGGTGTCTTTTTATAGACGAAGAAGACAGTCCATCGAGCTAGAGAATAGTCCGGTTCATCTTTCCCTTCTTCATCTACTCCCACATATGACCCGCCTTCAATAAAGAATAGAACGTTGATTTGAATGCGCTTAACGAGTTGACGGATTTCAGGTTGAGATAAAGTGCCCTGCCAGATTTCATAGATTTCGCCATTCTTTTCTAAGGTCTTGGTCAGGGTTCCAGGAGGGGTCCATGTATCGGGAAGACTTTTCAAAGCCTGGTCGTATTCTTTCTTAGATTGAAATGCGACTGCAAAGCATTAGCGGGCTAGACATAGCCCATATAGAAATCAGGCAGCATACCTCCAGGCAGATAGTCTTTCAGGATAAGTCTAACATCAGCAGCCTCGACATCGCCAACCTTAGTGAACTTTTTCGCCGAGGATACTGAGAGGTTCGGTCGTAGATCCCTAACATCAAACTGCAAATTGATCTTTAAACCCTTGTGACCAAATATGCGCTCCTCCTCTCCAAAGACGGCGTAAGTGTGTCTCGGCTTGAATGTCGCGATCTTCTCGATTCCCGACGAGGTAGGCTGCAGGAGCGATATCGTGAGCGCTTCGCTAGCGTCAACCGTCCCTACGTATTAAATCAATTTAGATTCTTCCTGCGACTATGATCAAGTTGCTTACACTCGTCCTCCATCTTCTCCTAATAAGCTTAGAGCACACGTCTCGTCGGAAATAAACTTGCGAGTGTAATTATATGAGACTGATAAGAAAAGGTTCGATATAATGGACAAGTATAGAGGTTGTATTGAACTGAATGCTATAAAAAAGTAAAAGGGTTCGAAAAAGAGGTAGATAATGGTTGGCACTTAACGCGCTTCTAGGGATCTCAGCGTCGCGTCAACCACGATTGATTGAAGCAGCGCGTTGGTCTTGCAGGTGGTGGAGCGTAATTGTGCACGGACCAGACTTGTGATGTAGCAAGACAGATCTTGTCGGAGGCTTTTTACCCTTTTCTAATTGGAAAAGCCAAGCAAGGCCTTGTCTAGTCTGCCAAGCCAGCTGGCCAGTCGAAGCTGCCAATACATTAGTTCAGGGTCTAATCTCTTTCTGGACTTAGCGCGGTACTTCATAAGGTACCACACAAGATGGAAAATCGGCAGTGACGTGCGACGGTCCCGCCTAAAAAGTAAGTTGTGGCAGGGATAGTTTAGATTTTAGTGGACGTTTAAGCTGTAACGGCCCTGACACTTTTGAGGCTACCGTCGCAAAAAGATGTTCAACCTCCATCCCGTTCCTTCATCCTAGCCTCAAGCATATTTTCAATTGCAATACGCAATATTCTTTCAAGTGGAGGGTTGGGTTATCTATTAGGTATAGATAACCTCCCTTCCTCCTATTGGGGTATCATCCTTGACCATACGAGGATTTAGCAACTGTCAATCATTATACCAATGAATCGGTAACAAGCAAGTAATCTGTTAAGGTGCTTCCTCCAAGCGAACGCAGTCACCATGGCCGGAACTGGAGTTTTCGTTCTACTTGCCTTAACGGTATGTTTAAAGTGTCTATTATGACTATTGGTCACAATTTAAATGCTAACTTCCTCTCGAACCATAGGTTGTTATGGCATTGGCGTAAGTCATTTTTCTCCTATTCGACACAACCCTCGAGCTCGAAATTGACCAAAAGCAGTTCCTTTCTCGCCGGCGCACTACCACTGTCTATGTCCTTGACGCAGTCCCAACTTCGATTGATTTCAAGTATCGGTATAGGAATACTTGTTGGCACCTCATTAATAGTGATCATACCTGAAGGAGTCGAAGCCATCACCGATGCATCGATCCCCGCGCATTCTCAAAATAAGAGAAACTTATATAACCCGGGACATATGTCTGCAGTTAGGTGGGCAGAGGGATCAGATCCAAACTCAGGAAGCAGGATGGACTTGACTAAAATCTCTCCCAAAGTGTTCGGCGATGAGAATGCGCTGGATATAGCAAGGAAAAATAGCCCGGCCAACTTCGATTTCAATGCCAGGACGCCAGCAGAGGAGCCAGAGGCAGCACCAGGTGGCCCTGCTAAGCCTAGCACGGGAGGTCATCACATAGAATCTGGAGTGCCCACCTTTTATATCGGGTTCTCCCTGATACTAGGTTTCGTGCTCATGTTCCTAATCGATCGTCTCCCTCGCCATGCGTCGGAAAACTTCCAACCACCCCCACCACCAAGGCATATCAGCTTGAGCAACCTTGGTGCCTCATCTCTCTCTCGTGATGAGGAAGAGTCGGAAGGATTCTTGGGCTCCCTGACACCCACGCCGAAGCAGACGAGAAGCCTAGCAACCACTACAGGTTTAGTGATACACGCTGCTGCGGACGGCATCGCGATGGGAGCATCGGCTACTTCACCAGATACGAAGTTAGGGTTTATCGTATTCATTGCCATTATGGTGCATAAAGCGCCTGCGGCTTTTGGACTCACTTCGATCCTTCTAAAACAGGGCCTTTCAAAGCGTGCGGCACGAGGCCACCTAATTGTGTTCAGCCTGGCCTCTCCCTTTGGAGCGTGGGCAACCTTCATCCTTGTTAGTTTCCTGGGTGGAGGTGGCGAGGATCGCTTGAATCAATGGTGGACGGGAATTCTATTGCTGTTCTCGGCGGGAACTTTCCTGTGAGTACAAATAGCCTATGCTATACTTGGTTCTGTCTAATAAATATTTCCAGCTATGTCGCAATGCATGCCATGCAAGAAGGTGACTCGCCTTCTGGCCACGATGTTGGGTCAATTGCCAACGGTTACGCAGACGGCGGCCAGCGCAAACATACTCACCCGCAGATGCGGGAGACGTTAGCAACGGTAATTGGCATGTTCTTACCTCTTCTCACACAGTTCGGCCACCACCATTAAAGGAATTGACTGGTCGCATTTTTTTCTCCTTTACGGAATTTGCGTTTATACCAAGTTATAGAGGGAGTTAGGATCTTGAAAATGAATGACCGGCATGTTCAAGTTAAAACCGACGACGACGTAGATCGCCCATATCCCACCTACCCATCTAGAGTGGGATCATGTATTAGAATCTTCAAAATGGTGTTCAATCTCAATAAGGTCTCAAAAGGGGTACCGAATCCGACGAGTTGGTTGTACAAAATATACCTATGAATTGTAAATAGACCACTTTGTCGTTATCTTTGGTTGCACGCAAGAGCAGACTTTTTCTCATCATTCATCATGAGTGGCAGGTCTATGGTTTATGGGACTGGGTGATAGGATTGTATAATATAATATTTTATTACTGGCATATGCATCGACTACCATAATTTTGAAATCTAGTAAGATTGGTTTAATTCGTTTATTTTTGAGAAAAGCCCTAGAAGCGCTATGAAGCTATAAGAGGCGGGATTTAAAACATACGTTTAGTATTTATTCAAAGCCATATAACTCGATGAGGTGCTGATAATCTCTCGATTTAAACCACGCATTTATACATGTCTTGTCACTCATAGATGATGGTGAAAACTAGTCGTTCACTGTTAGAGACAGAGGCATATTGGAACAGCCTATTTACACTATGTGGCGTCTGAATAGTAAGATATTACTTGAGTAAAAACTTTCCAAGTAACATTTGTCAACGCCAGTTTTACGTCGTAACTAAATACCAACTGTCGTCAGTATTGCTCTGCTCAACCCATCCCTTGCATATTGCATATATTATATCATGTCACTTTTGCCTTGAAAATATGATACACCTCATTTGAATTGCTTACTTTAATATAGCTCATCGTAAAAATTCCAATAGTCTGTCCAAGAAAACGCCATTGAGTTTTCGAGCAAATGCTAGCAAACAGAAGGACATATTAACCATGATCTGACTTCACAGTCTTGGCAGAAGCCAGCATCGCCGATACTGTAATGGCATAGTGCCATACGAATTAAGACAGAAACGGTTCTTTTTTCAAAAGCCTACTTGATAAAATTCTCTCGTTTGTCATCCAGTAGGAAAAACATCTCATTTCTACTATTGCTGCATTTATACTCATTACGAACATGCTTCTGACTCAGCGCTTGTTGCTTCATTACCCCAGTTTATCAACCAGAAACCTCTGCACAATATAATCATCCACTCATAACTTAACGCCGATGTCATATTGCAGGTATAGCAGAATTTTACACTATTTCTCGGTAGTAGATAGAGCGAGTAGTAATCTTTTGATATAGTATATCAACAATGCGCCTATAAAAACACTAGCTCCTAGGTCGCCACGGTATAGAGGGTAATGCGCTGGCAAACTCTGATAAGCTGGGTAAGTAGATGAAAATAGCAATGTCGTGCGCAATTCGGTCGAACACACGGAACAGACCTCGACTCGTTGTGGCTCTCCAAGTAGAAGCTCTGGATAGCAGCACGGGTAGGCAAAAGACGTGTAAGTGAGTGAACGATGGTCCGCATCCTGCCCGCAATGTTGTAGCATTGAATGGCATGAAGCGTACCTATGCAGCCACGAGCTGCTGCTCACATCATCCGTCCGTCGACTACAACCATGGATTTTGGATTTTTCCCAAGCGCAGAAGCGCCGCGGAACCGAAGTGGGAACAGCGGAAACAGCCTCCCCAAAAGTGGACAGAGATGGTGGCCAATAGGAATTTGCGTTTGGCGACAGGTAGGTATCTTTAGAGATATTTTGTCACCGGGGTAGATATGGTGCACTGTATTCGAAGTACAAGGAGTTGAGTACGATCTCTAGCGACAGGGATATGGCATTAGCCCGGTCGTCGTAACCGCCCGTAGACATTTTAAGGCATTTCCATACGTGTGAATGCGATTGTCTATAGGATGTGCATTGCAGGAGGGTAGCAATTGTTCGCTATAGATTTCTTAGTGAACCAGGAAATACAGTAATTTTGAGATTGCGACGAATTGATGTCCCTCCCTGCCTTTTACAGAAATACGTGCAGGTTCTAAGTCAAGGGCAACCGACTAATGTAAATTTAGGACTAGGAGATCGATAGACCCTAGCAAGACGAAACGTTTTAGATTTCCGGTGTTGCTAAATAAGAACTCACTCAAGTGCAAGCACAGTGTAAAAGAATAGACCACTTACTTACGCTTACTAATATGTAAATGTATATGTATATACCTAACAATCCATATTATACATACATGTAGATTTAACCTTACATACCTAGGTAGGTCAATGGAAGGTACCTACCTAACCACTTAATGCCTTACTTAGGTACATTTGTATTTGTGTAAATTCTATATAAGGTAGGTACATACAAGTATGATATATATGAGTGCATATGTCTAAACGTTTAAAGTATAAATCACGTTTGTACAACTATTCCTAAGAGTATAGTCGTTATTACTAGCCAATAAGGTCTTGATTATTAGGTAGTGAGCATAGTTCTATCGCTCAAAGAGCCGGATTATGAAGAAGACAAAGGGAAAGACGCTGTCAGCAATCTCGACTTGTCTTATATGCGCAACCGAGCTTATATTAATATTAAGCATACATGCATAATGAGCCTACATACATATATGTATACTCAAAGTAAGGTACTATGCAGAGTACAATACCAACCTATCCATTCTTACCCAATCTGCAGGCTCTAATACAGTATATATACTGTAACGCTAATGTAGCGCCTCCCCCGGCGGGAGAAACTTAATGGACTTGCCATGGGGGAGGCACGTTCCTGCTCATCTCTACTAAGGATCCGCTTCCCTTAACCCCCATTCCATTTTCGAGAATCACATCTTACCATCCTCAACTGACTTACACACTAAACGACAGACTACAACTAAACTACACTTTTCATTACAACCATCATCATTCCCTCTTCCAATTTTGAACGAGAATACGCTTGTAAGGGGCTTGAGAATCCGATATCCGCCTCCCCCTTATGTCTATGTACATTGTAGACTAGTTTAGTCTAGCCTTTCGCTCGAAAAATCTCCGTTTTTTTGCCTTCCGCCGCCGACAGCCTTTTTTTTTAAGACGACATATATGTTGCCATTGCGTTTCTAAATCCTCTGTGCGCTTCCTCTTCCCGTCGCTATAACGTCTCTACCTACCGTAACCTCCTTCGCCGATTTGGACAGTGTTGGCTTGTCTCTATCTATACTTGTAGGCCTGGCTTTAGATGCTACCGTAGGTCGTTTGACCTACCAATTGTGTGTCTTGGGACGCGGCTTGTCTCATTGACCCCGAACGTATGCAGACTCACCCTTGTGTTTCCCTACTCCAACATTAGCACATCCTGCACGTGGACACCCTATATACGAGCCTCTACACGGTGTCTACCTGCCGTCGCATTTAAACTACGATATACTAGACAATTTCGTTCATCTTATTTACTAATACCATAACAGGCAAATACATTCGACCTCGAAGGTTCCGATAATTCACTCATCGATCGTGGTCGAGACGGCCTCAGGGATCGTCGTACATAGCGAATATACAAACTTGATATATAAATTAGCATTTAGATGGCAGGATACGGTAGTCTCTCAGAAAGGAGAGCCAGCGTTTCGAACCGGGGCGAGGAGTTGACTTTGGACACGACGACGAGTACCGGTCCCGTCATCATAAATCAGAGGATGGATAAGATGATCCAACAACCCCGGCCGAGAGGCCCGCCTACACCCAGCATGAGCACGCCCGCTCCAGACTTCGACCAGCAAGTTACGGGCTCTCCTCCGCCACCTCCCACACCCGCGGCCTCGCCGGGGCCTACGGATACGCAACCCGACTGGAGCGATGCCGCCGACGATGAAGACTTTTTTCTTTCTCAAATGCGGCATCACTTTAAAGCCTGCTCTGGGCCCCAGCGGACTCGAGTGCTCGCTGATTTGTTGAATATGTGCACAACTCAGCAGCTTAGCTTCGTACACCAATTCGTGAGCCCTTTGTTGAAGAAAGACCCTTTCACTAGTCTACCGGACGAATTGTGCTTGAGAATATTATCTTTTATAGACGACCCGCAAGTCCTTGCACGAGCATCGCAGGTATCCAGGAGGTGGAGAGATCTTTTAAGTGATGATGTTACATGGAAGAATCTCTGTGTAAAGCACGACTACGGTCGTCGCCTCTCCGAAGTCTCTTATGGAGTACCGCCATTCTCGTCAACTAGACCAGGGGCCTTGCCTCTACCAGATCCCGAATATACTCACAGCTTTCCCGGCGCTATGCCCGGACCCTCGACGTTTCACTCGTCATCTCGCAGCTTTGATAGCTCCTCGGAGAGCTCATCTGCAGTCGGGAGACCTAAACTTCGGTCGTATAAATCGCATTTCAAACAAAGGTATCTCGTTGAGTCCGCATGGAGAACCGGTGGCCGAAATACGACGCGGACTATTACTCAAGATAACAGAGTAGTGACTAGTCTGCATCTAACCCCGAAATATATTGTGGTAGCCCTTGATAATGCAAGGATCCATATTTTCGATCGGGAAGGCAATGCCCTTCGCACCCTCCAGGGTCATATAATGGGGGTTTGGGCTATGGTACCGTGGGAAGACATCCTGGTCAGTGGTGGGTGCGATCGCGACGTACGGGTTTGGGATATGACATCTGGGTATGACTATTTTCTAAAACTTAAATGGACTCAACTAATGATGCCAATAGGAGATGTTTATATACTCTACGCGGTCACACTTCTACGGTCCGTTGCCTTAAGATGTCGGATGCGAACACGGCCATTTCCGGCTCGCGTGATACCACCTTAAGAGTTTGGGATATTAGGCAAGGAGTTTGCAGGAATGTCCTGGTCGGGCATCAAGCAAGCGTAAGATGTCTGGAAATAAAAGGCGACATAGTCGTCTCCGGCAGCTATGATGCGACGGCCAAGATATGGAGTATATCTGAAGGCAGGTGTCTACATACACTCTCTGGCCATTTTAGCCAGATATATGCCATCGCCTTCGATGGTCACAGAGTTGTTACTGGAAGTCTTGATACTAGCGTCCGTGTCTGGGACGCTCACACAGGGTATGTCTTCTACATATACGATGGACTTAATTGTTAGTACTAACTTAGTTGGAAGGGACGCCATTGCTGTTCTCCAAGGACATACCTCTCTCGTAGGTCAGTTACAGTTACGAGGCAATACACTGGTCACAGGAGGTTCGGACGGCTCCGTCAGGGTTTGGTCTCTCGAAAGGATGTGCCCTATTCACCGGCTGGCGGCACATGATAATAGTGTCACCAGTCTCCAATTTGACGATACGCGTGTCGTAAGCGGAGGTAGCGATGGTAGGGTCAAGGTCTGGGACGTAAAAACAGGACACCTCGTGCGGGAGCTCATCACGGCCGAGTCTGTCTGGAGGGTGGTATTTGAGGATGAGAAGTGCGTTGCGGTTGCGAACAGAGGAAGCAGGGTCATGATGGAGGTAAGTTTTCCCAGGTTAATATCTTACTATCTCTTCTCACATAAAGAATAGGTCTGGTCGTTCTCGCCTCCGGAGGATGCCTTTTGCGAAAGACCTCTTTCTTTACCTCAGAAACTCGCCGAGCCGTCACCCACCCGACCTATGACAGGCGATTTCCGTCGCTCTAATTTAGGTCTACCATCGGATGATAGTTCCAGCAGAAGGGATGTTGAGATGATCGATGCTGGACCATCCACGGCCCCTCTCGTTGGGAACACGACGTTTTTCCACGATGATTAGAACGGTATTATAGCCGCAAAAGAGTTATAGATGTGCTCTTCACCCCATATCATTCGCATGATATATCCCTATCCGTAGCTTTACAGCTACTTCCAGTTTTTCAAAGTCCAGTGCCGAAAATAGTACTTTGACATATGCATCGTCTAGGCGTTGAAGCATGGTGGCATTAATACGTTAGCATTGGTTGCACCATTTAGGAGCCGCGGAAGACGAGTGGGTAGGAAAGGGAGTGAGTGGCGCAAATCGGAAGGCTGGTTAATCCTTGGTATTGGCAGATGAGTTTGAGAACACGGAATTACATTTTTTGCTTCGATGGGATTTACAGAAATGGAAACGGGAGAGGACAGGCGCTCACAACGATTACGTATCCGACTCCGTAGGAAAGGGTATTTGCTACTTTACTAGGCTGCGGATGGTGTATTATTGATGGGCCTTACACCGGTGAGATCGCATGTGTATATGGCATACGTGGAGACGGTTGACGATAGGCATTCGATACATATATAAAGGGTCGACGGTAGCTAGATACCAGGAAGCCTCGGAACGTGAAACCGATCCGAGATGCCGAGATCTGCTTTTAGAGACAAGCGAAATTGATTGATCAAACGACTTAATGAATGTATCTGAATGGTAACCAAATTATTGTAGGATTTACTTGATTACTTGATTTCATAGGTAAGACTTTAAGCGTCAATGTTCAAAGCTGCTGGCTGGGTAGATCATACTATTTCATACGCCATATAAAGGGAATAGGCGTCATAATAGAGTGCCTGATTTTATCTACTATGTAGCTGGGGTTTAGCTTTCCCCTTTCTCCTTCGTCTCACACGTAAATCTCTAACGTATAAGCTCCTGGGTAATACACATATCGGAAATACCTTCGTCCAAACTGAAGAGCTTATGTCTTCTGTTACTACAATGTCTCCAAACCTGTAGCCCGGTAGTGTCATATCTCATCTTTTTCTAGTCCCCCTGACGTAAGTATGGGTATAGCACCCCTTTCCTGAGTTTCCACTACACCTACTCGCTTTAACTGCTTAGGTAGTCCGGTGTACGCATACACATCAAAGAATCGCTTTATCCCCTGCGATCCCAGCCCACTCATCCGCAATCACGCCCCTAACCTTCCTCTCCCACTTACTCAACCCTTCTTCCTGCAAGCTCTCTGTCGTCTCCCTCGCCATCTCACGCGCAGCTTCCATAATCCCGCTGACGGCCGCCTTCTGCACCAGAACCTTGCGGTCCGGGTCCGACTCCTCCAGCAGCATCGCGTACCGGAAACATATCTCGGGATCGTCGAGCTCCTTGACGACTGCGGCGAGGAACTGCCGCGCTCGCTTCACTTGCTTCCGCTCGAGGTAAATCCGACTAAGCTCCAGCACCGCACTCGTTCGCCAGTGCCATATCCTGTGCTTCCCGCCCGCCGCGTACGCCTTGTCCGCATCCTCGAGGAGCTGGACGGCGCAGTCCGTCGACGCGTGCGTCTTCTTCTTGATCTGCACTAGCGCCGCGAGCGTGAGCACGTCCGGGCGGTACTCCCCGGCGCGGTCGAGGTTCGCGACGAGGATCGCGAGGCCCTCCTTTGCGAGCTCGAATTGCGGCTTATCCAGGTTGCCGCTTTTCTCCCCGAGGCGCACGAAGTCGAGTATCGAGGGGATGTAGCCGAGCGTCGTCCCCGTGACCAGGATGTGCAGCGCCAGGAACCGGCTCGCTGGGGACTGGCCGAAGAGAAGCAGAGTTACGGCCGCGTAGTGCAGCGTGAAAGGGGATTTTCCCGTCGTGGGTGACGGGCGATGTGGCGGTTACGGAGAGGTGCTGCCGCTGCCATCCGGGCTTGTTCTCGGTGGCGAGCGCGACGTACCGCTTGCATGCTTCGATGCATTGCGCCGGTTCGACTTCGCCTTTGGGGACGAAGGGCGGGCCGGCGCGCTCAACCCAGAAGGGGAGGCCCGGGATGTCGCCTTCGGTGAAGCGGACTTGGTTAATAAAGGTGTTCCGGTGCGGGAGGACCCGAGCGATGGCCCGCGGAGCTGGTGTGGTTGATATTGGCCGGATCGGATGACTATAATAGGGTTTGGTGGCTTGACGGGATAGGTTGCATAGCTTCGTTAATTGACGAAGAGGCGGTCTAAGAGGCATGATTATGGTGGGATTACAAGACTATCTCACTGGTCTAAATAATAGCAATAGACCTGCGCAAGTGTCTAATCTTCAGATGAAATAAGCGTATAAGTTATAAGTGAGGTTATCCGCCAACTCACTTATTGAGTAGTGTACGACAAGTCCAAGTTTACGCCATAAACTAATATGACGTAATTCCACTCATACGGCCGATCAACTTTATTATTTTATTTTCACGAAAATGAGCATATCATCAAAGATACCTATTTCTTGGTATTATATATAATACATGAAAGTGAGTAAATGATCAATAGGACGGAAGCAACCCGGGATACCGAAGATCTACCGAAGCGGAAGTCTATGTTAACCACGAGCCCCACCTCATGCCATTGATCTTATCGACGATTTGTTTGTTTATCTTATCGATCAACAAACATCCAGAAAAAAAGTGCGACCCGCGCGCAACTTCCAAAGACGTGAAATCCACCAACATACAATTTAATGCCAGGGATTTTGCCTTTTTCCCCCCAATCGATATAATAATAATTACAATCAATCATGCCTCCCGTTACTAGGAGACGTGCGAAAGACGCTGAAAAGACACCGGAGAGCAAAGTAGTCTCAACAAAAGAAACATCACGCGGGAAACGGAAATCAACGAAGAATGATAACAACCTCGACAATGAAGGGGTTGCTTCCTCGTCACAGGAAGTGGAAGATTCTAAGCGACGGGGACTAGCTGTGCGCACGCGAGAAGACGAGAGCACAGGCACCGGCCGAAAGACAAAACTAGAAGTGGAAATACCTACCAGCCCGAAACCCAACAAGTCTCGAACAAGCGCAGTGTCAGATTCGCAAGATAAAGAAGACAGATCGTGGACGTCAGATTCCGGTCTTCTCTCAAGCGTATCGAAGCAGTTGGAAGAAGAGGCAACCCAGAGGCTAGCTTCTTCGCAGTCGCTAGAATCTGACCAAACACCTGCGCCTAAGCCCAAGGGAAAGCATCTTGTTTTTGACGATGACGACGATGTAGAGAACTTTGTCGCAGCAGCAACGGAGGTAGGTAAGAAGGCAGAGGCAGATACCAAGGAGGATGAAGAGGAAGACAGCGACGATGATGACGCGCCGGAAGCTGTGTCGACACAGGCTGCTGCCAAAGAAGTCCAAAAGTCAACTCAAGCAGCTTTAGACGCTGCCGAGAAGTAAGCGCTTCCACAATTCGCTACCTCGAAACTTTGGTACTGACCCAATCTCCCTAGACAAACTGCTACTCTAAAGCGAAAGCGCCAAGAAAGAGACAACCTCTTCAAACAACAAGCCGAGCGTCGCAAGCGTGCTCGCGCCGACGTCGAAGTCCACCAATCCCACACCACGCGCAAAATCCCAACCTCAGACTCAGACTCCGACTCTGACGGCATACCCGAAGTCGAAACGGCCGTAACAGCCGGCCGCCGCCGACCCCAAAAGCACGCTCTTCCAACCCATCTCCCAGCCGAGTTCCTCACGGACTCGAGTTCCGAAGACGAAGACGAAGAAGAAAAAGACGGCCAGGCCCTGAAGAAGCGCAAGAAACTCTCCGACGAAAAGAAGCCTACAAAAATCACGTTCGCGGACGACCAGCCGAAGAGGCCGCGCGATCGCGTCGTCGGGGCCACGAAGTATAGGGTTCTGGCGGAGCAGGGGGATGCGAAGCTCGCGCCGAGGGCGAGGAGGGATGCTAAGGCTTCGAAGGAGAGTTTGTTGAAGAGGAAACGGGTTGGCGCGGCGCCGGTGGTGGGGAGGGGGTTCTTTGTTAAACGGTGAGGAAAGAGAGCAGGAGGGGTGAGAGAGGGTCTGTGGTGATGGTGTGTGGATTTGGCCGTGGGGTCTGATGATACTGCTTATCTATATCCTACTTGCGTTGAATGAAACAAGTATAAGCTTTCCACGATTTACCTATAACTAGGGGCTACGCGATGGTATCTTATAACTTGAGCTATTGATTAACCCCATAAGAGCCAGAGAGTATACACGAAAACATTCAGTGAGATGTCACATCCTAGTATCTATGAAGACTACCTACCTATATTCTCCCCTTTCAACACCTATTTTCTTAGACTAAGTGGCGCATCCTTGTGGCCTTGGGTTAGCTATAGAGAGCATGTAAGGTGAATAGATGTGTGGCGGACGATATATGCCAGTGATTATCCCAACAGTTTATAACAGGTAATGTAATCTATGTATATTTCTGTCAAACTTCATGAACATATCTTAGTTAGGATACTAATCCCGTCATGCCCATCCCTTTATCTAGAGGTAAAGTCTCATATTTCTATATGATATCCCATACCCATATATGAAAAACTCAAGACAACTGCAAACATCTCTTCCGCAGTTACACACTCGACAAATCACACTTCAAACGTTCCGAGAATACACAAAATTTCATGACGGCAAAAATAATCAAAACTTGATTTCGCACCCGGAATTCTCCCCGGCTAGCATTTCTTTATACCAGACCGTAAAACTCGTTAATGTACAACACTTTGTTTTTTTTTCTTCTTCTTCGAAAAGACATCTCTCAATCTCTCCTCCAGCTCAGCGATCCTCAAATGATATAAAATAAAATAAAAACGTCGCCAGTGGTCCTCATCGAAATAATCAATGAGACGTCGACCGACCAGCCAACCAACCATTTACCCCTCCCCCTACCTTCCACCCTTCCCTTTTGACACCGACGCATTTCCAATATATCGATAGCCACCGTAAAACAACAACAACAACAAAATATTGCCCCCCACTCCTCCTCCTCTCCTATCTAGGGAAGCAGCTAGGTTCCCCTCCCGATATGTAAACGAACCCAAACGCTGGCGGTGTAGACATACATGAAGACATGGTTTGCTGACAGATAGATAGATAGATAGATAGATAGACAGGGTGCTTTGCGTAGGGGGTTACTGATTTGCGTAATATGAAAACTCCAAAATGGTATCTTAGATCATCAGAAGCTTGGTTGTATAAAAACAAAAACACAAGCCCGAAAGGCCGAGGTGGTAAAGCAGCGGAACAAAAAAGGGAAAAAGAAAAGCGAGGAGCGAAGCAGAGCTAGAGCTCTCAAAGAATAAATAAGAGGGAGAGAGAAAAAAAAAAAAAAAAAAGATATTCGTTCAAAACATGGTCCCGTAGAGGTCGTTCGTCTATATGGGCGTCAAAAGCTTCCCGAGGGTATATATCAGATCAAGATAGATAGATGGTGGGGATGGGGATGGGATCGGACGTGGTAGAAATGCAAAATGTTTTTATCATGGCTCTTCGATAATTCCCTCGCCGCCGGCTTCTTCTCTCCATTCGCGGCTCTTGTCTGTTAGCTTCTTAACGCCGTTGACACGACCAGCCCACAGGCTCTCGATTGGCGTTCGGAATGTGAACGCTCGCTGGCTGCTGATAACTCCGATGGCTTGGAGGACGGCCTTGCGGCTGTCACGCCCAAACACGGCTGGGTGGCTTATCCACTCAAGGCTAGTCTCAAGTTCGGAATCCAGCGCAGCGACTGTGCTGACGTCGATACCATTGGCGTTGCCCAACGTTAAACCGTCGGTAGATCGGCTTCGAGGAATCGACGGTGGGAAGCCATTGGCACCAGAGTGAGCTGAAGCAGTTGGCGACGGGGTGTGTTTGCGATCTGGCGTGGCCGAAATTGGAGAGGCGTCTGATCCAGGCTGAGGAGTTGAAGGGTTTGATTTGTTAGCCATCGATGGCACTGGGACAGGCGGTAGTCCACCTTTCCCTAATCCCTTCAGGATCGAACGGGTTTCGTTAAGAAGCGTCTGTGCGCGATCGTGCTGGCCTCGTGAGACCAATGTTAATGCCCGAGTGAGCATGTCAGAAGTGAGAAGCTCCATTCGCCTTTGTACAATATGAGGGTGAGGCGGGATCGGAGGGTTGTTTTGCCAGGATGCCTTCTTAGAATTACCCGGCGCTGGAAGCATTGTAATTGCGAGTAATGATGGTCTCGGAAGATGCATCATTGTACCATCTCTCAAGATATCGCCCCATACCAGATCTGCCTGAATGAGCGGTAATTCTTCTACCGAGACCGCCCTTTGATCGTCGTGCTCTACAGGTCCACCCAAAGCTTCTAAACCGGATACAATCGTTTCCCACGGATCTTGAGGTAATTGTTCTTGCGATGTGTTATCGGGAAGAATGACTAGTTGAACTAGGATGTCCCTCTTGTCTCCGAATCTGAGATCGCCTAAGGAAGCTTCCGCATCGCGACCCGTAGCACGTTTGGTGATCTGCAACGCTCCGCTGATCTTATGGAACCTAGCAGGAGAGCCTTCTGGTAACTTCAACTTCAGCTTCACGTTCTGATGAGACAAAGACTGTAGCGATCCTAGGCAGCCTGCTAGACACTCGCGTAGCATCATCCAGTCCTTCACGTAAGTATACGAAGCCTTCGTCCGTGTAGATAACTCGATCATAGTGTCCGGTTTGTGGGTCATACCAAGACCAAAAGAATGGATTGTAATCCTGAGTATTGTTAGTATTATTCAACCTCATTTTAACGGAGGTTATCTTACTTGGCAGCTTCCGCTCTCGAAACGACAAAGTCGACGCTGTCAGCGTCTGATGTGGAAGCGTCGCTGATGAGCATGATCGTCGCGATCGGGTTATTATACTTGCGCTGCATGAGTAGATCCATGGCAACATTTGCGCCTTCTACAACATCCGCACGGTGGCTCTTCTGTCCCACGGGTTTGATCGAGCTTAAAATATTATTCCATCCGTGCCATGCCTTCGTAGTCATTCCCACAATGGGCACACCACCACCCCCTGAACCAAACGTAACAAGACCCATGCGATCCCGCTCTCCAAGGTTGTTGACCATGAATTTCAACGCATCCCTGACTAGATTGATCTTAACACCCTGCATCGAAGAGGAAATAGGAACCACAACAACGACATCAATAGGTACGTGGAACGACGATATTAACGGGCTCCTCGCGACACTGGTATACTCAGTAGCAGCTGTGGTGATGGACTTGGGACCACCATAAGAAGAGGCTACGGACGAGACCCGTTGGGGTCTGCCGCCTCCTCTGCCCCATTCATCTTCCTCGTTTTCTGATGCTTCGGCACGCTCATAAACCGGGCTTCTGACTGGAGATCCCTCAACAGCATTAAGGTCGAGAAGAGCCTGCTGCCATAGTTTCAACTGGTTTCGGTTCTCAAAGCGTAAGTGGAACTGCGGGAGTTCCGCAACGGAGAGGCTGAGAGTTAGTACGTTCTCATCAACTGTAGGTTAAGAAAAATTAATTAGCTAGATCTTCTAGATATGTAGATAGGCCACTCACTCATACCGGTTTCAGTGACTTCATTGAGATGCTTCTTGATAAGGATAGAACCCTTCAGGGTACATCGTGTTGCTCTTCGAGGCATGCCATTCTCATCCCATTGTTGTTGTTGTGCGGGCGGGAGGTTCTTCTTTTCTTTGACACAAATGAGCATTTCGGCAAAGAGGTAGCATTCCAACTCCTGCCATGAAACTTTATCCTTTCCAACACGTAAAGTGCCGTAAAGTCGAAGCTTTCCAAACCTACTTCAGGTTAGTGATTGTAGTAGAAAGATGCAAAACTACGATCGCATACCTATTGAAATCGAGGCCGTGCCAGTTATCGACCCGATTCCGTAAGTTTTCGGTCATTTCCTCGAGGACCTCAGGCGCTTCGTATGGATAGAAGCGCGGTTGCGAACTTCTCGCTGGCGACGGCGGTCTTTGCGTAAACGTATCCTCTGTGCGTGCGGGTGGCGCTGGGTTCACAATACCAAGGTCTTCTGGATCAGGTTTCCACTTGTTATCGGCAACTTCTACCGAGACGAGGCATGTTAAGGTCTGTTGCTGTCTTGAACGTGTTATGGTAGGGAATTCAGATCGAACGACAACAGAGGGTGGTGGGATCGGATTGCGCGACATAGCTCTCGGGCTTCCAGGTGTTGTCTCCATAGCCTGAAGGTCGTAATCATGGCGGCGTGGCGGACCGCTCTGTGCTGTCTCGGGATAACCAGTCGACGCAGTGATACCAGTCGCTTCGCTGTTGCTGCGGTCATGCTTATGGTTGTTCATATACCGCTCCGAAGGTGGTGGTTCCCGACTATCTCGAACACTGCCTCGGGTGATGCTTTGGCCGCTATTGCTAGGGGCTACACTTCTGACATTAGACTCGCCACTGGGTGGACGACCGCCTTGGGTTTCCCAAGGATCTCTCTGTGTCGTTGGTCCTGTCAGCGACCTGTTATCGGCCGAGACGGATCGTACCATGCTAGTTATTTTCTCTGTATCGACGGATAGAAGTTAGTATAGGCCCAACTTAACCACTGTATGGACAACTAACCAATATCAAGCACGTTGCCTCCACGGCTTGTGTCCAAGTGTAAAGGTGCATTGCATGAAGGGCAATATTGCGACTCGAATTCGCGTATGAACTCATAGAAGCAAGCCTCGTGCGAAACGTGCGAACATGAGAATTGTAAGATCCTCTCTCCGCGCAATGTGTGCTCTAACGGCTCTTCACAAACGGCACATTCACTCCCAACGAATGTCCTCTCCCTCCGCGTACGACTCCTTTCCGAATTCAATGCGCCCGACATGGTGCTTTGACGTATGGTATCTCTAGATGTTGAGGAGCTTATGGAAGCTGCAGAGCGATGCGACGACGCTCGCTGTGTTTGCGGTGTGGGGCGAAGCGAAGCCGCGGTAATAGAATGATCTGGTAATGGTTCACACAATCAGCCGCGATTGCGCAATGGCGAGACTTGTGTCTCAGTTGGACGGGCCACAAGGTGGGGGAAATCCCAAGTGTAGTTCCAGTCAGAAGTAGAACTTACTCTTCTCAGGATAGGATGGAACACTGCCGCTTATACTATCCCAATCTTCTTCCTTTTCCTTTCTCCGAAGAGAACGCAGAGAGCGCGACTCAGCCCCGGGCCTCAAAATACCTAAGTCGAATTTATTCGATTTCTGACTGTCGCGGGACCTATAATCCTTAGAGCTGATACCGCTAGAAAGTCCGTGTGATTTTGACGATGATCGACTAAACATGAGCGACGTAAGGTTTCGTGAGGTCGAGGTGGGTAAGGTTGATTATAGACGGGATAGTCAATGACTAAAAGCAAGGCTTCGATTCGGAGTGGCTACGTCCGAGTGCTGACAGTATTCAGTTCGACCGACCAATGTCTCGGTGGCTGTGGCAAGCGTCCGGTAAAGGACTGTTTCAAGTTGGGGGTAAGCTTATGCCCGCGACAAGGAAAATAGAAAGCTGTTGGGCGATGGCGACGGCGCATGTGTGTGGGAAGAAAAAAAAAGACGAGCTTCCAGATGTGAATAGTGAATAACTTGTTAGACCAGGTTATAGCTCTTTAAAATCCAAAAATCGTAAATCGAATTCTATTTCCGACAGTTCGTTGGTTCGTTAGGATGGTGATGATCGAGTTATTAGTTGCTTGGATAACAAGTATATAGAAGAGGGAAAATAGTCGAGGATGTTTAAGATCTTCCCCTAGTGGACGAAAAGATATGCTCTCCAAAATCTTGCCGGGATATGAGATACCAATAAGATATGAATTAATGATCCAATTTTTCGATGGTCGATGGCCGGAAAACACCCAATCAATACGCTGTCAACCCTCCCTGTAAACTGACGAGATGTTGCTATGCAATAGCTGGTAGATATTCTTTTTTAAGGGACTTGTCGTTAAAAGAGAAAAGGGGAATCCTGCTATTATTCCCATCAAATTGCTTTTCCTTCCCCCTCTCAACCCTAGGTCAAGTTGAAACAAGGTAGACCCTTGATTCGCAACGTAGAACCGGTAGTCTGCTAAATGGCAATTTCTAGCCAGTAGCGGCCACCAGGCTATCAAGCTATCGTTATAGACCGACAGCGTAACTCGCGTTCAGTAATGAGTGTAGACAACTCTAAAAGTGAAGAACGACGAGGCCATAACGGAGAAGGGATCGCCAGTTAGAAGTAGTCAGGAGAATTGCGGTAGTGGAAAAGGGAAAAGAAGATGGGGGCCACAAGGGACCAAAGCACACGCATGGTATGATGGGTATGGTACATATGTATTGTAGCCTGTAGGTGAAGTATTAGGTAGGTAGGATTATGATCATTATTATCTCGTTTATTATTGCAATACTACGATACCTGTTACCTGCTGCGGTACGGGTACCGTAATACGTACTACGCTACGTACCGCGCTCTCGAGATCCCCGTCCAGGTCTTGTCAGGGAAGGGGTACCTTGCGCGAGCCCTTGCACGTTGGCAGATTGGGCACCCAGCATGTCCTATCTAGACGGGGAAGTGGACTAGACGTGTGTACTCCGCACGTAGTTGACATGTACACCAACCTACAAACCTAATCTGGATACCGCATGTACGTTATAGGTTGCTGTACGTTAGGCGCATCAGGTGTGTGTAAGTGTGTTAGTATGTAAGTACGTAGATTGTAGATGTAACTATGTATAACGTATACAAGGTGTGAAGGATCGAGTGGACAGTAATGATCCATCTGTTTTGAAATCCCATATCTTTAACGCTAACCGTTGGAACCGGTCTGTGTAAGTATCAAGCCACCTTTCCGGCTATCGGGTCATATCCCATCACGTACTAGGAAGACGTACCTGCTAATATGTAACAAACAAGAGCATTGGACGCTGTGATCACTTCATTCTCTCTGCCAGTCAACCAGGCAGTCTGCGTATCGAACCCGCTATGTGGATCCAGTCATGTATGTAAGAGAAGCGCTGGAATATGGGTTATGAAGGCCCGAGGGAGAGTCCAAGTGGGCAGCGAACCAGTATCGAGGGGTCCTCTGTAGTCTGTGCGGACTACTGCGACATGGAATAGGAATTTTCCCAATCCTTGTCAACAGGGGCAAGATCCTTGTCTCCAACCATATTGCAGTCCGCGTCCATGGCTACGAAAAGCCAGGCACCGTAGCGTAGTTGTACTTCGTACCTCTTTAGTGTATGAACTTTTTAAGGATCTTGTTTGATAAGTAAGCAACCATCGTATGGATTGGTACACACTCTTCATTGATTACAATGCAGACGGACGAAGCTCTGAGGTTCTCGTATCGCCGAGAAACTCAACGAAAAATGCCATTTAGAGAAGTATTAGCCGCAAGTGAATATACCTGACATAGCATATATTAGTATTATTTTCATACCTCATTCTAACAACAGCCGTCTATGAGCCGCCTTGAAGCTACGACTTAAAAGGAAATGAGAAAGCCGATGGTCAATCCCAGTTGGGCCAGTCAAAGGTTCGGCAGCATTCCCGCCACAAGCCTCTAATGGCATGGTAGTCTTTCAGCCGCTCGTAGAAATGTTCCAGCGTAGGCTCTAGAGGCGCTAGAATCGATAGATCTCGAAGCGATCATGGAGTTTATCCGCTAAAGCTTGAGAATAGTGTCAAACTGGTGTCAAGTTGACCTAAGCTAGCGCTAGGAGTATTCTGCACGTGGGACCGCTGGAATAGCTGGGCAGCTGGACCGCAGGCGGCGTTATGATGGTAATATGTGGTCTCAGCTTAGTTTGCTCCGTAACAGAGAAAAAAAATTAATAAGAATAAAGAAGTCAAAGCGATATCAGGAGGTCAACATTCGACTATTCAGCCTCTCTCCACAGTTACTGTAATTTCGTATTGTGAAGAAGCTGAGGCCTCGCCTCCACAAATCAATGCTCCTTTTTCCCGTTATTATGATGTTCTATTGATGATGATGATGATGATGATGACGACTATTAAAGCCGATGGTTCATTCAGTTATCAATTCCCAAGCGATTGGGCGGGTTTGATGGGGTTACACGTAAGTTGAGTTTGTTAGGAACAGGTTTAATGATGAATTCTATCAAAAATGATATTTACAGAGGTACATTAATACATAAATACATAGGTAATGTTCAAATACTTTCATGTATACCTCCACTTTCATGTCTCAGATGGAAGGTCCATGGGTACATGTTTCCATCTATCGTAACTAGGTACCTACCTACACAGCTACAGTACCTTGATGAAATTACCTATGCGACGGGCACCTGCGTTCAAGAGTCAAAATGCACTTACCTTATGTAAGATCAAATCAACCGTCTTACCTAATACTCAAGGCGTATTATTCAATTCAACTCTAACGTGACTTTCAGGCATTAAAGCTCATGTGTGCTTGTAAAAAGTTCATGATTTTCTTACTTCTTACTACTTTCTTTTTTTTTTTTTTCATGACACATTCTCGGTGTACCCATCACATCACACTATATATCACTTTCTACATACACTACCTATGCAGCGCCTCGCTAAATGTCTGCAAATTAGGTATGTGGTAGCCAAGCCATATGATACATACGATACATATCATTATCATGTACGCATTTCCTACCTAACCTTACCCTATCCGGGCAGTTTTCCTCTTCAGCCTTTCCCAATCTTTACCCTACCAGATATGTTAGAATCCCGCTTTGACGGCATTGCATACTACCATGATCCAATCATTGGATCCCCATGATGGAGTAGTTATACAGAAACACTACTGTGTGCCATCCCCGGGATGACGCCATGTAATCCTGCCGCCGAGCTTCATCCAATGAAAATTCTCAGCCCATAAGGCAAAAAGCTAGCAAGGCAAAGTATTATACGCAGTCCTAGCTTGTCTAAGAGCCAGGTCCGATGTGGTACAGGTATCCGTCTCCTGCTTGTTGTCTCACCACCGATTACGTAGAGCTTCTCTACCCCACTGGCCCGCCACTACAGCGGCAGTCAAAAATTGTCTATCCGCCGGGTAGCTTTGCAACAAATGCAAACTACATGTGGCTACTCGAACGATGTTGACGCATTGGTGTAGTGCCACTAAAATCATAAAGACTCGGGGAAACGGACCATCAAATTTCCAGTCAAGCCAAATTCACAGTCAGCAGTATAGAAAAAAAAAAGTTAAGATAGTGACGTCGTCATATTTAACTCAAGCCTGTTGGTCAAGAACTTGTACAGTACAAGTAATCAAAGCGGCAATTCATAAAAAGCTTCATCGCCGATAGGCTTCGTGGCGGAATCCCCGATCTCACCAAAGACACTAAAGCCCGATACGGTTCTTATTAGAAATAGTCCTTCGGATACGTCAGTATATTGCACCAGTAATAAGGCGTCAACCTCCTACGGTAATGCTAGGCATGACTAAAATATTACATGCAAGACAACCTACCGTCTAAAGTACAAATGGTCCAGGACGGCGGTACTGCACCCCAATACGTTACGCTGTGCGACGTAGCGAGGCTGTTATTATGCACTCTACTGTGGTGACTTCTGTCTTACGGTGGGGGGGAGCTGTGTCAGTTAATCTGCCAGAACAATCTCACATCAGCGGTGCATTTACGGGCGACATCACACCAGCGTATACGATATTCTCAACACGAGAAGAAAACTCGGCGCTCACGAGCGTATAAGACCAGTAACCACAGTCAAGCTATGAAATATACCATATCCAGTTCAAAATCGACTTATCGACGTAGCTAGAGGTGGTTCAACATCATATGAACTTACTTCTCTATCCCATCTTTCTCTAAATGCTTAATTTCGCTTTAAACCGAATGCTATAATCTCATTTGGTATTAGAAGCGCCATAAAGCAGCATCAGGTCGGGGTCACACCCACACGTGCATACACTTGGCCCTTTACGGATTACGATTTCCTCTCTGCCTGAAGAGAGGTTCCACAGTGACGACCTCTAGAGAAGCGCAAGAAGCTATGAAACATGTACATACCAACTAGGCGGATATCAAGTTGCATCTTGCAAGGACAGTACCGAAGTCAACAAACCACGTAGCCCACGTGGCAAGGACCACGAGGTTTCCAGTTAGGCAAGTGTATAGAGTTGTTCTTCCAACTTTCTAGTGGTGGATCAAGCGATGGAATGTTCCTTGGATTTACTTGCTCTATTTTAAGAACAATCCTGAACGGCAGCGCATAAGAATTAGATAACTGATCGCTCCGAATCTGAAGCACATCTGAGTGGAGATCAAGGATCTCAGGATGGATTACAGCTGCCGAAAAGGTAAATCGTTATCCAACGAGACGAGATAATGAGTATCAAGGGATCCAAATACCCAGCATCTCTATTCCCAGGCATAGCAATAGCGATGATAAAGCACTAGTATTTCGATAGAGAACCACAAGCCCTATTTAGCAGCCTACATTACATCCATCCCCTAATTAGAATTCCGCAATTATATTTTACGACTAAGGTTAATGATTAACTTACTTCCTCGAGGGCAACACACCATGGGTGGATCATTAAGACAAACAGCAAAGTGCCACAGAGACACGAGCCGCGCCTTTTCTTCAGTCATACTACATACTAGGCCGAGTAATTGTATGTTACAGCTGAATCCTACTCTGCTGCTATCCAGGACAGTTCAGCTACTTAGCCCGATAGCGACTATAGCTCGGACTAATGCATGTGGTGGATGAATGGCATGCGAATGTTACGCTCGCATCTTAAGAATACGACAATACCTGTTGGCCGTTAACCTCCACGTGAACATAATTCCGACTTTTTCTTTTATCCCTCTCCCCCGCCGCCTCTTAATATCGCATACGGGGAGTGGCTATTAGTTTTACTAGCATACTACTTACTTCAACTCCGTTGCTACTATCGCGGTCCTACTATCACCCACCAGCTAGCTATATTAAGCCTATTCCAAGAACATAGGTCTCCAACTTGGCTGGCTGAGACGAGGCCGGGGTACCTTGTCCCACTGTACCAGTCAATCCCAGATGTTCCTGAAACCTTCAGGAACGTGCGGTGGACCAGGGGTCAAGATGGCGAAATATGGGACCTCCTACGATACCGGTAGCTATTCTACTGCATACGCGGATCACATTCGTCTCATCGAGAAAGGCAAGGCTGCCGGTCATGGGTTCCGGGCGTGGAGATTTTATTACAAGGCCCGCTCCGATGCTACCGCTCTGCCGCTTCACGAAACAAACGCCATAATGCTACGGCACATACACAGTCTAAACCTAAACCCTGCAACAAGAATACTAACATGTTTAGGCAAGGCTCATTCACCCCATCGGTTTCGATATACTATTCTCTTATCAAGTAATTATATGATTGGGATATAACTGTGTTTCATCAACAGTTACTTTAACAAACCCGTGATGCCACGATATTCAACTATTTGCGTGGCTAGATTTGGCGAACTGAGATCTACCGTATCAGAAACAAGCGGACTGGCCCGCGATAATCTGTTTAGCCTCTTACGAAATTCTGGATGTCTCCGGCCTTAGCCAACCCAGGTTGTCCCAAAGCCGGTAGCGGCGCACAGACTAGTTCGCCGGAACAGAGAAAAGATCTCGCCTCGCTTATAATTCATTCCCGACCCGTCAGTCACTCCCGCGAAGTCGAACACGGGACGCCGCCTTTAATTTTAATAATTTCCCGTTTTATCCATCTATTGTGGTTGTGACGGTACATCGTGGCGTTACCTTGCATTAAGCCCGGCCATGTTCGCTCCTTAACTTAGCGGTCAAGCTATCAATTAAATCATATGGGTAGCGTATCATGGTAATATCGAAACAAGACGAGCTATCCTCGATTTCTTCACTTCTTGGTAGTCTCGAGCTATTAACATTCCTCTCATCTTTTATGTGGGCAAATACTATCAAATCAATGCAGTACCAGTCCCATATTAACTACGCCGCACCCTAGAAAGGCCAGTCTTATGAGATCCAGGTAACTTGAGATTGCCATGAACTCGTTTTCTGCAATAACCATGGACCAGCTTCGCAGTACTGCATAATAGCTATTACGCATGTCAGCTCGCTGTAACCTTGTCTAGGTGGCTATTTGGTCTTCCCCACAAGTTCGGTTGAAACTCCTGTAAGTCGATAAGCGCTTGGGCTTCTAGAGTCAAATGCAGAACTTTAGCAAGTCTAACTGCATGAAACGCTTTTCCTCGTTCAATGGATCGATCATACGTACCATCTTACTATGTATGGCCTAGTCACCAGCTTACAATATCCACAGCAAACAAGACAAGAGTTTCGGGAGCGAGACAATGGGAGCAAGCTTGCGCAAATGAGAAGGTCGAATTTCACATTCAACCAAAGATACAACGTCCATAAGAGTCTCTCATCTATGGTTATGCATATAGATCACTAATCGAAGAGAAGTCTCAGTCATACAACACCCTATTGCGTACCTAGGTAGCCAAACTTCAAGCCACCGCTTTTCCCCGCTCAGAACCAAGAGATTGTCTACCTTCAATCCTGGGAAGAGACGGCGAGATCTATGTAGACGTCGGGGTTCGGAAGTTTATCACGACGGTTGCAGTGGCAAGGTACGCAGGAGTCTCCATTGACCCCGTCCGCGCTTGCGATGTCAAGCTGCTGCATCATCCCACGTTCCTTTTATGCATAAGTTTGTGTGTGAACGGCTCCAATTGTGGCCCTTGCATTCCCGCATCGTGGGACCCTAGTCGCCTACCAGCCATGGCTGAGTGCTTTTGCTTTGCTGCTAGTTGCGCTTCGCAAGTTGGCACACAGATCTCGAGGTTCATCCTGTCTTAACCCGTTTACACCTACGGCCTCAACATTACGAAGCAAGAAAAGTTAAGTCATCGACGAACTGGTAACACTTTACTCGGGACTATGCAGCGAAGGTACATGCATCGGAAGCGAAACCGATCCTACGTGTATGTACGTACGATCCTTGTATGTCTTATTCACTACCGTGCTTCTGTCAATCTGCCTTATCGGTAGATCAAATTGCCCTGACTTTCCTCAATAGTCAAAGAAGTTGGGTTGCCGTATTTTTGGCCCTCTACACCCTACTTCAGATATACAGATCTATTGTATTCCTGAATGTAGATCTTCTCTATATACCTACCTCTAGCCAAGGGTCTGAGGCACGTTTCGAGTAGAAGTCTCACGAGCAGTAAAACAAGTATAGAGTTGATTAATATTCAGCTTGTTAGTCCCGCTGGGGTAGCAATAGAGGGCTGCTTTTTCTATTCGCATTCCAAGCTTCCAGCCTACGAGGAGATCCGACTAAGTAGTCTGGTGACACTATTTCGTACAAAGGTAAGACACGCATATCATGCTATTGACCGGTTCGCGTCATCCATATTCGCTTATAAACCCCTTCCCTCGAAGGCACTTGATTGCAACATATATCGGATCGCTTCTGTCATATTCCGCCACATGGTACTCCGGGTATTTGATTGACTTATGTGCGTGTAAGATACTACCGGTTAGGTATGCAATGTAAGTAGCATCCGGCGCATACGATATAACATCGTCGATGTAAAGTTGGGGTTAGATGCCCATACGATAGTATAGTAAGTAGGCTTCTGTCTACCTGCGACCGAAAAGGCAAGCCACCTTTCTTTTCCATGGATATCCTTGGCCCAGATCAGAAGGATTCGTTCCTTTGGTTAGAACAAGGCGTTTATAATGTACAACTAGATGGACATACAGGATACAATGCGTCTACTTATCGGATACTACCAGAGACTTGAGGCGCATGTACACGCAGCAATCCACTCGCGAAAGCGACCGAATCCCTCGAGCCACCACCCAGCCCGTGCTACGCCGCTCCCCTGCACCGTTCTATTTCTCTAGCAGCCGGCAGACTTGCTCGCAGCGCCTGCGTCGTCTCCGTTGGCGAGTGCCCCGCCGAGATTTTCACTTTACTACCTTACCCTACCCTACGATGCGCACATCCAATACATCGAGGGGCCAACCTTTCTTAGCTAGTCCTGCCCAATCCGTAGGCTACTTTTCTGGGGCTTTCTTCTACAAAGTACCTATCTGCGGCAAATATGCGCGGTATCGTAGGAATACGAACCAAAAGGCCTACACACCCGGGTACGCAAGTTTTCCATGTGCGCTCGTGCGTGGATTGACTAACTGGCTACGGTACCTAAACCTATGCGGGTTAGTAGTCAGCTTCCCCCAAAGCCGAACGTACGTATGGTGGGTTAGCAGATCGACATGGCTCTCTGGCAAGTTGGGGGCTAAAGAAATCGAAGCGTGTAGATTTGTAAATAGGTACACTGAGCCCAACTGCGGCCATGTGCGGAAACGGATCTTCAACGGGTCCTGCGGCTATGGGATGGGATGAAGGCAGATGTGGTGACTGGGTTGGGTGGCTGATCAGGCAGTGCGTAATCAAGATTTTACTGGAGGCGCTGCCGCCCTGAACGAGCGAGCTGAACGACTAACCGCGAGGAACAACAAGGACGTAAGGATGACGAAACGTCGATAGGCATCAGTACTATGATGGGTTAGAAGTGCTTAGCATGCGTCGGCGCTGTCTTCGATGAGTAAGAGCTAGAAGCCTTCTAAATCTTCTAGTCTCAGGCTTAGCCGACGTTCCCGTCCAGTCCGGGGTTTGGACTCTTTTCTACTGCCACCGGTGCCGAGCGGATCTTGGGACTCCCGGGTTAAGCAAGTACACATATGATGACATATAACACCACCACCAGCTATGTAAGAAGATCACGTTTCACGTTGGAATCCCAACACCTATAACATCGTACCATCGGATTTAGTGTCGGTTGAGCCCTCGACCAACTATAGACTACAAAGGGATATGCTGCAGTCAGCTTATCTATCAGATTACCCGCCACGTGGAAGACGCATTTGCCTTTGAGGACGTATGTTCGTTCCCTTGTGGTGTACAATACGGAGATTATAGATCCAATTCCCGAGGCCGGGTTCCTCGCTGCCCGATATGCATACCCTACGGGACCCGGCAAGATCGGCTGATTCGTAATTATCCTGATAATCGCGAGCGTGGATGCGCAAACTGAGCGAGCACAGACAATACTCGTCTCTGTCTGGATACCGATCCATCGTCGTAGTCGTTATTACTACAATGCCTTCCTAGATTCTATACCTCAGTAACTTGCCTAAGCCCATTCCCTCGTTACCAAGGCCCGGTCCCCAAGTCTCGCGGTTCGGCCGAGTTTATGTGGAGCCCGAACTCGACTCCCTCCCGGACTTAGTCCCAACTCTAGGCCCGTCGAGCTGATCGTCGTCTCTCGCCTTGGACGGTACACGTGGGTGTAGGCCGCCCGATCGTGCTCTTAATATAGACTTTTCATCCCAGCGGAGATCTCGGAGCCAAGTCCAACTAGTTACCTACCTAGAGATTTTCCCTGACGATGATGGATGATGATAATGTTATACCATGTTCGCGAATCTCGGACGGCTTACTATCACAGCAAAATAACTAAATCAGAGCAGACATTACCATCCCAGTCTTAAGCCACAGTCCTTGCGTGCTGTAAACGACCAGAACCGCCAAGGCACGGGAGGAGAGGAGAAGGTACGTAAGGGACTAAGTTAGCAAAGACATACTCCACCAGCTTCGGTGAGGATCAGCCAGCTGCCTTGGTGCTTCGAGGACATATCGTATCGATCACGCTTGTTCCTGTCATAGGTTGGTTCGGACGAGTTATGCGGACGAGGGGAGGTCTTACTCGGTACACGGTTGTTCCTTATCTGCTGCTTATTCCCACGCCGGGGGTCCAGGCTCCTGCTACTTTTCCTGGTTATCGTAGATGGCTCACCTACATAGATATTCCCGACGCCGATCCTGAGATCTTCGCTGTGGTACCGATCCTTTTTGCTCTTCGGGTGCGGAGGCGGATGACCATAGGGTTAGAGTAGAGGTACTGCAATTGATAGGGAAATTAGGGCAGACAGCTTAGTGCGTGAAACGTCCGGGCCGCAGCGCTCGCTGCGAGGCGTCGGTATCCCAACCGGTTAACATGCTGCTACGAGGTAGGAAACACACGGGCGTACGCACGTAAGCTGCCGCATTCGGCCCGCGTAGAAATCTGATCCGCTGCGCTGGTAGACGGGTCCCTGTGGGGGGGATGCTCTGTTTGGCGTTTACTCATCGGCAGGACTCTAGCTCGCTCTTTCGTCGGAACCGAAGGGGAAATGGATGATTCGCTTTTAGGGCTAAGGTGGATATGCAGAATATCCCGCGTTGTTTCTTGCGGAACCTCCCAAATAGCCCTAGTTTGTTATGTTTTGTTTTGATATGTAGGTACATAGATCTAAATAGGCAGACAGACGATATTGATGATTCCTTTCACCCTAAATTCCTTACTTCTGAAAAAGCGTATAGTAAGCCGTGTTAGAGCACAGTTCCCAATAACTAGATGTTCAACCCTGTGCTAGCAGTGGGAATACACGGTCTATCCAGCTGTTACACAGATGTGTCTCACTGTAGGGCCGTAGGGCATTCTTACACGCGTGCGGTAGGGCAAAGACACTAACTAACGAATCTACTGCGTGATTTATCGGCCCAAGGCGAGACACGGGTTGACAGCAGGGCCGTTTGGTAATACCTGCAGCCTTGATGTACATAATCATCGTTGGTGTATGTAGGTAGTGAGGGCCCAGGGGTCCGGGTTTCCCACGTTACCTGATGGTTATCTTGCCTTCGAAATACATAGCAGGCGAACTAGATTGATAGTATTGTTACCGTGGCAGGATATGGGAGCTATGTAGACGTGTGACTTAGTAGAAATAGCTCTGTGTATAGTATAACAGGAGTAGAATACTAAGTAATTGGACTTGGATGAGCAACCTAATAGGTTGGTATTGGGATTAGGTCTATTCGTATAGTCTGAGTTTATTAGTATATTCGTAGCTTGAGGATATCATGGGTGCTTTTGATCCTAAAAAGGAGGCGTGCGTGCTAGCAATGTTTAACAGATAGAATGTCAGATGAGTGGCCCTAAGATACCAACCAAGCTGTAAGCAAAGGCTGTCCAAATCTAAAGCTACCTTGCATACCTAAAGAATCCAATATGGCGATGACTAAATGTCGAAAATAAACTGCTTCGATACACTTAGGCTTTTGACCCTACCAAGGTTAAATGACGTGGAGGAACATATTTTTAGTTACAAGAGCATCTAGAAGGGAATTGTCAACTGCTTAGATATGTATCAGTATGTACATATCATGTAAAGCAGCATGAGTACCGGAATAGTTACTAGAAGATCTCGAGTATAGGATACCTAACAAAGTCGAGCTTAGTCACACCCCCTACACATACTACCACAGCTTTGTTCCTTCGGTGCAGTAGGGACAGATCAGGTATGTTGTGATACCACACCCTCTTCAGTAAATGCCGAAGGAGGATAGGAATTGATCAGTTGATAAATGGCATATCATTGGAAAACTAGTGGTCCAAGGGGTCGGTTGGATATAAAATCTGCATCAATCTTAAAAGTTATATTTTAACTGCAGAACCCCTCTGTAGGGGTACTGCATGCATTGTAACTATACTATATTCATAGGTACCGAGCTATACTGGTCCAAGAGTCATGACAAAAACATAATGAATGTAGACCTCCTGACGGGCATTTATATATTATCAGGCTGCGGTGACTATAAAGAATAGTAGCCCTAATTTTTACGTATGATAGTGAATCTCGCCCTCCTCGCTTGAGTCGTGAAGGTATCTTGTGTATATGGGTTGCTAGGCATTATAGCGTACCCAAGTTTAACATAAATACCTACTTAGGTAGACTATTAGATACTCATTTTCTTACCCCTCATGGGCGGTTACAAGCCCAATATGGCTATGGTCTAGTGGTTAATGAAGCAAAGCTAGAAATAATATTTAACTGGGTTTGCTTAGGACCTCAGTTCAACAAACCTCCAGGGAGGCAATGGGTGGCCGTTCAGGTAATACGAGTTTCTACAGAAAAAAAGTTTTCTTGGACTATCCTAGAGACTTATTATAGGAGAGTTGAAGCCTTCTAACGTCACGTAAAACTTGGCGGGTTAGAAGTAGGCTACTGGCCTTTGTCTTTAGCTCTGGTCAATTCATGCTATCAACATCCCTGGTATTTGTAGGTTGACCGTCTATATTCGCGTATAGTTCCGACCTGCCCTCGAAGACCCCAGACAAGCTTTTATTTTAGTCTTCATCCCAGTTAGGGTTGGGGCCCGGGGGCTTGGGTCCACCAGCTTGCCTTGCCACGATGATCTGGTCTACAGACAATACCGTTCGTGCTGCTTCCGTCGCCAGTTTGATAGCCCAAGCCTTGGTGACCATAAGGTCAAGGATACCTTCTGCCTTGGCATCTAGTATGCCAGTGCCATCGTTGTTCTGACAATATAATGTTAGCATTGCAATCCCGGTGTGGATAATATGGTTGAAGGTTTTACCTCTATGTCGACTCCTGTGGTCCAGCTGTCCTTCTTGTTATGCGCCGTGTATAGCCTGCTCAACACTTCTGTGGCGTCTAGACCAGCACTCTCTGCGATAGTCCGTGCTACAACCTCGAACGCCTCACCATATTTCCGGATGGAGTATTGTGGCAAGCCTGATGTCTTGTCGCCGAAAGCTTGTATCCTTCCCACGAGCTGTATCTCTGTGGCACCTGCACCGGGAACTAGACGTGCATCGCGGGTGATAGCTTTTACCACGTTCACACCATCGTCTACCGCTCGCTCAACATCATCAAGGTGATTTTGCGTAGCACCGCGGAGGACGATGGTTGCTGTTCTTGTGACCTCGTCTTCTTGCCTGAATACTGTCACGCGGTCTCCTCCGATTTCGAGGGTCTCGACAACATCTACGGACCCCATCTCGTCGGGCATGGGAGCACCTAATCTTGCAAGAGGAGTAGCGCCAACAACTCGGCAAATTCGCCGTAATTCGAACTTGCTCAGAATCTTGATGACGAGTATGCCGTACCGGTTAAGGTAGTGCATAGCGAGTTCTCCCACGGTGGAGCCGGCGATGACAACTCTCAATCCGGCGTCGTGCAGCTCCTTGATAGCAATTTCCAGCTGTTCTTCCTCTCCCTTGGTGAAGTCCATCATTTCTTTGGCGTTGTGTAATAGCACGGTGCCCTTGGTCTCGGTCTGGCTTATGTCGAGAGCGCAGGAGAAAACTCCGACCTTGGCCTTGGTGGCCTTCTTAACGGATCCATCCGGTTCCTTAGGGAAGACCATACCCTTCACTACTCTGCTCTGCTCCAAGCTTCCACCCATAATCTTCACTACTCGAATATTGTCAACATTAAAGTTGGCGGGGTTTTTGGGAAGCACGGCGAGGACGGCCTCAGAGACGAGATTTCCCAGTGTGTCTTCGTTCCCGTTCTGCTTGCTTGCTACTACTGTGCGAATTGCCTTGCCTAGCTGTTCCTGGTTCCTGATGTCTTCTACCTTATCCACGACGAGTTCCTCTAGAGCTTCAAGGGCAAATGTTTGAGCGCGCTCGTAACCTGTAACTATATCGGCTGTCTTCAGACCCATTCGTAGCAGGTCTTCGGCTTTCTTAAGCAGTTCGCCAGCAAGTACTATAACAAGGTTTGTGGCGTCACCCATCTCGGCTTCCTGCTGTTGACTGGCCATAACTAAAAGCTTGGCGGCGGGGTGAACGACATCGAGTTCCTTGAGAATGGTTGCAGCATCAGAAGTGAGGATCATCTTCTGCAGATGGTTTATAATAATTTTATTTCGGCCATATGGTCCTAAAGAGGTCTGGACGGTAGATGCAATAGCACGGCAAGCATCGATATTTCGTAGTACGGCTCCATCTTCGGCGTCGTAGCTATAATATGATAATATGGTTAGGCACCTCTTTTATTATAACATGTTTGCAAGTCGTGGCGGGGTGAAGAATAACATACTTATTATAACCTTGCTTGAACAGGCCAGCATTTGGCGCGTTTGGAATGTTAAGAGACATATTTGATAATTCCTCTCTGGGTAGATATCCGACTTATAGTTGACTCGGAATAAACCAGGGGGGAAGACTTGGAAATACACGTCTTGTGGACTTATTCGAGGTGTATTAAAGTGGGAGCCTCCAAAGTTGAAGCTTCTATTAGAAAAAGTTAGTGGGGCTATCAAAGCTGCTAAGATAGATACATTGTACATCCTCCTTGCAGTTGATACAACCTTACCTTACCTAAGGTATGTACGTATTTACTTCTGTCTTCCTTAGAGCTAAGAGCTAAAGAGCTAAGCAAACAGAACCAAAAAAAACAACCTAAGATAAGCCTTGCAGCAATAAAGTGGACCATAAAGTGTATATTACCCAATGAAACTTGTAGACAGATAGCCTCGTCCCTGTAGCAAAAGTAAGGTACCAACGCTTCCACGCTTCCACGCTTCTACGCTTTCCAGCTATGGGCATATTTCGTCGCGCCTGTTATCTGCGCCGTCTTTTGTTCTCTTCGTCATCTTATTTTCAACTTCATCGTCAAATGTTTGTCCAACACCACGCAATCTCATTTCTAAAAAATATTAGCTGTTATCTAGAATCAGAATCTTCCATCATTGCTCAGGACATTACTCAGGATTACAGTCAGACCTTGAATTAGTGGATTGTTGCGACTGTTGTCGCATTCTTATTGTAAAAAGATGGCACCGCAGAGTAGTAAGTGCACTTTTTTATTATCGCCAACTTGACAGCGCGAGCACCTTCAATTTAGGTGCATGGCAATCAGTACCTTCGTATTTCTTGTAATTTCTTCTCGAGTTATTTATCTCCCATTAAACTTGCCGGTGCCTTGTTCACTGTACATTCATCATCCTCTCTTCAATCAACAATCAACAATCAAATCATGGATCTTCCGCCCTTATTTCGATTTAGCCCCGGAAAGGGAAAACCACCGGTTCCTGCTAAGCATACTGAATCTCCTGAACCTAGAATGTCTTCTGAAATTGAGGATAATGCTGCTCAGGGTTGGGATCACGCATCGCTAGTATTTACTATGGACAACGAGCTAACGATGGAATTTCACAGTTAACCCACCGGCTCTACCTCCGACGGTCGAAGAAGCCTACCGACGCAAATGTATCCAACTAAAGGAACGTACCAAAGAGATCGAGGATGAGACAAAAGCCTATCAATTGCGACTGAACCGACTCCAGCGACAAGTCCAAAAGCTACGCCTTGAGCGCGCATTCCTTCTCGAGCAGGTCGCCAAGCGCACAAGCACTAATGTAGAAGATTCCGAAGGCAGCCCTAGCCCACCACCGACTGTATGTGCTAATTTCCTACTTACCTGTGGACGTTTACATTAAACAGATTTCTAACCATCTAGCAGCCTAAGGATAAGCCCCTTCGAACAAAGCGTGGGCATAGGAAGCCATCCTTACTCCCCGTCTCTGAGCCAGGCACCGGACCTAGCGCGACTTTCATCAACCAGAACTTGACGACACTCTCACCGAGTTCCGACGCTTATTCACACTCCCAACTCGACCATGCTCGCCTTAACGGTGTAGCTAAGCGACCTAAGCGACCCAGCAACGCCTTCGAAATCTATTGCAACGATACCCGGCCCGTCCTTCAGGCCCAGCACAAGGAGAAGATTGCGGCGGGAGAGTTCCGTCTTGAAGAGGAGCTCGCACGCGGCTGGAAGGACCTACCTGAAAAAGAAAAGGAAGAGTTCCAAGTCCGCTATGAGCAGGAACTAGCTCAGTATAAGGAGGCTGTTGAAGAGTACAAGCGCGAGGCCAAGAACGCCGCTCGTGAGCGCTCGCGCAATAGAGATCGAGACCACTTCGGTAGCATCTCTAGTAGTAGACGCGGCGGGGGAGGAGGTGGACGTTCAGCCCGCTTCGAAGCGGTCAACGACGATGAAGGAGACGAGGACCAAGACGTCGAGATGGCGGATCCTGGCGACCACGAGCCTGCAGGCGACCAGGATACAGACCCGGAAACAGAGGTCGACGAGAACGATGGCGCCGCCGATGATTAGAGATATAAGCCCTTTGGCGTGTGGCGTCTACGCTCTCGCCTATGGTAATGACTTCGGAATAGACCTCGGATATTCTTCTCTGACTAGTTGTTATTAGGGAGGGAAAAAACGAGAGATTTTTTATTTATTAAGGACCCTTCAAAAATTTGGCGTTATGGTAAGGGGCTTTTGTCTTCAAAGCTTTAGCTTCGGCTTCTGCTGTGTAGGATTAGGAACCCAGGTTTTATGCTAGGCTGGAAGCTGGGAAGTTCAGATAATAGCATTAATGAATCGCAGAGAAAAAGAAGGTTAATTAGATCTACGAGCAACTTGGTAAGGATCGGCTGGTGAAGAAGAATATGTGCGCTTTTGTTTCTCTTGTGTTGAGGGAGTAGGTACGGGTTCAATATACACCATTTAGTTTACGAAATAACACGATGCCCTCTATTTGTAAACTAAGGTGCTCCAAGTTACTGAAGGCGTGTGTGAGTGGATTTCGACTGCTGTGAAGCTTTCAAAGGTAAAACAATACAGCATGCGAGACACATGCGACCAAGTTAACGCGAAAAGGAACCTGCAGATACAAATATCGATACATACATTATTGCTACTGCTACTTAAACCGAACATTACTTGGATTATACATATGCAATAATGGCTATCCTATGTCAGAGTACACAGCCCAAACGCCAAAAGCTGCAAGTTGCTAGTACCATATGGTGTGCGTATGCGCCGCGCGTATGTGCCTAATGTGTGTATGCTATCGTCCCAATGCGCCCGAACACCGTTCGTCCTTTCTCGATCTGTACAGAGACACAAATTAACTTCGCTAGCCGTCACAGTAGCGATGGGGTATGAGATAAGGCCAGTTTGACTAGTCTACACCGGCGTAGAGGTCGACGACGATGTTGACGGCTGCGACTAGGATCTCGGCGGCGATGAGGACGATGACTGTAGGATGTTAGTTAATGAACTTATTTGGCCGGTCATAACTAGTGAACCATATAGGGGGAGGATAAAAGGAATAAGTCAGGACATCACGTACCAATCCATTCGAGCTTTTCGCCGTGGCCGTGACTCAGTTGGTCCTTAAGTACGGCAAGTAGGTCAGCAATAACGTCAAGACGCTCAGTGAGTAGGCCAACGCGCTGGTCCATTTCAAGATAGCTACGAACGGCCTGATACACAGGCTCGAGGTGGGGTTCGACCCAGAAGAGCTCGGGGGTATCGAGCACACTGCCGTTGAGATGGATGCTAATGCGCAAGATAAACAACTCGCCGATTTGCATGTTGATTTGCGATCGTGATAGTGCGATCTTGCCCGTCAGCGCAATCTGCGTCGGGATGTCCTTGCATGCGTCAATTGTTGATGCGATGAGTTCCTCAAAGAGGGATGTCTATATTTTAAAAGCGGTTTTGTCAGTTACTTCCTATTCATATTTTACCAGCTCCAGAGTATAAAGAGAATGAGCCATAACGTACCTTGACACTTTGCGCCAATGCGTGCGATATAGCTAGCTTCGTCATGTAGTTTCCCTTGTCTCTCAGCGTGATGAAGTCGTTGTATATTCGCGGCTGGTACTCGTTAGTGTAGTAGAAGTTGAAGCACTCCGTTTCCACGTCATCAAGTTCCAGTTTATCAAGTTCGAATTTCGCAATGTCCTTTAGGAACCGCTGCTCATGCGCCGGCGACATTCCCCATATCACTACAACACCGTAATCGAATAGGAATACCTCCGGGGTGTGCACCTGAGTGTCGAAGTTGACATCGCGCTCGGGATGCGAATGCGAATCGTGTATAGCACTTTCGTTCTCAGAATGTGGCGGGTAGACGAGGTTATTATGTACGTCCCGGCCATTACTGAACGGCTGCTCGGTATCCAATGCGCCATCTTGTTGTGATTGTAGTTCTCGTAGGCTGTCCCTCTTGAATGTATCCGAATGCTCTTCTACTTCGCCCGTAGAATGTCTCCTTTCATAAGTTTGGATCGGTCTTTGCCGTACTTCTTCAATCACCTCAGCTCGCTCTATGGATTTCCCAAGGGTGTAATTATACGGCGAGTATATACACTCATCAATCAGCTTGGGATTCGCTCCCCTGTTCTTGCCCCTACCTTTGAGGAAGCGCATTAAGCCGTCCATCTGGTATCTTGTTGCGGTACAGTAGGCTGTCACACGCGGTAGCCTATCGCGGTCTGCTTTACCCAAACGCGCCGCATCTCTTCTTGCTGTGGGATCTTTTATGCGTGTATACTGCGAATAGACGTCCCTGCCACTCTCTTCGTCTGGACCCTCTTCGTCAAGTTCAGGATTCGGTAATAACTTTAGCTTCTGTGCATTCTTTGAGCTTCGCTGAGGTCCAATTTTCGGTATAGGGCTGACTGCTGGCGGAAGAGTAGTGAAGACAGCGCCATGGCTGTTACGTCGGCGCAGTCGATTATTCAGCGCGGAGAGCATGGGCGGCGGGTGAGCGGAGCTGCTACCAGAGGCCGTAGAGCCGACGAGGCGTGCATGGCCGAAGTTTCCCGTAGTACTGGGTGACGAGCTCAAAGATGAAGGGTCTGGATCGATTGTTCTCGTTACGGGGTTAGGATTGAAGGTTACATTGCGCGAGCTTCTGGGTCGGCTCGAGTCTTGTCGTAGGAGAGGAGTTCGCTCGGAAGTCAACCCAGAACTGGTTGAAGCTCTCGGTGATGAGGCCATCGTAATAATTATCGACCAAGGTAAGATGCAATCTCATATAGCAATAAGAGCTATCCGAGTCTACCACTAGATAATCTTTGATATGACGATAGCTCTTCCTTATTATACCGAATGTTACCGCGTTGCCATATGAAAGATATAACACGCAGGTGAAATTGTTTGCTTCGCTAATCTTAGGAATAGGGTCAAATTGTAAAAGGGACTAATTCCCAACAGTTACAAAAAGATGTCACTAAAACAAAGCGTTTAAAGTTGTAATGTGAGTCGGTGTGACAATAGGAGTAAGAGTGTATTGTTATGGCCTAAAGATGTTCTAGAGACGCAATTCTCGGAGCTAAGAAGCTTGTCTTATGACGTTTGACGAATTGACCAAGGTCCAACCAAAAAAAAAAAAAAAAAAAAAAGGTAGCACGGCTTGTTACATAGGTACACCGGCCCCTGCGACGTTAATTGTTTTTGCGGGGAACATGAATTCATTTTAGTATTTATCTGTGTATTTGCCATATAAAATGTTATGGAGAGTACATATCAGTACTTAACTAATGCACATCACAGATATTACATGTATGTACAGTTTGTCCTGTTCCTTTCATGCGTTTTATACAGACATGTATGTATATATGCTACATATGTGGTATGCATAATACACATAATACACCTTCCTATTAAATAATCACCAGCTCCGTTGTTAAATGCCAACAATTAAATAAAGTTGAAGGGAGCCTCAAAATAAGACACTACAGCCCATTACTGCTCCTTAACTCTTTTTCTACCCACAGACTTGAACTTATTCTTAGAATAGAATCGTTCATATGCATGGCCTTCATCTGTTCAACATATTAGTTCCGGATCATCCTCTCACCTTCCACAACCATGGGTGTCAAATCCTAACGCCAGCCACATGAAACTGATATAACGCCTCTCGGCCTATTCCGAAAATAATCCCGAAGGGTCGAGGGGAAGATCACGTATCGATGATCTTCGTCTCCATTTTGAACCCGGCATCGTTCAGGCGGTTAATATATCCATGACCTAAACATGCAGGAGTATAAACACCTCCTGCAAGGTCGAGGTCGTCTTGTAATATCGTGCAGGCAGCTTGACTAACAAACACTGCAGTCACTATTCCAGTTATCAGCTTATAAGTCATATCCGAGGGGTAGATCGAGTGCTTACAATAATACAAACCACCACTAAACTCGGCCTTACATAATGCTTGTTTGCCAATGCTTGGTTGGGCATCCGGCGTTGCAATTCTCCGGAACTGGATATACTCTTTTGCCTGATCTTCTTTACTCGTTCCTTCGCCGGGTTGAGAAACGAAGTTGCGTATTAATTTTCGAATTGGCGGGCAGAACATAAGTAGTGCACCACTGATCACGAGGGCGTAGTGCATCGCCATACCGCTTAGGTGGTTCTTTGCTCTTATGAATTCCCGATACGTAAAGTTCGGACCATAGAACTGCTTCTGCAACGATGGCTCCTGTTTAAACAAGCCCCAGGTACGTTGTACGACTGCCGTGTTGGTCCCCGCAGTTATGGATGTCGACATGAGACCAAGGTTGGGTATGGTGTATAAGCCTGTCAGTTTCGAAAGCAACGACGGCGTGGGGGGCTGCTTTGAGTTCGGGACAGGCGACAGAGCATATGGCTTGTGAGATTTAGCCACTTCTTTCCAGTGAAAGACGTCGAAAAGTCCCAGTGCAGTATGGAGAGTACCACCCGAGGGTGCGCCGCTATAACATGTTAAGATCCCATCGTTATAAGTGGGATAATAGCTTACCGTATCTCATGTATCTTAACCACGACGTCACCTACCGGGGCTGAGAGCTTAGAACGGATGAGCGATGCCATCGAGAAGGTCATCAAGTCCGATGGTGCAGATTCGATGGCCGCTTGAGGGAACATGCAAGCACCCGTGGCTTTTGCGGTTGCTTCATACTTCCGGATCATAGCTGCGTGCCAAACAGCTTCACCGGTGCAATCGAAATAATGTGTTCCTTCTTCCGCACAAGCCTTGAAGGCAAACTCTCCGTATTTCGCATATGGGCCAACCGTTGTGATGAGCGCAAACGTCTTTTTCGCCAAAGCCGTAATATCTGCGTCATTGAGACCACATACTTCGATTTCTGGGGGCTGCCGGACGGAGTTCAGGGCTCTGCATTGTTCAACTACGTTCCGAAGCTTGTCAGCAGATCGACCAGCTATCGCCCATTTCAGATCTGTTGGGAAATGAGTTGTAATATGTTCCGCAATCAGTGACCCGGTGTAGCCTACTAACAATTAGCCGTCCAAATATACTAAATCTTCATATGGTAGTTATGGCCGATTTACCAGTTGCACCAAACACCACCAGGTCATATTGGCGAGAATGTTTCTTGAAAGGCATTTTATTCCTAACTCGACGATAGTGCAATCAAGAGGAATATACGTAGACAAGAAAAGGTACCAGGAAAAAAAGAGGATGCGGTTGACTAGATATACTAGATTTCTTTCAAGGTTGATCTTGACTCCGAGGTAAAGGCACTCCTTGCATGAAGCGAACTCCTACCTATTATACTTGCGCTAGAGACTCAAGACTCATGGAATAGTAGATGGCACAGCCCTTTTTTCTATTAGGGTTATATAGATAATAAATACAGTGGACGCAGATCAGGACGTTTGATATTCCCTTTCTCCATTTCCGGCACCGCCTCTGATAAACTAGGTGATAAACTAGGTGATAAACTAGGATACATACAGGAGGCTTTTAAAGGCGGTAATCACGGAGCGCAGTTCTAGCTGTGAAAGGAATCAATGCCGTACATGCCTCGGCTTCACATCTCCAAATGAAAGAGAACTCCGGTGTTTCGTCAATATCAATCCGGTTGAGAGAGCCGTAGGTTTCGGCTACGTGCCTAAAACAGTTTAGTTCGCAAGACGATCTACACAGGGATAACGGTGTTGCAGTCCCTCTCCGCCTTCTTAAACTCCTAGATAAGCCAATGAGATGAGAAATTCTTAGTCCGTGCTTAATTATGTTTGATCGAATCGGAGTATTTTTTTTTTTATGCTACCGCTACTTCTAATATAATTGGTAAACGGTTCGGTTCTAGGTATGATTAGTCACTCGAGTCACTTGAGTCACCTAAGTCACCTGACTAACCTAGCTATCTTATCATAATCTCCAACCCCCTCTCTCCTTATTTTATCTTCCCCTTTCGATGTATCAGCGTACCTTATTTATGTGGTCCAAGCTTCTATCTTTTCCTTCGCTTAGACCCTAGCCTGGACCACCACCAGCCATACTTTCTCACAAAATCAAAATTGTGAGCTAGCAGCCCACTCGACAATCCAACCTGGAATTTGACCTGAGGAAATTTCCAATTTCGACCACAACCGAAAAACCACCCAACCCTTCCATCGTCATCCGCACTCCACGAACAATCCTCACATCCCTCAGACAAAATGACGAAGCGCACAAAGAAGGTCGGCGTCACCGGCAAGTACGGTACCAGGTAAGTGTCTCCCAATTTTCGTTGCTATCTAATGTAGAATCCCTCGAGCCGCCATGTTGTCGTCGGTGGTCCAACGCGATTTGCCTGTTGATACAAAATTTCAATCTCCCAAACACAACGATGTGCTCGAGGCGATCTAGTCCCTACGAAGAAAAACCGCTGACAATACCTCTCCCGGATAGATACGGTGCTTCGCTCCGAAAGCAGGTCAAGAAGATGGAAATCACCCAGCACGCCAAGTACACCTGCACCTTCTGCGGCAAGGTCACTGTTAAGCGTCACTCCGTCGGTATCTGGAACTGCAAGTCGTGTGGAAAGACTGTTGCTGGTGGAGCCTACACTGTCTCGTATGTTAAACTGCAATATAAACTTGGGTAAAAAGGTGAGAGACGTTGGTGCTAACATATCGCGTTTACAGTACCGCTGCCGCGGCTGCCATGCGATCAACGCTGCGAAGATTGAGGGAGATCCAGGAGGTTTAGACGTGAGGCGATGGGGAACGGCTATTTTCTTTGCATTTGGCTTCGGTGTACAGGAACACGGAATTTTCTACGCAAACCATGAAGGGTCATGACGACGATCGATGAACTTCTCAGTAGGCATCAATGAGATCACCTACGGATCATTGGTCATAACCAAATGCCAACAAGAATTACTATGAACAAATCATCCTGATTGTCGGAGTCGCATTCTACGACCCGACTTTTTCTAATAATGCTCTTATGTGAAACCTACTTCTCGATACTCCCTAAGGATTCGTCGTTTAGATTTTATGGTCGAGTCTGTGTTTTCCGAGTTATCGATTCGATCGAGAGTTGTTGACAATGATCGCTTTAATTAATTATCCTAGGCACTTACCGATGTTTAAGATGTCGGACCTGGTAACCTTGCGCAACTTAGGACCTATTGAATGTGAGGATATTTGACGCTAGGATGGCCCGGTGCCTATTGGAGAGAGTGACGATGCGGCCTGAGGACTTCTATCCTGGCCTAACTGCTATGCGCTCGAATTTGAGCCCGGCCGCCCCTAGCGCAGGTATGTCGTCAATTCTGTTTCCTTGCATGAGTCATTTAGCTATCCAGTAGACTTCATTTCTCAAGCAGGATTCATGTTGACGCGAAAGTTGTAAGGCAGCACTAGCATCTATTAGACAAGTGTCGCGTTGGGGAGCAGTCATCTTCGAGTTACTCGCAGTTAGACCAACTATTCGGGGTCGAGTACGAATTATCAAACTCTCACGATGTATTATAAGAAGAACCGATCCTCTCTCATCCCGTAATCGGTCATCAAAGTCCGGACCAAGTTTATTTGCCTAGTTATCCCACCGCACCAGACGATTATCTGCCCAGTGGTGACCTAGAGAGATCGGTTTATCGGTCTTTTGATTACTACTAATATAGTCTCCAATTGGCTTATACTCCATCATTGGTCTACCGGGCCGTACCTGAATTCGAGTTTAATCCCTTTCTGGTAAATTACAGATCCCGTGGCACATATACGATTTAGGACATACCCCATCTTGGCTTATGAACCATGTACAGCATGTACAGCATATTGTCATAGCCGAGAGAACCGGAATCTGGAGTTTTTCCCGCCTTCAGAAAGTACATCGAGGGTTTCCAACCGGGTATCGGTGGGTTTCCAACCCGGTCATACGTAAGATGTAAGTGGGTAAGAATTTATACGGGAACATAACATACCACGTACCGTTTTATTAAGGGGAGAAAGTTCAATGTTGTATGAAGAATCGTCTATTGCTAATACTCACGAGCTCTGACTGGTCGAGGATTCGGAACATCAAGGGAGGACGAGTAAAAGCTGCATTAGCTGCAACATTGAGGATGCTGCATGATACCTAACATACCTTACATACCTAGGTACAAGTAAGTGAGTGCATACCTACATGGTAGTACCTAAGCGTAAGGTTTTATTTTATTACTACTATTCGAATTTAGGAACGAAATATGCTCATCCGCACTAGGTATTCACCCACTATTCGCCCTGCACTTGTGCACTTACTATCAATATCAACTGGGTAGTAGGAAGCTTACCTCTTAGGATGTATTTATATTTACATATATGTACGTACTTCATCCTTGACGCACATTGCAGTTTATACGGTATTCCCCCTTTCTACATTGCAGATAACTATTCGTACTTGAATAGAGGGTCCCTGTTGGTACCTGGCAAACCGACGTCGAATTTGGAAAGTCGCAAATGCGCTTGACCCAGTTTCATACCACCGAACTCTTTCTATATCCTATTATCTTTATTCATGATTTCACGCGTTTCGTCACCAAAACTCCAAGATATTTATCTCATCATTTTTTAACTACTGCCGTCTAGATTCGGAGCTGATAGTCCTAAGCGGTTTACTGTCGAAGTTAAGATACGGTGGAACCTGGGATACCTACTTAGGTACCTGTGTATTTACGACATTTACGACGTCTACGGTACCTACATACATAGGTACGTACAGGTATAATACAAAGTGCGTGCACGAGACAGCACCAGCAACAGCCAGTATTCGAATCATTTTTAGCCCACCCTTGGGTTATTACTGCTACTATTGAAAAGTCAGGCAACTTGACAATTACGTAGGTAAGTAGTCACTAGTCATCAGTCATCGGTCACCAGTCACCAGTTTCCCCCTCCTCTCTTCTTATTTGTAAGGTCTCTTCTTACGAAGCCCTAGTGCCTTACCTAGATACGGAAGAAGTCGAGACCGCCTATGTTCAGCTCCCACCGAGAAAGAGGTACCCCAAAAAAAAAAGTATACGCAAGAAAGTACCGAATACCTAGGTACCTAAGTATTTCCCCCACTAAAAAAAGGGTTCAGGGTTCAGTTGGCGTCAGCTGATTGGGTCCGGCACGGCTACGCTTGGACCAGGTTAAGGTGGCAGCGCTAAATGACAAAATTCCACGCGCTTTCAGCACCCCTCTATTCTCTTTTGAACCTTTCTACCATTGTCAACCACCTTGAAGTCCAAATCCACACCCGCCCACTTCACTATTCCTAGTAACTCCCCTAGCACTCATAGCGAGGCAAGGCACAGACACAGGCACAGGCACTGATACTGGCATTGGCATAACGAAAGAAACAGAGAAAGTTGCATGTGTCCAAGTTAATCTGTTTGGCCTTCCCCCTGTGGAATAGTCATCGGTCACCCGTCACTTATCTTTTTCTCTTATTCTCTTATCCTCTCTTATCCAAAAATTAAAAACCCGTGCCAAACGAAAACTAAACCTTGCCATCCTTTTTTCCCATCAAAATTCACCCCCTGGTACTCACCTTGGGGTTTATCTACATTTAGAGTTGTATAAGCTCAGAAACAACAGCAAACTACCTTACAAATTACAACAAAGTACCTAACTAACTCATTCAAACCTTCCGCCACATCTCGTTTATGGGACTAGAAAGATTCGGTTTAACTGGTCAGCCAAGAAGATAAAGCCATTTATCATTCCCTCCAAAGGACCGCACACAAATAATAGAGCAACAGCATTGGAGCTCTCCAAGGTCGATTCATTTACATTATTCCATACCCCAACGTTAGAAGGGGTGAGTGAGTTTGAAGCAACAAGAATTGGCCACCCAATAGCACCTTTTCAAATCATCCTTCTTGGTATCCGCCAATAAGGCCATACGCAACGTACCTGGGGCAGCGTACCTGGGGCAACGCATCATCGTCATTCACCTTAACACATACTGCCTTTTATTTCTCCGGCCCCATCTATTCTCTTTTGCTATCTATCTAACCTACAATCTGTCTGCATTTCTATTGCTTTTGTTCAGCCCACCCCCTCGAATAATATCGACGACTCCCACCTTATCAATCTACGAATCCACACAGTCCGCTTCAAACCCACCCTTCACCCTCCACCCTCCACCCTGCTTACATCGTGCTTTCAATAACGAATTAACGATCACCCATTTTTGAAGGCGTTTTACTGCTCAGGCTAGGCTGCAGCAAATCTTAATTTCAGACTTAATTCAAGTCACTTATATGTTGTATTCTCAACATCAACAATCCATGAGAATCTGCCCTGATGGCTGATCAATGTATTGTCTGTCTAGAAAATCTAGACGTTCAATCGTCGCCACCACTGTCGCAATTGCAAATATCTCTAGACGCCGGCTTGGTCCCAGGTTCCTCGAGTTCCTCGCCTTCAATAATACCGTCTGAAGTTACAAATGCACTGGCACGATTATCACCAGTGTCTCCACTAGGCAGCACCTCTAGTGTAAGTGCTGCCCACCACAACGACGAAGAGCATAGGATTGCCGTTATCCAAGTTTGCGGCCATGCCTTGCATGATGCTTGCTTGCGAGAATGGACTGGAAAGGCAAACAGCTGTCCGATTTGCCGCCAAGCATTCCACTTGGTGCATGTCTACGATAAGGTTGGAGGTAAGTTAAATGCGTTGCGTTTCTGGTTGCACCCTCTCAGATTAAGTATCTAATTAAGTCTCTCACTAGGTTCCCAGCTATCCTCGTATAAGGTAGAAGATAAGAAGCAGGTTGTCGAGTTCGATCCTCAAGCGTGGTTGGATGACAACCCCGAGGTAGAGGAGGAAACGAGGCCATGTCCCATTTGCGACCGAGCCGACCACGAAGACGTACTCCTGCTTTGCGACGGCTGCGATGCACCGTATCATACATATTGTGTAGGGCTCGAAAATGTGCCTCGAGGGCACTGGTTCTGTTTGGAATGCGCAGATACCGGCGCGGACATTCTAGCCACTGAGATTCCAGATGCAGAGTTCACAGGACCTAGTTTTTCCAATGGCAACTCCAATTTTTTGCCACGAACCCAGGCTAGCATGCGACGGGCTAGGCAACAAGCCCGTTCGAATGAGTGGCAGGGTGCATGGGGTCAAATTACAGGCCGAGTTTGGGATATGCTAGACCTCGATCTGGATAACCATGACGACGATGAAGCTCTGCGCACCTTTCGGCGATCTCAACAGTTATTGGAAAGAGAGCGACGCGAGCATCAGCGATGGCAACAACGGTTCAATATCGCTAGCCGTCTTGGAGCCCACGATGTGTTTGTAAATAACATCTCGAATGTGGTGCCTGTGCAACGGTCCACGCCGCCACCACAACCCCTCCCCAGGAGACGACGGAAGAAAAGCAGGCCTGGGGCGCGCTGGAAAAGGCCATGGAGGCCACCAACCCCGCCCGTCCGACTTCGAGTCACAGAAAACGAAAATCTCGTTCTGTGACTGCATCTCCTGTTGAACCGCCTCAGCAACCAGAGCGGAAGCTAAAACGACCTCGAACACGACGAGCTCCCACTACAGGGGAAGCCTCATCGTCCAGCAATCCGTATATACAAACCAACCAGCCTACGATTGATGGGTCAAATTCAAATCCCGCATCTGCTCAGTTGGGCAACGGCGAGGCTCCTTCTTTTCTCTCTTCTTTACTAAAGGAAGTGGAAATGAGTACACCTTCTGACGACGAGAATATTCGCCCACTTTTCACATTCTCCAAACCGATACCGGACCCATCGTCACCGGCTTCGTCTCCTTCCCCGTCGGCTTTTAGCAGTCCTCGAGCCTTATCAACTACGCCCCCGCCACGTGCGATTAACGATCGCCCTGGCTCACCCTCTCTCTCAGCTCACATATTGAGCCGATCTACCCACCTACCAACTTCTTAGCAAACCAGAGTAATGGGAATCAAAGTGATTCCGACTCGGGATCCCGTCGGCAGACACCTCGACATACGAATGGCAGACCAGGCGGTAGCTCCCCGAAATTAGGCAGCCTCGGCCCCAACGACAGCAACTACCACCGATGCGCACCAACGGGTATCTATCACGGTCGCAAGATACTAGCCCTACACGGGCGGCATTACCATTCCAGATGAAGGAGAGCATAAGTGGGATCGTTAAAGACGCCCTTAAGCCTCACTGGAAATCTGGACATATTACGGCGGATCAGTATGCTTCTATTAATCGCGACCTGAGCCATAAACTGTATAACGAGGTATCGGACGATTCCCTCAACGATGATGCTCGACAGCGATTCGAGAAGATTGCAACGAAGGAGGTAGCAAGAGCGGTCGCAGATCTCAAGGCGTAATGAGGGTTCACGGCGATTTTGTCACGAAGAAGAACAAGAACAAGAACAAGAAGAACAAATGGACACGGACAAATGGGCATTTTGCGTGGCGTTTTTACGGCTTACTGGGCATCATTGGAAGTTTCGGGTGACCTATAGAGCCATTGATGTTATCAAGATACCCTTGCGCGGAGTACTCTGCTTTAGCTACTGAGGCGGTTTGACCCTCGGATACGCCTCCCTTTTCTTGCATACGCGGCGGCGTTCGGCATCGGATCAGCAAGCCTCCGTCGTTGTACGGATGGACAACAGCATGCATATCGATCAGGTTTGAGCTTTTACTCGTTTGTTTTTATTCTGGGCAAGCCCTTTCGGGAGGCGCTTCTACTGGTATTTCACGGTAATAGTAGCTTGGATTTTGGACGTGTATAAATATAGCATTAGACTAGGGGAAATGGGAAGAATAGGAATTCATACACAACATTGATGTTGTAACGTCTATCTTTTTCCAAGCTGAGTATTCTTAGTAGTTGATTGAGTCATGGACTATACTGCTTCGTTGTTAAATATGAAACATGTATGCATAATTAGAGAATACATGGCGAAGCGAGACTGGTCGCCTTGGGCTGTTTCATAAAGTCTCGGGGTCTCGGTTCAATGAAGTGCATATAGTAGGCGCCGAAGAGCATGAGCTACATACGAAGGCTAGCTGAAGAGGTAGTACCCATCACATGTCGGCCTGAATCCTCCGTTGGTGGGGTAGTACCTGTACTCAGATACATAAGTACGTAAGTACTTAGGTACATACTTAGTATTAGCTATAGCTAAGCCACATGCGGCTTTTATCCACCAGCCTCCGACCCACTTGACCTTCATGTATATTTTTTTCACTTCACGATTTCGCATTCGCCTTTTTTTCTTCTTTTTCACTACCAAGGCACCAATCCTTATCATCAGACTTTTACAAATACACTCCCAAGACGTCCTGATCATTTACGCGTGCCGAGAGCGAGACTTAGGCAGCCTTTTTTCGCTAGCAGTACCTGCAAAACTTTTGTGATTACACTGGGTTCGCTGTTAGATAGACGCTGCCGACAATATTTGTTTTTCTTTTTCTTCTTCCTCGTATTTTCTCGTGAATTCGATGCTTGATTTTTAGTTTTGGGCTCAGCTTTAGGGTTTGGTTTTGTGCGGGCGGAATGAGATGGCTTAGGTAGTTACATAGTAGCAGTAGTCTTCGGCCTGAGGCTGTGGGCTGAACTGGCGTACTGCTGACTTTACTTTGGTCGGTGATAGCCTAGCATGAAATTATAATTGTCTTACACATCCGTATAAGAAACCCAGGCTGTACAGGGTATTGACTTTACAAACCAGTGATAGACGTTGCGTCTTTCCTGACATATGGTTTCGATACTGTCGTATTCGTGAGATGGTAATGTCAGGTATGCGAGCGAGTTCGTTGTCATAAGTCTTACTATACATACCCAGCACACATGATATCGTGTTTATGTCGTATCTCAAATCTATAGTCGGGTAATAGTTCTCATATAATACGTTCGGTAGTGTTATAACTCATACTACGCGGGTAAGACTCGGCGTAAGACGCCGAGAGAGTTGAAGTCCCTCGTCCGATACCGCGCGGGTAGTCGAAAATAGAAGTATTGATTAGTATGGGAGAGGATTTATGGATATATTGGATACAGGATAGTGAGATTTGACACTCTTACTTATGTCACCCGTGTTATGGATGTCTATCATTATTCTTAATCTGTTGTAACCAAGTCGATTGGGATCAGGGCAACATCTTATATTCGCTGGACACTAGGTATTACTGTACACATAACCACCGAAGGTTCTGCCTCGATCATATGTTTCATTGGTCGGAAAAGATGCAATGGAGTTAAAGATACCTAATATAGAAATGATAATATTCAGCGCGAGGGACGGGCTGCCCTTAAAAACAGGCTGGCACGTACAGGACAAGTCTAAGCCAACAGATAGGGGCACACACTTAACTTGTATCTAAGCAAAACCATACTTTCTCCCTTGTCTATGACAGATCCTAACCTTGCTGATGTATACGTAGCCTGTTGACGATTGATGCTACCTCAAATGCGGGCGGCGAACTAAACCCTGCAATGTCAGAGCCTGATACCTATGAGGTTCTCTCGCTTAGCTATGTCTTACTATTAAGAGGTATGCTAAGATAACAGCCTCGAATGGCAATACAGCTGGGCTAGAATAGCCTTTGTTTATTGCTAAGTGTATACTGAAATTTGACGATAGCTTGGAAATACCTGTGCCCACGTTGCGAGAGCAGCACCGTATGTATTCTAGATCACTTTCTTCCATTATGTTCTTTGAGTCTCTCCTTGCCTCCCCTAAATATATACCACCTTCGTTATCCGCTATAGCCCAAAGCCCAGCTAGCCCATTTATAAGTCATCGCGAGCCTCAACCTCCACCCCTTCCGAACTGGTTTCGTTTCAACAAACACAAGCTCACCAAGTGAGTTCCTGAAGGGCACCTAGAGAACTCAGCATAGCTGTTTAGTGACCCGCAGTCATAGACACCACTTAAGATGTAGAGAAAAAGGCGGGTATCTCGCGGTACACTCTGCTCCGCAACGATTCCAACTAGGTATGGAAGATTGCCTTGGAACTCATCAACTCGGAAGATGATCACTATGACTTCCAGGATGTGACTAGCGATAGGTATAGCTACAACACGTGGAAGCCTAGAGACCACTTTAGGTGGTTTAATTCATATAACCTGACTATCTTATATATCAGCGGCTCGTGATTCCTAATACGCGAAGTAGGTATGATCTAGGGTGTTTCCTTCGTGTGTCTGCATTTAAAGGGGTAATTAGTAAGACTAAAAGATAGGCATCGTAGATCCCTATGTATACATTGACACGGTATACCTTATAGAGCCTAGGGGAGAATAATAGGAAAGGAGGATATTGGGTCCTGGAAAGGGTGAATAAAAGTCTCAAAGGAATTTCATAGTAACATATGATAGATATAAGGGTTTGCGGCATGTATATGTCATTATCTTTAACCTGTTTACAACCAGACTCCCTTCCTGCTACATATAGAATAGTGAAGTAGTATTAACTTGGTGCTTATAACTAGCATAGACATATCTATATCCCTAAGCATTGAAGCCTATTCGGGTTCGTAGCTACGTTTATGAAAACTAGCAAATCGTATTGGTTATTGCTCCCTCAACCCCTTTGGTTCTAACTCTTATCTTGCGTATCATCTAGGTTAGATGTATATAGTTACTACATATATTATAAGTACTATATTATATTGTATATGCTCCCGCCTTCATATCTAATAGGCCAAGTTGAAGATGGACTCAGTGGGCTCCGGAACATGGTCTATATAGAAACTGGCCATACTGCGACGGAAATCTTGGCGTCGTATATGGGCTAGGAGATTGGCGACTAAAGAGAAAACCAATCTCTTAAACAAGTTGGGGGAAATTTGTGTTTTATTGCACGCATCTATCCAGGTAAGTCGCCCTAGCTGATCTTTCCATTAAAACCCCTTTCCATGGGATATATGCTGAGATGTAACTCTGCAGTTCTTGGTCCCCCCTATTCAACCATTTACCATACACATCATGCGCGTCGTCTATCAGGATAACCAACAGAAGACACTAGCACAGGTGCAACTAGCACTGGGTCCAAGAGCCTCGTAAACTTAGAAAGTATCGTGTTTTATTCATGATTATCGCTCCGACTGTCCATAATACAAGCTTGCGCTACGACCTATCTCGGACGCTTTCAAATATTCGGCCTAGGTATTCCACAAATCTTACTGCTGTAACTTGACCCCGTGTTTGTTGGTTGTCGTGCAAATGTTTTGCTCAGTAATAATAATCGTGATGATGGTGGGGTAAAACTTCCTATATCATCCATCCAACCGCCCCCGCGCCTTTAATAATCAACGGATGTCTGCCTTACCCCAACTCAAAGAGGCCAGGAAGTCCGTATGCAAGTCCCATATCGGTTCCTCATGTGAGACGGTCGCGTCACGTCTTGGCACCCCCTCCACCCGGCGGATCTTCGTCGCTATCAGCAGACCCGGAACTTAACTTCCTAGCTTCAGCTCTGAGTGCCGCCCCCTCGTTTAGCTCCATTTTGTGAAGTTTCTCTCTTAGAAGCTCCTCGCCCGGACTAACTTCGAACTCTGCTTCAGAATCTGAGTCCGATTCTTCCTGATCAGGCGACTTCTTCTCGGCAGGCAGGCCACCCTTGTTTACTATTGCAAGGGCTTCCTTCGATACATCTGGCGTGGGTCGGCGACCGAAATTCTTTAGTAGGGTGGTGGGATCGATGGGTTTGATAGTCGGGTCATATGCTGCTGGTAGCCCAACAGCTACCGCCACACGATGCGCCTCTTCGTCTGCGGTGAGGTTGGGCTCTAACTCGTATACGCTGCTGTTCTCACTGTCTGCTTCGTGCGGCTGTCCTAGCAACATCTGTGCGTAGCTTTGCCTGGATGGGTCGTGTGCTCGCTTCACCTTCTTCTTCACGCGCTTCTCATTGGGACGCACGACAACAACAGGCACTGGCGAGTATTGCAAGCAGTACTTCGAAAAAGAACTACGATTTACGAGAAACCCTTGGACTCCATCGAGGCTTCTACCCTTTGTGCCAACAATTAACATAGACGGCTGGTACATCTTAATCTGAAGCGATTCTGGTCAGTACTGACATTCTAGTTCGATGAAACGGACAGTAGCATGTGGTAGGCTGCAGGCCGGGTAATAGGAGATACTAACAAGATGCTGGAACGTATTGTGTAACTTTCCAACCGCGTATTCTAAAATCAGACCGATCGCTCTGTTCTGCGTATTCTTCGCCTGGATCGATTCCATCAGAGCTTTCGCATCTTCTTGGTATGCCTTATCCGTAAGGCGGACCTGAGTCTCGATAACGCGGACACACACAATCTCGTCGCCATCATCTACCAGTTCATCTAGTAGCCATTGTAAAGCGTGGTCGGAATACGAGTTGTCGTCCACACCAACCATAAAGGTCCGATGCCGTCGTCTGAATTGAAAGCCCGCATGGCGATAATTAAGGGTGAATGAGATAGGATTATACTCGGTTGATTCGCCGAGGGGAATGTTATCGAAGGCTACATGGGATTCGAACCTTTGCGAACGAGGAGATTCGGTTAGCGTCTCGGTTGCCATCAGCTAGAAGAATGACAGGAAAGGAAAATAATGGGTAGGAAATAGGAAAGAGGTTGGTGATACAGCAAAACGGGTCCATCAAAGGCACCTTTTGCGCGAAATTCGAACCAGCAGCTGAAAGGGGAAGGAAGACCAGCGGTTTCCAGTCCGGCGGCCACTAAATGCAGAGCTTGCTGCGCCTTCGTCGTCTGAAAGAAATCAGGTACGTGCTAAAGTACGGGGTTTGGCCTTGGGATGACAGGTGGGGGACTATAGTGAGCGGGGTAGCACCGGGCGAGTTGACGAATAGGGCCTGCTTTAGAGTAGGCCACGCGAGTCAGAAACCGGACTAGCTTGACGATCCTCGCCGGAACGACATTCGACCACATTGGAAGACCAACCCCTTATCAGTTCTCGGCAACAACGCAGGTCATGGGCAGTATCATCTCTAAAGAGCCCATGCGAAGGACAGCAAGGCACGCGGAATGTGGTAGACCTCTCCCACTCGATAAATGAAGCTGTTATTCCTCGAAGGATTGTGTCCTCTTGCGGCTTCGGAGTCCTCAAGCGGGCCTATGATGTAATAGAACGACGAAATTTGCTCTTCGGTCGCAAAAGAGTTTCCGCCAAGAAGCGCGGTCGCGCTGGCACTCTTGCTCGAATAGCTTTACGAGCTATAAGGTTACAGTTTTCCTGGCTACCCTTGTATTCGAATAGTGTCGTCGTAAATGGAGCATGATGTGCAGTTGCATACTTGCGTGTGAAAGGGAATATAACAAGTGGTAAAAAAAAATGCAAAACTATCACAACTTACCTACGATGCGGTGGAGACGCCGCGCGAATTCGATTTCCAGCATGCGGTTTCTTAAGACCCTGAGGAAGTGATGGATGTCGAGGGGTGCAAAAGTTATAGACGATATAGATGCTTTTCTAGATGGAGGACCACTACTCCCTGCACTAGAGGCAGTCTCGCCTGGAGTTGTTGCGCTCGCATCTCCCGTGCTTTCGGCCGTCTCCTTCCCCTTGCCTTTAGGTTCGGTAGCGGCTCGCTGCACCAGGCTTGCGCGGGGGGTGCTCTTTGCACTATTTTGCGTTGAGCTAGACCTGGAGAGCGGGCTTGTTCTCTTATCAAGAGAGAAATAATCCGTCTTCTTGGAACTTGGTTGCGATTTAGGAGAGATGTCGCTCTCGGGGCTTTTAACCGGGTTGGGTAAACCTCCGGACATCTTCTCTCCTTTTCTCGAGGTGAACTGAAGTAATTAAGATAGCGCCTTTGCAGATACTGTCTATACCTTACTCACGTTTCCTCAGTGAGAGGTCGGAGGAGGCAGTTTCGTACTGACGGCATTGAGCGCGGATAGTTCAAGGTGAAACTCAAAGGGATAGCCTCGGGGCTATCCGTCTTCGAGATGGTCTGATAGCCGCGTGGAAGGTTAAAGCAAGCCCGAGTCTCGAAAGATCGAATCGACAAGCCACGTGGGAGAACAAGGATGACAGATACCGGAAGATATTGGCAGTGGAACACGAGACGAATGATTGGCCGGTGGTATGTTTAGTTAAGTGGCAGCCATACAGCCATACAGGCCTTACACAGTAACTGAATATGAGCTGTGTATGGGCCACAAGAAACTTGAATTAGCTGGGAAGCGTGAAGAGGAATCCCAGGTGATGTCTGTCGGAGATAATTATTAGGGAGAATGAACGTCTTCAAACAAACGCTTCGGGTTAAGGCATCCAGAGTGAGAATAGTAAATAGTGAGGGTACGTATATGGATGTCGTACGTTTTGGCTTAAGGGGGACTTGGCTCCCGTTGCAATCGTGGGAATTTCGAGTTCTTCAGCCCGCTTTGTCTTGTGCAAGAAAAGCTTGGTTGAGGAAAGAAAGCTTGGCTGTGTTAAGTTTCGGCGGGCGGATTGGCGCGTAGTAGGCGAGATGGGCTGCTTTTCAATGTATCTTTCGAAACAAGTGGAGACGCAAAAAAACACTTGATGTTTAGACAGGAGAGAGGTACGTATAATAGAACTTTATAAGCATTACAGGTAAGAACGATGAAGAATGTTGGCCCAAACGGTAGCAGTTGCGTCAGGCTTCTTTTTTGAAAAAGTGAAGGAGTCTGGATAAGGCGGCCATGGGAGGAGCGGGCTAGATGTACATATGAGGTAAAGGGCAATAACAAGAGGTAGGCACAGAAAGCCTAGAAAGTACCTAAAACAAGTAGAGAAGTAGCAGGCTGCTGTAGGGCCCTGTAAGCTGGCCCGGGCGATACTCTTTTCTTAACCTTGGTACGCACAAAAATGGGAAAGTGAAGAGCTGGAGCCAAGAACCTAAACCTTGCGGCAGATGACGGCGCGTTTCCAGATTTTCCTATTTTTACACGCTACCGCAGGGAACTAGTAGGGTACTTATACCTACTTTTACTACACGCGTCTAAATGGTTGCTGTATGGGTAATTCTTCGTACTGGGCTAAGTGTCTCGGTACCTAACGTATATACAGTTTAACTAGCGTAAAAGGTGCAGAAGATTCTAAGTACCTGATGTATACCTATCCAACAAACCCACTACGTTAGCACCTCGGTTTATGCATTTATATGGAAATATTATATGGAAATACCTACCTAACCTAACAATAAATCATCGATCTAAACCTTGGAACCTAAAAGCATTCTCTAAGCGTACAAGTAAGTACATGTACTCTCTATGTAGGTATGCACTATGCTCAAAGCATGTACATGGCCGCATGCATGTAAGTCATCTCGCCTCCGCCTAATCTAAATTCTGAAGAAGCATCAATTGATCTTCCTCTCACGCTTCGAGGTCGTTTTCGTCTTACCTTTCGCTTTTCTCTTTTCTATTTTCTTAATTCCTTCGTCCAATCGCAACATCTCGCGGCAGACACTTCGATGCGACGTCAGGCCAGCGTAATCGTCAGATCAGCCAGCAAAGCTATTGTTCGAAGCCGATATCCCGTATCCTACATCCCAAATGGGTATCTGAAATCTACTTGTGTAAACTCCCGTCGACTTACTGCAGCGGCATAAGACAACTGCCTTGCTGTACTCGTCATCATGCTTCAGTCGCGCTTTCGGTATCTGCGGTAGACAATGATTGAGACATCGATATTAGCAATGACAACAACGACAGCAACAATGGCAATAACAACAATATCAGTCGTCGAAATATTTGTATCACCGTGTACCTATTCTATATAAATTGATAATACCAAGCCTTCGTCCATAACATCTGCGGCTAGAAGCCAACCGCACTCCCAGACCGGCGGGTTAGGGCCAAGAAAGGACATTCCCCCCTCCTCGCCTTGTCCTCTCTCCAATCCTTCCATTTCTCTGAATCCTGGACGTATCCAGAAGGTAACTCCCAGGGACCAGGCTCTATGTGCGTTCTACGTACGTCCGGGTTGTAAATTTCTTCCTATCGGGCACGCAATTCTAGAAACCAGGCGTCACGGCAACATTAACTACCGACGTGGCTTACACATGGCTGTCCGCGCGCAGACCTGCCTCCGCTTTTTCCTTACCTGCCTGCTTAAGTAGGTATTTATATTTATGTATTATGATGATCAAGATCCGCAAAGTCTTCGTTCTAGCCGAGAAACATATATGGTAGACATGGTAGATACCTACCTACTCCAAGAAATGAAAACCCCCCCTATATCGTTCAAAAGGGTTACCAAGCTTGTGGGGATGAGCAGGACAAGAACACATAAGACTTACGGGAGTAGTACAATCTCGTGCTCTTGGCGAACTTGGCGCATAGCTCGCGTAGCCAAGACGTTGACGGGCAAGGATGGCTTTCCTTTCCAACACTTTCTGCATTTTCTGCATTTTCTGCACTTTCTGCACTTTCTGCACTTTCTACCCTGAACTGACTGAACTGACTGATGACACATCTGTGCAACTCCTGCGGGAGAGATAACAAGGAAGTCTGGGTATGTAACACGACAGTCG